>CM039687.1:2547142-3820714 GCA_022530915.1 Paspalum notatum | reverse complement strand
GGTTTTCAAAATATCTTCGTAATCTCATAGTACATTTATATTTGTAAATATATTATGGCAGAATATAATTCTCAAATGTACACATTAGAGAGCATTTTATGTCCAAAATGATAAGCATTTTTTACACTATGGAGTACCGATTTAGATCAAGTGATCAACATAAACATACATGACAAGAAGGAACACCTAAGGATTCACGAGAGAGCAACAACATATATTCTGCACATGCGTTTCATTTGACAAGCACCGAACAGTATACAATGCAAAACTAAGTCCACCCAAAGATGCATCTACTTAGAAGAATGAATTCACCATGTTAATGGAACTACTTCCGTTGCATGTACATGAATTCATGGTTAGTGGTACAGTTTTGAGTGTGCAATAAGCAGTAGATGAAACAGAGAGATTGGCAATTTGCTGTATTTGGGATCAGTGAGGAAGATACAAACGATACCACTGACAAGATCAAAGGACTTTCAATACAAAAGAGAAACAGCAAAGATTAAGGGGGTAGGTGCATGCAGCAAATATAGAAATTTTAACATGAAATCTTTTTTTTTTTAAATGCTTTGGTGCTTCCTGATCTAGTGCATAAGGAAGTAGCATCAGCAAAGGAATCTGAAAGGACATCTAGACACCATGAGTGTGATAAGAAAGAAAAGACAAATCTAAATTACATGTATAAGGCTATCCCCAATGGGTTGCCTAAAAACATTGTCTATACACTGCAGCGCTACTGTAGACAGAAAGGAAAATAGTTGGAATAGTGGAGAAATAATGCATACGCAAGACTTTTAGGCAATCCATTGGGGATGGTCTAACATCCAAGCCAATGAAATGTCAAATCCAATTCGTGTAGAAAATATGTATGGAATGGTGACATACTTCACACGGTAAACAGGTTAAAAAGCACGTGAACTGAGCAGATGCAGTATTAGTGGCAACTCAAAGGCTCACAATTTTACCCAGTTAACCCGATAACGAATCAGGTCGTTGTTACAGCCTTACAGGTACTGATCTTAACTCGTTCGAGCATTTTAAAAGCTTCTAATGTGCACACAGATCATCACAAGTACTCCTATACAGCAAAGCATATCGAGCAACCCTTATGACTTATGTAGCTTATAAACACACCGCAAAGTACAAGCATCGAAAAGGTAAGGTTGGCGAGCACGTAGGGAAGGCTACCTTGCATCTCCTTGGCGACCTTGGCCTGCATATCGCGGAGGGCGGCAGCCTCCTCCTCCATCTCCTTCAGTCGGCGCTTCATCTCGTCGAGCTCCTGCAGCTGCACGAGAACCCCAAGGGGTCAGCTACCCATACGATCCTAGATCTAGGGTTTAGGGTGAGACGGATCAAGGAGCGGTACCTTCGCCGCGTCGTCACCGGCGGCGGCCATATCTACATCGGCGCCGTCCATGTCGCCGTCCTCCGGGATCTCCTGCCCGTACACCTCGTGCTCCTCTTCGTCCATGGCGGCGCGAGCTCCCTCACCTCCCCCACCCGATGGCCCGATCTGAGCCGTTTCCGTTGCTGCAGGTGCGGGTTTGGTGAGCAAAGGTCGACGCCGTCGCCTCGGGTCAAATGGGCTGTGAGTTTGATGGGCCTTATCATGGGGCTTTCGGTCATGAATGAATTCATGATAGATTGGGCCTGTTGATCTTCTCCAGCTCCCTTGAGCGAAATTCCTATCCCACTCTACCGAGCGGGCGAGCGGATGTTGTTCCTGAACCGCTCGCGTCGGGTACCTTCCCGAATGTTCCACCGCCGCATGTTCTTCCTGAACCTTCTGAATTCTTCCCCAAGCTGCGCCCGCTATATAAAGCTTCCTCCCCCTTTCCCATGGCATTCACACCACGAACAGAACAAAACAAAACACACGGAGCAGGGGAGGAGGTCAACCAAGTGAGGGAGAAGGGAGAGTGCCATGGCTTCAACTGTGGCTTCCAAGAGGCTGGTCCCGTTGGTCCGCGCGATGGAGAAGCTCATGGCCGCGTCGGCCGAGCCCGGCGCCGGTTCCGCCATCAGGCCAGTGGCCGTCGCCGGCGGGCTCCGAGGGTACAACACCGGCGCTCAGCTCCGACGCTTCGAGGGAGGCGAGTCGGAAGACGACGACAGCGTCCGCGGGTACGGGAGCCGACGCGGCGGCCAGGACTACGCCATGCCCACCATGTTCTCAGGTAGTCGTCATCTTCGTTCCGTGCCTGATTCGTTTGCCTCCTGCCCTCATCAATCGACAATGGAATTCGATCGCACTGAAAGTGAAACGGTTGTGCTGACAACGTCATGTCCCCTTCCAGATGTTTTCCGTGATCCGTTCAGTGCGCCGAGTCTCGGCCGCCTGCTGAGCATGATGGACGACTTCGCGGCAGTGGCGCCGGGGCGTGGCGGCGCGGTGCGGCGCGGCTGGAACGCGAAGGAGGACGAGGAGGCGCTGCACCTGCGGGTGGACATGCCGGGCCTGGGCAAGGAGCGCGTCAAGGTGTGGGCGGAGCAGAACAGCCTGCTCATCAAGGGCGAGGGCGAGAAGGAGGACGGCGAGGACGAGACGGGCCTGCCTCCGAGGTACAGCGGCCGCATCGAGCTCACGCCGGACGTTTACAGGATGGACAAGATCAAGGCGGAGATGAAGAACGGCGTGCTTAAGGTGGTCGTGCCCAAGGTCAAGGAGGAGAAGCGCAAGGACGTCTTCCAAGTCAACATCGAGTAGATAGATCATCTTTCTATGGGGCAACCAGACATACTAGAGTTTCTCCTCTCTGTTTTATTTAATCCGGTCTTAAGAGGATTTCAGTTTCTGTTTTATTTAGTCCGGTCTTATTAGGAGGATTTTTCGTTTCTTGTTCAATAATCAATGTACTCGGAATGGTTTTCCAATGCGTTAACGAGTTGGGCCCCGTTTGGTACGGACTCTTTCGAAAACGGCACCGGCTGACATCAAATTGCAATAACTAAACATTTGCAAGGAAATATTACTGATAGTTACAAGACTTAGGAATAATAATTTAAATAGCACAATGTGAAGGGTTTAAATGAAAAAAATAGAAAGATTCTCTTCTTCAACCCCTGCCGACGGTCTTGCGGCCACCAACACGCTTGGCGGCATGCGATGCCGCCAGTGGGACGGCCTGCGCGTGGCGGCCTGCAGCAAGCGCGGCGTCACCGCAGCAGCTCGTGAGACGACGAACAAGACGAGGACAGTACCTGTAATTGCGCAGTCGGAGCCACATGAAGCCATGTTTTAGGGGCTCTAGGCTGCTAGTTCAAAATGGCTTCGGCTCTCCGCTGGCTCCACGCGCGAAGCTGTTTTCCGGCCGCCGTTTGGTAGGGCTTCATCATGAGCCGGTGTTGGAGCCGACGAAGAAGCCGTGCCAAAGGACCCCTTGTTGTGCCGATCCTAATCGAACTCGTATTGAACGGGACCACGTTAAGCCATATAATTAGATCACCCCGGGTCTATTTGGAGTCATCCGCGCACACGATACGAGCGGAAGAGACCCAACCATGGCGCGGCCGACGGGGACGTTACCCCGGCAGGAGGTCAGGGACGCCGTCGACTTCCTTAAAGAGATCAGGGACAGTTTGACTCCTGTCAAGAAAGACGCGTTCTTCAACCTCTTCGCAGGCTTCGTCAATGGCGCGACCACCGACGTGCAGCACGTCGTGGCCCGCGCCGAACAGCTCCTCGACGGCCATCCGCGCCTCATCGCGCGGTTCTACGCCTTGGTCGACCCTGGGCATCAAGCTGCGCGGTTCCTGGAACGGGTGAAGTCGTCTTTGAGCCCGCAGGATTACGACGAGTTCCTCGCAAAGCTGCACCACGTCGACGAGGAACGGGGCCTCGACGCCCACCAAGTTTACGAATTGTTCAAGCCACTCTTCGCCGACAAGCACGACGACCTGCTCCAGGGCTTAGCCGAGTTCCTGCCAACGAAATACGGCCCGCCGCCACCTCCCGCTGGCGCAGATGCACCCGAGAGCAGCAGGCCGAGGAGGGACAAGAAACCCCGCGTCGACGGCGACGGACTGACGCTCGATCCTGTCGGTTATGCTGCTGCTGATGACGCGGGCGCAGCCGGGAGCAGCAGGCCGAGAAGGGCCAAGAAACCCCGCATCGACGCCGACGACGAGCCGACGCTCAAGCCCGCATGCTACGCTGCTGATGACGCGGGCGCAGCCGGGTGCAGCAGGCCGAGCCGAGCCAAGAAACCCCGCCTCGAAGGCGACGAGCCGACGCCCAAGCCCGCCGGTTATGCTGATGATGACGCGGGCGCAGCCGGGGGCAGCAGGCCGAGCAGAGCCAAGAAGAGGCCCCGCGTCGACGGCGACGCACCGACGCCCAAGCCCTCCTTCTATGCTGCTGACGCGGGCGCACCCGGGAGCAGCAGGCCGAGCAGGGCCAAGAAACCCCGCGTCTACGACGAGCCGACGCCCAAGCCCGCTGGATATGTTGCAGCGGCGCCGGACCCGAACGACCGCGCCAGAGAACCGGACGACGAGGTGAAGAGGTTCAGGGAGGCCTGGGAGTTCGAGACCGGCTACTCGGTGCTGGTTGAAACGCTGAGGCGCGCGAGGAAGCTGCGGCGAAAAAGCTCGCTCCGGTCCCTGGAGGCCATGGAGCTGGAGGAGCTCTTCCCGAGGCGCGAGAGCCGAGAATGCCTCGCGGAGGTGTACGACCACAGATGGGGGAAGATGCAGGAGTGGCTCACCAAGGACAACGGCACATACACAGACCGCGCTTTGAAGGCCATCGTGGAGAGGCTGGAGAGGGAAGAAGCGCCACTGGTCGATGAAGCGAGGATGCGGCGGGATCCCGCCCGCGCGGCGCAGAGGCTGCACGGCCTCGTCCGGGACATAGTGCGTGAGGAGCGCGAGAGGGTCACAGAGGACGAAAGGCTTGGGAGTGGCGGCGATCGCCGTGAGCCGAGCGCGAGAGGAAAGGTGCGCGAGGCCGAGGAGCGGCGGCGGTCACCGTGAGCCGCGCGTGTCGTCGTCGCTGGCCGGGAACTCCCAAGATTGATCGAGCGCATCGTCAACGCCTGCGCCGTCTGAGACTGAATGGAAGTATGGAAGAACCGCCGTGGCCCTGATCTCGATCGAGGATCAGATCAACGTAACAGCTTGATCCACCGTTGGCAGCAACCGACATCGTGCTGGCCTGCTCGGCTGCTTCTGCGCGCTGACGATTAGTAGCAGCAGCGCAAAGCAGTAATCTCATTGCCTGAATAGAGATAGTGGTGAAGTCTTCTGCTTTTCCTAGATAAACTGAGTACGGAATCTCATTCATTTGGACTTGTAACAGCATCGCAGTTGTTTCAATTTTTAATTACTTTCTGTTTCCAAGGCGTCAGACTGAATGTTCCATGAAAAATGGCATTCGACATGGCAAATGTAAGCCTTAGCGGATTGTTGCATGTTCACTTTCTTCTTTTTTTTTGTAAATGTCCGGGAGGCATAGCAAAAGAGAACTGTTTACTCCATGACAACGTAAGTGATAAAAAAATTTGAATTCGACAGTCGACACGGAAGCTAAATAAAAGTTTCATTTTTTTTCTACAACTACACTAAAAGAGCTAATTTTATGAAAAAATTTTTATACGATAGTCTCGGTGTACCTCTCACGCCGTGCCGACTGCGCAGGTTAAAAATGGTGGAAAATTATTAAAAAGAGTCTAAAACCAATAAAAAAATGTTTCCAACTTTTTAGTTTTTTAACGAGAAATGAAGGATGTCGATCAAGTAAGTCTTCTTCTTTTTAATTCATTTTTCTTTATTTTCTCTTTTCTATTGTTCGGTCGGCCATCTCATAATAAGTCAGTGATCCACGTACATTAACGCTAATTCTACAATGATGGCAACGTGGAGTCTTAGCGTTCTCTTTTCTATCATCAGCTCATTGTGTGGTTTCGAATAGAGATAATTTTACCGGCGGTCCTCGAATTTGTCCTGATGTTTCATCTAGATCCTGGTACTTTCAAAATGCACATTTAAGCCTTTAAATTTGCTCTAAGGTTTCATCAAAGTCCCGTACTCTCAGAACGCACATTTAAGTCCTTAAACTTGTTCGGAGGTTCGTCTATGTCCCCAAGTGTTTTTCAAGGGCATTTTTTATTCTTGAATATAAAAACTATTCAATATTTAAAATTTCATAGTGCCATCTATGGGGGCACGGAAGCTTGCAAAAATTCTCCAAAAATCATAGTGCAGCTGCCATGTGGCGGCGGAGGCCCAAATCTGATGTAGCAAGGCTCTTCAAATCTGCAAGCAAGTCAAGGTCAAGCCCCTATCTCATCAAGTTAAAAAAAAAGGCACATATCCCGTGAAAGTCAGCGGCCATCGTGGTAGTTTATATGGTAATTTTGATGAATTTCCCTCTAAAAACATAGGGTGTTAAAAAAGTACATAGTTCTCCCTTGCAACATAGTAGTAAAAACATAGCAGGATTTGGGAACAAACTCTGAGAAATAGTTATCCTCCACCGATATTGGTAGTTTGGTGTTGAGTCTGATGCTAATGTTCAGGTCTGTTTGAAACACGAAATTTTTTTCTCATTTCTGCATTTTTCTATAAAATGGAACTATTTTCTGTAAAAATCTTACGAGTTTTCAATGGAATTCATGCGTTCCAAACAAGCCGTCTGTATATGCATCACAAGTTTATGAACAGTTGACATAACCTCCTCTCCTATAAAAAAAAAGACAACCCCCTCCAAAAAAGAATATGAAATTTTCTGTGGAGTATGTGTTTTTTGATATGAAGTTTTGTGTGTATTGACAAGATCCAATCTTTGCGTGCGTGCCAGTACTCCCCTCGGACCGACATTTCCAAACTCCACCGAACGATCCCTGTTCGGCCCACCAGCACCTTCCTCTTCCTCCTTCCCCCGCCGTGCGCTTCTCCACTTCCCCGGAGACAAAAGAGACCCGCGATCTCCCGGGCCCACCTCCCCGTCCGTCCGCGCGCCCGCGACAAGAGAAGCTTCCGGTTCCGAGCCGGCGGGGCTCCACCGACTTTTCCTTCTCCTCCGGCCGTCGGGGCGGCGAGATGTGGGTGTTCTACCTGATATCGCTGCCCCTGACGCTGGGCATGGTCGTCGTCACGCTCCGCTACTTCGCCGGCCCCGCCGTCCCGCGCTACGTCGTCGCCACCGTCGGATACGCATGGTTCTGCTCCCTCTCCATCATCATCCTCGTCCCCGCCGACATCTGGCAGGTCAGATCTCTCAGCCTAGCCGCGTCCCTCACCCCTCCTCATCCACTGCCCTCCGGTTCCGGCCATCGTCGGGCCCCAGCTCCGGCGGTTTGGCTGCCGGCGCTTTTAGATCCACCGGGTGTGGGTGGGGCTCTTTGCGTTTTAGTTGTGTGGCAATTTGGGGGTGTAGGTACGAATTGAAACATAAATTTACCTTCAAGCGTGTTAGCATGCTTTTGAATTGAGACTTCATCCTTGCCTTCCGTTGGAGTGGCCAGTTGGCCACCAGTTCATCGCATTGCTCTTACCAATCAACCAATGCAATGGAAACCTTGCACCCGAGGCAACTTATTGATGCCCTAGGAGTATTACATACGATTTTCCTGGCTGTTTACTTTTAAAGATCTCTGTTTCTACACTATTTGAGTCTTCACAGCTGATTGCCATTCAATCCTCTGTGTTCCTGATGATACCTCTTGAAAACACCTTCTTTTGTTCGTTATTAAAGAGCTAACCCAGTAATACTGCCAATTCACACTCCTGAGTAGTTCCATAAACCATAGAGACCAGGTGCAGTGGAATTTTTTGACAAACCCTAGCAACTAAGTTAGCATGTCTTAATATTATGTCCCTGTCATTTGGCCTCTGTATTTAGTAATATAGATTGAGCACAAGTCAAAATCTTGATGTTTTTGTAATCTTTCAAAGCCCCCCAAAACGCTATATATGTCTGTTAAATAATACCAATAAATTTATTGATAATAACTGTAGGACAAACTTTATTATGTACTGGGCTGGAAATTCTATTCTTATACCCCCTTGGTTCAAACCCTTGTATCATCTCCCTTGCAGACATTAACTGGCAGTGCGAAGGGTGGCATTGGATTCTTTTGGAGCTGGTCCTATTGGAGCACATTTATCCTGACATGGTATGCTATAAACACGTCTTGCATAGTTTCCTCCAGATGGTCGACTTTCCCTGATTCTTAGTGGCATCTAAAAGAAGAATAAAAAATCTACTTGATGAGTTGACACATTCATGGCCAGTTATATCCACATTTTGGTACTTTTTTTTTCAAAATGTTAAATTTCTCTTTGTTATGCTGCTTCATCGTTTGGGCAGCGTTGCAGTTCTTTTGGCTTTATCTAAACTAGGTTGGTACTTCAGAAAACACTGACAATGCATTATATGTTTTGTAGAAGAAAAAATGCTGGATTATTCTCTCCCTGTTCATGTATTGATAGGTTACAACCTATATTAATAGCTAGATTTTGAAGGTATCTAATATTGTGTTGAATTTATGGTTGTTATCTTACTCATTTTCTAGTAGGATTGTAGGAGCAGGACAGTTAAATGTGATATTTGGGTTTCTATTCTGTTGTCCAATCATAGCTATGGTTTGTTTGGATCTACAGGTCTGAACTCTTATTGCATGCCGTGTTGCTTCTTCAGAACACCTGCATTGGTGTTGCTATTTCTAAATAAGGCTTGTGTTTATGTCTTAAAACAGGGCTGTAGTTCCTACTATCCAGGGCTACGAAGATGCAGGGGACTTCACTGTTAAAGAAAGGCTGAAAACTAGCATTCACATGAACCTGCTTTTTTATTCAATTGTGGGAGCCATTGGCCTTATTGGTCTCATACTACTCTTAATCATGCATAGAGCTTGGTATGTTTCAATCTTCACTTGAGCAAAATTTTCCATGAAGAATCTGATGCCTGAAGATATCCTTGCACAGCGTCACTTCAATTTTTACTCACCATTCTGCCTTTACACCATTTTCATAGTATTAATGCCGCTGCTAGTGGGGATATCTAGATGGGGTTCAACACAATGGAAGTTCAACCATTATGTTTAGTGCCTAGATTAGCGCTGCAGAGTCACCTTTTGGTTTGTAAGATGAATAATATATAATCAATGGTACTATCAAAGTACTGCTTTCATTCCCATGAGAATATATTTATTCCAAAACTAGCTGTCTAATACTTGCATCTAGTAAAGTGCTTGACCTGGAATACATTTTGTTGATAGGGATGGTGGTATTGTGGGGTTTGCAATGGCATGCTCGAATACCTTTGGATTGGTGACTGGTGCTTTTCTTCTTGGATTTGGGTTGAGCGAAATTCCAAGAAACATTTGGAAAAATGCAGAGTGGTCTCACCGCCAAAAAGTACTTTCTCATAGAGTTGCCAAGATGGCTGTGAAGCTTGACAATGCTCATCAGGAATATTCAAACGCAATCGTTGTAAGTGTATTCCATAAATTCTTAAGCAATAATATGCAGTTTCTTGTATTTTTCTGAAATGGTGTTCCATTTCCAGGTTGCTCAAGCCACTTCAAATCAAATGTCAAAACGTGACCTTTTGAGGCCTTACATGGATATTATTGACAACATGCTGGCTCAAATGGTAGTGCTGTGATCTGTGAATGTGTTGAATTTAAAGATCGCTATTATATATGCAAAATATCTTACTATTTTATTTCTGTCGCAGCTGCGGGAGGATCCATCCTTTAAACCTTCTGGTGGTAGATTAGGTGAAAATGATATGGACTATGATACTGATGATAAGTCGATGGCCACACTTCGGCGACAACTCAGGAGGGCTCATGAGGAGTATTATAGGTGCAAAAGGTATTATAGGATAAACCACTAGATATATTTCATTTAGTAATGTGGAATTGTGGGCTGTCAAATATGGCACATGCAGGTTTATGAAAAAGCTAGTAGGCAGGAGTACTAAAGTTTAGAGCAAATAACATTAGAAGTGTGACCGTATCTGCCCTATTTAACCGCTAAGCTTCAAGTGTGCTGTCATTATGCAGTGAGTATATGACATGTGTCATGGAAGCCCTCAAACTAGAAGACACGATAAAAAATTATGAACACCGTGATGCAAATGGATGGTGAGTTTATTGATTTTATTTTTGGAGAATGTTCTTATAATTTTGTTGCTATTGAATTGTTGTGTAGAATAGGAGCATTTCGATCTTACAGGAATCATACATACATGATGACAATTTTGGGGGGGATCCCCCTCTCCCCTCCTTTGTGTCCGAGTGCTGCACGGTGTAGGTGCAACTTGATATTTCTGGCAAGCAATTTATGCCAAGTGATACATGATTGACACGGGCATTAGTCCATTTGGTAATAACATAGAAAGTAGAAACTTACTAACCATGAATACTTAATTAACTGTCTGAATAGTCCAATTGTTATCTGCCAGACATAATTGTGTTAAGACTCTTATAAGAGTTGTACTTGTGCCTTCCGGTGAGGTCTAGCTATATATATTTTGGTAGTAGGTCAACAATAGATGTAACTGTGAATCTGTGATGGGCAATATTCTAGGCCTAATGGACTGGGTTTGGCGATATGGGCTGCTAGGATTAGGATTAATTAGGGATAAGATTAGATGTCTTAGTTAGGGTCTTAGGGATAAGTTCCCTCACCTTATATAGAGAGTTATGCTTAACCCGTAAGACATATCCAAACTTATCTCTAACAAATACATCTAATCTTATCCCTAATTAATCCTAAGCCCATATCGCCATACCCAGCCCATTTGGCCTAGCCTATTGCCCATTACAGTAATACTCTTTGATCTATCGATTATCAGATATAGATTCTTGTGCTTGTCATCAATGAGGACCGTTGCATACATGATTGTTTTATGTATTCTTAATAATTGCTTTGGCTCGTGCTGGGTTTCAACTCTAGCCTACCCAACTTGCTTGGGAATAAAAGGCTTTGTTTTTTTTTGTTGTAATTGCTTGGCAAAACCTGAGCAATATGAGGATTCTCTAACCGATGCAACCAAAAATAGTATTAATGTTTTATTTTAAACAGGAAATACATATCAACTTTTAGAGAACGTCGTTCAGGCACACTTGGATCACTTTTGGACACTATCGGTATTCTTCTTACATATTTTCAGCTTTTTTGTGTGTTTATTTATAATTCATTGCAACCAGCATCTCAATTAGATTAGGTTGTTACTTTCTTGGTAATTTTCTATTAATCTTACAGCTGGTTATTAATAGTAAATGGAGCTGACTTAAGGATACTTTATTGCATTTCCAGAGTTCATTTGGTGCTGTATACTGAGGAAGCAGCTTGAGAAAGCATTTGCTGTTATCCTTGGTTGCATGTCAGCTGCTATACTGTTGGCTGAAGCTACTTTGCTTCCAAGTGGTGTTGACTTGTCTCTTTTTTCCATTCTTATAAAAGCGGTAGGAAAGCAAGAGGTTTTAGTTCAGGTAAGGAACTGAACAGTTCATTTGAATAATTGCAATCAGTTTTCTACCGTCTGTCCAGTTTACTGGAAAGAAAAGTTATGTTACTTGTGTGACTACTTACTGTCTTGTCTTATTAGTGCTAAGTTAGATAATTTATTTGCCTAGGCCACAACAGTCACATTCATTTTTCACCTATTTGTTGTTTAAAATCTAAACACATGTACCAGACAACATTCAGAAATGTTAAATGCGTGTCATTGTTTGGCATTGTTTTACTAATGATATATTAGATTGGAAAAATCCTCTTTTTTTTCTTCACTCTGTTATAACGTCATAAATTTCAGTTTTTTTCCCACCATATTTACAAACTTCCATTTTAATCACACTTCATAGGTTGCTGCATTTGTCCCCTTGATGTATATGTGCATTTGCACATATTATTCATTATTCAAGATTGGTATGTTGATGTTTTATTCTCTAACCCCAAGACAAACCAGCTCTGTCAGCTTGCTTATGATTTGTTCGTAAGTTTTCAATGCTTTATGCTTTATTATTGACGCGTTTCCATTTCCAAAGGCACTGGACTCGTTTAGACTGAGCACCAAATTCTGTTTTGTAGAATGGTTGCAAGATACGCACCTCCCATTTCTTATAACTTCCTGAATCTCATCCGCCTTGGTGGTAATGCTAAAACTACTTTTGAGAAGGTAATAATAGAGATTTTTATTATTCTGTATATCTATATCAATTATGTACTTGAAAATACGTTAATACTTGGCACCTGAAAGAAAATGTTTCTTTGCTTCTCTCTTACATTTATTTATTGGATATCTTTGCAGAGAATGGGGAACATTGATGATGCAGTTCCTTTCTTTGGGAGAGGCTTCAACAGGATTTACCCACTGATTATGGTTGTTTATACGCTATTGGTTGCTAGCAATTTCTTTGGCCGTGTGATTGACTTTTTCGGAAGTTGGAAAAGGTTCAAGCTCCAGCGTGAAGAAGAGAATATAGACGGTTTAGATCCCTCTGGAATTATTATTCTGCAAAAAGGTAAGGAATCCACATATTTTGCATCTGGGGAATCTGAGGTGTATTGTTTCTTATTAAGTTTCCATAATAATTTTAGTTTCCTTTTTTTTTTTTTTGCAAATGACAGCAAAACAGGGTTCTAAATTATGACTGTCAATGACTTTTTTGGCTTTAATTGGGAATGATTTTTTATCTTATCAGTCAATACAATCAAAATATTTCTGTAGCTTCTGTTGAATTGTTGCTGCAAAAAACATTGGCATTTGGTTCTTCCGTACATGTTATTTGCTTTACTAATTTATTATTGTATTTTTCTCTTTTCTCCAGAGAGATCGTGGATTGAACAAGGTTGCAAAGTGGGTGAGCAGGTTATTCCATTGGCTAGGAATTTCAATGGCGTGAACACAGATATTGAATCACAAAATGTGTCACTGGTGCGTAGAATGATTATTCCGTTCACATTGGAATCTACACGCTGTTCTCTTTTTAATTATGTATATACCATCTTATGGACAAGTTCACAGTTGTGAGGTCACATCCTGTTCAGACGATGCAAGTCCCAATCATTTTGGGTCATTGGGTCAACCCAGGAAGTTGATAAAATGAACTAGAATGGCATTCCATGTAATTAATTTAGTAGTAAAAATGAACCAGTTTTTATAGCTGGGTTTGTGAAGTAAACAGTTTCATGGATATGTTTTTGTCTAGGGATTGTTTAGTGGGGTGAAATGGTTTGTCTCTACTCTCTAGGCTTGGGTTGTCTCCAGCTGAATTTTGGCTTATGTACTTAGTTCTTACTGGTTTCTCTTTCCATTCCCTACCGGTTTACAGGTTGAAAACACAGTGGAGATGAAAGAAGGAGCAACTTCCAGAATTGACGGCAGAGCTGGTCGTTCGAAATATGCTGACAATAGGGAGAATATTGCCAGCAAATACACTTCTATTAGAGAGCAGAACCGGCAGACAGGGAAGGCAGTGAAAAAGGAAATTTCGTCAAACTCTGTGTCTTTGCTTGAAGAAAGAAACCCTGATCAGCGGTCCAGTGCTGGTGTACCACCGACTGGAGTGTCGGCAACATGGGCCTCAATGAAGATTGGTTTTCAGAACTTCAAGGCGAATATGGGTTCAAAGAAGTTCCTTCCTTTGCGCCAAGATCCAGGATTCGTTCCAAATTCTAATGCCTCTTCACCTGAATCTCTTGATGACATATTTCAAAGGCTGAAACGGCGGCCAGCAAATATGCCTGTGGATTACCTTGATGACGATGATGATGACAGCGCTGGAAACATGGAGCTGCATTTCCAGGATCAATGAGATAGGTCGTGATATACTTTAGGATTTAGAAAATGCATACACAGAAATTAAGAAAAATGGTAGCATTAGATGCAGAAAGGAAGATGTAGGGTGTATAGTTCTGGTTTTCGTGTGCTTCCTGGAAGCTCAAGACACCTGCCCATCTGGAAAATTGCAAGGACGATACGATGACAGGCTTTGCAATAAGCCTGGAAAATTTCCCACCAATGGGCCTTGGGAGACGGATCTCTTTACACACACTGTGCAGCTGTTGACTTACTGATTCTCTTACCTTGTTGAATCTGTATTGAAGTTGCTGATTTATCATCGAAGCGAAAGAATGTAAAGGTGACCTACGATTCTATGTGAAGGATAACGTGCCTCTGATAGCTGTAACCAGCAAAAAAATGTACCATTAGATACGATCGGGAAAATAGTGTTTTTATATGGCAGACATGAGACTTGTATTTCCTGCTATAACTTGCAGACGTGTTTTTGTCTGCCGCTTGAATAAAAAATGATTCGTTTTGCTACTTGTTCGTTTATGTTGGCGTAAATGATTCAGAGGGCGCAGCACGAATTATTAGATTAGATACTTCGCACAGGCACGAATGTAGGAGTTGAGCTTACTAATAAAATTGGGGGATCATGGAACATTATTCCAGTTGGATTCTGAGTTTGTTTTATGTTAAACTATTTAGTTTATACATCAATCAACAATCAACTCCACAAAAGAGCGGGTTTTGTGTGAGTTTCTCAGTAAAGTTTTGTACGCAACAAAGTGTATGTACTGTCACATGGTTGATCTGTGGATTAGGCTGATAAAATATTGTTTGAATTAAATAATTAGATAAATAAAATTAGCACACTAAATTCAATATAATTTAAAAATTAATTATATTATATTTTTTTATTGTCAGACTATGTGCAGCAGGATGTGTAAATGCATTGTGTATCTACTATTCCAACTACCTCTCTCTCTGCGAACAGTGTATAGGCAATCCATTTACCCAACCCACTGCACATAGTCTCACGCACGGGACACGTGGGCATTTCTAATAGCAAGAGTAAAATACTCCCTCCGTCCACAAAAGAATGAAATCCTGAGTTTGTCCTAAGTCAAACTATCGTAAGTTTGACCAAATTTATATAGAAATGTAATAACATTTATGATATCAATTATGTATGATATGAAAATACATTTCAACACGAATCTAATTATACTAATTTGGTAGCATAACTTTTAATATATTTTGATATAAACTTGGTCAAAGTTACGAAAGTTTGATTTAGGACAAAGCCAGGATTTCATTCTTTTGTGGACGGAGGAAGTAGCATTTATGATATCAAATGGGAATTAAATATTTTTTACACTTACTATTTGGAAATTTGGTTTAATCAATATATAGTTGGGAAAAGTCCATTTCACAACCCAATAATATTCATTGTGTCCATTTTTCAACTCTAAACTACAAAACCGGACATCGAGCACCTTGAACTATCAAAAACCGAATAAACCTGGACATTTAGCTAGTTTTGAAAGCGGTTTTTCTATTTTTGAAAGAATAAAAATTCATAAATAATTTATTTAAAATTATAAAAAATATAATCTATACCAAATATTGCTAAAAATATAATCTATATACTTGTGATAGGTTTGGAGTCTTGTGATAGGTTTGGAGTCAGTTTGACTTTTTATATTTATACGTCTATTGTTTTGTTGCTCCAAATAAAACATGAAAAGTATGAACAAAGAAAGTTTCAAACAACCCTGTGCACATAATTATTAGATAGACTATATTTTCAGGAAAAAAATATGATATAAGTTTCATATTTTTATAATTTAAAATGAATTAATTATAAATTTATATAGAGATAAAATAAGCTATTATTATTTTTTGAAAATAGAAAACCACCTTCAAAACCAGCTAAAGGTCCAACTTTGGCCGAGTTCGAGGTGTTTGATGTCTAGTTTTGTAGTACAAGGTTGAAAATCGGACGACTTGGATAGATTAAAGTTGTGAAATGAATTTTTCCCAATAGAGTTTTGGAATTCACTACTTGATCTTTTTCCTTCATTTTTTTTCGGAACCGTACGGATCCTTGTAAGTTCGAGAAAAAACTCGTACGAAACTCTGCGTTGTGGGATATTTTCATTCTGAGCTATAGTTCTAAAACTAGAAGAATGGGTCGTAGCCTTGTAGGTTCATTTCATAGTCCGGTAGTCCCCCGAGGACTCTTTCCGAGCTGAATAAAAGCAAACGTCAGCGGCTCAGGCTGAAAAACTCAAGTCAACAGCGAGAATACAAACATGGCAACATGCATGCAGCTCGCATAGTCGCATAGAATCATAGATAGATCATGTAGCTAGAATAACAAAACAAGACATGTACTGGAGTTAAAACCAACCAAAGAATATATATATATCGATCAACGAGGATCAATAAAATTCGACAAGTAGTTTGCTTTAGATCTGTACAAAAGTATGGATCTTGAGTTGCCTTAGCTGGCTAGCTGCGTGCCCCTTCGACACCCAGGCGAAACCATCATCAATGAAAAGAAGAAGAAGAAATCGTCCACAAACCACTAGAAGGAATGAAGGAAAGGAAGTCATTTTGGCCAAACCACGCACACAACAGCAGCAGCAACCGCATGCATGCATGGGCGTTGGGCGATGGAGATCAGAACAGCACCCACTTGGCTGCGGCGGCCCTCTCCTCGAGCGTCTTGCCGCGCGCCGCCAGCGAGCAGCCGTCGCCGCCGTCCTCCTCCTTCCCCCCTCCTCCCCGCGTCGTCCGCGTGGCGCGCAGCAGCTTGGCCCAGAAGCTCGTGGCCGCCCTCCTCCTCTGCTGCTGCTCCGCCCTCCTGGCCACCAGGAACGCGGCGACGGCGTCGGCGTCGCCCACGACGCGCTCGTGGCGCATGAGCAGCGACACCCGCGCCGCGCGCCTCATCTCGTCGTGGAACGCCGGCTCGGCGGCCGCGGGGCTGGCGCACTCGGACGACGCGGCGCTGGAGGCCTCGGAAGAGTAGGCCGTGGAGGCCTCGGAGCAGGAGGAGTACTCGCGCTCCTCCCCCTCCCCCTCGCCCTCGCCGCCGGCGCGGCGCACGACGGAGGGCACCGACGACGACGCCGAGGAGCGGGACAGGCGCTCCCGCAGGCACGTCGCGCAGACGCCTGCCCCCTGCTGCCGGTGGCGCCGGCACCGCGCGCCCTCGGCCTTCCCCGACCTCGCCTGCTTGTTGCCCATCACCATACTGCCGCCCGACGGCCAATCAGCTTTGCCAACCTGACCTCGGTCTCGTACTCTCGTGTCTGTAAAAACCGATCGAGGAGTCGTCGGGTGTGGGCGCGCTCGTGTGCTGCAATATATATATGGCCGCGGCCGTGGGTCAGGGGGCCGGGGGGAGCTTCGCGGATGCTGCACCTGCACGCGAGGAGCTGACGAGCTGCGTGCGAGGCGATGCCGATGCGGTTGGGTTGGACTTTTGATGCGGCCTGGCTGGCCATGCGTAGGCGGCCTGGCTGGGTCCGGGTTGGCGGCGTGTGCGCGCGGTCGGGTCGGGGGCCGAGCTGTTTCTCCTCCTATCCCTCGTGCCGTCGTGCGGTAGCGGTACGGACTACGGAGCAGGGTGGCAGGCATGCACGGCGTCTGATGGGGCGGGCCTGGGGTTTTTTTTCTCTGCTTTTTGCGGGCTTTTCGTAAAGGGATCTTTTTGGAAGCTTCCGATCCTGGATCTGGGACTGGGAGGCGGAGTGCGTAGCAGCGTGGTGGTTCGGTTTCGTCAGCTCAGCTGCACCTGCAACTGCACCTGCACGGCGGGGAATTTCGCTTCATTCTCTGCTGGGGTTGCTTTCTTTGGACTCTTTGGTGGTGGCGATGGATCTGGTGATGCTCCATCGGCTCCGTGAGTGAGACCGTTTTTAAATTTTTGGTGTGCACTTGTGTGTTGGTGCGCCTGCCGGCAGGAAGCCGGGAACTGTTGAGGATGTGATGGAGACAGAGTGCTCTAATGACGGGACACTGCTTAGGTTATTACTCTAGCTTTCCTTTCAACGAAATGGACAAAAATGAAGGTCATTTTTCTTTCTATTTTCTCCTACTTTAGCGAGCGATGTGTGACTCTTTCTTTTGCTTATGGCTTAGGCTATCCCTAACCACTGAGTAAAAAACACTGCCTATAGACTGTAGCGCTACTGTAGACACAGAGAGACAGTTGAAATAGTAGAGGAACAGTAGATAGACAAGTTTTTTTAGACAATGGTTGGAATGGTTTTATGGGCATCTTTTTCTTCTCGATAACCTAATAAGTTCTCTCGTCTGCTATGTTAGCACTTAGCAGTATGTATTGATCCTTGCATGGCTATGGCACTTGTTTCTTTATCTGTGACAATGACTACGTGCTCTTCTAAGGCTGAAACCAGTGGTGGCCCATATATATAAAGCCTCCAAAATTAAATGCGGTACTGTTACGATACTGTTCTGCACAAAGAGAATGGTAGTTGGAATAGTGACAAGGGACGGAGAATGGGAGAGGCCGCTGGTTTCAGCCTAAAGTTAGTATCACCAAGGCCAACTCGGCATTTGTCACCTGTGTAGAAATTAAAGTCAGACGAGCAAGGGCGCCAACAAGATACAATTTGATCTTGCTCTTTGTTTGGTGGAAAGGCAAAATTCGCAGATACTCAAAACGGGCCATCGGTTTGGAGAGAAAGCGGCCACGCATCCTGACGTCACTGCAAACACAGATATCCCCATCTGGCCATCTCCAACCCTGCATCCGGGCATCCGGCGTAGTCGCGCACGGCAGAGCGAGGGCGGTCGCGAAGCAGCCGAGAAAACGGCAGCAACATGCGCCCAGTCTGCTCCCCTGAAGTGGGCTCTGATGTTTTCTGCAGAACCACTCTCAAGTCTGAAACTCTGAATCAGGTCAATGAAATGAAACCGCTTCGCTTCAACATGCATGCCAAGATGGATGGATTGACCGGCTGAGGGCTGACGGCTGACGGCTTCCTGGCTCCACTTTCACGGCGGCGGAAAATGAGGCCCTTGCTTCTGTCTGCACTGGACCGAGTCCGAAGCCTGCGCGGCTGGTCTAAACTTTGCTGTCTCTGTTTTGAAGATTTCCTGGCAGACTCCTAGGGAAAGTTCATAGCCATATACTCCCTACTGTATAGGCCAAGGGTCATCTCCGTCTCGTCTGGTGAGAGAGATGAAACTTCCTGGAATGGTTTTGCCTCCAATTAAGCAAGCACGCACGGTGCTGTCTTCGCTACAACTTCCATGAACTTAACTTTGTTCCGTCTTTCACATAGAGCAAGCAGAAAACGATTTCGGGTTTTTGACCTGACTGTCCTGTATCTTTCGAACAGAGCAGCCCAATTCTGACGTGAACTATCTTTCTTTCAAACAATAGAGCAGGCCAAAACAAACCCAGTTTGCTCCAGTGGCGCCACCCACTAACTAGGCGTGTGTCGGTGTGTGCGATACAGCAGGCAGTTGGTGAGTTGGGTTCAGTGCGAAAACCTGGAAATCCAGACGGAAGCCGGCACCGGCGGACGCGACTCCGAAATAGTTTTTGGTTGGGTTTCCGGCGAGCGGGATGCGCGAAAACAGGGCGTTTTTGTCGATGCGGTGGTCGGTCTCGCCGCCGTGCACGCCACGCGCGCAACCGGCCGCCGCCCGCGCGCGAGAGAAGCAGCGTACGGGGCCGCTTCTGTGCTTGCTCCGTGGTCCTTTTGCGGGCATCGGCCATGGGCCATCGGCCACATGGGTGACGCCTCCACGTCGGTCCAGACGCGGACGCGCCCCAAGTCCAAATCCGCCACCGCCAGGGCCGTCCGTAGCTGGTGCCGACTTGGCGGCGGTGCGACCGGATTTGGCACCGCCTGGGATTCTCGTACGGCGTCGACGCGTCGTAAACTAAACTCGCTGTCAGAATCTAGTACTACTCCAGTTCCCACGGGACCCTCGCGACGTGTGGGAGCGTTCAGATAGGCCTTTCAAAGGAACACGGAGTCACCGGCAAGCAATATTCAGATTCGCCGTACCATTGTACACCTGTATTGTACGTGCAGCGCAGGTGCAACTTGGCAAAGCTCCTTCAAGTGGAAGTGTGGAACATCAGTGAGGTAACCTGAGAGATGGAGCAGATGATTTTTTTTAGAGCAACTACCCATATGCCGTAGTAGATGGTACTTATCACAGTGCACTACCCATATACCACCCATTTCACAGATGGAGCAGATGATTTTTTTAGAGCAACTGAAATGGGTGGCGTTCCTATAGCAAGTTTTTGTAGCAGTGTGAGGCACACAAACAATATCTACCACCCAACATGCTACATTTCTCAGCAAAAAGCTCTCATGCTCTTTGATCTCCAACTCCCGCAAGCATTTCGTGAAATCACTTCCATCAAATGAAAACAAAGAAACACTGACCTCACCAGCAAAATCGTGTGATTGAAAGTTTTCCACAAAATCATGTGAAGCACTGAAAACAAGTGGACAGTTTGTGAGCATCATATACAAAAATATCGAGGAAAATGTAATACAACTTCATGAGTTGTCAAGATAGAGATGAAGATGAACGGCTATCCTCAATACTCCGCGTTTGCCAAAATGAGAAGGGAAGTTAGTGCAATGCTACAGAAGGTACTCTACATCTGATCCTTAAATTAACATGATGTTGTAACTATGTGAATCGTTGCATTTGCAGTGCCAAGTACTCCATCTTCTTTTGCTTGACCATCACCAATTAATGCTAGAACGCTACCAAAACTCTCTTCCCCCTTGTTGAAGCAGCAACATCTGTATAGATAGTTCAGATAGAGTTTTAAGCCATGTTAAACAAAGGACATGCATTATCAACTGAAGGAATGCTACCCATGCTTCATTTGAGGAATTCTAACTATAGACTTGTATATGCGGAAGATACAGATAAGTTTATCCATGAGCACAAAAATAGAGTATTACAGAGAGAACTGACATCCCTCAATCAGTATTTAAAAATATACTCCCACCGTCTACAAAACAATGAAATTCTAAGTTTTTTCAAAACATAATCATGTTGGAAGAAAATACCACATGTACCCCTACTCCCACTACCTTTCCCATAAGTAAATAATGTTAGACCTGGCTACTAAAGAAAACAAAGCACAATAAACACCCTTTTTTTGGTTTGCTGGGTGTCTTTCTTTCGTGGGCAAAATTTAAACCACATGATCTCATTCTTTTGTGGACAGAGGGAGTAAAATGTTTGCCTACATATAAAACGGCAAAAGTTAGTTCAGTGTAATCATTACTCTCATAATTCCCATTTTAGTACAATTCAATGTCCAAGAATATCATACACCATGATAGCTACAAGTCCCCATCACCATTGTACCCAAATTCTAAACATCTGCTGTCACCTGCACCCACTCTCCCTGGTAACCTATCATAACTTGTTGCAGCCATAAATGCTGATATGGTATCCCTGCTTCTTACACAGAAGGCCGCACTTCATTTCTACCAGTACCCCGATATACTTCAAATCATAATACCATTTTAGCAATGTTACTAATTTGCAGAAATTCAGACGTGTATCACAATCAGCCATGCCCATGGTCACTCAATGTATGTTATCCAAGAGAAATTTATTTGCTACTACACATATGAATGGCATGTTTTGCAATTGCTATATCTTCTCTACTGCATAAAACATAGAAATAAGAAAATGTCAATATTGATCTTACCATCAAAACTTTCTCATTGCTGCTAGACAAGAACCAAAATCTGCCACATACGGGCATAGATACTTGGCGAAATGGTCCTTGCAAACCTTCACAAGCTTCTCCGTTTTGAGGTTAAATATGAAGAGGCCCTCACCCACCAGATGCAAGAACAAGGAGAAGCCCTCCTCACATAACCCTTGAATTGAGAGTTCCACTTTGCATGAAGAGGTGTTGATGGGTGGCAACATTGGCGTCAGATACACTAACTTGCAACACGACCACTGCATTCCATCAGCACCACTGTCTTCAAGGTTCCAAATGGAGAGTACCAGTTCATCCAAAAGGACCAAGGAGAGTGTGCCCTGCTCTGAGTTGGCCAAACGGATTGTCCTTGAAGCGTCTGCCAGGCGGTGCCGGCCAGCGTATGGCGGCAGGTGTATCCGGGAGACTGATGCAGTGGCCTGAGTAAGGCAAACGGCCACAGCGTGCACGGCGTTCGGCAAGGAATGGGTGCCGCATATCCAGTGAATGGCACCACGGTGAACGAAGGCAGGAGAGGAGACGGCCATCACCATGTTGTCAGGCAGCTCTGCGGCCACGGCCGCCTCCCACTCGCCGGTTCGAGAAGAGAAGGCCCGCAGGCTGAGGCCGCCTTGGTCGCCCATCACGGCAAGCAGGCGGAATGAGGAGCCACCATCGGCCTCGAGGAAGACGATCTTCTCGGGAACGAAGAGCGGCGGCAAGGGTGGGAGGAAGGTGGAGGTCCCGGCCAGGGGGTTACAGACGCAGATCCGGACGGCGTCCCGCGAGCCGCCTGGCATGCGGCAGAGAGCGACGAGGCCGCCAGCGCCGGACGCCACGGGGGCGAAGCCGTCCAGGTTGCCCGCGGCCTCCGGCTCCAAGAATCGGGACAGCGGCAGCACCACGGGTGAGGACGGCCGCGGTTTTGAGGGCCCGAGGAGGAGGAATCGCGTGGGGCGGCGGCGGTAGAGGCGGCGGCGGGGGAGACCCTGGGAGGTGTCCCGGAAGAAGAACCCGAGCAGAGAGGAAGGATTGAAGGCCCCGGCTCCGCGGCAGCGGAGGAACGATGGCTCCAGGATGAGGCGGCGCCAGGCTCTGCATGTGGCTGCGCAGCGAACAACGGAGACAGCGTCGCCGACGCGGCACAGGATCTCCACTTGGAGGTCCACTGGGAGCGGCGGCAGCGGCACCGGCGCATCTGGTTGCGGCGGCGGCGAGAGCGACGACATCCTTCGGCGGCGAAGGGGAAAAACTGCGATGGATTAAGATGCGGCAAATGGAAACAGGGATTCGAGTGGAGCTTTGGTAACGGGAAAAGCCTGTCACTGGCCCAGCTTTCTGTGTCGCGTATTGAGCGTGTTGGGCCTTGCGTAACGACGCGTGACGCTGCTGACTTGAAAGGAAAAAGGTTCTCTCATCTCCCTTGAACTTTGCCCAGAGTCTGGAGATCCTCCTTGGACCGCAGTACCCTATCCTAATTAGGGTTTGGGTTCATACCAAATATACCTCTGAAGGGTTATCCACCTCTATATAATCAACACTCTGTGTATCTATAATGAATAAGAGAAGAGGTTAGAACCTCCACATATATCTGTCTCCCGTGTATTCTATCTGTAGTGCATCTGGGATGAAAGACGGCATCTATAATTTCTCCACGCCCGATCTGCTGCGGGAAGGAAGGGGAACGGATCTGGTGATCCGCAGTAACGTAGTTTCTCAACACGTTATCAGCACGCTCTACCTTGACATCGCGTTGCTGCAAGATCAAATTCGTTTCTGCATCAACTCTTCGTCGAGCCGGCAGGTCTATGGCCTAGCCAAACTGTCCTACGCGACAGGTTTCGATTCCTCGCATCAACAGAAGTTTGAACAATTGCATCTATTATCAACTAGCAGGCTAGATCCTGTAGATCGCGTTTGTTTTGTGCTAGTTTGTTTTTTTTGGATGGTCACCGCACAAAGACGCGCGCGCCGCCTCGTTCCTGTTGATCGATCTTCCGTGTGCCACCGTGCTTGGACTAGATGCATCCGTTCTCATGCATGCATGGTTTGGTAAGTGATGGCGTACGTGCCCATAGGCAGCATGTAGCCCTGCAGGCGGCCGGCCGTCGCGCGCCCTGTTGCACGGTTGCGCCAGGCCGGCAGCCACCGCGCGCGTTGCTGCCAGCGAGGCCGCCGCCACACCGGGCCCCTTCGTGCCACGCGCTGCGCCGCTGCCACACTTGGCCCTGCTGCGCCAGCCGTCAGGTTGCCCCCGCAAACCCTACCGGTCACGCGCAGGTCATCTGGCCGACCTGACCAGACCGGGCCGCCCCGTAGGCAAGCCGCGCATCGGCTGGGCTGCGAGCCTCCATTAGGACGCCTCGACTGCCCGCGATTGCGCCCCCTCGGCCTGTTGCACGCTTGGGCCTGCTGCCCTTTGACGTTGCGTGCTTGGACCGGTTGCCCGCACCGTACCCCCGACAGGGCCGTCCATCGTTTTGGACCACCGGGCTATGCCCGCGCGCCGTTGCTCCTGAATCCTGATGGGCCGCACCTATTTTGTTGGGTCTCGAGGAGTCGTATTTAGCAGTTGTTTCTTTTTATATTATGGATTGTTTGCCGCAGAAAATATATTTCGTCTGCATGCAATTCTCCGTTTATTATTTATTTCCAGTAGCAAATAATTCGTAGAAAAGTTATAAATGCATATAACCAAGAAATTTGGCAAAATTTTCTCTCTACACCTATAGTTGTATCTATATTTTTTATCTCTGGTTGTTTTGTGTGCCCAGAAGGTTCACACAGGGTATTTAGTTCATTGCACATGTCACACATTTTATGAGCCTGCATCCTCTGTGTGTCTGCCATATATGTCACACTATTATTGTACCATCGCATGGCACACTGTTTTGCACTAGCCGGGCATACCTGACAATTTGTGTTGCGCCAGTAGCGCCCTTTCATGTCATGTTGCCACACCGTTGTGCCATATGTTGTCACGCTAGATGCGTGAGACTGCCCTGCAGTCTGCGGGCGTGCACTATAATTTGTCACATGTTTGTGCAAGTCAGGTTGGCTGATCTGCGGGAGCCTTCATTGCTGTCGCGGACGTCTATATGACCGCGGGTGAGTCATGTGCGTCGCTATGGCCCTGATGGCCATGAGTGTGCTGCTGCTGCTTTGCACAATACTGTGGTCCTGATGGCCGTAGACGCTGGAGCTTGGGCTCGTGTGGGATGAGATGGATCGTGTAAACTCCTGAAGAGATATGGTTTATGGCAATCTTTACGTGCATGAACAAATTCTTTTGTTTGTCATGTATATTTTTGTATGATTTGTGTTGTGTGGCATCATATGTTATATACATATATAGCCAAGTGGCCAACAACTAAAAAGATTATAAAAATATCTCAAAAATCTGGGAAATTAATGAAACAGATATAAGACCATCATTGTCTCTCTGCTCTCTCCTTATGCATAAGTTATTTTTACCCGAAGTAACCAGAAGAAATATAACACAATGCATCAAAGTCTCATTGGCTAATAAGACATCACAAATTTGGATTTTATGTACTCAAGACGTGAGCTCAAAATACCTTACCAATGCTCTATATTTTAAATAGTGACTTAATATCTCAGTCATAATTGGTTGACTTGAAGTTGACATATTGCTCTCGTTGTCGCTGAAAAGACAAAGCATAATCTGAGATAAAAGGCAATAACCCCATGCAACATGAAGTTGTAAGTACCCGAAAGAATATTCTGAGAAATTTTCTGCCATCTGTTGTGTGGAGAATGTTTGTGTATTCTAGAAGAATCATTTTATTCATCCTGTTTTGGACCCATTGTGTTCATATAGCACATAATTCTCAGAATTTTGCATGATTTTAGCCACTGAATAGGCTTTTGGGGGAGCATGTCAAATGGTAAAGGTCAGTCCTGATGGACATACCGTTGGGGTTTATGTAGCAGAACTACACCATTATACCTCTTCGCATAATCTGCCTCTAATCTACCAGAAGTAAGAACAGTTGACAGATAAATATGAAATCCCACATCACTATGTAGCTAGAAGCTACATTGGGTGTCAACACATATATGGTCATTGTGTTTTTTTGAAGCTGAAATGTCATAAAAGTTTGACCACCTACCTACAAGTGATGATTATTTGTGATATAAAACGAAGATCTTATGGAGACCTGTTGCATTCTCCCTAGTCTTGATGACTTCTTCTTACGAGAGTAGCACCGTATGTTGGTTGAGACTTATCCTAGAAGGATATTGGTCATGTTTCGATCTCACCAAGCAGTTGTCATCATTTGCTTAGTCAGAAACTTTGCATTTGCATGATATTTTCCAGATAATAAAAATTCTTGGCCTTGTCTATTCTAAAGCTTATCTTTATGCCGAAAAATAAAGCGCTTGAAATTATGTTTTATAGAACAAATGGTATATAATATGAGGAGAAAAACTTGCCTTGCAGGCTTTTTGCACCACAAATATATAACTTGGGAAACGATTAATTGTAGCGTATTGGCATCAATCACCTAAAGTTGTGATTAAGTTTTAGCTTTGTGCAGAACACAAGTGAAGCGTCCCAGCCTGTAAGCGGGACTAAAATGTGCTTTACTATCATTCCCAGGGTTATGATAATCGCATTCTTACATTAGAGTAGTATAGATCCGCCCTAACGGGACAGACCAAACGGGACGCAGCCCAGAACATACAACTGCAGTGGAACTTTTAAACGTAGACCCAAGCTTTTTCACGACACACCGTTGGGATAGGCCGCAACCCTTACACGTACAAGACCACTTAAAAGGCGACTTCGTCTTCTCTGAAAAATAACAACAAAGGGAGGGTGAGTACGAAAACGTACTCCGCAAACCCACCTTCTTCCATAAAGAATTGGGGTTAACGCTATTACTACATGCAAGATATATCTGGAGCTCAGGATGGTTTGCCAGAAAATATGCAAGGCTCATTAATTCTCAGTTTTATTTTCCAAAAAACACATTTTCCAAAAGGGGTGCCATTGGACTTGCTGGTCCATCGTGGCTCATGGCACGCAGGCCAACATTTTTCTCCACTGCTCACGGGCTACGCCCGTAGCTTCCGAAGACATCATTTTCACCCACCAAACCCCGAATTTTATAAATCACTACTGGTAGAAACCAAGCCGTAACTCGTCCATACCAGTGGACAACGGACTATCCGGATAAGTTTATACTCTGGCCAGAGATGCACACTTTACCCACAAGTTTGGTCCAGGACTGTTGTCGGTACCCAGCAAACCGGGTACCCGCTTATACAGGACAAAAGCTAAGGACTGCCCTTAACAAGTCCCCACGCAGCCTGACAAAGAAGGGTTTTTCCCCTTCTTGCGGACCAACGGACCTGGCCTCCCCGCCAACCAGAGGGAGCGGCCAGTGTCGCCACGTGTCTCAGTAAGGAAAGAGCCCAAAGCCACTTGCAGTTCTGGCCTACCGCTTGTGGGCCGGACTGCACCCCGGGTCCATATGGAAGACCAAACCTGTTCCCACGGGGTCCGGTCTCAAGTTAGGGACGCGTTACGACCCCAGAAAGGGAGCCGAGCCGACCCAGCTCGGGGAGGTCCGGAGCAGCCATTTGCCATCCACCCAGCGAGGAAGCTGCGGACTACGGAGGGTGCCCGCCCCCGCGACAGCCTGGTCCGGGGCCGCCACGTGTCCCCCGGGCTCGCGGCGGGGCCTCCGGCTGCGGGCCACACCCACCTACCGCATTCATTGCAGGCAGGCGGGCGCGCCCTAACATCCGCTGACGGGCTCCGGTACCGCCGCTGACAGGCGACAGTGACCATACTGTGGGACGCGCGTTACCGAGGAGCGGCAGCCATGACAAGGCGTAGCGGTCAACTTCCCGCCGGATATCGGGGATTAAACCGCATAAACAGGTACACCGTACGCGGCGTGGGCTACGCCACGCGCACGCGACAGCCACGCCCAGGCTATTATGGTAGGGTCACTGTGGCACGCCGCAACCTACCTGTAGTGTCGCGCCGGCACGCCGCCTGCCACTCCTGCCCCTGGAGCCATACCGCCGGGTACTACGGCGGATTGGACCGAGCAGCGCAAGCCAGGGCGACGTGGCGATATTTCCGGACTACACCAGACCGGCGGAGCACTTCCGGACAGCACCATACTGCTGCGGCAGATGCAAGTACAAGGCGCAGGGATCAGAGGTCATCACGGCAACGGAGCACGGGACATGTCAACGGAGGTGAAGCCGAAGGCCCTGACCTCCGCCGGAGATAACCCAAGAAGCCAAGTCAGCATAAGGAAACTCTGCAGAATAAAGATAGCAGGCCGGGACCACCTGTCGGGCCCGGTCACCATGTACATGCACCCCTTGGACTATAAAAGGGGAGGCATGCGAAACGTAGAACATAGGCTGAAATACACGCTCACACGCTCGGAGGGCATCCAGAGAAGGAGACACACGACCTTCTTCACTTCCTTACACTCAAGCCAATACAAGAACATACCTCTAGTGGACGTAGGGTATTACGCTCCGACGGCCCGAACTACTCTAAACCCTTGTGTCTCCATTGTGCCTTTACAACGTGGCTATCAACGATCGCTCCCCCTAACTACTCATAGTACTTAGGATCGGGCGGGTGCATTCTGCCACCCGGCCGGAGCTCACGCTCCGACAACTGTCATCGTCATGAGGTCCTTTCCCGCTCGAGGCTCTACTCCCGCAAGTATTTTCCCGCTCAACCAAGAGAGAGACATGGGATCCCTGTCGCTTCAGTGCCAGCAGACACACGACGCCGCTTCAGTGCCAGCAGACACACGGCTTGCACCATTCCCAGTCCCCCGGTGCTCCCAGCCTACGGGTATCGGCTGTCGGGGTCTTTCTCCATGATTTTGAAAACGCATGCCAACCCATTTCCATCCCAGATTCCAACAAGATTATTGTATATAGTATTGAGTGAGCGATCCACCTATGCGCGCTACGTCT
This sequence comes from Paspalum notatum, assembly GCA_022530915.1. Taxonomy (NCBI): domain Eukaryota; kingdom Viridiplantae; phylum Streptophyta; class Magnoliopsida; order Poales; family Poaceae; genus Paspalum; species Paspalum notatum. The sequence goes on along the minus strand of CM039687.1, from coordinate 3,792,239 downwards.
AAAAGGTTTGGGTGGCTATCCTACCAGGTTTTTCTTAGCAAGCAAAACATGCAGGTTTTATTGTTTATCAAGGCAATGGGTTGTTTATCAAAAACTGGATAATTTATACATCAAGTGAGATTCCAGTGGAGTTGCCGTTCACTCCGTTGGGTTTAACGGGACATCGACGGCTGGGGACGAGGGTACATCATCCTCCGGATACGTCGGTGCACCAACCAGGATTTTCGGTATAACCAACGTGTAACAACAGAGAACAAACAAACAAAGCATATTATGAGCTTCAACAAGGGTCTGGTTTGTGTTGAGAGAATGATCGAAGGATTTCTCGAAGGACTGCACTGGCGGTTCTGGCTCTAACGAGCGGAGTTGCTCCACGGTAGGCGCAGTGCAGCGAGGCATTGCGCTGCCTGCCGATCACGCCACCTGGCTTTTAACCGGATAAGGAAAGAGCGCTGCAGCCGGATGTACGGACGGCTATAGCGAGAGCGAGGGCGTTGGAAACGAGGGTGTCGCATGGCGGCGAGAAGAGCTTCTGTGGACACAACGATGAAGCATGTGAGAGTCGTGAGGTGTGCCTGGATGCGTAGAGCTTGATTTACGGAGAATTTAGGCGCAAGAATCGCCTAAATCGGAGTTGGAACGAGAAAAAATATAGACTTTCGAATGGGTGGGAAATATATATATCTGGAAAAAGAAAGAAAAAGGAATATTCTTAGAATATTCCAAAATCCGAATATTTAGAAACTGGAGAATAAAATCATATTTTTGGATTCTGGTGAAACAGAAAATATCTCTGGATTCCTCGTGAGCAGAGTTTCATACTGGTGTCAATGGTCTGCGCCTACGGTGTCGGATGTGGCACCGACTTGTAGGCGGGCTTTGGAAGCTCCTAAAATCATGAGATTAATCTGGGTGGTGGATATAGATTTTAGATGAATTTAGAAAGAAGAATCAACTGAATCGGAGTCTGGATGGATGAGATATAAATTCAGAAATAATTGAATGGATGAAAAGAACGGTACACAACTGAACACGCTAGCTTGGGTGTTGCAACCTCACGGTGATCGGCGGGTAGGCTATTTGCTCGGCGGATACCGCTAGCGTGGTGCCGGGGATCAGAGGCTGGCCCACATGTCATTCACAGGAGAGGGGGAAGGTGGAGCATAACAGGCAGAGGCCCGAGCTGCAGCTCTGTTCAGCTGCTCGCCTCGCTCTGCCGTGCGCAGCATCCTGCTCGCCGGAGCTTCGCCGGAACGGACGTTCCCATCCTCCGTTCGCGAAACCGAGGGTACCTGCGTGAAGAGGAGACCGAGGAGAGTCCGTCCCGGAGGTTTCGGGCAGGAAAAAATCAGCATAGGGAGGTCGGCCATGGGTGGCCATTGGAGGCGGCTCGGAGCTCCGCAGAGAGCTCTGTACAGGCAGGGAAAGGAGAAATTGGAGCTGAGCGAAGGTGGAGGAAGGTGAGGAGAAGCTCACTGCCGGTTTAATTGGACTGGGGTGGCCTGAGCGTGGAGAACGCCGCGGCGAGCTTCCCGGTGGGTTAACCCAACGCGAGCACGCTGGCGAGGCGGGAGTGGATGTGTGTGCACGCGCGAGCGAGGGGGCGTGCGCGAAGATGGCCGGCCGGGGGTCTCCTTTTATAGGCGACGACGAGGGCGGCGGGTGCATTCGCGGCTCGGTCCAGCCGGGTCTGCGCGCTGCGTGCACGACGGGGGAAGAAGGACGCAGAGGCAGGCGACGGGATTCCCGGCGGCGCGACGTGCGGGATGGCGCGGCGTCTGTCACACCCTGGTTTTCAAAAGAAAAACCAGAGCAAATCTATATGTGTGCCAGGATCTAATCTCACACATATAGAGACAATTAATAGTGATATCATAGACAATGCTTTATTACATATCGTTTAAACAAGAATTACATAAAGACATCAAGTCTTTAACACAGAGTAGCGGAAGCATAACTAAAACACCGGGCCATCCACAGGGAAGCCAACTGGGGGTCGCTCGCCTAGAACTCCATGATCCTTCATTTGTACTCCTTTAAGCCTTCATCTTCTGAGCAGCGGTTGGGTTCCAGCCAACAGTAGGTTGAAATAAAAGAAACAAGCATGAGTACTTCAACTCGTACTCCACAAGTATAACATGAACTATGAGGCTCTAAGGTTGGCTGACACGTTGCATGAGCTTTTAGTTGGTTAAGTTTTATTAAACAACTAGTTACTACAAGTTGGTAGATAAACCATTAAACCCAAGATATTGCTTGTGAACATTAGTCAACAATATTAACATAAGAACCACTTTCAAACCCAACAGAACCACTAATCTGCATAAAGGATCTGGGCCGCTCATAACCGTGAGCACGGCTGACATGTCAGTTTTACACTCTCGAGAGGTTGTACATCTTTACCCATGAGTCGTGGGCTACGCTAGTGGTCCACCACATTACCTTAGATGAGATGGCTAGCAAGCACACTACGAGGCCTTTACAAAGATCACGTTGGTAAGGCGTAACCGCTAAGGTTTCAGGATCCGCAACTGTGGAGCAAGCCTCAAGGGGAGATAAACCCACTCAACCCAAGTAGCGCGAGGGCCACAGAAGCTCACCTCCCCTCTTGCCCCGTCGGTAAGTTACTCCCAAACCAATGCAACCCAATTAATTAGCCAAGACCGTCCCATTCCAGTCTCATGGTAGCACTGTTGTCCCAGGTTGTCGCTTTGCGAACCGGTCCTTAAGGAGAGTGGCTATGAGCAAAACACATGCTCATGCCCCCTAAACCAAGTTGCTAAAAAGCCATTTTTAAAGGAACATGAACCACAGCGGGTGCTCAAGATTTGATTGCATAGATCCATTAATCAAAATTATTAACAGAAGATACATGAGTTTGAGCAGCAACTAGCAAAACTTAACCCACATGCATCCCCATAGGTAAACATTGCGATAACAGAGGCTAGGTACAGTCCTTATTGGCATACAAAATTAGACACATGCATATGAAGTGATTAAGTGGTTATTGGGTTGTGTCCATGTTATACTTGCCTTCCTCAAAAAGTACTTTTGCTGCTGCTCACACACGTTGATCCTCAACGCAAACAACTGAAACAACAAACAAAGGGGAACTAAGAACAATACACCATACGAATAAATGATTTTATAAAGAATATAAAAAGAACACTGGTCGTTACTAATAACATGGGAGCGCAACAACTGGAACAATGTTTAACAAGGATATAAAGGTGGCTAGAAAAGAATAAACTCATGATGAAGGATATGAAGATAGGAACTCATTATGGTAGGGCTAGGTGTTAAGAGATATAAACATGAAAAGGTGAAAGATGTTGCCAGGGCATGGTTTGCATAGAGATATTATTGTGGTGGAGAATATGAGGGGTTGAGAAGGAACCAGGGTGCAATTGAGAGAGGAATACAGTTGATCTTGCAGTGGTGTTTGTGCTGAAACTGCGCGTGATAGGACAGCAGTAATGTGGGCACTAGAACTCTTTCCATGCCACGCCATTTAAGGATATTATTTGTGGAATTGATAAGGGATATGTGGACTAGAGTCTGACCAAAGGGTGCTGATATTTGATCAATGGGTCAATGGCAAAACAAGACGCGAGACAGACATATGTAGCTACTTTTCTGCAGGAGGGACAGCAAGTGCACCGATCGGAAAGACCATCCAATACCTGGCCTAAACTGATCTAAAGGCTGCCAAAATTTACAGAAATGTGTGGTACTATGATATACATGATGTGACAAAAGGATTCGATGATTGGAGAAGATGATTAATAGAAAAGACCCTTGCATTTGGTAGAAGCTCGGCTGTCCAGGCTGCAGATATGTGTTCACGGTAACGCTAAAATCTCCGGACCTGTGCCTCCTATGGCAGAACCAATTTATAGGGGCATGATTGAGGATATAATACACATCTCGGTCGAAGGGCTCGCTGATTGGACCTCCGGATCATTGAGAAAACATGCGCCAAAATGGCAGCACTGCTGCTGTCCGGACTGCAATGACAGCGAGCACGGCGACGGCCGTTACTCTTGCACCGCTAAACTTATGGACAAACCATTTTATGGAGGTGTGTACAAGGGTATTAGGTACATCTCAGACTAAGGGCTGGGCCATTAAACTACCGGATCACCGGCAAAACATGAACCAAAGGCAGCCACACGGCTGTCATGGACAGCAGCAATAGCGGACACATCAACCAATGAAAAGCTGTTCTCCATGGCTCCGATGGCCAAACCGTTTTATGGGTATGTGCTCAAGGACAAGATACAAGATTTGGTTGAAGGGCATGACCATCAGGTCACTGGAATAGCGGAAAACAACCGTGCCCACTAGGGCAACGTGGCTGTCCATGACTGCAGCGAGACGTCGAATGGGTAAACCTTGCCGGAACTTGATGGGATTCGATCTATGCAACATGATTTGCAGCGGGAAATAAGGAAACATAGAGGAACATATGAGGGGCATCATCACCTAGGGTTTGATGGTGGAAGAGATGACATGGGCGACATCAAGGCGGTGATGCCGCTGCGCACACGATCCCATAGGGCTGCAGCCTTGCCTCGGCGTCGGGGATCGTCGGGGGTGCTCTCCATGGTCTCCACACCCATGGACAGCAGGGGCAGCAGCAAGGAGGCAACCTCCATGGCATCCTTGAGGGCGTGGATCGAAGAACGCAGCAGGGGATCATCTTCCTTGTGATAAGAGCACTCCGTTTTCATGTTTCGGTGGTGGGGGGGAGTGTAGGGATGAGAGAGGGCAGCCATGGGGGAGAGGGGCGGCCATGGCTGCTCCCTCCTTCTGTTTTCTCATGAGGAGGAAGGGGAGGGGCGGCCAGGAGAGGGGAGGGGCGACCAGGAGGGGAGGGGCAGCTAGGAAGAGAAAGATTAGGGTTAGTTTGGGCTGTTTTGGGCCTGTTTAGGGCTGGCCCAAGCTATGGACAGAAGTGGGAAATAAAAGAAAGGATTTTGGGCCTTGATCCAAGGTCAAAATGAGTGGAAACTTTGGGCCTTGACCCATTGATTGAGTCTTGAGTTTGTCATGCACGGGAGAGAAAATGATAAGGGAGAAAATTCGACGGCATCAACTAGAACCGAATTAGGAATTTCTGGGTTCTATGGAATGAGAGATAGAAGAGAACATCATTTGGACATGAGCCTAAGAATGACACTAAGTTTTATCAAATGATGTCAATGGAAAGAAATGATGAAAAGGTAAACATGGAAACAGGATATCGAAATGTTGATTTCAAAAGAGGCAAAAAGAGTGAGGTCGGGTGATATCATCAAAGGTTTTAAGAATGACTTAGATAAATTGAAAGACGTGACTTAGTGTAGAGGATGGTCAACAAGATTGGTTTATAGTTTTGAATCGGTGAAACTTTAGAGATACAACTCGAGTTGGCAAGGAAGCAAAGGACTAGGATTTTAGAGATATGAATTGAGATGGTCTTGAAACCTAGCCGGTTTTGAAATATTTTGAAACCTCATTTTACACACATAAACACTATGCAATTCAGCATGAATGCAACAAACAAATGAGTTCTCATTGGAAAAACTTTTCAAAAGCATACGCTTCTTTCAATCCAGCAAAAATTACAAGTTCGAAAATTTTAGAAAATTTAGAAATCCTTCATTTTATTCATTGTTATCTATTCACATCCCAAAATTAGAAATTTTAGGGTGTGACAACCTACCCCCCTTAACAAGAATCTCGTCTCGAGATTCAGCGTTGGCTAGCAAAGAGGATAAGGGAAAAGTACTTTCAACTCTTCTTGCTTCGGGTGGCTTCATTTAACTTTGCACATTTTGATCACCTTGTTTCTTGTAACTCTTCTGCAACTTTATGTATCTGATCTGAGTTGTATGTTCTGCATAGCTAAGGTCACCTTGCACACTGAGCTCATCAAATGGTATTTGTTCTTCTAGTACCTTGATGCACTTCTTCAACTAATAGATATGAAACACATTATGCACATCTGACAATCTAGCTGGTGACTCAAGCTGATAAACAACTTCACTTCTTCTTGCAAGGATCTTGAGTAGTCCAAAGTATTTGAGTGATAACTCTTGTTAACCTTGAATTTGCGGAGACCTCTGATAGGTGACACCTTTAAATGGACATAGTTGCCCTTCAAATTATCTGCCTCGAGTGAGTTACTCTTGGGTTCTCTTGGATGGTTTGAACTTCTTGTTCTTTATAGTTTATAACTCTTGGCCCAAGCAAATGTTCCTCTCTAAGCTGGTGCTCGAGTGTAATGGTGTTCTGCGCTTTCTACCATATAATGCCTCGACTGATGCTTTACCTTCTTCTAACTGTTCCTTGATCCCATTGATCTTCTTACCCTTTGACTAACCTTTTCTAGTCACATGCTTCAAAATAGGTTCTACCTCCATGGTAACTTCCTTGGTTGTATTCAAGAATCCAAAACTTAATCTTTCAGCTCCACATGTTACTCCAAAGGCATCTGAAACTCAAAGCTATATTGATGTAACTTTACAAATCTCTAAAGCATGAACAACACCTGCTACTCCAGATTATGAGTTCAGTCATTCCCTTCATGTTCCTTCAGATGCAAGAACTATGACTCGTATCAAAAACACATCTTTGACCTTATCATGGTGCATCCCCATACACTGAGATCTCTTGTGGACATCTGGCTAAGATAAAACTGGTGTGGTAGTCAACCTTCTCTTCAACAATTCGGATGTATCTCGGTGATCTAAAGTCCGTAGAAACTTAGCATTTCTCTCGCACAAGGTTATCAGTTGCTCTAAAATCTTTGAGAATCCTTAATGAACCTCCAATAATACCATGCCATATTAAGGAAGCTTCTGATGTCCTTCACATCCTGAGGTGTTTTCCATTCTTCCAACATTTATTCTTGTTTTTCAACCACAGTCCCAACTTATTTCTTATTCTCCTACCATTCAGTGATTCTTGCTGGTAATTGGGATCTACCCCCCTTAACAGAATGATACTTGCAGCAATCTTGTGTAGTTCGTCTTCACACTTGAAGAAAGGGGGTGAGATTAGAATGTTGACTTGTTGCCATTTGTCTCAAGCATTCTTCTCTAGCGTTCACCATACCAATGAGATAACAGACAGAAGGCACAAGGGAGAAAACAAAGCAAGGACATGGATAGAAGAAACCCATCTATCTATCGATGCCATTGTAAACCAGAAAGGTCAACAGCACATCAACAATCACTACAAAGAACCAAATCAAACATATATCACAATAACAAAGCAACAACATAGGAGCACACTAACATGATTATGTCCTTATGAAACCACACTAGCACTCAAACCTTAACATCGTTTGTCTAGCGATATAAAAGGCTTAGGTGAAACTTATATAACTCAAAGCACTAAACTAGCGAGTGGGTATACGTTCTTGCAAACTTGAGTGTTGTAGGAGACACTTCATGCCATGGGTTCTTCAACATCACAATTGGCGTCCTTCAGTCGACGATGATATGTTGAGCTCGAACTTCACGAACATCTTCACTTGCCTTGTATATCGTATTGGCCAAAGACTAAAGAATTTAAACAAAGATAAGAGAGGGTGACTATTTTATCAATAGATAGCAGAAGATGAGTTTTGAGCAACAAGAGATAGGCAAAGGTCACATAGTTGAAAGTTTTTCAAAATATAGAGAAAATATAACCTTAGTGACGACCATTGCTACCTAGGCTTGCGTCCTACAGTCAGCACGGCTTTGATACCACTTTGTCACACCCTGGTTTTCAAAAGAAAAACCAGAGCAAATCTATATGTGTGCCAGGATCTAATCTCACACATATAGAGACAATTAATAGTGATATCATAGACAATGCTTTATTACATATCGTTTAAACAAGAATTACATAAAGACATCAAGTCTTTAACACAGAGTAGCGGAAGCATAACTAAAACACCGGGCCATCCACAGGGAAGCCAACTGGGGGTCGCTCGCCTAGAACTCCATGATCCTTCATTTGTACTCCTTTAAGCCTTCATCTTCTGAGCAGCGGTTGGGTTCCAGCCAACAGTAGGTTGAAATAAAAGAAACAAGCATGAGTACTTCAACTCGTACTCCACAAGTATAACATGAACTATGAGGCTCTAAGGTTGGCTGACACGTTGCATGAGCTTTTAGTTGGTTAAGTTTTATTAAACAACTAGTTACTACAAGTTGGTAGATAAACCATTAAACCCAAGATATTGCTTGTGAACATTAGTCAACAATATTAACATAAGAACCACTTTCAAACCCAACAGAACCACTAATCTGCATAAAGGATCTGGGCCGCTCATAACCGTGAGCACGGCTGACATGTCAGTTTTACACTCTCGAGAGGTTGTACATCTTTACCCATGAGTCGTGGGCTACGCTAGTGGTCCACCACATTACCTTAGATGAGATGGCTAGCAAGCACACTACGAGGCCTTTACAAAGATCACGTTGGTAAGGCGTAACCGCTAAGGTTTCAGGATCCGCAACTGTGGAGCAAGCCTCAAGGGGAGATAAACCCACTCAACCCAAGTAGCGCGAGGGCCACAGAAGCTCACCTCCCCTCTTGCCCCGTCGGTAAGTTACTCCCAAACCAATGCAACCCAATTAATTAGCCAAGACCGTCCCATTCCAGTCTCATGGTAGCACTGTTGTCCCAGGTTGTCGCTTTGCGAACCGGTCCTTAAGGAGAGTGGCTATGAGCAAAACACATGCTCATGCCCCCTAAACCAAGTTGCTAAAAAGCCATTTTTAAAGGAACATGAACCACAACGGGTCAAGCTCAAGATTTGATTGCATAGATCCATTAATCAAAATTATTAACAGAAGATACATGAGTTTGAGCAGCAACTAGCAAAACTTAACCCACATGCATCCCCATAGGTAAACATTGCGATAACAGAGGCTAGGTACAGTCCTTATTGGCATACAAAATTAGACACATGCATATGAAGTGATTAAGTGGTTATTGGGTTGTGTCCATGTTATACTTGCCTTCCTCAAAAAGTACTTTTGCTGCTGCTCACACACGTTGATCCTCAACGCAAACAACTGAAACAACAAACAAAGGGGAACTAAGAACAATACACCATACGAATAAATGATTTTATAAAGAATATAAAAAGAACACTGGTCGTTACTAATAACATGGGAGCGCAACAACTGGAACAATGTTTAACAAGGATATAAAGGTGGCTAGAAAAGAATAAACTCATGATGAAGGATATGAAGATAGGAACTCATTATGGTAGGGCTAGGTGTTAAGAGATATAAACATGAAAAGGTGAAAGATGTTGCCAGGGCATGGTTTGCATAGAGATATTATTGTGGTGGAGAATATGAGGGGTTGAGAAGGAACCAGGGTGCAATTGAGAGAGGAATACAGTTGATCTTGCAGTGGTGTTTGTGCTGAAACTGCGCGTGATAGGACAGCAGTAATGTGGGCACTAGAACTCTTTCCATGCCACGCCATTTAAGGATATTATTTGTGGAATTGATAAGGGATATGTGGACTAGAGTCTGACCAAAGGGTGCTGATATTTGATCAATGGGTCAATGGCAAAACAAGACGCGAGACAGACATATGTAGCTACTTTTCTGCAGGAGGGACAGCAAGTGCACCGATCGGAAAGACCATCCAATACCTGGCCTAAACTGATCCAAAGGCTGCCAAAATTTACAGAAATGTGTGGTACTATGATATACATGATGTGACAAAAGGATTCGATGATTGGAGAAGATGATTAATAGAAAAGACCCTTGCATTTGGTAGAAGCTCGGCTGTCCAGGCTGCAGATATGTGTTCACGGTAACGCTAAAATCTCCGGACCTGTGCCTCCTATGGCAGAACCAATTTATAGGGGCATGATTGAGGATATAATACACATCTCAGTCGAAGGGCTCGCTGATTGGACCTCCGGATCATTGAGAAAACATGCGCCAAAATGGCAGCACTGCTGCTGTCCGGACTGCAATGACAGCGAGCACGGCGACGGCCGTTACTCTTGCACCGCTAAACTTATGGACAAACCATTTTATGGAGGTGTGTACAAGGGTATTAGGTACATCTCAGACTAAGGGCTGGGCCATTAAACTACCGGATCACCGGCAAAACATGAACCAAAGGCAGCCACACGGCTGTCATGGACAGCAGCAATAGCGGACACATCAACCAATGAAAAGCTGTTCTCCATGGCTCCGATGGCCAAACCGTTTTATGGGTATGTGCTCAAGGACAAGATACAAGATTTGGTTGAAGGGCATGACCATCAGGTCACTGGAATAGCGGAAAACAACCGTGCCCACTAGGGCAACGTGGCTGTCCATGACTGCAGCGAGACGTCGAATGGGTAAACCTTGCCGGAACTTGATGGGATTCGATCTATGCAACATGATTTGCAGCGGGAAATAAGGAAACATAGAGGAACATATGAGGGGCATCATCACCTAGGGTTTGATGGTGGAAGAGATGACATGGGCGACATCAAGGCGGTGATGCCGCTGCGCACACGATCCCATAGGGCTGCAGCCTTGCCTCGGCGTCGGGGATCGTCGGGGGTGCTCTCCATGGTCTCCACACCCATGGACAGCAGGGGCAGCAGCAAGGAGGCAACCTCCATGGCATCCTTGAGGGCGTGGATCGAAGAACGCAGCAGGGGATCATCTTCCTTGTGATAAGAGCACTCCGTTTTCATGTTTCGGTGGTGGGGGGGAGTGTAGGGATGAGAGAGGGCAGCCATGGGGGAGAGGGGCGGCCATGGCTGCTCCCTCCTTCTGTTTTCTCATGAGGAGGAAGGGGAGGGGCGGCCAGGAGAGGGGAGGGGCGACCAGGAGGGGAGGGGCAGCTTGGGAGAGAAAGATTAGGGTTAGTTTGGGCTGTTTTGGGCCTGTTTAGGGCTGGCCCAAGCTATGGACAGAAGTGGGAAATAAAAGAAAGGATTTCGGGCCTTGATCCAAGGTCAAAATGAGTGGAAACTTTGGGCCTTGACCCATTGATTGAGTCTTGAGTTTGTCATGCACGGGAGAGAAAATGATAAGGGAGAAAATTCGACGGCATCAACTAGAACCGAATTAGGAATTTCTGGGTTCTATGGAATGAGAGATAGAAGAGAACATCATTTGGACATGAGCCTAAGAATGACACTAAGTTTTATCAAATGATGTCAATGGAAAGAAATGATGAAAAGGTAAACATGGAAACAGGATATCGAAATGTTGATTTCAAAAGAGGCAAAAAGAGTGAGGTCGGGTGATATCATCAAAGGTTTTAAGAATGACTTAGATAAATTGAAAGACGTGACTTAGTGTAGAGGATGGTCAACAAGATTGGTTTATAGTTTTGAATCGGTGAAACTTTAGAGATACAACTCGAGTTGGCAAGGAAGCAAAGGACTAGGATTTTAGAAATATGAATTGAGATGGTCTTGAAACCTAGCCGGTTTTGAAATATTTTGAAACCTCATTTTACACACATAAACACTATGCAATTCAGCATGAATGCAACAAACAAATGAGTTCTCATTGGAAAAACTTTTCAAAAGCATACGCTTCTTTCAATCCAGCAAAAATTACAAGTTCGAAAATTTTAGAAAATTTAGAAATCCTTCATTTTATTCATTGTTATCTATTCACATCCCAAAATTAGAAATTTTAGGGTGTGACAGCGTCAACGCCAGCTAGCGGGACGTGCCATGCTCGCCTGGTCAGGGGAGGGGAGGGAGTTTTCCTTTTTCTGATTTTGGATTTTTGGAATTGATATCCGAATATTTGGAGAAAGGATTTGAGGGAAAATTTTGGTGGAGGAATTTACCGAATATTTTGAGAAGTATCCGGAGGGAACGAGATATAATTTTTTTCAAGGTTGATAGGATTTATTGAGCTCATAACATACACTCAAACAAACAAGATTTGAAAATCTAATTTTGAATTAGAGGGAGATTTAGAGAAAATTCTCATGGTCAAATTTTGGGCGTTACAGACCTACCCCACTTAAGAGAAATCTTGTCCTCGAGATTTGGCTTAGAGGGTTTACAGGGATAGCTTTACTTCTGCTAAACAACTTCAAGATTACAACAACACTTGAGTCTCCTTGCATGGGAGATGGAACTTCAACAACAAACTGCTTAGACCATTCAATCCCCTTTTCATTTCTTTTTTCTTTTCTAGGGATTTTTTTTGTGCAAGCTTTCCACACACAAAAGATCTTTCGATCTCTTTAACTTCATGAACTTGGAAGGTTGCAGGGGTGCCTTTTGGTGGAAGAAGCAGCAAAATACAGAAGGCACTTTTTTTCTTCCTTTCTTGCTGCTCCTCGAGGTGAAATGTACGGGCAATCCATCCATAACCAGAAATTTGCGTGCGTCAAATTTCTAGGTCTTCCTCTAACAGAACTAGTAGAAGGGAGAATACTCCACTTAAAATGGGCGAAAGCTCCTTTCAAGCTCCTTGATATCTCTTCTGGAAACGGGGAGCTGCGATGCTTTCCAACTGTTGCTGCTGCACCGGCAGTGGGGAAAGGGTTGATGGGAGGCCGGCCACTTGGGATAGCTGTCTTCTTGTTACGACTCTTTTTATCCCAAGCACCTCTTCTTACGATTCTTTTTAACCCAAGCGTTTCTTCTTTTATCTTCTTGCCTGCTACCAGCTCTTTTCTTTATTTTTTCAGCTTTGCACAACTTTGCTAGCAGGAGGCTTCTTCTGGGCCTTTTTCTGACCGGGGGAGGGTCAGGAGCCGGAGGAGGATTAGGAGGCATAGGAGAATGATTTCGGCGAAGAGTATGTAGCGAACTGGGATGCAGATTTTGGGCTCTGGGTTCATGCCTCGGATGGGTCCAGGGGATAGTGCGCGAGGATCTGGCTTATGCGGTCTTGGAATTGGACTATGCTCCTTGCGAGTAGAAGAAGAACTTTTGAGATTTTGTAGAGAAATATGCACTAGATTAGAAGGAGTATGATGTGGGCTAGGTTTATCATCTGGCGGTGGAGTTGGCAGCTGGTTTAGGGCGATTTTGTTTCGAAGAAAGGGGGCGGTGGATTTCCCAAAGGAGCAAGAGACCGAAGATGATGGTGAAAATGCCAATGGCGTAGAAACCACAAAGGAAATGACCTATCCCGGTGTCGTATAACATGGGGGAAGGAGGCTTTAGTTGCTGAGTTAGCTGGCGGGGTGAGGGAGCGATGGGTTTGCTTTGCTCCGTGAGGTGAGTGGAGGGCGGAGCACGGGGCTTTTATAGGCACCCCGGGGTGCGGTGGTTGTGGTGCGGCAGTCTGTGCACCGAGACGACGCGAGCGGTGGAGGTGGAGCGGGGCACGTGGCGGTATGCGCGCGAAGGCGGAGTAGGGGTCGGGTGCGGCCGGGTGACATATGGCGGCATGCGGGATGTAGTAGGTGGGGGCCAGGTACGGCCAGCGGCGGAGCGGGTGCGCGCGCTACCCAAAGTGGTAGGCGGTGTTGGCGGAGTGCGCTTGCGACAGCGGCGTTGGTGCGTGCATGCAGCGACATAGGTGAGTGGGTGGTGGGGCCGGTGGCAGTGGATGCGGCGGGAATGGTGGAAGGACGGAAGCAGCGACGATCACTGTGGTGGTCACTGCTCTGGATGGAAAACTGTAGGATTGGACTTTTCTTCATGCCTTTTCCTGATTCCCAGGTTACTGTACTATCTGGTCGGGGCCTGTTTGTTGTTACTATTGGTTGTTTCCTTGGATCGCGGGTTGGGTCTCTTTGACCACTTGTCTGTGCCTCAGAGGGCTTTTCTGATGGCTTCCTTCAGAAGACTCTGCTTTTCTTTTTGAGCACACGGGTTTAAGATGAGAGGGAAAAAGCAGGGACGAGGGCTGGGTCTAATACTCTTTTTATTAGAAGCACACAACCAACAACCAGGCTAGTCTTGACTAGCAAAACCAAGGCGAGCCACACACCAAAGAAACAGACACAAAACCAACTAACACACGACGCACTAGGCACTAACGCGGCTACTCGAGCTGGATTGGCTCCACTTGCGGACGGCTCGTCGCTTCTGGCTGAGAGCTGGATCCTTCTCCTGGAAGCGAGAGCGTCAGGAATGCACCCATGCTTGTTTTATCTTCTCGACCGTTGGGGTTCCTTGGGTTCCAATCATGAGCTAGTAGGTGGTTGAGCAGGAGGGGCTGGAAACTTCCAAAATGACTCTGCATCGGCTGGTTAGGAGGGTTTGAACCTTCTGCCCTCAAGGGGTTCTGTACTTCCCGTTGAGGCGGGTGGCGAGGACCGGACATGGCCCTTACCCTTACTCCATGACTGAGAGAGGTGTCTGTTACTGACCCTGGATGCATCCATGCCCTCTTATACTCGGCCAACTCTCTTTCTGTGTCTTGGTGTCGGGCTACCAACTTGTCATGCAGGTGGCTCAGCTTTTCATACTCGTTATTCAAGGTGAGCAGATGTTGGACCAGGTAGACCATGGTGGGATCTCCGGACTTCTTGATCTCTGTCAAGATTGCAGTCCTCTTAAGCCAAGTTGTGGCACGTTGGTTCACAGGCGGAAAGAATCTCATAGAGCTATTTTGTACTGCCCCATGGTAGGTCGAGCATAACCTTCTTACTGCACCACGAGCGGCAATGTGACAGGCTTCTAAGAATCCAATGCCGATGGCTCTGCAGTACCAACCATTGAGATTGAGGTTCTCTCTGATATACAAGGTGACGGTCCATCCTCGTTTTTCCCTTTCGGGGAACGCTAACCCGCAGTACTCTGGGTATCCTGGGATCTTGAGGTGCCACATGGTATCTCTTAACAGCTCGGGAAAGCTACTTTCTTCTCGGCAATAGCTGACATGAGTAACACCTTCCATCTGATTGGGGTGCGCAGGGCTTGGCTGAGAACTTAACACGTTGACTACCACACAACGGTTACAGACTCTGCCAAAAGGAAACAACAACAACACACGCGAACTACACGGTTGCACTAAACAAAGCGGAGCAAAAACTCTACTAACCAACAGAAAGAGGGGCACTAGACACAACTAACGGAGGACCACACGTCTTCACTGCTGGAGGGAGCTGGTAACTTCATCCGGGGATGTCTCCCTGGAGTTGCTGTTGATGATTTCTGGTGACGGCTGTTTCGAGGCGGCTGAACCCTCTTTTCCTTCACTGGGTGAGGCAGGGCTTGTTGGCTCTGAGCTAGATACTGAGAGGGGTGACGCTGCTTGCGTCCCTAGCAGCTCTTCCGAGGCTGGTTCGCTGGGCGAAACAGGGTTTGATGGTGGACCTCTTGGAAGCTCTTCCGAGGGTGGGGAGGTTGGTGCCACTTCTGGGGACT
The DNA here is from genome assembly GCA_022530915.1 of Paspalum notatum. Classification (NCBI taxonomy): domain Eukaryota; kingdom Viridiplantae; phylum Streptophyta; class Magnoliopsida; order Poales; family Poaceae; genus Paspalum; species Paspalum notatum. The sequence continues at coordinate 3,776,932 of CM039687.1, read as the reverse complement.
CCTCCTCTGCTGGAAGCTCTAGGTCATGTGCTGGGATCTTCCTTAAGGTGAGGGGTTCTACTCGCTCTGGTGGAGGAACTGGGGAGGGCTCTGGTTGGCTTGTAGGCTCTGGAGTGGAAGCTGAGGTGCTTTCCAGGACTGGGATTCCATCTATGAGGTCTCCGGCCTTTCTCTTCTTAAGAAAGGTGGGGATGCCGGTGAGAACTGGAGGTTGCTTGTCCATGGCTGCTCACACTTGAGCGGTTCTGGGCTCATCTGGCCCTCTTTTAAGCACCTTGCCGGCGCATTCAGGGCTGGTCGCTGTGTCCTTCTTAAGCGGTGGACACGGTGTTAGGCGGCGATTCCATGCAGCGCTGTTGACGCACAGTCCTTGTATGAACGGTCATCTGTCAACTATGTTGCACCGTCCATCCTTATTTATGGCAGGGTCAGCGGAAGTCACGTCCTTGTTTCCCAGGTCGTTGGGGTGCACGCCATGTGCGGATTCTGATGTTGTCGCTGACTCTTGCGGTATGTTGTGCATCTTATTCTGTGGTCTTTGGTTGAACGCGGCTCTGAGAGAAGATCGTTTAACTAAAGTAGGGCGAAAAAACGGATTAAACTTGGTTTAAAACGGATTAAGGTGAGAAGCAGAGGTATTTTTCAACTTATTTTGACTCAAAAACGTTTTTCCATTCTAAGAGTTACGTTCTACGGCCAACTTACGGCTCTGATACCACCTGAAGCGCCCCAACCTGTAAGCGGAACTAAAATGTGCTTTATTATCATTCCCAGGGTTATGATAATCACATTCTTACATCAGAGTAGTATAGATCCGCCCTAACGGGACAGACCAAACGGGGCGCAGCCTGGAACATACAACTGCAGCGGAACTTTTAAACGTAGACCCAAGCTTTTCCACGACACACCGTTGGGATAGGCCGCAACCCTTACACGTACAAGACCACTTAAAAGGCGACTTCGTCTTCTCTGAAAAACAACAACAAAGGGAGGGTGCGTACGAAAACGTACTCCGCAAGACCACCTTCCTCCATAAGGAATTGGGGTTAACGCTATTACTACATGCAAAATATATCTAGAGCTCAGGATGGTTTGCCAGAAAATATGCAAGGCTCATTAATTCTCAGTTTTATTTTCTGAAAAACATATTTTCCAAAAGGGGTGCCACTGGACTTGCCGGTCCATCGTGGCTCATGGCACGCAGGCCAACATTTTTTTCCACTGCTCACGGGCCACGCCCGTAGCTTCCGAAAATATCATTTTCACCCACCAAACCCCGAATTTTATAAATCACTACTGGTAGAAACCAAGCCGTAACTCGTCCATACCAGTGGACAACGGACTATCCGGATAGGTTTATACTCTGGCCAGAGGTGCACACTTTACCCACAAGTTTGGTCCAGGACTGTCATCGTCATGAGGTCCTTTCCCGCTCAAGGCTCTACCCCTGCAAGTATTTTCCCGCTCAACCAAGAGAGAGACATGGGATCCCTGTCGCTTCAGTGCCAACAGACACGCGACGCCGCTTCAGTGCCAGCAGACACACGGCTTCCACCATTCCCAGTCCCCCGGTGCTCCCAGCCTACGGGTATCGGCTGGTTATTCCTTGCGGGTTCCGGCAAAATGTTGCCGCATACAACATCGAGTGGTTGTACGATAAAGAGTTAGGCAAGATGAGACTCCAACTCGGTCCTTAGAAGAGCAGAGCTTCCTCAAACACCGCTCGGTCCTCTCCACGAGGCTGGGCCCCAGTGTAACCGTGTGAACGGTACCCAGGCTTTCCACCCTTCTGATCACATGGCATAGTCGATCGAGATCGGTTGCCTGGGTCTTCCCCCATGTTTTCGAAAGCGCATGCCAACCCATTTTCACCCCAGATTCCAACAAGATTATTGTATATAGTATTGAGTGAGCGATCCACCTGTGCGCGCTACGTCTAAAAGGTTCGGGTGGCTATCCTACCAGGTTTTCCTTAGCAAGCAAAACATGCAGGTTTTATTGTTTATCAAGGCAATGGGTTGTTTATCAAAAAGTGGATAATTTATGCATCAAGTGAGATTCCAGTAGACTTGCCGTTCATTCCGTTGGGTTTAACGGGACATCGACGGCTGGGGACGAGGGTACATCATCCTCCGGATACGTCGGTGCACCAACCAGGATTTTCGGTATAACCTACGTGCAACAACAGAGAACTAACAAACAAGGCATATTATGAGCTTCAACAAGGGTCTGGTTTGTGTTGAGAGAATGATCGAAGGATTTCTCGAAGGACTGCACCGGCGGTTCTGGCTCTAACGAGCGGAGTTGCTCCACGCTAGGCGCAGTGCAGCGAGGCGTTGCACTGCCTGCCGATCACGCCACCTGGCTTTTAACCGGATAAGGAAAGAGCGCTGCAGCCGGATGTATGGACGGCTATAGCGAGAGCGAGGGCGTTGGAAACGAGGGTGTCGCATGGCGGCGAGAAGGGCTTCTGTGGACACAATGATGAAGCATGTGAGAGTCGTGAGGTGTGCCTGGATGCGTAGAGCTTGATTTATGGAGAATTTAGGCGCAAGAATCGCCTAAATCGGAGTTGGAACGAGAAAAATATAGACTTTCGAATGGGTGGGAAATATATATATCTGGAAAAAGAAAGAAAAAGAAATATTCTTAGAATATTCCAAAATCCGAATATTTAGAAACTAGAGAATAAAATCATATTTTTGGATTTTGGTGAAACAGAAAATATCTCTGGATTCCTCGTGAACAGAGCTTCATACTGGTGTCAATGGTCCGCGCCTACGGTGTCGGATGTGGCACCGACTTGTAGGCAGGCTTTGGAAGCTCCTAAAATCATAAGATTAATCTGGGTGGTGGATATAGATTTTAGATGAATTTAGAAAGAAGAATCAACTGAATCGGAGTCCGGATGGATGAGATATAAATTCAGGAATAATTGAATGGATGAAAAGAACGGTACACAACTGAACACGCTACCTTGGGTGTTGCAACCTCACGGTGATCGGCGGGTAGGCTATTTGCTCGGCGGATACCGCTAGCGTGGTGCCGGGGATCAGAGGCTGGCCCACATGTCATTCACAGGAGAGGGGGAAGGTGGAGCATAACAGGCAGAGGCCCGAGCTGCAGCTCTGTTCAGCTGCTCGCCTCGCTCTGCCGTGCGCAGCGTCCTGCTTGCCGGAGCTTCCCCGGAACGGACGTTCCCATCCTCCGTTCGCGAAACCGAGGGTACCGGCGTGAAGAGGAGACCGAGGAGAGTCCGTCCCGGAGGTTTCGGGCAGGAAAAAAGCAGCATAGGGAGGTCGGCCATGGGCGGCCATTGGAGGCGGCTCGGAGCTCCGCGGAGAGCTCTGTACAGACAGGGAAAGGAGAAATTGGAGCTGAGCGAAGGTGGAGGAAGGTGAGGAGAAGCTCACTGCCGGTTTAATTGGACCGGGGTGGCCTGAGCGTGGAGAACGCCGCGGCGAGCTTCCCGGTGGGTTAACCTGCCGCGAGCACGCTGGCGAGGCGGGAGTGGAAGTATGTGCACGCGCGAGCGAGGGGGCGTGCGCGAAGATGGCCGGCCGGGGGTCTCCTTTTATAGGCGACGACGAGGGCGGCGGGTGCAATCGCGGCTCGGTCCAGCCGGGTCTGCGCGCTGCGTGCACGGCGGGGGAAGAAGGACGCAGAGGCAGGCGACGGGATTCCCGGCGGCGCGACGCGCGGGATGGCTCGGCGTCAACTGCAGCTAGCGGGACGTGCCGTGCTCGCCTGGTCAGGGGAGGGGAGGGAGTTTTTCTTTTTCTGATTTTGGATTTTTAGAATTGATATCCAAATATTTGGAGAAAGGATTTGAGGGAAAATTTTGGTGGAGGAATTTATCGAATATTTTGAGAAGTATTCGGAGGGAACGAGAATTAATTTTTTTGGAGGTTGATAGGATTTGTTGAGCTCATAACATACACGCAAACAAACAAAATTTGAAAATCTAATTTTGAATTAGAGGGAGATTTAGAGAAAATTCTCAGGGTCAAATTTTATGGCGTTACAAGAAGCTTACCACGTGTCTTTGGATCTTACTGTGCACTTGAAGATGCATGTGTATACATCGGCCTCGTAGGTCGCTTCATTGAAATCGAGCCATGCTTTAGCTATATGCAGTCATATTCCCTTGTTAATTCTCGAGCATTATTGCTTAACGTGGTTTTACATTTTCTCATTACCATTATACCTTAAAATGTTGCAATCGATAATTCCCAGTTTTCTAATGGTACGACTAATTGGGTAAACCATGAGCAAATATTAAATGAGCTGGACTATACAACTCTGCATACAAAATCACTGTTTGACGGCACTGGCCTGATGCCATGTACTGTGCTATCATAATATATGCACACGTTTATCTACGCGCCTGAATGCCCGATGCAACCGGTAAATGCCTTGAAGAGCATTGCAAATAGAGAGATCATGATTACTCGTTGATCTGAAATCAACTATTTGTTCACCCTTGTGAGCACTGCGGATGGAGACACCATTTTTGCATGTTTATCTGAAGTCAACTATTTTCTCCGAATAGCACACCGTGTGCATGAGCCCATGAAGAATTTCTATGGCTAATCTTGTGTTGCATATGATATTTTAAATCCTGAACATTATCTGTCTAATTAATAGCAGATGTACTAAGTTTGCAGAATTGTAACTATGAACAACTTATAGTTGTGTGTCTCACTAGAAGTTGAGACCGACCCTTTAGCAGAAGGAATCTAATGCAGTATTCATGCCACTGCGTTAATCTAAGTCCAAAGTTCACTGCATATAAGTTTAAATGTAACCCCCTTTATCTATGTGCGTAAGATTTCCCAACAAATCACCACCATGTCATACTTTGGCCACAACCAGAAGATTGTGGTTGGGGATCGTATTAGTATGCTTTGAAATATCTCGGCATTAGGGGGAGATAAAAGCCCAGCTTGTGTATTGCCTCGATATTTTTGTAGAACAATGAAACACACCAAACTGAACTTGTTGTTCAGTGTATACTCCTGTGTTTATGAAGTTTGCCAGAAAATCATCGAGGAGTAACCGTATCTGTTGTGATACATTGTAAATGCTTCTATCTGAAGTAGATATGGATATACTCGGGATTAATATCATATCCATAGTTGACTTATTGGCATTTGATCTAATTCTGCGGAGACGCCTGCGAATAAGATCCGTCGACCTCAGTCAAGCATGAAAGGATCAAGATGTCCAAGAGGGGGGGTGAATTGGACTTCTAATTTTGAAACTCAAAATTAAATCCTATCGCACAAGTCTCAATTCACCCTAGTGCCTAAACAAATGATCCTAATGAACTACACGCACAAAAGGTTTGCAACCTAGAGCCAAGCATGCAATTCTAGGAAGGTAAAGTGCGGAAAGTAAATGCGGAAATGTAAAGAGAGACACAAGGATTTTTTTCCCGAGGTTCGGGGAGACACACGTTCTCAACCCTCTACTCCTCGTTTGGTGCCCCTCGCAAGGCTTTGCTCTCGCGGGCTCCTCGTAAGGATCCCGGCCTCAAACCTCGCAAGGAATGAGGTTGGCAAAGTGACCTTCGCAAAGGTCAAGCAACCCCTTCATCCGCGGACCAAGTGCTCTCTTCTTGATGAAGCTCTTCTCCGCTCCGGACCGGCGAGTTTGAGCCGGTTACAATCCCTTTGCAAAGGGCTTGCTCCGCTTCTCCCACAAGCACCGGGAGCTCGCGGAACGCACAACCGCAGCCGTTTAGGTAATCGCAATCACCAAGAGTAACAAGCTTTGGCTTCACTTGATTCAACTCCAATCAAGTAGTTCTCTTCCCTTCAAGTCTCTTGCCCAAAGCTCAAGATTAAGTGTGGAATTTGTGGTGTAGGTGACCTTTGAGTGTATATGAGTGTTCCTGAGTTGCAAAGGTAGCAAATGAGGGAAGGGGGAGCCTTTAAATAGGGTGGGGCTCAAAAAGTAGCCGTTGGGGAGCTCCAACCGTTTTTCTGCGTACCCACCGGACAGTCCGGTGCGTTGCCACCGGACAGTCCGGTGGTGTATAAAATTTGAATCCCCCATTTTGCGCCAAGGACCTAGGAGCCACCGGACAGTCCGGTGGTGAGTTTTGCATAGCCCACTCAGCATCCCTCAGTTTATTACGTCCGGTGGTGAGCCACCGGACAGTCCGGTGGTCAAAAAGGCCTGGACGAAGGAAACACTGCCCTCGGTTTATATCGTCCGATGGTGGCACCGGACAGTCCGGTGGTGATCCACCGGACAGTCCGGTGGCTACTAAAGCTCAGCCGAACGATATAACCTCAGCCCTAAGTTTTTGAGCCACCGGACAGTCCGGTGGTACATGAAAAGTTGGTTTTTAGCGCTGTTTTCAAACGAAGTTTTGTAAAGTTTTCGGAGGGCTTTCTCTTGACTTATTTGACAAAGGTGAGTGTGTTTTGGCATGTTTTAAGGTGCTTGAGCTTTAGGACTTAGATGCACTCGAAAGTTAGAGAAAACTCGAAATGGAGTGACTCAAACTATTCACCTCAACCCCTCTTGGTAGTACGGCTCGACAAAGGCTAGCAAAAAGAAAACTAAGTGCCCTTCTTCACCTTTTGGCACTTAGAGCTAGGAAAACATCCGATCTTCTTGCTACCTCGATTTAACCACAAGCCGTCCATTTGAATTTGAAATTTGGGGGTCTCTTTTAATCAACCAATGAGCTCAATTTCTAATATAAACCCTTCAAAGCATGAACTCATTAGTAAACAACAATAGGTTGTCATTAATCACCGAAACCTCTACCTTTTAGGGCTTGTTTCTCACAATCTCCCCCTTTTTGGTGATTGATGACAACAAAACGAGTAGAGCTAGTAAAGTAAAGAGGTAAACGCAAAGCTCAAAGTAAAACATGAATATAAACACATAGTCACAATCACAATCAAAGAACCATAGTCATGAGAACATACATCATGCTCAAAAACCAAATGTCATGACATGGGTCAACATCCAAAATAAAATCCATCATATATCAAAAGATCTCTCTCAAAAGCTCCCCCCTGACTGCTAGACACTCTCTAGCTCTACTGACTCTCCCCCTAAGCTCCCCTACAACTAGCTCCCCTCCTTTGGCGTCAAGCACCAAGAAGGGAGGCCTACAACGCTGGAGGATCAGGAAGCCGGGAGCCGTCCTTCTGAGAGGACAGGATGAAGCGTGACGGGGAGTCGGTGTCGCTGTCTGCCACTGCTTCGTCGACTGCACGCTCGATGCCAGAGAGTGGAACTGATCCTGGAGCCTCGAGTGGGACAGAGACGGTGAAAGTCTGCATCGTCGTCATGGCCGGAGCAGTGGCACCAGTCGTCGAGCACGTAGTGGAAGCAGTATGGAAGCTAGGCTCGGCCGACTGGGCTGGAGAGTGGAACTCTGGAGTAACCTCTACAGGTGACGGCTCGGACGCCTCTGGCACCGGAGAAACCTAAGGAGCACTGCTGACTGGGGGCTGCTATGAGGTCTGGAGCTGACTGTTTGGCGCTGTGGTGAGAGGCAGATCCGGCAACGTCGGCGGAGAAGAGTCGAACTGAAGCGTACGTGCCGGAAGCTGCGTCAACTCCATCCTCGGCTAACTCGCTAGCAACTCTGAGTAAGAGAAGAAGATCGGGGAAGTGCTCAGGGTGGCCAGCGAGGCGAACGGGCTCTGGAGGCCGGTGTCCGAGGTAGTGAGCGGCAGGGTAGTTGTAGGCGGCGGCGCATGCTGGAATTGCTGGCGCAGGGAGTCAATCTGCTGCTGAGTATCTGTCCGGAGCCCTGCGACCAGTGAGTGAACTGTGGAGAGGATCCGCACCTGTTGGTCTGCCGACTGCTGCTGGACCTGGAGGAAGCGCTCGTCACTCTTCTGCTGCATTAGCTGCTGCTGCTGCATAAGGAGTGCAAAGCGCTTGTCGCTGCGTCGCTGCTGCTCTGCAAGGCGCTCTGCCAGACGCTCGTCTGCCTGCTGCTGCTGCTGCTGCTGGATCATCATCTGGAACATAGACGCGATGTCCGTAGGTGTCGCAACCTGGGCAGCTGTAACTGACGGTGGTGGTGGGGGTGGTGGTGTAGCGCGCGAGCCACCTGCCTCATGATCATGAGAGAGGAGTGGCAGGGGCGGCGCGCGCTCGTCGTCTGAGCTGTCGTCCCCACTGTCTGTGTCTACAGCGGTCGCTCCCCCTGTCTCTGGTGCGGCGGTCTCTATCTCTGAAGGCCAGGGGGAAGACGCGGCTAGGGGTCCCTCTGGAGATGCAGGCCCTTGCACCGGCGCTCTAGGAGCGGGCGGTGAACGAGCCTTGTGAAGCGGGAAGCTCGTCGTGATCTGCCTGTACAACCGCATCTGCGGGAGGGGAGAGGACCCTAGGTCGTCATCGATCCGACTGAGCATGTGTGAAATGTAGTGGGCATATGGGAAGCTCCTGTGAGAACCCATACCGTCGGTGATCACGTCCTCCATCTCTGCAATGAGGAAGTCCACTACACAGAAGGGAATCCGCTGAAGTAAGGCACGGACCAGGTGCTGCTGTAGAGTTGTGATCCCCTCTCTGTAACCAAGACGTGGGAGGAGAGTGCGGCGCATCGCCCTGTGAATCACACCAGCCTCTGGGGTAAGCTGGCGCGGTGTCCTTTCCTGTGCCCCCTCCCTGAACATGCAGTGCACCTCGGCGTCTGTCAGTGCTGTACGCTCATTCTTCGAGCGAGGTGGCTCGGAGTCTCCATACACGTCAGTGTGTAGGCGGTGGTCTGACAGCTCAAGCTCAAGGAGAAGTGCCACGTTCTGCCTGTGGAGACGGACTGGGTGACCCTAAAACATGAACTGAATATAATCTCTGTCCTCGCCGATGTACGTAACCCTGAAATATGAACACGCGGACCCAGTCCTCCACGTAACCGTGCACGTGCTCTAGAAGTCCTGTCAGACCGAGAATGTGCTCAAAGAACCGATACAAGTTTTGTCCAATAGCTGTCCCCATTCTCGGAATACTCAGAACCACATGGGGAAACAGCCCCATCCCTGCTGCCCTGGAGCTCTCGTAGAGCGAAGCCTGGTCGAGTGTCTGGAAGCGAGGATCCACTCACTGATCCCTCTGCTCAGGCTGCCACTGAGCCGAAGTGAGATAGTAGCAAAGCTTTTTGAGCCTCCTATCCTCGTATGCCCTGTAGTCTGACAATCTGGCCTGTCCAAGGAGAGCGGGTGGCGCCGGTAGTGACGAAAGAACAAAACCATCCCAGGCTGACGAGGGTGGTGACTGCTCACCCTGCTCACTCGGCTCGTCCTGCCTCGTGCTCTGGCTCTCTCGCTGTGCTCTGGCTGCTGCCTTCCTGGCCAGGGCCTCTTGGGCCTCCTGCTGTGCGAGGGTCTCAGCGGGGGAGACCGTCCCACGTCGCTGACGCTCATGGGGCTGGCTAGGAGGGGTGGCTCGCTTGGTGCGAGCGCTGTGAGGAGTCGGCGGAGGCGGTCGGCCGCTGCGAGGAGGGTTCTACCTCTGCTCTCCAATCCGTATCCCTCCCGCGCGGCAGCTCTCCATCGCATCAAACGCGGCTGCAGCACGCTCGGCTGCCTCACTCTCCCTCTCCTCGAGAGTCTTCCTCTTTTTCCGAGGAGGATCAGGAGCCTTGCTCTTGCCCTTACCTCCCTTCTCACGACCCATCTGTAAACACATTCAAAGAGTAGATAGACGAGAAGAATTAGGTACGTGGAATAAACTAGATAAGGTGAGACCTAGAGCAAGAAATGGATTTTCGGACTCGCGGCATGCATGTCAAGCGTCAAACTTGGGGTAATTTTCACCAAAATGCGTGACCATCTCACATTAGGGCTAAATTACTCTAATCCATTGGTGCATTGACATTAAATCTACTCAATTTGCAACCACATGCTATGAATCCCTAGGAGATGAATTCCTAACGTGAAACTTAGTGAGCAAGGATAGCATAAGATGAGGAAAAGAAGGATTGCTCACCGAGATCAGAAAGGGAGGAGACCGAGGACGAGGAGGAGTGCCCGGGGAAGAAGGCTCAGCGCCGGCAGCGAGGTTAGGGCACAGGAGAGGCGACAGTGTGAGACGGCGCAGCGCCGGTGCAGGACGGCGCGGAGGCGATGCCGGGCGGCGCGGAGGCGGCGCCGGGCGACGCGGCGACGGCGCAGGGCAGCGCGGCGCGGGACTGCGGAGACCGACGGGACGAGGCGGCGCGGCGGCGTGGGAGAGGCGGCGCGGCGTTCGGCGGGGCTAGGGCACGCAGGGCGCGGGCGACGGGGTCGAGCGATGTGAGAAGGAGAGGGATGGGCCCCGCGGATTAAACGTTTATAAGAAGGTTACTGGGCCCGTCATGGCGCCACCGGACAGTCCGGTGATTACCCATCGGACGAAATAAATCGAGACTCGGATTCTTGGAACCGTCGAGGAACCATCCACTGGACAGTCCGGTGGAGAGCCACCGGACTGTCCGACGGCGCCATCGGACGAAATATGCCGAGAGGAAGCTGTCTGGAGGAGGAGACGGTACAGCCACCGGACGGTCCGGTGGTTAGCCACCGGACGTCCGGCGGTACCGTCGGACGATATACGCTGAGAGACTTGTGGGAGGAAGGAGAAGTGCACCCACCGGACTGTCAGGTGGTGAGCCACCGGACAGTCCGGTGGCTGTGCACAGACTCTGATTTACGCGGAATAAATCTTTTTCTTGTCCAACTTTTTGAAGATTCAAATAAACACAAGCATGGACAATTCAAGGTGAAACCCTTACCCCTCAAGTCCTCTAAGATAGGTGCATTCTCTCATGCTATATTTAGTTTTGGTTTTTCAAGCATAAAATCCAAGTCCAAGAAAATTGGCAATTAAGAACCAATAAATGTATGGGTCTATCCGTAGGAGAACTAGAGACGATTAACTCCTGTCCCGGAGGGATTTGACCCAATAAGCATGAAGAACAATGCTAGACCTTTGCTCTATTCTCTTTTCATGACTTGAGATGCTTGTACATGAAACAAGTCTCGATATCATTAAAAGTGCTCCTTTGTGACACTAGCGTATGCAATGCACGTGCAAGCTACAACAAGCATGGTTAGGAAATTGAAACATGCGTGCACATCTATATGACAAGGAATGCAATGCACGCAGAATTTTAAATCTACACTTGCCATATTTACTCCCCCGCAAGCTTCTTCAAGAGAAGCCTTTCAACAAGCCATGAGCGAAACCAAGTTCCACCAGCTCATGCTATACCCTTGCTCCTCTCTATCTTGCAGCGGTTAGGCAAGTAAATTACATGGCAAGGCAAATTATATGGCAAGGCAACTTACATGATCGTTCTAGCATCTAACACGTTTAGCTCACCACGTAGCTACAAAAGTTACTCTCATCTAGTGGCTTGGTGAAGATGTCCACCAATTGCTCCTTAGTGCCCACATTTCGCAAGAGGATGTCTCTCTTTGCAACGTGGTCCCTTATGAAGTGATGGCAGATATCTATGTGCTTGGTTCGAGAGTGTTGGACCGGATTGTTGGTAAGCTTAACCGCGCTCTCGTTGTTACAAAGGAGAGGGATCCTAGAGAGCTCCACTCCGTAGTCCTTGAGCGTTTGCTTCATATATAGAAGTTGGGTACAAGAAGACCCCGCCGCTATATATTCCGCTTCCGCGGTGGACAAGGATACGCAATTTTGCTTCTTAGAAGACCACGAAACGAGCGAGCGCCCTAGCAAGTAGCAACCCCCGGAGGTGCTCTTATGCTCAACTCGGTATCCGGCAAAATCCGAATCCAAGTAGCCCAAAAGTTCAAAACTAGCGCCCTTGGGGTACCACAAGCCTATGCTAGGGGTGTGCTTGAGATACCTAAGGATTCTCTTCACCGAGGTGAGGTGAGACTCCTTGGGATCGGCTTGAAACCGGGCACACAAGCACACACTAAACATGATATCCGGCCTAGAAGCGCACAAATAGAGAAGCGAATCTATCATGGACCAATAGAGAGTTTGGTCCACCTTGATACCACTCTCGTCGGGATCGAGCTTTGTGTTAGTTGCCATTGGAGTTTCAATCGGCTTGCAATCATCCATCTTGAATCTCTTGAGTAGGTCTCTTGTATACTTTTCTTGATAGATGAAAGTCCCTTCTCTTAGTTGCTTGATTTGAAACCCAAGGAAGAAAGTGAGCTCCCCGATCATCGACATTTCAAATTTCTTTGCCATCATCTTGCCAAACTCCGTGCAATACACTTCATTTGTCGAGCCAAAAATGATATCATCAACATACACTTGGCAAACAAAGAGATCATTGTCCGTCTTCTTGGTGAATAGAGTGGTGTCAACTCGGCCAATTATAAAACCTTTTTCAATGAGGAAGTCCCTAAGCCTCTCATACCAAGCTCACGGTGCTTGCTTTAATCCATAGAGAGCTTTGGACAACCTATATACATGATTGGGATGATTTTAGTCTTCAAAACCGGGTGGTTGCTCAACATATACTAGCTCATTGATGTATCCATTGAGAAATGCATTCTTCACATTCATTTGATATAGCTTCATGTCATGATAGGATGCATAAGCTAGAAGGAACCGAATAGCCTCTAATCTTGCAACCGGTGCAAAAGTCTCTCCAAAATCAATTCCTTCAACTTGAGAGTATCCTTTTGCCACAAGCCTTGCCTTGTTTCTCACAATGTTGCCTTCATCATCTTGCTTGTTTCTAAAGACCCACTTAGTTCCAATCACTCTAGCACCCTTTGGTCTAGCTTCAAGAGTCTAAACTTCATTTCTTGTGAAATTATTAAGCTCTTCATGCATGGCATTTACCCAATCCGGATCTGTAACACCCTAGCTTAAATTCCAGCATTTCACAATAAAATTCAAGCAATTTATTTAATTTTTCTAAGGCTCATGTGTTTAGTTGCATTTAACAGGATTTATTTAAAGTGAATACTTGTATAAGATAAATCATAGGCCCAACTTCCTTGTGCATACATACTGGTGCATTGTTTCTTGTTTGATTGAATTAAGGATTCAAATTCAAATTTATTTGAATTTTAGAACCATTTTCCATCTCCATTCAAAGGAATTCAAAATCAGAAAAGAAAAAGAAAAAGAATAAAAAAGAGAAAGGGGCCAAGCCGACCGGCCGGCCCAAGCCGACCAGCCAGCCTAGCTCCCCGCCTCCCCTTCCCGCCTGGGCCAAAGGCCGGCCCAGCCGCGCAGCCGCGCCCCCACTCCCTCAGCGCGCCGCCGGCCCGCGTCCCTCTCCGCAGCGTGCCGCTGACCGTCGGGCCCCACCCGTCAGCGCCTCCTTCTTCCTCCGACCGCCGTCTCCGCCGCTTCTCCCGCTCTGCCACGTCGGCGCCCGAGGCAAGGGAGGTTCGAATCCTAGCCCCCGCGCCCCTTTCCTTCGCACCCCGCCTCAATCCCGCTTATGCCGCCCCGGTTTCCCTTTCTCCCTCCCTTCCTTCACTGCGCCTTGACGATCTTTTAAAGCCGCCGTCCACCTCCTCCGTGTACACCGCGTTCTAGCGTCCTAAACCCCTATAAATCCCGACCCCGAGCGTCGCCCCGAGCCACTTTACCACTCCACCGCTCCAATTCTTCTCCCGTGCGCCGACGCGCTCGCTTTTTGCCACCGGAGCTCCGCCTCGGTAAGTCGCGGCGACGCCGAATTCACCGCCGGCGTAGTTTCTCCGGCCTTCTAACCACCCCCATCGTGTTCGCAGGGCCTTCGCGGTGCCGTTCCAGGAGCTCTTGACGCAAGGACGAGCCTCCGACACCCGTGTCTGCGAGCGCCGACCTCTCACGTCCGCCGTCCTCCGTCGCGAGCTCTCTCCGCCGCTCCTTCGTCCGAACCGAGCCCCTGGTGAGCTTCGCCGAGACCCCCTCTCTCTCCCGAGCTAGATCTAGTCCAGCGGGACCACCTCTAGGCCCCGGTGTGCGCCACGCCGGCGAGCCGCCGCCGCACGGGCGGGCTCCGCCCCAGGGGAAGGTCGCCGCCGGCGCCTCATCCGTCCCCTTCCACCCTGGCCGTCCGATCCGTCGTCAACGGCCAGGATTATATCGTGGGATACCCCTTCGCGGGCCAATCGGAACGTGCACGTCGCCTTCACTTAACCCGACAGCGCGGTCCCACCCGTCAGGCCAACGTGTCGCACCACGCGCGCGCCGCGTCGGCGTAGACCCGGTCAGCCGCGGGACTATCGCAGAAAAGTCCCCGCGTTTCTCTGGAATCAACCCGCGGTCCACCGGCTTTGAAAAATAATTAGATTTAGGTCCTGTTTTCTTCGGTTTGGCCCCTGGACTCTCCGGTTTTTGAACCCGCAGTCCAAGCCTCGGCGGTTTTGCCTGGAAACTCTCGGCGGCTACGGTCAATTATGGATAGGTCCTCGGTTTTTCAAATCTAGCCCCTGGTTTCTTTGTTTCTGTCACAGTTATGCCCCTAGGAGCCCGTTTTATGCATAACTTTCACGTTTTAACTCCGATTTGAGTGATTCTTGCGCTCATGCGACCGTAGTAATGCGTAGAATGTTTTTAGTACAGTTTTATCTTCTGTTTTTGTGATATGATGTACTGTTTCTCACCTTTGGATAATTGTTTGTATGTATGTACGCGTGGAAATGCTTGTATGTTGCCGTGAACGTGTTTAGACGGTGAGCAGTTTGTTGATGAAGAAGAGCAGCAGTTTGAGGGTGTTGAGCAGCAGCCTCAAGACCAGTTTGAGCAAGGTAAGTATAACATGGACACAACCCAATAATCATTTAATCACCTCATATGCATGTGTCTAATTTCTGTATGCCAATAAGGACTGTACTTAGCCTCTTTTATCGCAATGTTTGCCTATAGGAATGCATGTTGGTTAAGTTTTGCTAGTTGCTGCACGAACTCATGTATCTTTGGTTAATAATTTTGTTAACAGATCTATGCAATCAAATCTTGAGCTTGACCCGCTGTGGTCCATGTTCCTTTAAAAATGGCTTTTAGCAACTTGGTTTAGGGGGCATAAGCATGTGTTTTGCTTATAGCCACTCTCCTTAAGGACCGGTTCGCAAAGCGACAACCTGGGACAACAGTGCTACCATGAGACTAGAATGGGACGGTCTTGGCTAACTAATTAGGTTGCATTGGTTTGGGTGTAACTTACCGACGGTGCAAGAGGGAAGGTGAGCTTCTGTGGCCCTCGCGCTACTTGGGTTGAGTGCGTTTATCTCCCCTTGAGGCTTGTTCCACAGATGCGGACCCTGAAACCTTAGCGGTTACACCTTACCAACGTGCTCTTTGTAACAGCCTCGTAGTGTGCTTGCTAGCCATCTCATCTAAGGTAATGTGGTGGACCACTAGCGTAGCCCACGACTCATGGGTAAAGATGTACGACCTCTCGAGAGTGTAAAACTGACATGTCAGCCGTGCTCACGGTTATGAGCGGCCCAGATCCTTTATGCAGATTAGTGGTTCTGTCGGGTTTGAAGGTGGTTCTTATGATAATGTTGTTGTTTAATGTTCTTATGCAATATCTTGGGCTTAATGGTTTATCTACTCACCTGTAGTAACTTGTTGTTTAATAAAAATTTGACCAACTAAAAGCTCATGCTAAGTGTCAGCCAACCTTAGATGCCTCATAGTTCATGTTATGCTTGTTGAGTATGAAATACTCACGCTTGTTTTACTTTAAACCTACTGTTGGCTGGAACCCAACCGCTGCTCAGCTCCAAAAGACTTTGAAGAGTATGTTCAGGAACCCAACGCTATGTAAACGTTTTATTTTATCTTTTATGCACGTTCTATGATGTCACTATTGTTATAATATATGTGAGACACGTTCCTGGCACATATATGTTGTTCGGTTCTGTTGGTTGAGAACTGGGCGTGACAGGATCACTCAAAGCTTGGTCAATTGTTGATGGTTCAATACTAGAGACAAAGGAGTAGGCTTGAACAAATGTGGCGGTATTGCGAGATCTTGTTGTCACTCCTCTTGTTGGACTACCAATGATGAGTTCTTTGGGGTGTCTACTTGTAAGTTTACTTCTTCTTTGAGGTGCCACTTGAGGTGATTGAATCGGTGTACCAACATCTTGAGGTTGCTCATCGATTTGCTCTTGAGGTACATTAACATCTTTATTTGGAAGGATCTTGTTTTGTTCAGTACCATCTTGAGGTGCCATGGAAGAGGATGGTTGATCAATAGTTTGCCCTTCATCTTCATTCTCTTTAGGCTTGATATCACCGATTGGCATATTTTTCATTGCCTCTACAAATAGTTCCTCATCTATATCCACAACATCAACATGTGCTCCTTGGGAGCCATTAGATTCATCAAATTCCACATCATACGTCTCTTTAACCATGCTGGTGGCATTGTTGAATACGCGGTATGCTTTGGACTTTGATGAGTAACCAAGTAAGAAACCAATATCACAACGCCTTTGAAACTTATCCAAGTGTTGACGCTTCTTGTAGATATAGCATTTGCATCCAAACACCCGGAAGTATGAGATATTGGGTTTTCTCCCATTGAGCAATTCATATGGAGTTTTGTCAAGAAGGCGATGAGGATATAGACGGTTGGAGGCATAGCAAGCGGTGTTGATAGCTTCGGCCCAAAACTTCTCACTTGTGCTATATTCATCAAGCATTGATCTTGCGAGAGTGATGAGTGTCCTATTCTTTCTCTCCACTACACCATTTTGTTGATGAGTGTATGTAGCAGAGAACTCATGTTTGATTCCAACCTCATCACAATACTCTTCAATGTTTGTGTTGTCAAATTCTCTTCCATTGTCACTTCTAATCTTCACAATCGAAGTGTTGAATTCATTTTGATCTCTTTTGGCAAACTTGCTAAAGACATGTGCCACTTCGGTCTTGCCCTCGAGAAAGTATACCCATGTGTATCTTGAGAAGTCATCAACAATGACAAAACCATAGTTATTACCACCAATACTTGAGTAAGTGGTAGGACCAAAGAGATCCATGTGAAGTAACTCTAGTGGCCTTGAAGTTGACATGAATGTCTTGCTTGGATGAGTGTTTGCAACTTGTTTGCCGGCTTGACAAGCACTACACAATTTGTCCTTCTCAAATGTGATATACTTTAGGCCTCGGACCAAATCCTTCTTCATTACCTTCTTGAGTGTACTCATTCCAACATGAGCCAACCTTCTATGCCACAACCAACTCATTGAGTTCTTGGAGAACAAGCATACTTGCAAATTGGCATTCTTGGAGTTAAAGTTGACAAGGTATAGATTGTTGTGTCGAAAACCCTTGAAGACTAAAACCCTTGAAGACTTCTTCACCACCAACGATCTTGCTCACAATCACTTCATTTGGCTTGAATAGGCATTGGAAACCCAAATCACACAATTGACCCACGGACAAGAGATTGAAATTCAAGGAGTCAACTAGCAACACATTATTGATGGAGTATTCACTTGATATCTCAATCTTGTCCAAACCTTCAACTTTGCCCTTAGAGTTGTCACCAAATGTGATCTTGTCATAATTCTCCACATCTCCACTAAGTGAGGTGAACATCCGGGAATCACCGGTCATATGTTGTGTGCATCCATTATCCATCACCCAATGTGATCCTTCGATCTTGTAATTCACCTACACACAAGCAAATTAAGCTTGAGACTTGGGCACCCACCGAAGAGTAGGTGTTTTTGGCTTAGGCTTAGGAGTCCATCTAACATTGGGGTTAGGAATCTTTGGAATGATAGCTTTAGGCACCCAAAGCTTCTTTGGCCTAGTCTCATCCTTCTTTCCCATAAACCTTGCCTTTACTTGTCCTTTTGAGTTCCTTTGAAGCACATAATGAGCATCAAATGCAAATGCTCTCAATTGCTTGACAATGGGTTTCTTGGGAGGAGCATTGCACTCAAACATAAAGTGACCCTCGGTCATGTATTCGGTGCACCATTTTGGCTTCTCTATCTTGATGGATGGTGCCGGCTTGCAAGTATCCTTGAACGGTGGATAACCAAGTCCATTTCTCTCATAGTTGATGGCGTGGAATGTAAGCATCTCATTGTATTTTTCATTTCTCTTGAGCAATGTGCCATATCCGGACTTCATGCTCTTAACCTTAAGCATGAGATCTTCATTCTCATCCTTGAGCTTGATAAGAACATTAGCTTGTTTATCACTTGAGCTCTTGTTCTTGCACTTTTCACATGGCTTGTCTCCCTTGAGCACATTGGGGGATTTTCTCAATTCAATCTTGAGCTTCTCAAGTTCAATCACTACCTTCTCATGCTCACTTTTGGACACACATGTCTTCTCACAAGAGTTGATGTCATTGGGAGATTCATCAATCTTGCGAAGAGAGTTGATCTCTTGAAGCTTTGCCTTTAGCCCTATTCTTGCTTCATCAAGCTCAATGCTATGGAGTTGCAAAATGTGATTTCTTTCACAAAGATCATCATGAGTGGTTGCCAACTCCCTATAGCACTTATTCACTTCATCTAGAGTCTCATTGAGCTCTTTGATTTCTTGTGTTTGCTCAATGTGAGACTTCTTGATCATCTTGTAGCCATCATCAAGTACATCTCTCTCTTTGACCATTTGCCTTTTTGTTGATGAAAGCTTCTCATTGGCCTCTTCAAGGCAATTGATCTTCTTTTGCATCTCATCAACTTTGCCACTATCATTGCTCTTCTCTAGCTCATTGCACTTGCTCAAGAGTGTCTTCTTCTCAACTTTGATCTTCTCAAGTTTGGCACTTAACTTGCTCAATGCCTTGTTTTGATCCTCAACTGGACTCACAAGTTCATCATAGGAAGGCATATCATCATCGTCATCGGAGGAATCGTCAAAGGTCTTTACCTTGTCACCTTTAGCCATGAGGCATAGGTGTGGAGTGGATAATGGAGTAGATGAAGTCGGTGTCGGTGTAGAGGTAGTCACAAAAGCAAGACCGGCAATCACTTCATCTTCATCATCACTTGCATCGGAGGAATTGCTTGATATATCCTCATCGGTCATCCACTCCCTAATGTAAGCCTTGCCCTTCTTCTTGAAAAATTTCTTATTGAATTTCTTGGGAGCCCTCTTCTTGTTCTTCTTCTCATCATCACTTGACTCATCACTTAAGTCATTCTTGTACTTCTTCTTTTCTTACTTCTTCTTGGTGGCAACTCGGCATTGATATGAGAAATGGCCAAGTTTGCCACACTTGTAGCACTCTGTTTCTTCAAGTTTCTTCTTAGATGGGAAGAATTTTTTTTTGCTTGAAGAGTACTTGATGCCCTTTTTGTCAAGGCAACCCAAGGCACAAGTGACTTTGTGCACAAGCCGGGCTACCTCATCATCGCTATCCTCTTCTTCTTGCTCATCTTCTTCTTAGTGTCCACCACAATGATTTTCTTGGAGGTGGATTTCTTTTCTTTTGACGAGCTTGCCTTGAGGGCAATGTCCTTCTTCTTGCTTGGAGGCTCCGCATCCGGTGTGATGTGCATATACATCTCATGAGCGTTGATCTTCCCAAGCACACCGGACGGAGTAGCCTTGGAGAGATCGGTTTGGTGAAGAACCGTGACAATGTGGCCATATTTGTCGACCGGAAGAAGGTCCAATATCTTCCTTGCCACATTCAATCGAGAGTACATTTGATTAGCATTTTCATGAGGAAGCATACGAAAATCACTTAGCTTCTTGCTAAGAGTGCTATGGCGTTGCTCTCTCTCGCTCAAGGTTTCCTCATGGAGCGCACAAATCTCTTCCCATAGCTTGTGCGCGTCCTTGATGGTTCTCACACGATTGAAAACCTCTTTGCACAAGCCACGAAAGAGAACATTACGAGCCTTGGCATTCCACTTCTCGTAATTTTGCTCCGACGTTGTGGGCTTGTCCTTATCGACCACGGCAGGAAAGTCGGTGACGGCCGCGATATAGAGTAGTGGATCAATGGCTTCCATGTACGACTCCATACGGACCTTCCAATATGGGAAGTCGTCGCCATTGAACACGGGCGGAGGGCCTTCCCCACTAGACATCTTGCTCAAGGCGGTGAAGCCTCAAACAATGAGCACTCGGCTCTGATACCAATTGAAAGGATCAAGATGTCCAAGAGGGGGGGTGAATTGGACTTCTAATTTCGAAACTCAAAATTAAATCCTATCGCACAAGTCCCAATTCACCCTAGTGCCTAAACAAGTGATCCTAATGAACTACACACACAAAAAGTTTGCAACCTAGAGCCAAGCATGCAATTCTAGGAAGGTAAAGTGCGGAAAGTAAATGGGGAAATGTAAAGAGAGACACAAGGATTTTTTTTCTCCTCGTTTGGCGCCCCTCGCAAGGCTTTGCTCTCGCGGGCTCCTCGTAAGGATCCCGGCCTCAAACCTCGCAAGGAATGAGGTTGGCAAAGTGACCTTCGCAAAGGTCAAGCAACCCCTTGATCCGCGGACCAAGTGCTCTCTTCTTGATGAAGCTCTTCTCCGCTCCGGACCGGCGAGCTTGAGCCGGTTACAATCCCTTCGCAAAGGGCTTGCTCCGCTTCTCCCACAAGCACCGGGAGCTCGCGGAACGCACGACCGCAGCCGTCTAGGTGATCGCAATCACCAAGAGTAACAAGCTTTGACTTCACTTGATTAAACTCCAATCAAGGAGTTCTCTTCCCTTCAAGTCTCTTGCCCAAAGCTCAAGATTAAGTGTGGAATTTGTGGTGTAGGTGACCTTTGAGTGTATATGAGTGTTTCTGGGTTGCAAAGGTAGCAAATGAGGGGAGGAGGAGCCTTTAAATAGGGTGGAGCTCCAAAAGTAGCCGTTGGGGAGCTCCAACCGTTTTTCTGCGTACCCACAGGACAGTCCGGTGCGTTGCCACCGGACAGTCCGGTGGTGTATAAAATTTGAATCCCCCATTTCGCGCCAAGGACCTAGGAGCCACCGAACAGTCCGGTGGTGAGTTTTGCATAGTCCCCTCAGCATCCCTCAGTTTATTACGTCCGATGGTGGCACCGGACAGTCCGGTGGTGAGCCACCGGACAGTCCGGTGGTCAAAAAGGCCTGGACGAAGGAAACACTGCCCTCGGTTTATATCGTCCGGTGGTGGCACCAGACAGTCTGGTGGTGGTCCACCGGACAGTCCGGTGGCTACTAAAGCTCAGCCGAATGATATAACCTCAGCCCTAAGTTTTTGAGCCACCGAACAGTCCAGTGGTACATAAAAAGTTGGTTTTTAGCGCTGTTTTCAAACGAAGTTTTGTAAAGTTTTCGGAGGGCTTTCTCTTGACTTATTTAACAAAGGTGAGTGTGTTTTGGCATGTTTTAAGGTGCTTGAGCTTTAGGACTTAGATGCACTCGAAAGTTAGAGAAAACTCGAAATGGAGTGACTCAAACTATTCACCTCAACCCCTCTTGGTAGTACGGCTCGACTAAGGCTAGCAAAAAGAAAACTAAGTGCCCTTCTTCACCTTTTGGCACTTAGAGCTAGGGAAACATCCGATCTTCTTGCTACCTCCATTTAACCACAAGCCGTCCATTTGAATTTGAAATTTGGGGGTCTTTTTTAATCAAGCAATGAGCTCAATTTCTAATATAAACCCTTCAAAGCATGAACTCATTAGTAAACAACAATAGGTTGTCATTAATCACCGAAACCTCTACCTTTTAGGGCTTGTTTCTCACAAAGCATATGCTCTTGATGCAAATTCACACTGTATGTGAATCTCTTCTCCAATGAACTTACCCAGCTGGTGATATGCCTCATGAAGAGGCTCATCTTGAAGATGAAATTCTTAGCAATGCGCGCAGTATATTATGCTGGGAATACGGAACACAATTGATCATTCGTTTTGGGAAACGACGAAGATCTTAATTAAATGTGGGAGACGAATATTGCCTCTCTAGATGCAAATGATTCTCTTTGAGAGAACCCGGATCCGGAATAAAGTCCTAGGCATGAGTGCTTGAAGCTCTCTTATCGGGTCAATGAAAGTGCAGCTGAGGCTGAACCAAAAATCGCAAAGTGAAAGTCGCGACCTGAAATTCAGACATTTATGGGTCACTATTGAATAATGTGTGGTGAATGCGATGGTTCAAGTGGTTCTAGAAGAGACTCATCCCCACGTGTGTTGAATAAACAAAGTTCCATTATGTAATACATCTGGCAAATGGCATGAATTAAATTACGCAGTTAAAGGATTCTGAAAATCCATCATGAGATCCCAGCAGGACTCAGATCGAATTATAAATATGCAACATGTAAATATCGTACCAATATTGCTTTCCTGATGAAGCATGTCATCTTGAAGAATGACTACTCTCTCGTGTATAGAGTATTTCTCCTAGTAGAGAGGATACTTTCCTCGAAGGAATTTTTCTCGAAGAAATAAACGTTTGAGTTGAACACCAAAATTTGATAATCCCGAAATAGAGATATGGACCCATAAAAACCCGAAACAGATTGAAACGAGGAACCAAAGGAACTTGAAGTTCACTAGATAAGCACGTGCATTTCACGAATTTTACTAGGTGTGTATATGTACACTCGTGATATATATTCACTATAATACATTTTTTCACCTGAAGTTTTGGAATTACGGTATCCTCTAATATCTTGAAGGCAGAAACCCAGAAGGTATGGTGTTACTAGCAAAATATCCCCATTGTGCCAGAATGACAGACTATATCGGTGTATCTGATAAATAAAGATCCTTGAAGGATTAAAATAGTCTTGGAAGAGGCTATTGATTTTGTTATCAAAAGTTGCGATGAATGAGCGCCTGAAGCGATGAATCATATCTGAAATACGTATTCTAGCAACTACGTTATCCCCTACGTCCTTTAAAGGGACATGTTATTTGCAATGCACAACTATATAGATTGTGGTGTGTGGTAGAGATAGGAATGTGGCCCCCCTAAGATTTCTCAATCATTGTTCTAGAAGAATGATGAGGCACATATTTTGAATAATATGTTTGAATTGTGAGAAATAATGACTTTGACGTATGTCATTGTCAGGGGGAGCGAATGCTCAATATTGATCACAATTGTGAGACACTGAATGTCCCATTGTATGCTTTGAAGGCGTTACCATGATGATCAATTCATATGCAAACCTTCGTCGAAGGCTCTATCAATAATAAGATCTAGTAGATCAACACCACTAGTGAAAGTGGCTTACTTATGTGCACTTGCCTCGTGAATCCCGAAAGAGAATTGAGGTGAAGTTCCTGATATAATTTTTGCAATAATTTGCAATTTGTTTGCTGAATCTCTATGTGCATTTACTTCCAGAAAAAAATGTTTTTGCCATATTGAGATAGTCCTGCAAAGATCAAGGGGAGCACATCTCTAAGTTAGCTGTTGCAATAGATTCGATAGAATCTGATCCTGAAGATTACATTATGTCTCGAAGACATGTTGTACTCTTTTCCCCTTGGTGAGTTTTTTTGAAGTTTCTCGCATAATGTTTTTAACGAGGCAACAAATATGCAAATGCAACTTGCGGCACTATGCGCTCTTTCTCCATATTTTTCCCACCGGGTTTTTTGGGAGTTTTAACGAGGCATGAGTTGGTCACGGTATTCGTCCAAGGGGGAGTGTTAAGAAACCCAATCCTAATTAGGGTTTGAGTGGGCTCATACCAAATATACCCCTAAAGGGTTATCCACCTCTATATAATCAACACCCGTGTATCTATAATGAATAAGAGAAGAGGCCAGAAGGTCCACCTACATCTGTCTTCCGTGTGTTCTATCTGTAGTGCATCTGGGATGGGATACGGCATCTGCAACTTCTCCACACCTGATCTGCTGCGGAAGGGAAGGGGAACGGATCTGGTGATCCGCAGTAACGCAGTTTCTCAACAATTCAGGGGCTGTCGCGCTGTAGGTTTTGGTTGATTTTCGTCAGTTTACCACTCCGTTTTTCTTCTAACTGTTCGGCATAGTACTGGTTTTTAACTCTATAGTACTCAGCTATTCTTTAAATTAAGAAATAAAATTTGACATTTATCGCTGATGTACACTTGCCAAACTACCTCCTAGTCGTCTACCACCTGCTCCCTCTGTCATGTAATATATTGTTTTCTAGATTTGTTTTAAGTCAAACAATTGCAACTTTGACCAAAAATATAAAAAGGGTAATAATATTTATGATATCAAATTAGCATGATTAGATTTATTATACATTATATTTTTATAATCTACTTCTTTGATATAATAGATGTCAATATTTTTCTCTATAATTTTGGTCAAACTTAAAAAGTTTGACTTCAGATAAACTCAACAGACACTGCATTTCAGGACGGAGCATTTCAGGATGGAGGGAGTAAGATACACGTCAAACAGCCGACCAGATTCGTGTATAGCGGAACAGCCGCGAACAGGCTTGTAGCTCATGCGATACTAGTGATTTTTCGCGCGCCCATGCGCGCGTAGGACCCGTTGTTTTTTCATGACATTGGTTATCTAGAGGGCAAGCATATGAAGACATTGATTATTATTCCACACAGAGGAATCTTGGTTTCATCACAGCCAAAACAACATAATCGTAACACCACTGGACATCATATCCCTGAATGATTTGGTCCCATAAAAAATTTGATCGGCAGTACTTTTTCTATACTGTACACAGCTGTTCTACAGAAAAATAGACACAATTGCAGGTGCTGTTGCTGCAGGAATACAGGCAGCCGACAAAGAAGAAACCAGATCATGAACAGACCACCTAGCAGCCCTGAGAAGCTAGAGACACATCACAGCCGACAGGCTCATCTGGTTGACTAACCACCTGCAAAACAAGCACAAGCTTCAGTCATCCCGAATGCAAATATACTTGTCAATGATTGGAATGGCAAAAAACTAATCAATCATGTGGCAGGCTACACTATAACAAGAAAAGGCAGTTAGGACAGTGATGGTAGAGTGGTAGCATTGCAAGTGATCAAGTTATATCAATGTACTATAATAATTTTAACATGGCATTTATGTTGGTTAATGCATAATTATAGAACCGGATTACAGGTATGTATTACTTCCTCCGACAAATGAATAGAAAATATTGAAGGTAAGAAAACTTGATTCCTTAAACCTTGTCCATATAGTTAGCTTTAGATGAAGATAACTGAACTTGGACTGGGAACTTTTTCGAGAAAAAAAACTTAGACAAGGCTGTAAGAGGTATACCAAAAAGCTAGCTGAACTAACCTTCTAAAGCCCACATCAAACTACATAGTGGAAACACCTTCTATAATTTCACGATTAGTCTAATGCATCAAAACACAAATCAACAATTCCTATCATGATTTCAGATGAAGCATTAAGTGATCTACAGGCAAGAGGGAAGCATGTAATGATTTAGCAAAAATAAATTAAGTCGCTAGCTTGAGATGATGCATCCGCCACAAGATTTATCTAGGAGGTGGGCAAAAATTGCAATGAGGTGATAAGACAACACAACAACAAGAGCTCTTAATTGGTATCATTGGGCATCAAAACTTCTTAGGAGGCTGACCAACTGTAATTTTGAAGGTAAAACATGTTTAGTTAGGAAGTACACATGCTTCAGTTTACTAAAGTATTGAGCTGGTGCTGATTTAAACTATAGAAGAAGTTTGATATAACCTATGAACACAATGCTACTTATCTCAAATTTCAATATAATCCAAATTAGCACCAGACCCACCCACTACTCATAACAACACATCTGTGGCATAAACCTTATTATTGCACATCATTGGCTCACTAACTGGTATTTGTGGCATTTGTGACATTATTACTAAGAGAAAAAACTTGCACTGCAGCTCATATTTAAATAAAAAATAATCTTAATACTGAAAAGTTTCTGAGTGCAATAGGTTGTGAACTAAACATTTTGCTTGGTTTGTATCTTTGAAAACGAAAAGCTTTTCACTAACACCAAAAAATGTTGGCATATTAGCACACTCAATCAGGCTAAAATGCTCTAGCTCACAGCTCAACATTTTCTGCCTGGTGTGTTCTCACATTTATCAATCGTCTCACAATAAAACTGGGGCTAAATATGCTAAGAGAACTAATAGAGAAGGCTTACAAATCAAGTTTGCAGTCCGTAGCAAGATCATGGAAGTAACTGTGTGTTGGCATGGTTCTGAGCTATGACCTGTTATCAGCTAATACAATTTTTTGGCCATGTGCAGAAATGGTTCAAGGTAGGAAGTTTGATACAAAGAGAATGTCACAGTTACGTACGCTAATGCCCATTTGCTGCTGGCTGCCACCATAATCGATCATTTCGATGGCCACCGGATTGGAGGAAGCAATCTGGTTGTGATAGTAAATGAGGCCTAAAGTGAGAAGAGCTGAGCTCTACCAGGCATGGCTGCTCTTCTGAAGAAGGGCATTGGCTGCTTTGTATCAGGCATCATCGTGCACATCATGCACAGCAAGCTCCTGGATCACCACCCTTGAACAAGGAGAAAGGACATCAAATTATGAGGAAGCACAAAGAGAATTGAAAGGGACACATGCAACAACTACATATAATACTCAACTGAGTAAAAACAAAGCAAAAATCTACGGAGGGCAGCATGGATTCACCTTTCAGAAGGCATGTTTATTCATCTTTAGAGCTTTCATAGTAGTGTCATCCTCCTAAGAACAGCTTAAGGTAAGCTTGGGGGCAGACAAGGATAGTGGAGGCCAAAGTGCTTAGATAAAAAAATGATAGAAGGTTGAAAGTCAGACACCATAATAAACTTGCATAGAAACTATTTATTATCAGCTCAAATTACACTCAATCATGCAATTATCCTAAATACAAAGTATTGAACATATATCAAACAGAATGTTTTCAAAAAAATAAAAAGGCAATCCATATCTTGTTTGGGTGGTAATAAGAGGATAACCAAGAGACACTGATTGCTTACTGCCATATAGTACAGCAATTAGAAGTTAGAAAATCGCCAACTCAAAACTACATCAAAACAACATCATGGTGGCATACCTATCTATGATGATTCTATGTTGCTGTTCAACGCAGGTGGCAGCTTCTATCAGATTCCCAACCGCCGTTGTCATGAAGCTCTAAGCAAACGCATATGAATGTAAAAATTTCTGATATCAAATTCTGGAACACAAGCATGTAACCGTCTGCTAAGTCTTTACCTGTGAAGTTATAGAGAACGCTGCTGTGATCATCAAGGGAAGGCAGCTGATTGATTCTCTTGGGTGCATCCTCCGCTGTCAAACAGTAGATAAATCAGTAGCGAAGCATCAAGCATGTCATTGTAGAGGAATGAACGGGTAATATTCTAATAAATAGAAAGTAGAACAACAATGTTTGTATGGAAACATAGTGAGGCCTAGCATCTAAACTGATGAACCACTATTAGAAAGGTCAAGCTGCACAACATAACTTTACCTCTCCAGGCCTCATCATAGAGCTCACTGTCCACGCCAGCCAGATTAGATGCCAGCAAATAAAAACATGATTCTCTAACATTGTAAACATTTCTGCAACAGTGTGCACGCTGACTAACGGAACCATGCAAGTGAGCTAGCAATAAACAATCACCAAATATGTTATTACCTCTTATTCCTTTTCAAAACTCTCCTGGGTAGTGTTCATAACAGAAGCAATGAGAACAACAAAGAGTAACAGAATATAAATATCAGGGGGGGCACGTGGCTTTATTTATAGGAGGCTGCAAAGCAATATATCATATTTGCAACAACCCAACAAAGAAGCTAGGCAATTAAATCTCATAAAGAAGATAAGCAAGTAAATCTCACAAAGAAGCTAATCAAGTAAATCTCCCTCAGGAAACGATCAGCCTCTATAGATAGACTATCAAGGCATGGTATGCCACACCGAGCCGAAGCAGCAACAACCCCGGCCAACCCAGCGGCCATCACTATGAACCCATGGAACATTATTCATCTGATCAACCGATGACACAACACATATATCAAGAAGCAAAAAGGCAACGGACACAGAATCTTGCAATGCATACAGGCGCAAGGAGAGCCACTCACCCAGCCTTGCAGGCAAACTTGTCGGACTCCCTAGCACTTCCTGCAACCAGACAAACACCCAACAACATTGTGTGAAGCTCTCAATCTAGGAAGGAAACAAGGAGAGGGCAAACAATAAATCCCGCAATGTAGAAAGGAAGCGAGTTGAGCACTCACTTGGCGAAGCCAGCGGACACCGCATCATGGTTCGCCTGCTCATTCCCCTCAAGCCACGCACTTCCTGCAACCATAAGAACAGCAGGAACAACTGAAGATCAACAAGCAAGGAACAAGAAAAAGGCTACCAAAGAAGAAGACCCCTGGTGCTGGACCTTGCCGGACCAGCGATGGCTTGACCCTGCGTGCTCCCTGTAAGGCAGACTACCAAATGGTGCGCCGAGGGCAGATCTGACCGTTACTGGGCATGCCAGAACCGAAAGCGGGAAGAGGGCAGGGAGCATGCCGGCCGGAGGCGAACCGGGGAAGAGGGCAGGCGGCGGCGCCGCTCGCCAGCGCCGCCGCTGGAGCTGTGCGGGTGGCGGAGCGAGGCCGCTTGCATGCGCCACCGCGAGGGCCACGCAAGGGAGCGGGGGCGCCGCCGGGGAGAGGTGGCCGCGAGGTGGGGTGGTGCGGGGCTGGGGAAGGTGGCGGCTGGCTGGCACGACGCCCGGGGGAGGTGGTGGGGCCGCGGCCAGCAGGGTGGCGCGGCGCCTGGGGCGATGCTAGCCGGCGCCGAGGCCGGGCTGCGCTGGGGGGAGGGGCAGCGGCGCCACCGCTGGCGCTGCGCGGGTGGCGGAGCGAGGCCACTCGCACGTGCCGCCGCGAGCACCGCGCGAGGGAGCGGGGGCGCCGCCACTCGCCCGCGCCGCCGGGGGGAGGTGGCCACGAGGTGGGGTGGCGCGGCGCCGGGGAAGGTGGCGGCTGGCTGGCACGACGCCCAGGGGAGGTGGCGGGGCCGCGGCCGGCAGGGTGGCGCGGCGCCTGGGGCGAGGCGAGCCAGCGCCGAGGCTGGGCTGCGCTGGGGGGAGGGGCGGCGGGGAGGAGAGAGGCGTGTGGCGGCGGCGCTGAGGGAGGGAATGGAGACGGGTTAGGGTTTTGGGGTTATACGTGACCTTGTTTTACCGTGGGTGAAACAGGACCCTTGATTTACTATTGGATGGAGTGAAAATTTTTGACTAGCGTGGACACAGCGAGAGGCCTGCGAGGCGCGCGGTTCTCATACTTAGAAATATCAAGGCCTTGATCTTTTTTTTTTCTTTTTTTGAATGTCTACGGAGGGGGCAAGGGGCCCCCCACCTGATTTGTATTCATATATGGCTCCGGGCGGGACGGCCTTGATCTGAATTTACTAAGGCCCGGTGATAATGTCTGTAGTCATATTTCTGTGTTGGGTCAAAGTGGTGTTGCCTTGGTTGGCCCAAATGCCAAATGAGGTGAGCCTTGGCAAAAGGCCGAAAGCAGCTCTGGCCAGTGCAAACTCAATAGCCTATGTATGGAGGCTACAAGCAGTACTGCAAGCATTTCAACTTATTATCTGAATATATCTGGTACACACACACATTCCTGTTGTGTGGTATTCACGTTCTCTGGTACTGTTATATAATACAACTAACAAGGTTTCTCAAACCAAATAGCGATTAATGGTATGCCACTTCTATTATCAAGATGGCAACTCTAAGTTCAAAATATATCTGCAACATGTATTGTCGTGGGTCGTGGTTATTGCCCTCCGTCCCCTGGCAAACTCGTGCCATGCTATGAGGGGCCAGGCTACGCTATCCAGCAAGCACACCAAATGTCCCAATGCACACCAAATGTTGTGGCCTCGGCCGACTGTGAACTCTGCCCGAGGGTCCCAGAGACCACAACCCATATCTTCCTCGAGTGCCCCTCCGCCGTGTCTTTCTGGAGGGCGATCAACTTGGCACAGGCGCTGCCTGCAAGTGTGCGAGAGCTACACACAATGCCTTGCCCGTCCCATGTCCCGGCGCTGCGTTACAATGCATTCATCCAGCTGTGCTGTTGGCGCCTGTGGAAACGCCGGAATGAACTCGTCTTCAGAGGGGAAGAGCAGTCGCTGTCCACGCTCCCATCTGAATGCAAAAAGGACGCGCGGTTGTGGGTCTGCAGGTTTAAGCGAGAGGAGCGGGTGGTTGGAGATGCCTGGTGTAGGATACTTTCTCATCAATGGCCCCCTGGTGTTGTGTTAGAGGTTTTGTAAGTAATCTATGTGGTTTGTAGCTTTGCCGTGGCTGAAAACGGTGTTTTTAGGGGACTTGTTCTCCGTGTTCGGACAAAATGTAACCTTGTAAACTTACTGCGGGCCGTTTTGGGCCAATACTAATACATCCCAGGTGGGAGCTCGCTCCGTTGACAGTCAAAAAAAATTATTATTTTACGCGGCTATGCCAAGCCAAACAGAAGGTGACGCACACGATAGCATTCTCTCGCCTGATTCGTGCGTAGCGCTCTTAATCTGCCTAGCTGACCAGCCCATCAAATACAACGTGAGAAGCGCTATCAATCCCAGTTCATGTTGCGGTTTGACTTGACCCTTCCACTCAGCATTAAGTACGTTATTGCGCTCGTCAAAAAATGCCCTTTTTCTTTCTTCTAGTGAAGGAAATGGTACACTCGAGCTGTTGCTTTCCCTTCGTCTCCGAGCACCATATATTGCACTCCTGGCTCATCACGGTCCTCGAACTACCAGAGATCGAAGGCGGCAAGCAAGCCATCGAGCTCCAGGCGCAGCGTTCCGCCCACGAGCACCCTGCGCCAACCGCACTCGTTGCAGAGACCGGCGACAATGTCGTCGGCCTCATGGTCCACCTTCTCCGCCTTCCTCTTCGCCGTCCTGGCAGCGGCCGCCTTCGCCGCCACGGCCCAGGCGCCCAGCCCCGCCCCGACGCCACCGAACTTGGCACCCGAGCCTGCCCCAACTATGGCCCCTACCCCCGCCAAGGCGCCCGCGCCTGCACCGGACAAGATGGCCCCGGCCCCTGCGCCGACGAAGTCTGCCGCCCCCGAGGCCAGCGCCCCGTCTCCGGACCAGCACGTCAGCTCGCCCCCGTCGGAGGCGCCGGTGGCGCCCGGGCCGAGCACGCCGCCAAAGAGCGACGCGGCGCCTGCGGTCGGTTCTGCCAGCCTCGTGGCCCTCCTGGCAGCGGCTTTCGCTGCCGTCGCGGTGCGCGCATTCTGAATTTGAGATGGTGATGGACGGGCGAGGACGAGTATACCAACCGCTGCTGTCTGCAATGCAATAAGCGTCCTGCGGTCATCTCTATTTTGCTGGAGATTTGTTCACTGTCTGAAATACAATAAGCGTCCTGCGTCCATCTTTGTTTTGGACGTCTTGTTTGATTTTGGTGACTTTGATCATTGTAAGCAGATTTCCTTTTCTTCAGTTTTTGTGCTGGACTACCAGGCTACTACTGGCTGAGAGCTCAACTCTCCACGACTCCGACGTTAACGTCAGCATGACGGACCAGACGGCGTAATGCAAGCTCACGGCTAGTTCCCGGAGCCGCCAGCTGCCCAGCTCGGCTCGATTCACACGGCTCGCCCTCCGACGGCGGCGTAACGGACGCTGGCCCAGACGGCGTGATGCAAGCTCACGGTCACTGCGTAATATCTTGGGCCAAATATGCACACAACAGGCCTCGCTGTCTGTGGGCCTTTTGATCTGCCTTTGAACTACTGGTTCGTTGCCGGGCCTCGTTGACTCTTTTTACACTTTTACAGTAGGCTAATTAAACATGGGATGTGGGCTCGTCCTAACCCACTCCTGGGCCCGATTTGGATACTCGACGTGAGATGAGACGCAAGGAAAAAGGTTATATATGACTCAAAACTTTCAACAGTCGCTTATTTCACCTTCTAAACTACTTAAAATTGACAACCACACTTAGTGCGGGTGGCAAATGCTGATAGTTGCTATCTTGTCCACCAAGGTTCAAGTCCTCGACTCCGACGTTGGCGTGTCATTTAGGGGGATTTTTCTCCATTTATTGTTCCAGATATTCTCAAGCACAGATGTTGCACAATAGTTTGCGTGTGAGTGTGAGGTGTGCGTTAGTGCGTGAGTTCAGATACTATGTACTTGAAGCATATAATTAGGCATCTAAATTCTAAGAGAGTTGCACAATAGCTTGCGTGTGAGTGTGAAGTGTGCGTTAGTGCGTGAGTTCAGATACTATGTACTTCAAGCATATAATTAGGCATCTAAATTCTAAGAGAGTGACTAAATAGAAATCCCTTTTCTTTCAAGCTTAACCGGAGATCTCTATGCTTAATAACTAACCAGGCTGTACACTACATACAAAACGATGATATATATGTATGAGTAAAAGTCACATTCAAGACTTAAAATCTACAATTTTACTACCAACATCCAAATTAAAATCTAGTCATGCCATGTTGTTTGTTATGATAAAAACTTCGAAACAAAATCTCAGTTGGTTGTGTTTTGATGATTCGAATGAATATAGTGAAAACTACATTTAAAATTAAAATATATTTAAAAAGGTTAATTTTTTTACCAAAAAAGGGGTTTAGTGAAAGTAACTTGATTTCAAAAGTTACTTTTTACGCATTAAAATACTTTTTTCAAACAAAAGTTATTTTTGTTTAAAATATTTACATTTTACAATATTCATAAGATTTGTTAATAAGTTATTTTTTAGTGTACATTTGAATAAGTTATTTTTTTTCTAAATCACTTCGTATCGAGAAGTTATTTCCTCCGTGTTTTCCGAGAAAACAAACAAAAAATAGAAACAGCGAACACGAAAAATAGTAAATATGCACACATGAGCACACATATCCAAGAACCATATATTTCATTAATTCTTTCTTGAATTTACAAAATACATGATCATCGAGACTAAGCCTTCGCTTGTTTTCAGCGCCTTGCTCAAGGAGAGGTCTGACTTTGCAGAGATTGCGTAGTTCACTGATTCCCAGGGCCTATAAATTAGGCGCGACCAGTTAATTACATCCACAGAGCGAGTCTACGGGAAACCTCCGATTAAGGTGCGCTTTTAATGGTCGTCGTCAAATAAATCATCTGCTCATTGTCCATATGCGATATATGGTGTAGAAATATTGTGGGTGGAACGGGTGGCTTTGTGTCGCCGAAACCAGTCAGAACTATCCATCGCCACGTCGTAGTAAACAGAATAAATTGTTGATAAAGGGGAGTGACTTTCGCCTCATCGGTGCCCAGTCATGCTTGCCCGGCTTCATCAAACATGGATGTAAGTGTTGCCTTTGCCTCGTCGGTACCCAGCAACAATGTATCCGATCCTGTTATTTAGGGCGTGTCGGTAGAATAGTAACCCGGCCTTGTCGGCACTTGGGCCGAAACTCATCTAGCCTCATCGGCACTAGACGTGTTGGAGTAATTGCGGTGTGAATATAGAAACATATGAACAATGTTTGCAAGATGAATGATTTTTCTGACGGCCTTTCGGCTTACAGAATAATCAAAGACTTAGTCAATAAAAAGAGCAAACAATTCAATTGCTCTTTTGTATATTTGCAAGACACAAAAATATGCGTAATGCTGCATCAGGTACTTAATTAGCTCCGTACAGTTTGTGTTGCTTGTAGCATTGGCTTCCAAATCCTATATATCTTTGTAGATGGAGGCCACTAAGATCATATTTCAACATGCAAACTATCCACATCATCATCCACTCAGAAACTATGTCATCAATCACTAGGCATTCTATCAATGTCTTTCGCCGATCTTCTGTTGCTAATAACATCTATGCATGCCACTATTTGTCCTTTTGATCACTTCGCCGTAAAATTCCCGCAACGTAAATACACAGATGATCAATCATTTAAAAGTCAAACTCTCTCAACTAAGATGTATAATGTGTTTAGAAAAAATAGTATGTTAAAAAATAATGGGTCACAGATAATCAATCATCTAAAAATCAATCTCTCTCAACTAAGATAAATAAGTTATCAAGTATAATGTGTTTAAAAAATAGTACACTAAAAAAATAATGTGTTTAAAAAATGTTGTCATAGCGGATGATCAATCATTTAAAAGTCAATCTCTTTAAACTAAGATGAGTAAGTTATCAAGTATAATGTGTTAAAAAATATTGTCAAACAATATATATTAGTATATTTCTACTTCCAAAGTCCATGTTATCTTTGAGTCCACTAATTTAGAAATTATACCACTTTAAAAATTCCTGCAGCCCCCACAACGTGCCGATTAAGGTGAATTCTACTTTTCACATATTATTTTTCTATTAGTAGCCTAAGTTTCCTATTAATATAGATTGTCAAATGCATGTTCAAATCACTCTCCTCTTCGGTTCACTGTACAACTATATATCTCTTTTTTTCTCTCACACATATATACACAGGTGAGCCCATCGTGCTTTAGTCATTGCAATTATTCAGTAGCAAGTTGAAGTTACTCTCTACATCTAACATTCGTTCGTGTATTAATGTCGCTGCGCTTTCTAAATATAAGACTTCGAATTATATGAACACACTTGCTTTTTTTACCCAAATAATTATGTAATATTTCCCTATGCAAGACAGCAGTGCATGATAGCAGGAAATAAAAGGATAGGTAAATAGAGTCATCTAGACAGCTCTTTGATTCATGTATTGTTAGGAAGCACATCCAAAGATAATAGGTTGTCATCACTAGAGATGTGTTGCTCATGCCATAATGAAATATCCACTCCACAAATGTTTTTAGTAGTTTTTGCATAGATTTATTAGAATTATTGTTAGAGGCTAAAACTGACAGACCCATAGCAGTTACATTATTCTATTTTTTCTATCAAATGAATATTTAAATCAATACTATTTCTTTTTAAAAAAATATTGAAATCACTCTTTAGGTCCCGCAGCAACGTGCGAGAAAATCACCTAGTATAAATCATTAAGCACTGACGGCTTGTATACATTTTCGGTGGCAAATCACAGGGAAGCCTGCCATAAAATATTGTCATTTATGCTCCAATCGAAACACAACTCTTCAAATTAACTTCTTGCACATGTGGCTAACCATTAAGGTGCATAATCTCTTGGTTCCGGCCTGCCGGCGACGAACATAATCAAAACATCTATGTAACAACTCTCTCAAATTAAGCTTTACGATTGTCACTCGGTAAAATTTCGGAACATTCTCGTATATGTCTAAAACAAGCTTCACGCAGCAAAACACTTGGTGAAAACTCGGAACGTTGTAGTATCTTTTCAAGACAAACTTCACACAGCAGCAGCAAGTACTTGGTAAAAATTCTGAACTCTCTCTCGCATGTACTCAAAACTAGCTTCACACAGCCAGCACTTGGTAAAAACACAGAATGTTGATATTAAGCTTCAGCAGTAGTCTCGAACTTCAGCGCTTATACGGCACCTTGCGTTTCAATGCCTCGTAGGTAATTTTGAGCTTAAGTGCTTTAGCAGAAATCTTGAGTCTCGACGCCTCGGCAGAAATTTTGAGCTTTGGTGCTTCAACTAAAACTTGTGCTTCGATGCTTCGGCGAAAATTTAGAGCTTTGGTACTAATTTGAGCTTCGACGCTTCGGCGATAATTCGGAGCTTCCGAGCTTCAATGGTAATTCGGGCTTCGGTGTTTCAGCAGTAATCTTGAGTCTTGATGCTTTGGTAAAAATTCGGAGCTTTACGGAAAATTCGGAGCCTTGTAGTTGATTTTCACAGGCTACGGAGACAGGTCTGCCATAGAGCGCTCGACGCTGTGCAATGTAGTGAAGTAAGGAGATTGATTTGCTTACCAGGATAAATCATGCTGACCAACGGGAACCCGGCAACCATCTGAATTCTCTCGTGACTTGTTTGCTTACCAGGATAAATCATGCTGATCAACGGGAACTCGGCAACCATCTGAATTCTCTCGTGACTTGTTGGAATAACCGCAACAACGGAAGCTCGGCAACAATCCGAACTCTCTCATATCTTGCTGGAATGCGATGATGGGAGCCCGACAGCATGTTCGAGCCTCGCCGTACTTCATGGAAGTGAACCGGACAAAAGAACTCATCGAGAATAATATGGCAAATTAAACAAAATATATATGTTCATAAACATGCTTATTTTATTTATAGATCTCATCATGGCAAGAATATAACTATGATCATTTTAATTTAAGCATAACATATTAGCACAGGAATATATTTCCCATCTCAGAAACTCCTAGAACATGACAAGTTGATATATAACAAGATCAGTTGATTTAATTAAACTCATTCACATCCTCATGATGTCAGATTAAATGGAACCAAAGTATGTCCAATATTCAGATGTGCTCACACAGTAGATCAAAGGCACATAGATGCATCTAGCTTTCTTGACATACATAAAAAAGCATATTTTCATTTATTTAAGCCTAACTCATCTTATTATGACATCGCATGCATGCAACACACATGATTAATTAATTCTAATCTCCGGCAGATTAGCAAGACATGGATGATCGATCTATTCTAATCTCATCTACTTTATCACAGTAGGCGAAAAGGGAGCGTGCAAGTTTCTAATCTCAAGATTTTAACACAGCAAACTAGAATAATAACGTAGATCAAAAGCAAATTAGCAATTTGTCCATATTAAATCAACGCCGCTAGGCTGCAGCTATTCTAGTCTTAATCCTTAATCAGATGGGATCTTGCTACATTAGTTTGGCGAACTCACCGGGGATTGTCGACGTGTTGAGGTGCAAGACGAACGGCACGGCGATCTGAACTGGAATAGCAAACGCACCTTGTGCGGCGTCTCCGGCGAGGTGGCCTAGCAGGCGCCGGCGGCTTGGATATAGATGCATGTGGCCAGGCGGCCAGCCCATGGAGGCATGTATGAGAGCAGCCGCGTAGGAGCTTCAGAGTCTGGCGGCTTGGAGGCATGGCGATTGAGATCAGAGTCTGGCCGCGTAGGAGCCTGTTTATATAGGCAGAGGCTGGCAGCCCTGGAGTTGGTTGCGAACTTGCGATCGTCCCTGAACCCTAACAAACTCCAAGATTTAAGGTACGGGACTCTATCTCCAGCAGGCCAGCTAGCTTCTTGATTAATACGCTTCGAGCTTATCTCCGAGCTCGTCATGGACTTCATCACGGCCAGCTTTTTAATTGACGATTGACCTGTACAAGTTATTAGCTTCATCCTTGACTCGCCAACTCATGGCAAGCTTGATTACTTTATCTCTAATAAATAGAATCCAGGCTGTATACGATCAACATGGACCGACATATACGGCTCGCTCTCATTCATATACGCAAAATATGCATGCTGGCTTATAGCACAGCTGAACTCCGGTTTTAATTGAGGTATATCATTTGCCTTGCTAAATATAAGCAAACTGATACAATCGTCTCCTCTGAATAGTGGCACAAATATTGTGGGGCCCATTTCTCATAGGATGAACTCATATTGATAATGCACAGCTTAAAAAAAATCATGCATAATATTGCTATATGATTTTTTTATCATCAAACACTCTGTCATAATATGTTATCACTTCTATTAAAGGATAAAGTTATTTTTTATTCATAACGAAGTTACTTTCTCTAAACATCCACAACCACAAACATTTTCCTAACATTCATTAAATATTAGACACAAAATAAATACATTATTTTTAGTAAAATCATTGGATCGTATGTTTATATTTTAAGGGCTCTCGGTGACTATTCCAGTACTTGCTTTTGCTACCTTGGCACAGGCATGAATGGCACGGTGGTCTTTGGTCCAACTTATAAGTGACTATTCATCCATCCACCCGTTTCTGTCTCTTATTTCTTAGGCGCGGTAGGAGTACTGCAGCAATCCCTGTCCCTGCCCATGGTGCCTAGCACCATAGTTCCCCCACCTCGACACCAGCGCACTAAGTATCAGCCTGATCGGTACAACTCTTTTATGGTTGCGACTACATTTGTTTGCGGCTGTTTAGCATTGTTAATTTGTTGTCATTGCTTGCCCCCTAAACATAGCCTGCCTTGGCGTGACTCGTGAATTTGTCTAGGAGGTTGCCAACCAGACTAGCCATAAAATGATGTTAGTCGTGTATAAAAACGATGTCGCTGTTTTTTTCATGGGATTTGGTTGTTGTTTACCGCCGGCGGGGGTTTTGAATGTCTCGTTTCATTTTGGCCACTTCGATCACACGTAAAAAAAAAAAACCTCAACCGGCGGGGGTAAGGCTAAATCCAGCCGTTTCCTCAAAATCCATCCACCATCACTATTCCAACTACCTCGCAGACGATGGGATTTTTTTAATTCCTATCACTATTCCAACTACCTCGCAGATGAGGGGATTTTTTAATCCCAGCCTAA
The DNA here is from genome assembly GCA_022530915.1 of Paspalum notatum. Classification (NCBI taxonomy): domain Eukaryota; kingdom Viridiplantae; phylum Streptophyta; class Magnoliopsida; order Poales; family Poaceae; genus Paspalum; species Paspalum notatum. The sequence goes on along the minus strand of CM039687.1, from coordinate 3,738,686 downwards.
AAATTCTGCAGACCTATGCTTCGGTGTGAGGTAGACGAGGGGATTTTTTTTAATTCCTATCACTATTCCAACGCAGACGAGGGGATTTTTTTAATCTCAGCTTAAAAATTCGCTCCCACAGAGAATCGAACTCAGAATTTGTGGAGTGTCTCAGGTTTCACTATCCAACTAGGCTAGGACCCCTTGGCACTTTGATCACACGTAATCATATCTGTTTATTGTTTGCGCATTTTTGCTCTATTTTTCAATCAACTATATAAAAAAGTGAGTTTAGTAAAAGTGCACTGAAATTTGGGAGATGGTAACCGGTAAGTCTGTCATTGAGGGCTCACTCTCCCGTCACCAGCTTCCACGCCACAAAAAATGGCAGGTGCTCGCTCCTCAGACGGCAGCGTAAGTAGTAACGGACGCGGTGGACGACGTGATGCATGCTCACGGCTAGTTTCTGAAGCCATCGGCTCGGCTCGATTCCATGGACATGCTTGGGTACGTCTACAGCTAGACAAACCGAACCGAACCAATCTGTTCTTGTATCTGGACCAAACTACAAACGAAACCAGCCCAATAGGTTTTTAAACCTGTTTCCCCAATCCCCACCAAACCGCATTGGCCCAACGAAACCAAACCATGAAACCCAGTTTCGAACCACCCCACTTGCACGTTACCAGTAGCTCTTTGGATGGGCCAGTTAAATATTCTGCAATGGGCTATTAACCTCGCTTGTGGGCTTCACTTCTCTCGTCCGGTCGTCCTAATGGGAAGTGACAGCACCCCGATTCAGTGCAGAGCGGACACGCCAGTCAGGCTGTTTCTCCTTGATCCATAGACCTCAGATCGATCCATAACAAATAACGAACACATGAGTAGTACCAGTACGTTACAGCCTTACAGGCGACATGTCCTAGCTCGACCACTGCCTCCATCCTGGGCGACAACCTTGTGTCTAGAGCAGCGCTAGCTGCACGATCATACACCAAACCAGGCCAAAGCCAGCCAACGTCGCCGGACCGAGGCCGGCCGCGCTGGGGTATGACATGAACGGAGTCATGCCCGGGGTCGCCGGGGTTGACGTGGTGCCTCCACCTCCAGAGCACGTCGGCGTCGTGTAGGGCGTGGTGGTGGTCGGCGTGGTCGGCGTCGTGTAGGGCGTGGTAGGGGTCGTCGGCGTCGTGTAGGGCGTGGTAGGGGTCGTTGGCGACGTTCTTGGTGTCGTCGGGGTCGGCGAGGCGGGGGACGAGGAGCCGCCGACGGTGACGGCGAGCTTCATCCCGGCGCCGCAGTGGCCGGTGATGCTGCACACGAAGTAGTGGCTGCCGGGCGTCTTGAGGGCCACGGTGGTCGCGCCGCTGCTGTCGGAGCCCAGCGCGTTGACCGCCGTGCACGCCATGTAGTCCGCCGCGCTCACCTCCACCACCGTGTGCAGCCCTTTCGCGTAGTTGAACACTGCCCGCCGCGACCAATCAAACAAACTCGTGAACCAAATCTGCTGTTGCGTTATTTCGGACATGCATGCGTACATATATACATGCATGAGGTACGAGATCAGTGCGTGTGCATACCGAGATTGTCCCCGACTTTGAAGCTTTTGGAGGAGGCCCATGTCGTGTAATCGACGCCGGTCGTCCAGCCGGAGCCATCGCCGACGGTGTAGCTGGTGGCTGCAGCCGTGGAGGAGCAGGCCACGAGCAGCAGCGCCGCCAAAGGTAACCGAGAAACCCAGCGACCCATTGATTGAGCAGTGCTAGGCTGCTAGCTGATCAAGAGTTTGCGAAAGCTCACAGCTTTAGCTTGGATGGTGTGGCTTGCACTAGGAGAACTGACCCAGCTGAGACGCGGGGAATATGGCCCTATATAATCGCGCCGAGATCGCGAGGCGGAGTTGGTGGCCAATAGCCTTTCACTGGCTGTGTGGGAAGGAATATATGGAGCCGCAGCCGCTTTACCTATGAGGAAATTAAGGCTCTGGCTGTGTTCATGCCACCAACCAACACGGTTTGCATGATGAAGTTTTAGGAACAAGTTTTCCATCATAGCAACAGGACTTTGTGTAGCACTGCATCAGATGTCTGCTTGTCGTTTGTTCATCAGCGTTCATGGATCAGATCATAGATTTTGTTGTAAGATCACCTCCCCATCAGTCATCACATCTCTTTAGCTCTGCTTAACTAAATCCTTTGAGTAAATCTCACTCCACTACGCTGCGTAGGATCTTTTCGCCTACAGCAGATTCTCCCAAAAACCAGCCCCGAACATTCGATCTCCAACGGGTGGCTCGGATGAAACTCCACCTATTTTAATTTTCAGATTCGCGGACTGACTAAGGGAGATATGCATCGAATAAACCTTTATAGCTTTGAGCCTATTTGGTCTTTTAGGTGCGATATCTTTTCATATGATAATCGGCGGCCAAAGTGAAGTGAATCTGATCGTGTGTGTTCGGTGCCGGCGGGCGGTGTGTGCGGCATCCGATTTTTCTCCTTCACATGGAGATCGGCTGGGTTAAGCTACCTAACCTTTTGACAATGACTTCACACTTGCATGTCAATCGACCAGAGGAACGTTTTAGTTCAAGATGGCAAGACATGCATGTTCATGGTAAGGACATGAGAGATGCTTTAATTTAATTGAATTACCTACACCAGTAATGAGCGGCTGACAGGTTGCAGTACTAAGAAGTAATATAATTAACAGTTTATATGTTTTCCATCAATTTTTTTTTGAGAAATCCATCATTGATCGGCAGAACCTGACTTAAACATCGCTTGATTGCTTGGTGCAGGACAGTACGACTAGACCCCAATTGGAAGGCAAAATAGAGGTATTTGCGGCGGTCCCATGATTTGTTTAACTTCTATCAAACAGGGTACGGATGCAATCTCGACAATCGGTTGTCTGGTCGCCGGACATGGACTGCTTAACTCAGGGTCGCCAAAGAAGACAAACCATGAACTGTACCACCTCTCGTACTTTGAACGCACTCGATCGCAGTACAAGTTTAAGGCTGAGTTCGTGTATCCTCGTCTTCTATTTCAAACTCCATTCTATCTACGGTATCGCTAAAGTATATTTTTTTTTTTACTATGAACGACCTTTTACACGATTTGCTAAATCCAATCTAAAAGCACCGAATTCTACGATATAATCATAGTTACACACGCATCGACTATGCAACATTCCGGATGACACGCACACGCGGGATCTGCCCGAGGCGCGCGTTACTGGTGCAGGAGCTAATAAAGTTGCTGCAGTTGAGCGCACAGCTCCTCCTAGATTTCTTTCCAGTCCACGCTTTCCGTTCTCCCTTTGTTTTCTTTCTTGATCGACTCCTCTGTTCAGACAGCGACGACCACCTGAATTTAAGGCCGGTGCGCAGGGCTCTGCATCCTTTGTTGGATCGGCCAGCCCCCCAAAGGTGCGTAATAAAGCTCCTTGGTGATTTTCTGTCGGTTGCTTTTGGGAGGCATATCAAATTGCTGAATTGCTCCATTCCAGTTTACAACAGTTTCTACTTTTTAATTGGCTACTGCTGCATATATATTCGCTGTGTGTGATCAGTGAGTGCTCACCCTTGTTTTTGGGTTCCCTGCTCTCAAGCGTAAAGCATACCACGCAAGTACTCCACTTGGCTCCATGAAGAGCTGTGCTCGATTCTATTTATAGTCGTCGCTGTGATTCTTTCTCTGGTTTTGCGGTTAAAGGAAGGCATCGAAGCCCAACTTTTGGGCACTACCAATACCAAACAACTGAAGTGTTTAACCCAGTGACCCAGGTAAAGTTGTAACCCTGCTGGTCTAGTGTGGTCAAACTAACCAAAAGAGCTCGGCTACTGTTGTAGCTCAGGTCAAGGGACCGAGAGGTCTGAGCCCTACCAACGGGCTACGGCTACTCGGCTAGGATACCAAGTCCATCTCTTTTGGTTCACCCCCGAGGCGATCAAACGGTGGCTAGGCGCATACGCAAACGCAAAGCACCAAGAGCTGCTGCCCGTACGTTGTGCCAAACAAAAACGCATGTTCAAGGGACACATGGTCTATTTGTTTTTAAAGGAATGCGTTGTTTTTAATAAAAAAGATTATTCTCTTATCTACACGTCATTTGTAGAGCTTTCTATTGGACTCGTTTCTAGAACTTGCTTCAGAAAAAAGGAACAAGCTGATCTTGAAGTGGGCATGTCGAGTGCTAGAAATTATGGCTACGAAGATTTTCGCCAAGCACGAATGGTCGTCTTTTAAAAGAATTTGTTCTTAATATCTTTACTCTTTGAGAGTTTATTGTTGTTTGCTTACTTTGTAATAAGTGTGGTTAAGTGCAAACCTCTCGCGCAGAGACCGAAATAAAATTTTCTTTATTGTAAAAAAATTGCTGCGTTGAAACGAAACGTGGATCACAAAGAGTTTATAATCATGCCTTGCCACAAGCTGGACTCGACGGTACTATAGTTTCCCTTTTTTTCCTTTCGAGAGTGGCTTGTTAAAATTTGACCATAAAAAATATACTGTTAGACCTTGTTCGGTTAATCCCTTGTCCAAGGGGATTGGGAGGTATTTGGTGGTATTGGATGGTATTTTGACTTACAAGGGATTTAATCCTCCCTCAATCCCACCCAATCCCCTTCATTTTTGTTGCAACCGAACAAGTCCTTAATATTTTCAGTGCTTGGTTTGTTTTATTGGACTGTATCCATCAGATCGTGTAAAAGGTCGTCTACAGTATAATTTCGACACTGTAGTTACATTGTAGGCAGAGTAAAGTTTAAAATAGACAACAGGAATAGATGATCGGCTGGACTCAGCCTTACACCTGTGATTGAGGTCTTAGTAGCGTTGGCTACACATTTATCAGCAATTGACTAATTGTGGAATGATACTTACATCTATTCACAAATGTATCGCGTGATTGCCCTTTTTTTTCTAAAACTTTGATCATTCATCTATATTTATTTTTTAATTAAAAATATACTAATGTAGATAATCCAATCAGAAGACTATAGACTTCAAAATATTAAATTGAGAGTGTAGTAATGTAGATAATTTTAAAAAGGTATAAAAAAAACGAGGAGCTAGGAAGCCTAGCTTGGCCGTGGGCTGTTGCCGCGTGCCGTCGTGGCTCATGGAGGCGCGGAGCGGCCCTGGTCCGTTCGGCCCGGCTCCGTCCCGCGGCTTTTTGATTAGGCCAGTCTCCCTGTCCTGGACTCCTGGGCCTGTCTAGTCAAATCTGACCCACGTCGAGGTTCAAAGTCCGGCCCGTGGTCCAAACACCAACAACCTTGTTCAGTCCTTATCTTCTGCAGACAGACACGACACGATCATACGACATCTGAACTCCAAATGACGAACGATATTGTGATTTGTGAATGCACCAAAATACTACCTAGTTGTGAAGCCGAATCTTCTGCTTCGTTTTCTTCACTTGTGTCTTCTCCAGTGATTACTGATTAGTTCATGCCATTCAGTCACTGCCCGCCCCGGCTTCTGAATGATGGAATACAGCTCCTGAGCTCCATACATACACAGCACTGGATACCCACACGGCCACACGTAACCAATGTACATAAGACTGTCTCTAGCAATATTTTTATATAACCGTCTATACTACAAAAATGATACTGTAACATTGTAAACAGAGTGGAGTTAAAATAGACACGAGGATAGACGCTCTCTAAAGACAACTTTATCCGGCAGCTTTAACAAGAATAAATGGACCGCAGCTACTGCTTCCTTCGCGGTACGTAGTACAATCCAGTGGACGTGACCTCTCCATATATGAGAGCTACACATCTGCTCCGTTCAACTATTCCATCCCCGGAGCCACCCGGCGCCGCGACAATGAAACACAGTTGCTCGTCGTCTTTACAAGCTGAATTTGCGCTCACTTTCTCACATGCTCCTGTCGCACGAGCCTGCCGACCCACAAACTATAGAATCTGAAGATATTCGAGCTCACACAACGCTGCTTTGCAAGTGCAGAGTGCAGACTGCAGAGCTCGCGCAGAGCAGGCATGGCCTCCGCCTGAATGGTCCACGGCGCCTACTCCTCTAAAACTGTTGCCGGTGTCCCGCTGCCTCCGGCCTCGCTTGACCCCCTTCTCAGTCAGTACTCAGTACCAGTCCCTCTCCCACCGTCGTTTGTTAATTCCGCAATGGTTTCCTCCGAAGATGGGGCGCGACGCAGTGTGACAAGTCTTTGATGCCGGCGCGCAGCAGCAGCCAGCGGATGACCTGTTTGCCCTGCTTGCTTGTCATCATCCAGCAGACCAGCAGTAGTACAAACAGGCAACGCAATGGCACGCTAGGCTTGATAGAGCTGCTGAGCAAAACAATATGTAGTAATATAGCTGGATGATCTATCGGGGTATAGGATGGTAGGTGAGACGTATTATCTGGAATGCGTTTTGTTTGTGTCTGCATATGGCTAGAGATTTTTTTTTAAAACAGATACGGCTAGAGATGTCTGGCGTGCCATTCTGAGCTAAATGTGTTTTCCGAGCTCGTTGCTATTGTTATATGCAGACGGCTTGGTTTTGGAAAAAGGGGAGCAATTATGTCGACACTAGGATGTTGTCCATTCCCAAATTAGAGTGTAATCATCAAGGTTCATGTACACGTATCTGTCACTTTGTAGCTTCAGCTGATCATTGCCTTAGTTCAGAAGTTCAGGTCACTTGAATCTCGTGTCTGAAACGCTAGTTTTCACTCTGCTTCAGAAACATCCTGATAACTGAACGAAGATGGAAATTTGAGCGAGGTTACCTTACTACTGTGTGTTGCTGAACCTCATCTTTCCGATTAGTACTGTAGTATACTTCTTAAGCTCAATTATTGAGGCATACGTATCTAACAGCAAAGGTTGTCCGCGGAGACACGTATGCCACAGGCCACTCCCCCATCCAAATTTTTATACGGCGTCTCTTGCCCCACCGTCGATCTGATGCCGGGAATCCTTCTGATGGTAGTGCCATTGGCATGTTCCTCGACAATAAACTCGATGGACCACTTAAGATTAACGATTCCTTTCAGGCATCGCAAACGTTCTATTCTGGGCGTTTTAATTAATCTGATGTGTACTTAGTTGGGCAGTACTTCAGTTAAGCCCACCACAATTTGTGTGCACAGCCGCATGTGCTCCCTCCTTGTAGCCTGCCTCGGACAAAGGGAATGTATAATGGCGTAGCCAGTTCAGGACAAGATCCAGAGGTACAGACCTTGTCTTGCTCTGCAACTTTCTTCAGGCTGATCCATATCAGGCCCTAGAATTTATGCGGGCGTATGATTCCTTGCTCCACTGGGAATATTTAGCAGGACTTTATGTGCCATGTTGGAGTATTTCTCCACGATTAGGCAGCCTTTGGGGATCGCTTCACGATTTTTTTTTTCAGAGGATTTTCTTTGAAGGCGACGCATCATGTTGTCTAATTTTAGAAGTAAGCAATCGAACGTGCCTTGATTGGGTGCCTGGTCTGGGAAAGCCTAATTTCAAAATCTGTGGGGGCCTTTTAGATGGCCTTTTGCAGGTTTGCGTTGGTAGCCGAGTCCTCCGTTGTCATGCCCCATGTCATACTACAGTTGCACGATGTGTATGCTTGACTGCTTGTCATTAGTCATCAGTCATCGCGCTGAACGGCTGAACCAAGGGCTCATACCATTTCAAGAAATGCACAGTATAATTCAGTCTCAGTGAGTTGCATAGAGATGTGATGTTCTTTGTCACTCTAGTTTCCAACGAAAACACAACAACAAAAGGATTTTCTTTAGTTCTGTTTCTGCATCTAATAAACAACGAAGACGTACACAATGCATGTGTGTCACAGTTGGGGTGTGTTTAGATGGTTGAAAAAAATACTGTTCCGAACTGAAAAACACTGTAGAACCACTGTAGCACTTTTCGTTTGTTTGTGGTAAATATTGTCCTACTATGGCCTAACTAGGCTCAAAAAATTCGTCTCGCAGAGTACATCTAAACTGTGCAATTATTTTTTTATTTCATCTACATTTAGTATTCCATGCATGTACCGGCATTTTGATGTGACGAAGAATCTTCTTTTTGCATAGTGAATTTTGGGATAAAATTGGGGTACTAAACAGGGCCTTGCACGGCTTCTGCATCTGACTATGTAGCCAGGTTTTGCCTGCCCAGCAAATGTCAGGCTACAAATCGAAGGAACAGGGGCGTAGGGTAGGAGTAGGACGCGAAACAAAAGCCACCAGCTGTAGCAGCGAGGTGTATGGTGGAGCAGAACACAAAGGCTGGCATATGCATGCTGCATGAGATGAGAGGCTTTGGTGTCAGGTGTGCACCACTTCGTAGGTATGCACGTCCTAGTAACATTCTTTTCAGTCACAGAAAGCACAGGGCCGTCGTCCATTTGCCTGTTTGTTTTTTTACCTCTATACAGCTTTCACGGATTCGTTGTCCCTACATAACATGCATGGAAAAAAAACTTATAATGTCGTTATAATGGACCATGTGTTCCGGATAGTTCGTAGCTATTTCATAAACATTAGTAATAGATAAAGTTGTTCGTACAGTACATATAAGTAGAAAATTCGTCCTTTTTAGGTCGTTTTCACCTCTCAGGTCCTTGCAACATGGCTGTCCATACTTCTTCGAACAATGCCATGATTCCAAACTGATGCTGTAACAGCCAATCAGCAAAGACCCTATCTGTTAATCATCCCGCCAAGAAAGACACCTTGCGGCCGGGAAAAGGGTTCTAACCTTGCAAAGTCGTTGCCCCGATCAGTACCAGCAGAATGATGTGAGCGAAGGCTCTACGCCTGCAGGCCCATGTTCATCCACCCGTGTCACTCTGTCACCGACGTTCTTCGCTCATCAGTAAACTAGAAACCTGGATCGATAAGAGCACACGCAACAAGATCGTTACGGCGATCCCAACACATAAGATGATTGCAGCCGCCCAATTCTATCATCAGGAAAGATAGGAGCTGGAGTGCCCCAACGCTTGCCAATTCTTATCTGTTGAATGAGTGCTGACTGGTCAGAGAAAACAGTTTTGAGAAGCAAAACTCGTCAGAGAAAAGGTGATCCACCAGTTCATTGATGATCGATCTGTTCCCCCGTGTGGCACACGCAGGCATCTCGACTGATCGGTGCTAATAATTGGTGCTGCGAGATGTGACTCTGGGATTCTTGACACAAACACACACACACAACTACACAAATGCTGCGCTGCAACCAAAAATAAAATAAAAAAATCTGGTCCACCACTGGATACATGTTTACTTGCACGCAAACCTGGAGTGGTAGTACTGCCTGACAGTGGCGCGAATTGCCACTTGCCAGAGTTATCCATGTACTAGGATCAAATTGATGCTACTACAATACTTGACACTTGCTTGACAATTATGATACAGCTAAGCAGCTAGGTGACTGACGCACTCGTCGGAGATCCCGGCGACCATCTCGTTCACCGCGGCGGCGATGTCGTCGACCGACGATAGCCGGCATTCATCCTCCATCTGCAGCAAGAAGAACAAATATAATGACGAGGAGATCGAATGTGTGTGACTCAGCCGACGACTGAAACCTTGAGGCAAGTAACTGGCTGGTCGTCTGTTACCTTGAGGCTGAAGGAGTAGAAGGCCAGGTGGTCGTCGGTGGTGGTCACGTTGAGGTGGAGCACGGTGAGGCCGAGGCACTGCAGCGCCACCACCATCCTCAGCAGCTGCCTCGGCCGCCGCGGCGCGAGCACCTTCACGTTCGCGTGGCTCTCCGCCACGGCCACCTCGATGTCGGCCACGCCGCGCCGAGCTCCCGTGCAGCGGCCGCCGCCGCCGCTCTGATCACCGCCAGCGCTGTCGCTAGAGCCAGCAGCAGCGGTCGCTCCGGTTGAGTACTGAGGGAACGTGAAGAAGCCGGCGAACGGCGCCGCCGGTGGGTCGGTCTCACTCTCAGCGCAGCCCGCGCGGCGCTTCTGCGCCTCCAGCGACTGCAGCAGCTGCTCCAGCTCCTTGACGAAGTTGATGGCGCCTGCCACGATCGACGCCTGGTCACCCTGCACGTTAAAAACGTGTTACGGTTGCAAGAGCAGCCGGAACATGCCGTCCCCGGTTGTGACCAAGAGCTTGGCGACCAAGAAGGTGCGGCTTTTGATGCAGTAGCAGTGGACGATCGCTAGAGATTCCGTGACATATGCAACCAAAGCGCGGCGAGACAGCAGCATCAGATGGCCAGGGGCCGGCAACAAGATTTGACGTTCGTTACAGTAAAAGTTGGGGGGACAGCAGCAATCAACAATGCGGTGAATGCCAAGCCGTTCGTGCACACATGCACGGTGACGTGACCTGCGGAGCTCTTGCAGCTAGGACGATACTGCCGGCCGGATCGGAGCGGCATGGAGATGGTTACGTATATACGTACCCGGTGCGCGTAGGAGGGCGGCATGACGGAGCGGAGCACGGCGAGGTACTCGTTCATCTGCCGCCGCCGGTTGCGCTCCACGGCAATGTGGTTGCGCCGCTGGCTCTCCATCTCCTCCGTGTTCTTCACCGCCTTGGGGCGTCGCCGCCGCCGCCGCGACGCAGACGCGGCCGCCTTTCCGCGCCCGGACGCTGCCGCCGCCGCGGGGGACACCGGCGGCGGGGACACGGAGAGCTGGTGGTGCCGCGCGTCCCAGCACTCCTCCACGGCGCCAGGTGCAATGGAGCACGGGCAGAGCGCGGCGTCCCATGAGATTGCCGCGCCGGCACCGAGCGGCAGCGCATCGGCGGCGGCGGCTTCTTCTTGCAGAACCACGCCGCCCATCTCCTCGAGCTCCTCAATGTCGAAGCCGTAGCCCAGCGACGCCGAGCGCGCGGCCACGCCGCCCCCCTTGACCGTGCACGCGAGGTGGTCTGTCGGGAACACCACGGCTTCCAGCGCCATGGCCTCCTTCCTCACAACCTGCTACCACGCTAGTTGCAACGTCTTCACGGATTGATGGGTTAGAACTGCATGCTAAGCGATAGCAAAGCAAGAAATACGAGTCACACAACTCATCTGGTGGGCTGCGCTCGCCACCATGACAATGGACATGGAGGAGGGAGGAGTCCGAGTGAGGTGGTCCCTTTAAAGGTGGTGTGGAATAACATGGATGTGCAATGGAGACAACGACCTGGTCTGACACGGGGCATGGCCCATGGGATGTGAGGATGGACGGAGAGAGAGCGAGGGTCAGGTCAGGGGAAGCAAAGGACACGTATATATCGGCCCTGTCGCTCTGGACACACCTCTTTCGTTAAGTATGGTTGGTGCCTTGGTGGTGTGCCTCAGGACGCGAGATTAACTAAGTGATCACAATCCCTGCTGTCCACTCCTTGATTATTTGTTGTACGGAGGACTGGTGTTTTCAATTGCTGGCTTGATTCTTTTTATTAGCTGCGACGCTGGATCGGATGACGCAACGGTGGATGTATTGGCAGCATACTCTGGCCTGAGCTAGTCTGACTGTTCATTCGATTTGTTTTATATATAATATTATATGTATATGATTGGCAGGGGAAAAAACTACCAACAATTAGGCGTGCGAGCGTGGAGCCCTACAGTTGCAAGAAACTGAATTAACAAGGGCGGTAGCTATAGCTACAGCTCGTCGCATGCTCCCCCGATGCTGAAAGCTGCATGCGTTTGCAGTGCGCAGTCACAGTACTGGCGGCGTCGCAGTCGGGAACCACAACGACGACGACGAGGTGTACGTCTCGCCCCTGCAGTCTGCAGAGAGTTACCCGATTCAGAACGCCAAAGCGCACGCACCTGCCATCGGCGACGAGTGACCAAAGCTCGCAAGAAACTGACGACCTCGGCAAGCTGCCGGTCTCGTGGCAATCCCGGCCCCCAAGGCTTTTTGGCCCTGATTTCAGGGAGCGATCGACGACGATGAGACGATGATTCCATTCCATGTCCGTTTTAGCTGCCAATTAACGCTACCGAGAGCCCCGCTTGGACCGACCCTCACCAACTTGATCGAGCTGAGCGCATGAAGACACTAGTCCTGCTGACTAACTGCCCACTGCCACCGCTGCTGCTGGAGCCCGAAAGGAACCGATCGGCGTTAGTCTCTCCGTCCCGCACGCCGATCCGTGCGCCTCGAACGCCGTAGTCGACGATCGACGACGCCCAGGCCCAGCCGCCCCAGCCATGTTCATTCGGAAAACACCGCTCGAAGAAGCGCCATCACATCGCGGACGCGAGGAGGTCGACCCGGACCGGACAGACGGGGCAGTGACACCACCGATGTCGATGAGAGGAAACGCCGGGCACGCTCATCGTTTCCATGGAAAGAGCTAGCAGAGCCGGGGGGCCGCGCAAAGAGACCGCATGCCCCCCTGCCCGCCCTCCTGCGTGCAAAGCCAGCCGACGGCCGGGGCCGGCCGGCGGGGGTTACGGGGAAAAGATGGATGCGCGCGTCGGCACTACGGGCGGGGGCCTAGCTAGGCGCGCGGTTTGCCGAGTGCCCACGCCGGGGGTTGCCCGGGGTCCCCTGGCGGAATCTGGGAAAACCCCTGGCGAGCCGCTGTGGTCGCTCTCGCAGCTGTTGGATGGCACTGTTGGTCGATGCGGCGATGCCCTGAGCCTGATGGATGCTGTGCATCGGTGCCTGGGCGGCCACCGCCGAAGATCTCGGTGCAATTGCGATCTAGCAATTCGCGCGCGCACTGTGCGTGTGCAGCGGTGCTGCCATGCTACAGCCTACAGGTGCTTGGCTATGAATGGGTATGTAGTGTCAGATGGTAGGGTAGCAGCCTACCAGGAGGAGTTGCCTGCGGGATACCGATGCGTCGTGTGTGATACGGTGCGTATCAAGAAAGATGGTGGCATGAATGTATGATAGTATGATGTACTACTACGACAGGTGAGCAAGCTCGAATGACTATTCATTCATTCATTCATGACGGGTTTTTTCAGGAACCATACGCTTCTGCAGTTTCCAATCGCGAGCTCCCGGGCCGGTTTTGGTTCCGTCAGGCCCGTTTAATTGCTTGCTACAGCCCTTCGTGTAAAATGAAGCCCAAAACTGTAACAACCTGTATTGCTCACGGGGGCCATCTCCATCTGAAGAGGCCCGCTAGCGGATGTCCACCATGACGCTGAAGCATGGAATTATGGAATGGAACCATGGTGGTGATGCTGCCAGTTGCCCAACAACTATGGAAACTCAACTCTCAACTCTCGAGTCTCAACAACAACGACGGAAGCCAAACGTATTTACGCGGTGGCAGCGACGGGCTGAGGAAATGACAAATCAACATGGACCGTGCTGGCACGAATCATACGTACGTGAAACGAAAATACAGTGAGTACTGAATACTATTGAGTATTGACCATGCATGGTAAGACAAACCCAATCCAGGACGTACAAGACTACGTCTTGATGCACTCCCGCACTCCCATGCGCGTGCGGGTTCCTTTTCTTTACGTTTTTTCTCCTAGTTTTCGCATTGTCAATGATCGAAATCTGGCATCTGAGAGGAAAAAGCGAATTTACATGCCGAACGACGCTGGAATTCCATGGTTAACGTGCCCAAAAAGCGCGCCATATTCGTCTTGTAGCATTCTGGCCTGTAGTACCTGTTGTTTGAAATCCCCCATCATCTGTGAAGAAAAACGCCTGCAACTCTACGGTCTACAGTACGTTCTTAAATATCTACTTAATTATCCTACCACTAGTAAATATGCACGTGCATCCGAGGTTTTAAATAGCGGATTAAGCCATTTAGCGGTTAGCGGCTGAAAAGGCTATAGCGGCCAATTTAGCAGGCTATAGCTGCAAATTGTCGGCTATTTGGCTTAGTGTAAGGCTTTTAAAACAGCTAATAGTGGCTATAGCGGCAGCTATAGCCGGCTGTTTATACGCTTGCGTGCATCCACACGTGACTACTTTTTTTTAAATGGGTTTGAAATACAGAAATGATAATAACGCTTTTGATGACGAGTTTTTTTAGTGGTTCGCTAGTTTGGCTATACATAAGCGGCCTGCTAGTATATCTATCAAAATAATTTCACAACAAATTAATAAATATATTTTTATTGAGAAAATTTATATAATATACCAAGCACCTTGTATTGAGGGCTACAACAACAATTTAGGGCCTGTTTAAAATGCAAAAATTTAACAAGAATCGTATAGGAATTTCACAAAACTGTTCTATTTTACAGGAAAAATGCAGGAACATAAAGTTTTTTTTCCTTCATTCCAAACAAGGCCTTGATTAATTTAGGCAACTAATGCTTAAATTTAACACTCAAACTTACAACCTAACAAACTATGAATCCTTAAATTTTTAATTAAGCTTAAACTTTTAGCTTAAACAATTCAAAAAACATTTATGACACTAAAAATACCCATACAATTAATGGCTCAAATAAATTAACTTAGTCCAAATACTCCTAAAAATATACTTTAAATCGTATTAAACTCATGTAATAACTAAATGTCATCTTAGTGTGTAAATTCACAACTCTCAAAATTTATGCCCAAAATTTGGAGAACAATGCAGCTAATAAATAAAATAGAAAGTCCACAAATAAAAATTAATTCAGAAAAACTTAATTCAGCCTGAACCGCCTCAAGTGTGACCCATTCAGGTGGAATGCTTAACATATTGCCATTTTTACGAGGTGAGCAGCGACTGAAGCTTAAGCCTTGAGGGATGAAATGGCTTGATGGGCACAGTGACAACGAAGAGAAAGAAATAGGACGTCAACGAATAAATAGCTAACCCATTATACGAGTACAGCCGCTTCATTAGAGGGAACAGGCATCAAATGGAGTTTTCTCCTCGTCTTTGGTCTCCAGGGCTTTCTTCTCAATCCTCGGGGCAAAGGTTATTTGGAAGATGCTGGCACAGTGACAACCAACAAGTGCACTGCTTGGTCGTTGGCTCTTTGCTGGGCGTCGTATAGGACGTACCTCCGTGACAGTGCTGAGTGTCTGTCAATAGCACAGATCTCAAAGCAATGGCAAAGTGAACGACGGCCAACGCACCATGGAAATTAACGACGAAGGTGGTTACTTACTTATGTGCAAGCTGCATGCAGGCTTCCAAGTCTGAATCTAGATTCATTTAACCACATGCCATCAGTCGCCATCAAAACTGCTCATTGCTTGGTTAGCACAGGACAACAAAGTTCAACGGGAGCGCCGAACTGGAGAATTTCAAGCCACTGATTTATTAATTAATCATACGTCACCAGTCTCCGCCGTGAAGTGAAACCGGCAAGCCGCTCGTCTCTTGGGCTAGCAGATGAAAAAGCTGAAGGAGAGGTATTATTAGCGCGGGATTGGAGGGAGAATTCATCACAATCCATATTTTTTGTTTGAATAAAATCACAATCCATATTAACTCTACTCGCACGTAAATTGATCCTCCAGGTCAATTCCAGAACTCTCTGGAGACGCGGAGCCTGAGCAGTGCGACGACGACGACATGGAGATGAAGGCTTCACATACATGCTGGATCACAAAAGCCATAATTCACTGCTCTCCACACCTCTCGCGACACGTAGGCCTCGTCGCTCTTGTGGGGCACTGCTCGCCCGTTTGTCACTTGCGCCGGAGTGGCTGCCTTGCACTCCTCGAACAGCATGCACCCGTACGCCGGGATCGGACGAGAACGAGTTGACGCGCGCGTGTCGGCTGGACCCCCACGACAAGTGGTCCGTGAATGAGCTCCTACGGCGACGTGCGCGCGGAAGAGCCCCTCTCGCGGTCGCTCTGTTTACCAGGTCGCGCGAGTGCGACAGCAAGCGTGGCCGGTGGCCCTCGCTCGCCGTCTCGTGCGGTCTCGGCTCGGCGCTGTGCACGCGGCCACTGGCCCAACTGGCGACTGGCGAGTAGGGCGGCACCGGCAGGCTGGCAGCCAAGCATTGCGCAGCTGGACAGCGCGTAGACTGGGACGTTGACGGTGACGCCGCCCGGGCGGACGCCGATCCCTGTCCGCAGTACGTACGTACGTGTCCCCGGCCTCTCGTCTCCCGTGCAGTGGCATGGGGTCACGTCGAATCTTGGCCCTTCGTTTGGGTGATCGGCGGTTGGTTTCGGCCGAGCCTGTCACGTCAAACCTCGACGTTGGCACTTGGCAGAACACAGGGGTCCTGGTTCCGTAGGGACAAGGGTGGGAGAAGTCAAGCGCTTTGATGTCTGACTTCCCACCCACGCATACCGGAGTTCAGAAACTCGGCTGGTCGATCCGTCGCTGGCTTACAATTGGTTTTACACGCGGTTAATTAATTAGTTCCAACAGCTGGCCTCTAGTGTAGAGGTCATGCCCTACGTAAAGCTACCTCGCCAAAAGAGTCCATTCTTTAGAAATTCTACTGCTCCGTTTCTCAAGTTAGCCGACCACTCTAGAGAGAATAAGTGGGCACGCTTTTCTTACATCTTTATCGTTAAGCGTCACATACAGAAAAAAATCACGCAAGGAATGGCCTCTAACTGGAATACGGATGAAAATCAGCTCTAACTAATATGTGAGTACCATATAAACTTTTGTGACAGAGGACGCATGAGCAAAGAAATAGGAGAGCCATTTCTTTGTCGGGAGGTGACCTTGACATAATAAGATACGGTGTCACATGAAAACAATGTATAACAATTGCTCGAGTAGGGGCAAAGGGGATCTATCCCCACACACTTGATCCGCCCTTACACCTAGCTACCAGATCAATTCTAGACCTGACAATTATTTTCAAGCTGCATTGATGCTGTATTTTTTTTTTTTGGCCATATGTGTCCTACTTTATTTGATATCATATGCTGGCCCAACCCAATCTCCCGGATGTGTTCAAAAAGATAGGATGTGCATGTGCGCATTTATAGAGATGAATGTACGAATGTACACGCGCGTGTGATCGTACTATCTAAAAAAAGCTATCTGCTGGGTGTGACTACATTTTAACTGTTTGTTTTTCATGAAGCGGGAGTTGGATAGGAATAGAATGATCATATTACCAGCGCTTATCCGTGCGCAAACAATTACTGATATATAGTAATTCCTGATAAGCAGAGTCCACACGCAGTTCAATTCAGATTTCAGAGTAGAGTACACCAAAACATTTCAACTCCAACGGCCGTGTCCAGTCACGGCTTCTGAACACCTGGATGGTCGACCAGTCAAACTGCCAAACAAAGCTCACACCTGGCATGGCCTGGTCCGCGGCTTCCTTCCGCTATACCCGCCGCGCGCCGCGGGATTGCGACCCTTGGGCCTTGGCGGCTCAACTGCTTCTCCTCTATATAGCCCGGCTCCACACTGCATGCGGCGCAGACGACGGGCTAGTCAACCCGCTCCCTGTCCCGTGCCCTCGCCTCGCCTCTTCCTCGGCGTCGGCGCGCGCAAGGATGTCCACGCCTCGCCACGGCCATGCGCTGCTTCTGGCTGCGCTGCTCGCGTCCGCGCTCGCCACAGCCACCGCGCAGCCGTCGTACGATGACTACGGCACCCAGGTGCACGTCAGCACGGCCATGATCGTGCTCCTCGCCGCCGTCATCGCGGTGTTCGTCTTCATCGCCTTCTTCACCGTCTACCTCCGGCACTGCACCGGCTACGCGGCCAGGTCGGACGACGACCGCGCCATGCCCAACTTCGACGGCTTCATCTCGCGGTCGCGGAGGCAGCGGCGGCAGCAGCGCGGCCTCGATGCCGAGGTCATCGAGGCGTTCCCCACCATGAAGTACGCCGAGGCCAAGGCGCTGCGGGTGGGGAAGGCCTGCGCGCTGGAGTGCGCCGTGTGCCTCAGCGAGTTCGAGGACGAGGAGCGGCTCAGGTTCTTGCCCAGGTGCAGCCACGCCTTTCACCCGGACTGCATCGGCGAGTGGCTCGCCAGCCACGTCACCTGCCCCGTCTGCCGCTGCAACCTCGACCCGAACATCAAGGATACCAGCAGCGGCGAGGAGTCGATTCCAGTGGCCAGCAGCATCTCCAGCGAGTCAGCGGTGGCACGGCTCGGTGACAGCGGCCCGATACCGGTGGCCGTGGTGATCGATGTGGTTACCGAGGAGGAGGAAGAGGAGCGGAGGCAGGAGGCGCTGGAACTGCACCAGATTGGGACCCAGCGGCGAGCCATTCGGTCGCGGTCGGGGCGCCGGCCGGTGGCGAAGCAGCTCGCCCGGTCACACTCCACGGGCCACTCCCTCGCCGTCCGCCTCGACCGTGACCTGGAGCGGTTCACGCTGCGGCTGCCGGAGCACGTGCGCAGGGAGATGGTCGCCGCGGGCGAGCACAGCCTGCAATTGCGTCGAGGGAGAAGAGGCGGGGAAGGGAGCAGCCGCGGCGGCCGCAGTGTCCCCCTCGGCCAGCCGGGGAGATGGCAGTCGCTTCTTGCGAGGACCTTCTCCGGAAAGCTGTCGTTCTTTTCGGCGTCCTGGATGACGGTTGCCTCCGACGGGGGCGCCGAAGTGTCGTCCTCGTCGTCCACGAGGGCGAGAGGGAAGCGCGTCGCCGCCGTTGATGTCGCTGACGTTCCTGCTAAGGGGAGCGTCCGCCTTGGCCGCGTCGGAGGCAGCACGTCCGGTGCAAAAGCTGGCGCTGCGGGCCGCGAGGTGGCGGCGGCGGCGGCGGCGGACGAGGAGAAGGCAGATACGCAGCGGGTTCGGACGTAGAATAGCTACACCAGATTTGATTCAACGCAGACACTTGAAAGCGATCATCTTTCACACGCGAACGAAATGGTCCTTTGGGTCTGTGGGCAGCTGCCGGGTGCTGATTTTGTGCTGTGAAATCAACGTGGTAGTGCTCGAAATTCCGTTCAAAAACATGAGATGTACAATTTGTAGTTGTGATCTTTTGTACAGGAGAAGAATCAGGAGCTACAAGCGCAGATGTCTGAATTTGTGTGCTTGACTGCTTGCGCTACACTTTGTAGCCCCTCCGTTCTGTTGGCATGCATGGTTTTTATTTTATATCAGATTTCCTCATGGGTTTCCCTTCAGAAATGGGATCTGCGAATTGATATGGCCGTCATAATTATCACGCTCTTAATTTAGTGATAATGGCATGGAGTCACTCATCCGATGGAGTAATCAATTGTTGTAAATCTTTAACTTGTGTAACTTGCTGTAGGGGCCTCCCAAGGCCTCTATTTGACTTTCTACTATTTAATAGAAACTGAGCACAATCTCGTGCCATTCGTTTAAGAAAAGATGGAGTGATCAATTCACACGCTCCATATCAAAAAATATATGCAGCCGATCAAAGTAAAATACTGCCAGTATAAGTTCATCACAGCTTGCACCTCATTCATACCATCGCTCGCCAGTAAAATACCAGTTATTCTTCGTTCATCCATACGTCTCTTTCAAGCCCAGTGTGCAAGTGAGAAAAAAATGCTGCGAAGCAGTGCATATGAGATATGTCTGTGTCCATGGTTCAGAATGAAGCTCTACCGGCTTTGTATAATTTGAACTTTATTTTCTGCGAGGAGTTTTGTTTAAAACATAAACTGCTGCCTGAATTTGTCCAGTATAAAGATTGGTTGGAATTAATGGATCCATTGCCGATAAACATAGAAGAACTATTGAAAGGAAAAAAAATGGTGGACTGGAATCTAAAATTGATGGATTCAGAACCCAAACCCTTTGAGTCCGCAATCTAATACAGCTGAATGTTAGAGATCGACAAGAAATAAACGCAGCGAAGAAGATCAAAACTAATCGGAGACACAAGGATTTAACGTTGAAAACCCTCCAAAGCGAAAAAACCACGGGCACCAGCCAACCACAACTTTCACTATTTTCGTGAGTGTTTACAAAACGATGTATGTTTTCCCACAGCTTACAAGAAGATTATATATCAAACTCTAATCTGTACCGCGGGGTCTCCGCCCCGGCACCCCGTTCAACCCTAGGGTGGGCTTGAAAGGCCAGCTGGCTCGCAATTCAACAGTGAACCTCGGTTCCTTCCAAGCATCATAAAAAATCGCTAAAAATTAATTGATGCTTAATACAGTACCACATGACTTGCTTCATCCTCCCTCCGTGGTCCCTTTAACATGTGAGGACAAACAAATCAACATACATTATTAACTAGAACAAGAACAAGTTAAATACGTGAAGATTCAAGCCAAGTTGGCATGCATTTAGGCGGTAGGCTTAGGACAAGGCATCGCCCTGGTTCCTTTCTACAGATGGTAGCGAGGAAGACCGGACAAAAGGTCTAGTGACAAGTGACATCAGTTCGACAGTTGCCATAGATGAGAGTTGTGAGGTCCGCGGGAGAAAAAAAAAAAATGGACGACCTTCTGCCGACGCCATGACGTTTACGTGCACGCAGGGCAGAAAAACGGGGACCGACATTAATCAGTGAGACGGTGATATGCACGCTCTCGAACAGAACGGCAGCGAGCTGGTCAAGCTGTTTGAAACAATACCGAGTTAAATACAGTCCCATGCTGGACGTCCGATGAGGAAACGAAACATAGACTTGCAAAGTTGCATTTGCACCCCATTTCCCCGTTCAATAAAGATTGAAACCTCCAAACTTTATACATTCTATAGCTAATACTATCTCTGTTTTTAAATATTTATTGCTGGCTAGTTTATTTTTCAAATAAAAAACGTCAAATCTACACTATAAAAAAAATGAGTTTTCTAAAAATCTTTTTTACCTACAAAGGCATAGGTATATACCTCACGCTGATCCTACTGTGTAGTTTGAAAAATATTAGAAAGGGGTGGAAAGGCCCAAAACCCATAGATGCAAAATGTTCCATCCACTTTCTCTTTTTATTTTTCACCTCATTTTATACCCATACCCACCTGTTATTTTTCTTCTCTTGATTTTAATAAGAAAAGAATGACGCTAATCAATCATGACTCTTTCTTTTTAATTATATTTTTCTTTTTTCCCTTCACATTGTCTGCTTGATTATCTCACAACACGTGCATGTTGCACGTAAATCTATACTAGTATAGAAAAAGGAGAGAGTACTTCTATAGCCAGCCAAAAGTTGTACAGAGTGTTTGGTTTGAGGAATCACTCCATTCTACTAGATGTTTGCTCTATCATGAGATGATTCTGTGTGTTTGAGTGGTATGATCCTATTCTTCATCCTAGTACTAATTATAAGTTTGTGATGAATAAGACGATAATGGACCAATCTATTCCATTACACGAGCCAAACAAAAACAAGGAATGAGAAGATATACAATGAATTGCAGCAAACAGAAATACGGAATGGGAATATAATGAATTGCTCCAAACAAAACCTATATTCCTTAAACCAAACACAATAGGGGCCAAGGCATTAGTTGCTTAGGTAATCGTTAAAACTAAATGTGTGATCGCAACACTTAAGGTGAGAAGGCAATGCTTTTCTCATAATTTTAAAAAGCTTGATATTGTTTTGGTTTAAAAGGTATATATGACGTTTGCTGTATTTGCTCTGGAACTAAAAAAAAATGATTTGGCTCAAAAGAAATTTCAAACGGGGTGGTCAGGTAATTCAAATGGTTTTGAGAGTTGAATGAATTGGCGTTCAAGGAGAAAACACAGGCCTTCGTAATAGTTCAAGGATGTAAATAGTATCTCCAAGGGCCATCTGGCCTAATGGCAATTCCGCGGTTGCAGACTTGCAGTGCGGGACAATTTAGCATACAGGCTACAGCCCAAACCGTATCTCCAAGGGCCGTGGCCGGCCCACTGCTCCCGCTGTCCCGAACCGCAAATCCTATCGGTTCTTCCGGAAGGTGGGAGAATCAGCTGCCTTCCAGTGTGTAAGATTCGTGCGGCCTTTCTACACCATCGGATTTGTTAGCCGAG
The DNA here is from genome assembly GCA_022530915.1 of Paspalum notatum. NCBI lineage: Eukaryota > Viridiplantae > Streptophyta > Magnoliopsida > Poales > Poaceae > Paspalum > Paspalum notatum. The sequence goes on along the minus strand of CM039687.1, from coordinate 3,716,934 downwards.
TCATTTCCCTTCTTCGATTGTTCCCTTCCTCTTCCTCACGAGATCTCGTCGCCGCCTGTGCCGCCCGCCGGCGCCCTGTGACCAGCTGCTCCCTCTCGCTAGTCGCCCCTCACTCACGCCTCTCCCTGACTCCCTCTCCAGCTCTCCTCCGCCACATCTGCATCATTCCCACCCTCATTCCCTTCTCCTCACCCACTTTTTCCTTGCTAAGGTAATCAGATGGCGCTGGCAACAACACCTCCACATCGGCGTATAGTCAACAGCATTGACTCTTCTAGTGCGCATCTTCTACTCCCTATTCCCTTCATTCTTCCTCTCCCTTTTTTTGCTATGTCTGAATCCTTGCTCATGTGCCAGAGATTCAGTTCTTCTGACCCTGAGCAGCTCTCTCCACATGATTGGGCTGAATATTGCGTAGGTGCCTATCAATCGGCGTGCTATTTTGATTCTTCTAGTTCCCGTAGCTCGTCCCACTCAAGATATTTTGTACTTTCATGAGAAAATTATTGATAAAATCCCATTGCGTTCATTGCAATATTGTGTGTGCATTTCAATATTTCAGTTATGCTATTTTAACATTTTAATTATGTTATTTCAACATTTTAGTTACACTATTTCAACATTTTATACATTAATTGTTGAGTTAGTTTTTTAAAAATGTTGAACTCAGTCACACAAAATGTTAAATAAGGTATTTGAAAATGTTGGGTATTTATTCAACATTTTGTTCGCTATTTTATTCAAACTCCATCAAATTGTGAAATTATTTATTCAGTGATATCATATTTATGTACGAAAGTTCCAATGTTTTCAAGCTTCTCACATTGTAAGTTCTAAGTACTCCCGCCATCGCTTACCCCCTTACAATGACTGCCCCACAAAAAATTACTGCTGCCTTTGTGAGTTGGGCTGTCAGTCTGAAAAAAAGGTCTAAACGGGCTGTTGGGCCTTTTTAGATGGTTAGCTTAATTATCTTCCAGAAGTCACATAAAAAAACATAGGAAGTCCCGTCCCGCACCGCACGCGGCGATCGGCTCCGGCCGGCCGGCCCCCGCCCATGAGAGCCGTCGCGGCCGCCGTCTCGTCCCCGCTCCGAGCCCTCCTCCTCTCCCCTCACCTCCCTGCTCCAACTCCGCGCCACCGGTTCATTATGAACCCTTCGCCCTCCTCCTCCTGCGGCTACCATTCCAGGGCGTCTGCCTTTGCCTCCCCGCAGTCACGGGGCGGAGTCGGCAGGCGGCGCGGCGGTGGAGACGGGAGCGACCGCATCGATGCCCTTGGGCGCCTTCTGTAATACCACACCATGCCTCCCATCGGCTGCTATTTCGTCATGAGTTGCCGCTCTCTCACTGGCTGCTCTTTGGTTGGAGGACGAGGGTGTTGCGGCACATGGCGGCGGAGCTGCGCCTGGACATGAGAACCGACGGCTATGTGCGAGTCAGCGACCTGCTCAAGCTGAACCTCCAGACCTTCGCCAAGATCCCTCTCAAGTCCCACTCGGTGGACGAGATCAAGGAGGCAAGAGGACCACTAAACTAATTAACATTGATTGCGTTGCTGAACATTAGTGAAAACCTCAGCAATACTCGCTAGGCCCTTAATCGTTGATACATGTTTCATCTTGTTTTAGCTTGCATCGCGGCTTGTACTGGGGAATGCTGATGTGCTATACTATACATTATGATTTTTGCTTTGAATTGTGAGAGTGGTACTCAATGCGATGGGGAAACTGTTGTGTTTTTTATTGGCATGCAGGCGGTCAGGCAGGACAACAAGCAGAGGTTCGGTTTGTTGGAGGAAGATGGGGAGTTGTTGATCCGGGCGAACCAGGGGCACACAGTTACTGTATGCATACCTGAAATTTCTCGTGCTGGTATTCTGATGAAGTTATTTCCATAATGCAGCATGCATTTCCCATGGTTCTTCACTTTTCCTTAAATGTTGCTGCCGCAGCTGCTGGTAGAATTAGACCCATAAAACATATTTGAGATAGTGCTACCGTACTGCAAAAAGGAATTATACCATAAAACCTTAATTTTATGTTAATGTGATTTTGGTCTTCTTTGCTACATCAATTTATCACATGTTTCCATTTAAGAAACTTCACCAGCACTGTAAATCCATGAACATGTTCTTAAGCCAGGTAATGTGGGCAGGTTCCTTTTGTACCCTCATCACTCATCATGTATTGTTAGGGTGTTGTTTCAGTATTACTCATTGTGGCATGCTGTGGTGCTAAGTTCCATTTTTTTCATCAAGAAACAAATGCATCATGTCAAGGCTGCACACGTCACACAATCACTATATATTGACTAGATCAACATATGAATTGCAGCTTGTCTGGTTATTCTAGTTTTTCTTTTTTTAAAAAAATAATCGTGCAAGCCTCTTGCAGACTGTTACTTCAGAGAGCTTGTTGAAGCCCATTTTGTCAGCTGATGAAGTGTCAGGTATGTATTTAAGAAATTCAGTTGCATATTTGCTCCCAAATAGTCCATGTATTATGTGCTAATTTCTTTGAACTGCAGTTTGTGCTCACGGAGCTTACAGAAAAAATCTTGACTCTATCTTGCAATATGGACTAAAACGTATGGCAAGGTTACATGTACATTTCTCAAGTGGTTTGCCATCAGCCGGGGAAGTAATTAGTGGTATGTTTTCCTCTTTAGAATCAGTGGTATGCTTTCCCCTTTAGAAACACATGATTATTGGATGTGTTCTTGCGGAAACCTGTAGCGGTATGTTTTCACTTTAAAAACAGATCATGCTTGAAAACAGTAAAAGAGCCTACTCCGTGTTCATCTTGATTTTTTTAGTAGAAGCTAGATTATCATTAAATTTCTACTGCATGCTTCAAGGTGTTACCATTCCCTTGTTAGCTGCTTTTCTTTGACAGCTTCTATAGTTGCACTTTTTGCATCGTGAGTTTTAGTGTCTTCCATTGCTTCTGTCACAAACTAAAATTTCCTTTTCACTCCAGGTATACGGCAGAATGTTAACATCTTGATACATTTAGACGTCAGCAAGGCACTGCAAGGTATCATATATATGCTGCTTGTAAATAGGCCCGGGCTATTATGTGTTTCCTTGCATTTTCTGGCTGGAGTCTGATATGCGAGCTGAATTTGCTCAACAGGTGGGATGAAGCTCTACATTTTACTTTGACAAAATTGAAACATGGCCAGGACGAACCCCGATACCATTTCAAAGATTGGGGGGGGGGGGGGGGGGGGGGGGCACGATAGTTCTGCTGTTCTCCAACAATTCTAAAACTTGTGTCGTACCGCCTTCTGTTGAAACAAAGAAAGGCATGCTATGATGTTGTTATAAATATATCCAAAGTTCCAAACAATACCTGCCTACGGCAATGATAAAATTAAAGTCAAGAATATAAACGACCATCATACCTTTGCCAAGTGTGAGTGAATAATTACAGCCTTGAAGGGATGGTGCTGCTGGTGATTAGGAACCAACCAAACAACACAAACCTGTTGCTGTTGAAGGACGACTGCGCAAACAGAGCAGGCTAGAGAAGTTCGCGGCAGGTTGCATGGCCTTTTTCCCTCCTCAACGCTACTTTTTTTTTTTTTTTTTTGAGATGGTCCTCATTCCTCAACGCTACACAGGCCTGAAAATGGATCAAGTCGGCCCGTTTGAAGTTATCCCACGGTTCGGTTCTGGAAGCGGAATTATCTCACACGATACAGTTACAGGAGCCATACGGACTACGATTACGGGTCCGTTTGGATCCGAGGGATAAATTTTAGCCCATCACATCGGATCGGATGTTTGGACGCTAGTTAGAATTATTAAATATAGTCTAATTAGAAAATTAATTACAGAACTAAACGGCTATACGAATTTATTAAATCTAATTAATCTATGATTAACAAATGTAATGCTACAGTAACCATTCGTTAATCATAGATTAATTAAGCTTAATAAATTTGTCTCGTCGTTTAGTTCTCGTCTGTATAATTAGTTTTTTAATTAAATCATATTTAATACTTTTTACTAGTCTCTAAATATTCTATGTGACATGGACTAAAGTTTAGTTCCTGAGTCCAAACACCCCTGCAACCAAGGAAAAGAATCAAAACAAATCAACTAATCCCGTGTACGTAGACGGAGAGTCCTACGGCCGGCTGCCGCATGCTGCGCATACAGCCATACAGGCCCATGCAGACTATTGGAAGGAAGCACAAAGAATCGCACGAGCGCAGCGCAGCGAAGCCCGCGAACCGCTCTACTCTCTTCGTCCCAAAATAAATATCGTCTATTTCGACTTCTGTGCATGATAAATCGTTCGTTTTATTTAAAAAAATATTTAGAAATATTTTTTATTTTTTTATAACATAATTGTTAAAAAATAAATAAAATTTTCAAATATTTTTAAATAAGACGAAAAGATTTCCGTGGACTGAAATCAAAGCGTCGTAAGTTTTTTTTGCACAGAGGGAGCGGTCTCTGCCCGGCCGCCTCGCATAGTCGCATACTATTCCTCCCCGCCGCCGACAGCCTGCCGTCGCTGTGCCGGGCCTGGCGCCGCCCCTGCACTGCACGCCCGCCGCGGGCTCTGACCGCACGCGTAGGCCTCCTCGTCCTCCTCCTCGACAGCCTCGCTATATGTGGCGTTACTTGCGTATGGTTTCTTTTAAACTCCTCCAGAGAAGGTCTAACCCTAGGAAGCGCACGGCGGCCCAGATGGCGGTCACTTTTTTTTTTTTTTTGAAGAGCATGGCGGTCACTGATTCAAGTAACCCGGAGGCTGCTGCCGGTGATTCGATCAATCCAAAGGTGGCGGCAGAGGAGAAAGCCCCGATCGAGATCGACGAAGCGCGTCAAGGCGCCGCCCAAGACAAAAAACGAGACTGAGTTCTTTCCTGTGAAGAGGAACATGGTGAGTACGCTTCTTCAGGATGATCTATTTACAATGCGTGCTTCGGTTTGTTAGGTTTTGGTAATTGGTCTCCCCGAGTAGTCATCGCATGGTAACATAGGGGATGATGGTTCCTTAAGTTTCGGTTCGACAATTGGTTTGTTCCCAGGTGAAGAGGAAGCTCGATGCTCTATCGTGCATGGTATTAGAGGATACATGACTAATAAAAAAATTGTGATGTTAAGAGTCTGCGAGGAGCCAGAATGCTTGGTTAGCACTGAAGTTTATTGCAGCATTATATTGGAAGATGATGAGCCAACATACATGTGTTTCTGCCATGCTGAGTTGCTGATCTGAAAACAGTAGTTGTTGCACTTGCACCGCAAGTGCCATGTTCTATTTGCAAGTTTGTTATTCTTCTTTTTCTATATGACAACAGTTGTTCCTATCCTAGCGAGAGCAACTGCTTTGGGCTTTCGCCATTTTTGGAAGTTACCATTATGATTAGAATTGTGGGTGACTGTCCTGTGATGTATGATGCACTTATTATTTTTATCTATGCTTGTTTTAATAATGGTTTATCGCTCTATCAGGAGGATCTGTGGTTGTCTGCTTTTCCTGTTGGAACTGAGGTTTGTTCCCATCCTACCTTCTTTTGTTATGTAGGTTGTATGTTAACTGTACACACTTGGACATAGTATACATCTTTTTTGAGGCAAGACATAGTATACATCTTAAGCTGTACACTTCTTGCATTTAACAACTTATAGAACTTTGCTTGTCATATGCAGTGGGAGAACATTGATAAGATAAAGGAGTTCAATTGAAACTTCGAAAATTTAGAGGTATGATGGTAAACATTAATCTCATAAGATCTTTTTGAACGTTTATTAATTAGCTACAATATACGGTGATATATGGTGATTGCTATTGAGCAGAAAACACTAGACGAAGGGGGAGAACTTTATGAGAAGACGGTTTACTTGTTTGGAAGCACCGAGCATAAGTGACTGAGTATACTTGGTCGTCAACAAGCTTCTAAAGTTAATTTTGCTACCGTTGATCTTTGATACATGTTTGTTAATCCTGGTAATCTTCTAGCAACCAGTATCAAACTATTTTTATCTAGCTAAATTTACTAAGAGCTATTAGTCTGGTCTAGTGAGATTCAACAAATATATATGTGCATCACTTTTTATATGTTGTATGCCAAAGTGTATTTAGCATCTGCAATCTGCTTATTTCCATACAAGTCAAATTGGCTTCTGTTGGCATGCAGCACAACAATCGACTATTTTATACCATTATCATATTTACTTTACTATTTTGAGTTTTGAAACAAAATTTGCTATCTATACCTAATATTAAAACAAATAAGGTTTCACGGTCCATCTAAAGTTTCACGGTCCGTCCTGCCCAGTGGAACCCACATGTCAGCCTCCTGTGTTCTGCGCATCTTTGTCTCCGCGTCTGATTCGTCTCTCCGAGTTTTATTTCCCCACGCCGCTCCTCGCTCCTATAACACCAGCGGCCAAATCTCCTCTTGGACGAATGCAGGCGACGCGGAGGGCCCCGTGCCGCGGGCGGAGGAGACGCGGCCCGCGTCGTGGGCGGAGGAGCGCGGAGCGCCCGGCGAAGGTTTCTTCCTCCGTCCCTCGGCATCGCCGTATCACAAGTGGGGTCTACCGACGGCTCCATTGCTAGCGCACTCGATGTCGAGGAGGTTGGCCATGGCATCGGCGGCGGCCTGCGCAGCGCGACGGATGGCCCCGCGCTGGCCGTGGGGAGGCTTTCCCTGTGCAAGGTCCTTGACGAAAGCTGATGGTCGACGCTGCCCTTGTGTCGCCTGTCAAATTTCTCTCCGGACAGTATGGCTCCATACGCCCCCGCACAGAACAAGCACCGAAAGCGGAGCAGATGACGGCGGCGGTAGATCAGCCCAATCCAGAACAGCCATTCCCCGTTGTGTAGATCCATGAGTGTGATGGCCTGATGGGATTCCAAATTTCCAATACGAAAAACAACTCCAAATGATCATCTGTCCGCATCATCAAAACCAGTGAGGAGTTGAATCCGCAGCAGAGACGCCGCCGGGTTCTCGCTCCATCCAGCACCAGCACGGTGCTCAAGGTCGGGAAAAAAATCAGAAAGGGTCAAAAATAGGATGGAAAAAACAAGAGAAAAAAAAATGAGACGACGCTGATATTTTCGATGGCAGAGAGATACGAGAGCAAGAAAGACTTTGACCAGACACGCGGACGCATACGCAGATTCAATGAATTTAATCAAATTTTCAGTTCCGGGCGTGGCACCGTTTGTTTGTTTTAACTGGGTGAGTGTATTCAGTTTAACCCATGCACGATGTTACCGGTGTACCCGTTCTACCATCTATATTTCAAATAAATTTTTTTTACAATGTTAAAAGTATAGTTTTTACCAAATCAATTGTACATGCCATTAGGGATGATCTATTTTTCGGACATTCCCAAAGGTTATCTCAAATGGATGCTTAAAGCACGGAGAGGCGACCCTGACTGGCTTCGCCTTCTAATGGCCCCATGGCCTAGGCTGACTTGTGGTCTTGCCTGCGGAACACGAATAGCGAGGAGAAAGTCGGGACGAGTAGCTCCAGGGCACGGACGACTAACTAGGAGATGGCCTAGCATGATACGAAGCCAGAATAGGGCGGCAGACAGGCAGGCGAGATGACTGGATCGGGGGCTCTTCTCTGCCGAGCGCGCGCTGGCCTCCTCGCTCGACGCTCGAAGAGCCCCTGTCTTCCACCTTCTTCTTCCTCCTTCCTCTTCTCCGCCGCCGGCGCCACCCCGCCCTCGCCCCACCCCCGCCACCCGAAGGCCGCCGGTGCATCGGCACCCTCGCCGGCCCTTGCCCCTCTCCACGCCGACCCCACCCCACCGCCATGGCCACCGCCTTCCTCCCGCGCCGCCGAGCCGCCGTCCCAGGAGCTTCCCAGCCCCAACCCTGGCCATCCCTCTAAGTTCGGCGGTGGAGGACAGCAAGGGACGCGGTGGAGGAGAAGACCTCGCCGGCAACCCAACCCCGAACCCTAACTCTAACCGCCGCCGCCCCCCTCCCCTCCCCCCCCACCCCACTCGGGAGGCTACCGGCGCCTCGACACCCTCGCCGCGGCCTCCCCGCCCACTCGCCGCCGCCCTGCCGGCCCCTTTCCGCGCCACCTGGTCCCGCCGCAGGAGGGTGGACTGGCTCCAACATGTATCGTGTGTCTGGTAAAATCGGGAATTCCATCCTGCCCCAAACGAACGGCGATTAATCATTACAATATGACAGTAGCTGATAACATTTAACAATGGAAAACAAAAAAATGTAAAAACACATGACCCATTTTCTCCCGTAGCAACGCACGGGCATTTTTACTAGTTAGAAAAAAAATGAGCAAAGGAGAATGGTCTTGCAGTGGTACATCATATTAATTAAGCAGAACATTTAGTTCATGTCTATGCCACATTTTACATACTAAAAAGCATACCATCTTTGGTATATTATTGTTTACTATTTTTAAGTTGGAAATTATTGATGGGAGAAGATGAAAATTGCATATAATCTTCTAACTTAAAATCTGCAACGAGTTTTAGAAAGTAGGAGTAAGAAACTTTATTGTTGTTGTTCTGTTCTGATTCCTTTTTTTTTTCCCATTGATTTCCTTGTTGGATTTCCTAACTTGTCAAAACTATTTGGCTGGTGACCTCGCCTTGCTCTTCACTGCTGTTTTTACTCTAAATATCTAATATGTAGTGATGATATTTCTTGTCATTTTTTAAAATTGTGGTGGTTCAATCAAATAACTTGTTTGAGGCCTAGGATTTCATTGGATGCTCTGTCTTGTTTAGCAGTTGAAATGTTCTATTTTGTAGATAGACTGTCCTTCCCCCCCCATCAGACAAAATTGGCATGAATTCTGTTCAAAGGGAAAACGAAGAAATAGTACCGATGAAAGCGATGAAGATGGCATGGGTGCCTTATGTTCCTGTGGTGGACCAGTACTGTTGTTTATTTATGTTGAGCAGTTTTGTTGCCTTTTGTTCTTATTGACGATATGCATGTCTTTTTTCACTGTGTCATAGTAGAGCTACCATTGGACTTGTATGAATATCCCTAGTGGTTCATAAACAGCTGTTTCCATTTTGGTCTAGTAAAGTTTCGGCAGGTAATTCCTGGATAAGTGGATAATTGGATATACAATAATATCGTTGTGCAACAGATCTTGTTTTTTATACCTGTTTAGAACGCAAAAAATTTACAGAAATCATACAAAAATTTCAAAGAAAACAGTTAAACTTCACAGGAAAATTTCCTGTTGTTTCAAACGTATGCATTGTGATTGATTTACCGACTTTGGGCCATCGAATCAACAGCACCCGCAACCAAACATCGGTCCACCTGGGCTTCCAGCGAGTGGCCCGTGGGCTCTGTGCACTCGAGTTCACAAAGCTCTCTGGCTCTGTCCACCTTCGCTCCGCCTCTGTCCCCGGCGAAATCCCGTCCCCATTTGATACCGGCGAGCGCAGGCAGCTGCGCAGCCGTCGAGGGCCCAGGCGCCCGTCGGCCGCCGTGCATCGGTGCAGATCTCCGGCCATCCCAACCCAAATCAACCTCCAGCCTGATCGGCGCCGCGCCGCCACCGTTCTGCCTGCTCTTAAACCCCATGTACCTCCCCTCCCGGCTCCGCCACCTCCGCCGATGCCTCGCGGCCGCGCCCTTGCTAACCCTCGCGGCGACACACTCCTCCAATCCACCCTCTTTCCGACTGCTGCTACCCACCCGAACCTTGCCGCCGCGGTTCCATATGCCCATCCTCCCAACGCGGCGGTTCTTCTCCGAGCACGCCAACATCCCCACTCACCTCCAGGACGAGCGCTTCGCCGCGCTCTCGGATAGGATCTATGATGCCGTGATTAAGACGGAGACGGCATCCCACGAGGGCACGGAGGCCGCGCTCGATGCGCTGGGCGCCGAGCTGACTACCCCGCTCGTCGCCGACATGCTGCACCGCCTCCGCTACGAGGAGAAGCTGGCGTTCCGGTTCTTCGCCTGGGCGTCCCACCAGGACGGGTACAGCCACGAACCGGACACCTACAACGACATCATCGACATCCTCTCCGGCACGCGGTACAAGAGCCGCCAGTTCGGTATCCTCTGCGACGTGCTTGACCGCATGAAGCGCAACGGCACGAGGTCGGTGCCGGTTGAGGACCTGCTCGCCATCCTGCGCGCCTACACGGAGAAGCACCTCACGCACATGAGGAAGCTGGCCAAGAAGCGGCGGATTCGGATGCGAACGCCGCCGGAGACTGACGCGCTCAACGTGCTGCTGGACGCGTTCTGCAAGTGTGGGATGGTCAAGGAGGCAGAGTCAGTGTTCGGCCGCGTGAAGAGGAGGTTGCTGGGTAATGCTGAGACATACAGTATCCTGTTCTTTGGGTGGTGCCGGGCAAGGGACCCCAAGAAGGCAATGAAGGTGCTCGAGGAAATGATTCAGATGAAGCACACCCCGGAGAGTTTCACCTACATTGCAGCCATCGACTCGTTTTGCAGCGCTGGATTGGTGTCAGAAGCAAGGGAGCTGTTTGAGTTCATGAGGACTGAGGGGTCGACGATATCGTCGCCCACAGCCAAGGCGTATTCGATTATGATCATTGCGCTAGCAAAGGCTGATCGGATGGATGAGTGTTTTGAACTGATTTCAGATATGAGAAGCTGTGGCTGTATGCCTGATGTATCGACTTATAAAGATTTGATTGAAGGGATGTGCTTGGTGGGTAAACTAGATGCTGCTTACCGTGTATTGGAGGAGATGGGGAAGGCTGGATTTCCTCCTGACATTGTCACCTACAATTGCTTTCTTAAGGTGCTTTGTAGTCATCGAAAGGCTGATGATGCACTCGAACTCTGTGATAGGATGATAGAGGCGTGTTGTGAGCCCAGTGTTCATACCTATAATATGCTGATGGTGATGTTCTTTGAGATGAGAGAGGCACATAGAGCATTAGATATTTGGCTCGAGATGGACAGAAGAGGATGTAAACGTGCTACTGATACCTATGAGATAATGATTGATGGTCTGTTTGATTGTGGAAGAACAGAAGATGCAACTGCTCTTCTAAATGAGGTTATAAACCGTGACATGAAACTTTCATACAAGAAGTTTGATGCTATAATGCTGCGGTTATCAGCTGTAGGCAACCTAGGCGCGATACATCGGTTGTCAGAACACATGAGGAGATTTTACAATGTTGCGATGTCAAGAAGGTTTGCGATTACCCAGAAGAAGAAGAGCATAGGCCTGAGAAGGAGATGAGTGCCATGCCTATTGATGATGTGGTTCCTTGTTACTGTGAATATTAGGAGCTTATTCAAAGGTAATTGATGTTGTGGTTTCTCTGATTTTATTGCCCGCTATTCATGGTCAATATATTAAAAATGCGATGTTGCTTGTGCCCTAGACATGGTGTTTAATTTGTTCAATGAAGTTCTTTCCTTCTGATATGTTTTATCCCACACTTGGTGCCGTCCTTGTAAACTTGTTCGGCACCACGACCTCTCCTCACCCCAATATTAGTGCAATGCCTGTTGCAACTGCAGAGAAATCTGTGTTATACAGAAATACCAATATGCAGTATGATAGTATATGATATGTCTTTTATATGGGACACTATGCTGGATATGCCATTATGTAATATCAATTATCCATAACAGATAGTCCAATATGTCTTTTCTTATGCCTGGTCAGTGGTCACAAATGTAAGCAGTTTAGGTCTTTAGGACAAAGAGACGGTCTACAAGGTGAAACTTTGTCGTCAGTTTCCATAAAAATAAATTGTTTTGAATAGAAAATTTATATTATTATGATGTTACTTTCGATGATGAATCATGTAGCATCCACTTTATGCTGCAAAACTATCTCTTTTTTTCATTCATGGCTAAAGCTAAAAATGTTTGAGGGGGTCCTGATAGGAAGATTCCTTTATTTTTTTTAAAGTTATTTAAGGATAATTTTGGGTTGATTTTACTGGACTATTGAATTTTTTAGCTGATGGTTTCTTCAGGACCCAGTATTTCAAAAATGTGTCTGCTTGACTAATCGCAAGTAGTTGGGTCATTCAACAGGTTCCTATCTGTGATTTTAGAACCTAATCTTTGCTGAAAGATAAGTAGGCAACCGAGCTAATTCACTCTGCATTTTTAGAGGAAATATCACCAACTGAACTATCATGAAGCAATGGCCATGTGTGCGTTATAGCAGGTTTGCCATGACTTTTGCAGCCAAGCTATTCAAGATACACATAACCAGACCAGACATGTAAGAGTTTACTTGTTGTCTTCAGCTGGGATCTAAGCAGGAGGGAAGTGTAATCTCTTGAATTATAGCTCTGAAGATTTAGGGCAACAAAGGGTTAAACTGGATAATTGCTGAGCTAATAGGGTTTTTATCGAACTTTGCAATAGTAAGGTCTGAAGGTGCTAGATAGCATTCGCTGGTTCGATCCGCAATTTCATGCATTCGTGACACTTGAGCTTTTATCGGTATTTGTTTTCCCAAAAAAAAAAAACACTTTTATCAGGTATTCAGATTATGGCAAAAGGATACTGTGAAGTGTGAACATCATTGCATTTTTTTTTCTTGACAATTTTGTTATTTAGACTAGAGAAGGATGTAACTTCCAGTCCTTTGGCCACTGTTTTCAGTTTGGTTGTGCTAAACTAATAGTTATCTTTATTATGAACATGATTTTGGTGTGTAGGGTGGTTGATGCACGCCGATACACATTGTTGGAGCAATTTGGAGTAGAAGCACTGCATTAATCCATTCATCTGTTGAATTAAACCAGTGCTGTGAATGAATATCATTGCATTTGAATTGTATATAACGTGTAAAAGGTAATCCACCCCCCCCCCCCCCCCAAACCCCACCGTTAATGTTGCTAGAGCCTACATGCACAATGCATCAATTCACTGGTGCTAGAAATATTAGCTGGAGTTGTATTTTGTTTGAACCCTATGAATTGTTCATGTGGGCCCCCTTCGTTCCTTACCTTTAAAAAAATGGAATCGTATAACTATATAAGCACAAAACTGAAATTTCTTGCCATTGAACATATCTCAAAGACCTTTTTCCTCAACTTCTGTCTACACATTTCTATTAATTTTTGGGTTATTTCAAAATCAGTTACTTGAGGAAACATTTTACTGGTAGCCTGTTGCAAAATGAATTATTTATTGGTCTAGCATCCAGTTAAGTTTCTGAATTTGGATTGAGTTGTATTATCTCCATTCTCAAATATTTGTCGCCGGCTAGTTCGTTTTTGAACAAGTGTCAGATAAAAAGAAATGAGGGAGTACTTATTTTTGTTTTAGGAACATCTTTGCTTCTATAAGCAGGGTGCCTGTATGTAGAGGGTAACAATGACAAAATTTGGTCGTTTTGGCTGGTCCACAGTTGAAGGTGCGTCAAAAATGTGGTGCTAATTGTGGCTACACTGTCAAAATTGTGGTGCTAATTGTGGTTACACTGTCAAACTAGTCTAAAGTTGTAGCAAATACACGCATGCCTAACAATACAAAAGAGTAAAATAAAGGCGTAAAGTAAACAAATAGAAACTTGGTACAAACTAAATATCAGTATGAATCAAACAAGATTCAACCGCTGGAACGAATAGGAAGATGGATTGGTTGTTTGGTACGCGCCAGCCACCAATCTGTCTCATGATGTAGGTATCAGCTATCTCTATCAGGTAGCTTGATTCACGTCTTAATTACATTTTACATAGTTTAGTACTGGAACCAACTAGCATTAAGCTCCACCAGGACCAGTGTCAACTAATGTTCAGGCTGGTATTTCCGTAATCTGTAGCTGCAGGTAACGGTTAGTACTGGTTATCAACAACACATCAGGCCAAATGCTACGACACGCGTTGGTTCTCTGGTCCTTGTTCAGTTGCTGTACCAAGCAATCAAGGGCTCAAGGCTGTGAGCCTGTGAGCTAGTGCTAGTACGGCCATAGCTGCACACAATAGCTGCACACCCTTTGTCCAGCCGAGAACCTGGAACGAGCCATGCCAAGAAACCCTTGAATCGAGAGCTTCGGATGCCTTCAAGCGAGCGCAGGTGAAATTCTCTGAAGTCGAGACCTTGTGGCAGACGCAGGGCCCGGCGGAGCGACTCGGGCTCGGGGGGTCGCTGGTTTTCATCAGTCCCGAGGTAAAATATGGCTGTCTCTGACGGAAATGATATCGCTGCCAATGCCTAGTGGCCTGTTGTGGCCGCCCGATACATGATTTTCCGAGTTAAGAAAGAACTCTGCAGGTGGCTGATACTTCAGCCAATGAAATTCGCATCTTTTATGCTATCCTAAAAAGAGTTTGTTTCAAGTTTTCCAAGTGAAATCATCTTTAATTTGATCAATTCTATATGAAAAATGTATCAATATTGATGGTATTAGCATTATCTATTTGGATTTATATACGTTGGTATTTTTAGCTTAGGACAAAACTAAAAGTGTAGTTTTTGGACAGGGAAGTGTTTTATTTTGGTGGCCTCTTCTTTCTTAGGAATCAGTATATGCCACCACATGCCAGTGTCCAGCGATGGGGCAAGCGAATAATCACATTTACTGGCGGTAGAAGTAAAGAAGAAAAGAGTCAAAACGCAGTTTCTTCTCCTGTGCGTCTGATGTGGCGTAGATTTCCTCTTTCACGGTCCGTTACATATGGCGATATATTCTGCAACTTTACAAACACAGGAGAAACCATAAGTCTAGGGTCATCGTTTGCGTTGTCACACACTCAAATGTCAACTTTAGAATCATTAGGCTGCTTTCACCAGATGGCCTATTCCACTCCGTCCATCCACTGTTCCAGCTACCTTTCTTTTTGTCAACAGTGCAAAATAGTATTTTGGGCACTTCAAATAGGCACTCCGGTGAGAACAGCCTTATTACGGCACCGAAAATGCCAATTTCACCTATGTAGCATGGGTGGGCACGGAAAATGGCATTCCTGCCCTTAGTCCGTCTCTTCATTCCAACACGGCACCGTCAACACCTCTGCTCATTCCCACTCTTCTTCTCTAAGTTGACTACCTAAATCATATGATTACTAAGATGAACCCACGAAGCTTCGGCCATTAACCACCGAGAGGAGACGATGTCGTGTGACTGCTGGTGTAGCCATGGCTTATTGCGCGCGGGGAATGGAGGTTGGAGACGAGAAGTGGGTACATGCACAAGCCGGGATGCGGGTTAGCATGTGGATGCATTGTGAGGAGAGGCCCCTCCATGATGTGAGCCAAGGCCATTAGGTTAGGGAAAGGTTGAATGTCTATGAAATTAGATCCCACACATTATCAGTGGCAAGTAGGGAGGGAATTGAGATTATAAGGCAGGGGTAGTTGGAACATTTCCTTGTGCTCGCGCCACGCAAGCATGAGAGGTGATGCCACCTTTATGAAATTTGCAAAAAAAAAAAAAAAAGATTAGCAAATCTTCTCTGTCTAGTGGCATAATTGGCTGTCATTTGAATGTGTGGCAGCGGAAACGGTGGCAAAATCTTAAATAACCAAAGAGCGAAGGAGATCACTGTTGGGAAGATGACAAGAAAAAACGTAAACAAGCAACACTCGCACACCCTGTAGTTTACTCTAGATGAACCAAAGAAGTCAAATAAACAAAGAAAACATTGTTAAACTCGACCAGATCGTACCTCCGATCCCATTTAAACATTATAGAAAAAGTAAGGTAGATTCGCCGGCTGGAGTCGAGAAATCATGAGTGATGATTTTACTGGATTGGTTCAGCTAAAAACTAGTTATGCGATTGATTGAACCGAAAACGGTCAAACCGTGCGGTCTTGTGACGAATCAGTGAATCGGATTCTACATTCAACTAGTCACTAGTGGCCATTTCATTGCTTGGCCTTGGACACTAGTTTAGAATTTTGATAATAGATTATTTTCTGTATTTTTCTTGTATATAGACATATGTGATGTTTTTGGATCTATCTTATTACATACGTATTAGAGAATTTGTTGTGTTTTCTTCGTATATAAACATATACCATAACCACTCCCTCAGTATATAAATATAAGTCTACGTTGACTTTTTTCACAATTTCAATGGTTCATCTCATTCAAAAATTTTGTGCATACATATAAGAAAATAAGTTAACCTTAAATTCAATAAAATAAATCATAGCAAAATAAATAGTAATTTATATTTTTTGAATAAGACCAATTTTTGAAAATTGTGGGAAAAAAATCAAATGCGACTTATATTAGAATATGGAGAGAGCATTGGTTTGACCGATTAGACCATTAGATCCTATTTGAAACACGGGAAAATTTTTCTGTTCCTGCGTTTTTTCTATAAAATCGAACCGATTCCTGTGAAATTCTATGAAAAAATTTCTGCGTTCCAAATGGGCTCTTAATTAGGTCATT
Source organism: Paspalum notatum (assembly GCA_022530915.1). Lineage (NCBI taxonomy): Eukaryota > Viridiplantae > Streptophyta > Magnoliopsida > Poales > Poaceae > Paspalum > Paspalum notatum. The sequence goes on along the minus strand of CM039687.1, from coordinate 3,700,583 downwards.
TTCAATGAAGAATTTCGTTGCATAGTCACCAATATTGCCACATTTAGTCTAGATAACTTTGTATGGTTTCATTCGGATGAAACCTTCTCCCACCTCATCCTCTCATGCACTATAGGCTATAGCCGAACTTGAGCGCTGGTTGGCGCGGTGCAGTTCTCTGCAATAAAGCGTTACCGTGACCTGAGCGCGGCTGGCTGAGACGTTGATTGGTGCGGGCGCCGAAGACCGCTGGGGCATCTCGTGGGCGGCACGGGCACATCGGCGCGGCACAGGAGCTCTGTCAGCGAGCTAGAAAGAGCTCGCGGCGTGGCCGAACAGTAGGCTGGCCGGGGCCCGGGCGCGCGCGGTCGGGTGCTCCCGCATGATTGAGCTCTCAACAGTGGCGCGTTGCGTGACAGGAGCTACCAGCCATGCTCTGCAACAGTGCCTCGCCTGTCACTGTAGCTTTCAACTGTCCGCCGTACGAGCGAGCGGCGAGACCCGGTTGGGTCTGTATACACCTACGCACGTACGGAGTGCTACGTATCTCTGGCCTGTGCCGCTTGGAAAAATTCCCAGAGGCGTGGTGGGACGGCGGCCATGCAAGGGGAGCAAAGCGTTAAAGCATCTTTGCCACTTCTTCGGTTCTTCCTCCTCTTCATCTTCTTGCGTTATTTACAAATCAAAAGGGGAAAACCAAGTGTTGTACTCCTTCGTTCCTATTGGGTGAGGTAGGTAAGTCGGGTAATGCTGGTTATAAAGCGCGAGCTGCCTACTAAACCTGCTGTGTTAAGTTGCCATCCATCACTGACTGATCGGTATAGCATGGAAAGGCTGGCCCTGTATCTGTATGCTTGCTGCCTGCCGAGACAGCAACGGACGGGATGGGCATCATATAAGTGACGAGCACCCCGCCTACGAGTTTGCCGAGAGAAGAAAGGAACGAGCCCATGCTACGGGACTCGGTGTCTTCGTCTCCCTCCCCGTGCCTCCCGTGCGTAGCAGCCGCCGTAATGGTGTACTAGTTAGTATTCGTCCTGTTCCTTTTTCTGGGGTGTGGGCGTCGCGTCGCCGGCCGGCCGGCGTTCCCCGATCTCTCACCTCGCCCAAAGCCCCAAAGCCGAAAGAAACCAGCCAACAACACACGCGAGGTGAGGGGGCGTGGCTGGCGAGAGCGAGAGAATAAAAAGGCTTTCGATCGCCGCTGCTGCCTGCGCTGCGCTGCGTCCCAGTCCCAGTCCCAGTCCCAGTCCACCTCGCTCGGCGCTCTCAGATCTAATCATAATCATTATTTAATCCTTTTTTGCGCCCAGTCCTCACATGAGCACTCCCCACTCGTCCTCCACCACCTCCGGCCCGCACCGCGCCTCCTCCCCTCCAGGCCCCCAGATCCCCCAATCCCTAACCCTAGCGCCCACGGCGGCGTCCTCCGCCTCGCCCTCGCCCTCGTCCTCCTCCGCGTCCGGCATGCGCGACGCGGCGGGGGACGACTCCGACTCGCCGCCGTCGCAGATGTCCGAGGACGACCCCGGCGGAGGCTGGGAGCCGGATCTGAGGGCCGGCAACGGCAGGTGGGCGCCGCCGGACCAGGTGCTGGAGAACGTGCTCGAGAGCGTGCTTGAGTTCCTCACCGCCGCGCGCGACCGCAACGCCGCCTCGCTCGTCTGCCGCTCCTGGTACCGCACCGAGGCGCAGACGCGCCGCGAGCTCTTCATCGGCAACTGCTACGCCGTGTCGCCGCGCCGCGCCGTCGAGCGCTTCGGGGGCCTGCGCGCCGTCGTGCTCAAGGGCAAGCCGCGCTTCGCCGACTTCAGCCTCGTGCCCTACGGATGGGGCGCCTACGTCTCGCCATGGGTGGCCGCGCTCGGGCCCGCGTACCCGCGCCTCGAGCGCATCTGCCTCAAGCGGATGACGGTCTCCGACGACGACCTCGCGCTCGTCGCCAACTCATTCCCGCTCTTCAGGGAGCTCTCGCTAGTCTACTGCGACGGCTTCAGCACGCTCGGACTCGCCGTCATCGCCGAGCGCTGCCGGTATCATACTATGCACACCACTCTGCTTTCCTTTTTTTTTTTTTTTGGGTACGCCGCCGCTGCTGCACACGAGAGGAAGCCGATGAGGAGTGAGTGAATCTAAGCGTCCTTGCGGTATCCGGGAGGGTATTTTTACCCAGCTTTCCTCGCTTTGGGAGGGTATCATACTATGCCATTCGTGCATTTGTTCAATCCTAGCTGCACCACGCAATTTCCCCCGCCTTATTTAATGTGCGCGCCTAGCCCTTTACGCTTTTCAGTTTTATTGGTCCGTGCCATGGATCAGAATCTGATCTCGGCGAGCTTTTATGGCCGTATTGGTTTCTGATGGCAACACGCCCTTCCTTCTTTCCTTCCTTGATGTCAAAATTACCACTAAATATTCTATTTATTTTTCTTGACTTGCTAATCGCCGAGTTGATGACACTTGCTACTGTCACGATCGAATCTCCCTGTGTGTGGCGAAGCCCTCGGTTTCTACCGGCGAAGTCTAAAATTGATTTTTCCCGTTTATCCCTTAGGCCCTTGGCAAGATTGTCTTTGTCTCGCTAATTAAATAGGTCACACCTAGATTTCAGGTAGCAGCATTTAAGTGGTGTGCTGCCATACTGGTATCTTACGGTCACGGTTGGTGCTTTCGAATTTGTAGGCATCTTCGCGTGCTGGATCTGATGGAAGACTACGTCGAGGATGAAGACGACGAGCTGGTGGATTGGATCTCCAAGTTCCCAGAGTCCAACACCTCTCTGGAGTCGCTCGTCTTCGATTGTGTTAGCGTCCCATTCAACTTTGAGGCCCTGGAGGCTCTTGTTGCACGGTCGCCGGCTCTGCGCCGGTTGCGTGTGAACCACCATGTGTCGGTAGAGCAGCTGCGCCGTCTGATGGCGAGAGCACCCCAGCTCACGCACTTTGGAACAGGAGCATTCCGATCTGAGGCTGCTCCTGGTGGGGGTTTGTCTGTGGCTGAGCTTGCTACATCTTTTGCTGCGTCCAAGTCGCTCACTTGTCTATCAGGTTTCCGGGATGTCAATCCAGAATACCTCCCAGCAATCTACCCAGCCTGTGCGAAGCTCACTTCACTAAACTTCAGCTTTGCAAGCCTGACCGCTGAGGAACTCAAACCAGTTATTCGCAACTGCATCAATCTCCGCACTTTCTGGGTAAGCTGCCTTCTTCCAGTTTCAAACCGACGCGCGTACGAGTTTTTATGTGCATTGACAATTAAGATTTTGGAGTTGATGTTTAAAATTTGCTGTTCTAGGTTCTTGATACAGTGGGTGATGAAGGCCTTCAGGCTGTGGCTGGTACATGCTCGGATCTCCGTGAGCTGCGAGTTTTCCCTTTGGATGCCTCTGAAGATTCTGAGGGCTCGGTCTCAGATGTTGGACTTCATGCAATCTCAGAAGGCTGCCCGAAGCTAGAATCAATCCTTTACTTTTGCCAGCAGATGACAAATGAAGCAGTAATTGCAATGTCCAAGAAATGTCCTGACCTTGTGGTATTCCGTCTCTGTATTATGGGGCGCCGCCGCCCAGACCGGATCACCGGGGATCCCATGGATGAGGGTTTTGGTGCAATTGTGAAGAACTGCAAGAAGCTCACCAGACTTTCAGTCTCTGGCCTTCTTACTGATAAAGCTTTTGCATACATTGGGAATCATGGGAAGCTGATAAAAACTCTGTCTGTTGCCTTTGCTGGGAATAGTGACATGTCCCTACAATATGTATTCGAGGGATGCACCAAGTTGCAGAAGCTCGAGGTCAGAGATAGCCCTTTTACTGACAAGGGATTGCTCTCGGGACTGAACTATTTCTACAATATGAGGTTCTTATGGATGAATTCGTGCAAGCTAACTATGCGGGGCTGTAAAGATGTAGCTCAGCAAATGCAAAATTTGGTGGTTGAAGTGATAAAGGACCACACAGATGATGAAGGGGAGGATGATATTGTTGATAAGCTGTACTTGTATCGGTCACTGGCAGGACCAAGGAATGATGCTCCGCCATTTGTTACCCTATTGTAGTACTGCTATTGGAAGAACAGCCCATGTTTGTTCCATGATTCCTTACCAATTTTCCAGAGCCAGCGAGGGGAGCTTCCTGCGGATGATTTTCAAGTTAACGCAGGAGCACTCTGTGCAAATCAAGTAAGAAGCTGCAGATTATTCTGTTCACTTGATCTTCATTGATCCCGGCTGGCAGAGGGGCGGCATTCAGAGTTGGGGCAGTTTGAGGAGTGCATCCGGAGCAAGTCAGCTTATGGCATCGGGGGGCTGGCGCTGGTCTTACAGTATAGCAATGATGAGTAGGGACTGACTTGCACACTGACTCCAGTCAGCAGGCCTCGATTTGTTCTTCGGCACTCAAGCCTCCAGCCATCTTCCGTTTTATTATTCTACTGAGACCAAGGAATTACTGAGACCAAGGAATGGCACTGCCCAATGCTTGTGCCCATGTACGAAGCTTCAATGCTCCATCGGCCATTATTTATGTTTTATTAGTTGATCCAAAACTCGGCTACGCTATTTTTTCTCTCCCTTTTTTCAATGCTTTTAGCACTCATGAGTTATTTTTGTAGACCTGTAGACCATTATTCCTTTTCTTGGTCTCCACCCTCTGCTATTTTTAATCAAGAAGCTATTGGAGGAAATTTGAAATTCTATCGGCCATTGCTTGGTTTACTCTCGCTGCCTGATGTTGTCATAACTGTTCCATTGCTTGCCAATTGCCATATGATCCTAAATAGGAGTATATTAGTGCCTCGACTGTGACAGCTCTATCGCTATAATAAACGCCGTAGCCTCTGCCTGTGTATTGGATCGCCATCATAACGATAGGCCCTACCAATGATTTGCTCTTATGGTCGTCGTCCTTGATCCATTCCATGTTGAGACGCCCCCGGTGACATCAACTGTGCTGATGGCCGCCGGTTTTTATTCCGCAGCTTTTTCGTCTGCGCCTTTCAGGGGTCGTCACTCAAGGCAGCTGGACACTGGCCGATGCTGAGGAAAGCCAGGCGACAGCAGTTTGGTGGAGTTCCATTGCTGTACACCCTGGTGAGCACCGGACCATCTCCCGCCTGCGTGCTAACAACCACCACTGCTACTATCCAAACCAAACCCTAACTCCCGAATAGTTAAACGAGGAAGCCTTGTCTCTTTATCATGGATCAAATGCATTCTTAGATCCCTGCTGCACCATCCCGGCCGAGAGAGAGGCTGGCAAGCATGTGGTTTGTTTCCCGGGGTCACTGCACCTCGCATTCTTTTTCAGTTTCTCTCTCTCTCTCTCTCCAGGATCCAGTTCGACCAGCCCGTTTCTTTATACCATTGAGCTACGCTGCGTGCATCTGGGGCAATCGGTCGCCTCGATCCAAATGGTTTCTCTCTGAGGTCTGAGGATTTGAGATCCCTCCTTTCCCTGGGCTTTGTAGTTCATCTCAGGTTCTTTTTAGGTTCTCTGCGCTCTGGTATGGTATCACCATGCCCATGCCTTGTTTATGGCGCGGCTCGTGTCTGTCATTAAAGAGCTTGCCAGCTTCTTGAGGGCGCCGATTAGCCTTGTTCTGTTTCCGCTTGTGAGTGCTCGGGCAGAGGGCATCTGGTTTGGGAGAATCCGGTGGGGAGGAACTCGTCACGAACTTGCCTAGAATCGCTGTGCGTGTAGCATGCTTATGTAACAGTGTTGTTGCGTATGTAACAGTGTTGTAACAGTACGCCAACTTCTATTTTGAGGCTATTGCTAGAGATAGCCTTAACCGGAAGGTGGGCACAGCTGAGCCGCCGAGGGAAGTTTGGTGCTTGGGATGCTACTGTTAGCCTGTCAGAAACCAAAGCCTGTTTGGTACTCGTGCTTTGCTTTTGGCAGCTTGGGCCGGCTGGGTCGCCAGAATGTGCAACGTGCTCTGGTTGGCCGGTTTCGGCGGCATTCGTCGCTGTCGTCGACGTTCAGATCTTGATTGACGTCGGCGACGGCAGCTCCAGCAAATGCCGAGCGGAAATTCCTGGCTTCGCCCTGCTCGGCACGCTGGAGTTTTACAGGAGTAGATGTTTCTGCAGAAACCGGACAGAATCACCCAAACAGGACCTGAAACGTATCGTTTGAGTCCTTTATGCTGCTACAACTGCAAGGGAAAAAAATAATGTATTAGTCTCTATTAGACTGGTGTTAATCCAGAAAATCTTCGAGTCGAGTGGTGCTAATTGCAATTTGTTGGTGTTTAGATGTCACTGTAATGAGTTAATTACCTACCATGTCAGTAAAGGTTGCCCCCACACAGGACAAGATATGGTTGCGTGCGAACAACGAGGGAGTCGGAGAGATCAGGAGGGGGACCCCTATCGTTCGTGATTGGAACGTACGACGTCATCGATTCACCGCAGGAGCCACCATCCCACCAAGGTGTGCCGTCAAGTGGGCTTTGATTTCCTGTGACGTCATTTCAGGCATTCTGCGGTGCTTCTCTCTCCATCCCTCTCACCAGATGCCAATCGGCGCGGTTGTCACGTTTGGGGCACATGGAATTTCAGAAAAATCTCGTAGGAAATGGATTTTATTTGTGGAATTTTATGCGGATTAAGCTGTTGAATGTTGAAAAAAAATCAATTGGGCCGTTCGGCTGCTTGTTTTTGCCACTGTTTATTTGTTGTCTACAGTGATATCCAAGACACAAAGTTGCAGCAGTAGTTGCTGATAGGTTTTTAAGATCAGAGGGAGTACTGTATCTGTTTTAAAACGAGAAAGTAAAAAAAAAACTCAATCTACGGGAGGTAAGACAGCCTCCGGGCATTTCGTTAAGAAGAAAACCTTCTCACGCAGGTTGAGAAAACCCAAACCATGCTAACTAAATTCAAAACCTAGAGTCCGGCCTCTTGCTCTAGTAATATTGAAAACTAGAAATCGACTATAATTGCTTATGTAATTGGACCCATCAGAATTTAAACTCGACACATGTGGCTCTAATACCGTATTGAGCTGTACTATGCGTCAAACCAGCTTTAGCAAAGCATAAGGCAACAGAAAAAGGAGAATATTCACTTTTATGATTTTATCTGACAACACTAGTGGCCGGTAACAAAGATTTGATTACTAGTATAAGCTTTGGCCCAAAAAATTGTAATCTGAGTGCAGTTTGAGCCCTGGAAATTAAGAGCACTCGCAGTCTCGCAGATATGTACCAATCCATACATGTCATCAGGAAATCCTCGACTTTTCGAAGCACCGGTTCGTCCGAACTCAGCGGTCATTTCGTTCGTCCCGTCAACAATATCCATCCTTGTAGTAATATCCTCTTCGATATGTATATCTCACGAGTACATTATTACAGTCAGCCTTGCGATTTGACCTCAAGATTACATAAACACAAACAGCCTTTTCTTCTCTCCTGTCCATGTGAGATGGATGAAACCCTTCCTTATCCGATATTATTCTCTCCTAGTAGCTCCTTTTGACCCTCAAGTCGTCCTCAGCCAACTTGATTAGCCAACCAACGAGACCTACAGTAAGGGAAAAAACAGTGTAGCCACAATCATTGTGCCGGTAAAACCCCTTTTAGGTCTCCTCGTTACAGGCCAAAAATAATCTCGGCTAGTAGCACCGTCGCTCGCTCCTCACCCTTATCTCTGTCAATTCCTCACCTCACGACACGAGCAGGAGCAGGAGCAGGAGCCGCGAACGACGCGCGCGCTGGATTCTGCATCTGCGTGCCTGGAAAACACGCACGGCGGGCGGGTCGCTGTCGCTCCTGCTTCGTCGCGTCTGCCGAGAAAGATGACGAGAAAGAAGATCTTGGAGTGGGACGAGCAGCCTAAAACCACACGTTAGACCAGGGTCATCAGAAGGGGCAAAATTTATACCATACGTACTATTCTAACTACCTTTGTCTCTGTCTACGGTGCGTAAATAGTGTTTTTCTCCTCTTTTTCCCCTCCCGGTGACCTTGGTCGCTGGCTGGCCAGAGAATCCATCGGCCGGCGGCGGCCACGCACGCATCATTGCTCGAAGCTCGCCGATGCGACGACAAAAATAAAAAATCTGCGTCCAGGGTCCAGGGAGGGGCCCCGGCCGGTCTCGCAAGATCTCTCAGCGGCCCCCCTGACGAATTGGCTCGTGTGGTGTGTGGATCGCACACCACAGGCGGCCACAGGTAGGAGCGTACGTGCCAGTCGGGACAGCTCTGCAGTGTCTGAGGAGGTTGATTTGTGGCTTTCAGGGGCGCGGCGCGCGGCGTTGTCCGTATGCGCGGCCGGCAATAGATCCTTGAAATCTCTGGCGATTGCCTTGCGTTGCATCGCGGCCTCGAATTCGGTCAAGGACCACGCGCGCACTTGGCGAGCGGCGGCGCTGCGCTGGGACCGGCGACGACGAGGTCACCATCCGGGCCTCCGGGGCACTGGTCTGGCGTGGTGGCGATCACCTGCTTGGCTTTCAAGAGCTTTTGTCTGGGAGTGCCGGCATGCATGAATACGCACAGCACTACAGCAGTGCGACGTATGCGCCGATTGGTGCCGCCCACTTTGGACGAGGTCGTGATCGTCGAACCGAGGCGTGATCGTCGAACCGAGGGGAATCGATCAATCGATGGATCGGCCAATCATTCATGTGATGAAATTTGGAAATATCTCGTCGACGTCCTCCTCCCGTGGATGTGGACGACTGGGAGTAGTAGTTGCGAATTTGGGTGTGAGTTGGCAACGTGGGTAAACAAACGGACAGAAGCTTCCTTCCTTCGTCGCTCGCGAAAAGCAGCGTGGTGTCTATTCCGTTCATCACATGGGCGGCGGTAGACTTGTAGTACAGTACTACGTACGTGCCAGCATGCACGTCCGGTCACGTCGAGGGGGCCGGCAGATGGGGACAAAACACGCAACAGTGCCGCCGGGGGCAGGGCAGCTGCCTTTTGCGGTTTGACAACTCGAAAGGCCGGCGGGCAAAGGCGTGGAGGGGAGTGAGTCGCACCGATCCCTCGCCGACGACGGCACGTTGCGCGCACACACACGTCCGCCTCGGCGCCGCGCACGTTGCGGCGGGCCGGTGACTCGGTGAGTGGTGACTCCGACTGCTCCAGCGACCGCGACCTCGACGGCCGTCGGCGGACGCGGAAACCATCACGGCTAGGGCCCCCCGGCCCGATGGACGGTCGGTTCGGCTTCGGCATCGGCTGATGGCCACGTTCCCTCGTGGGCGCGCGACGCGGGCCGGCGCCAGATCCACGCGTTCCAACGACGCGACGCGACCCCTGTGGCTGTGGCTGTGGTGTCCGCGACGCACGATGACGCGAGTCGGCGACGGCGAGGAGGCCGCCGCGGGGATCGACCGAGCCATCACCAAATCGGGACACGATCTCTTCTCCGGACGTGCCCGGCGCACGCACGGGACCCCTGGTTCGCGCCGCGCTTTTTTTTCCACGCCGCCCTTTAATTTCCATGCACGTTGCTTGCTTGACCTCGCCTCCTCTCGTCCCCACGTAAGTTTTTTCTCTGCGAAAATCTTCTTTTCTGAGTCGGTCATTAGTCTCATTGGCAATGATATGCGCCTCTGACGGACGGACGGACGAACGGACGGACACGTCGCTCGCGACAAAATTCGCGCCTGCATGCAACGCCATGCGTACCGGGATCGCTCACCTTTAATTCGCAGTGGCAGGCGGCAGGTGCGGTGTACACAGTACACGCACGGAGCCTCGCTCAACATTTCTACTCTGCCAACTAAAGCCTGAAAGCGAAGGAAGGCTGATGGATCGGCGGTGCCGAATTTGTCTGTCCTCGGATCATGAACGCTGTCGACGACGCGACGCTGCCAGACTGAACAGTTTCGAGATAGCAGCGTTTGTGCATAACGGGACGGGGATCGATGCGCGGCCGAAAGCCGTGGCGCGCTCAAAGGCCGCGTCCTCGTGGTCGGCACTCGGCAGCAGGCAGCGAGATCGCCAGCATCGGAATCGGCCATCGTTGTGGGATGGATGGATGGATGGACGGTGCACAAGTCGAGCGGAGGAAGGGGACTGGGTCCGCCGTGGAGACGGGCCCTGTCCAGTGGTCGCCCTGCTTCCACCCGAACGAAATCTGGGGGGCGATTACGCGCGGTACAACTTGTTCGTGGGATCGTAATGCCACAGCGAAACGCGATATTCTTCACCAGTTCATCGTTCCTTTCCGCTTCTTTTGGGTGGTGGTCGCGACTGAGATGTCACGCTCTCGGTTCACAGGAAACGGGCTTAGATTCCTTGCTGTGAAAGAAGACTAGAAGAGGCAGCAGAACATGCGCCGTGCTCGCAAAATCCACGATGGGCCAGAGAGATTATCTTGTGTCAGCAATTCAGCATAGCAAGCCGGAATTGAAGGCCCATGTGAGTCGTGATTGATGCCGGCCAATCTTTCCTACATTAAATTAACGCAGCATGGAGAGTGGATTCTCATCGAAAGCGCGCTGCTGTCCACATGAGGTTTTGCTGTCTCAAATCAAGACATGATATGGAACGAACTAGGCGTCTGGGCTATGAGAGGGAAGGGGGAAATGGAGCAGCACTTTGTCTGTCAATAAAACATCAAATGGGTAGCTCCTCCTGATCAAGCAGTATCGTCAACGATGATGCAGGGAATTATTTCTTGGAAAGCGGTCATGAATCTTCAGAAGAGAACCAGTGTGCGTGCACGCTCGTCGTGGGGAACAGTTATTCAGTTTCAAGAATGAAGGTAGATGCTCTGACGTTGAGGCTCATGTTCTTGCTAACAGAGTTTGTAATGTGGCACCGAGGTATGTTTTAGCTCCCTCTGGTGACGAGAAACGCTGCCTGCATCTACCACAAATCATTATGATCCGAAGAAATGTGCAACATGTTCATATTAACCATATGTACCTGTATTTTTCAGGGTTAACCTTTCTCTAATAACTTAGGTGAAATGTTACACGAGTAACTAGCAGCTGAAAAGGTCGGGAATGCTCTGCTAGTCCGCTTGCATGGATCCATCAGAATGCGTCCAGTTCTGACTTCTGAGTGAGGGACATCAGCACTTGCCAACAAGCTGCAGTACATCGGTGAGCTTGTCTTCTAGAGGCTCCTCATGAGCTTTCGTTTACATAAACCAACCAATCCAGGGCCAGAAAACCAATTCATAACAGTTTTCTCCAGTGCATATTACCAACCATCCAGCTGTTAGGCTCCCTGTGGAACGAACCGTACAGATACAACAGAAAATTTTTCCCGCATTACAAAAGAGGGCCTTAGTATTTCTACTTTACCATGCTCGTGGTTTACTTGGTCATGTTGGTTGACCAATTTTCACATTTCGTCTAACCCATATACTGAGTTGATGTATTGTGCACTCAACCACTGAACTTGCAGATGTGGAGAAGCTAATACGCATGGCTGGGCAGCCTATGTCAAGTTGTCAACAATGATGAAACTGCGGGACACATTAATGATTGGTGATAGGTGATGATTAACAACACATCTGAGCTGGAGAGGTAGTTCAAAGTATGTTGTATATAGAGACCTGTTTGGAAACAAAGTTTTCAATATCATGGTTTTAGAATACTATGGTTTTATATTGGCCATGACATAACCATAGTATTGCTGTAGTTTTGAGCTTTAGCTAGCCAATATATTTAACTTAAACACCGTATAGTCAGGAATATTAACGTACTGGTATATGGACCTAATATAAGACCAAACAAGTCGAGTACAAATCAGTCAGCTACTACACAGCCGAGAGCTCTGAAAATAGCAGCAGCCAATATGGAGACAGTCAAAGTGTCCAGAGCTAAGCTCTGTAATACAGCAAGCCATCAAAAAACAGACCAAATTGAAGATAAATGTGATTGCAGATAAATGTGTATTCTTACTCTACATCTGTGAGCAAAGTGATTCAATGATTACATACCCCAAGACAATAGGGAATCCATTCATTAAATCGATGAGCAATAAATCCCTCTGATGGCATCAGCATGAAATTTACCTAGCCATTGGCCATAGACAGCATAACCGCCTGTGTGGTAATTCCAAACCAGAGAAACAAATAGGCACGTTGAGTTCATCCGTATACCACAGGCAGTGCAATTGATGTATTCATAATTATTGTAGTTTAAAGCAAAGTAAAAGGACACCATGTTTTTATAATATGGATATAAATAAAGATGATAGATCCCATCATCAACTGATACACAAATACATAAGTGCCACAGGATCTAAAGAGTACATTCTTTAACAGAGCCATCGAAAGTAAGGCAGGCACACAACCTGCAATAAGCTTAGACATCAAGCCATTTACTTATCAAAGAGTTCATCTTCATACATGGCATCACGCTAGAAAGCATCTGTAATGCATTGAAAACTCGCAGAAGATATCATGCAGAGTAAATACCTCAACGCCCCCTTTCAAAATTAATGCGGGACCTCCCAGACCCTCCATCATAATCATCTCTCATCGAGGACCCACCACTTGCCTTCATGGTGCCGCCACCTCCAATCTTCTCCACAGCTTTCCTTCCCTTCTTTACTTCAGTCAAGAACTGATCCAGACCGAAGGGATCATTCTCCTCCTGCTTATCAAACTCCACAGGCCTGTCCCGCTTGCCAGTCCTCTCTGAAGCACCAGTAAAACCCTTGTCAGGCTTGAACCTCTCAGTCTTCATAACCTTCTCCAATTGTTCATCCGCATCACCATACACATCAGAATCACCATCCTTCTTAGGCCTGTACAGTGTGGACATCGTCGATTGTGCTGTGAAGAGCCCCTTAGAGTAGATGTTGTACTGGTCATCTGTGGCAAAACCAGAGTCCATTCCCTTGTCCTGGTTGAACAGACGCTGGTCATACATGACCTCACCACCTTTCGCACCACCAGTGCTTGCCATACCCAGAGCAATCTTCTCACTGATGTCACGGTCCCTGTCTCTCGTGATCTTACTCTTCTTGCCCATTGCAGCGTCCTTGGCTTCCAGCCTCCTCTCTCTCTCCCTCTCGCGTCTGCGCTCCTCACGGATTCTATCACGCTCAATCCTCGCTTCCCTCTCTTCTCTAGTCTCCCTGCGCTGCTCACGTGGTTCTCGTGGTTGCTCCATATCCATATCGTCATCGATAGCCTCAACTGCTCCCCTGCTGCCACCAGCAGGCGCACCTGATGGTGCAGGTGGGCCACCAGTCCTCTCCATGCGTGCCCTCTGTGCAAGAGCCCTCAGCTCTTGCTCCTTCCTCTCCTTCTCCTTCAGCATCAGTTCCCTCTGCACCTTGGAGCGCATCTGTACTGCCTCCCTCGCCTTCTGCTCCGCCACGTACAGTGCTTCAGAAAGCTTTGCAAAGTTATCATTAATTTGCACCTCCTGCAGCCCCCTCCCATCAGCTGCCAACCTCTTATCAAGTGGAATAGTGTAACCCTTTGGATTTTTCCAATTTGAAATGCAAGGTGGTATCTTCCAATCCTGCTGATCCTTCACTGTAACTGGCCGTGGCGGCGAGTGCATTACTGGGACAGGTGGCGACCCAGATGCCCGAGGCACACGCTTGTGCTTGAATTTTGGCGGCTCAAGTGGATCCACAGCCATCTCTGACATCCTAATGATCCTCTCCTTTGCGCCTGAATTGAAAGCCGCAGATTGTTGGGACGGCTTATACTTGATAAACTTGGACTCAGAATCATGCGTCGGCACATTCTTGGGCTGAGCGGCGGAGAGGCGGACGTTGACAACCTTCTCCAAGGCAGCTTTCGTCCGTTCGGTGGTCTCCTCTATCTCTTTCTGCTCTTCGTCGCCGTCGACCGGCGCCTGCGAATCGGCCGTGGCGATCTTGGGCACGAGGTCGCTGTGCTTGGAGTAGACGATCTTGCCGGCGTTCTCGCCCTGCTTGACGACGGCGTCGAAGGCGACGCTGCCTTGAGCATCGACGGTGAGCGCGAGGATCTTGGACCCGCCCTTGTCGTCGCGTCGGCCCATACCGAGCGGGTACTGCGCGACGTGGATCTCGGGGAAGGCGCCTCCATCGCCGAAGTCCTCCGGCCGGCGCGGCACGAACCCCGTACGCTTCCCGTACGGGGGTATAGGCCTAGCGGCGGCCGCGGGCCTCGCCGCCGCGGACGCCTGAGCCGACTCCCCGCCGTACCGCTCCTTGAACCAGGGGTCGCTGCTGTGGTCGTAGAAGGTGGACGCCGACGTCTTGGGCGCCGGGAGGAGATCCTTGAGGGTCGCCATGGCGGCGGCCGCGCACGCCCCGGGGTCGATCTAGAGCTACCTAGGGTTCCGGCGAGTCGCCTGGTGGGGAACTGGGGATCGGGGAACGGGGAACGGAGAGGAGGAAAACCTAGGGTTTGGTTCTAATTTGGGGAAAGCGATAAGGGACGACTAGGCGGTCGGTTGTGGCGGCCACTGGGTGGGCTGGGCTTGTTGCGAACATTTTAATAGGATACGAAGTAGGCCTGACTCCGGGAGCCGTTTCGTGAAGGTCTCGGCCCACTCCCGATTCTTATACGTGCGTCGGTGCGTGCGCTACGGGGCGATCAGGCTTAGACGATCCTCACACCATCCCACCGTGTACGTTTTAAACTCCTCGTTTACACTGTAAAACAATGTTTCCAACATCCAAAATAGACACATTGCTGATCATGGGCTTATATTCGAAAGATCAAGGTTAAACTATTTTTATTTAGTCAATATAATTATAATTATATATAAAAACTTGGTCAAAATTACGAAAGTTTGACTTAGGACAAAACCAGTATTTCATTCTTTTGTGGACGGAGGGAGTACTAAACATTTTAAATACGATGATTAATATGAGTGTTAGCTACGGTCATCTTTGAGGACTATAGAAAATAAATTAATAATGCATGGACCATGTTTTACTTGAGGATATGGTATTTTGTGCTTACCTTATTGAAAGGTTCGCGATGCAGCATAGAGCAGGGCGAATAAGCTACATCTTCACTAATTTAAATAACCCAAAACACATGGTTAGCCAGAGCCACATTAGCTGATTCCAAAGCCGACTAAGGCAGAATTCAAAATTTGGACTGAAGACGGCCCCAATATATTCTATCTCAAATTAAATTTGTAGAGGAGCCTCTTGAATGACCCTTCCATAGCTCTTTCAATATATTTCATAGTGCCATATTGCTTGTCATTCCTTCATGCTGACTCCATATATGTCACCCATAGAGTTCATCTTGATGGTAATATCACACTTTCTGTTCCCTTTTCTGTGTTGCTTATCAAATTTTTGCAATTTGTAGTATTGTTGAATATCAATGTTGTGGAGATCTCATATACCTTATTCAAATCAATATGTCAAAGAAATAACTTATATGCATGAAACCATGCCTTGGCGTAAACTTGACATTTCTTTAGAAACATGGGTTCGTAGGATATAATACACTCGTTCGCAAGTTAATGTGCCTTAGAATTATTCTCAAATGTAATATAAGCCCCAATATGTTAATTCTCTGATAACTTGTCACTTATTAATTACCAAAACTCACTGGGAGCCTGGATGCATTTTCACTTACTAGTTGGAAAAGATCAGAAGGTTTTTATTCTAAGTTTTATTTAAACAAAACCCTTGAATTCAAGTGTTATATCATTCGATTAAGCTAAGAGAAGAAAAATTCTATTAAAGCCATAGGATTGAAAAAACATATACGCCAATAATCAAACGTGATTGGTTGTGTTTGATTCTTTTATGAAGTTATGTGTGTAAACAAACTTTAGCGATATATCTTAATTGAACAATAGTTTAGTTTGACTAGGTGTTATCCCTACCAAGATCCACACATGGGTCTTTTGGTGAGATGAGGGTCTGATTGAAGTTTTACAGGGTAGCCACATATATGAGTGCATTGTGCATGGAGAGAACTTCGCAAGGAAGGATGGATATAACACTTGTTTTTTACCATTCACGAATATGTGAAAATGAATATTGTTGGAATTACTCCCTTCGTTCGCAAATGTATGACGTGGTTGATTTTTTTTTTCAAAATTTCGATCATTCATTTTATTCAAAAAAAAAATGCTTGAGGACTAGCAAGACCTTGCGAGATCTAAGCAAGGATGCGTTGTTGGCTCAAGATTTGCATGTGTTTTACTACTCATTCTAGTGGTATTTCATATAGATTCATGGATAAGCCTTATGGTTGGACCATCTGGTAGCCAATATTAATATATTTACGTACGAGTATGCCACGTTTTTTGGACTATGTTGAAAATGACAAAAAATTAGGAGGAAAATATACAGAACTTAGATGACTACATTGCACATGGGCTCGACTGATATATTGATGGGCTTGTGTGTAAAAGATGAAGATCAAATGAAGTCGAAAGGGCTAAAAAGGAAGCCCACTAATAATCTTAAGAGTATGAAGCCCAAATGAAACCATACCTATTATATTATAAACCTATTATAGTTTAGAAGAAGATGTAGTTGGATATGAATTAGGTTTACTTGGGGCTAATCAAACCCCTTAATGAAAGGGTATTACAAGGCATTCTCTTGTACCATATATAGGCATTCTCTTGTACCATATAAAATTGAGCAAACCGAGAGGAAGAGCAATCCAAGCTTCAAAGTGGTAGTTAGGGCTCTAGATATTATAGTCTAGATAGACAGGGAAGTTCTTGATGAAAGGGTATTTACAAGGTGGTGAAGAAACACCCTAAGTTTGACGGCTTGGAGGGCTCCAAGCCGATTGACGTAGGGGGTTTTTGCGAAATGATTTGGATTTCTTGAAATGGATGGTCAAACTGAGGCACAATCTTTCTAAAAACTAAGTGGGTATTTTTCATATAAATCATAAATAAATAAATATCGTATTGATAACTATAGACCCACACTTCGACTGGTAGAGCATTTGTTGGATTTGATCAGTCAACCAGTAGCTTTGATCTCTGGTCCGGCTTTTGTTTTATGGTTATGGCAAAAAAAAGAAGAAGAACCGTGGACGTTCTCCACCGGCCTGCCCACACCCGCCCAATCCCAGGCTTCCCGCCAAAGACCAATCGCCCCTGCAGTTTCCCTCGCAGAAAACCCCGCGAATCCGCACCCAGATTTCAAACCAAGGAAGCACGTCAGACAGATCAGATCGCTACCTCTCCGGTCCACGGCGATCTCGATGTCGCGCGCACCTTTTATCCCGTCACGCAGACACGTACGGCACGGAGGAGGAAGACGGGCGAGCTTTCCAACCGATCATCGGCTCGGTACGGCGGTGCCCTGGGGCCGTGGCTGCGCTCCGTCGCCGACCGGACGCCCTGCCTCCCCGCCCCCGAACAGCTAGCTCCCAGCTTGACGCATGGGCGCCGGGCCGGAGGCTGTGCCTTGCCTGCCAGATGCTGTGGTCACCTGCAGTCCGGCAGCGGCGAATTCACAGTTTTTCGGTACGGCAGCAGGGACGGATTGTGGTCACCTGTAGACAAGCCGTCCGCGGCGACCCACAATCCACGCTGCAGCAGGGACAGGAGGAGAGGCGCCAGAACGTAATGTCCACACCCAACTGAACTCATGACTCATCAGACGGTGTAAAAGAGTACTAGCACACCGCGTCTGCACATGCCTCTGCAACTGCAGCTGTGAGTGTGAGCCTAGTATGCATCAGATCTTGCCCACAACACGCACATGTAGTTGGTTCATTTCATGCACTGCGCTGCCATCCAGGCCCCATGAGTGCAGCCGTGCAGGTGTTTTCCGTGGATGATTCGCTCCTGAATTTGGTTCCGGGAATCGGTTTTCTGAAGATGTTTCGCCTCGGAATCGATCTCTGAAAGTGATAATGGTTAAAATAGTCAATGACAGCAGAACGGTCCAGCGGTGTGCCGATGCGCGGCAACGAAGAGCAGGAGCAAGCAGCAGCATGATCAAGCTGCTGGCCAGGCAGCCAGGAGAGAGCCAGTTCGATCGATCGAGATCCAGGACGACAAGTTAATGTGCAGTGCTCGACTGGTAGCGCGACAAGGGAATGCGGGTGGTAGGAACCAGGCATGGGAGCGCCCAATGAGGAGGTCCAGGCACGGAGGCACTGCCTGCTGCCTGCCTGCCTGCCTGCGATCTTGGTCCACGAACTGTGGGAGGAAGCTCATGATGAGCTCCACTGAATCGATAAGGAAATCATGATAAGCCACTCCAGTCAAGTCGTGGAGCAGATCTCAGAATGTGCCTTCGATTGATCAATGATCATGGCTTGCAACCTGAAGGTTCACCTAGGGACTGTGGAGAAGGCAGGGCCGGCAAGGATTCAGAGCGAGTAGTTGGTCATGTTGAGTTACAGAGAGCTCATGTCATGTGCAGCGCTTCTGTCCGAATTTCGTTGGGATTTTCATTTGTCCAGCAAATGCCAAACATGAGCTTGTCGGCAAGACCGGGCCAGAGTGTTGGATCTATAGCAATAGTAGCTGTAAGCTGGTCCGGTCATTTGGTCGGGAGGGACTGTCGCTGAGATCATATAGACCCGCAGCACTCAGTGCTGGGGCACCATTAGCACTCAGCACCGGCAGGATGTACACTGCAACATAACGTTACCTGGTACTCCTATCTGAAGCTAGTTGGTGAAAAGGGAGGTCACAAGAAAATTCTGACTACGAGCCACAGTTCATCTGTGCTAATTCCTGGTCCTTATTTCATTTTCAACTGGAAACATGTTGCATCTAACTTCTGCATTTCGACTGAACTGTGAACACGACACAATCACACAAAGCATACAAGTGTTATACCAATTGTAGATCGGTAATTCAGTGTAGTAAACTACCATCCATGAACAGCTGAAAACAGAGGACCTGGCTGGCCAGAGCCAAGCCATGCACAGACGGTAGAAAGTAACCACAGCTTCATTGTACTTGGCACAATTGCTTCACGACAGTGACTACACAGGTGGGCCAGGACAGGGTTCCAGAAACCCAATTGGTGAGGTTTCCAGTTATCTGCCAGTTACTGGAGATTTTTCACGACCCTGACTATGTTAATGCCTTAATGGTGCAATAGTGATAAGGTCCACATGAATGCATCTCAGTGGCAAATGCAGTTGACTGGGAAAAAGTGAAGTGTCAATAAGAACAAAAGAGAATCTGTCTTCAAAATATGCCTGACCATGAGGTCGCAGAGATGGTAGGTGGATCTCAGCTTTGTTTACAGATGCGATTCAAGTGCAGGTGTGCAAATCAATCGATAATTAGATAATGCAAAGTCCAAGCTCACTACAATGTTCTGCGGCAAAAGGATTCTTCTAGCGGTTTTGCAAACTGATCTAAGGTTTAGCGGTTCTACTATTGTTAACATTCATCAGCAATAGCCTAATAAAATACTATTCCCAGCCAAATGCAATATTTAAGGGATAAGATCCTGTTATGCTCCCCAATCTGATCACATAGATTAATGACCTAGCAGATGCACATTGATATTGATAGTTTTCAAATCCTTGTTTCTTTTAAGAGCTGCTTGGGTTCCAAATTAATATATAAAATGGGGAAGACATGCAGAGTGGCAATCAAGGATAACAATGATGATGATCAACCAATGCAAATAAAATGGAACACCAAATACCATCAAAAAACGATAGCTTATGATGATTAAGAAAATAAAAGAAATCTGTAGTTCAATATATCAAATTGTTCAATTTCTCTGCCGATCCTTCTTCGGATTCTTTTCACAGCATGTCCAATGCACAAGGCACCCTTGCCTAAAGTTCATTGCAAATTGAAGGAGCAAAAGTACAAAATGGTACGAGAGAGTCCTCATTTGTATGACATGGAAATTCCTTGTTCCCTCTACCTACACCAGCATCCCTGGACCCCAAGGGTTTTGCAACTCCTTACGGATACCAATTGCATGAACTGGCTCGCAGCATGCTGCTTCTTATTTGTTCTTTATATGGGCCAAGTAGTGTGCATGTTTTGTTGTTCCATAAGCAACTACTTGCCTACACCATAATTCTCGAGTGGCCAAGCTAAATTATGATGATTGAACCAATCAAAAACTCCTATAGTGGTGAGGAGCACACCTGAAGCATACCACAATTACAGTAGTCGTCTAGTAATCCTTCTTCTCTTGCTTGTGGAAGAACTGAGGTAAGATGCCGCAGGAGAACCAGCAGCAGCATCATCGCTTTGTTGACTCAGGCAGGCAGCAGCATCCAATACACCAATGGGGCTTTGTGGCACAGACGAAATTGATGACCCAGCAGACTTTAGGACAATGCTTCCCATAGTAATCTTCTCTTGAATCATTTCATGGCATCTTAAAACTCTCTCCTAAAACAAACGAATGGTGTTTAGAGTAATTAGGAAACAATATGAACAAACATCAAATTATGGTAACTATAACATGGATGAACAAGTTTGCGCTCAGCCTTTCAGAGGTTACCATCCAATGAGGCAACGATAGGTGTCAAATGGATTAGTAGGAATGTGAAATATTACCTTGTTCAAATACTTGCAGCTAGTAGCAGCTCTCTCTATTACAGAACTTCTGCATTCCCCGATCGCAGCAAGAGCGACACTGGCAGCAATCTCTGAGGGTCTGAACACCACAAATTCAATGCCTGCAGACCCAATTGTCAAGCTTTAGGAGTTGATCTCAGACAAAACAACAAATTATATATGCCAATCAGCGAAGGTGAGGGCCGGGAATAATATCTGATTGGATCCTAAAATTGTACCTTTAGCAGTGCTCAAGATAAGGTCTGCAGAGCGAGAGCGTGCAAGCAAGGAGGGCGCACCAAGATCACTCAATTTGTGAAGAAAGTATTCAATAAATGAGCAAGCAGTAACAGCCTGCATCCTCCACTTTAAGATGCTTAGCACCAGAAGCTCCATCCTTCTTATGGTCTTTCCCTCAAAAACAAACTCTTTCTCAGCTACCTGCCACGCAAAGTCATCAATTACTTACTTGAAAAGACCTTTTTTTTCGCAATGTATGAGCACGCCCAGTATGAGATGCTTTGCCCTGACTCACCTGCAGGTCTAATAGGAGTGGCGCAAAAGTCTCCTCCATTTTGGAAGCCAAAGACAAGCATGCCACTGCCAAGAGCTGCGTCATCCAAGGTTGTCCTTCCTGCCATGATTTGGATCTCTCTCCCATCAACAATATGTACTTTGAGTAGGATTTCTTCCAGTGATACTAAAATTGCAAGACTTACAGGAAGCTGATACGTGGAGAGGAATCTATCCAGGTAGTTCACAGACAAAACTGCAGTCAACGGTGCGAAATTGTAATGCTCAATGACCTATCCAGCAAAATGATGCGGATTCAGTGAGCTTTGAAGGCAATTTATGTTGGAGGACGATACCGATGAGCAGCAATCAAGTCAAGAACCGCGATGAACTATAAAAGAGAGACCTTTACGCAAATCCCGCGAGTCACATCTCAGTAATAACGCAAAGAAAGGATGCCATCGATTAGGAGAACTCACCTTCCACATCCGATCGATGGCATCCCTCCTGACGGCGGCCAAATCCAGCATCCCATGCCGCCGATGCAGCTTCTGGAGGTACCCCTCCGCGGGCACGTGCTCCGTCTCCCTCTCCACAAGCTCGGCAACGCAGTCATCCGACAGCAAGGGAAGCTCCGTCAAGAAGCCATCGGCGGCGGCGGCGGCGGCGGCGGCGGCGGCGGCGGCGACGGTGTCGCGTGGCGGCGTAGCGGCTGCCCAAGAGGACTCCTCCCCCTCCTCATCCAGGCCGAGAATAGCGGCGTTGTCCTCGGCGCACAGCAACACGGAAGCGGCGCAGTCATCGGCCGGAAACATGCTTGCCACGCCAGCTACTTGCCAAAAACTGCTATGGCAGGAATGCGGGACTGGAGGAGCAAGAAATCAGTACACCAACGCTACTCTTCCCCCTTCTCGCGAGCTGATTGCTATCCTCTCTCAAGTCTGGATCGCTGCTCCTCCCTCTCCCCGTCCTCTACCCCTCTTCCTCTTCTTGATTTATTCAGATAGATAAAAAAAGGTAATTTTTTTTTTTGCCTTTTTTGTGCTGTGTTCTTCTCAAGTGGAGAGGACAGAGGGGGGCGAGAAGGGGAGGGGGAGGAGGGACGCCGGCCACTGCAGTGTGTGTGAAATAGGAGAGACCAGTGGAGGAGAGGGTTTATGTAGGGCGGCCGGGCGTTCTGCCAACTGAAGGTGGAGGGGGAGAAACCTGCGATTTGGGATGGGGAGAGGGGGTGCTCTGTGAAACATGCCACTACTTCTCTGGGGGTTGTTTTATTTTTGGCATTTTCCGAGGAGAGTTTTTGGATCGCGGGATCCTTTGCGCGCACGACGCTGGGTCGTGTTTTGCGTGAGCTGTGTCGCATGTTTTTTTCTGCTACTCCCTACTCTACGAATGTGTAAGTTAGTGAAATCGACGCACGGCGCTTTGGTATGTGTACAATCAATGAACGTTTAGATGTTGTAAACTCATTGAAAATATCCAATACTAATACTGTTGCAGCCTTTAATGATTGAAATTTACATCTCGCGAGAAGTTCATTTATTTCGTAGTAGTTCGAGTCGTTTTGCAGCATGGTTATGCCATCACAATTGGCTTTGGTCAGTTTAATTACTTTCCATTGAGGCTATTATTTGACAATTTCTCTTTTTTGAACAGTAAGGGTGAGTATTATTCAGTTATCCCTTTATCCCCCATAATAAGTGTATTTCTAGGATTTTTTTAAAGATCATTAGTCATGAATGGATCAGTAATTATTAATTAACTATACACTTCAATAAAACTGATCTTGAAATGGGAAAAAAGTCAAGCAATCGAATGAGCATGAACCTTAAAAACAAAAGACACACAATTAATCAACTAAATAGGCTCATCAAGCCGGTCGGAAAACTATCAATACTGTTTTTGGGACTAAGTTTTGAATTTTATAATTGCGCTTTTAGCACCTATTAAGCACCAAAGTTATCCACCACTTTAAACGCATTTTCATTTATTAAAAATGAAAATCGGTTTTCTTTTATTAAGCATTTTCATTGTGCATGCTCACACGTTCTTACGATTCAATAGTTTATGGAAATTAGTATTTTAACTGTTGTGCTTATGGTATGATACTAGAGTTTTCTTGCCACATTAAACCTTTAAAATATCATCAAAATGAAATAATTACATTTACAGCCCAAATTATATTCATTTATGAACCTTAGGTCTTGTTTGAAAATACTGTATCGATATATAAATTTGGGTCATGACTAAAGCAGTATTGATAAAAAAGATATAAACAAGAGAAGGCGAACCGTATATTAAAAACTGGATGTAACAATATTTAGCATTATAACTCCTAAATTAAATTAAATCTGAAAAAATTTTCTTCTAGCTCTGCCAATCAAGCGATTCTTCGTGCAATAGCCACTGGCTCGTCTGACTGCGTAGCAGTAGCAGTCCACGCTCCACAACGGTTACAATAGAGCTTGCAAAACCAGGATCCAAAATTTCGAAGAACCACAAGCCCATCGCCGCAATAATATGTCAGAAGCCAGCTTATGTATACGTAAAAAAAATGAGGTGGCACATCTCGTCGCCGTCGGCTCGTCCAATGGCTAAGGTGGATCCATAACGTCGAAGAACTAACCCGATCCAATATGGCAATATCCATACACAGTGTGGCTACGATAAGTACATAATTTTGAAAAACTTTTGGTCCTTCGTGAAAATGTTAGAAATCAGTACACGTCGGAAAGCGCTTCGGTGGCACCGTCTTTCCAGTGGCTAGGTGGCACGTGGGAATCAGTGAATCACCCAGGAATGCATTGTGGGCTCGCGGGTGGGCTGGGGGCAGAGGCAGCCCTTGAACCCATCCGACAACCCGTCCCAGGCACCGTTCGGTACCGCACCGCACCAGCATAGCGGGCTCGCGGGTGGGCTGGGGGACGAGCCAGGCAGCCCGTGAACCCAACCGATAACCCGTCCTAGGCACCGGTATTTTTTCCCCATCCCACGTGCTTGGCTCCCGACGGTCCCAACTCCCAACTGAGGAATGACCAGACTCCCCGTCCTTCCAATTCAGCTTCCAGCAGTGGCTTATGCAATCCAGCTCCCAGAAGCTGGAAGCGGTGTGCTTAGCTTTTAAAAGCTGGATACTAGAAGCCGATGGATTATTTGGATCTAAAAGCCAGCCTTTAAAAGTTGGATCCTCTATCCAGATCGATCCAAAGGCAGACAGCAGATTGACGAGGACACGCTACGCGTAACTTTTCATTTTGGTCCTTGACGAAATAAGTTTCACAAAGACTCCTGCACGAGATCATCTCAAGAGAAGAGAAAATATGGTCTGTGAAACAAACGTTCCTTCTTCGAGAAGCAATGCCGGGTGTATTTCATTATGTCTACAGCACAGAACGTCTATATGATTTCTGTAGTACAAAAATGACATTATGGCTACACTATAGATAAAGTGGAGTTTAAATTATGCAACGTGGATAAGAGCTGTAGTATAGACAAAAACGACGATGTAGCTATACTGGTTTTCAATTGATGAATTATCGATCATTGTAAAAAAGCTACAAAGAAGCATGTATTATTTGATATTT
The DNA here is from genome assembly GCA_022530915.1 of Paspalum notatum. Lineage (NCBI taxonomy): Eukaryota > Viridiplantae > Streptophyta > Magnoliopsida > Poales > Poaceae > Paspalum > Paspalum notatum. The sequence continues at coordinate 3,676,088 of CM039687.1, read as the reverse complement.
TCAAATCCGTTTCCGTTTCGACACCGATCCGACTCCGCAAAATTTTCAATATCCTAAAAAATACATATCTATGTCCATAACCGAGTAATATTCGCTCTGATCCGAATCCAAAAAATAGATTATGTTCAAAAAAATACAAAAAATAGAATTAGAATATAGAAAAAGCATTATCCGCTCTAAATCCGTTTGCATCTCTATTCACATGTTGCTTGATCTCAAGGTGCAAATGGTGCTCGCATTCGAAGCTTCAGTGTCCTGTATAACGCAATACCATAACAATGTTTTTTGGAATGCTTGAGGATGGCAAGCAACAACCTGTGGCAGCATTTTTTTTTTTTGTGATATCCATCATAATCTGTTGCGGTGCTTTATTATGGCTCTGGGGCCAAATGAACACCGGAGCACCACCTAATCTTTTTTCTCGATTGATCCCAAGTGTTTTTTAGGACATCCTGATAGTTTTGATAGTTTTTTTCTCGCACTCTTGAATCTTTTATAGAGTTTGAAGTAGGTTTCATCACCGGATAAAAGAGATATAAAATTATTTTAATTGGTCTAAGTGTAAGTGTATGGGCATCCATTTTTAGGTGTTTTGGTGAGCCTAGTCTTATTGTTCCGCTGTGTTTTGAGCTACAATTTTGTGGTGTGCTTCGTAAGGAAATGACATAATGATATGTGGCACATTTAATTGGTGGAGCTTTTTTGTTACTCCTTAGGGTACCTCTAACAATACTTCTCATCCCACTTCTTCAAATCTCACCCCACTCTGTGCGTCATGTCAGCTACAGTGCCGTTACAGTGCTTTGAGGAACCCTTTTAGAAAACGCCATTGGAGAGAGCCTTATACGTGGTGTTTTATGGATTGGCACATGGGAGCACTCAAGCATGGGTATTTTCTCCCTGATCTCAAGGAAAGGAAATGTCTTTTAGCCAATATTCCCTATTGTACTGCCCGCGCTTTATAGGTAGGTTTATGGAATTTGTTACACATAAAAAAAGGCTAGTACAAAATAAGGCTAACGCGAAACCCATCTTTAAAAATCTCTTAATTGCTCCACAATGGCTCAAGTGCGACTAAACCAAACAAGAGCCACTAGGCCTTGTACATCTGACAAATTGCAGATGCATAGTTTCTTATGAAAAGGACCCCAGAAAGGCGCATCTGAGTGGGGGATCAGGTGCTCGCAAAAAGGCAGGTGCGGTCGACGAAGTTTCTCGCGGTGGCGACGAAGGGAAACGCTGGCTTCAAAGTGGATGGCAAAGAAAAGGTGAAAAAAAATCGTCTCCCCCTCCACTCCCTCTCTCTTTGTTTTTGTTCTACTGTGCACTTCCATCTGGAGACGGTGTCATGCCTGGACTTTGGATTTGCTGGGTCTAGCTCTCGATCGCTAGGGACCGACCCTGCCTGCTCCTTTTGCCTGCTGCACGAGGCGCACGACAGCAGCACAGTGGACGAAAATTTGCTGCCGGGGGAGCACTGGGACGACCCATGAATGTTTCGCACGTATGACGCAGATCCTGCTCGCGAGCTCCGAATGCGTACACTACATTCTACAGCCCCCACTGTTGCGGTGCCGACGCGGCAAATTAACTTTCGGTTTAGTACACTTGCTTTTTTTTTTTGTATCTCGATGAAATCATGCAGCGCCCCATCTCTGACGTCCCATCACCTGCTGCTCCCCCAACCAATTAGCCAGTTGTTTATTCCCAACAATTAGTTCTCTACTCGGTACGTTTCCCTTGATCGTACAGTAACAGTATTGACCAGCTGTGCGGAGTTTATATCCATTCCCTTATATAAATAAAAGCGGCGGCAGGCCACGCCGGTGCTGCCCATGTTGCCCACGCCTGGTGTGGTGTGGTGTGGCGCACGGAGGAGAGCCGTCGCCCATCGCCACCCTCGATGCGATCCAACGCCGCCGCGTCCACGGCGATCTCGCGCCTGTTCCGGTGGTCGCCTCGCCGCGGCGCACGCCGGCGGGCGAACCGGAGTGTTCAGTCCACTGTCCGGCCTCGTCGTCGTCGAGAATCGAGACAAGCAGACACAGAAGACAGGGGAGTGACAGCGCTCTGCCTGTGCAGTTCGGGAACAGAACAAAAGCGGCCCTACTAGCTCGAGGAGTCGGTGGCGATCTCGGATTCTCGGACCGTCCGATCGCCTCGAGATCTCGCCACTACCCATCCGATCACCGTGCCGCAGGGAACCCCCGCCTCTTGACGCTGTGCAGTTATCTGATCTGATCCAGCAAAAGCAAACACCATGGGTGCGGCCGGCCGCGAGCCTTGATGGGTCGGTCGTTCTATTCGAGGCAACCACACCACTAGCACTATAGGCATTGGCAAAATCGGCCATAGCGTCCACCGTCCAGGTCCAGCGAAGTGGAGACGTCTCCCTCTCCTCTCGCCACCGTTGCTGCAAGTGGACGACATGCATGCCCCGCCCTGTTCGTGCCGTCGCCGCGCGAGCAGAGCTGAGCTGAGCTCACACTACCAGAGTGGCGCCGTCCTCTCCGTCTCCGTCTCTCGGCGGCTTCGGGGCCGGGGCTGTGTAGCCTGTAGCTCGATAGCGTCGCCCATGGCCGCGGGCTAGATCAGGTAGCGGCCTAGCCATCATTCTGGCGATCGGGTGCTGCGTGCCCTGGTGCTGGGTCACCCGGCGGCCCCCCGGGTCGTTCTCACCGTGGTTTGGTGGACGTCCCTATCCGCCACGCTGTTTCGTTGCCTGGCTCTTCCACGACGACGATCCTGTCCACGCACCACGCAAAAGATCCACCCACAAGGGAACAAAATCTCGTGCAACTACGCCCCCCCGGCCGGCGCCACTTTGTTAGTCTTCGTGGCCTGCTTATATTCATCTCGGTTTGTTAACAGCTTTCCCATGGCATGTCTAGAACCGCTACAGGGATTAAGATTTCTTCTTCTTGTGAGGGTCAAATGCTGCATTTAAAATCAATCAAAACAAAATGTATAGTTTCCTAGGCACCAAACTGTCAACGTAAGACTCCTCACGGATCCAAGGAGGAAAAACAACTTTTCTTGGCACGTTCTGTTTTTTTTTTTCACAACATTTTCTTAGGGCAGTAGATACAAGAATCAGTGCACTGTTTGATCCCAAAAAACATCTATTATTTGTTAGCCGATAGGGCAATCTTGTTTTCCTGACGGATCACCATCTGTCGTGGAGATCATGGACTTGTGGAGATCATGGATTCTGGCGCGGTGGATACCTAGGGGTTTTTTTTTTGCGTAAGAGCGAAAAGATGCCGCAAAGAGAAACAATTGGAGTGCAATTTTTTTTGGCGGCAAACCGCCATGTAAAAGCCCTTGTGAATCCAACAAACAGAACAACATACTTCCTTGGCAACGTATTTCCATGACTCTCTTTTAGAAACTTGATACTACATGACCGTATGGTGGCGTTAGATTCCAGGTACATCTACTTGGTTAGCCAACAGGACGATCCTTCTTTTCCCCGACGGATTTTGGTCCCTCGTCACGAAAATCATGGAGTCTTGTGGGGGTGAACGTGGCAGGGATTTTCATGTCGGTTTTGTCATCCGAACAAGCCCTATGTGCATTATTCTTCACACATGAAAAGCCCTCGGATTCCCCCAATCTAGACACGTCATGTCGCTCTAGAAGGCGTGCGATCGTGCCCATTTCCGCGATTCAATATATGTACGCACTCACTCCGTGAGACGGACGACGTTGTTTCCATCCGCCGGTTGACCAGCACTGGCATCCCATGTTGGCGTATAAATTGTCCCCGTCCACCGATCGTTCCGTTTTGAGATTATATATATAATAAGTACTACGTTCCCATTTATCATTTCCACCCCCATATATATCCAATAATTCCAGCCCGGCCCGGGCCCGATGGATCTGGGTGGCGTAGTAGTTGGTGCGTGAACAAAAGCACTCATCGATCTGTCTCTGCAGAAACGAGAACGATTGCTCGGAAGCATCTGAGATCGGCGCGGCAAGGCAACAGCGAGCCACGTCGACCGCGCCGGCCCCGGCGTGTCCGGGAGCGCCATGCCACACCCACACGTACTCCTCCTGTATTATAGAGACAGCGCCCATCCGGCGGACCGCCACATTCTGCGGGCGCGGCGGTCTCGATCGGATCGGTCGCCGGCCGGGCGCAGACATCGCTCCCCATCGACCACCTGCCTCCGTACGATCATGCCCCGCGTAAAGGCGGTTTTTTTTCACCCTTCGATCCGAGCTGTCTTCACACTCCCTCTCCCTGGCTGGACTGGCACATTGGAGTAGAATCAAAGCAAGAGGAGGCCAAGAGTCATGGACGGCACATTGGAGCTCGATCAGAGGGGCTCGCGTGCGGGGGAGATGGTCCTTATCATCAGAGTCACAGCCCCACGCACACACTAGCCTCTGTGTTTTTCTTTTCTGTTCTTTTTTGGGACGAAATAAGGACCGACCAACCCGACCGACCCATGGACTAATGGATCGATCACTCCGGGGGCTATCATTTCCCCACACCGTCACTGATGGTTCCAGGCCAGTAGATCTACATCTATCTCCTCGATCACCACGATGCGGCAGATGGACTCAACGGCGGGCCGGCCGGCCGGGGGCAGCAGTAGCACGTACCACGTAGTAATAATCCTGCAGATCGATCGATCGATCGATCCACCAGACGTTAGAATTTAGAAACTTGAGCTACGCGCCATCGTCGATCTCCCCTCGATCGCGCTTCACGCAAAAGGGGAAACATCACCCCCTGCTGTGCATCCGACCGCTCCGATCCATCGACGCAACGGGCAACAACGTCGACGGCGATCTGCAGATCTAAAGCTAGCGCCGGTGCGGTGCCTCAGAACATGCATGCCGCGCGAGTGTCACCGTGATCGAGCCGCCCACGCCACGCACACATGCGCCGCTTTTGTTTTGTTCCGCCGGCATCCGAGAGAGAGAGAGAGAGAGAGAGAGAGAGAGAGAGAGAGAGAGAGAGAGAGAGGAGGCCAAATGCATGCAGCGTGGATGCTTCGAATCTGATCCTTGCAGCTAGCCGGGAACGTGCCACAGCGCGCGCCTGCGGCCGATCACGCACGGTCTATTTACTTACTACCAGTCTACCACCACCACACCACCGCTGCTATAGGCGGCTGAGAACCGACAGCACGTCGAAAATTCTGTTCTTGTCAAAAGGGGGAGATGAAACCCAGGCAGCAGCGCCGTGGCCGCTGGCCTGGCCCTTCCAAAAGCTCTCGATCGAGTAAACTAAGGCCGGGCAGAGGACAGCGGCGCAGTGCAGCAACATGTATGGTGTCCCCCCCGCCCCGGCCCGGATTTGCATGAGTCAGATCTCCACCCAGCGCATATGCAGGCGCCGATCCATCCATCATCGATGACCAGATGTCCAGATGCATCTCGCTCATGATGACTTGATGAGGGACGCCGGGGTGTGGCGTCGCCGCTGCTGCGTGCCACCTGCTGCTAGTATATAAAGAAGAAGCGTATCGCACCGACGACGAGTGGTGGCGAGCAGGAGAGGCTGCCATAGAGGAAAGGACCGGCCGGGAGAGAAACTATGCGTGGCCGGGACGCCGGGTTCCCGTTCCCCCTCGCGCGCTCTCGGTGCATGCGCCATGCGCGCGTCGTCGTCCCCCGGCCCGGCCAACAAGGCAAAAGAGTGAAAGACACGCGCAAGCATCGATCGTCAGTGCTCCGAGTTAGATTCTAACGTCGGTCTGTCTGCACGTACGGCTGGAGACGAGCTAGGAGGACCACACACGGCCGGTGACACGGCTCGTCTCCCGCCGTGCCGTAGCGGCCGTGGCATCCTCCACCGTTGCTCGATCGGCCCGACGACGCCAATACATTAGCTTATCTCGTTCCGGCCTCCCGTGCGTTGTTAAAGGGGCAACGGCCTTTTTCTTCGTCCAAGTGACGACCACATTCTAAGGTTAGATGTAGATCAGAAGCATATATTATGACCACACCCCCGTCAAGTAACTTTTTAAGCTAGCTAGAGATCGAGCGAGAGCCAGGACAGCCGGACCGCATGTACCGTGCGCGCGTGCCAACGACGGTGTTGCGCATGTGCTGCGCGCCAGCTGCTAAGGGCCAAGGCCGGCCTTGAATGCGCGCGGACGCGCGGCCATGGCGCCGCCGCCGCCGCCTTCTTCATTGCCACCGCCGATCGAGCGCCGCCCGCGTCGATGATGGACCAGCACCTCCCGCGCTCTCCACGCGCGCCGCCGGCGCGCATGCAGTGGCGCGGGCACACGCCGCCACGCCGGCCGGACCATCCTGCCACGCATCTCCATCCCTCGCGCCACGATCTCCTTCCTACCAGCCCGCCGCACGTACAGCTGCGGCGACGCGTAGTACGTACGCACGTACGTACGTAGGGGGGTACGTGCATTGATCGGCGATCGAGCAGGTTCGCTCTCGCTGTCGTCTGCGTCTCGATCTCTACGGTGTGCAGTTACGGAGGGGAGGCGCCGCCGGGAGCGACGAGAGGGCTGTCTCTGCGTACGCACTGCGCCACGGCGTGTCACGGGGTGCGCGCGGCGAACCCGATCCGCGCCTCCGGAGGCCTTTTGCGCGCGTCGCTACCGCGATTCGTTTGGGTAACCGCGACAGACGCGACCGCGCCAAGGCGTTGTTAAACCTTGAACACATCCTCGATGAACAGTAAACTATTACACACCGCATTGGTTGGTATGCCGAGGGGGTGCATCGCCGCGGATCGTGGCCGGGTGCGTGGCGGATCGGTCAAGCAGCATGCCGCGCAGGCAGCAGGCTCCCCCCTCGGAGCGCGAGTAAACAAACGGTTCAGCAGCGCACGGCGTGCCAGGCCGATCGCAGCAGCCATGTGCTAGATAACAGCCAGTAGCATCCGGGCCGGCCGAAGCGTCAAGCGTGCCTGTCGTCGACCAAAAAGAAAAGAGAGAAACGCTAGCACTTTCCTTTCAATAACAATATACTATTTAACAATGTTTATCTTTTGGGACGATCGTAAACTTATCATTTTTTTAAAAAAAAATATATAAGTGTCACTGATTCACTTTTTTTTTTTTGAGGGGAGCGTGTGATGCTATCTGCATCACTGATTCACTATTATTACCTTGAGCAACTTGAGAAAGGCCGAGGCAGCTCAAACGCATTCACCCAATTCGGCCGGCATCATCCAACCGGGCCTATTTCACATGCACCGTGGGCTGATTTATTTTGGAAGTGCAGTGCCCGGGAAGGAGCAGACTGGGGCTAACAAAGTCGGCCCACTTTATGCATGTCATTGGGCCAATTATAACCAAAGAAATTGATGCTTCTTTTTTTTTGCGGGCCAAAGAAATTATTGCTTCATTCGAGTTGTCAAAACCAGGGCTGTACCCAAGTTTTTTGGCCTGTACCTAAGTTGTTTCGGGTTTTGCTATAAACACAAAAACGAGGCCCTATACTTGAAAATACGACATCAACATTAACAAATTCCTTTTGTCCCAAACAAATTAGGATAGACTGAGTTGAAATCCACCATAAGTCACCATACTTGAAAAATACATATAATCAAAATATGATTCCATTATATATGTTTATTCTTATAGTATTTAGAAACTACTTCTATATAAAATTCATGCTAAAAGAGTAAACAATGGATCTTTCTTACCAATATTTATAAAAAACAACATGCATATATTATTATTCAAAATGGAATATTCAATTGTATTTTCATATTTAATATTTATGTTTCATGAATCGCAGCACATGACAAAAATAACAAAAAAGTTTATGGAACCAATTAAAAGGGATCAGAGACAATTTGCTGGTTTTTTCATGGCAATTCGCAAATTGATACGATGCAAATCAATAGCTAAACACATAAACAAAGAAATATTTTTTTAGCGAACCGTAGCCCATAGCCACATAGTATAAAAACATAGGAAAAAATCCATCTGACCATCCTTAACTTTGGCTGTATTTTGATTTTGCACCTCAAACTATAAAACCAGGAATTTTTGCTCCCGCAACTATTAAAACCGGGTATTTTTATACCTTGGGTGGTATACGAATACGGTTTTGTGTGACGTGGCAGTGGGTCCCACTTGTCAGGTGACACGTGGTAGTGGCACGACCATCTTTTACCTCACTCTCCCCCTCTCGTACCTCACCGTCGCCGCCGTCTCATCCTCCCTCTCCGCCTCTGCCGCTTCCTCGCCACCGCTGGCGCCGACCCAAGCTGCGCCCCCCGCCGCTCCGGCCGCGACACCGCCCCCAGCCGCAACGACCTAGGCACCGACCCGAGCCGCCGGCCGCGCCATGCCGCGATGGGGATGGGCGCAGTGGCAGCGACGCGATGAGGACGGGAGCGTGGGGCAGCGGCCTCTGCCGCCAGCGCCGCGGCTCTCCCTCTTGCTCTGTTCCGCTTCGTTCGGCGCTGGCGAGCTCCCCATCGCAGCTCGCGGATGTCTAGCTGCACCTTGTTCACGCCCTTCATCACCGACCCGTAGGTCTTGCGCCACCGCTCGAACCCCGTTGTGGCGGAACCGCCCTGCTTAATCTAGACTAAGCACACCTGCCACCTCTGGCTCGCAGTGCACTTAGGCCAGACTAAACCCGATAGTCCGTCGAGAGTACTACAGCTCTCGATAACACCAAATCCCAGATGAACCGACATCAAACACATCCGACTCTCGAAGGAGCCACAACAATTACATCATCACAGGCAGTTGAAATAGAGAGTTATAGAATTAATTTACAACTCAATTGTATGAAATCAACTACATGTTCAAATATAGCGGAAGCGAATTCAGAGTATATAAATATAGCGGAAGCGTTTTCAAAACATCTCGCAGCGGAGAATATACTTAAATAGTCTTCAGGAAGAGATGACAAGGCGAATAGCACCGAGCCCACCGGCACTACCACCTCCAACACAGTTGTCCAGCTATCGTTGGTACCTGTAATCCAAAAGTGGGGGCAAACCCTGAGTACTAATTACTCAGTAGGACTTAATGGACGGGGCTTACGGCTGACGAAAAGCATGCTTACTAATCATGTGGATCCTTAGCTGTTGATTCTTAAACAAGGTCATGTTGATATCAGATAGCAGGATTTGACAGCTGCTATCCATTATTCATAAAGATTCATTTCTAACATAAGGTAAATACTTGCATGAAAAGTAAAACATGAAAACATGTCCTGTCCCAAGATTCACTGCGCTTCCATCCAACCCCTTGGGAGTAGCCGTCTCAGGAGCGATACCACGGTACGTCGGGTCAGCCCTCCCTCGACCTCAAAGCATCTCCCAAGTCCATCGACCTCCAACCGGTGGATGGGCAACACCCTGAATAGTGGGACAGATCATACACATCCAAGCATTTTGTATAAAAAGGCGTGACTTAAATAACAGCATGTTACAGTTATTACTGCGTTGCCCGTGTGCGATATTGGCATTCTCACACCTGGTGAGCATCAGCGATTCGAATCGATTTGTTAATTCCCGGGAACAACTAACAATGCCAGGGGTATATGCTTACTAGCCCTCGCGTTCCCACATATAGCCCCCATCTCCACTTGTCCCATCCCAAGTTCGATTCCAACCCGCCATTCCCCAGGTTTAGCCCCCGTGGAGCGTTACCTCGGCCGCACCGGGTCCAGCCCTCCACGAGTCTACACCCCAAGCGCCCCTGGGACCGATGGTAGGACCAAGTCTCTGTTCTTCGGATGGCACAAGTAAGACTTTCACCGGTCCATTATCTCGGATAAGCACCTTAGCAATGTTATGCCGATCAGCAGGCGAACAGCGAACGGGCCTTATGCGACTCGGGCGGAGTCCAGTGCACAATATCATAAACCATGAGTAACTCATAAAATATCCGCCCGGTCTCCATTTAAATCAGAAGCATATATAACAACTTACCTCAGTGAGATTTTTGTAAGTTTTTGAAATCACCTACGCGACGAGTGACTCCATTCACCCGTGTCTACTCGTACCTAGCATTACTAGGCACTCGTCCTACGAACTCTAGGTGTAGGTTCTAGGGCCAGGGCGGCCAGGATATCTAATGCAGTTGGTTCCAATCAACTCCTGATGCATATGCCTAATCATCAAGACATAAGATGTTTGCTGGATATAGCATGGTCCTGCCTACCTTTGATTACTTTTAAGAAAACCAACAAACTAAACTAGGTTAGTTTGCCGGGTTGTGAGGCTTTGTCCCAGGCAACCCCTTGAAGCAGGGACGGATTTAATCAGCGACCCTCCGTCTTCTTGCTCCGGATATAGCCTGTCGTCCGTTTTCTTGATCACTGGTCTCTCCTGTGTTGGTAGCTCCTTGCACGCGGGGTCTATATGCATGATAAAATGCAAGTGAGTGCAAGAGAATGCAAATACATGCATATGATACAGGTTATATGCATGACATAGTGCAATCATGAGTGCAACGAATTGCGAATGTATGCATGAGGTGTCAATGAAATATAATGCATGATCAAACAACTTGTGAATACTGGGTTCGGGTATTCATAGTTTAAACACACCCCAAAACAAGAAAATTTAACGACTTTGCTAAAAAATCATACAGCCCATCACTAAGAAAATCGTACAAACCATTACCACATTTTATCTTAGAAGTTATTGGGAATAATTGTTCTATATGTGTACACAGTCTCTATCAATGAAATGAAGTTGTCTCTTAAAGTTAAACATATACATGCAAATTAATGGACACGCTACCTTTATGAATAAAATGTACTCATAAGATCATGTAGTTAGAAAACTCCAAATCGATCTCAAATCTTTACCACATGCAGCAACATACTCCATAACGCTACTATATTTTTCCCATAATTTTATTAGCAGTTTAAATACACATTTTCCTATTTTTTTTTTCAACTAGTAGCATTTTATTATTTTCAATTCAGCATCTAAAACACACATGCACAAACTCATACTTTACTGCTGAGCTACCCATATTATATAGAGTACATGAAAAATACTAGAAGTCATATTTGAGCATATTTTATATAGCCTTCATTGTCCAAGTTAATTAAATACACAAATCACATGCATAAGGGCAAAACAGTAATTAAACAGTCAATGCTAGTGCTACCAAAAATCACACAGTACCTAGATGCCATAACAAAGCTACTGTCCAAGTTTCATAATTTTTGGAGTTCATTTGGTCCACTTTTACCATTTATCAACCTACCCATGCATGCACTAAACCAGGGGCAAAACAGTCTTTTCACACATCCACATCATACCTATCCTGTAGATCTACTCACAAGGGGTCCATAGCCACTGAGTTTGTCCATTTTGGATTTTTATTTGATTTATTATGAATTTCCAAAGTTTCAGCCGAATTAATTCAAAAATAAAACGAAAATCATCAGATCCGGGACCTAAACATAATTAACTCTAACTTCCGGGGGCTAGCCTGCAAATTTCTCACGATTCAGTGAATAGTATGTGGACTATATTGTAATTAAATCAAAACCGGGGGGCTGGATCGAAGGATCCGCACCCCTTCTTCCTCCTCCCGGCGCGCGCGTGGGCGCGGCGGCGTGCGCGTGCGCCGGCGAGCTTCGGCTCGCCGGGGCCGCGACGCGGGGCGCGTCGGGTGCGCGAGGACACGGGGCTCACCCTGGGGTAGACCTCGGCGTCGGGGAGGGTGCGGACGAGGCGGCGCGGCGGTGAACCGAAGAGGGTCGGCGGCGTGGACGGCGCCGTGAACGACGTCGAGGCGGAGGGGATCTGGGCGTCGCGTGGGCGAGCGGCGACGAGGAGGGGTGCGTCGGGTGCGCGGGAGTGAGCCGAGTGCGGTGGAGTAGATCTAGGGGCGCGAGAGGCGGCGGAGTGGGCGGCGCGAGCTCGAGCTTGAGCTCGGCTCGGTAATGGCGCTCGGGCGAGGTCGCGAGCCGATCTCGCGGTCTAGGGCGGGAGCGGCGGCGAGAGTGGGCGGAGGAGAGGCGGACGGGCGAGGCGAAGGCGGTGGTGGGGTCTGGAGGCACGGGGAGGGTCGGAGGCGGCCGGCGTGGGAGCTCGAAGCCGGCGGCAATGGCGGGCGGCTCGGGCGAGAGCGAGCGAGGCGAGGGCGTGAGCGAGGGGAATGGACGGGGATGCACCTGGACGGGTACGCGGGCGAGTGTAGAGCCGAGGGGCGCGGCCGGCGATCCGTGGGCGCGCCGGCGTGACCGTACGCCGGCGGCCGCGTGTCGGGCGGCGCCCCGGACACGGTGGCTGCCCGGCGGAGGCGGGCCCACCTGTCAACGACCGCGGGGAAAGGAAAATAAAAGAAAAAGAAAAATGTGTTTCTTTTTTCTCTGAAAATCGAAATTTTGACCTATTTAGAGCCTGATTTTGAAAAAGTGCCAATTATATGAAATGTTCTACTCTTTGAGTTCTACAACTTTGTCAATTGGCTCATCTTCAAATTCGGTGCATAAATATGAAATTCATTTGAATTTAGCTCTCAAGTTTAGTTTGACCCACAAACCCCATTTATTTGAAAATTCCAAAACTCCCCCTTCCAGCCATTTTCACCCAAGGAGCTTTTTGACAATATTGTTGAAAACTTCATGATCTACAACTTTTCTAATTTGGTCTTTGTATGAAAATGAATGTATGTTGGAGAAAGATTTGAATTACTAAATAGGTGGGGTTTGAGTTGGTTTTCTGTGTTGATAGGAAATGACTCTAAACCTCATGTGAACATCATTAAATGACTAAGCTCCAATTATAAAAGTTGTCTCTCTCTTGTTTGGTTACAACTTTGTTAATATGGGTCTCACCCAAAACTCAACAGAATCCAAGATATGACTGTAAATATAGCCTCACTCATGCAATAAACCGGGTTTTTGAACTTGAAGCTTAAACCAAACTTGTTTCAAATGCACAAACACATGTTATGATGTTATGCCATGATGTTTAAGGATGATGCTTCATGTAAGATGAGTGATTATGCAATTGAGATGCCGGAGCATCACACCCGTCGAGTTGAAGTAAGCGCGCACCACCTCCTTGTCCCCGCCGCCTTCGCCTGCGCGCGCCGCTTGCGCTCCGGGTCCGAGAGCGACACCACCACCGACAGTGTGGCCGCCGCGGCCGGGAGGGAGAGCGGCGGGAGGTCGGCGGCCGTCGAAAGCGCCGCGACGGCGGCCGTGGGAGGCCTGCGCTGCGGGTGGAGGAGGACGTGGGATAGCGGGTGCCGGAGGAGCGCGGCGGGCCAAGGGGCAGCGAGTGCAGGCCGAGGAGCGGGTGCCCAGCGAGTGGCGGCGGGGGAGCTCGGTGGTGGCGGGGGAGCGGCGGTGAGGAGGGGCAGAGGCGGAGAGGGAGGACGAGACGACGGCGACGGTGAGGTACGAGAGAGGAAGAGGGAGGAAAAAGATGGTTGTGCCCAATGTTATCCTAAACGGTAAACAGTCGGTCACCTACTGTTTAGCCATTATTCGGTGCTAAACGGCCGTTTAAACGGGTTTAAATGGTGTAAATGGCCAATTAAACGGAAACGGTCAGTCCCTGTTTAGTGTTTAAACGGGCTAAACGGCCGTTTAGGCGAACAGTGGTTGTGCCACTGTCACGTGGGGCCCGCAGCCACGTGTCATCTGACAGGTGGGACCCACTGCCACCTCACACGAAACCGCCTTCATATACCGGCCAGGGTGTAAAAATACCCGGTTTCAATAGTTGCGGGAGCAAAGATTCCTAGTTTTGCAGTTTGAGGTGCAAAATCGAACTGCGGCTAAAGTTAAAGGTGGTCACGTAGACTTTTTCCAAAAACATATGAAGTGGGTGGGGGTAAAATGCTAACATATGACGGGCCTAGTAGAAAAACTCAAATCACTTTGCGCAAAGGGTAGTGCTTCACAGCCATGAATGTATCCATATAAAGCTTGATTCATTTCTCCTCTAATTTTTTAATCCCTTTCATTTCCATTTCTAAGTGTTTCCAAACATCCCAAAAATAAGCTGAAAATTCATGGCATCCAACTAAAGAGATGATCAGTCATTTTATTCTTTCAAATTCTTTTGTGGCAATCATATGGTTGCTCCAGCGAACCAACACCAACGAAAGGGAAAAAAAAGGAAAAAGAAACGGAGATTCGTTTGCCTTCCCTTTCCCTGTTTTCCTCTGTAGAGAGAACCGCAAAAAACACACAGGAGCTCGAGAGCTTTTTTTTTTTTTTTTTTTTTGATAAAATGCTCGAGAGCTTGAGGAGCAAAAGCGAAAGCACCGCCTGTCCTCCAAACCAAAGCAGCCACGAAGAATCGGCCCCAGAAAGCACGGCACGCAGCCGAGAACGAGAAGCAGCCAGGCGGGGAGCCATCGCAAAGCGGCCGTCCAACAGCGGGGGAGCGCGCGGGGGAGCGCACGTCATGCAGTGCGGCGCCAGGGGAGCCACCCGCCCAGCGATCCAGCACCACCCAAAACCCAACCAGGGCGGCCTGCCTCCACAGAAAGTACCAAGAGAGAGGCAGAGGACAGGAGAGAGCATGGAGCTCTGCGTCTCCACCGCCGCCGCCGTGCCCTTATCCTTCGCGCCGCTCCGCCGTGGCGCGTCCGCTTCCACCGCCATCCCACTCCGCCGGCGCCTCCCAACTCGAGGTTCGGCCTCTCCGTCCCCATCATCCATCACTCTGTATATCAGACACTCGCAAGTCGCAAGTCGCAAGCTAACGGTGCCTCACTGCTGTCTTGCTTGCTGCTCTGATGTCTAACTTTCAGGCTGGCGCTGCGCCAGTGCGTCCGTGCCTGACCCGGTGCCGTCCGAAGAGCCCGCATCCTCCTACACCACCACCGTCGTCGTCACGGACAAGCCCGATTCGCCTGCCGACGCCGACGACAAGGTCGTCGAGGAGGTTTGTCCCGAGCCTAGCGGCTCCGTCTCCGTGGAGGAGCCTGTAGCAGAGCTGGTGTCGTCGGAGGCGTCCCCTTCCCCGTCCCCGTCCCCGGATGACGCCGGCCTCGATGACATAGCCGACATACTGAGCAAGGTATCGCCATGCTGCTGCTGCAGCACGTTACCTTCTTTGCCGTCCATGGCCCCAACCAGCTTTAGCCACACCATTTGCCTGTCTGCTGCGGGCCACCTATGAATGCTTCTGGTAACTTTATCTTATGTGGAATCAAACCAAAGTGAAATGGTGTTTACCAGTTTATGTGAATCAAGTCCTACAGAAAGGTCATGAGCTCGGTTTGGCAATGTAACTACAGCTGAGTGAAATAGCAACTGATGTTCATGTTGTAAGGCTCAATTACGTTTCCAGAATATAATTCTAAAAAAAAAAAAATTACGTTTCCAGAATTTGCTGCAAGAATCTCTACAAAACAAAGAGAGTCAACTAGGCAAATATAACATCCAGAAATACAGTTTTTACTGGCCCAATTAAATGAAGTTTCACCATCCAGCATTGAGCTATGTTACCATCTTACCTGTGAAACTGGTGAATCAATAAGCTGAATGATTCTGATAATCTGATTTGAAGAACTCTAGACTTCCATAGACCTAGCATGCTGTGAAATTACAAACTGTCTTTTTCATATGCCCTACCAGACATATACCATATTTTTTGTTGCTTCAGACTTTCAGAGTAAGCCAAACTTCATCATGTGACTGCATGTATTGCATTAATTATTCTTAGAATAGAAAAAAACACTACGTGTACTGTCTTAGTCTCATGTTTCAGTTTTCATTTCTAAAGAGAATTTATTTTTCAAATAGAAACTTCATGCGGATATATTCAATTTTGATGGTCCCTTTTTCTATCTTGGATGAATTGTTCGTTGCTATCTTGTTGCTTACTTATCTGTGCCTATATTTTCCAGTTGAACATTGAAGTGACTCCCACTTTAATCCTCACCGGATCTGGTGCTTTTGTTGCTCTATTGATTCTGACTTCTGTTGTTTCTGCAATTGATAAAGTCCCCCTGGTACGTACTGATATCATCGCCTCATTAAATCTGTACTTAATTTTAATAGCAAATGATCACTGACCTGCGTCTACTCGTTGCAGCTTCCAAAATTGCTGGAACTAGTAGGAACTGGATACTCATTTTGGTTCACTGCACGGTATCTCCTTTTCAAGGTACATCTGACTTCTCAAATCACCCCACAGAACCTGTCTCGATTGTAGCTATACTATGTGCTCAGTGACCTGATCGGGTTTCTGTTTTAAAATTTTCTGTATGCAGGAAAGCAGAGATGAAATGTTTGCAAAGTTCGAAGACCTTAAACAGAGGATTATCTGAGCGGTCGATGAGTGACCTTTTGGCACGTGTTTGGGCTTTACAGCCAGCTTATTATTAGGTTTTCTCCTTTTTCTTTTCAAATATTATCGAAAGGGTAAAGAAGGTCCTGTATCTAAAGTTTCTTCTATTGGGGTCCGTTATCGGACTAAGCTCGGCTAGCACGCTTGTTCAACTCTTTCTAGCTGTTTTTCGCTTGATTTCATGTGTATACTACTCTCGAGTAAAGCCTTAAAAAGTTGATATGCCATATGTTCTCACTCATTTCAAGTCCTATTCGGTCCTTATCGGTCATCGTTAATTCAGATACCAAATGTTAATCTCGAAGAGCCTTCTGTGACAGGGCTGCAGGACAAACTATCCCACTTACAACGATGCTAGAAGTTTGCTTCCAATCATTTATGTACTATAGTAACTAGAAAGTTAAATCCCTAAATAAGAGAGAACAAATTTGTACATTGAGTCAAATACAAGTTGCAGTATCCCCTTTGTAACATAAAGGGCTAGAACATTCATTCTTATAGGTTAGCAACAGTATGTCACATACAAGGAGCAACAGGTTGTAATCAACAACAGCTGATCAACAAATAAAAATCAACTCTGTTGTATGCTGAACTAGGTCTTTGGCTCCCCCAAAATGGCACCGGACTAATACTTTTACAATCAGACATCATCCAAGACTGAAGATAGGCGCAGAAAGTGCAGATTATGGTACCCCTGAATATGTTCACCATACTGAGTACCTTATGCCAAGGCCGTTGCAGGTAAGGATTAACCCCTTGTGCCGGTTTAGGTAGTCCTGAAATAGTTGGCAGAAACAAAACGAGTGAGAGAACCATCGTGTGACAAACCAGCAAGATAACATCAGGAAAAAAAAGTTGCTTACCACTACATTCTGATCTTGAACATATAGAATGCCTTTCCTGTCGTACTCTTGCCTTTTTGCAGGATTACTCAGAACTGCCAAAAAGAAATGTTGGGGGCATAAGAAACAATAATACAAGCTCTATTATAATACCTGATAGAGAATGAAGATGGCTGCTCATCTTTTCCATAGGGCCCAAAGGGCAAATGTACACTCGGTAACCTTACAAAGAGACCCCTACTCTCTAGGGTAAATACACAACATATGTATAAACACTATACACACTAACAATACCAAGATTTGTCTTTCTTTCTAGAATGGAAAGTAAAGACTAAAGAGCACAGTGAAAGAATACTTCTTCAGGAAAAAGAGTCCTATTATCACAGGTAGATTTCACTAGAGCTAGACTGATCGACAAATACAGCCTAAAAGTTCAAATGTTCAACAATGTGGCTCAACTGCTCAAGCGCCATGGCCAATTATGGCTAATAATAATATCAGATATTTGCCTAAATATCTGACACACAGTTTCACAACTTTCTAATAAACTATTCAAGATGGTTTGAAAGAAGCAACAAATAATTTCAAATAATTTCTCCTAAATGACACAGAAGTGCCAATGACTTGCCAAGCTAGTGAGCAAGGAGCCAAGGACACTACACTGCTTTGAACTGGCTGAAGTCAATGTATAAACAATAAATATAATAGGAAATATCAGATTTATGGTGGCCATTCCATCTTATTTTCTTGTACAAGGGCATATTCTTGGTTTGGCAGTTCAGCAACATCTATGGTAGAGTCTGTAATTGCTTCATAGCCGAGTAAAAACTGACTAATGTTCATGATTATATACCAGCCTGATTTGCTTCGGTTTAACTATCTTAAGGCTTTAAGAAGTAGCTCCATCACTCAGAAACAATATAATATAATTTATGGTCAATTTGCTAAAATTTGGGCTGACATCCAAATGATTTGCTACTTCTTAGAAAATCTTATGGTTTTTGTAAGTCAGAAATATTCATAGCCATGTGGAAGTACCACAAAAATTGAGAACAATTTAGCATAATCTGTGCAGTGGTGGGCAAGGAACAGAAATACCTGGGAACAGAATGATGTTGCTTGCATGCCATTTGGGGACAATAAAATGCATTGTGCAATACATGAATGTGATGATATGCTACTGTTATCTAGTCCACAACATTGTTACATGCTATTGCTGACCAACTAACCAAGCTCACCTTGGTATGCCTCGTTAATTTCCTGAAATCTAGATGTTGCATTCTCTTCGCCCTGCTTCTTATCAGGGTGCCATTTCTACAACAAACGGAAAAAAAAAGGATTAACAGCTGTTACCACCAACACAAAATCAAGTAAATTATGTAAGAGAGAAGCACAGAAGGTTTCCATCAGCAGGCATAGCATCTGTAATGAAGGAAACCATGCAGGAGAAATACAAATCAAGGTAGGCAGACTTTGCATAGGAACACTGAACTACACAATTAAAGAAGTAGTACCAGCGCAAGCCGGATATAGCTGGACCTGATCGTCTCCTCCGACGCATCACAGTCTACTTCCAGTATCTTATAGTAATCCTGCACGCACAATTGCGGCATTAGCACGGGGGACCACAGGTTACATAACAACCCTAAGCGCGCGAAAATGGGGGAACGGAACTCAATTCTCCATGATACGGTTTCTAGATTCCAATCGGCCCAGATTTCCCTCCCTATCTCAATTAGCCGACCCAGGGGGGGTGGGGACTGGGCGGGGTAGCATCACGCCTCACCTTGTGCTTGCCGAGGAGCGAGATGAAATCGAAGTCGACGGGGGTCTCCTCCCGGGCGGCCTCGCCACCGACGCCCTCCCACTCCCACCACATCCCCTACCCTCCTCCGCTCCCCTCGCCGTGGGATTGGCTCCTCGCTCCGCCGCCGCGCGATTGTCCCGCCGCCGAAGCGATTCTTTTTCCCGGGAGTCCTTCGGGTCCGTCGCGGAGTCGGAGATGGCAGTGGCGCGGCGCCGTGGGTTGGGTGGATTCTGTGGGCTGGACGTCAGAAGGTTCAAGATTTTTTTGTTCTAACTGTTTTCCTTTGACTGGAGCAAAACCTTTTTTTTTTTTTTTTGGAATGGACGGAGCAAAACTTGACACGACCGACGCGGCCTCGCCAGTAGCACTTGTTAGGCCGAGCCCAGCAACAAGCTCCTCTCCATGGCCTGGCCTTCTGAGAAATTTGGGCTTGCTTGACTGAGATGCCGTTTCACCACAGCCCAGTAGCTGACCGGTCACAACGCACAACCCACAGCCCACAGGCCCGGCTGTCTCCAATGGAAATCTCTAAAGAAGTTTTCTGAAACACTGTTTTGCACTGTTTAACATAAATGCTGCACTGTAGACAGAGAGAAAGATAGTTGAAATAGTGATAGGGAATGGGATTTGAGAAGTGTTGTTGGAGATAGTCTCAGACCACAGGTTCAGTTTTGTCAGTGGACTAGTGGAGCCGTGAGGGAAAAAAAAAAACAAGCATGAGCGTCGCTGTCTCGGCATGATTCGGCAGCTGAAGTCATGCCAATATTCGATCGCGCTCGATCAACCCGGTTCGAATTAAAGTTGTGTTAGCGCTACGCTCGCCGCCGCGCACCACCGTGCATTTGTTCACTAAAATATTATAGAGCTAGCACGGCAAAAGGGCTCTTGAACACCGGCTTTCCCACGCATTGCTGCATGCAAGGAAGGTCCCAGGAGACGCTCCACTCGTTTCAGGGATCCCTGAAGGAGTGAAGGCTACAGCTTTGCAAGACGCCAAGCGCTGCGGCGTTCGGATGATCGGATCAGAGGCCCCCGCCCCCACGGAACCTGCCGTGTAACCTGGGCGCGTTCCGCTTTGCATCCCGGTTGCATCCCCCACCTGCCAAGTTGCCAACTAAAACAAAAAAACAGTGCAGTTATTTGCAGACGACCTCGGTTCCACTGGAGGCATCATCGGCAGAAGAGGAAGAATCCAGTACAGGCAGGGCCCGTACCTGTCTGTCCACAGCTGACATTCCGTAGTGGTGAAGGAAGCAGATCTCTCTCTCACGACGAAATTGCTCCGCATGCACGTGCAGTTTCACACCGCGCAGTGACCGAAGCCCCGGTCAAGGCAAAACACCGTGCATCATTGTTCACAACTCAAAGCACCCGAGGCTTTCTGAAAATACACAGGGTTAAACAATAATGATTTCACTGTTTCCAGCTATGCCCCTAGCTAGCTAGGAGCCGGAGAGCGGGCGAAGAGCTCAACGACAAGGGCGCACGCCGGCACGCGCATCCTTTGCGTGGGTGCAGGTCCGCGCTCGCAAATGCGTTCCATGTGGGCGTGGAGTACGTGGGAGAGACGAACAAGACGACGCGCGCATGCGCCAGCAGCGCCACCCACCGGGTCCTCGACGGCTTTCTCGTCCAATCTAACCTGACCAAACCACTCCCTTTGCCGCGTCACACCGGAGGGGAAAAAACGCATTCCGCTCCGGCGCTCCGTGGCTCACACAGTCACGCTACCGGAAAGCTAGCGTTGGTGAAACTTGCAAGACACAGTACAGTACACTACCAAGATGATACTGTGGACAACCGTAAAAAGGCTCATGAAGATACTGTGGACAACCGTAAAAAGACTCATCGGTAATTTTCCAAACGAGGCATGAATGAGGGCAAAGCCTTTGGCTTTTGGCCTTTTGCTCCCTGCGATCCATCATCCCGGGCCCACATGTACGCCATTCCAGCACAACTACCCAGAAAAGGGAGCACCGAAAGCTCGAGGCGATGCCACTGCCAGTGGCAGGAGCGCTCCCGCCGCTGCAATTCCCACGGGACACCGAGGACAAAACCGTCTTTCGGCCACGTAGTAGCTGGGATAAACGTTTGAAAAAGGATCCCGACACGCGGGGCCCGCAGCCATGTGAGACCGCCCCGCCCGCCCACGCCTCCCCATGCGCCGCCCCGGACACCGAACGCCGGAGCCCCACACGCTGCGCCTTGCTCGATGCCCGCCACGCGTAGCCACATCGAATCCGACGGCGTCCGCTGCGTGGTACAGGCGTACCGCGCGCGAGCGTTCCCACCGGCCGGTCCACAGTCCGGGTCGGCCCAGTCCACTCCACTCCACCCCACTTCGCGGAGCACAGCTGCGCACCACCGCCACGACGTCCGCCCACTGCCACCAGCGTTTCGACCGTTTACGGGGGGAGGGTCCCCGTCCCGCCGACGTTGCCGCGCGCGCCCTGACGCCGTCAACGCGCCTCGGACTCTCCCGTTGTGGCTGACGGGCCGGGGAGGTTTAACGGAAAGAAAGGAAACGGACGACCAGAGAGAATGGCCCAGCTGCGGCGAGCGAGTCCACCCCATCGTTGCAGCGGTTTACGCATATGCCCCTCTGTTCCTAGGTACATTTTGTTTTTGCAGTAACGCAAGGAAAGGTCACTGCGCCGTATTTTAAGATACAGTAAATATAATAATGACAATGCTGCGTGTTACTCCTCCTAAATTAGAAGCTTTACTCTCGAAATCAATTGTTTCCTTTTTACGGTGGCTATGCAGCGCGTCAATTTTCGTGTCCAATGTCGACCACAGCAGCGTTAATAATCCAGGAAGGGATAATCTCGTTTTCTTATTATAGGGAAGGAGCGATCTCGTCCATGCTAATATCGTGGCAACCGTGAGGGCATACCTGTAAAGTCGCACTCCCCCCTTCCCGTTTGTTCGAAGGGAGTGGGGGTTTAGTAATTTTGCTAGTACGCCATGAGCTAATAAACTCGTCTTGTCCCTTTCCTCGGCTCCCCCCTTCCCCTTCGCTCACTCGGTTTCGGTTCCGCTCCACGCTCCCGTCGCTGTCGCGCATCCAGCTGCCCCGCAGAATTCTTCGCGTCATTCGTTTCGTTCGAAGGAATTCAAACCCGGGCGCTCGCGTCACTCCCAGCGGCAAATCCGCGCGCCGATTCGGCTCCAAGGTAAGCATTTTCCCCTGCACGATTCGGCTCCCATTGCCCTTAATTCTCCCTCCGTGCTCAAATCCGCGTCTGAGGAATTTTTTTCGGATTTTTTCGGGGGTTGTGAGAATCACCCGCATTTGGTGCGCTCGGCTTGGAGTTTTTCTGATTTTTGCTGGATTTGTTCGTCCGTTTCAGTTGGAACCCGCATGCGCTCGCCATGTTCACGGAGGGGCTAGATCGCGACGCCCTCAAGTGGGTGCGACAGGTGAGTGAGCGCGCCGCTCCGCCGAGCCCTTGCTGATTTGAGCTGCTGCGGCCGCGGGTTCCCCGTCTCTGACGCGTTTTTTTTTTTCTGTGCCGGGTGGTGGAATGCGTCTGCAGGGCCAGGGAGCGGCGGCGCTGCACAGCCACGACCGCATGGACGCGCTCCGCGCCGTGCGCGGCGCGGGGGCCGGCCGCAGCGGGCTTGGAATGCCGCCGCCGGAGAAGTTCCGGAGCGGGCACATGCCGCGCGGCGCGGCGGTGCCGCTGTCGCGCTCCTCGATGCGGAGCGACGACGGCAGCGCCGCCTCGGGATCCGACATGGACGAGTCGTCGGACAACGACGAGATTGAGGTCTGCAGCGGCAGGTACTCTGTGGACTCGTCACCCCGCCGCGACGACATGACCCGCCGCACGGCCGTGCCCCTCTACCGCTACGCCACCGTGCCTGGGCAGCAGCACTACTACTCCACAGATGATGGTTACTCGGACTTGAGCTCTTCGCGAGACACAGCACTACCAAGGGCTAAAGCACAACCGTTGCGACGTCCACAAGCACGGGTTGTTGGGTACGTTGACGAGGAGTACTCGGACTCTGCAGCCAGCTCTGAGTTTTCTAGCCAGGTGGAAGGGCAGAGCAATGGTGTGACCTCCAAGGGTGGTTATGCATCAGAGTATTCACACACTGGTCCAGCCCGAAGAGAAGCGAACAATGTGATTCCTAAGACTCGTGCAGCGGCAGCGAACTACAGCCGCAATACACCTCTAAACTCGAAAGCTTACCAACCAAACACCTATTCTGCCCATGTCCCTGCACGAGAGGATGCGAAATCAACACATAAATCGGTTAGTTTTCTTGTTTATTTGTGAAGCAATTCATTCATCTGCCCCGTTCTTTCTCTATGTGATAGTTACCATGATGTTTGAAGTTGAGGTTACATTTAAAAGCGTGGGAATAGGTTAAGTATAATGTGATGCTCAACGATAATATACCTGTTTAAATATGATTTTTGATTAAATATCACATAATTAGATCGATAGATCATTTCACAAATGATATTCCTGTTTAACTTTGAAATGGTTTGACAAATATTCTAGTTATTGACCAATGTATGTATTCTTTGAACACTATTTTCTGCAAACATCACCATTTCAGTGAGTTATCTGTGGGTCTCATGGCTAAATGGGCCATATTATAGTTGCTCCACTCCTGTTTGTGTGTATATGAGCCACCTTAGGTCTCTGCTGAAGGATAACTCGCCTATACATTTAGTTTACTAGGGTAATGGTCAGGATGATTCATTGAGAAAAAAAATGCTTCTGAATGCTCCAGAAAGAACACATGTTTCTTTCATTCTTTGTTGCCATGATCAATGTGGAATGCTTGATCAGCACTGGAACTAACTCCAACTGACTGAAAGTGCCATTTTTCTGGTTCTGTTCACAGTGTACTATGGCACCCAAAGTTGCTTGTAAAATCTTGGTTGTTGTCTGGGGCTCTGGGCATATGCATATCCTGATTCTTGAAACTTCTTGCTGGGGTCTGATTTCCTCCAAAGTCCAAACAAAAAGGATAAATCAGCTTACTAAGATGATTCGAATTGTAGATTATATTGTCATGTTTCTCTGCTTTGTCCTTAACCAACAGCATTATCCATCGTCCTTGATAAACTTAGTTTCAACTCTGAATGGTTCTTGGTTCTTACATAATTGTATGTGTTGATCACGCTAACTTCTTGATGTGATTCTTAAAACTGTTCAAGTTTGATGATCTATTTTATGTGCAGGATGGGTTGTCTGATGTCCCCAGTGCGCCTCCAATACATGATTATGACAAGGACAATCATCCAGTTACTCATGATGATACTAGGTCTTCTGCTAATGCAAATTGCGCTGATGGCTTATCTGCCAAAAAAGAAGAACACCAAGTTAACGGGGCAGCTAACTTAGCTGACAAAAATGATAGGTAGCCTCTACCGTGTCTGAAAATAACATTTTTTGAACAAAATGAAATGCTTCATTCTGTCTACTCATCCTTCTGTTTATTCTTTCCTTCTATGTAGGGGCACTATGAATGCATTACACACAAGCAAGCCATCTAGTTCAATTCCTCTTCGAGTCCCAACCTTTCATGCCAGGTATTTTTTTTATTAAAA
The DNA here is from genome assembly GCA_022530915.1 of Paspalum notatum. Taxonomy (NCBI): domain Eukaryota; kingdom Viridiplantae; phylum Streptophyta; class Magnoliopsida; order Poales; family Poaceae; genus Paspalum; species Paspalum notatum. The sequence continues at coordinate 3,651,624 of CM039687.1, read as the reverse complement.
GAGATGTATTGAAATAACATTGCAGTGGTCCTGGTATTCTAACACAGTTCTTGAAACTTTCTACAGCCTGCAAGGGCCCTGGTATTCTGTACTTGCATATGATGCTTGTGTACGCTTGTGCCTTCATGCATGGGCTAGAGGTTGCATGGAAGCTCCAATTTTTCTTGAAAATGAATGCACACTCCTGAGAAAAACATTCAGGTGAGTTAACTCTTGGACATAGTTGAGTAAATAGCTCAGGAAAACTAAACAGGCTAGAAGCTTGTTGTTAGTTATTCTATGATTCTATCTGCACCATGATTGCTGCCTCTAGCATCTGTTAGTTCTGTCCTTTATTAGGATAGCTATTGCTTTGTGTTTTGCATTTTTATTATCAGGTATCCGCAACAACAAAAAGTTTTGATGAAATAACACATTATAAGGACATGCCTGATTGCCTATTCTCGGTTATCTCTGTTGCCATCCATTATGCTATGAGATTTTATCTTCATTAGTACACCATGACAAAATGATTTTGACTTTTGAAGCACGTCGTGTATTTTGATGATTTTTGTTCAAGGTAAATTTATACTTATCAAAATTAGAGTTGATGCATAAAATTGGTAGGTGTTCCTGTCTTGTGTGTATGTAACAATAGTTATCAAAACATTTGTGTTGCATCATCCTACATACACTGGATGTCTTGGCAGTCCCATGAGAAGACCTTTTTCTCAGTGTGCATGGTTATGCCTTCTGACTTCTTTTGCCCATTCTTTTCAATAGAAATGCATTTGTTTTAATTATTCTGGAAGTGAGACACATCCCCAGCTAGTTGGTTTAGTTTTAAAATTCCAATGTCCGCTTACTATTGCAGATCGTTAAGACTGAACATAGCTTCTTTAAGGCCTAAATTGATCTGCATGTTCTAAACTAGCGTAGTGCAATTAATAGCAAATTTTAGCAAGGTTCTCAGATATCAGCACTTGAATGATAATTCTGGCTACAATATTCAATGTGCTATAGAATTTTTGGTTTTTGTATTTCAAAAGCTTATAGTTATTCATTTTCATATTGTTATGGTGCAATATTCTTGCTCATGCCAGTTGGCCTACAGCTACAGGTCGTCTTTTTTCATACTTCTAAATTCTAATGTGACGCTTGAATAAGCTCTGACATTCTTGAATGTTTCATTTAGCTTGCAAAATGTCTTGTTACAATCAGAAGAGGAGCTTATGTCAAAGCGTGCATCAGAGCTAGTTAGTGAAGGAGCTGCATCGAAGCCCAAGAAAACGATAGGCAAAATGAAGGTTCAAGGTACAAAATCCATTTGCATACCCTGTCTGTTGCTATTTTCTGTTATTATTCATGAAGACCTCTAAAAAAAGTTGTATTTCATAGTTGCTAGACTGTTGCCCACGCTCAGTTTGGATTAATAAATTGAATTCCGAGGCATTAATGCTAACTTAAAATAATTCTGATTGCAGTTCGCAAAGTTCGGATGTCTGTAGATATGCCTTCTGGCTGCAACTTTTCATCATTGCCAATGGTGAAACTGGAGTCTGTCCGTTACCGTTTATCCAATGTGCAATCCACACTTTCATCAGGATGGGAGTCTGTACGTAGAGTTCGAGTTTTACCGCAGCTTCCTGCTAACAGTTCGTTCTCAAAGCATAGCTTAGCATACATGCAAGCAAGTGCTCAGTATATCAAGCAGGTGTCTGGTCTGTTAAAGGTTGGTGTAACCACTCTTCGGAGCAATTCATCCTATGAAGTGCCACAAGGTTAGTCTCATAGTGTTGACCTCACCCTATCAACTTAGCCTCATAGCACTTCTGTTGACCTCAGCCTATCAACTTAGTCTCATACTGTTTTTTTTTTCCCTCAGAGACATACTCCTGCCAGTTGAGGCTTAAAAGTTCACCTGAAGATGATGTGATACCTATGCAGCCAGGATCTGGTGAAACCCATGTCTTGTATGTCCAAGAGAAGAGCCTAAAATAACATCTTATTTTATATTATTTATGTCACCATTCATTTATTTCATTATTTGCTCTGAATACTAAGTGCATTATGTATTTGCCAAAAATTACTCTCATAAGAACAAAATAATCTTATAAAATAGGTCAAACTGATCATTTATGTGGATATTTCAGCTTTCCTGATAGCCTGGGAGACGATTTGATCATCGATGTGTCTGATTCAAAGGGAAAGCCCTGTGGTCGTGTTGTTGCTCAAGTTGCTACAATGGCTGAGGATGCTGTAAGATTTTATGAACCGTTTTGCTACTTGTTGTCAAAGTTCTTTATCAGCAAAAGGCCTCTTGTTGGGACCAGAGTGATAGCTCAGTGGATAGTGTCCATACTCCAATTTCATGATCTGCCTATTGTATTACTTTGTTTGTGCCTGAATAAAACAATGCCCCTCTAAAACATCCAAATTTCTTTGTGCAGGCTGACAAGTTGCGTTGGTGGTCAATATTCCGGGAACCTGATCATGAACTTGTGGGCCGCATACAGCTCTATATCCACTATACAACCGCTTCTGATGAGAGCAACATGAAGGTACACATGCTGACATTTTGAACTCTCTGAATGTGTTTCCCATGGATCTAGTGTAATTTTTTTGACCATAGTTCATGGTAGACTGCAACTTGATGCTCATGTGCCATTGCTATACTATTCATTTAACCGGCAGTTAATTTCTTAGAGAAGATGTGAACATTGCTGGAGTTGAGGGCTGGCAAGCTGTTTTGATTCTTGTTAATCTGGGAATAACACTCTGTATTAGCTCATCTCTGGCGTGATGGTGTATGACTTTTTTGTGGAATGACTGTCGTTTTTTATCTTAGATTTACACAAACTTACCAAACATGTTATGATATTAGTGGATTTGGCACCATCTGTAGTTTTGAGTTGACATACTAGGGGCATATTCGATGTGAAATCATATTAATCTTAAATATCCTCTTAGCACAATAATGCAACCATAGAATCTGCAAACTTTGTTGGCTCAAACGCAAGAAAATAGTAGCCTTTTTCAAAATATAAATCATGTCAGAAGTGAACTAGTGATAATCGTTAATTAACTGTCTTCCTATTTGGCAATAGCATTTAAATGTTACTGTATGATTGAAAGAATACTACTTTGCTTATACTTGTTGGACACTTATGGTTTGTCTCTATATTAATAGCCATTCTTGCTCTGTAGTATGGTTCTGTTGCAGAAACTGTTGCATATGATATTGTTTTGGAAGTTGCAATGAAAGCGCAGCACATTCAGCAGCGAAACTTGGTTGTGCATGGCTCTTGGAAGTGGTTGCTGACAGAATTTGCGTTGTATTATGGGGTTTCAGATGCCTACACAAAGTTGAGGTACTTGTTAGTTATTACACTGGGCGAGTCTTTTCTATACTGTACTAGCTTTTTAAATGCTTCATTGTGAATTATGATTTTAACTTACCTTGCGAACTGTGGCATGCTTGATTTAAATGATTAAATCTAATGTCCTGTAATGCACATGCCAATTATTTTTGTTATGTCATGTTATACTTGATGGCAACATAAGGGCAGCGCCTACAAGAGTTCTGTAGTAGCTGTTGAGATTTCAGAATGTATTGAGTTCTGTAGTAGCTGTTGAGATTTCAGAATGTATTGAGTTACTGTAACTCTCCCTCATTTCTTATCCTCTTTTTTTGTAATCTTCTGTAAGGTTGCTGACTTGGTACTTTTTGTAGGTATCTCTCTTATATCATGGATGTAGCAACCCCAACTGCTGATTGGCTGAATCTAGTTCATGAGCTTTTGTTGCCTATACTGATGAAGGACCATGGCACTGCTACTTTGAGCCACCAGGAGGTATATTTCTCTCGTCCGCTATATGTACTGTTTTCAGGCATGGCATCAAATTCCTTTAGTATCAATGTTGATTATTTGGCCAAATCAATTTACTTAGCTGAAGCAGATTCTTCTTCTTTGACTATTGTATTGTTACCTGTCTCAAATGTGTGACAAACATATGACCCTATTGCTTGACTGGAATTTCTTCTCACAGAACCGAATTCTGGGGGAAGTTGAGGAACAGATTGAGCAAACTCTAGCTATGGTTTTCGAGAATTACAAGTCGCTAGATGAATCTATACCATCGGGTTTGGCAGAAGAGTTTAGACCTCCAACTGGACTGGCTGCTGCTGCTCTGGAGCCAGCCATTAAGCTGTACAGTCTTCTACACGACGTTCTATCTCCGGAGGCTCAACTAAGATTGTGTGGTTACTTCCAGGTCATTGTTTGAAGTTTGAACGTTCAAATAAATGGTACCTTATGTTCTCTTTGTAACTAATGTTTGTGTTTTAATTCATGTCCAGGCAGCTGCCAGGAAACGATCGAGGCGGCACATGCTTGAGACTGATGAGTATGTAACAGGAAATTCGGAAGGCATCAGGGTTGATTTAGTAACTGTTACCACAGCTTACCAGAAGATGAAATCATTATGCAACAATTTGCGCAATGAAATTTTTACAGATATTGAAATTCATAATCAACACATACTGCCCAGGTATGTTATCTTATCTAAGATTCGGTACAAATATGGCTGTTTTTGCACCTTCTAAGCACAGATCATGGTGTAGTTATGTACAGTCTATAGGAAATATCCCATTATGTGTAATGTATGTGTGGCATTTTCTTTCTTTCTGCTCTTTTGTTTTGACATATTTTCGTTTTTTCTTTGTTTCTTTGCTTCCACAGCTTTGTTGATCTCCCAAATCTTGCCGCCTCCATATATAGTGTGGAGCTGTCAAATAGATTACGTGCTTTCCTTGTTGCATGCCCTCCTGCTGGCCCTGCATCACCTGTTGCTGATTTGGTGATCGCTACAGCTGATTTTCAGAAGGATATTGCTAGCTGGAATATCTGGTAATTTTCTTCACTTGTAAATCGGAATCAAGTCTTCTAATTGTATTTGTGTCGTGCCTTATGTTTCAATTTTGCACAGTCCTATAAAAGCAGGTGTTGATGCAAAAGAGTTGTTCCATTTGTACATTGTATTATGGATTGAAGACAAACGCAGGCTGTTACTGGAAAATTGCAGACTGGATAAGGTAGGTTATAAGTTTCTATTTGCTGCAGAACAATATCGATATATATTTTCCCAGTGCAGATTCAGAACATGAAAAATGATTGAAAGGTGGCTAATGGGCGATCTGCTTCCACAGATGCCGTAATATCAATTCATAATTTATTTTGCAAAGGTTTTGTTTGTCAAAAACAACAATTCTGGCATATATTTATCGGGTCCAGTCATATTTTCATTATTTTACTCTTCTGGGTCTCATTTGCACACTACATTTGTGAATTATATCAGGTCAAATGGTCAGGGGTTAGGACTCAGCATATGACTACACCTTTTGTTGATGAGATGTATGATTTGCTGAAGAAAACATTGACAGAGTATGAAGTTATCATTTGCCGATGGCCAGAATACATATTCGTTCTTGAGAATGTATGTCCGTAACACTGGATTCTCTTACAGATTCTTCAATTACTGTATTTTTATCAGAATGAAATCTGACATGCCATGAATTGTTTTGATTCCTTGAAACGACAGGCCATTGCAGATGTTGAGAAAGCAGTGATTGAGTCTCTGGAAAAGCAGTATGCGGATGTTTTGGCTCCACTGAAGGATTGTATTGCACCAAAGAAATTTGGTCTCAAAGTTGTCCAGAAACTCACAAAGCGCAATTCAACGGTGCCCTATATTGTACCTGAAGATGTAAGTTTTGTATTAATTCTTTTTCTTTGGTTATGATTTTTGGTATTGATTGGCATTTCTCAGAACTTAAGTTATTAATGTTGGACCTCTGTCTGCTTTTAGCTTGGCATTCTCTTGAATACATTGAAAAGGCTACTTGATGTTTTGCGACCTCGGATTGAGAGTCACTTGAAGTCATGGAGTTCTTGTATACCTAATGGAGGAAATTCTACAGCCATAGGAGAAAAACTTAGTGAAGTTACTGTGACATTGAGGGCTAAATTCCGAAATTATATGCAAGCAGTTGTTGAGAAGCTTTCAGAGAATGTGAGTGTTTCTACATCTTATTAGTTTACCCTTGTTGTGGATCTCTGGTATCTTGCCGAAACTGGATACAAACTTGTCATGTCATAAAACCAAGTCAGTTTTCATGCATAGCTCTACGCCTCTACCCGGAAAAAGAAGTTTGCTTCATGAATTGTCTTTAACTGTGTTGCAAGTTCTGGCATGGAGCTGCATGCATGAGATCGGGATTTGGTTTCTGAATGAAGTACAGACTTACAGTATTCTTACATCCTAAGTTTTTTTTGCAGACCCGCATGCAAAATACCACAAAGCTGAAAAAGATAATTCAGGATTCAAAAGAGTTGGTGATCGAATCTGATATCCGCAGCAGGATGCAGGCATTGAAGGATCAGCTGATTGAGGCAATAAATCGTGTGCACAAAATCTCTGAAGTACATGTTTTTATAGCCATATGCCGAGGTTTTTGGGACCGGATGGGGCAGGTACATGAAATATCAGTAATGATGGTCCTTTTTCTTATCACTTCTTTTACTAATTTGATCAAATTTTAGGATGTGCTGAGTTTCCTGGAGAATCGCAAAGAAAATAAAGCCTGGTATAAAGGCGCACGAGTCGCAGTCTCAGTAAGTTCATGATCCCACTGCCCCTTATAATGTATTGACAATCCATGTGCCTTCTCTTCTGATGCCCCTGATGTCGGCTATAATTTAATAAAACCTGTTAATCTGGTAGGTATTGGATGATACTTTTGCATCCCAGCTGCAACAGCTGCTCGGCAATACGCTTCCACAAAAGGACCTAGAGCCACCCAGATCCATCATGGAAGTTCGCTCTATCCTCTGTAAAGATGCACCCCGCCAGAAGAATTCTAGTTTCTACTATTGATCAATTTTTTCTGTACATACTAGTCATGCGCATTAGAATGCGTGTGCAGCGCTCTCTAGAAAATTAAGGGAGGTGTCATGGAGAGAAAAAAAAAAAGGTCAAAGTGAGGATGCCAGGATCTCTATAAAGAGAAACAATGGACCACTGAAGTCTACAGGAGCCTCCGTGGTGGTACATGATCTCTGAGAAGCTAGCCCTGCCGCGTTACACCATCAAAAGGTTTTGCTGGTTAACTGGGCGCTGTTCCCTTTACCTATGGGATGGACTGGATTGCACTATAAATTGCAATTCAAGTAACATTGTAGGCTAGCTTCATTGATAGCACCTAGCTAATGTTCTGTTTTTGAACATGTTCCTGGTTCTTAGGAATTCTTTGAAAGGTATGGGCGAGGACAAAGACTTTGATTGTTACTGATGCCCATGTATTGTATAGTAATAGTACAAGGAAAGAAATGCACAAGCCTTTCATTATAAACCATCATATTTGCAATTTCAATATGTAAAACAACAGAAGCAACCACGACCGTTGCCCGCTTCGGTGCAAACTGCGTGCTCAGCTTGATACTTAAAGTCGTGCTCACTCAGGCTCAGGCAGCTCTTGTTTCACTTGCACTCTAAACTAGTAGACCATCGAATTGGATCGTATAATTAGAGTTCATTCTATGCGTGACATTATAAAAGGCTCCAATCCCATATGTGCTACTGAAAATATATGTGAATGTGCGGTGTTTTCTTCCTCCTGAAACCCGGATTTTTTTTTTATCTCCCTCCTTCCAGCAATCCGGATTCCTCTCCTTTTTTTTTCTCCCCGCGAGGCCATGCGAGCTCCTCCGGTTCCAGCGAGTAGTCTGATCGATGTATGTAGTTTGGAGTTAGGGTTTAGATTAAACCTTCTATTTATTTCTGGATTTAGAGAAAATATTGTGGTGGCAAGCTAGCCTAAATATTGTGGTGGCAAGCTTAGCCTGGCGGAGGTGGCAGGCACGGGGCGGCGACTCAAGGCATTGGTGCCGCCGTCGAGCAGGTGGAGGCGGCCGCCGTGCCTATTATTGGGAGGAGACGGCCAAAGTAATTAAGAAAAAAAAAAAGGACCTTTGGATGAAAAGTTCGATAAAGATCAAAGGCTCAAAATCCAGGTGTGGCGGGTTTGGATGTTGGACGCCATCGGTTTATAATCACCACCAAGAACTTGGTATCACGGATACATAGCGGCAAAGTTCCACAGGATTCACTTAGAACACCATCCTGCTGTATCTCGCATGGGGTGACAACGGAATTATTTCAATGCATTAAAGAGGCATGGCCAATGTTTCCATAGCTGATAACTCCATCCAGAATTCCACTGCGAATTACTGCGCACTGAGGACTTCAATCTCGAACACCAGCACTGAATTTGGTTGAATTCCCCAGGTTGCAAACCCACCTGCTCCATAAGCATAATCTGGGGTGCACTGAAGCAGAAAAAAAACACTCTAATGTCAGATTAAGAAAGATGAACTAAATAACTTCACATGCAAACAGATTATCAGGCAAAGAAAATACACTGTGTAAAAGAGAAAAAGCCATAATCATAGTAAGCCACTTTGGACAGGTTACTTCCATCGACAGACAGAAGTGCCATGAATAATGCTAGCTTCAAAGTTGCAGTATAAATAAAATGCCATACAGATCAGTAAAACAAATAGTTGGACTAGTTTAGCTGAACAGCAAAACAAACACATCCAGACTAATTTAACATGTATGAGGAGCATACCTGGATACGAGCAACTTCACCCACTTGCATGGTCATAACTCCCTCATCCCATCCTATAAGAAACATGGGTTAGAACAACATTAATTGGAATGGTTTGCTTGGCTAATATACCATGACTTTGCAGGCCTGTGAAGTTTTGGCATGTGATGTGAAACTAGACTGGGCCATGCTACGGTACACAAATTACCTCTTAAGAGGTAAGATGACAAATAAATCACGACCCTTGATTAATAGGACAAATATATAAAAACAGTTAAAGTAAATTGGAAATCATGGCATCCCTGGACGAAATCTCCGCAGCCACGTATTAGGTACTCCTTCCATCAAGGCGCTGGTTCGTTGTCGGCGTGCCGTGGCCGATGGCAAATCGAGGGTTGCGGTTGCTAGCCAACACGTAACTTATTTGTCATGTCTCGAACTAGCCCTTGAGGGCAACTGAGAGCTCAAGCCGTGTGCGCCTACGATGGTCCTCGTACAGCTCGACGACATGCCACGCCATCTTGGACGGGCGGCGGACTGCGCGTACTAAAGCATGGTGTGTGGTGGCGGAGGCCACAGCCACTGACGCATGCGTTCTTGACTCCTGTCCCACAGCAGCAGCACCAGCTGCTCCAACTCCAACACCTCCACCGTACCAGGCTCCCCTGCAGCTCGATCTGGTGAGCAGACTCGACCTCGTCCGCCAACACATCGAGGCGCAACCATGCCAGCACCAGCTCCAGGCCACCACCGGCGTCGGCAGCGGTGATGGCACGAGCGGCGCTGTCGATGCAGCGGGAGTGGAAGAATCACAGCGCAAGGCTCCGGATGAAGGGGTCCAAGCACGGCAGCAGCGCGCGATGCATGGCACGTGAAGGCGTGAAGCCCGATTCGGCATAGACGTGGCGGGTACTGGACGAGGTCCGCGTGGCCGAGAGTGCCGAGAAGACGAGATATTTTCCATATTAATTTACTTAGTCTATTACCTCTTAAGAGGTAATACTTCATTTAATCAACGGTCCACATTAATTCTAGTGTACCGTAGTAAACCCCAACTAGACTAGCCAATGGCAGATCACATTTGGAAAATACTATAAGATGATTCAAGTGCCTGACAGGGCTTCATAGGAGTTAGAGTTACTTCATTTCTTCGTTAAGGAAAGCATCACTGGTAAGTGGTAATTTACAATCATAGCAGGGAGTAATAGAGAGCAATTTCAAACAATGCAAATGCAAATTTGGAGCTCTGCCATAAACAAAACATCATCAGAAGCTCATAAGCATCAAAGGTATTGGTCTGAAAGAATAGTAGAATACAACATGTACATCTAGAAGCAATCAACAGGTAAGATAATTGAACCTTGCTAAATCATAAAGTATGTAATCATGTTTCTATTTGAACGATGTAGTCATGTGGTGTGATTACCTTTGATCACTGAACCCAGACCAATGTTGAAACTGAATGGCTGCTGCCCAGGGTCCTTGGTGCTGAAAGAAGCAACAGCACAACAGTGATTGACAAGAAAAGAGAGTATCAGGAATTGCACATGAAACAGTTTCATTTCACATGAAAAACATAGGATTCGGGAAAATTTTCCGCAATCCAAAGGGGCCTAATCTTTTCATTAGACACGTGCTTATTGCATCAATGCGCTAAGCTTCCATGCAAAACAAGAAAATAGATCCATCTTGTACCTCCAAAATTTTTTGGACAGATCACGATCCTTCCCTGCAAAAAATCAAAAGGATAACAATAAACAGAAGTTAGATAGCAGATACTGCGAAGCGGATTATGTTGTTCATAGTAAAAAAGAAAGAGAAACGAAGATGCCAGTGAATAAGGTTCACTTGCAACTCTAGATCAGATCGGCCGGCTGAACTTCACAACCAAAGCATCTACGTCGAAGAAAGAAGCCGCCACTCAACCACTCATGCATCAAGGCTACTCTTTTATCCAACACGAGCTGGATCTGGAAGCATCTAACGCTAGCCCAAAAGGTGGCACGGATCGGAGCAACGGAGTAAACCAGAGATTTATGTGATGGGAGAAGAGGCGAACCGTAGCCGGTGCAGTGGACGGTGACCTTCTGGCCCTTTGTCGGCTTGGGGCCGGTGCCGGCTCTCAGGATCTGCTTCTCGAAGCCCATCCTTCCCTTTCTTCTCCGTCTGTCTTCTGTTGGCGGCGGATTTCTTTGGCGGCGGCGCTTCTGTTGTACTGCGACCGGAGGTGGTGGGAATGAGCGACGATATTTATTCCAGGATTCTTTTTATCAGCTCGGGAAGTCGGGATGCAACGCCCTGCGCCTGCAGTGTCCTTCTGTACCGTCCGATTGGAAACACCCCCGACCCCCAGCCAAAAAGTAGATATTAGGTTCTTCTGGAATTCAAGAATTTTATATGAATTTTACAGAAATTTTACAGCATTTTCATATTGTCACCCCATGTTAAAAAGTTTATATATATTTATCGCAGGAATAAATGCTTTTTTAACTTGTACGAATTTTTATAACGTGGCGCGACACATTGCTACATTAGCTTGCTTTAAATGAAGCGCGTGCGAAAAGACAAGCTTGTCCGTGGGCCATTTCTTCATTATCTAGATCCTCTTCGTCCTCCCATTCCTCCATGATATAGATCCTAAGTTACAGATATGACGCTAACCTCTGGTACTCCACTATGCATTCATCGATGTCATCGTGCTCATAGCATCATTATTTCAAACAAAGAGCCTTCATAGCATGCCGATCGGAGGATGCAACATGGGTTGGATGCGCGGGAGATGTAGGCTTTGTGACAGAGAGCCGGAGTCCTGCGACCACATTCTCTTCCGTTGCCATTTCGCTAAGGTGGTTTGGCGGCTAACTTTGCACAGAGTTGGCTTGCGGCTGCCTACCTCGGACGGTTGCTTGAGCTTGCTAGATTGGTGGCTTAGGTTCAAGAACTACTGGCCAACGTCTTTGAGAAAGGGAACCAACTAAGTTTTTGGGCTCGTTTGTTGGTCAATCTGGAAGCAGTGGAATGCTTGCTGTTTTCGGAGAGAGCAACCGAGTTCGACATCCGTGTTTAGAGCCATTCTTAAGACCGCAGAGTTGTGGGTCTTAGGCGGAGCCGTCAGTTTAGGGGCAGTAGGCTTGATCTAGATGGATCGCAGAGTTTATTTTGGTTGTTTTTGTTGTGAGAGATAGGCCTTGTAATCGGTAGGCAGTAGCCGACAAGCATCGCCAACTTGTAATGACTCATCTAATATGATTTATAGATTGAGAAATAGCTGATAAAATACTAACATCATTAAATGAAATATTCTCCACGCGTTGCTGTAGAAATTTGAATGATATCCGCACATACACAACGAAAAGGCATTGCATGCATAAAACCACATAAAATCAACGTAATGTTATGGAGGTCTTTGTGGATAGTGATATGGACGATGATATGGCTTCACACATGTTAAAGAAAAAAGGTAGTAGGGTTTTTCTATTTAGATATAGAAGATACAAAGATACGCAGCTCTTCTGCGTATTTGCTAAAAAAACAGAAAATTGAAAAAAAAATCAAGTCGTAATTAAAGTATATTGTATATACTAAACTAAATCACAATGAAAATAAAATAAAAATTATAATTTTTCACTAAAACGTTTTATAGTTTATGATGAATGGAGTAGCTTTTTATAGTGACATAATTGGCGGAGCCTAAATGAGAAATGTTTAGTGGCGAAGCTCAATTTTGACGTTGGCAATTTTTCAGTTTTCTCAATACAAGCAGTTTGCTAAAAAAGAAAAAAAACACGGAAAACAGAAAAAAAAAGGACGAACAACCCGACCAGAATCCGGGTCCCACTTACCAGAATTCACGGCATGCGGTCCACTTAGGCTGAATCCACAGGGAATATCTATATGGATTGTCTATTTGACATAAATGCTGAGGGAAAAAGGTAGTTAAAATATTATTTAGAAAATGGGAATAGATATTCTATTGGACTCGCCTTAGGCTGTTCCCAATGGGGTGCCCTAAAGGGATGGCCCAAAATATTGTTTGGCACTGTTTGACATAAATACTGTGAAAAATGGAATAAAAAGTACCATTGGGGTCAGCCTTATGCCAGAATTCACCGCATACCTCGAAACCGTTCCAAAACCATCCAGACGCGGTTCAGCCCCCCATAAACACGCGACGCACGCCGCCGTCCTCCGTCCCCAATTCCCAATTCCGCATCCGTCATCCCACCGGCGGCCACCGCCGATGGAGACCTGACAGCAGAGCCACCCCCACCCCACCACAGCCGGGCAGATCCGCCTCCATGGAGACCGAGCGGATCCGGGAGCTCATCCTCCTCACGCTCCGCGCGCCGCACGCCCGCCTCGCCCTCGTGGGTGGCAACCACACCGCCGCTCGCTTCTGCACCCGCTAAAGCTCGCCGCCCTACTCCACCCGCGCCGGCCTTTCTCTTCACCGCCGTCTCCCTCGAACGGTGAGAACTGAACGATCTTGCCCCGCTCAGCCCACGTCCGCGTCCACGATGCCGGGCGACAGTGTCGTGATCCGGCTCCCCGGCCCGCGCGTCCTGCGCGTGCTCGCGCGCTCCGTGCTCTTCGCCGTCGCGCTGCTCTTCCTGCCCTGGCTCCGCACTTCCGAGGCGCCCGCCCGCAACAGCCGCGCGGTCGACGCGTGCGGCGCCGCCGCGGCCCAGGCGGAGCTCCTGCTCCGCGACTTGCGCCGTGAGGGCCTGCTCGCGCCCGGCGCCCGCGCCATCGCCCTCGCCTCCGATGGAGACTGCGATGCGCCCACCCCGCAGCAGGGCCAGGACAGCGTCCTGCACCTGCGACCCGTTTCGCTGCGGGCGATGCAGATTATAGAGGACTGGTCAGTGGACTTCCTGCTGGATTTCGGGTACTTCAACGAAGACGGCGACAGGTTCGCCTTCGCTGATCGGGTGCTCAAGCATGGAGGCATCCTTGCCGCCCCAATTGACTCGGTGAGCGTGATCAGCTTGCCGCAGAACTACCGCGTCATCTACATCCGTCGGTTTGCTGAAGCTTTTGTTGGCGTCAAGAAGATTGCCGACGACAACAGCCATGCCGGCAACAGAATGCGGCTGCCTTCCCTGAAGGAAGGAATCCTTTCCAGTCAGCCAGCTGAGGGAACCAATGCTGGATTGAAGAACATGGGGAGGAAGTTCTTACTGTCAGACATCACTGGAACTCCAGCAGCCCATGAACGTCGAGGATGGTTGCCGATGCTCCATCAGGAGCTTCAGGATCGGAGTTGATTATGCAGCTTGTTGGAATGTGAAAAAGGCTGTAACCTGCGGTGGCGTTGGCCAGCTTTGCATGAGAGCAGCAGCAGCACATACAGTTGCAATGTTCAAGTGAAGCAGCATGAACATTCCTATCAGTTTAAGTCCAGGAGAGGATATGTTTGCACCTGTTAGCATTTGGCTTGTTTCTTGCTTTGTTTTCTTCTGTTTCCAGTCATTGTTTGCGTGGGCTTTGCGAGATGACAAGTTCCTCATGTATCATTTGTGCTCAAGCTAAGACATCCAAAGTTATCTTCTTGTTTTAGCTGCTGGGTTGTCTATTCTCTTCAGCATCGAATCAGAGGAACGAGCATAAGCTTTACTAGGATACCATGCACGAGTAAAATGAAAACAATACAATTAAAATATCATGAGACATCAGACAAAGAAACCGGGATTCTAGTAATTTGGTCTTGATGTTCAGACTTCAGGCAGCACCATGTCTCCAACAATTACAACAATATACAGATCAATGTGCGATGTGCCCCAGGCAGACTTATTTCGACGACTACACGACCAATACACCTTTTCCGTCACGATGAAGACACTAGAGCAAACCCTCGTTCCTCAGCAGCTCCGAGAACTATGATGCATGGTCTTCAAATGCGCAATGTGCAGTAATACATTGTACATGATTACAGATGGCACAATAGAAACCTCAAAAACCTTGAATGGAAGCACACCAAAGAATGCTGATAGAGGGTAGCTCAAGTCCCCTTGATCACAACAACAGGGCAACCCACATGATTGATGCAGTAGTTGCTAACACTGCCTAAGAACATCCTGTGCAAAGGAGTCAATTCAGATTGGGACTTAGATTTGAGATAGGGATTAGAAAAATAGAAGAAAGAAGCAGTACCAATCACAGGGATGAATGTAAACTTCCAGGAAAAAAGATACATGTAAAGAAACAGTAGTCACCAGAGACTTGAATGACTGTCATGAAGGGTTACGGATAATTGACTTTCAAACTTGTCCCAAAACTAAATAATGAAATGCAGTGCAGCAGGATGCTGCACTCAGTGTTAGATGCAACACAGAATGATCACTGGTTGGCATTCATACCGACATCCAGCAACCAGCTGCTCCACATACACAGAAAAGGTTAATCCCAGATACTGCCTGTTTGATCATGACCATCTACCGATTCATAATTAAATAAAGAGAAGTCTTATAGTTCAGCACCAATGTAAGTGATGATAAGCACATGAACTTTTTTTTGGCAACTAAACTCGTCAAGACAGTTTGGAATTGGCTTGTCTTGCACTGATAAGAAAAACAGATAAAAAACCAGAACATCATTGCAGTTCACATTGTGTGCCTTTAAGCGCTATGTCATTAGTAAGCTCTTGCACTTGATGCTTGATCGGATTAACAGAAAAAACAAGAGGATAATGTGTAAAACCTTGCTAACTTAGCAGTGAAGTGTCTGGAAGTGGAGGCGCAATGGAATTTTAGTTAGCTCTGTTCAGTGTTCACCTTTTGTAATTGTTGTTTGGATGGCCACAAGCATTTTCCTTATCAGGATAATCTAGCCAATTCTTTCTTCGATGTTGTTGCTTAAAGATGACAATCTTTATCATCTATCTACTTGAGATAATATTGTTTTTTGATGTATGTAGTAAGATCCCCAATGCAGCTAGTTTGTTTCCCAGTAACAAGTATATGATTTTCATCGAGCACAGAGTCTGTTCCCAGTTAGGCAGCACACCATCGATATCAGCAGCAATCCTAGCTAAGCAAAGCACAAGACAGGATCTCTGTTTCTACCTCTTGAGCGGCCCAATGGCACGGCACCCCATGACGAGCAGATCGGCCTTGCGGTTGTCCGCCACCTCGCAGATCTTCTCCTTGGGTTCCCCCACCACCACCTCCGTCTTCACCTCCGCCTTCAAGAAACAATCCCAATCACTGAAACCGTGAAAAAGAAATCGAGGAAACTGCAGAGCAGATCCGTTGCCGCTTCCCCTTACATTTTTGTCAGAGCAAATCTTGAGCGCGTGGTCCAGGATCGCCTGCGTGATGCGGCGCTGGTGCGCCTCGATGGCCTGCGTGAACGCCGGCACCTCCACCCCGCCTGATCAGCCAACCAACGCGATCCACACGCCCGGGAACAGCCGTCAAGTCCAAAGACTCCAGACCACAGAAGGAGCACGGGCGTCCAGCGAGGCGAGAGGATTGGTTCACTTACTGGGGCCGCCGAAGGGGATGGGCGCCGGGTTGAGCCCCGCGGCGATGTTGGGCGGCGGCTGGACGTGGAGCACGAGAAGCTCGCCGTCGGGGCGGAGGCGGAGGTTGTCGAGCGCCCACCGCAGCGCGCTCATGCTCTCCTCGCTGCCGTCCACCGCCACCACCACGCTGGCCAGGTTGCCGGTCGCCATGGAGACTCCTGCGTGCTGCCCACCCCTAATCGCGCTTGCCTCCTCGCTTGGCGAGGGGTCACGAGGGCGCGATGGATTGGTTCAGTTGCGTGCTTCCGCCTCCTTCTCAACTGGGAACCCCCTGCTGCTTGCTCGCTGATGAGCTGTTGAATTGACCGAAATCTGTGTGTCTTTCTCTGGCCTCTCGGTCCGGTTCTGCTATGATCCAATCCAAGAGGAAGAGGCGTCATGCCACGGTGCGAGTGTTGCGGTCACGTGGTGCTACTACGTGGCAGTGTGGCCGCGTCCGATCTGGAAGCATGCGCGGATCAGATCAAACGCTTGATAGCGACTGTAGTCTAAAGTACAGGTTAAGATGAAAATGACTGAACATTTGCATATTCGCCTCCGAAGTATGTACGATGCTTGTGTCCCAGTCCGGCCATTCTCTGTCTTCTGTGTTTGATCAAATCGTTTCATCATGTGCCAGATTAGCGAGACCATACTTATTTCTATTGGATCTCTTCATTCTTCCTTAGACGGCCCTCCCTCACTCAATGTTCCTCTCCTCAATGGGTGTTGGTGGACGCCGATTCGATCCTTGGTGATGCTGTGTCCTTGTCCGGCCATTCTCTATGCTTGTGTTTTTATCAAATCGTTTCATCATGTGCCAGATTAGCGAGACCATAGTCTATAGTTATTTCTATTAGACCTCTTCATTCTTCCTTAGACGGTCCTCCCTCACTCAATGTTTCTCTCCTCAATGGGTGTTGGTGGGCGCCGTTTCAATCCTGGATGATGCTCTCCCTCTCCGTTGATCGTAAAGAAAAATGTTTCTCGTCTTTTTGAAACAGGACGCTAAATGGTTGGTAGGATAATATTATCTCTAGATGTATCTGACATGCATGTGTTGATACATGTAGAGATAATGCATTATCTTATCAACCAAACACCGCGCAGCTAGAGGACGAGCGACCCCCGCCGACCGTGCCGCACTCGTCATCTCTACCGTCAGTAACCCTCTCTTTGTCTGACTCTAGCGGCTCCCAACGCTTCCAGCGCCGTCCGCATCAACCGGGCACCGCTAACCTCACCAGTTACTCGACTCCGGCAGTTACTGCCGCCTCTTCCACTAGCTGAGCATCGGACAGTTGAGTTCGACGAAGAAGGTTTTGGACTTTCAGAGATACTAGTGAATGGATGGATGAACGCATGAATGAATGTCCCCTGCTGTTTGCTTCGATCAGGTGTTCCCCGCCAAACTACACCCGCGCTCAGAAGTGTTCATCACGCCGTAGGGTCATGTAGTATAAAGATAATCTGAGTTTTTGAGATATTGCCATATTGGATAATCTCAATCAGATTACATATGGATATGGTGTAGAATATGGTATAAAAGCCAATAGATACGAATTATTCGATAATTCAATTATTAGTCTCCAATATTCAAAAATGGTTTAGTTTAGACCATGTGTGCCAAACCATCTAAAGAGAGTGCCCATCTACTGTGCTGACACCGTGCGGATAACAGAGAGGGAGGTAGTTGGAATAGTGGATAGGTGGGGTTGGATGGGTTCACTGGTGAACATAGTCTTATTAACATTATGTTAGTACTTGTTTAGCCATGATTTTTTTTCTATTTTCGTGCGAGAACTTAGTTGTGCTTTTGAATCATATTATATTATTATGTTTGCATTGAGCTCATTAGTTGTAAGTATATAACACATGAATTATGTTTTGTAATTGCTTTAATTTTTATTGTTGCTTCCAGTACAGCTGGCTTTAATAAACCATGGTATAGTATTTTGTGTCATTGCATTGTTAGTTATGGATCTCTAGTTTTAGTTCGTGAAATACTGACCAACTTAAAATTCTATATAGAATTGTGTAGTATACGACTATTTAAATCCACATCTAAACTGACTTTTACAACCTCTGATGTAAAGAAATCCTAAATATATATAAATATAGAAAAAGCGATATCCACTTCTATCTGCTTTTGATTTCTAGCTATAGGAAACCATAAAAATGCACGGCACGGAGGGTCAAATGGAGTTTAGACTCTGAGGGCCAATATAGCACCTGTGTGGGCTGGCCCGGCAACTCATTTGGGCCTTTTATTATGGGTCTGTTTGGATATGTTTAAAATTCGATTATGGACGATTCATCACGAGAAGTCCACCCAAACGGGTTAATTCTCTCTGAAGTCTGCTTCCCCTGAAATCGACGATGCAGTACAATTTGGCTTTTCTCAGGAGGCAGCACTCGGCATCCCTCTCGCCCAACGCGGGGTCTAGGCCCTGTTTGGATTCGATTAAAACACGATTCTAGGTGAGCCAACGCCGATTCTGGACCCAAACGCACCGATTCTTGCGCGATTTTCCCGAGCGCCGATTCCCTCGCGAGCGACATTTACACACAAACCTTGATTCTCCCGTACGCGGTCGTCAACTCGCCCCTGGGAAAAATCGACGCGATTCTCCTGCGCCCCTCACCCGATCCCCTCCGTCCGCCCGCCGACGACTCTGCCCGGCGCGTTCTCCTTCCATGGGCGCCGCCTCCTCTCGCCCAGCGCATCCTCCATCCTCCCGGCGCCTCCTCCCGCCCGCGGTCCTCGTCGCCTCCGCCGGGGATGAGCTGAGGTGCCGCGGTCGGTCCTCGTCGCTGCTGCCGCGGACGAGCTCGAGGCGCCGTGCCGCCGCGGACGAGCTCGAGGTGCCGCATGGGATGAGCTCGAGGTGCTGCGACCTGTCGCCGCCGAAGCCGGTCCGTCTCCGCTCCGCCTCGGTTCGTCTCGTCGCCTCTTCGAGGTCGCTTCCACCTCGTGCCGTCGCCGCTCCGCTCGGGACGCCGCCAGCTCGAGCGGGCGCGGGAGGTGCCGCGCGAGGAGATGAAGCGGGGCCCGGCAGGGGAGGCTGCGCCGACCGGAGTGCGGAGAGGAGGCGCGGCCCGGCGGGGAGGCGGCGGCCGGCTGTGAGGTGTCACGCGAGGAGAGCAAAAGAGGAGTTTAATCGAGATTTACCAAACGCTTTGTTTTTCTCCATCTCGATTGCCAGATAATCTTGCTCGTCAAAGAATCACGCTCATCAGATAATCGAGACGGAGAAAAGCGGATCCAAACTGGGCCCTATTCTCCCCCTTCCGCGCAACATACCGCCTCCCCACACACGCCGCCGGGCCGCACGTCGTCTTCCTCTCCGCCGGGCCGCGCGTCCTCCTCCTCGCCGCCGCCCCGCGCGTCGTCCTCCGCCTCCGGCTGCCTTCTCCACCTCGAAGCCGGCCGCCTCGGCCTCTACCTGCCTCCCGCAAGAAGTCGCCCACCAGTCGTCCCTGCCGGCCACCGGGATTCGTCCCCCGTCGGGCCGCCTCAGCCTCCGCCTCGTCCTCAGATTCAGCTCCACTCCGGCGCTCCGGCCGGTGCCTCTGCCAGCGAGTCTTCCTTCCCGTGGCCCTCATCTCTCTCTCGACTGCGGCGCCGATGGGAGGAGCCCGCGACGCTCTCGACTCGCCACCGCCGACCTTCGCCGCATTGCAGCCTCAAGGTGGAGCCGCCCGCCCGACCTTCCTCCTTCGCCCGCCCGACCCTCCGTCTCCGCCCAGTGCTTCCGCCTGTGCCGTCTCGAGCGGGGAGGCGAGGAGGCCAAGCCGACTCGAGCGAGGAGCGGCGGACGCAGCGAGGACCGACAGGGGAGGCGGCGGCCGAGCAAGGAGATGGGCGGGGGAAGAGGATGGGAGAGGGAGGACCGGAGAATAATCAAGATGCCAAACACCCTGATTTTCAGACAGTAGATTCTCCTTGTTTCGCCAAAAGGAAACGTCTCCTGAGAGCAGTCTATCGTAATGCGTAACTAATAATTAAATATGCGTGGACGTGCCAGTATACATGAAAGTATACAAAAATAAATAATAATGAGACAACAAAATTCAGAAAACTTGAGTCTTTATTAATTCTTCGGAGAATTACAAAGTACACATTCCCACGGAATTTACATAATATTGCGTCTAAAACATCTGACTAATAAGCAGGCGATCTGATTGTAGAATTTTTGGTTCCCGTGGCCTCGTAAAGCCGCCGGTTAATTACATCTGTGGCGTTGGGCCACAGAAAACCTCTGATTAAACTGTGTATGATGGTCGTTTGCTCAAGTCTTGAATAAAACGATCTCCAAGTATATATGAACACAATAGAGTAACAGTAAAAATGTCAACACTTTGTCGCGGGGTTTAAAAAGGTTGATAAGAATGTTCGGCCTCGTCGGTCACAAATAAAAATGAGTCCAGCCTCGTCGGTCAGGACAAAAACATTTCCGGCCTCGTCAGTCACGGAAGATGATAGGGATTGTATCCTCCTAGCCTCGTCGGTCAAGGAGACCGTGATATGTGATGATGATTTTTCTACAAACCCGTTGACATGTCTAACTGTTACTGACACTCAGTTATGAGCATATACAAAGACTCACATTTGATTTGGCATACACAATGACACTTGACAACCTGTTCTAAAACTCAGAATTTCACAGGAATTCTCGTAAAATTATTATGTAACTTCTTTAAAAGGGCCTTGCTCAAGCTCACATAAATTAGGCAGCTACACCCATGTGCTGAGGACATTATCTTGCATAGAACTCAGTTATCACGGCTGTCAGATTGGATTATGATTTTCAGAACCAACTGGCTGCTCTATCCGGCGCCAACATACTCTGAATGAAACCATCTTTTCTTCTCTGAAATTCATCACAACAAGGCTAACATATTTTGCCTAAACATGGGCTACATTACCCTTTGCCAAAGGAACAATCTCGGCTTTAAACTCACTAAGCACCTTTTGCTACGGTACAAACTAGCTGAGCATTGGAGTCTTCACGTGACAAGCTTTGTACCAAAAAAAACATTGAAAGCCCTCAATATACATCTTGGTGTTAATTTGAACTACTGCTTGCACATGGGCTGCATTGTGAAGCATGCATATTTATTCAGACAAATGCGTATCATCTTCTTCTGCATGCTGGTTGCTGAAAAGAATGTCTTGGCGAGATAACCTCTGAATGTCACGAGATTCAAACTATAACCCAAAGGATCAACACGTGATTTATACTCATATACTACAAGTTTCATCCATGCTTTTGAGAACGGAACACACAGCATACACTCTGTTACATTAATTAGTTCTGTACATGGGACACAAATGCACCGCACAATTACTCTAAACCAAAGTGACAATCTCCATGAACTTCAGAGCTTTTCAAGAAACATACACTGAAAATCTTTAGTGTAACTATCAGCTATATCTGTCCTACACAAGCCCAAGTTGACTAGACAAATGCACACGTGCTCAGGTCATTACTATTGCACAAGGCCTCTTCAAAGCACCCTGATTAATTTACATTTCTATACTATCAATGGATCATCAAGCTGCAATTGTTTAGAGCTGACAGGCCCTTCATACAGTGTCGACAGGCCCTGAACACTCTTCTCTATACTGCTCTTTTCTTTCTGAATCAAGCACACACTAATCAGCACTGAACTGCCCTCCTTCTCACGCCTGCAATTCTCTGAATTTCTTGTGCCGTAACCTGCTAAACTGAATGGCAATTTCCTCTTCTTTTATCTGGGAATATCACTGTCTTCTCACGTCTGACAGAGTGCTAGGGAGTCATTGCCGCAAGGCTTCTTTTACTGCTCTGAATCTCCAAAATCTGTACCTCCTACTGTACGGAGAGGACTCTTCTTTTATCTAACAATGCTCTCTGATTATCACATGATAGCAAGGTGGACACTAAATTTTACTGCTGCTTCTTTCTTTTTTACTACTACACAAAGCTACCAATCTATCATTGCTGGCCAGTCTCTTCTCTGAAAACTGATCTTACTGTGCTGCTCATGAAGGACTGCGCCTCAGCCCTTTTATCTGACAAGCTACCTACACACAACACTCTACAGAACGCTCTTTGTTTTTCTCTGAATTTCTGCACACTAACCTGATACTGAACATTTTTGACATACTGCTCTTTCTTTTCTGAATCTCCAGCAACAACTCTACAATTTCCTCTTCTTGACAGGGCCACTTTAAACTACTATTGCACATCACCGTAACGCAGACACATCTAATCTACTATTTGCATATATCTATGATTTTCTGATCTAAATTCTCCTCTCCTGCTGCTGAGATTAATAGATCATTTGCCTTGCAACTCCTCATCTTCTTCTGAAACTTAGTCTACTAACTAACAGGGGGTCTTTTTAATCTGCATCTGCTTTTTGCACCCATATATTCACGAGACCCTCTGCTCTTCACTCTACATCACCTACCCTTGCTGAATACTGAAAGATACATATACTTGACGCCTACTACATGACGGGCCTCTCATTCTTCCACTGCTTGTACATCACTGCTAATTTATCACAGCAAACTCTCCTGACTCAAATCTTCAAAAGATCCTACATCTACGGAACTGCACTCTTGCACCTTCCTTTCACCTACATACCATAGCCGGCTCTTCATCTCCTGCATCTACTGAACTCTTGTACCATCCCACACACCACGGCCGGCTCTTCTACTGCCTCTCTACCACCGACCGGCAGAGTACCTGTCATCATCAGATTCACATCCACCAAAGTGGGATCTCACCTTTTATCACAGCCATGACGATCCCGGCAGCGGCGGCGGCGACGGCTGCTTCCTCCACGACGCAGCTCTTGCAGATGGATTATGTGATGGAGCTCGTGGCTATGTAGTGCAGATGTGTATGGGTGAAGACGGTGAACAGCGGCAGCCTGGCGGCGTGGTTAGGGTGGGAGTGTGTGTGTTGCAGCGATGGTCTGCTGTTCCTTTTATAGGCGAAGCCTAGGATTGGAAAGGTTCTGGAGCCCGACGCTCCACCCTGGCGGCGAGCGAGCCGAACGGCGAGTGGGACGCTCAGCTTCATTTAAATTTGAAACCTGATCTTATCTCCAGCCTTATACGCGCTGCAGCAGACCGGGACGAGCGAGAGATTCCGGGAATTAGTTCAGCTCCTCGCTTAGCATCCACGTGCAGGATAACTATCGACAGTAATGGTGACTGAACGGCTGCAGACGTTGCATTTGAGTTTTGAAAATCAGAACCAAGCTTAATTATCCTCTCGATGCTTCTCGTGTGCTCACAGCCACACGCTAATAACTGAGCTTCCATACACGTATTCGTCCTTGAAGGAAACATGCTTGCGTTCTGGCCGGGAAATACGGCCGTGTATATACGGTCCAAATACACGAGTGTATTTCTTTCTTGGGCCAAGGATCAACCATTTGAATAGATTGCTGCTGGGCTGTGGCAGATGTTGGGCCATGTGCCATGTACGTGCGTACTACAATTTGACCGACATATAATTAGATAAACCATGATCTTTTATTTAAATAATACTCCATGGTATGTTTTTAGCCCAACTGACCAGGTGACGTATCAATAATTTATTTGGCAATCACAAACTACCCACGTGACTTGGTTTGGTATTGCATTAATTATTAATCTTAGTCATATATCAGAATATCCATCCGAATAATTCTTTATCACTATGTGGGCATTAATTCTAAAGCCGCATGTAGTAAAATTGTAACAAAATCTCATCGTACACTCCCACGAAAGGTTTTAAGTGAGACATAGAAAAGCGAAAGCAAACATGGCCTATATTAACGGCCTCAAACACCCCAAGTAAAAAAATAGAATCGTACTAGCTCTTTCGTTAATACATCAAATTCACTTCATTGGAGCATGGACGAGGAAAAATCTCAAAATGATTGTTTCTCACGTGTCTGTCCTTTGTGTCATCCTCAGCCCATGCCATATCTACTACGCACAATATTGGTAGGTTTTGCATGGTATTTCCTATCATTTGCAATATATTATATTTTAGATAAACGGCACACTCAAATATGTGATTATATGAGATGCAAAGTGGTACAATACCATATGAATGTGACCAATAATGTGATCACAATGTGTAATAAAAATGTTTCAATGGTGAGCGCCACCGCTCGAAATTCATTAACATGTGGGTTCCAACCTATAAGAAGCACAAGGAAAAACGGGGCAGATGTGCCCTATTTAGACATTGTAGTATTGCGAAACCATGTAATTAGAAAACTAGTTTTAGAATGCAAAAAATCATAGTTTACAAAAAAGAAGTCTAGAGTGAAGTTTTTAAAACTCCAAAAAGATTTTAGCTTTACTAATATTATAGTTTTCAAAACTACAATTCTTGTTCCATCCAAACACTTCACGCCTTTCTAGAACCAAAGATTTTGCAAATCATGGCGTTTTTCTAAAACTCAAAAAATACTTTATTTGTATCAGAATAAAGCCTTACCTTTTCATGTAGGAGTGTGTCCATGAAGCAACTTTTCTAGAGTTGTAGAAATGTAGCTTAAGTCAAAATATAAGGTGTGGCAAACTGGGGCATAGTGGGATCGTTTAATGTTGATACTCGGCGTTGGGTGTGACAATATTCCATATAGATCTATTCAAACGTCAGCAGGTTTGAGTCAAATAGTAAAAAACAAGCCTATATTATTTTTTTCAGATTTACTCTACCTCAGGCGACTGATTCTTTGCTTCTCTATCAGTCGACGCTGTTGGTCGTCCGATTTGTTGCGAACGTCCGGATGACAGGCGGGCGCGCGCGCGTGCACGATGACTAGGCAGGAGGCGCTGGCACCAAACTGCAGCCGTTGTGAGCCGTTTTTGTTTAATAAATGTTTGTGTGCGTGTCTGCTAGCTTCTAGCTTTTCGGCTCACTCTCACGTGGAGGCACCTGTGTGGGACGACCTGTGTTGAGCGATGCTTCCAGTGCAAATGGGTAGCAGCTCCGAGTAGCAGTGCACTCGCAACTTTTCTCTATTTCTCTTGTTTCGCTCGGCTCCATGTGGTATTTTTTTCTGAGATAAAGCGTTGGTTGTGTTTGTGTAAAATTTTATGCTACTGACTAGATGTGTGTTTATGTGTCTGTGTAATTTTCACTAATAAGTGTTTGTTTGTAGATGTGTCTTTACATGTGTCTGTATAATTTTATGTGCTAGAACTGATAAGTATTTTTTGAGATATAGCGTATGTCTGTCTGTAAATTTTTATGCTACTAGAACATATCTCTATGGGTGTCTTTATGTGTTGTATTTTTTATGGTAAAACTGTTAAGTGTCTGCCTGTGAATGTGTCTTTATGTGTGTCTATGTGATTTTTTATGTAGTAGAACTGATAAGTATTTTTTTTGAGATAAAGCGTATGTTTGTGTCTGTATAATTTTTTATGCTACTAAAGCTGATAAATATATGTTTGTGGACGTCTGTGTAATTTTTTAATAATAGTAGAACTGATAAGTGTCTGTCTATGGATGTGTCTTTATGTGTGTATGTATAATTTTTTATAGTAGTAGAACATAAATGTTTGTTTGTGGATGTGTTTCTGTGTAATTTTTTATAGCAGTAGAACTCATAAATGTTTGTATGTGTGGATGTGTGTCTTTGTGTGTATGTGCCCTATGTATGTCATATTATGCAAAGTTCGGCCCTTCAAATACTAGGCCAGTTAAAATGTCACATATATGTGCGTGTATTATAAAACTTAGTCCCTAGCTTATCTATCTCACTGTCTACGTATCAAATTTTACTATGAGTAAATAGTGTTTTGACAGAATGAAGACGATTTTTTGTACTGACTAAGCTTATCAAAACGTCTAAAAATAGATGTCCATATACTGTGCGGCATCGTAGACAGAAAGAATGATAGTTAAAATAGTAGATGGATGAAGTTGGATGAAAAGACTTTGGTTAGCCTCGTCTCAACCTAACATGCTCTCGGATTTAGCGATGAGCTACAGTTCTAAACGGAGCCGAGCATGACATGTCGACCGGATGGGACGTACATAGTACCTCAGTGAGGGCGAGGGCTCCAGTTTGCGAACATGCTTTTTGAGGTTTTTTTTTTTTTTGAAAAGCTTTTGAGGGAGGCTGTGGGAGCACGAGACGGCTTTTGGTGTGGTGCGGACAGAGAAAGATAGGACTGCGTCAGCCTGCGAGTTTTTTGGGTACGGAGTGGAGCAGGACTGCTACATCTCGCACCACCCCTTTCAAATCCAATGGTCAGAAAACAATCAACTGATACAAAACAAAATTTCAGTCGATTGAAACAGAGACACACCCTCTATTTTTTTACATCCTGCACCCAACCTAGGATCAAGACCATTTGACTCGTGCCTCCTTGATAAATGTGTTGGATCAACTTCTTCTTAATTAGGTTAGGTAAAAATGATGGCACATTTTTTTGAGAAACAAAAAAAAAAATGATGGCACTTGCCGACCCATTATGTTGGTCGTTTGGACCTGGTCGTTTTTTTTTTTCGGGTAGGGCCTGGTCGGTTTTTCCTCAAGCGAATCGGATCGAGTGGACCATGGTTAAGCCTTATTCGATGCGACACCAAGGTCATGCAGACACCAATCTATTATATTAATAAGAGAGTGTTAAAAGAAGCCACCACGTTCGCCAAGAGGGCCAAGAAATTCCCACGTTAATCAGAAAAAAAAAGCTTTCTACCGTCGGATTTTATGAAGATCTAATGGTTCATATTCACCTAAGTGTCCATATTTCTACCGTCGGATTTTATGAAGATCTAATGGTTCATATTCACCTAAGAGTCCATATAGTAGGAAATAAACGGAACACATATGATACGACTTTGATTTAATTAGGAAAGGGTATTAAAAACAAAGTGAATCGGACATAGTGTCCTACTCAAGATCGTTCCAGCATAGCATGGAAAGATTATTTGGAACCTATCAAACAAATAGGATACGGCTTTGCAGTGATTAGAAAAGAAGTATAAAAAGATTTGGATCGGACATGGCGTTAAGATTTGGATAGAAATATAAAAATAGAATGTGGATTAGACTTGGCCTAACAAAAATAGCTCTGCTCCAATAAATAAAGCGTGAGCAATTCTGATAAATAAAATGCTAGGAACAAAAGATTATTTGGAACCTATCAAAAATATAGGATATGGCTTTGCAGTGATTAGGAAAGAAGTATAAAAAGATTTGGATCGGACAGAAAGAAGTATAAAAAGATTTGGATCGGACATGGCTTTAAGATTTGGATAGAAATATAAAAATAGAATGTGGATTAGACTTAGCCTAACAAAAATAGCTCTGCTCCAATAAATAAAGCGTGAGCAATTCTGAAAAATAAAATGCTAGGAACAAAAGAAAAGATTATGGACAGTCAGATTTTATGAACATATGACAATATGTTATTTATATATCAATTGTAATATGTTAATTTATATATATCAGATACAATTGAATAAAGAGAAAATCTATGCTATTAGGTCTAAATATTACTATATTATAGTAATTTAAGGCGCCACTGGTGAACAGAAAACAAGTTGATGGCTATCGGAATATATTGGTATGGTTGTGATATATTGTTTGAAAAATGTCATTTTTTTAGCTTAGAGAAAACACATATTCTTTAACTTTCTACTACTACCAATAATTAGAGCAAGATGATTATGTTGGAATGCCTGTGATTCATCGCTTGAAAAAAAAAAGCTTTTCAGGCTTACAAGAGAAAAGACATATATTTGGTTTACAGCTAACACCTCTAATCTTCCACCGGAAAACACCAGTAGTGAAGTATCGAGCTAGCACATAATATGACTGCTTAATTTAGCTTTTTACGACTAACTATAATTAGAGTGAGATAACTATGTTAGTACGTTTGTGATACACCATTGCTTGAAAAAACATTTTTTTTCAAACTTACGTTGTGATATATCGTTTGAAGAAATGTCATTTTTTAGACTTAAGAAAAAAAAACACATATTCTTTATTTTTTCTACTACTACTGCCCTCTAATCTTTCAACGAAAAGCACAAGCAGTGAAATATAGAGCTAGCACAAACAATATGACCATTTAAATTAGTAACAATGAATAGAGCGAGATGATTACGTTGGCACACCCGTGACACATCCACACCCGTGACACATCGCTTGAAAAAAAGGATTTTTTAGGCTTAAAAGAAAAAAAGAGATCCCACAAAAAAAAAAGACAAAAAGACATATTTTTGGTTTTCCAGCTACCACCAATCTTCCACCAGAAAACACCAGCAATGAAGTATAGAGCTAGCACACAGTATGATTGCTTAATTTAGTCTTTTACAACTAACAACAATTAGAGCGAGCGAGATGATTATAATGGAAACTTGAAAATTATCCACCATTAAACATTGCGGTCATCCTATATATGGTATAGATTAATCTAAATATTGTAAGAGAGCATCCCTAGGAGCATCTGTGACAACCATGGAACGGAGTGGGACAACCGTGATGTCCTCATCATCAGAAAACCGGTGCTCTTCTTCGGAGGCAACCAGATGGATCTGAAGCATTGGGGGAGGGGGGGGTAGCGGTAGACCCATACACAATCTCTTTGTGCAACCAAGTGTAAGCGAGGACGCGATGTTGGAAAGAAACGACACCAATTTGATTTGGCAAGATATTGTCTATTCTCATCTGATGTTCTTCTAATCAAGTCCATATAGCATTCATCATGTGACATTACCTAACTAATGGGCTAATCGAGCTCTTTGCTGCGCAACAATGTTGTGTTCTCATCATGCAACCACAATTTAGAACAATAGAGCATAGGTGGATGCATTGCATTTTGTTTCATAAAAAACAAAACTGGACAACTGGCGGCATATACACACACACAACAACTACATGTATGACAAATATAAATGAAATTTTGACGGGGGAAACAAGCATTATCTTGACTACGACCATTGATTATAAAAGTCTACAATTCCAACTGATGTTTCAAATTTATTTTTTGCGAGAAAAAATATATACACTACTAAAATATTTATATAGGGCACGAGCTATAGCATATTTTGCCATAAGTTGACACCAAAAAATAAATAGCATGTGGTGAAATTTCTTAATATATTAGATCCTCCTTCTGTTTTGAAAATGTAAGGATTATAGGCTTTAGATTTATTCAAGCAATATTATGTGTATGGTGTGTGTATGTTCAAATAACATCACATCTATATGAATATAGATGGAAAAAAATTAGAGGCAAAACCCCCTTACAATGGAACGAATGGAGTTTCCTTCTACAATCCAACTGTAAACAACAATATTATTTGAATAAATATACGGACATATACATATTTATAAATAGTTCTGTTCAAATATATTGCAAAGTTTAATAAATTAACTGATGAAAATATATTTGAAAATTAATACAAAATAAAATCCACAAAAATAAGATATGTTGAGACCAATAGAAAAAGTAAATAAAAATAATCAAATAAGATTAATTTAAGCAAAATAAAAATGATAAAAAACTAGCTACCCGCGCTATTTGCGCGGGCCAACTTGCTAGTCTATATGGAATATAGAATTACTTCTATAGGGAAAGACATTTTTTTAGGAACACAGTACAGACGTCGCACACGCACGCACACTCACTCCTATGACCGTAGGTACGCACACTCTACCCCTATAAACATCTCCAAAATACTGGGTCGGCAGATCTTGAGATTGACGAAGTCATCACATCCTATCGCTATGAGCACCTCCTTACCCCTATAAGCATCTCCGAAAAACTGGACCGGCAGAACTCAGAACCTCAGATACCGCTCGAGTTGCTGCAACCATTAGGCTACAGGCCCTTTACGGAAAAGACACTTTTTCTACCATAGCATCTGATGATCTGAAGTCACCTGGGCCTCATGTATGACGGCGATGTATCTAAGGTTTCAAAGCCCACAAACAAACTTTGGCCTCTCCAACCGGCAGGCATTGGCCATTGGACGACAGGAGAACATCGCCAGGTTGTGGGCGGTTCCCTTGTTGCAGCCGCAGAAGGAAGGAAGCCAAAATAATCATACAAGAACTACAACAATTCTGAGTTGGTTTAGGTGCAACTGCACGTAGCTTCCGCAAGGAGACAACCGATCAGGCTGAGGCTGCGTTCATTTGAGCAGAGCAGGTATCGTATTACATCGTTACAGTGTTCTATTGAGCTCTCTATCGTTTGATTGCACTCACATAGCACAGGAAAAGTTCCAAACGCATGTTAGGATCCATTCCTGCTGTTATCGTATCAGGTCATTAAACAGAGCGAGAGCCTCGCCTAGCTTCTCACCCTGCAGCGTTCTCCAATCTCCACCCGCTCCTTTGTTATTCAGCGTTTCCTCTCTTCTATATATGCACTAGCTCATCATTGCTGCATGGCGAACTGGCGGGTTGCTAGCCTACCCTTCATCGTGCAAGTTTGAAGTCGTGACTCCACAACCTTACTCTTCCAAGGCGCTATGAAAGCACTGGATCTGAAACCAGCGGTCTCTTCTATCTTCCATCCCCATCACTATTTTAACTAATTTTTTTTCTGTCTCTAATGCGAAAAGTGTCGTAGCAGTAGCAGTACCGCATTTAATTTTAAAGCCCCATACAGTGACGGATCCAGTTTTTCTCATAGAATATACCAAATACATATAGGCACTGTGATGCCAAATACATAGGCACTATGAAAGCACTAAGTCTGAAACCAACGGCCTCCTCTATCCTTCATCTCCCATCACTGTTCCAACTGCCTCTCTCTATGTCTACAATGCAGAACAGTGTCGTAACAGTACCATATTTAATTTTGAGGCTCCATACAGTGACAGACCCAGATTTTTTCATAGGGTATGCCAAATACATAAAATACATTGGAAAAAAAGAAAAAATTGTCATTAAAATGTTGAGGAGAAAAAGAGAAAAAAACAAACTCTCTGCTCACAGCAAGACTCAAACCTGCGCTATATCATTGGCAACAAAGAGCTCCAACCAATTCGGCAAGCATTTTTATGTTATGTAGTCCTTGGCTAACTAGATCTTAGGTATGCCTCGCCATACCTTGACACCCACTGGGTCCGCCTCTGGCTCCATATGGGGGCACCGTTGGTTTCAGCCTCAGGGCTTCCACAACGGTGCTGGAGACTTCACTATCTAGCTGACGTGACCTAAAAAATACGGAGTACTAAACAAATCTATCTGTCTCCTCTGTTTTCCATCGGGCCCTTGAGCTTATCTCACATGACCTCGGGTGGAAAGAAATCATTCAGCTATTTGGCCGTCGCTACCGACGAAGCATCTCTCTTCCACGTCGGATTAAATATTGAGTAAATATTCATCTCACTAGCGATTTAGCCACCGCTGGGAACGCCCTAATAAATGGAGGAGTCAATTAGGGGATCTACATATCTAGTACCAAGAAGATCCATGAATGATACGGTAGTCTGTTCCCCACTCTTGCCTATAGTTCGTCATCCATTTTTTTGGTACAGTATCGTGTGCTGAAAGTGAGCCTCCCTCAAAGCAATCGCCTAGATGCTATGCCGTATGCTTGTTATGATATATATACTCCGCTTTGTCCAGGTTCTGTTTGCTGCGTAGGAATGGAATTGTTGGGAATATCTTTGGACTTTCGAGTTTGGTCTAGGATTCTAACAATGTTTACATGTTCCAGCATCTTGCAGCATCACATTCCTATCCTTTTGTTTTATGTCCCTTTTCTTATCAAATATCAGCTAACGATGATTTCTCTCAGCTCTTTAACTTAATTATATGTTCATGATTGATTAGTAAGCTTCTTGTCATTTTAGAGGAATCTCAATCTTGTAGATGCACTGGTTTCCCCCACTCGGTGTGATATGTCCTTTTTCGACGAGAGATATCACATATGTGTCTTTTCTTCTGCTGTACATATTTATGTGAAAAGATTTTCTCAGTAAACTTATATGACATGCCTTGCTATTCCTTGTGTGCACAATTTGAGCGTCATGATACGGTAGTCTGTTCATGTCTTCTCACAAAATGTATGACTACGTAACTAGGTACAACGTACTGCAACTACAGCCCTTTGCTGTAAAAAATTGTTGTACGCAATGTAGTCTTTCCGTCCACAAAAGAATAAAATCCCGACTGTTCTAAATTAAACCATCGTAACTTTGACTAAGTTTATATCAAACTATTCTAAAGTTTATCCTGCCAAATTGATATCATTCGATTCTTGTTGAAATATATTTTCATATCAAACATATTTGATATCATAAATGTTGGTACATTTCTATATAAATTTATTCAAATTTATGATATTTTGATTTAGGACAAACCATAATTTTAATTTTTTTTCGTGAACGGAGGGAGCAGCAGGTAGTTTGTTCGTATGTGTGGTGAGCTTTCAAGTCAGGGGTCTCGAGTGGCTGTCCCCGGCCTGTCACGCACGAGACGGTGGAGTAAAACCGGAGGACGCAAATTTGGGGCTGTGTGTAGATCCAAACTTTTTTCCAAATTTTATTATGCAAAAAGAAGATTTTCCATCACATAAAAATGCCGGTACATGCATGGAGTACTAAACGTAGATGAAATTAAAAAATAATTGTACAGTTTAGATGTACTTTGCGAGACGAATCTTTTGAGCCTAGTTAGGCCATGGTAGAACAATATTTACTACAAACAAACGAAATGTGCTACAGTGTCAGATGTGATGTTTTTTGCCAAATTTTGGCAGATTTCGCCTTCACTTTTTGGATCTAAACACAGTCTTGGTCGTTTTTGTTTCAGAAGGCAACTGTTGGTTAGCAGTGTCGATAATTGAAGCCTCCTCTACGGATGGAGCATGCGTGTCGACCGGCCGTTTACGTCGTACCCCCTCACAAACGTTGGCCATCGCCCATCGGCCCGTCGCTGTGCTCCGGACGCGTTGGTGGTCACTGGTCACCAGCCAGTCAGTCGCTGCTGCTGAGGTGCACTGGGGCTGAGCTGAAGCCCACGTAACTCGGCAGGCATACCCGAGAATCTCGGTTGCGGCCGGGGTGGGTAGGAGGAGCACAGCTTGGGTAGTCGGGCACTTTGGTGCTACAGACACGGGGCAGGAAGCCCAGCGCCAAAGAGAGAGAGACGGGGGGAAAAAAGCATGGGCCGATGGAACGACGCGCACAGGCGCACCGCGGCTGTAGGCGGTGGGTGGCACAGGGGATCCGATCGAGCCCGTCCCCTGCTGGTGCTGGACCGAGCGCTGAAGTGGTCTCCTTGAAAGCCACCGCGTCCTTTTGCTGGGATTGGGCTTCGGGAGGGAGGGAGCAAGTAGCAGTGCGCCAGTGCTCCGGCTCGCTGCCCGCCTGGCTGAAACCAGCAGTTCATTCATCATCCTCCATCTCTTGTCGTTATTTTAACTATTTTTTTTTTCTCTTTTCTCTCTGAACAGTGCCGCACAGGGCAGGGACCGTGTTTAAAAGAGGGCATTTGAGCCCGACGCGCCCCCCTGGCCCGTACGAGGGTCACTCTCGCGTCTCGCCCGGTCACCCTCACCTCACAGGCTCACACCCGCCCAATCGGGGGCCGTGTGTGGATCAGGACGCAGGACCACTGCTCTGCCCGTGAGGTTGGCGTGCCGTCCTGTACAGCGCACAGTGCTCTACGTTGTACCTGCCACTGGTACGCTCCCTCGGCGGAGGGAGACCCGTGGGTGGGAGGGAGTGTGTGGATCGCGACAGACGCGCGCCCCCCGACCCCCGGCACGGCACGGTCGAGCGAGGGCCCCCGGATTCGACGCCTCGGCAGCCTTTCTTCTACAGGTCTACGGACCGGTGGCGAGTAGGCGTGCTTCGCCGCCTCCGTCGACGGTGCCGCGCGCCACCCCGGGCGTACCGTAAAAATAACTGCGTCGTCCGTGTCGCGAAAGATCCGGCACCGGAAGGTCACGCGCGTAGCCTTTCGGGGCTGCGACGCCTAGCGTTTCTACTTGTGGTAGCCTACACAAAGGTCTACCAGGGAGTGCTCTACTAGGGTGCGTCCGCACTGTTCATGCTGCCTGTACTTGGTGAACAGTGCGGATCCCATGCTTTGATGCTTCCAAGGAACTCCTTCCTAGCTCGGTCTGCGTACTAGGAGAATTTTGCAGCATCCGCTTGTGTAGCAGTAGAACGTGTCCACGCTACTCGCTTCTCCTTTTTCTATTTATCGTTTCTTTTTCAGAAATCGAAGTGTGGGATCTCTAATCCAGTGCTTCCTTATTTTAAAACAGTTTCATGGTTTGAGATTTAGCCGGATGAGTGCCCGCATATGATGTACTTCCTCTGTTCCGAATTGTACCCGTTTACGGTGTACTTTACGAATGGTTGTTCCGATCCCCTTTGCCTGGACGAGGTCTTGCGGCCGTACGTGTCCATGAAGAGGCGAGCGAGAGAAAGGCTGCCGCGCTGCGCCGAGGCAGAGCAGCTGGACTGTTGCGGGTTTGACCGTCGGCGAACCCGCCGTGCAAAGCGAGTGTGTGGCACGGGGGACGCTCGCGTGCGCGCACGGCGCACCCGCGTGGGCAGGGCCAGGGCCATGTTTGCCTCGAGTTAGGTTGGTGTGCGGCCGTTCGTTAAAAAGAAACGATTCCTTTTACCGCTTCCATCCATCTCCTACTACGCTGCAGCGGTGCAGCTACCCACACGTAGGGTGTGGTCTCGCTTTGGCTAACGCCAAAGGGCAAAAAGCTCGGCGGATAAATTAGGCATATTTGGGCTTCTCGTCCCTACCGGGTGTGAGATCAGATGCGCGATTGAACATTGCGCTTGAATGTGATTGGATTCTGCAGAGAGAGACTAGTGACTAGTTTGATTAATTAATATAATATGCCAACGATTCTTTGGTTTCTGTTTACACTAATTAGCTGATACCGATGCTGAATTCAACTGTGGTGCTCATAGCTTTGATTTCAGTGTTGTGTTTATCGTGTATCCTGCAATCTATATCCAAGCAATCTATATCCAAACTTCTCTTTATTGCTACGGTGTCGCTACATCTCCGATTTTATACTATGCACATCTATATGCACAATCCGTTGGAAGCAGGATAACGCTGAACATAAAAGGATTCATGATTAAAGGCTATAGCTAATAAGGCTGGTGTCACCGGCTCATATATCCCACCGTCTATATTTTCAGCTTCACTTTGTCTACAATGCGCACAGTGTTTTGCACATCCATATTCACGCTCTCGTGATAGCAACCTAATGAATAGTGGCCAATTTTAAAGGGGCGAATCTAGGTCCAAATCTGTACGATTCATCACACAACATTCTAATAAACTAATCCTCTATACGTTAGGCTACAGGGTAGCTCTACCTCTAGTCATATAAAAAGAGCCATCGTCGTACCAAACCAAGGAGACATTTCTACTGTTGCTCACATATTTCATAGTAAACGTGAGATATCACAGGGCAATGTTGTCATACTTAGACTATGCTCGTCAAAGAGTCCATTAAATCATCCATATTTCAATTCTGTCTACATTGCGTGTGAGCTCTTTGTTGAGCATTGTCTCTTTACTACTGGCAGGTAAAAAAAGTTGTGCATCTCACTGTGCGATACTACAAGAATGTTTGGATCACCTAGAGCACTTTTTATACGCTGCAATAGCCAAGAGGAGACATCTTATAGGTTTTTGCAGTAGTGTGGTTGCAGTGGTGGGACTGTGGGAGGGCTAAATATTACAGAATTTTTTTAATAAGAACATGATTATATAGGGCTTAGAGAGCTACCGATAATGAAAAACTGGGATTGCGGGTCCCTCTAATTGTAGTTTGAGTTTGTTCCATGGTTGTGTAATATCTATAGTACCTATCTGTTGAAAATAGCTTTGGGCGACGCTAGCTTATAAGATTGTGGTAAGTTGGGTTTCCAACTTGTTAAAAAGCTAGTATATAGTTATCCATTTGGATTAATTAGAGCTCTTTTTAGCAATTTTATAAGCTATAGCAGATCCAAATGTGCCTACAGGCCATAACTATGACAAGCAGAAGTTTATTTTGATATTTTTTATAGTCATGAACAAATCAAAACAAACCCTACCGCATTGGATAAAAATAGTTTTTTTTAACCAACTCGGTGATCATCCATTCTGTTTTTGCATTCACACTGCACTAGACCGTGTCCATTAGCATGACGAGGCTCACCCAGTGAGTTAGCAAGAGAACAATCAGGCTCCGTTTCTTTGGACAGATCTGCTGTAGAATTTTAATACAAAACAGTGCAGGAAGAGATCCACAGATGCCAGATAGTAAAAAAATCAACGGTGCTGAGCATCCACCTCCCAACGTGGCACTGTATGTCGTCGTCAGAGAATTTCTACTTGTACGCTGCTGAAAGAAACGGTTTCTCAGCACGAGAAGCGAGAACCGGCCGGGACGGGGGACGGGGGGAGGCCAGCCAAAGCCACCGCGCGGCGGGCACACTGGTCCGCCACAGAATCGAGGCCGGAACAGGGAATCCGGGCGGCTGCAGCAGTACGCGGCCGTGCCGTGTGGCCAATCCAATCCGAGCGATCCCCGATCCACGGGCAGGCGCAGCATCTCCTTTCTCTTCTCCTCCCCCGCCATCCGTCGGCTTTCCCCCTTGATTTCCCCCGAGGCCGAGACGCGCTAGCTGCGGCCGGCTGCGCGCAGGCTGTGGCCACGGCAGCGCAGGCCGGCCAGACACCATCACCGCGCGCACGCGGCCGCCTGCTACAGGGCACAGGCTGCTGTACTGTTCTAGTCCGGCCATGCGCCACCCCCGCGCTCTCCCCCCTTTCCTTTTCAGGAATCCTCCACCTCACCCCCTTCCCGGCTTCCCCTACCTCTAGCTTTCCCAGGGGCGTGGGCTGAGCGGGGCCCGCCACGCGCGGTTCCGTGTTGGCGAGCGAGCATAAACAATGACTGGGCCGGCCGGCCCCGTAGCCCCGCCCGACTAGTTTTATGCTTTGTTTATGTTTATTCAATCGCGGGGGGTGGTCATGCGTATGTATGGGTAGTCGCGTGGGATATGCCTGTTGGCTGTGCGGTTTTATTTATGCGGCAGACCTGCCAATAGGACCAGCTTCCCGTCTGGAGACCCCAACCCCTTCCCCTCCCCTTTCCCTTTCCTCTCTCGCCTCCTCCTCTTCCTCCCCTCATTTCGCATCACAATCACAGTGCTCCTCCGGCGCCTCTCGCGGGAGGCGTACGTGGAGTCGTCGTCTACGGGGTCTCGCTCGGCTCTCGGCGCGCGCGGCAGGGGCTTAGGGAGGGATCATCGTCGGCGGGGATGGCCAGGGAGCGGCGGGAGATAAAGAGGATAGAGAGCTCCGCCGCGCGGCAGGTCACCTTCTCCAAGCGCCGCCGCGGCCTCTTCAAGAAGGCCGAGGAGCTCTCCGTGCTCTGCGATGCCGACGTCGCGCTCATCGTCTTCTCCTCCACGGGGAAGCTCTCCCAGTTCGCTAGCTCCAGGTGCGTATACTACGCGCGCGCATCCGTTTTAACCCCTACTCCTCTCTAGCCTCTCTACCCGCCGTGGCGCCGTGTCTCGGTAGATCTAGCCGCCTCTCCTCGCCTCACGCCTTCCGGGCTACAAGATCCGGCCTGCTGGTTAGGGTTCACGCCGCGTGATATATATGATATACCTCTACTCCTTGTGTTTTTCTTCGTCTTATTACGGAGGACGCGCGGTGTGGCGATACCGATCATGTTGGATCGCTGTGGATGAAACTGCCACCTTGCGTTGGGACGACATATGTTTTGGGGTTTGGGTCGAGATCACTCGCGTTGAAGCGTCCACTCTTCCTCCACAGAAACGGGATTTTTAATCCCATTTTACTGTAGTTTAGGCATGTCCTTTCAGACTTTATTTTATTTTTTCCCGACTGGGTGTGTGGACTGAGGAGGCATCTCCGCTGCTGTTGGTACTGTGCCCTCTGTTATTTGCTGTGCGTACAGTATGCGTGTGTAGAGTTAATCGAGGTGGGCGTCTTCTCCAGTTCTGTGGACTGTGGTGGGGGTAAAGTCACGCCTGCTAATTGCGTACGGCCGTCCTTGTGATTTTATGTGGTGTTGGGTGGCATTATTACATTACCCAGTGATCAAAAGAGGGGTCTCGTGCTTTGTGCGATGCTGTGCCTTGCTGCAACTAATTAAGGCCGGTTTTTGTTGGCCTTGTAGAACTGTTGATTTAATTTGTTGCCAAATCATGTAGCGCTACTGTTGGTTGATTTGAATTTTGTTATCGTTAAATCACATGCTACTTCTGTTATTGTTAAATGATGCCCCCACTCTTGCCTATAGTTCGTCATCCATTTTTTTGGTACAGTGTCGTGTGCTGAAAGTGAGCCTCCCTCAAAGCAATCGCCTAGATGCTATGCCGTATGCTTGTTATGATATATATATACTCCGCTTTGTCCAGGTTCTGTTTGCTGTGTAGGAATGGGATTGTTGGGAATATCTTTGGATTTTCGAGTTTGGTCTAGGATTCTAACAATGTTTACATGTTCCAGCATCTTGCAGCATCACGTTCCTATCCTTTTGTTTTATGTCCCTTTTCTTATCAAATATCAGCTAACGATGATTTCTCTCAGCTCTTTAACTTAATTATATGTTCACGATTGATTAGTAAGCTTGTTGTCATTTTCGAGGAATCTCAATCTTGTAGATGCACTGGTTTTCCCCCACTCGGTGTGATATGTCCTTTTTCAACGAGAGATAGATTCACATATGTCTTTTCTTCTGCTGTACATATTTATGTGAAAAGATTTTCTCAGTAAACTTATATGACATGCCTAGCTATTCCTTCTGTGAACATTCCTTTCCTTTACTACTGATGCTATTTATCTTTTTTTTTTTTTTTGTGAACATGTAACTATTTTGCTTTGCACTATGTTGTCGTCGTAGCCTTGTCTGGCTGAGATCTTTGTTAGGTCACTTTTCATCTCCTCCCGCTTGATGAAATATGTGCTGATAAGTGCTAAGTACATAAAAAAGAAACCTTAGGTTCTTTTCAAAGTTTTCACAACTTATGCTGTCAGAAATATCATCATTTTTAGCGAAGCTCACAAACCTATGTTGATTTAGAAGCATAACTTTAACAAACATATGTTAATATTGAAGCAGGTTTGATGTCGTCCGTATATATAAAATGCATTATACTATAGAACCCTTTTATGGAATTAGGCCCTTTTTGCTAAATGTAAGTCTTCATCATGTATATTTTATAATAGAGAGAAGGCAGGCACTGGTCGTTGTACTTGATGGGGCAAAACAATGGGAGGTTAACTTGAAAATGACACGCAATTACAAGTTGTTGATTGAGTTACCGTTTGTTTTCCTTTTTACCGAAAGCTAGTCAGCTAGTATGCATCGGTTTATATATTAACGATTGGTACTAATTAACCATTTATCCACTGAATACTGTCATACAATCTTTGAACTTGTAAATGCCTGCTTTAACTTCTTTTTGTTTGCCTTTAGTTCAGTCGTCACAGAATTGTGTGATCATATTAACATTAACATATACATTAAGCTAGTTGTGTCCAACTGATTCTATCTTGACATTGCATTTTTTTTAATTGACAGTTAGAGTTCTAGCCTAATGTCTACTCTTGTTTTGCATATGCTTGTTTTGCTATTGTTGTTTTATGCATGTATGAGCTACTATGTCGCATTGAGCATAACTATATTCCTGTCACAACATCTCCGACTATGATTCACATAGATTTTTATTCGTTATCGCGTATATAGCTAAGAAGATTTATCTAAACTTTCAATTGTGCTACTGAAATTATACAATCAAACTGGGCATGCTTTCACTTGTATAGTATTTAGTTCCGTTTTCGCTTTAGTGATTGACTGTAGCATGTTATGGTA
Source organism: Paspalum notatum (assembly GCA_022530915.1). Lineage (NCBI taxonomy): Eukaryota > Viridiplantae > Streptophyta > Magnoliopsida > Poales > Poaceae > Paspalum > Paspalum notatum. The sequence continues at coordinate 3,611,607 of CM039687.1, read as the reverse complement.
CTGACATTACCTTCCCTTGGACAGCATGAATGAGATCATTGACAAGTACAACACACATTCCAAAAATCTGGGGAAAACAGAACAACCTTCACTTGACCTGAACGTACGTAATGATTCTTCTGTACTGAAATACATGATGCGACAGAAGTAACATGAAAATTAAATAACTCGCAAAGTTTGACATTTTATGTCTTAAGTCTGGGTTATACTTTAAATCCTCATGTAATATGTATCTTTATTTGGGTTAGCATTGAAATTTCATTTGACTGAATGAACATTCTATAAAACTGCATTTGTTCCAGCTGACCAATAGTTGTTCCATGGCCTGCAGTTTGCCTGTTCTTTTTGGTTTTCAATCAGATATGAAACACTCCATACTTACCCTTCAACTCCTTGATTTCTTTAATTACCTGATGTGAATAACATTCTATTATACTAAATGGACATGGTACAACACATCACAACATGTTATTTAATGGGTCCTGGTTTTAAGTTTGAGGGGTTTATGGGCTCATTAATCGTCTATTTAGAAAAAAACTGAAACACATTTTCTATCTTTATTTCCACAGGTTAAATTTAGTCCAGCAAGATTCTTAATTCATTCTTGAATTCCTCTTGTTACTGTTTGAAAATAAAATACCTTCATAGCAATGTACTCCCTCTGTTCTCAAATATTTGTCACGGTTGACTTCTTTCCACAACTTTGGCCATTTGTCTTATTCAAAAAATTTATGCAACCATTAAAAAATAAAGTTATGCTCAAACTACCTTTAATGATAAAACAAATCACAAGAAACTAAGTGATAACTTGTAATTTTTTTGAATAAGACGAATGACAAAATTTGTGGAAATAATTCAACTATGACGAATATTTAAGAACATAGGGGATAATTGAGAACTTGCAATAATATGTTTTGTCGCTTTTTTATCTAAATGGCGGAGCCTAATTGCTAACGATGACAGTTCTACCTTTGTACAGTTAGAGCATAGCAAATATGCAAATTTGAATGACCAACTTGCAGAAGCAAGCCTTCACCTTAGGTATGTCCTATTGCTTGTTTCTGTATTATGCATGGAAAATTTTGTCTAATACATTTCATGCGTTTATTATGCTTCATGTCTTATTTTAGGCAGATGAGAGGTGAGGAGCTCGAGGGATTGAGTGTTGAAGAACTCCAGCAGTTGGAGAAGAACCTGGAAGCTGGTCTGCACAGAGTGCTTCAAACGAAAGTAAGGCTATTAGACATAATGCTATTTCAGTTTCCTTTTAAGCCAGGCTTTGTATGATCAGTTATTTGATATATATAGTACATATGATCGCAGGATCAACAATTCTTGGAACAGATTAGTGACCTCCAACGAAAGGTAAGGAACAGTAATGGGCTGGGAGCACGTTGCAAATGTTTGTATTGGTTATTGGTTTAGGTGAAGGTCAATAATTTTTCTTTATTGAATTACTTGATTGTTTAAGCTATAATTTGTTACATATACCATGTTTTTCTTCCTATAGCATGTTTATGACAATTCTTAGTAATTGGGTTATGAGAAAAAGACAAAAGTTGATATGGTGCATGGTTGCTGTCTTGTTGCCAATACAACAGAAAACTCATGTGACTTTGGTTTCAATATTGGAACGAGAATACTTGAAGGCCACTTATAGTAAATATGAATTTACTGGATGTGGATGTTTAAATTCACCGATAGTCAAGATGCTCATTCACATCTAAAGCCCCATATTGTTGACTATTCGTGGAAACCTGCTTGCTGCTCCTAATTGGTGTCAAGATCATACGATACATATATCACCTTTTCTACAGTTAAGTGGTAATGATGTTTAGCTGGAGTATAGTATAGTTGCATGTTCTGTTAGTCGATCAACACTAACAGAGGCGAGCAATGTTTTTAAAGAAACATTTTCCTTAACAACTTTTACTGGGCAGAAGATTAAGGAGCTTCTTTTTCAATTTAAATGGGAAAGACTGATTGCTAACTAGAGCTAGCTCAATCTGTTGTAGGTTGTGACTTCAACAGAAACATGTGCACTTTTTATTTTAGGATAATTGTCTCAAAGTTTATACTCCTATTCCATTTAAGAAACTGGAGGTTTTCATGCTGGTAAAGCTGTTCAAGTTTGCATGATCAGATGGAATGTTTTCTTGTATAGGGCACTCTTAAGTTTTAAAATATGGACAAAGGTTACTACTGATATCATGACCTCTTGATCTGAATTTAGATCCCTTTGGTAGGGCTTTTTAGAAATGGCTTCAATCCATGAGTCAAAGAAGCCGGAGAAACCATGTTTTAGTGGCTTCTCTTCTCTAGTGGAAAAACGGGTTTTCTTCTTTATGGCTTTTCCTGTGAAGCCGTTTTTTTAAAAATGTTTGGTAGAACTTTACCTAGAATCATGAGAAGCAGAAGCCGGAGCCACAAAAGAAGCCATGCCAAAGGGGGCCTTAATAATCAGTAGGTTTCTCAACTACTGTCCTACATAATAGTGAGATAAATATTGTTTTGCCCTTGCTCTATCGCAGAGTTCACAGCTGGCAGAGGAGAACATGAAACTGAGGAACCAAGTAACTGCACTTCTTTAGATTCTATCCTTTCTTTCCGAAGGATCCATCCGAACACATTTGCATTTTAATTTTCTATCTGGACACAGGTATCCCAGATACCACCAGCTGGCAAGCAAGTTGTTGCTGATACTGAAAATGTTATTGCTGAAGATGGGCAATCCTCTGAATCAGTGATGACTGCGTTGCACTCTGGATGTTCACAGGATAATGATGATGGTTCAGATGTATCACTGAAATTAGGGTGAGTTACTTGTAGCCTTATATTTATGCAGACTAAATTTTACTGAATACATGGCATCTTGCCCATTATAATTTCCTTCAACCATTTGTAGACTAAAGGAAAGAACTTTTGTCTATTCTTACCGTATGGTTGGCTTCACTCTTGATTAGCGCTGGCTTGCAAACAGCATGCTTGGATTCTCGTAAATATCAGTGGAAGTTGATATACTGGGTCCTATTGCAACCAAGAACTTCTCTTTTCCAATTTGTCTTTTCTTTAATTAATCCATTAGACGTTTCTGAGTCCCAAACAATAGTCAAATTTTGAATTAGCACTAAGCTACATATAAATTTTAGGTACAGGTAGAAACGTGAACTTCTAGGCATGCTTCAACAATAATATATGTAAAAGGGCTATTTTTTTTATATTTTATATCAGTTTTATGCCTCTGATCATCTTATTTCACCTATAATTGTGCAGGTTGCCTTGTATTGCATGGAAGTAACTGCATAATAGCTTCCGTGTGGACCTGAGTGGAGCTGCGGCCTCAGCAAATAGGCACTTGTGTTATGGACAAACCCAGACTGCTGCAATAATTTTGCATTGGAAGCGAGATCAGTTAACCTGATTTGTCATCCTTGTGGCTTCATGATGCGATGTTCCGCTTGTATCGCTTGCTAGGATTTTTAATTAAATTTTAGAATCATGCCTACTTTTGTTCTTTTATCACGGTTGTTACTGCTCGTGCAATCTATCGACTTGATATTATGATAAGTTATGATCTATTGTCCTGGTTAGCTGCCTGTTGTTTTACTGTGAACAACGGCAACGGGAATGGCTCCGTAAGCTGTGCTGAAGCATGTGCCTATAACGCACGACAGCTCTTTGTTTATCGTGTTTCCTCGTTCGACACGACCTATGATGCAACATAGTGATCAAAACATGCACTGGAGTTGGAAACACCTTTCATTTTCCGGTTCATATTCTCGGGCAGAAAGAGCAAATGAGCTGCAGTGTGTGTTTAGAGAGTTCTATCGCCTGATATTTTGACCAACCGATGAACGAACGCCTTGTGTGTCTGACTAAACTAGACAGGATGGCTTCTTGTGTTCAGGCCTTCAGGGCTTGTGGTTTTTCTGTCTCTAGCAACGTCTTGTTCAGGACTACGGCGGCATGCTGGTAGGCAACAGTAGCAGATGCAGCCACGCAGGGCAATGGGGCTCCTGCCACAGGTGTTGGTATAGTTTTTCTTGCACAAGTTCTACCTCAATTCTTACATAAATGGCATCCCCCATTATATAAGAATTTTCAACTAGAACTGGGTTTGAATGGTCTGGTTTCAACAATGCAACAAACATAATAGTTACTAGGACGAAAAGTGCGCTTCGCCGCGCCCGTGCTTAATTTGGATGGAGACTGTTTTGCGGTGTACAGATGCATCAGGCAGTTTCGGTACGTAGAACTATGCGCTGCAATGAGCCATTGAGCCGGTGAGGCTCTGCCTCCAACACTGCTCATTGCTGTCTGCGTCGAACGGAGCCAAAGTTGACACCAGAAACATTAAGCGGATGCCAAATAACCACATCTAAACAGTGGCAAACCAATATGCGTGGCTGTCACATTTCTTTTTAAACTTGTGCTCAGATTTTGTTACAATGCAACTCCGTATATATAGATGAAATACAGGAGGAGCTACAAACTGATTATCTAAATGGACACCCTGAACGAACATTTTGGACATCCAACACACTGAAGTTGATAGTAGCATCTAACACTGCGATCTGATGATTGATAGTATCATTTAACACTATCCAATCTGATGAGAAACACAAACACCATGACAATTGTCAGGTCTATGTCATTATTAGCATGGAACAATAACTCATGTCAACTAAGAACTATCCACTTACTCTAATTTTAAAACAATATAAGACTGACACTCCACCAAATGGAATATAATCTGAGATGTGTGGATATCTTCAAATGAAATGAGATGACTGAAATGATTTTCTTTATATATAGCTAAACTGTAAGCTCCTACAAATGCAAACAATCATCATGATGATATGATTCTGAAAGAGCCTAATACAGCGAGGTTTTCTTTTTGCATTTTGTGGTAACCTGAAATAAAATTATATACTTATAACTGTGAATTGTATTCACATGCTGTTTAAAAAAGAGCTCAATAGAGAGGCTGCTGAGAGAATGAGGTACCAAATCATAGGTGGCATGCAGAGGTTCCACAGTATATGCAGGATCCCCATCAAGAAGCATGGCAAACCTATGAAACACAATAAATATGATTGAAACTCATTTTCCTCTATAATCTTGGACCACTACATAATTAGTTCATACAAATTAATATGTGCTTTGAAACGTATTCACAGTAGTAAAGATAGCAGTATGCTGGTATTTAGGCATATTTACATGCTCGAAAGTAACACATATGCGTATTTTGAAGCAAGGCCTGAACTGTATCAGTGGATGCATAGCTAATATAAAACCAATGAGTTAGCTAACCAATGAAACAAATCTTCGAACGAAACATTAAGGGCATGTAAATTTTAAGGACATCAATTTAGCTAATAAGGTATCCACCTCAATTTTAGTTCTGAGATGGGGCTGTTGGTCTTCCCTGACTGAAGTCACCTATCACCTATACACCCAAGTGCAACCAGCACTGCAAATTCATGATCCAAAATTAGCCACGAAATCCGTGTTATTCAGAGATTATAGATAAAAGAGGTTCCACAATTCTATTCATACATATATATGATATTAATATCTGAAGCACAAAAGGATGAAGGTCTGGAGGTAACTGAAAATTCACTTGGAGCCACATAATGGACAGGAGCATGCCAGAAGAGTGCTAACCATTCCCCTTGGAGAGAATTTGTACAATGAATAATAGAAATAACTCGTTGTTTGATTTGATAGGCCTGTATAAAAAATTCGGCAAAGGCAGTGAGCCATTGATTCAACTTAATTCAATTTCCGAAATAAAAGTAATACAATGGTACTTATAGATCGAAGGATGAGGCGTGATAGGGAGATGCCATTGCCAAGGTAACAAAGCGTAGTAAGGAAAAGGCAGAATGAAGTTCAGAAGGTGTACGCAAGGTAAATTCAAAGGAGAGTCCCAGTGTCACCATTGTGCTGATTTTTGTACTGATGTGATGTCCATAGTCCATTGTGATCATGTTGGCCTTTGTGTCAGCATCGTATTGATTTCTACAAAAGGTAGATAACTTATTGAAATCAGTTTCAGGAAGAAAAATTAATACGATTCTTAAAGCTCAAACATATGGTCTCGACTCTCGAGCAATCCTAAAATTCCAGCGTACGTTGATGCAATCACAAGTTCAAATTGTATATAGGCAGAGACCGATTTAAACTAAATCCTATGGCCAACATGAACCACACAGAAGAGGTCAAAAGGAGAAGTACCAATCAATCTGGAGGGCAGCGGCTGGAGGCTGGAGCACAGGGCACGGAGCCAGATCGGAACCGCTGTAGCAGGGAGCCGGCGACCTGGCGGCCGATACTGGGCACCTCGGGGCCTTCGAAATTATCGCAGTTCGGACATCAACGACGTGGTAAACTGGCGTTCGGTGTCAGAGGAAAGAGAGGAAGACTGACGCAGCCGAGGGAAGTCGATGTCGTCCAGCTCGCCGGCATAGCCGGACGCTGTGTCAGGTGTGCATATGTGGACGCCGGGACGAAGGCGTCGGATGGGAGCGGAGGAGGCGAGAACAATCCGTTGCTACCGATTTCTTCGTGGCAGACGGGTAAGACGCACGCAGACGGCAGACGGCAGCGCCTCCGCGCCGCCCAGGGGAGAGTGGAGGCGACGACAGGGGTGGCGGAAAGATGGGCGGGCGCACTGCGCAGCGGGGCCGGGGCTCCGCGCAGGCGAGGGCGGAAGCGACGCCGTCCATGCGGCACCGGCTAGGTGAGGACGACGGCGTGCCCAGTCGAGGTTGGGGGCGACGGTCGCCCCGACTGAGAGAGAAGCCCGGGGACGCGGCGCAGGGGAAGGAGGGGACGGCTGCGGAGGAAGCGACGTAGGCGCAACCCAACGGGCGCGCAGCGTGCGGGAACGACGGCGTGCGAGCGGCATAGGCGAGAGCGAGGGTGACGGCACGGCCAGGCGAGGGCGGGGCAGCGGCAGGGCAGGGCGGGGCGGGGAAGCCAGCGGACGCGCAGCGCAGGTGAGGGCGGGTGCGGCGGCAGGGGCGGGGAAAGGAAGGAAGCCTCTCCACGGCGCTGCGCCGGAGAAGCGGAGGCACTCCCTATAGTGGGAGTGGGAGCGCTCGCGGGGGTGGGAGGGCTGGAGGCGCTCGGGAGTCGGGAGGTGGGAGCCTAGGAGGAGTGCGCGGGGTGGTCGGGGGGAGGGGCCCACATGTCGGCGCACGCGGACGGAGTGAGGGAGCGGAAACACGGGGGAGCGGACACCGGGAGAGTTGGAACCTCGTAAACTTTTAAGGTAGATAGATAAGGCTATTTCTAACAGCATTTCTATTTTTTTATTTTCTATCAATATTCTAACTATTTTTACTCAGAGCTACAATATGTAATATGTAATAGTACTGTAACCAGTACGCGAACCTCTATTTTGGGAGTACTCTTGGAGATAGCCTAAGGTAGATAGAAGAGAAGAATTAGTCTCATCTCTCATGTTTATTAGTTTCATGTAAATTCTAACCGAGTTTTTTTAAAAAGACGAATAGAAATTAACTAGCCTGAACAATATCTAAATTAGTGATTATAAATATACCTTGCGTGGAGGTAGGGTTCGTCATTGGTGTCAATTGACATGTACAGAGTTGTGTAAAACTAGTGAGAATGGTGTTTGGGTAGAAAAGACGCTGACACCATCTTTCTGGCTTCGGTGACCCATGGCACTGGCTTTGACCGCCCTTTAAATATGGTCCTAAGCATATGGAGGCTAGGGGTGAACAAACCGTGCCTTAATCGAGATCTGTTGTACTCCCTCCGTTCCATGGTAGGTGTTGTTTTAAAATTTATTAAGATTTATTAAGAAGCATGCGATATGATGCATACTCTATGTCTGCATCCATGCATGCAGATTAATATTTTTAAGACAACTATTTTTCTACAGTATTTATTGTGGAATAAATTTTAAATCATAAAATACCACTTATTGTTGAGTCAGAGAGGATATGTATGTGATGTAGACGACATTGTGTGGCTAGCACATGGACCCATTGTATGTGGATTCACATAATATCGGTGACTCAATTGTATCGACGTTAAGCTGTCTCCAACGATTATCCCTATTTTCATTCCTCAAATCTCAGTCTGCTCTGTGCATCACATCATCTATGGTACAAAACATTGTAAAACAGTGTCGAAATAGTGCCAGATTCCTCGTTCTGAATAACAACTTTGGAGATAGCCTCAGTGCAAACTAACTACTCGTTGCTTGGATGGGGCAGAGCATCGCTATTTTAATTTTTAAATTTAACGAGTCAATATGGTAATGTTTTGAAGTTATATGTTTTTTAATGAAATTAACTAGGTAATTTCTGTGGAAATCCAGCCTGGCAGTGGCCGCAACAAACTTCGCCAACCAACTGCCCACGCCGGCGGAGGTCCCCTCCCCTCCCCTCCCCTCCCTCCTTATTTGAACACATACCACGTCGCCCTGCGCTGCGAAGCTGCAACATAGACAATGCGAAGGCGCCTCCCTTTTCTACGCTCACGCCGCCGCCACCGTCGCGTGCGTCGACAAGTCCGTCGCTAGGTCTTGCTCCCGCCTCCCTCGCTTTGTCGCGGCGATGGCTGACGGCGGCGAGGGCCCCGCTGCCGCCGCTGCTGAGGTGGTGGCCGCAAGGAACCCTAGGTGCTTCCTCGACGTGAGCATCGGTGGCGAGCTGGAGGGGCGTATTGTGGTGGAGCTCTACGCCTCCATGGTGCCGCGCACGGCGGAGAACTTCCGCGCGCTCTGCACCGGCGAGAAGGGCGTCGGCGCCGAAACCGGCGTGCCGCTCCACTACAAGGTTTGTCCCGGTTGGGTCCCGTGTGCATTTTCATGTTTTTGGTTTCAGGGGTTTGGCTGTTTGGGGCTTGCCTATTGGGGTTTAGTGCGGTAGCCGGTAGTCGGGTAGTGCAAGCATTTCGATCGAGCTGGGGGGTCGTGTGATTTCTGTCGTTGAATAGGAGTTTCCGAGTTTGTCCTCTCTATCAGTGCGACTAGAAGATTATTGATTCTATTTTGGAGTTTTGTGCGACTAGAAGATTATCGATTCGATTTTGGAGTTTTGGTTGGTGTATACATAGGGGTTTGCAGTTTACACACGACATTGATTTGGTTCTCAATTGTGTAATTACCAAGTTCCTATAGTTTATTCGGTTAAGTTTTAGCTGTAAACGTCGTCAGATGCGATTCACGAACCAGTATAATTATTTGGCGCTTATGATTGCAGCCTGTTGTTTCTCGTGCTGCCTTTTCTGGTCAAAGTCCCTTAACTTTGGCGGTTTGGCCTCTGGGAGCCTGATTTGATGGAACTTGATCGGTAGTGCAGTCATAGTCATCGATTTAGGCACTGGACACAGCATGAACTCAGTTTATCTGATGCGGTTTTGACAATCTAATTATATTTTTAGGTGCACTTGTGATTATGGAAGTGGTTTGTAGAATCTGTTTTGACTGCTTCCAATGTTCTTTCTAGGGCCTTGCTGCCCTTTTGGCTTGCTTTGGGTACTTTATTACGACTGCTTCCTTTTGTCAGATAATATATCTCTGTTAGTTTCGTTTGCTTTTAGTTTTATGCAATACCTAAATTATCGTTGCTGCTTTGAAACTAGCTTTGGTGTAATGCCCACTAGTGGTGGTGCTACTAGTGCTGGTACAAGCAAACATTAGCCCTACTTCCATTTTGACCTCATCACACTGGTGGCATGCATTGTGTACTTCCAACAGTTGCTTTGAAGTACGTATCTAAAGGCCACACTCCACACATACCATAGTTCATTTTCTAATTTCATATATTTGTTTTGCGCTGCAATTATTGTTGGCATGGCAACAATGTCCTAGGAAATATGAAATGTTCAGTCGATGCTGTTCTAGACAAAAGGTCAAGGCTAGGCAATGTGGTCATATGGTCATCATATACACAAACAACCTTGGACTGAGTTTAATCGAAAAGTTTTTTAATATTCAGAAACTGGCTAGCATTTTTGCATGTGCACTATAGCTGTTGTATTTTTAATGCCAAGAAAATGGGGGGAGTAATTCCATGCCCATCATTTGAGCATTGTCTAGGACAAATTCAAATGGATGGAGAGGAATGGGTGATGTTCGACTAGCAATTTCGTGTCAGCAGTAGTGATTAGCCTTTCCACTCAAGTACAACTGTTGTGAATGACATGTATCCAATTGTGCAATGAGCATAGTGGGGTTTCCATGTTAATAAATTAACTCCCTATCGTGGTGCCTCGTTTTGGGTTCCAAGGCTCTCTTCTTGTTGTTTGTTTCCTTTTTTTTTTCAAAGGAAGCGATGATAAGCCTATATTATGTAGACAGGTTGGTTGGTTCTTTGTGAACAATAAATTTTACTTTTGACCTCTGCCAAATACCATCATTTCTTTCACCTAGAATTTTTACCTCCAGGAGTATTGTGCAACAACCTCAAGTACTTCTATTGACAAAAAATGTTGCTTCCAGGGATCACGTTTTCATCGCATGGTCAAAGGTTTTATGGTGCAAGGGGGAGATATTATTGCTGGTGATGGAACTGGGGGACAGTCAATATACGGATTGAATTTTGAGGATGAGAATTTTGTCCTGAAACATGAGAGGAAAGGGATGTTATCGATGACAAATGCCGGTCCCAACACAAATGGATCTCAATTTTTCATCACCACCACCCGATTACCTCACCTCGACGGAAAACACGTTGTTTTTGGGAGGGCTATAAAAGGGATGGGGGTAATTCGTGCAATGGAGCATATTTCTGTTGATGAAGCTGACCGTCCGACTGATGACATTGTTATCGTTGATTGTGGAGAACTGCCAGAAGGTGTCAATGATGGAGTTGTAAATTTTTTCAAGGATGGTGACATGTATCCTGATTGGCCGAATGATCTCGATGAAAAGCCTGCGGAAGTTTCTTGGTGGATGGATGCTGTGGAGTCTGCAAAGGCTTTTGGAAATGGAAGTTTCAAGGTTCCTTTTCTTTTCTTAACTGCAGCTTATATTATGTATTTGACAAATACCCTTTTCACAACACAGCATTGCGTGAAAACATTGGAAAATATCCACTTGATAGATTAGGTGCTCTGAAAACCCAGTAGAAATCTGCATATATTGCATTTTATATATGAAAAAACAGTCAAATTTTGTACTAAATCTAAATGCAGTAAATAGGTACCCAATGTGTCTCCTCTTTGGATCATGCAACTTATGCTACTGCCTCTGTACAGAAACAGGATTACAAGACAGCCCTCAGAAAATACAGAAAAGCCATGCGGTACTTAGATATTTGCTGGGAGAAAGAAGACACTGATGGAGGTAGTTTTTCTTTTTCTCGTTGTTGCTCAGTTTTGTTTATCCTACATCTTTGTAATTAAAGGTCAACACACATTTTCCTTTTTGTTCTAAGTTCTAACAGTCTATTTATGTCCAGAGAGGACCAAATTGCTGCGAAAAATGAAGTCAATTATATTCACAAATAGCTCTGTAAGTTTCATTCTAGCCTCTTGTTCATGCACAAATCTCTGATGTTATGTAGCAGCATTATAACCTTTTTCCAAGCTTCTATTTACTGCATCATTAGTGTTTCCTGAACTGTCTGCAGTTGAGCAGTCTGTTAGCTATGCAAACAGTGCCATCTCTTGTTAGTATACTGAAGCCAGTTGTAACTTCTTCAGGCTTGCAAACTGAAGTTGGGAGATTTGGAGGGTGCTTTGCTAGATGCAGATTTTGCAGTGCGTGAAAGGGAGGACAACGCAAAAGCCTTTTTCCGACGAGGACAAGTTAGTGTCTGATCTTTATGTTACAACAACAAGCCTTTTAATCCCAAGCAAGTTGGGGTAGGCTAGAGTTGAAACCCAAAACCAAACCGCTAGAAACGAGAAAAGTTTTTTTTTTTAAAAGGTCATTTTCAACAAGAAAACAAGGGTTTTAAAAGATTTTTTTTTGAGAAGCACATAGAAGAGCCTATTCAAGGCTCGGGTACGTGGATAGCTGCTTTTCAAGCAGCTCTATCCAAGGCTAACTCTCTCACTATATTCCAATCTCTTAGGTCTCTCTTAACTGCCTCCTCCCATGTCAAATTTGGCCTGCCCCTGCCTCTCTTCACATCATTGTTTCGCCTTATGATGCCGCTATGCACTGGTGCCTCTGGAGGTCTTCGTTGCACGTGCCCAAACCATCTTAGTCGGTGTTGCACAAGTTTTTCTTCAATTGGAGCTACCCCAAGACGATCCCATATCTCGTCATTTCGAACTCGATCCATCCTTGTATGCCCACACATCCAACGCAACATACGCATCTCCGCAACACTTAATTGTTGAATATGTCTTCTTTTAGTGGGCCAACATTCTGCACCATACAACATCGCAGGTCTAATAGCCGTCCTATAGAATTTGCCTTTTAACTTTTGTGGTACCCTTTTGTCACATAGAACACCGGATGCTTGACGCCATTTCATCCATCCCGCTTTGATTCTATGGCTAACATCTTCATCGACATCCCCGTCTCTTTGTAGCATCGATCCCAAGTAACGGAAAGTATCCTTTTTGGGCACTATCTGACCTTCCAAACTCACATCTCCTGCCTCCTGTCTAGCGGAACCGAAGTCACATCTCATATATTCAGTTTTAGTCCTGCTAATTCTAAAGCCTTGAGTCTGCCGCCACAACTCTAGTTTCCTATTTACCCCCGCTTGGTTTTCATCCACTAGTACTACATCATCAGCAAACAGCATACACCACGGGATATCTCCTTGTATATCCCTAGTGACCTCATCCATCACCAAAGCTGATCCTTGTATATCCCTAGTGTCTGATCTTTATGTTAAATTGTGAAAAATTAAATTGCAGAAGAATAACACACAAATGACAGGAAAAAGGGTACCCTGCTTTTAAATAAAGCAAAATGTCTGGTGCATTTCCGATGATTCTTGCTCAGTATGTATCGGGAGAATTTTTTGAGGTAGTGACATGTGGAGAATAGAACTAAAGTACAGGTCTTTTTTTCGATTGCATATCTCCTCTATGTTACATTCCTACCACATCATAACTCTTTAAGCCTAGTTTTTTATATTACTGACACTGTATTGTGTATTACTTGTAGTCCTTATTGTCTTGGTGTTGGTATATGACTTGATTCCATTTAGAGAACTGACATACTGTATTTGCAGGTTCGCATGGCACTCAACTATATTGATGCTGCAGTAGAGAGTTTCAAGCAAGCTCTGGAGTTAGAGCCAAATGATGGTTTGTGCATCTTCCTGTCGTCTTCATTTATTACTATTATTCTCTCGTTCACAACTGAGACGACTGGATTTGGTTTTTGACATTATGTAGGAGGAATTAAGCGAGAGCTTGCTGCTGCAAAGAAGAAGGTTGGGTCGTTGCTTCTATGCATCTTAGGTCTAATGGATGTCCATACCAGCCTTTTCTGACTTGCCCACAATTCTGGCAGATTTCTGACAGACGAGATCAGGAGAGGAAAGCGTTTTCAAGGTTGTTCCGACCTTCAGCATCAGAGAAGAGTGGCAAGGTACTTATCTACTACGTACCACATTCTGTCATTTGCTATATACCTTAGTTTGGATCTTTGGATATGACAGCCATTGGCTGCTGATGATGTTGAGCTTAAGTGTTGGCAATCTATTGTTCTCTTTGCAGGAGAATTGTTGATCATACAAGTTTAACTTTCCATAGCTATTCTCTTGTCGCAAATCAAAATGTTCAGGTAAAGTAATCGCATCTTGCTTTACTACCTACCGCCAATGGCACAACAATATCCTGTGTTTGTGACTTGTGAGCATGCTTTTGCTTGCACGTTCTGAATTCATGTTTTATGTTCAGGTAAAAGGTGAGAGGTTGCACGACAGGAAAACACCTCTTTGGATGACCGGAAATTGTGGGGGTACTGGGGTGGCACCTGTCTTTTTTGTTTCCAGCAATGATCCGGTGTTGTCGTAGAAATGTATTGCCTGACATTGACTTAGCACTTTAGCAGTCAGATTCCGGTCAGCGAATTACTCAGTAACAGGATTGGTACGGTGGTACCAGCGTACTGCATAGACTGCATGCACATGCTTTGTATATTTTGCCATCTGTGAAATGCACTGGGGTTATATTGTGCATACAAAGACAGCTATTAGTATAGTATATCATGTAACCCTGCAGTTGGGTTTCACACAAAACTGGAACCACCTACAGATGTTAGCACAAGTCCAATTCTACAAATTTTGCGCATATAAAGACAGCTAGTAGTATATCATGTAGCCTGCCGTTGGGTTTCACTCAAAACTAAAACCAGTTACAGATGCTAGCACAAGTCCAATTCTACAAACTCATTCCAGAGCGGCACCTGATAACGCACACGCAATGCACCTTTCTCCAAAGACAGTCTACCGTGGCCAAACATTAACCCAACGTGTAGACTGTAGACTTCCTATTTGGTGACTATGCATTGTAATTCTGCAGGCCCAGGTCCCTCAAGGCAGACGAGGCAGCATCTTTGCAGCTTCCATGCATTAGCTTAGCCTTTCTAATAAGCTTCTCTGCCCCATCATTAAGAAGGATGGTCCTGCAATGGAAGCACCATACTATCAGTGTATTGGAAATGGCTGTAAACTAGCTGAAGTAATAGCTAAAGGTATTAGGATGCCGTCAAGAAATCTCATTACTAGCCAGACTGATTCTGCATAGGTTGTCATGTCAAAAAGAAAGACGTGTACGTTCCATAGCACACCTGTTCTCAGGGTTTCGGACAACAAGATTACGAATCATAAGACATGCTTGCTTCTGAGTTTGGCCGGAGGATGGGAACTTTTGCATTGACTGTATTGCTAGAGTACCATAGCCTACTTCCATTGCGCGCGCTGCATTTTCTGGTGACCTCAGTGTGAGGATCGTCACCATAGACATCACCTGCACATCAATTTCCATTCAGCTCAGGGTTGTACTTGTATCTCAAAACAGAAACTCTTCAATCTTCATATTTGGATAGTACCTCTTGTATTATAGATGGATCTTCAGAAAATCTGGATGTCAACTTCAAGAACCTATCGAAACCACCTCGCTGAATGATAACAGATTTGTTCGCATCGCTCGCAGCAAGCTTAAAGAAGAAATAATGTGATGTAAGTTTGGTTTATTGAAAGCTGAATGTTCTCAAACACAAAAAGGCAGCAATGCTGTACAAAACTACCATACCTTGGACAACAAGGAGCAGCAAGACCTTGCTATAACCTTGTTCTTTTGTTCACCAGCCTCATCAATGCATTGAAGAAGCACATCAATTCCACCATTTTCAGATATGGAACGGCATATTTCATCCTATGGCACACAGCAGAAGATGGTAAACCTCTCCTATGGCAGCTCATCATCAAATAGGTTGCCACGCAATAGCTACTTCTTTTCGCTTTTCTAAACATAGTTTATTCAGGGAGAAAATGACAAAACACATGAGAAATGGCAAGATGATGGCCGGCAGTTTACTATAAAGAATACTATACTTCCAAGTGTTGGAATTTTCTGAAAACTGGCCACGTGAAACTCAAATTTCTACTTGCCTGCTACAGATGAAAGACTAAACTGACATAAGGGCCTATCCAGACATGAGGGGAACCCATAAATATATAGTTCAAATGCTAAACTGAATACCAAATTTGCCAGAGCAGATCCCCTCCTGAGAAGTTATTTCTTCAAAGTAACTGAAGCTTGAACAAATAAAAAATTTGATAACATTGCAAATCTTACATTGACAGCAATCGACTTTAAAGCAGCACAAGCAGATGGCATGATGGAAGGAGTGACTTGCTCACGAAGTGCATTTACAAGGACCTCTGCGATCCCAATTTCTGCAAACCTCCGGGAGTATCCATATACCTGGTCAAGTTCATCTGTTTTAGTCCATATATCAATTACCATTTGTCTCAAAGGAAACAATGAAACATATGATCGGGTGATAAGTACATCAACACAATTTTAGAATCAAATTTTAAATAAGCACTCAAGACATGTGTTCTGATGACATTGAGAAATTAAAGTGGTTGCATGCAAAAAGAAAAATAAAATGAGCACAACAATGTCTCCAAAAGCCAACACCTAGCCCTTCGCATATTTCTGTTAAGATGCTCCTTTGATATCTTATCATTGCTAGAAGTCTATTTAGTAGAAATCACAAGTCACAAATCTGATTCTATTCACATTACTACTGAAATGCTGCTTTCTGCTTCTTTTTGCATTCCTATTGAAATGAAACCAACAAGTTATAATTTTAACAATGACTTGTTGAATCATCCCCACAAGACTAGATATTAGCATAGAACTGGTATCTGTCAATCTGGAACACTGAAACGGCGAATGTAAGAGTTACCTGAGAAGCCACCACTCGGTTGTCATCAGGTGTCAACAGAACACGTATGGCGTCAAACAAGCCTTGCATGTTAGCCTTTGATTTCCCCCTCATAACCTGGAGAATAAGTTCATCAACCTTTAGGTCCATAAAGGACTCTTTCACAACTTCATTGCCAGCAGAACCTGCTGCAACAACACTAAATCCAGCATCCAGTAAATCTGAACTTTCTGAGTCGTCTTTCAAGAGATCCATGACAATTTTTGGCCCCTCACATTGTCTGAACTTTTCGGTGCTTCCCAGGTCTACAGATTGAATAGTCCAGATGTTAGACGGAACAGAGATTGTAATGTCATGATATAATTTTAGAGCGACCAGACCTTTCCCACCATCAGTATACAGTGCCAAATCAAGAAAAAAAATAGACTGATGAATTGTAATAGGGAGGTAAATATGCATCGAACCACAACTGATATGCGACAAGGCAGAACTGAACAAGACACTTTATAGCTCTATGCAGTTTGTGAAACTGCATACCGAATGGAGATTGTTTATATGAAAGAAATCCATAATGGTCATTTAAGTATAGTAAAGGCGTGGTGAATTTATTAGTACAACCAATTCAATTTCCTGGATATGTTGAATATCCTAGTTTCTAGCATACAATTATATAGCATTCACACATTTGTAAGCTCAGCCAAGCAGAAACACGAGTTGCTTCCAAGAGCATCTTCAGTACTCAGGAGCCAGGAATATACACATGCTACTATGCTAGTTTAACACAAAATTCAACCGGGAAGTCATGAACGCAAACATAAGCTGTGAATAGAAGAATGGTGCAAATTGGCAAGCAGAGTGCCGCAGCTCAGAAGACCCGCAAGGGCACCAATGTCATACCGCGGATCACGGAGCTCAGTGTCTTCAAGGCCGACGCAAGCAGCCTCTCATGCCCAACCCGAGCGGAAGCGCACAGGGCAACTAGGGCCTCCACGCCACCATTCCTTACCGCGATCGCCGCGTTCTCCGTCCCCTCGTCGGAGCAGCACAGGCCGCGTAACTCATCGAGCAGAGAGACCAACCCGTTGAGATCCTGCCCCGATCCGACGCTGGTGCTGTGAGAGGCCTTCAGTTCGTCCAGCACCCGCACCACTGGGCTCACCTCGGCCGCGGCGGCCTCTCCAGGCACGCGCTTGATTACCCCTGCACGAAGCAGCGAAGGGTGGGGGTGAAGAGTGCAGGGAATGGCGGATCTGACGAAGAGGGATTGGCGGTTACCGGAGAGATCGGCGCCCTGGAGGGTGAGCGCCTCGACGGCGTCAGCGAGGGCTTCGTCGGGGTCCATGCCGAGGTCTTCCATGTTCTCCCGGACCATGGCGTCGAATGCCTCCTGCGAGATCGCGATCGCCATTTCCTTGCCCTGCTCGCTTGGGGTGCGGCGCCGCCCACTGTGCAATGGAACCGAGGCTTTGGTGGGGTTTTCCCCTATCATAAGCCAAGATGTAAATTTTTGAATTTTTGAATAGTTTTCGTCTTGAGTCTTTTGGTGCATAAAAGTTCTTTACTGCAATACTTATTACTCTCTATGTCCCAATTTATAAAGGGTTCTAACTCTTTTTTTATTTGTCCACATTTATATAGATGTCGATGAATCCATACATATATTGAACACATATACATAGAGAAATAAATAAATGTAATAGAAATGTAGAACCGCTTACAATTTGAGATGAAGAGAGTACATATATATATATATTATATTATATGTAATTATCAACATTTATATAGACAAAAAATGAGAGCTTTTTAACTCAAATGATCTAGGACAAAGGGAGTCGTTGAGATCTTGTTTTTCAATGGCTAGGATCTCCACGGCTCCCTCGTGTCCTTCACTTACCCAAGCGTCCTATTCAACCTCGACAATTCCTCTTATCCACTCCACCATCCTCTCACCGACCATGTGGCTCCCGCAAACCCATCTATTGACCATAGCCTTCGCCATACTAATCTTTGTGGCGAATGCAACCCTGTTTCGTCGTTGTCCCACTTGGTAGCAAGTTGTCCAAGCCCCTAGCCATCCCTTAAAGTCTAGACCCATAAACCCTAATCCTCAATCCACATCCACAATTCAATTTATGTTAGGAATCCGATGATTGATGGATAAGCAATGTCTTAGATGTTTGGAGAGGAGTAAATACTTTTCTCGTCTTTTATTTTTTTTACGTTGTTTCATCTTTTACGTAACTACCCACTAAAGTAACTTAAGATATGAATGTTTTTCCTTTTCTTTTTAATAAACTCGACCCAACTATTTGGTTGAGTTTGCACCAACCAGCTTCAATTGTATTGGTAGATAAAACTAAGATATTGAAATTGAAACATCTAGAGGGGCAAGATATTTCTAATTAGTCTTGTAAAAAGAATAACGCTTGATAAGTTTGGCATTTCAAAAGGCTTATATTGGTTTGAGAGAATTGTTAGCCTGGTGTTTTTTTTAACTTGTGGTATCCATATTTCCATTATGAAGTGTTGGATTTCTTCTCAGCGATAGCCGACGGTTGTGTAGGGTAGCCAATCAGTACGGGTGTTGAGTGGCTTTTGGTTATTGTTCGCCTTGAGAAATCGAAGCTACTTGTCTAGCGATGAGTTTGGCGTCGATGACGCTTAGTGGGCTCCATCGCTGTATGTTGCCATTGTATTTGCTTGGGTTAGTCGTAAGGTGGTCGTGTTCAGGTCTTTTGTCGATTTTCCCTACAATTAACCACACGAGTTTGTGGTTTCAGCTTCAATTTTTCTTATAAAATCTGGTCAATTTCATTTCTTCTTATGGTGTGTTTGGTTGGGAGGATGTGTTGGGATGAAGACGTTCCATCTAGTTTTGACATTGTTTAGTTGGAAAGTTGTAGGATGGATTCATTCCTCGCTAATGAATTTTCTCTAATATTCGGGATGAACTCATTTAAAAAAAGGTTGGAACACAACCATCCCACTTGAGATTTGAGGTTGACAGTGGGAAAACATATATAAAGTGGGATGGAGCCATCCCAAACTTAGAATATGAGATAAAGCCATTTCATCATTAAAATATGGATCCCACCTTACTCTCCAACCAAACACACCAAGTGAAATAGTAGAAATTCCTATCATTTTTGAAGGTTCTTCGAGAAAAGTCTAATGTAATTTTTTTTTTCGAGACCTAATTTGTCCTTGAGAACTTATGCCTTTTAAACTAAAATTAATTATCTGTTTTTTTTAATTTATTAGTTCAGCATATACTGAGTAATATACTTTAACTATGATTTGATTTTTCTATATTTTCGTATACTTTTTGAATAAGATGATTCGGTCAAAATTGATGTCAAAAGAGTTAAACGACTTATGATTTGGAAAAAGAGGGAGTATAAGATAACGTTGTTATGCTAATTAGCATTAATCATACTCCTAGTTGTTCACCATAAAATATTTGATTATATTATGAATGTAAATTTATGATGCCGTATAAATTTATCGTGCCGCATATAAATTTTGACTTCTGTAATTTCAAAATAGAATAAATTATACAAGCGATCTTCAAACTACTCCTGAATTTATGGAAGTGGAGTCTTGGGTCCTGAATTTTGCGTAAATCACTTGGTCGAGAGGACCTGCCCCACACTCGTCGTTGCCCGGACATGCGTACTCGTGGCCCGCGACACTGCTACATCGTGCAAGATTCATCCGAACCAAATCCTCCGGCCTGTGTGTACACACAGGAGTACGTGTGTGTGCGCGCTGCTGACTTGTGCCAGAAGATGCGCTGCACGTTTCACAGGGAAAAAGGGCCGGCGCGTGGTGGTTGCCCGGGCAGGGAAACATCTGTCCGTGGCTTGGATCGGGGTGACACCGTCACGTTGTGTTTGACCCGGGCGAGAGGAATGGAATGGAATGGGATTAGAATGTCGGGGCAGTCAAATAATTCTGCGAATCTGATTCAGGTGCTCACACTGCTGACAATCTCGCATCATCATGATTATTAGCGGTTAAGACATATGATGGATGAAGGATGATCTGTGAAGTGATCTGCATGTTATGTGATGCAGACGTGCATGCCGCCACAGGTTCAGAACATGACCAGCAATTTTTCTTCGCCATCGACAAGTTGAGACTTGAGATATGTACTGAGGCAGTCTCTTACTATAGTCTTATGCATTGCATTGTTGTGTTTGACTTACAGTAGGAGATAATTAAAGAACTTTACCAGAGTAACACGACACCCTGAATAAGCTAATCTGGAGCTGAAAACACGTAGCAGGTTAACCAAAGGTCACATCATGGACTTACAGCTTCACCGGCGCTACCGATCTCAGATGGATTTACAAGACGCCGGCAAAGACTAGAGCTTACAGTACAGCGATGTTTACCCAAGGAAAGCAACGTAATTATATGCCCGCCGCCCGGTTCTTTGTATGACGACAGCGCCAATTTGCTTGACCCCTGTCGGTAACAAGAATCGGTTGGCGTCTCAGCGCGTTCAAACCACGTCCGCGAGTCACCTAACGACAATTATGTCGTGTAGCCGGCCGGCGACGGGGCCCCGGCAGGCACCTGCGCCGACGAGCTCACCGTACCTCCGCACCCTGACCCCACTCGCGCGCCGCGCTGCTGGAACTGGAAGACGTCTCGAGCAAAGCAATCCAGGCGAAAAGATGATTCACAGCATGTTGGAGTATATTGCATATAGTCTCTTCTAGGATCATCATGATTATATTCATGATCGTTTAATACATCCAGGCAGAGTAAACCAAATGCCAAACAAAACTCAAAATAGAGAGAAAGAAAAAAACGAATTCGAATTGTACACTGTCGACGCGAAACTGGGAAGCGAACGGCGAAATGCTCTGCGACGGGAGACCGTCGACACGTTTTGCGTTTACCCTTTCATGGCCGACCGGGCGGTGCCGCGGCCGCCGAGGTGCGCCGAGTGGCCGTGGAACCCTCTGGCCAGCCGGTGCAGGCCCGGGTGCAGGCGGACGCAGCCCATCAGGTTGTGCCGGTGCGGCATTGGCACGCCGCCCTCCGCCGGCGACGCCTTCTTGCCCTGCTTCTTGTGCTTGCCGGATGCGGCGTCGGCGTCGCCTTCGGCAGCCGCGGGTTCTGCTGCTCTCGCCGTCTTCACCGTCGCCGGCGTGCCGAGGTGTTGCACCGGCGCGTACTTGAACACCGGGTCCTTGCTAATGTTGCCGGCGGCCGGGCCTTTGGTTGCCCTCCGGAAGAGGAGCAAGTCGCGAAGCCGCCACTTCTTCCTGCCGCCGCCGCTGCTAATGTTGCTGGTGGCGGGAGGACCGGAGGGCGGGGACGTGGCGGCGTCGGGATTCGCGGGCGAGGAGGCTGTCTCGACGCCGGCGGCGTCGTCATCTTTGATGCTGCCGGTGCCGGCGCCGAGAGGGGAGGGCGCATTGGCCGCCTTTGCCAGCGCGGCGGCGAACGGGTCGAAGTCGGCGGTGCCAGGCCCGATCAGGCTCCGCAGCCGGGGAGACCACATCACGGACCTCGCCGACCGCGGCGACGATCCGACGCTGCCGCCTTCGAGTAGACGTGGCGGCGGCTTCAGCGGCCGGATCTTGCCCTCGTCGAAGAGCTCGTCGGCCGTCGTCAGTTGTCGCGCCTGCGCGGCCTTGTCGAGGAGGACGCCGAAGTCGAAGTCCGAGTCGTCCGCCGCCTCGCCCCCCTCCACCGTCGCGGCCACGCCGGCGAACTCGGCCTTCGGCCTCCCCGGCTTCTCCTCCCAGTCGAACGGCACGGTGGATGCGACCGTGGTGTAGGACACGCGGGGCTGGAACCCCGCGTCGCCGTCGACCTTGCCGTTGTCGTCGAGCTGCGCGTATATGGCGGCGGCCCGCGCCGGGCTGGCGGGGGCGCTGGTGAAGTGCTGCAAGAGGTCGAAGGGGTCGGCGGCGTCGGAGGCGCCGGGAGGGAGGTGCAGGTGCTCGAACGGGTTGGGCGACGGGGGCGCCGTCACCGCCGCGGCCAAGAACGGGTTGCCCGCCGCCACGTCGTCGGTGGAGGCGAACGGGTTCATGATCGCGGACTTCGGGGTGTAGGCGCCGGCGGCCGTGCTGTCGAACAGCAAGTCCTGTGGCGGCGGCGGTGGCATGAGGAGCTCCATCGCGTCGGCTAAGGTCTATGCTGGGATTGCGCGTCGCGGTGAGGAGGCTTTGAGAGGGAAGCCGGGAAGGAAAGGCGCAAGAGGTGGAGACGAACGTGGCGGGGACTAATGGAAAGGAGCAAGTTTGTTGCCATGTTGGGGTTGATTTTTTTTTTTTAAAGGTGAACAGCAGCCAGCATGTGGGGGGAGCATTTGCCAGCCCATGGGCCTACTCGCTTATGGCCTCAGTGTGTACTGAGGCTGGAAAGCCCAACTCAAGTGTATTTCTTTTTCTAATTTCTTCTTCAAAGAGAACCAAAATTCCATGCTGGAATTGTATTGCAATGAAATTAAAGGATATTTGGAATTTTTTTTAAAGAATGTTGTGTTTGCAAAAAATAGAATTCAAAACGCCCAAGACAAACTTGCAAAACTCTACTACTACATCCCTCTAGTGTCCAGGCTGAAGACACGTCCAAAAGGCGCCAAAATTTCCAGCACGCTTTGCGTGTACCACAATTCACACCAACTCACCATCAGCCACACGAAATTCTATCGAACAATCCGAGCCATCCAAAAATACACCATAAAAGAAGCTCGGAAGAGTCAGATGAAAATCGAAGATTTTTTCCCCCACAGCTTCTTTAAGCCCAAGCAAAACCTCGCGACCGGAAAAGGCCCAGGAACCGAAAGCCTAATCGCAACGAGCTACGCCGCCACGTCGCCGCCCCCTCCAGCTCCAGCTCCAATCCAGAGTTCCCAGAGGCAGTAGCAGACCCAGACCGGCAAGCTGGACACCTGCGGCATGGAGCGGGTGGCGCTGCTCCGCACCTCAGGCCGCCGCCTCCTACACCGCTGCCGCAGGGGCAGGCCCGTCGTCATCCCGGCCGCCGCCGCCTCGTCCTTGGCTCGCCGGTCGCTGCCGTCTTCATTCCCGTCGCGCGGCTACTCGGCTCTGCCCCGCGGCGGAGCGCGATTCCTGGCCGCGGCGGCGCCTCTGCACTGCTCTGGGAGGTACTGGCCAGCCGCCGCGCCACCGCTCGCGCGGAGGCTGTCCGCGCCCGCCGTATCTACCTCCCCCTCTCCCGTGCCCTATGGTGAGAAGAGAACTGCTTCTGTTCCAACTTATCTGTACTCTATCTAAAGGGTAGTGAGGTGTGCTGTTTTACTTGCAATTGGACAAGCAAAAGGAGGCAATGTGTCGAATCACTTCGAAGTGTATAGTTAGTTGGAATAAAAGTGATGGCTAGTCTATTCTGGGATTTCCTTTTGTGTGCTGACTGCTTGTAGGTCTCAAGATTAATACAATTTTGGCACAAAAATCGTGTAATTTCTCCTAGTTTTGACACGAGGCAGCTGAAACTGATAACACACTACTTGTAAAAGAATATATCATCCAAACTATGCGTTTGTTATTTGAAAAAAAATCAAGGTCATATGTTCATCAAGTGTGTCACCTCTTTCTTCTTCTGACATAAGCAGATACAGATGACGTACATGAGTATGCTGCAAAGCTCGGATTTGAAAAGGTCTCTGAACAGAGTATAGATGAGTGCAAATCAACTGCTGTTCTTTACAAGCACAAGAAGACAGGTGCTGAAGTGATGTCTGTGTCAAACGACGATGAGAATAAAGTGTTTGGCATTGTTTTCCGTACCCCTCCGTAAGTGCAGTTAATCCTTCTTTCTTTGATGTGTCTACGATGATGTTCATGTGGCATCGGATTTGTCGTACGAGAATTAGCTAGGCAGTCCTAGACACAGATGGGGAGAGAATGAATCAATGCATCCAAGCTTATCATGGTGTTTATTTAAAGAAGATTTTGTTTATTACCAGGAAAAACTCGACTGGCATACCCCACATCCTTGAACATAGTGTTCTCTGTGGATCAAGAAAATACCCTTTGAAAGAACCATTTGTTGAGCTCTTAAAGGGAAGTTTGCATACATTCCTGAATGCATTCACATATCCAGACCGGACATGTTATCCAGTCGCATCAACAAACACCAAGGTAACACCTAATGACCACAAATGTGCTTCAGTCCTTTGTTTATAGCAACTCCTTCATTAACATTATCATTGTATACTGTGGTTGCTTTCCAGGATTTTTACAACTTGGTAGATGTGTACCTTGATGCCGTCTTCTTCCCTAAATGTGTTGAGGACTTCCAAACATTTCAACAAGAAGGTTGGCACTATGAGCTTGACAACCCTGAAGACGAGATAACATACAAAGGTTTGGTTACTTGTTCTGATCTAACGGAGTAAACACATTCATATGTGAGGTTACTTGTCCTTCAAAATTTATTCATATACTCCTTTAACAATGATAGGTGTCGTCTTCAATGAGATGAAAGGAGTCTACTCTCAACCCGATAACATAATGGGGCGTGTATCCCAACAGGTAAACTAGCATTTCTGTTTCATGTGTTCAGTCTCTTTGCCTCTTGTTCGATTTCATTAGCCTCTAGGAGAATGCAATGTGATCACATCTCTTATTGTCCTTTGTATGATGTCGCAAGATCTCCTTGTGAAAGGGACTAAAATGCACACTCCCTTCTGCAAGAACCTACATCTATTGCTGAGATTGAACTTTGGAGTCTTTGACCATGTACTAGTAGAATTTTTGTTAATTTCTGTACTGTCATTACACCAGGTCCAGACCTATAGGTTGGTATATTGCTCTCCTTTTTCCTGATGAGTTGCTTAACTATAACTAAGCATTGCAATGCACTTGGGTCCAGGGATGTTGCATTCCCCTTTTATTCATTCTGCTTTCTTGTTTAAACTTGGTGTATGGCTTTTACTGCTTTAGTACAGCAGGTAGCACTTTATTTTTAGTATATGCTTGATAGATCCTTTCCCAATTTATTAATCTGTGCTAATATAACTGAATAAACCCTTTTAATTTTTTTTCTTAGGAGGCATTTTTCATGCTTTATCTTTTCATAATTTTATTTTCCAGTTGGCAAAAGTAAGAGGGCTAACTTTCAGAAACCTTCTGCAGGCACTTTCTCCTGAGAACACATATGGTGTTGATAGTGGTGGGGACCCAAATGAAATCCCAAAGCTTACTTTTGAAGAATTCAAGGTTTGATATTAATCTGGATCCAAATTGGGATTCCCATTTATTGACATTTACCATGCCATCTGCTAGTATATATTCTACCGGCAATGTAATTCTTCATGGGGTCTCCTAGTCTTTGAGCTGTTAGTTTTTGCATGGTCTCTTAACTAATTTATAGTTAGCTGCGATAATTAGTTAGCAGCGATAATTGGTGATTTTAACTACGATTTATAAAGATCAAGTGCTAGATCACCTCACCCTGCCAGATTTCAGTCTAGCACCACCACAATTATCTCTATATTTTGGGAGTAGCATTAAGCTTATATTGGTTGCTCCTTTTGGTGTTAAATTAATTTTCACTTTTTTCATTTGTATATCTTGTGTTCAGGAATTCCACAGTAAGTATTATCATCCAAGCAATGCAAGGATCTGGTTCTATGGTGATGATGACCCAAAAGAGCGTCTGCGCGTTCTAAGTGGTAAGTTGCAAATCTAAGAGCAAATACTTATCATACTCACATGGTTGTTTCTCTTACTGCCTTTTCATGACGCTACAAGTTTTCTGTTTCTTATCCCTATTAAAACCCATGTCCTTTTCCTACTCCTTTCTTCTGTAGAATACCTCGACCAGTTTGAAGCCAGCCCTGCTCCTAATGAATCGAAGGTTTGGCCGCAGAGGCTATTCAAAGAACCAGTGAGGGTCATAGAGAAGTACCCTGCTGGTCAAGAAGGCGATTTGACTAAGAAATATATGGTGTGCATTAATTGGCTGTTGTCAGAGGAGCCACTAGATGTAGAAACCGAGCTTACACTTGGTTTCCTGGATCATCTACTGCTGGGGACTCCAGCTTCACCACTTAGAAGGATTCTTCTTGAAAGTGGTTTAGGAGATGCTATAGTGGGAGGTGGTGTTGAGGATGAACTCCTTCAACCACAATTTAGTATAGGCCTGAAAGGTGTGTCAGAGGATAACATTCAAAAAGTGGAAGAGTTGGTTATGCAAACTCTGAAGAATTTGGCAGAGGAAGGTTTTGCATCAGAAGCGGTGGAGGCTTCCATGAACACGATTGAATTTGCTCTTAGGGAGAACAACACAGGATCATTCCCTAGAGGCTTGTCGCTGATGCTCCGTTCAATTGTATGAATAACTATCTCATGGTTTTCATTTTAAGGAAAATCATATCCACATATGTTTGAACATATTCATGTAATGACCTCAACTTCACAAAAAAATTGCAGGCCAAATGGATATATGATATGGACCCTTTTGAGCCTCTGAAATATGAACAGCCATTGCAGCAACTGAAAGCACGCATTGCAGAAAAGGGATCAAAAGCTGTGTTCTCACCGCTCATTGAGAAATATATTTTGAACAATTCACATCGTGTCACAGTTGAAATGAAGGTCAGTAGAGAACTTCTCGTTTCAGACTTTTTACATCAAGTTTTTTTAACGGCTCAGCTACACTTTAAATATAAACTTTTGATGTGCAGCCTGATCCAGAGAAAGCATCACGTGATGAAGCAGCTGAGAAAGAAATTCTACAACAAGTGAAAGCTAGCATGACTCAAGAGGATCTTGCAGAGTTGGCACGTGCTACAAAGGAGCTAAAGGAAAAACAAGAAACACCAGATCCTCCAGAAGCTCTCAAGGCTGTCCCTAGTCTGTCACTACAAGATATCCCCAAAAAGCCTATTCATGTACCAATAGAGGTAACTCTTTGGCTTTTTACATTTGAATTGTCCCTAGTTCTTGGTTTTACAAATAGTTTTTGAAAACTATCAAGCCTAATGTTCATTTGAATCTTCCATGGTTCTTTAGCTTTCCAAGCTAGCCCCATTTCTTACTATAGTTCTGCTAGTTTCACAGTCAATTTGAGGACACTATAGTTTCTAAATTCGATAGCAATAGTCAGTAAGAACTTCGAAGATCTGTTCAGTTTTCCCCCAAAAGAAAAGATGAATCCATTGTATTTTGGTATGCAATAGTGATGCTGCTGGTCACATATGTGTATTTCTGAACATTGAGCGCTAAACTAAATATAAACTTTTATAAAAAATCTAGCCTTGAGACCAAAGTAAAAGCTTTAGTTATTACTGCAACTTGTAACAAAAAAGTTACTTAGGATTCAGTATTCGTGTGACGTGAATCTTCCAGATTCTCCATTTTCTGAAGGTTTCACTTTAGAGAGTTAATTTGACTTTGTGGTCAAGACTTGAGAGTCTTCTTTGTCAGATAGCCTAAATTTCTAGGAAAATTTAACAGTTACCACGTACCACAGTAATATTATTTGCTTGGCTGGGAAGAGATCCTGATAGCCATAATTTGACCCACGGATTGATGTAGGCTGAACGCTTTTATATCTATCGGCAAAAGTCATCAATAAGTATTTCAAGAATATTTTCCCTCTGAATATGTATTATACTGTTAATAGTTATCGAATTAAACTACTAAATAATGATACAGTTGACTCTAAATGACACACACATGTATGTAGGTTGGAGAGATAAATGGTGTCAAGGTTTTGCAACATGACCTCTTCACCAATGATGTTATTTACTCTGAAGTTGTATTTGATATGGGTTCGATGAAGAAAGAACATCTACAATTGTTGCCATTGTTCTGGTGAGCTGGTTGACTAATACACTACTGTTGATTTATGATGAAGTTCTTCCTATATTATATGGCATTTGAGCTAACTAAGAGAATGTGTGCCAGCCAATCCTTACTGGAGATGGGCACAAAAGACATGGACTTCGTGCAACTTAATCAATTAATTGGAAGAAAAACCGGAGGCATATCTGTTTACCCATTCACGTCATCGGTTAGGGGAAAAGAAGATCCTCTTACTCGCATCATCGTTCGGGGGAAGGCAATGGCACCACGAGTAGAAGATTTGTTTAATCTGGTATGTTTTTGTTAATGTTCTGCTTCTGCGTATACCATATTGGGAAGGGAATGTTTAGTGCAGAAGATATGCTTGCTACTTAATTTGTTATCACACGATAACTGATCTGTTATACAACTGCTGCTTACATATTTACATAATGAAATAAACTATTTTCTGTTATTTCAGATGTACACCATTCTTCAAGATGTTCAATTCACAGAACAGCAGAGGTTCAAACAGTTTGTTTCTCAAAGTAAAGCAAGAATGGAGGTACTAGACTGATATCTCTGTGTAATAAATTGTCATAAGCATGTCTTTGATGTGGTTCCTTAACTATTTATCCAATACAGAATCGATTGAGGGGCAGTGGCCATGGCATAGCAGCTTCTAGGATGGATGCTAAGTTAAATGCAGCTGGATGGATTTCTGAACAAATGGGTGGTGTTAGGTAAAATTCTTTGTGTTACATGCACATATGTAGCTGGTTCCTGGAATGGAATTTATCATTATTGCCTCGTAGGCATATTTTTGGTAGTGCGCTGTAGCTTAAATCTATGATATTGTTTGGTTTATTCATCTTTTTTACATTCATTTGTGTGAAAGATTCGGCTTTCAGTGCTCTGAGAAACCAATTGTAGGAAATGCAATTGTCTTACGCACAAGTAGCCATTACTTTTATCAACGTGCTCCTGTGTCGAGATGTTCATTTATTTCAATTTTGCTATTGGCAGTTATCTTGAGTATCTGCGGGACCTCGAAACTAAGATCGATCAAGACTGGGACAGCATATCGTCTTCGCTTGAGGAAATGAGAAAATCACTCTTTTCCAAGAATGGTTGCTTGATCAATGTAACAAGCGACTGGAAAAATCTTGAAAAATCAAACCAACATATTGCCAAATTTCTCGATTCACTCCCAAGTAGTCCTTCCCTTGGAAGTGATCCATGGCTTTCTCGACTCCCTTCTGTCAATGAAGCTATTGTTGTCCCAACTCAGGTAAGGTCTAGTTGCCTGAATGCTTTCAGCAATCACAGAGATTACTACTTATTGACAATTTTGTACAGTGAATTTTCATCATAATTTTATCTGCTGTTTGAAGGTTAATTATGTTGGAAAAGCTGGAAACATTTACCAAAGTGGATACCAGCTCAATGGAAGTGCTTATGTTATCTCAAAGCACATAGGCAATACGTGGTTATGGGATCGCGTTCGGGTTAGTGGTGGTGCCTATGGAGGGTTTTGTGATTTCGATACCCATTCAGGTTCTATTCTAGCTCTGTTTCTTGACCTATTATTTCAACCATTTATTTGCAACTTGTAAAACAGTAGAAAAGTAGGTCACATATTTATTATAATTAAGCATTACACTTTCTGCTGTGTAATTATTCAATAATGCTAAATAATATTTACTGTGGCAGGAGTGTTCTCATATTTGTCATACCGTGATCCAAACTTACTGAAAACACTAGACATCTATGACGAGACAGCAAAATTCCTCAGAGAGCTAGAAATGGATGATGATGCGCTCACAAAAGCTATTATTGGAACCATTGGTGATGTTGATGCCTACCAGTTACCTGATGCTAAAGGTTACAGCAGGTATGTAAACTCTGTTTATGCTTCATGCTCTCGTCCAGCAGACCAGCACATATGAACCTTAGCACTAAATTATAATAAGCGGTTGTGATCAAACATCTACATTGACCGGGGCTGTTTTTTATGTACTGTAAAGTGTAAACATCTACATTGATGGGAGAGTATGGCCTGGCACAGTGCCGCAGTCTCAGTTCAGTGTAGTAGCCAGTAGCCCCAAAGCATAACCGAAGTTTAGTAAAGCAGTATATTATCTTGGGGGAAAAGGTCCTCCAGCTGGTGCACCCTGGCCTTTGACCAAATCTAGCTGCAGGTTTTAATATTGGTTGGGTCACAATTTATGTATATTAGTAGATGATATGCCAACACATGTTTCTGATGCATTTTGTTATAGATTTACTTGTCTTATGGAAACACAATGAACATTCGTGTATGAACAAGAGTAATTGTTCTTTGCTTTAGTGTGGTGGCATAGCATATAAATTTATGTAATTGTGCTAACTGCTAACCATGCATACCGCCTTTTTTTTCAGCTTACTGCGATATTTGCTGGGCATCACGGATGAGGAACGCCAACAACGACGTGAAGAGATACTATCAACGAGGTACATCCATGATCCAAACATCATATACTTTTTATCTTTTTCCACCTATTGGATTATCAAGCTGGATGATTGCTCGCAAGAGACTTTAATTGTGTTCTTTTTTCATGTGGCAGTCTGAAGGATTTCAAGGAGTTTGCTGATGCCGTTGAAACCATAAAGGACAACGGGGTCGTGGTTGCCGTTGCATCACCTGATGACGTCGAAGCAGCAAATAAGGAAAAGTCGGTGTTCCCTGAAGTAAAAAGGTGCCTGTGAGATCCGCCGTTCGTTCCTTTGAAGGATTTTAGTCGGGAGGTGTTTTTTCGACCTTCACCAGTGAATGCCAAGTCTGACAATGTAACACAGCGAGAGCACCATCTCCACGATCATGGCTGTAGCCAAATCCTGGCTACTCTCTTTCCCATGCAATTTTGGGGGCAATAAGTAGTTCGGAGCGAGGAGCGAAGCACATAGATGTATGCTAGATTGCTAGTAGCATGTATTGATGCTGTGTTTCCCCATGTTCGCTCAGCTCAAACGAGTCAGTTGTACACAATGATTCAGACAGAATAGATAGAGATGAGATTTGTTCATTGTTCAATGTTTCCTCATGATTTTTTTTGTCTAATCATGTTGTAAATTGTAATGCATCTGGTGACTACATCTGTTGCTGCCGTGGCGAGGCGATGCCCACAGGCCACAGCCGGAGCCAACCCTCTTCCCAGGCTGCTCCGCGCAATTCCTGCCGCGCCAGCCTTTGCTTGCCGTGGAGGAAGACGAAGCTGGAGAGGATAGCGAGCGTCTGCTGTAGCCTGTAGTGTGCGGTGAATGAGAGGGGAGGCCAGGATGCTGCAGACCTTCCAGGAGGTGGTGTGGAGCTGGTCAAGGCTGTGTTCAGCAAATCGTGTAAACGATCGTTAGTACAAAGATGACACTGTATCTACGCTATAGACAGTGGAAATACCCGATCTGCTGCAGACAGAATGGAAATAGACGATATGCTCGACAACCTCAGGTGGACTATCCATTCTATTTCACATATTCTCTGTCTCTTGCCTCCTGCGTTTCAGACCCCATGCTCATGTGCCCAAACAACTCAGAAGTCATTCCGACAGAATACACAGAAGAGATGAGATTTTGCTCATTCTGTCATTCTGTGGTACGAATGTTAACCAGCAGTTCAGATCGGGACTCGGGAGACCGCAGTGGTACTACACAGCAAATTTTCTTTCAACAATCTGCGGCCATCGCATTATCCCAAATAGAACAGGATGCAGTAACTAGAACAATTAATGCATGACAATTAATGCATTTAATCATGTCTGGATGAGATCTACTAGCAATTTGCAGTACATCTGCAGTCTGCATCGCCTCATCACCTCCTGCTCTGCTGCGCCTGGTGCTGCTGCTTGTGCAGCTGGGCGGACGCGATGGCCAGCATGGACCTCACCTTGGCCACGGCCGCGGCCTTCTCCGGCGGGCAGCTGGCCAGCGCCACCCGCAGCGACCGCACGGCGGCGTCCGGGCGCCCCGCCCCCAGCGCCGCGCTCGCCGCCCGGTACGCCTCGTCCGCGACCTTGGCGTCGTAGCAGGGGGGAGCGGGAGCGGGGGCTCCCACCTCCCCCTGACCGTCGGCCGTGGGCTGAGCCGGCGAGGAGGCGGAAGCCGGGGCGGGGTCGAGGAGGGCGCAGGCGCGGGCGTACTCAGTGGAGGCGATGGCCGCGTCGATCTGCGACATGAGCGACTCGGGCGTCGACGGGAAGTTGCGGATCGCGTCGAACGGGCTCCACCCTGCCCGCCCAACGCCGCTGACCCCGCCGGACATGGCTTGGCTTGTGGTTGCGTTGCTGCAGAGTGACGAGGACGAGCCGATGAGGCCAGAGGCTCCTATTTCAGTCATCCACTGAACCGACCGACCGCGAAGTCTGGCGCGCCAAGCCGTCTTGAGTCCGGTTCGTACAGAAATCAGCGACCGCCGTTGGGCTAGACGTGTCAGAGTAGTATAAGTAGACAAGAAGGGATTGGGGCACTTGATTCTCAGGAGCGTATGGAGCTTCTTCAGGGAGAGCTTGAGATCACAGCATCGCCACGAATTGGTAACATTAATTTCAGTCAGGGTTAAGGTGAATCATTGAATTTAGTTAGCCACCACCAAATCCAACTGTACCTAAACAAGCATCCCTCAAAAACTTTCGCCGCCAAGTCGACTAAGCTAAGTTTTACATCGTATATACCGGGGCAGAATGAAGGAAAAACAAAGCAGTATAGTGGCAAAAAAAGGAAGAAGAAAGGTTGTATGGTCGTCTGTTGGAGTCATCCGCATAAGGCCAGTTGAGTTGCTGGGGGGACTGCCGGACTGAGGACCGTGGTAGCTCATGCGCTGGTGACACCAGACATCCACGGCACAATAACAGGAGCATTGGGATGAGCATCTCTGTAAGACTCTGAATACTTGTCTTTGAAGTTCAGCTTGGGGTGGTCAGCCTGCCAGCAACAGCACAAACCATCATGTGTGAGATATACTTGCGAGGGAAACTAAATTTTTTTTATGTACTCCGACGTGATAAATTCAATAAACAAAGATCAGATGTTTGAAAAAAATGTCGTGTAGGAAAAAACTAACATGACTTGAGACCAATCAACTTGCTCACTCATCATGCAGTCATGAACCGGCCTTATGCTTGATAAGGAATTACACACACATTTACAACCGGCAGAATAGGAAGAAAAATGATTGTTACCATGACAAAAGATGTTCACAAATAATACTAGCTAAAATAAAGGAAGCACAGACATATGTCTCAGAATAAAGCTAAGAATGTAAACCAATATGGCACTAACTTGCCATGCATCATCCTAGCTTATTATGAAGAGTTGCAGACTAGGCCAAATTTGCTATAAAATGAGTTGTAAGCTTGTGGAAAAATTAGAACAATCCACTAGCATACCCAAAAACAAACATAATGGCTACATGAAAGCACAACACACATTGCCAACAGTCATCTAACGCTAAAAATGGTAATGCAAAAGATCACAGGGCTGCAATGGTAGCAAAAAAAAAAAAAAAAAAAAAAAAAACATATATACCTGTTTCAACCAGCATTCCTGATGTTTATGTTCATATTTGTCTGGTGAGTAGCATCCAAATTCTGATGGGCAATACACCCATATATTGCACTTCAATTCCCCTGGTTTGGCGTTCTTAGCTTGATCAAGACAAGCTTGACAACAATCAGCAGCAGATTCTTTGTGGTGTGTTAAGCCCCATTTAACAGCAGCACCGTCGTAGTCAGTATGTAGCTCAGCATTACATTGTGGGGACAGGGGTGGGCCTGCTACTATCTCTTCTTCTGCAACAATAGAGAACATTCAAAATAATAATTCAAATCTTGTCGGGGCGATTCAAAATTTCAGTTGTAACCATAACTCATCAAGTAAAGAACACAAAGGGTCCAACTTAACACCTTAATGCTCTAAACATCATAAATCAACATACACACATTGCGCAACAATGCTATTAGGAACAAACCTTCTGGTTCATTTTCAGGTTTGTCATCATGTATAGTATGTGTGACTTCCTCTGGTATCCAAAGTCCAATATCCTCCATAAGCGTATGCCAGTTGAACTCCAAGGCTTGTTTTAACATTTCTGTAGGGAATGATTAAATTAAAGCTTTGAAGTTGAGAAAGCAAAATATATGGAGCGCCAAAGATATCAAATTATGAATAATGCTCACATACTAGTTTCCTCACTAGATAGATCCATGTTTGTTTGATTCCGACTAGATGCAACTTTGATATCCTTTAACTTCTCAACACGCCAAGATTCCACAACTTCTGCCATATAGTAGTAAACAAGTTATAAATACTTTGAATATCTGTATAATAATGGAAAACTGAGGTTAGGTCACAAATTAATCTAGATTTTCATGCTGCAAACGCAAGCCGGAAGCATGCATAACGCAAAGCCAGAAGGATCACTTTTAGAATCAAGTTTGAAAGTGATATAGAACTTAGAGGAAATAAAATAATTCGAGACTGCAGGAAAGCTAATGTCAAACGACTAGAACCATTATCTCATATGATATCTCATATCTCATCATTTTGCTTTATAGATAAATTCTTAGTTTCATTATGCTCAAAGAACCACTCAGCAAGAGCATTTAGGAGAGCGATAAGTGCAACTCAAACTAATAAGGGCAGATATTGAGCCCTCCAGTGGATGCATCGATGTCACACTTACACAATAGACCATGCATGTCAAGCGGTCGGCCAAGAAAAAGTTAAAATAAACATACGGGCACAAGTTATGAGCAGGTAGCATAGGAACGGAAGCAGTAGGCAGAATACCTCTTTGCTCCGTGAGGCTGCCGTTATCCCCCAAGTCATGCAGCCGCCGAACAATATCATACGAAACCTTCTGCTTCAGCACCAGTGGCAGCTCCTTCCGCCGCTTCTTCTCCCGTGCGAAGATCTTCCGCAGCTTCTTCACCTTTGGCATTCATAATTTCAGTGGACTAGATCGCAAGTATTAAGCACTAACAAATCAGAAACCTACAGAAATTTTAAAGAAATTGTCTATTGTCATTACCGCCCGGACGAGCTCAACAGGCTCCGCCTCGCGGCGAATCCGGATCGACTCCTGCACCCTCCTAATCTGCTCCTCCGTATACTGCACCACTTCGGCGCCTGGGAAAAAAAAAATAACACTCAATCAGATCAAAGAAGAAAAAACAAAGGCGTAAACAGCGGCGAGGGGTTCCACTCACGGCTGGGAGCGGTGGGTGCGAAGGAGGCGGGGGCGGTGAGGGAGCGGAGCACGAGCAGCGCGGCGACGAGGTTGCCGAGGCAGACGGCCACGGTGACGCGTCGGTAGGAGCACCACCCAGCGGTCGCGCGGCCGCCGAGCGACACCGCCCGCGCTATGCCCCTCGCCATGGCGCCGCCGCCGCCGCCATCCCTACCGACGCGGCATTGCGCCCCGCGGCCTCCGATTCGCGAGCTCCCGGCCTCGATCTCGCACGACCGCGCGCCCCACGAATCCACCGACACAGACGACCAATGCGCGGGCTACGCCCCGATCGCCGCGGTGGTGGAAGCTTCTGGAATCCGACCGCGCGCTCCGGCTTCTCCGCTTGTTTGGGCGCTCTCGTTTCCGGAAGTTGAAAGGGGGTAAATTCTGGGGCGGCGATATGGAGGGAGAAGGTTGGAAAGGAATATGAAGCAATCCCCTGTGGGGGGCTTTCCGCTGTAACCTGCCTCTGTCACGTGGGGGCTCCTCTGATGCTAACATTTTGGGCCCACTTGTCAGATTAGGCAATCCGCAGGCAGTGAGAATGAGAGGACAGGATCACAGGAGGTATGGAGGAAGGGATTGCACAGGATTTGATTAGTGAGGGATACAGTGCAATCATTAGCAACCGTGATTAGCACGCGTAATCGATTGATTAGTGAAGATCTGTGCTCTTTACTGCCATTTGGTGCATTGTTTAATGTTGGAAGCTTCAGTTAACTTGCCTCGGAAGGCAACATAATCTCGGATGCAGGCCCGTCATTCCATTAAACTCATACGGAGCAAAATCAATGCTCGGGGTGATACAGGCTACAGCAACAATCAACCTGAGCTCTGCCCCTTATCAAAAAAAAAAAAAAAAAAAAAAAAAAAAAAAAAAAACTGAGCTCTGTCATTTTGTGTGAATGGGGAAATAGTTGGTCAATCACTCGAGAAGTGCGAGCAAAGCAAAGTCCGTGCCTGGCACTGGCTAGGCCTAACAAATGCGGCGAGATGTGCCTTTCGGCAAAAGGCCGGTGACCAACCAACTCAAATCAAAACTGCCAGACCAACTTGTACAACCAGTCGGCCGACTGATGACATCGTAACCAAACACCGATAGAACATAGTAAACTCAAATTTAGCGTCAAAACAGTACAAATTTCCATATATCACTGTACCAATTAACCGATATTGCTAGTTAAAAAAACGATATTGCAATGCGAGCTTGCCATTTTGCGTCGGGGTTCAGGTTGGACCAATTAGTCCAAAAAACGCAGGATCTCGCTAGCCGACTATCAATTCTTCTTTGTCATTTTACCTTCTGTTAACACTGTGTCAATATTTCCGGGCCATCTTCGGTAATCAGTATCGTGTGCTCGAACTGTGCTGACAGGCTGCCGTCTTCCGTCACTGCTGTCCAGTCATCGGACCACATGACAGGGTTTATGCTCCCTATGGTTAGCATGGGCTCTGATCACATGGAAAAGGTCAATGACGAAGTGAGTTAGCTTCACATGCTTTATGCCATGCTGCGTAACTATCAGTTTACTATTCTGCTCTTAAATGTTTATCACTAGCGGAAAACAACTAAGTAATGCAAAAATATGCTCAAGACTCAAAAACAATGCTAGCACTCCCTCTTTGTGAAATTATTAATAGGAATAATTTGTATTTTTAAGGCAAGACTTTGACTAAGAGTTACTTCTGTATGACAGTGATCTTACATCATGCCTGAAATGAATGCAATTATGATGTCCCTGACTTTTTTTCAACATGTTATCTCTAGGTATGACATGGTGCCAAATTGCAATAACAGGTCAAAAGAAAAGGTCAAACTGTGGAAACATGTACCTATTGTAAATGTTTGATTCAACACCATACGTCCCCATTCATTGTTTCCTGCAAATTTCAGTCCACAGCTCAGATATCACAACCTAATATGGTGCAAAATGCAAAAGCAACTAGAACCTCGTTATTGTTAAGAGACAAGACAGCATGAAGTAAAAGCATCGTTTTCTTAAAGTGCGGAACTCACTGAAATGAAGCACAACAGGTTCAGCATGAAACACTTTTCCTACCCCATGGCCGACAAACTGTTGAACTACGCCAAACTTAAACTTGTCTGCATGGTCCCTTCAAACATGAGTGTATCAATTAATCAGAAGTTGGTACATCAAGACAATGATACAGCTTATGGATAAATTGTACTCCCTCCGTCCCAAATTGTAAGAGGTTCTAGACCTCAATTAGATTCATTCCTTTTTCTATGTATGTTGCGCTCAATATGTGTCTAGATTCTTCAACATACCAACGAATATGGACAAATAAAAAATGGGCTAGAACCCCTTACAATTTGGGATGGAGGGAGTATACTGTTTTCTAACATATAAGATAATAAAAAAACTTCATGTGTCTGTTAAAGAGTATTGATTATCAGAAATTATCTATAGCCTACCCCCAACTTGCTGACTGAGGAGTAAAAGGTTTTATTGTAGCTGCTGCTGTTCATCATTATCAAAATTCAAGTCAGGTTTTGTGATAGATGCACCATAAACAAAAAGTGGCAACTTATAGATTTTCTTTGCTGAAAGTTTCCTAAAGTTATTTAGAGTTTAATAGTTCAAGAATCAGCACAGTAAAAATAAAGATGAAAAAGATACAGGTGCACATATAATCTAGTGATACAGTTCTCATTTACATACTGTATAGTTCTACCAATTCGTTTGATCTCCACCGCAGGTGCACAGATTGATATAGCCTTTTCAAGACATTCTCTTGTCACCTGATTGGAAAAAAAAAGTTACATAAACGTCATAATGAATCATCATAGCAAAAAAAATTTCTTTTAGCTAAAACAAACTTCTGGAAGAATTGCATTGTGACCAAAAAACAGTACAATCAATTAAAGAAAACAAAATACCTTTGTCTAACATTCTATCATCAATTAGATTTCTTTACATTCAAATCCTATGCAAAGAGCATTCCCAATTCTACAGTACTTGATTACTTAAAATGGACCACCAGTTGAGCTCACCTGAACTAATTTCTTAGCTTCGTCATCAACATCACCACAGAGAAATGTAGCAGATGTATCGCCATGGTAGCCCTGGAATAAAACATACAGATATTATACAATTGCAATGGAACATGTCAGAAACGGCCTGTGGCATAACTGCATATGCATTAAAAGATCAATTGATCAAACTTGCAGCATTCCAAATTGATAAACAGATGGGAGATGGCATTGTCATATGGATATAAACCAAAATGAAAAAAAAAAGATAAATAAAAAACTCTAGCCTATGCGAATATTTTGTTTCCTCTGAAAATGGAGGGAAGTGCATGACCATGGAAGGAATCAGCATAATGATTTCTTACCTTTTTTTCTCTTTGCTATGCACTAAAAGATCAAACTTTTAGCATTCCAAATCAATAAACAGATGGGATTGTCATATGGACACAAACCCATTTTTTAAAAAAACTCTAGCCTGTGCAGATATTTTTGTCACATGAAAATGGAGGGACGTGCGGAATCAGATGTAAAAGATATTACTTGAGAAAATAGTTACAAAAGGTTATCCAGAAAAAAATGGACAGCATTGATGACAGTTAAGCAAGCGTCTCGACTTTTTTTTTTTTTTTGAATTGTGATGGTGGAAGCACAGGAGTTTCAAAAAAAAAATCATTTCAGCTGGTATAGATAAGTTTTGAGTGACTTACACTGAGGTAGACAGTAACATCAATATTGATGATATCGCCATCCTGCCATAAAGATTATTTGTAAAGTTTCTTTTCTCTATGTACTCAAGTTGTTATCTCTGGATTTGGATGGCTTACCTCAAGTGGACGAGAATCTGGTATCCCATGGCAGATGCATTCATTCACAGAAGTGCAGACACTCTTTGGGTAGCCACAATAACCAAGAGGCGAAGGATATGCTCCATTATCGATTATCATTTGGTGCACTGCTTTATCAATCTCATCGGTCGTTATGCCTGGCTGTCAATAAGATAAAATCATTATCTGGAACTTAAATCTTGGGAACCCCAGTATAGACTAAGTTGAAGAATAACAAACACAGTCATACAACAGATGGGAAGAAAAACAACTGTCTTGCTTCATTACATGCTACCTAATTATATATTCCAGATATAGGCCGCACAAAGAAACAGATGGCACAACAAGAGTTATGGCCCATACCAGAGAAAATGGGAGGGATAATTTAAAAGAGAAGGCACATGTGCTTAAGAAAATGAGCTATAAGATTCTAGCATGTAAATTCAATTCTGTCCTATGCCTTATACATTAGGGAGAACCGGAGAAACGATGTGGCCAAACAGTACACTGATTTTAACACTGTTGAATGGAATGAGACTTCTCAAGTGAAAATAATGGTTTACTAATTGAAAAGAACAATTGAGCTTTTGTAGCAACATGACATTTACCTTTACAAGAGTCCCAGCAAACTTCAAAACCTGCGCAGCAAGCTTTCCAGAAGCTCTCATGCACTCAATCCCTCTCTCATCATGTATCTCGGGTCCATTATTCACACCAGGCCTTTGACGAGAATTGACATATGGAGGCCGTTGTATATGGTTGGGAACACTTAAACGTGGAGATACTTTCCCAGGACGTAGGCGTCTAGGGTTATTTTCCGGTGCGTCATCTCGACTTCTGTCAAGTTGTCACAATGGTACATTTAATTGTTGATTCACATGTGAACTTCATATATAAATGGCACTTACCTACAACTAATATGTAATGCAGGCCATAATGTACTCACAATGTTTAAAAGAATTTATATAACTATATAAGCATAGCAAAGTTATATAGTATTAAGACATGGTCCACATCCCACAATGTCAGTAGTTCTTTGAAGTTTCATACTAATTAATCTCAATCGCTTTAAGTGCTGTGCAATGTTATCAGATCGACTAATTGTGACTAGTTGACCTTATCAATCCCTAGATCTCGATCAGGGTCCTCGACATGTTACACTTGGTCAAATTTCTAGTTGTGATTAGTCGACCAATCAAGATGAGTGGATGGCTATTAGTGGTAGGCCATAATGTAGTGTAGAACTGTAGATTTTGGGCAGGCCTTGAGCGATTGGACAGTTTTTTTGGCCCATTAGGTTTTAGCATACATGCAGCGCTATTTCTGCCACTCTCTCGTGCTGCGCCGCCGCCACCCCGCGATTCGCTTCAGTGCTCCTCGCGCTGCTGCCTAGAGGAGCAAGCGTCCTCGCACCGGCGCAATTATGAGTAACCAACTGACCATGCTTATGCAATTATGAATTCTTTGTTTGCCAAAAAATACTATATACAGACTAGTGGTTAAGGGCATATAGTAGGACAACTACGCTGCTGACTAGAGACCGACTAATCGGACCTTATCGACAACTAATCATGATTAGTTGTTTGATCCCTCCCCATACAATTAGGTTCAATAAGGCGATCTGATAACATTGGTGCTGTGTACCTAATTCTAGTCGAAATGTGTAAGGATTAAATCACCATTTACTCCTTTAGGTTTTTTTTTTCTCATGTAAATTGAAAAAAAACACAACAACATTTGTAGAAATAAATTCAGTCAGACACATTGTATTACCAAAGAATACACTTCATTGTTTCTTAACTCTTAATATCATGACTAGACCTGAACGGCCTTCAGTTGCAGAATAGCTCTATGTACTGCGAGTGACTAGTAAGGCATATTTAATCTATTGCCACTGTTACAAGGTGAGTGGCAGATGATTTGCCATGTCAGTGACACAGATTAAGGTGTCATTCGTAAAAGTGGCAAATAATTAAATGTCCTGACTAGTAAAGCTAGGAGAAAAATATTGATTTCATATGCCGCCCAGCAGGACATCTCAGATGTTTGCACTAATTATCGAACAAACGCAGGAAATAAGACGCACCGCGCGCGCGATGGGAGCGAAACCTCACCTCCTGTTGAAGAGGATGTCCACCAAGTTGCATAGCGTTCTCGTTGCCTGATACGCCACCCGCCTGCTTCCTGCAAGAGAGAGCCGTCTCAGCGAACGTCTGCTCTGACAGCCGACGCGTTGAAACACACACAGAGACAGCCGCGGAGCAGAGCGAGGTGTGGCGGGCAGGTACCTGGGGCAGCGGAGCGGAGGAGGAGCGGCCTGGCCGAGAGCGCGAGGCGGTTCCCGAGGAAGGAGGAGAGGAGGTGCGGCGACGACGGGTTCGCCATGGGCGGCGAGCGGAAGCCACGCGAGCCTTGTTTGTGGCTTGCGGCGTGCGGTTTGTGTGGTGGTTTTGGGGCGAGGTGAACGCCTGGCGCAGCCGCCGCAAGGGCGCGGTTCTGGTGTAGTGGGCCGTGAGTTCTGGGCTGGATGAAAACTTGAAAGCCAAGTCAGCCCACTTTTAAAATAGTTCAGGGCCGAACCACCCCCGACTTTACCTTCCCCTTCTCTCATCTGACGACTATCGGAAGCCTCGCCGCCGCCGCCACCCCACCTCCTTGCGCCATGGCGGAGAAGTCGCCGGCGGCCGACGTGGAGGCTGACCTCCTCGCCCACCTGAACTCCGCGGGCGAGGTCTCCGACTCCCGCTCCTTCGCCTCCTCCCACGGCGTCTCCCACCTCGAGCTCGAGAGCGTCATCAAGCGCCTCTCAGCATTCCTCATCGTTGACAGCACCGTACGCTCCTCCCACTCTTTCGACTTCTCGAACACCAAATTTTATCCCCAATCACGAGGTCTGATGGGTTCTTGCCTTCCTTACCGCAGGACATCATCAAGGAGACATGGGTTCTCACCGACGAGGCCAAAGGCTACGCCGCCAAGGGCTCCCCCGAAGCGCAGCTCGTCGCCGCCATTCCACCGGAGGGCGCCTCCAAGGAAGCCCTCAAGGTGAGCTTTTTGTTTGCAGGGTTTTGTTGTTAGACTTGACTGGAGGGTTTTGCTTTTGCTGAATTGCTGGTGTGTGGTTTCGTGGTGTTTGTATGTATTAGGCGAAATTGGGGGATGCTTTTGATGTCGGCATGAAGGCTGCGGCGAGGAATAAGTGGATAGGGTTTGAGAAGGGCAACAAGGACTTGGTACTGAGGAAGGTATGGATTTGAATTTATTGTG
This sequence comes from Paspalum notatum, assembly GCA_022530915.1. Taxonomy (NCBI): domain Eukaryota; kingdom Viridiplantae; phylum Streptophyta; class Magnoliopsida; order Poales; family Poaceae; genus Paspalum; species Paspalum notatum. The sequence continues at coordinate 3,569,120 of CM039687.1, read as the reverse complement.
ATTGTGCAATGTCGGTATGTAGGTAGCTGTGACGAGCAGATTTATATGCAGATTCATTGTTGTTTGCCAAACTATCGTTTTCTCCGCTGGAATCTCTTTGTGCCTATATGGCTATACTATACCCAACAGTAGAGTTTTGATGTGCTAAATCTAACTGTACATAATAACTCACGTCTAATGGTTGCTCTCCTTTTTTCAATCCAGGTTGAGAGCGTCAAGGATGAGCTGCAGGAGCAGCTTAAAAGGCTAGAGAACGGAGAGGTTTGTGTACTCGCCCCCATCGCCTCACCAGTATTTCTTGTAATGTATTTTGGCGTCACACGTCCACACGTGTATTACTCAGGAAATAGTTATTGTACTAAAAATATTGCTTGCTATGATGTCCCTTCATTTTACTGTGGATCATTCCTGTTATAAAAGAGATGCATTTTGGTGTAGGCTGTTCCTGATAAAGTTATCGATGACTTGAAGAGAAGAAAGCTTATTACAAAAGAGTATGTAGTTATGTACATCTTTCTTTAGGATACGAGTTCTTTATTGTAGTATGCACTATGTGATATAGCAAAGTTGCTCATCTAATTTGATGCTAAACAGGAAATCAATTTGGTACTCACTAAAGAAAGGACCTGAGTTTGTTTTAAAGAGAAAAACTTTGGCTACTGATGTGACGTCAGAACACCTTAGAAGGTAATTTTATATCATTTCTTGCAAGTTTTGTTGGTGACTATACGATCAAACTGCCCAGTTTGATGTACTTCAGATGGCATTTTCAGTTGCCTGGCATTTTTAATATGCATGTTTATCAACAAATGCATACAGTGTATTAGTAAATGATCTGTTTCTGAATATTTTTATTTGGAATGCAAAGTTTGCTACTTCCTCCATCCCAAAGTGTAAGGGAACACATACATGGAATATTGCATGAACTATTCAAAGCCTAGAACCCCTTTACAGTTTGGGATGAAGGAGTATTTTATCTGTGCAAATTGTGATAATTTCATTTTGGATTGAATTTGCTTCCCTTTAGTGGTGACTGGAAGGACCTTGAATTTAAAGACTATAATTATGGAGCTCAAGGACAACCTATAGCCAAAGGTTATGTGCAGCCTTTGATGGAGGTATCTCTACAGACTACAGTTTGTGCAATCTACCATACCACTTCTGATAAATTTATTAACTCCATACTATAACTTTGTGATTTGCCATAGGTTCGTGAGGCAATCGAGTACATATTTATTATGATGGGGTAAATAAAAACTTTTTTCCATGTTTCTACTCACTAGTCACTAGTGTGTTCTAAAAAAATGTATTAATTCATTGTATCACCGGTGCAGATTCACTGAGATGCCAACCAACAATTTTGTTGAAAGCAGGTGTGTTCTTGTACTATTTGCACCCATATGATGATGGGTTTCTCTAAGAAAGATGAGAAATGCACTACATGACACATTTTAGTAGCATTACTGATACATGTTATCTTTTCAACAAACTTCCATGAGACATCATGATGTGACCTTTTAGGGGCAATGTAATATGCAATTTGCTGGTTTTAAGGGTCACTGTATTCCTAGTTTTGCTTTTGATTTCTGCTTCTCTGCTAGCTTCTGGAATTTCGATGCACTATTCCAGCCACAACAACATCCTGCTCGGGATTCACATGACACATTTTTCCTGAAAGGTATGTTTGAGATACTGTACAGGTATCATGGTCAAAGTTGGATGATGTATATCTTATCTGTACATAAAATTTTGCAGCCCCAGCAGCTACAAGACAGTTGCCTGAGGACTATCTTGAGAAAGTGAAGCAAGTTCATGAGTCTGGTGGTTATGGCTCCAAAGGGTATGCCTTCTGATTTTTAGTGCAGCATGTTAGCTCCAAATTCTGTGGTTATATAAGATAAGATTGTTGCCTGCAGATATGGTTATGACTGGAAACGGGATGAGGCAGAGAAGAATCTTCTTCGTACTCATACAACTGCTGTTTCCACGAGAATGTTATACAAGCTTGCTCAAGAGGTAAATTCAAAGTGATGTTTACTTTGCTACTAGGAACTCTGGCAATCCTATGGAGTATCATGATTTCCTTTTTTATGATTGCCATTGACCTTTTCAGAAACCTTTTGCTCCAAAGAGATATTACTCTATTGATCGGGTTTTCCGTAATGAAGCTGTTGATCGCACTCATCTTGCTGAATTCCATCAAATAGAAGGTAGTTTCCTGTTTTCTTACTTATTTTTAGTTACCTATCTCAACGCAGGTGTAGATTGAGTTTGTGCATGTATCTCAACACAGGTGTAGATTGAGTTTGTGCATATCTCCAATATGCTCCTGTGCACCTGATATTTCCCTCATCTTGTATTACGTAACCTTATTATCGTGCAATGCTTCTTTTTTTTTCAGGTCTTATCTGTGATTATGGTTTGACGCTTGGCGATCTGATTGGTGTGATGGAGGATTTCTTCTCGAGATTAGGTGCTAAACCGTCTGCTTTACCACAATCCATAATATACCATGCAAAGTTTGTGCCCTAATTATCATTATCTCTTTTTTGGTGGTTCTTAGGCATGTCCAAGCTGCGTTTCAAGCCCGCCTACAATCCATATACTGAACCGAGCATGGAAATTTTCAGGTCAGAAACAACTTTTTGCTTTGCTTTAGTTTCATATCATAGTCCAGCTAGAATCATTTTTGCACTTCTGTTTTCAGTTACCATGATGGTTTGAAGAAATGGGTGGAAGTTGGTAATTCAGGCATGTTTAGGCCTGAGATGTTGCTTCCAATGGGACTGCCTGAAGGTGTTAATGTCATTGCATGGGGTCTTTCGCTTGAAAGGTATGACAGCTTTCTCACAGAGGTTGTGACTTGTAAACAAAATAGCCTTGCGATATCGTTAATGAACTAAGCAGATACAGCACTAAGGTACTATACAAGTATCATTGACGTTGTGGAATGTGAAGCTTCTTTGAAAGGCTTGGATGAAAACAAACTGATATTGGTTTCCTCCCTTTTCTCTAAGATCTTAAATTACATAATAACTGCATATCCTGTTTATGAATCCAGGCCAACAATGATCCTATATGGTATCGACAACATAAGGGACCTGTTTGGACCAAAGGTATTTGTTGTATACTGTTGTGATGAAGTCTTTCCCTGTTAATGAGTCCGTGTAATTCATGTTTTGTTCTTTCCAGGTTGATTTCAACCTCATCAAAAGCAATCCGCTATGCCGGTTGGGACTGTAGTGAGCTAGAGGCACTCTGGAGCTTGATCACTATTGGTTGAGGATTTTGTTTTAATTTTCTGTTGTACTCCCTTGAAGTTGAAACACCAATGCTTGTACTTTTAACATAGTCCAAATCGCAAATGTAGCTCATTCGCTTGAATTGGATCATGGCGGCAGCATGTTTATATCAAAAAATTTTGTTCTGTATATTCCATTTTGAATGGTGTGAAACTGTACAAAAAACCGTTAAATGCTTTCTAATTATATTACTGGTCCCCTTCCCACTTTTTTTTTTGTCCGCACACGCTTTTTTGGATATCTGCAGATTGTAGATTCCGAATTGCGGTGGTCTTCAGGAATTGAAAACCCTGGCTGAAGCGGTGGTCTTCAGGAATTGAAAACCCTGGCTAAAGCTACCTTTATGAGCAATACTGGAAATTATTATCTATATAACCTATATAAGTGAAATCTACTGACATTCATTAACTCTATTTTTTTTAACATGCAATCTGTCCACATCATCTAGAAATCTACTAAATTAAATGTCAATCTCTGTTGATGTATTCTATCGATTTTCTATGACTAATAACACCCATGTATGCAACTACTAGCCTACATATATGAGTATCATCCTAAAATAAACTTTAGAAAAATGCCTTCCTTCGAAACAAAATTTTCCTTTTCCTCGTCATCTGGAGAATTTTAGAAGGCCTATTGCCTTCAAAACAGAAATGCCCATTTCGTGACTTTGGTTATGTATCTCCAAAACCTTTTTTGTTTGGGATTAAAACAGACCAGAGATGACGTCAATAATGTCAAAAGATTATTTCTTTCTTGTCATTCACGAGTACACGACTGCAGTCAGATACCAATCGATAACAAATGGCACAAATTAACATTACGTAAAACCTATTACAGTTTTTGGAGCAAAATTGCAGTTGAAATCTAGAAGTCGAAGTTTCCATGTTTCCCTTGTAGACTCAATGTATTCCTCTCCGTACGTTTGGCGCGTTGCTTACCATCACTGTCAGCTCCAGCACCCGCTTTGGTCCTTCCTATGCCTAGTTTTGGCAAGCCTCGATTCAATCCGTCCAGCAAGACACACGCTTTGCATAATTTCTGTCCCAACAGAAGTTCATATAAAACTACTCAATTACTTCCACAGAGAATAATTTAAGAATTTCCAAGCTCAATAACGAGGGCAAACTCATTACTCATGCAATTTGAATAGGTGTGTATACAGCTCCAAGAGCACAAAATCAGACGCCTGGGAAGTGGGAACGATGCCTGGCCCTGAGCCAGACAGTTTTTCCACACGCCAACCAAACATAGCAAGGAGGACAAAGCAAAGGACCCTTGCACATGGTCGTATTTCGAATAGGTTAGGAAGTATGCAAGGTGGCATGAACCACTAATGCACGTTTTAAGTTGTTTCAGTGGAATTAATCTTCACTGTGCAGTGTGCACCTTGGCAGAAGCAGAGTGTTCAGTTATTCATATTTGATATTTCATATGTATAACAAGAATTCAGACTTGATGCCGTGACAATACCTGGCTAGAAATGTAGCCACATCGTCCGCACATTCCTTGCTCTGGCATCTTTGTTGTTGCGGAGATTCTGAAATTTTCCCCAGATTTTATGATGTCCAATATAGCTCTAGGCCTGCAATATTGATTATCTACTGAGCCAAGGCTATCGAAAGAACATGCAGAGATCCACCAAATATTGGGAGAAAATTCTTCCTTTACCGCATTCTTTCTAAATCTTTAATAAATTCACGAGCAAAACCGCGGTATGCATTTGGTGAATAGATGCCTGGATCACGAAAGAATAAAATTAACACATTATCAATTCTAACAGAATTCTGGCATAGTTAAAAAAATCAACAGATTTATGGTATATATCACATCAAGTTTGAAGGAATAGAGTTGAGCAGACGCGTATTAAGTGTATGCTATTAGTGAAAGAAAACATAGCATAACCTATAGACATTAGAGCACATAGTAATGATTGAGTATATATTTTGATTCAAGTGCCATCCTAGTGCCTTCAGATATTGGGATAAAGTGATATCCTTCCATGTGCAAAAAAAAAAGGAAATAATTGCACAATAAAAAGAATCAGACATTACATTCTGTGGAGAAGTAGTCCAGCTTTTTGAAGTATGCGTACGTGTCATATGGTCAAGGATTTCAAACATACTTGTCTAAAGTCAACATAGCAAACAAATGAACATGAGATTTTACATAGAAAGGATATATGACAATCTCCTTCTCGTAGGTGTATTTGAAAGGCTTGCATCTTGGAATTGGCCCATCTTCACCAGTAGTTATAAGGGTACATCTACTTAACCTATAAAAGAGCAACACGACATCAGCCCAAAAGTGACGAAACTTAGGAAAACAGCATACCCTACAAATGGTTTCAAAGGCCGTAAGGCGAGCCATGGCGAGTGGGCACCGCCCGGACACCTAGGCGGCACCAGGTGACAAAATTCCATGGTGACGACTTTGAAACAGACAACCAACATACCTTGCAATATCACCGCGCAGGATGTTAAGCAAGACAGTTTCTGCAATGTCATCAGCATTATGCCCAGTTACAATCTTATCAGCCTTCAGCAGAGCAGCACCTCGATCTAGTGCCTACAGAGAAAAGGATCATCTGGAGTAAAGATTTTTTTTTAAAAAAAAAAAAAGAGGTAGACAGTGCAAGTCATGCAGATAAAAACTACCTGACGTCGAAAAACTCCACAGAAAGTACAATTGTTCTTTAGCCCAATTGCTTTCACAATATCATCCATCGTCCAGCCATAGAGGTCTTTATATGAAACAATCTTCAGCGGCAGGCCATACTGCAACAAAGGAATGGTGAAGTTTAACGAGGTAAATGTCTGAATAGAACAATGGCCCAGGGGGAGAGGGGGACCTGTATTTCATTCCTTTTAACAGTTTCTAGAGAGTCATCTCTATATCCTGTGATTCCTTCATCGACAGATAAAAGGAACAAATCAAGACCATAGTTGTGACGACGGTTTAACTCCGATAACACGTATGCAAGCACAGTTGAATCTGCATACAGCAATAAAAGAAAATGCAGGAATCAGTAGGAAGACCAAGCATATTTAAACAAGAAGCATGTAATAGTAACAATAAGTGCCTGTTTGGCACGGCTTCCATGCCGGCTCCTGAGTGGGCTCTTGATGAAGCTGTGCCAAACGGCATCGTGAAAACGGCTTCGGGGGGCAGAGCCGTCGGGAGCTGGAGCCAGTTTTGCACAGGCTGAGCGAAGCCACGAACTGGCAGCTTCTGCCGGCTCCTCTTGACCACTGCGCAAGAATTACGCTACCGCGCTGGACCATGGCAGCCGGAGGCAGATGGGCAGTGGACAATCTAGCCATCTAGGCGTGCACTAATGCCATTTCATACGTTATTAACTTTACCTTTCATGCATGCTGGACGTAAATTCCATGCAATTGGATTAGTACACTACCAAAAAATGCTCATGGTGTTGACATTTGTTTTGTATGGTTTTATAAATATTTCTCACAATGTACGCAGATGGCACTATAGAGATTTGCCTCTTCCATCTATTAATTCTTAAGATAGGAGAAACTGTTTTGCCAAACGATCCCTAAAATAGCTTCAGCTCTTTTGAAGAAGCTAAAAAACAAAGAAGCTTGAGCTGGAGCTATTTTTAGATGAGGTGAAGCCTTGCCAAACAGACCCTAAATGCACAGAAAGCTCTCCTTTGTGTTATGTGTCTAAATCCAATTATAACCCGGATGAATAGTCCATATGCTCATGAAGTCATGATAGAATGGACCTATTTCTATAAAACCTATTGGCCATGTATGTAGTTAGTTGGGAGGAGAATATCATTATGCCTTACCACTCCCTAGAAAAGTATTATGATGCGTGTTTATGTACTCCTATTTAACCAAGCATTTAAAATGTACAGAACTGAAAAGTAAGGTGCACACAACACATTGTCATTAAAAGCATCTGCTAGTTATTTACCAACTGATGGCACGTACAAGTCCGGGCATACCTTTCCCACCAGAAGCTCCAATTGCCACACGCTCACCAGCTTTAAACAAAGAATTCTCGACAATAGTTTGATGGATTTCGTCCTCAAATACGATATAGAAGCATTCCCTACAGATCTAAAAGAAGAAATATAAGCACCAATAGTTGGTGGCTTCCCCCAGTACGAGAAGTTTACCAAACCATGGCAACAAATCACAACCGAAACGTAGCGCCGGCGAGGACTAGGCGCACCTGCTCTAGGGTTTTGGGCCGCTTCAGCGCAGCTTTCCTCTCACCGCACCGCACGCAGAGGCGACTCCCCGCCCTTGGCGGCGGTAGCCTCGCGCCGTCAGCGGCGGAGCCGTCCATGGCGGGGAGCTTCTGACCGGTTCGAAGAATCGGGCGGGGGGCCGGGGGGAAGTGGCGCCGCCGGGAGAGGGTTTGGTCCCGGCGGCGGTTCGGGGCTCCGGGGAAAGGCGCGAATAGTCAAATGGGCTCCTGACCCAAATGCTAGGACCGCTTGTTCAAGATTGGGTCGAATTCCTGCATGTCCATGATGGGCCTTCATTGGCTAGATTCCGACCCAATTTCACCCGTCCCTTTTTTTATTTATATATTTATTTTATTTCGTTTTTACAAAAATATATTACGGTTATAAACTTTTACAAATCTATACACCTGTCGCCCGGGGGTTGGGCGCCAGGGTACCCGGATGGGCCAGCTGGCCCGCGGCGGGTCCTGGCGCCCGGGGGCGGGGCGCCAGGGGCCTGGCGCCAGGGGGCTTGCATTGTTCGGAATTGTTTGAAAGCAGAATTGTTCGGAATTGTTTGAAGGTAGAATCTCTCGGAATTGTTTTCAGAGGTTCGGAATCGTTAGTTTTTGAAAGTAGTTTTGGAATTATTAGCTTTCGAAATTATTAGAATTCTTAGTTTTCGAAAAATCTTTGCTTTCAGTATTTAGGTCGTTTTGGATTTTTTTTCACTTTTACTTTGGAATGATGGCGATTTTTTTGAGAGCGAAATTTCGTGGTTTTAGAATATTCTGAATGGAAAGGCATTTCGAATTAAAAAACGAAAAATTGAAAATTTTGGCAGAGTTTTCCCTAATTATACCCATATTGACAGTATATATTGCATAACATATATGTAACCTCACAGAGCAATGACAAATACAACACTAAACACATAATTCATGTGAAAAATCCACACATACAATGCAATGCATACTCTAAAGTCCATTAAAATGAGACGTACGTAGTCCAAAGTCCATTAGAATTGTTACAATCCAAGCCATAGTTCCAATTGCAAAAAAAAAAACCTGCTAGCCACCCCTACGACGCCGCTGCCTCGCCCTCTGTTGCGCACGCACGTGATCTGTGGAGTAGGTATGACGGTCAGGAGACCTCGCCACTCGCTCTGGACGTTGCTGGACAAGGGGGGTATGTGTGGCCTCCTGTGTCGCAAACAGGGGAGCACCGTCCAACTGGGATGCTCCAAGGACATCGTGCCGGTCCCCTCCACCATCGCTATCAATATCAGAGAAGGAGAACGCTTCATTGTCATTGATGTTAGTTCCCATATAAATGCTCTGTGTGTGCGAAGGGTCCGCGCCAGCAGACATGTTAAATCCTATTTAAATGACACTAATAACGTCCTTAAATTACTACTTATAGCATATCTAATGAAACACAGTACTACAGTTAATAAAATACGCCACATCTATCAGTACTACTATCATAACTTTTAGATCTGATGAAATACAGTACACTGGTTTATCTACTTAAATGACAATAGCATACGTATAGATACAGTGAAATACATTGTATATTGTACTCTAAATTCTATTTTCTACAAATACTATACAATTCATATCTACACTTAATAACATTAAATGATACAAAATACAAAGCCAATCAAATATTTACCGTCAAATTTCTGCAGAGCTTCGCTGTCTACCTCTCCTCTCCTCTCCTCTCCTCTTCTCTTCCCTTCTCTCTCGCTTTCTCTGCGTGCGACCGAGAATGGCTGCGTACCGGCAGCGCGGCTTATATATCCGAGGGGGGGCCTGCCGCCCCGCCCCCGGGGCGCCCCCCGTCCCCGGGCGCCAGGCCCCTGCCCCGCCGCCGGGCGCCCCGGCCGCCGCCCGCCCCCGCCCCCGCCCCCCGCCCCCGCCGCCGGCCGCCCCCCGCCCCCGCCCCCGCCCCCTGCCCCGCCGCGGGCCGACCCCGCCAGGTATCCTGGCGCCCGGCCTCGGGACGCCAGGGGTACATTTCCGTAAATTTTTATAACCGTAATATATTTTTGTAAAAACGAAATAAAATAAATATATATAAAAAAAACGCTCCTTAAAAAAGCCTTCGTACCTACCAATAGCCCAATATGCAAATCCAGGGCAAGAAGAAGCTTCACATGGTACAATTCCCGCGCATACAGTAGGAGTGTGCTTGCAGCAAAAGTCGATGATTTCACCTCAAAAAAAAAAAGCAAAAGTCGATGATTAGTTGCGACGGCTTTACGTTAACTGTGGAAAGGTGGTTGCTTTTATCCGCTCATCTTTATTTTGGACACACATAGCTTTTTCCTCTATCACCGGGGCCAAAAAGGAGGGAATATTTCGTTGCTCATCCACCCCCTCCCTATCATGCACGAAATGATGATATTGCCCTTTTGTGCGCGATCCATCCGCTCCCCCACACCCCAACTAATCAAGCCCTCTTTGAGCACCTTTCTTTCTCTCTTGCTTTTTTGCCCGTCCCTCGCTCTCATCATCACAAAGTTGTCGCTACTGGTCTTAGCACTTGGCAGTCATGCATCTCGCCATCCATCACTCCATGCTAGCATATTATACATACAACAGCGTGTCCGCGTCTAACAAAAAAAAAAAAGAACATTGCACAAAATTGCAAGACCTTTTATTAGGCAGCCTACAGCACGTCGAAAAATAAAAGGGAGAAACGAGCAACGTGATGGTCGGTAGTAAAAGTGCATGGGAGCGAAAGCTAGTATCGAGAACGATACTAAGGGCATGTTTGGAAGGCCGAGAACGATACTAAGGGCATGTTTGGAAGGCCGGTAATCGGTCCAAAACCATTGTATTTTACAGGCCTAAATACTTTTCCAACTTAAACCTCTATTTGATGTTTGGATAACCAGTTAGCCTATTTATCTTACGCTCGGTTTGAACCAAAACCACCGGAAAAGAATAATCGCCTTCGTAGTCTAGGAAAAAAACACGACAAACATCGGTTCGCTCCCTCGGTCCCTCCGCTCGCGGCTCACCTGCCTCGCGAGGTCTGCCTCCGTTGCTGCCTGCCTCTCCCTCACTCGGCCACAACTGGCCGCAGCCTCCCGCCCCTCTCTCGCCGGCGACGCCTGTCCTCTCGGCCGCCACATCATGTCGCCGTCAGCCCATCCTCCAGGCCCGGATCTATCTCGGGCTCTCGCTCGCCGGTGGGTGCCGTCATCGTCTCGACCGCAGCGGCGGCGCCGGCTGCGAGCGGCTTGACCACGGCGGCAACGACGAAGAGTTGCAGGCGAGTGGATTATTGGAGGCACGGCTCACAAATCTACAGATCAAACCGGCATCGTCTCGACAAGAGTTCCTATGGCGGCAGCGCCATTCGTGATGACGGCGTGTGTTGAGGTCAAGGAAATCTACAACGACCTGGTGACCCGACGCAACTCTAGCAGCGCAACAAGACCTCTGCTCATAGCATAATGCCCCTCCCATTTCTTCCACTGCCGCCGCATCTACAGGGAAGAGGAGCTCCGTCTACAGGGGAGTCACCAGGTAGCAAGTCCCATCCCTCGTCTCAAGTGAGTCTGCCGTCTCCGTGTGGATTCCTCCAATTTGATCGCATATTCGCTTGCATGTTGCGTCCATCCATCTGGCCATGTCAGAGCAGCAAGCTTCCAGTCTGCTGTGCTTTGCTCCTTTTCAAATCCACTCTGTTTCTTTGGCAACCCACGAATCAGTCTTCCTCTTCTTCTTAATAATATAAAGTTAATATTAATCTTCGGTTAATATAAAGTTCTTGTTTGGTGAGACAAGACGTAGCTGAAAGCTGCAATTGTGATGCAACTCGATGAGGAATTGACGTGTGTGCTTCCAGATTTACATTGGTGTTCAGATTGCAGTTTAAAATGCAACCTTCTATGTCAGAACTCCATTTTGATTTGTCTTTCTTCATGAGCTAGCGAGATTGGACCAGAAAGGCAGTGGATGTATGCGGTTGCTGCTTGCTACCTACCTGTAATATATTTCTATACATGTTATCCAAACAGAGTTTTACAGGCGGATAATATTTAGCTGGTTTTCTTGTGCACAACAAAATCCAGATGTAAACAATTTACAAGTGTATATATTTTTGGAACATCCAAACAGGCCCTACAATAAAAATTCAGCCTGGGAGGAACAAAAAAAAAAAAGTGTGGGCATGCGCAGCAACACGGTACATGGCGAACGACGCTTTGTGATCCTCGGAGTGAAAGGGGTCCATCCATCATCGGCGCGGCGGCGCGCACGGCCCGGTCCGATTCGACGGCTCGTGAGGCCATTTACGCTTGGAGCGGCGGCCGGCCACCGGCCAGGCCAGCCCCGCGCGCATGAAGGCCATGAATAGCCCGGCGCCCGCGATCCGCGATCTTGCGTGCACGCCGGCCGCCGTGCCTCGCCGGGCGTCTCTGCCGGCGCGTGTGGCCGTGTGAGCCGTGCACGGGTCGTCACGCCCGCCGCCGGCCCGAATAAATAGCCGAAGCCGTAAAACAGATCACGTGCGACGGCAACGGGATCACGCCTTCCGTTCCGTCCCACGCGCAAATTCATGGCGACGCCGTAGGACGGTAGGGGGTAGATTTGGATACCATACCGGCCACTGCGTACTGGTCCCAGTAACTACCAACTAACTAACCGCATTTCTACCTGCCTTCTTTTTTTTTTTCCGTCTCCCCGCGCAAACCAACTGCTGTAACCGAAACTGTAACTGACTGCTCGCACGCACGCGTGCTTGGACCTGAGCTGTCCAGTCGTGGACGACTACTGCCCCTGCCCTGCCCTGCACGCAAGCAGTAGTAGATTTGAAGCCGGCCGGCCTGTTGGAGATGCCACTGATTTGGAACGTTCCGTGGCAGTAAGTCAGATCTGACAAGGGCAACGACGCCAGATTTTAACGGGATCTTGAGTAGGGGGGAGAGCAGAGAGCACTGTGTGACAATCGATGGAGAGACCACTAGCTAGAGACGGATCTATCAGATCCATCGGCAACAGCATTACAGCAACGCAAGCAGCGCGGCAAGTGCCCCTTGGAAAGGATGCCGTTGATTCCCACGGCCGCGGTCGCAAGAGCAGATTCGATCGCTCACAGCGGCTGCAAGTGTGCCTTCCATGACTGGACAGTGGACACTGGCCGCCGCCTCCTCGCCTGTCCCACTCCTGCATGCCGACGTCGCCTCCAAGCATGCAAGCGAGGGCGACGGTGACCCCGTAGGCCCGTACCCCTTTCCATTTCTCTCTCTCTCTCTCTAAAATGGCACGAGCAGCGAACACAGCCCTTGTGAACTACAACCACCCGTTCCAAGATAAGATAAGCCGATTTGAGTCCATGAAAGCAAATCTACAAGTTGTACATACACGCTCAAGCAAGCAAGCTGCTACCTCACCAACTTGCATACAGCCCATATTGACGGAGCTGCATGGCGCAAAGCACCAAATCAGTCCAAGCCGGTTGCAGCCATGCAAGCATGGACAGCGAAGCAACACATGACATGTATGGTTCACACACACCGCTGCCCTGGCCGGTCTACTCTATCCCTCTCCCTCTCCTAGCGGCCAGGCCAGGAGCTGCATACCCGGCGTCCCGGCCAATGCAAGCTAGCAATAGCAAGCATCGGATTCCTTGGGAAAATAGCAAGCAGCGTCTGCCGATCGGAGAGGATGCGGTACGGTAGGAGCGGCCCGCCGGGCATGGCGTGTGGTGTGGCTGGTTCACTGTGCGCCGCTGCTCCGCCACTGTCGCCGTCCTTTCCCTTTTCCCTGAACACCCGCGTCCCGTCCGTTGCGTTGCCGTTGCACCGCCACCGCCACCGTCGTCTCGTCCCATGGCTGCTGGGTGCTGGCCTGCTGCGGCGACAGAGGTCTGCTCCGTCACAGAAGGGCAGGGACCGCCTGCGCCGGCAGCGGGGAGAGGGATGATGATGCCAAGAGCCAAAAGAGAAGGTTCTTGCTGCCAAAGTGCGCTCTGGCTCTGTAACATCTGTCAGCTTTGCTCTTGGGCACCTGCTGCTTCTGCTCTTCTGGCACCGGTGTACCTTTTGTCAGCCATGGAAATTACTGTCAAAAGAACAATCTCTTTCTCTCTCTCTCTCTTTCTCTAATTACGCACCAGCTATTCAACTTGCACAATTTTTTTCTGTTTTGATCCTACTAATTGGCACCGCTTATTATTTGTGCTGCATGCAGGCACACATTCAATATTCTTTTATAGCAACCGCTGCTTCTGAGATTCCTGAAGGCAGGATCCGGTATATGCTGTGCAGGTCTGGTATATTTCTTGGGTGCAGTGTGCTTCTCCCACTTGGAAATGGATCATGGTACCATCGACCATGTGTCTGTCCATGTTCCACGCGGCCAAACTAACTGATCTCATCTTCTGTTGCAAGTGTCAGTGATTGTTACTACTTTTTAATAATGCTCCAGTCAGTTCCATCTGACAGGCAAGTGCTGTGTAAATTACTCATGCATGGCCTTGGTCTTACTTTTGTCCAAATTAATTGTTACCAGAGGATAAACCGGCTGTGCCCTGATCTGGAACCCCCTCCATTACCGGAGAGAAGCTCACCAACTACTCTGACGGAAGAAGCGCATCCATCAATCAGCGGATAGCGTCAGTTGGATAGTTTAATTGCGGTTTGGATCAATCCTTTTGTCCCAGCAAGTGAGGCACATGTGACGCCAGAGGATCACACAGGGCTTCCATTGGTCAGATCGAAGGCATGCATGTGATCGCATCTCCCTGTTTTGCTCCTTATTTTCTTCATTCATAGTATCTGTCACCGGTTCAAACAGACAAACAACACATACTGTACTATGAGATGTATACATTACTTGAAAGCTGAGGCAGCCGCAGATTGCCCAATCTCAATCTGCCTCCCCTTTTCCAATTGTTTCCTATATAAACGAGCCCCAATCTCTGCAAGTGTCGTCGGCTATTTTTGTATCCTACGAGATGTCTGTTTGTAACGTGGGCAGCGGCATCGGATCCATTTGGACTGGAGAAGAGGAAACGACGAGACGCCATGTTATTAAAAAAAACGCCACAAAACGAGAGGATCCAAGGCCACGCTGCACCAGAGGTCGGAGCACACGACATTCTTTTCTCGTCCACCTTGCCTTGGAGCGAGAGCAGCAGGCAGGTCAGGTACTGTCACTGTCCATCGAAGCTATCCGTCAGGTACACGTATGTATCGGCGGTGGTCAACCACTGAGAAATACTAATTTTGTCGCTTTTGAAAAAAAAAATGCCTGTTTTTGTTAGAAATGTACTACACTGGTACTGCAAAAATGTCGGAGAGTAACTGCTCTGCTCTGCTGTATAATGGCCGTTTGGGTGAAAGATCGCGGCGACGAACGGTACACAGTGCATTTGCAGCACAGGTTCCTGATAAGACAGGGGGCACAGTAGAACGACCCAGTGGCTTGCTGGCAGCCTCTGTGCCTGTCAAGGTCTCGACGATAGTAGATCGAACAGCACTCTGTGCTTCGTCCCCTGCCCGGCTGCCCTCGATCGCCAAGAACCCAGGATCGTCGGCAGGGTAACTGCAAGAAGACGCCGAGCTAGCCGAATCCGCGCGCCACGCATCGCCCGCCAAGCGACGGCATCCGTGCCTGGGCATGATGACACACGTGCACCGCGGCGGCATGCGAGAGCCCGATTTGATCTGTGCCCGCTTCTTCCATTTCCAGGCCGGCCGGCCAGCCCTGCAGGCCCCGGCTCTGCACGAGACAAACGGCAGTACCCGCCTCTGCGCGCAACCGTCCGAGCGCGTCCATCGACCCGCCGGGACCTGCTGCTCGATCGATCTGCCAAAACTACCACTATCGATCGGTCGGCTGCTGCTGCGGGCTCCCCTCTTGCCTGTCGTGTGCTACGAGGCGCACTTTGCGGTTGCGGCACCGGTACGACGACACGGCCGCGTCGTCCTCTGCATGCCTGGATCTGTACGGGGGTGGCCGGCATCAGATCAGCCGCCCTAACCGGCGTCCCACTCGGCGCGCGCCACCGTTCCAGTTCCGGATCCGCAACAGGCAGCAGGCGCCATGGGGAAATTTTACCAGGAGTACTCGGACGTACGAATGCGATACGACGACAGGGGTCTCATCGAGACCTTCCCTCTTCCGGCCGACAGCCCCTCGTCAGTGGCATTCGCTGCACTGTTCGCTGGACCGGGCCCGTCCTGCTCGGCTGCTCCTATCCTGCCTGCTCTGCTGCAGTGCCAAACAGCCCTGCTTTTTTCTCGGTTCAGAGAGAACCTTTCGTCCACTGCTGTACCTGCTCCGTCTGCCGCGGCGGACCACACTGCCCAGGGCACCTAGCGAGCCAGGTTTCTTTCGTTCGTCAGGTTAAGGCTGCAGGCTGCAGCAGCAAGCAGAGAACGAGACCCCGTTCCCGTATAATGTTTTCATCAACGGGGCACAAAGCCTGTAACGCAATTCTCGCAACGTCCCTCTCCGTAGACTGGAGTACGTACAGTACTGTACGGTGAGGAAGGAGGAGGCCGAGTAAACGGGACACGGCCGTTTTACACGTCGCGGCCGCTCCTTCGCCGTTGCGGAATTTTTTTTTCCTTTTCGAATTTGAAACCCAAACCAACGGGACGCCAGCCGTCCGATCCCCGGCAGCACACGTGTCAAGCGGAGACCCGCGGTGCTGTCCGTGCCAGACTGCCAGGCGCCGAAGCTTCCCTCCCGTTACGTGCCCGCGCGCCGTTTCCGTTGCCACCGGCTACACCCCGTCCGCCGTCGGGGCGTACCGGCCGGGGGGAGGTGGGGCCGGGCGCACGCGACCGGCGCGTCCCGTCCGCGCGCCCACGCAACGGCCAGATCCGCCAAACGGCGCCGTCAGCGAGGGCCGATCCTGGCCGTCGGATCCGGATCTCGCCCCCGCGGCCGCGGCATCTTATATTTGTACGCGCACGCGAGGCGCCCGACGCGGCGGGGTCGAGAGCATCCAAAGCCCAAGCAGGCAGCGCCGCGCCGCGCCGCGCCGCGCAGGCACAGGCGTGAGGGGGAGAAAAAGAGAGGAAGCGGCCAAGCGAAGCGCGAGGGCAGGGCGGCGGCGTGCGCGCGTCAGATCGATGGGGAAGTACATGCGCAAGTGCAGGGGGGCGGCGGGGGAGGAGGTGGCCGCCGTCGAGGTCACGCAGGTCGTCGGCGTCCGCACGAGGTCGCGCTCAGCGGCGGTGGCGGGCGGGGTCGCCAAGCAGGTCGCCGCGCCCAGGAGGAAGAAGCAGCTGGCGACCGAGACTGCGGCCGTGGGCGCCGCTGGAGGCGACGGCAGTGGAAGCTGCTACATCCAGCTGAGGAGCCGCACGCTGTTCATGGCGCCGCCGCCGCAGCAGCAGCCGTCGGCTCCGACGCCGGCGGGGGCGGCTGCTGCTGCCGCCTGCCAGCAGGGAGCGCCCGGGCTCTCGCGCTGCTCCAGCACGGCGTCGTCGGTGGACGCGGGGGCTCAGGGCAGGACCACCCACGCCTGTGGCCTGGAGGTGAGAGAGAGAGAGAGAGGGCGGAAACCCTAGAATTCGAATTTCGAATTCAAAAATGGCCCGAGATCTCCGGCGCCTCCCGTTACTGATGAATTCCGTGGTTTATTTCCTTTTGTTTCGGGCCTCGACGACAGCAGGTGGGCGGCGGGGATCACGTCCCGGAGGTCTCGGCGACCAACGACTCGGGGAGCGGCCCGGACCACCGCGAGAGGTTGGAGAATTCTCCCCCGAATCCTTCTGAATTACGCCTTCCGGGCTGCTCCTGAATTGTGGTTTCTGGAAAATTCAGGAGGGAGACGACGCCATCCAGCCGCGCGGACGGCGAGGTCAGCGATCTGGAGTCGGATCTGGCGGGCCAGAAGACCGGCCGGCCGGTGCCGGCGCCAACGCCGGCTGACCGGTTGGTGATGCCACCCAAGGAAGAGATTGAGGCGTTCTTCAAGGCGGCCGAGGAGGCCCGGGCCAAGAGCTTCGCTGCCAAGTAAGTTCCTCAAGCGGCCAGAAAATTACCGCGTGCTACTAGGAGCATGCAGCGAGGAAATTACCGCGTGCTACTAGTAGCATGCAGCGTAAAGTTACTGGCTTACCGCACGCGCGCGCGCAAGCAAAATCTCTTTCTTCTTCTCGCTCGTCTTTGTGGCGCGCGCCGTGACTCCTTGCCGCGGCCGGCCGGCCGGCCGTGGTATAGGAGTAAATCTGATGACGACGTTTGCGTGGCTGTGCGCTGATCTCTCTCCCCCTTGGGCTTGGGCAGGTACAACTTCGACATCGTCCGCGGCGTGCCCATCGACGGCGGCCGGTTCAAGTGGACCCCGGTGTTCAGCAACTGAAGCGCTCGCGCGCGCGGGCGGGCGTGCAGCTAGCCCAAAGTGAAGCTGCAGGAAAAGAGAGGAGAAAAAGGTGCCGCTAAAAAAACAACGGAAAGGGAGAAACCAAAGAAGAAGAAGAAGCCTAACCACCATTCAACTGTTCATCGTTCGTGCCTTTAATTTGCTTTTCGTTCCTGCAGGAAGCAGCGTGTAGAAGAATCGATCACAGTAGTAGTAGTAGTACTAGTATTTACTATTTAATTAGTCAGAGATTATCTTGACCCCTAATAGATAATCCGCTTACTGTAATTGCGCTCTCGTGTATTTTGGATGGGATTTAATTTACTGTACAGCAGCTGGCTGCCTTGCAAATCTGATCATCATCGTCTGAGATAGATAACCACCACCACCCACCAGTCTGGATATTCTCTCTTGTGTCGCCTGATGGTCCCTCTGAACCCTGGATCCTTCCGCATCACGCTAGCCACTACGTTCGTTCCATCGATCACCATGGTACTTCGTTTCAGATCAACCTCACCGTACATCAAATTAAAGTGAAAATTCACCATACGTTTGTACATGTCCACAAGTCAACCAGCAAATTTCTCAGAAAAAAAAAAGAACACTTCGTCATCTGTGTAGAGATGTAATGGAAGCATCAGGGAGCAGCATAGAAAGCCACATAGTGCAACGTACGGCACACACGAACGATCTCGGCGAGATTAATTTTTACCCCGGGCGGCGTCACCTGCATCTGCATCTGACTCCATCGATGTACTAGCTAGCTCGTCCGCAGTGCAGCAAGCAGCATAATCCATCATCTAGACAGGCAAACTGCGGTGGAGGCTTCTATGGCGTGCCGTGGAAAGAAGGTTACGACGGGAGGCCGGGCCGGGGGACCCCCTCTCCTCGCTCGCTCTCGCCGAGGCGGATCGCCCACTGGTGGAAGCAAGTCACCTCTGCCTGCCACTGCCATCATCATCAATCCAGTTAAAAAGCGTGGTTAAGCAGTAAAGTGCGATTAAAGTAAGCCGTAAACTATGATTAGCATGGCTGCCGCAGTAGTTAAACTAGTGGTTAGTGCACATGTTACTAGCTGGGAGAGAGATGCATGATCGAGATGGCTTTGGATCATGCATGTGTGCACAAGGGCAGGGTGGCAAGTGGGGAGAGGGGAGCAATGCATGCAAGGGAATGTTACTGCCACCGGGATCTGGGCCGCTCAGTAGGTTAGTGAAAACTAGGAAGAAGGCCAGGGCACCAGGGCGGAGGTGATTCGATCGGTGCCACTGCGCTGCGTCGCCCACTGCCGGTTGCTGGCTTTGCACTGAAAGGGAGACGGGCTTTTTTTAATGCTGGTCCACTGTTTCTGTGTCTTTTACCTTCCTGACCATATGGGCTCACTGTGTCTTGGACAGTTGCTAGTTAGTCTAGCCCAATATGGGAAAAAAAAAATTCAATTCGTGGGTCCTTGTGTATCCACCTGTGCCGTCATCCAAGTTAAATTTGTCAGAATGTTCTTTACCGAAACCTCTCGAAAAAAGAATGAACCGAAATAAGTAAAAGAGAGTACTATGCAGTATGCAGTATACTTGGAGCAATTGTATGCTACTTCTATCCCACAAAGAATTCAATTATAGTCCTTTTCAAATTTGGTAGTAGTCATGAGAAATAAACTGTGTACCCCTACCTAATCACGGTAATTGTGATCAAAAGTCACGCGCATACCCCTTGAGAGTTAAAATATTGTCAATTGAATGTACTGTACATGTGCATTGAAAAGAAGAAAGATACTTTAGGTACTGTACATGGAGGTAATACATCTTGGCCCCAAAATAGATAATCCCTGTAATGCATTATTTAGCACTCAATTTTTATCAAATAATGAATGAAATTTTAGCTTTGCATTTGCCTTTCTAAGGTTAGTTGATTTTTTTTTTCTTTTTCAAGGTGCGTGCACATCTTTTTTGTCAATTTTCTTCTCTTCCTATGGTTGTACTACTATGATTAAATAGGGGGGCGCCCAAGTCATGTTCTCATCTAAAGAATCCTAGCTTGCATTCTTTTTTTTGGATGGATGTAATAGAATTTTATTGCACAAAATGTGTCACATAAAAGATGCATTTGTAGCACGCAAATATGAGGTTCTCCAAGGTACATCCACATTTAATTGCCTATATTTGTTGATTCCTAAGGTGCACGTGCATTTAATCATTTGTTTTTTTGCATCCAAGATGTATAGACAATTAATTCCTACTGCTTCCTTTCCAAAGTGCACCGGGCCATTTCTTGCAAAGATACAAACAATTAAATGAACATGCAGCCTAAAAAATAAAAAAAGATAGTTTATTAACTAAATGTGTGTGCACCTTGAAAAGTATTGCTCTATAAAGCTACAAATTGCTTCCTCATGGGAAATTGTTTGCTCTATAGAATTTTAAGCATTGCAAATATGAAACATGGAGAAATCGTATACTACTTTTATCCCATAAAGAATTAAATTCTAAAATTTTATTGGATTTGTTGGTAGTCACAAGAATGACCTAAGTGCCATTGCATATCATGTAGTAACTTGTGACCAAAATTCATGCACATACACCTTTAAAATAAAAATACAGACAATTAAATGAATAAGCACCTTGAAAAGAAAGAGCTCGAATGCTAATTAAAAGTATGTGCACCTTGAATTTGGTGTTCCATAAAGCCACAAAATGCTTCTTTATGAATGAAGTTTAAATATTAGCTTTGCATTCTTTGTGAGATGGAGGTAAGATTGTCTTCGCCCACAACATAGACGATTTCCCTAAAAATGGCAATTCTAGCATTGAATGTTTATGCAATAAAGAATGAAACTACAACTTTGGACAACCTTCTGAGGTGCGTGCACATTTAATTTTCTATATTTTCTCTTTCTAAGGTACGGTTGACATGATTAAATAGGGGGCACTCAAGTCATTTTTCATGACATTTGGTATGTCCAAAAACTCCCCTGTCGCATTCTTTTTGGATGGATGTAAAAGAATTTAGCTGTTCAATATGTATCACGCAAAAGGATGCACACATAGATTATATGAGCTTCTCCAAGGTACACCCAGTCCTATGTCCGTTCCTTTCTGAGGTGCATCTGCATTTAGGTTTTTCTTTCCAAGACGTACGCACAATTAATTCCTAGCTCTTCCTTTTTTTTCGAATTGTGCCATTTCTCATAACTTAAGTCATAAGTACTAAGGCATATGATAAATCATATGGAATAGCACAACTCTTTATTTCGTGATGGGTGAAAAAAAAACCCTATAGAATAGTAACCCATCCATAAAAAAAAGCAACCGTCCTATGATTTTTTAAGTACTCCTCCATCCCACAAAGTGCCTTTTTCTAGCAATTAAAATTTGTCCAACAAAGAATGGGTTTGTAGCTTTTGGACTTTAATTGCATAGACATTTAATTGTCTAGATTTTTCATTGACTAAGGTGCATGCACATTTAATTGATGATCTTCTCCTTTTTCAAAATTTAGTTTTTTCCAAGGTGCACACACATTTAATTATTTTTCAGTTTTATGGATTGGTTAATTAAGAATTGATTTTATTAGCAGTTTTAATTAGGGCATACAAGTCATTTCTCGTGACTCCTATCTTGTGTAAAAAAATCTATAAAAAAGCAATCTTTTTGGGAAGAAAAGAGTCGTGGCTTGGTGTCTTATATAATTGTGTGCATATCATTTGAAAAGGGGAAAATGAACTTTGAATAGGAAAAAATATCAATTAGATTAGACGTGCGTGCACATTGAAAAGGAAAACATTTAATTAAATTGGAAAAAAATAGTCATTAACGCGCTACAACTGCATAATTTGTGCGGCAAAATTTCAATATTATTGATGGCGAATAAACAACTACAACTGCATAATTTGTGCGGCAAAATTTCAATATTATTGATGGCGAATAAACAAGTGCTTATTTGGAGGCAGATGTAGTAGATGGTGCTGGTAGTATAGCGTTCAACGGACGTGGAAGAAAGAGACGGGTTGATGATTGAAGTGCGTGGGAGATGGGCGGCATGATCTGGCAGTCGAGAGCTCGTCACATTGGATCGTATAGATGGCGAATAAACAAGTAGGTTTAGCGGCAAGCCGTGATCCGTGGATGGTGGGGAGATCTTGGGAAACCGGGCGGCAAGTGCACCCCATCAACCAGCCAGCGACGGCCCTGGTTATAGAAAACTGGCGAGAGAAGCATGGCTGTGTTTAGTATCCCAATTTTCTTCCAAAATTCACTATGTAAAAAGAAGATTTCCCGTCACATCAAAATGCCGGCACATGCATGGAATACTAAATGTAGATGAAATAAAAAAATAATTGCACAGTTTAGATGTATTTTGCGAGACGAATCTTTTGAGCCTAGTTAGGCCATATTAGGACAATATTTACCACAAACAAACGAAAAGTGATACAGTGGTTCTACGGTGCTTTTCAGTTCGGAACAGTGTTTTTTTCAACCATCTAAACACACCCCATATGAAAATCAGGTGGAAGTACGCATCGTGAAGTGGCCGGCGTTGGACTCTGCGCCCTGGAAGGTGAGGATCCCCAGGCTGGAGACATTCCGCGAAAACCACCAAGTGGTGGCACTGAAACTCTGGGGGGTGGGGGGGGGGGGGGGGGGGTTCTTTTTTTGCCCTTTTTTTGCTTGGGTCCTTGCTTTGGGGGTCTGGTTGTGGCAGGGTTCATTCCTGTCGCCTGCTTGTTGCCTGGCTTATCTGTACTTGTTGCTACGCCTGCCATTCTGCTGCCAAGATCTACAGCTCCCATCTAGAAGCTGGAAACCTTTTTTAGACGACGCTGAGGCATGCAGAGAGCCTGCTGCTTGGTCTTGGCATAAATCCCAAAAGGGCAGCCTGCTGTGAGTGACAGTGGCTAATAGGAAATGAGGCCAGGGAATGACAGAGTTCACTGCAGATTTGCGCGTCAGTTAACGCCCAAATGCCCGCCATCAATTCGAAGGATCCGCGTAATCTTGACGGTGCTACGGGGGTACGGATTCTGAGTTAAGTGTGGTGTCTGCGAATTCTGGTGGAGCAGAGGTTAATTAATCAATCAGCGATGATCTGGATTGGATGATCCGATCGGTTCAGGTGTAGGCGACAACGTGATCAACCAATCAATAACGCCAGAGCGGGCCGGGTGGGCCGGGGAAGGGGGCACAGTGCGTGCAATTAAAGGACGATATTTGTAAGCGAGCTATGGCCGTTGCGGCGAGGTACTCCAGTACGAGCCAACGGCATGCTCTTTCAGCACTGTGTATCAAGGTACTGAAGGGTACTTCCTGTGGACGTACGTGACGCATATTGTGGTTCTGTTGTCTCCCGGCATTCATGGTTTTGCAAGTGCAACTTGCGTAGGACGCACACGAAGGGAGCCGATTTTTGTAACAACGGAGCGAGAGTTTTTTTTGTGCAATCGGGAGCATTTACGACCGAGTATTTATGCTGTGGAATTTTAATTTGTTTTTTTATTTCGGCGTGGCTGCGATGGTGGAGGGTCTGTTTAGAACCAAAGTTTTCCAAAGCCGTGATTTTAGAATACTGTGGTATATTTTGGTTGTGACAAAAACACCACAGTTTTCATATATTTCAGTAAAATTGCGGTACTTGAGAAAACCACGATCTGTTTGGTTTCATGGTTTTGTCTCCCTTCCTTTTTTTCCTCTCCAGCTCTCCCCGCTCCCACACTCGGCACCGTGGCCTTCCCACTCCCAGGTTCCGCGACGCCACCTTTGCCCTGGCCCAGTTCGCCGACCGGCAGCCGCAGCACCGCAAGGAAGCCTCCCCACTCCGTCCTCCAACGCGCCCTGCCTCTAGGCCACCGACGCGTAGTGGGGGCAAAGCAAAGCAGCATAAGAGGAGGCATTGCGCGGCGCCTGCGTCGGTGAGGCAGCGCAACGGGAACGCCGAACAGGGTGGCGGGTGAGCTCGAGGAAGGGCAGCCCGCGGGAGGCGCGGCCGGACGCGAGAGCTGTGACCGGCGGTGGAAGGCGAGGCCGGGCGACGGATGCTGGAGACGAAGGAGTTAGAGAAAATGAAGAAAACTTTTGTCTTAACCTCAGTATCCAATACTCAAAAAATATTATGGTTTTAGCTAAACTATAGTTTTCAAAACAGTGTTTTCTAAAAAGCTAACAAACACTTTTCTGAACAAATACTATGGTATTCTTCAATACCATAGTGTTGTATTGTCTAGAAACTACAACTATACAGACAGAGCATCAAACAGGCTGGAGCCTCTCGCGGTGTCAGCGCTCGGGAACAGAGGACCGGAGGCGAAAACCGGAGACCACCGCCACGGGCGATGACCAAGCGCCAACAGGCAACACTGCAAAAGGCAATATGGTCAATCTTTTTTTGAGCTGGATGGCAATCTGATCAACCGTTCTCAACTTCTCCATACAGGCCAGTAGGCCACTTGCTTGTTGGTTTCTTTTAGGCCTTTCTTTTATGGGCATCAAAATCTATGTAGTACTAAAAGGTTCTTTGGCCAAATTTCCAGGTAGCGCTAGGCCTACCCGGATTACGTGTTAGCCACTGTTTTACGGCCAGTTTGGCAACATTTCCAGTTTGCCGATGCACCGATGGGTTTAGCCGGGGCCGAGCGTCATGGCCAAAGTCCCAAGACGCCAAGACCGAAAGGGTGGACGCGATTGGTAGGAAAGTGCCGACGCGGGCGGATCGAACCCA
Source organism: Paspalum notatum (assembly GCA_022530915.1). NCBI lineage: Eukaryota > Viridiplantae > Streptophyta > Magnoliopsida > Poales > Poaceae > Paspalum > Paspalum notatum. The sequence continues at coordinate 3,544,571 of CM039687.1, read as the reverse complement.
TCAACCTACCTTTTTGGTTCGTGGGCTACAAAACTTGCAGCCCACTGCCTGATTGGATCAGGGCCCGTCAGGGTCGTTCTCATGGGCCGTTTCGACCGCGCCATTCCTCCCCGCGGGCCCATCTCACTCACCTCGTGCGTTCGCCGCGGCCGACTGGAAATTTGGAGTTGGAACGCTCGTGGCTCGTCGTCCTCTCGCTCTCGGCGGCGATGCGACGCGTACGGTGGCCGTGGCCGTGCGTGGCGTCGCTGTACTGGTTCCAGCTGATGGGCATCGGCCAGTCAAACAACACTAGGGCATGCACGCGACGGGACTGGACTGCTGATGGGTGGCCGGCTGGCGACCGAATTGGCGTGTTAGGCTGTTAGCAACTCTACCAGGAGGGAACGGGTGGAAGATCAGAAAGGCAAGGAGCTTGAAGCTATGGGCCGTGGGCCGGGAAGAGCCAGAAGGACAAGGACTGACAACAGTCGAGTGTTTGGGCCGGAATGGCTGAATGTACTGCTGATGCCGCCTGCGATATAAATGTAATGGAGCGAGAGGGGAGAGGATATCAAATATGAACACTCTGTAAACACAACTCTGTTATTCTTCCTCTCCAAGACAATCAGTCCCCAATCCTATCTCTGTTCTCCTGCTCTCTTTCCCTCTCGATCACTTGCTGTTCTAGATCGGTAACATAGGCTCACTCCTCCATCTGTTATTTTCCATCACTGTTCCAACTACTTCTTTCTCAGTCTAAAGTGCAATATTTAATTTTGCAAAAACAATATGGAAAACCGCTGGATTCCGCCTTAGATCGGACCGGACGGACGGCCTGGAGACCGGCCTCCCGTCCCGCACCATTCATTGCGTTTTTGGATTTTGGGATCTCTCCGGCGGCCATGGATCATATCATGGATGTGTGGCGTCGCATGGCCGATAAGACCGACGGGTGTGCACGCCGTGCCGTGCGCGCGTGAGGACAAGGCCACACCCACCGGTCAATGTCGACAGGGCGACGCTAGCTACGCCTACGCGCGATGTGCGCAGTGCGTGGGCCGGGCGGAAGAGGACGTACGGCGAACTGAGGAGCATCAGAGTTCAGAGCATGAGCTCTGTCGTCGTCCGTCGCTGTGCATGTGGTGTGGTGTGTGACTGGGGGAGGACGCAGTACAACGATCGCATTGATTGGCAAATGATGGCAACAGATTCAGATATATCTCTGGCTCTCCTCCAGATCGAGATGGTTATTGTAATCTTGCTGACACATCGCAAATTAAACTCTACTAGCGAGCGAGCTGCGAATCATCAGCAGAAAACAGCTGCTGCTCTATCAAGTTCTTCTCTTCACAACCTGTGCAGCGCAGGCCCGCATGCAGATGCAGGTTTCTAAGCCTTTTCTGTCCTAGTACTAATACTTAGTAAATATTTTATCATGAGCCGTCAGTTAACAGTAGCACTATGTTAATTGTTACCACTCGAACTCTCGAAGACCTGGACTTTTTGCAGACTTGAGACAGGGATGCGTGTGCCAAGATCTCCGGTGCAAGCTAGTTCCCTCAAGATTTGACGACGACATACACATAGGGCGTAGTACTAGCTTCCACGTGATTCTGCCGTGGCAACAGTATCGTAGTCCAGCTTCAGTGGTAAAGGGTGGACGAATGGCATTATTGTCCATCAGCCTAATATCTATGCCTGATGACCGGATCATTAGAGGGGGGAACGGCCTGTACTGCCTCTGTCTCCAGTCTTCGGTCTTCGTCCATTACGCATCAATCATCGACTCTGTTATAATTGCGCTTGTCATGGATCGTCTCGTCGCTTCTTCACGACGTACGACACTGCAGTGTAGAACGCTTTTGGGGTGCGATGACGACGGGACATATCCTCCGTGACTGGTTATGGCCCGGGCTCCATTCAATTCTTGTGCCCTACTACACCCCTTACCCCTGCCAATGACATTGCTATCAACCATCACTCATCACAAGGGTTTTCCATCACACGGGTCGATCTCATGCATGCTTGGTCGCTATATATGACTGATGACAGGGAGTAGTAGGACTTGCTGGGAGTGGCAGAAAAACCATGCATGCCTTTTATTTACCAGCCCTTTTGCAGTTTTGCATCTATCCGGCTTGTAAATCTGCTTCGTCGTAGAACTCATCCACTACACCTACGCCCTAATAAATCTAGAGCCCATCTAATTAATTAAATGTACTACGCAAGTGGCCTTATTTGGCTGCTATAAATTAAGATTTTTATACCATCTGGAACATCATATGGTGCATGCTTATCCACTATCCTAGACGCCCGTACCGTCCGACGGCCGATAATGGAGACAAGGCGACCATGAAATCCGCTAAATAAAGAGACACTAGCTAGCGTTTGTTGTTGACGGTCCTATCTGCCTGTAAAGATGGATGGGAGAAGCTCAACATCACCACTGTATGCTCTTGCACCGATACAATAGTAGCACCACCGTAGTAGTACTAATTTTCCTCTGCATTTTTTTGGTTCTAATTTCTAAAAAAAAAAAAAGTATGAGTGGGCATCCATTTGCATTAGTACTTATTAATTGGCCTTGGCCAGCGGCCTGGAGGATACCATGGATCTGGAAGGCGCGCATTGCAAGCATACAGCAGGCAGCTGTGCATCCGACCATGACAAACTGCAGAGGACATGTCGGGAGGGGGGAGCCCATGCATTCGAAAGATCCATGATCCATCCATCCGCTCGCTTCACCAATCACGCACCACTTAGATTTTTTCAAATCAAAATGATTTTTTTCAGATTTATACGTATCGTTTTTGCCAGAAACAAAACAAAACAGAAGGAAAAATAAAAAGGGACGGTCACCATGCAATGCAGTGGCAGGGCAGGCCGCATGATCGATCTGCCTGCTTGCCTTCCTCGCTCCTCCACTGGCTGGCTGGCTCTGGCTGTCGTCTCACACTCACACATGGTGGCTCTGAGGCCCTTGTCTCTCTTTATATAGTCATCCAGCGGAGCAAGGAGACAAAGGAGAGCACTGTTGATCCATCCCCACAGGGTGGCTCCATCACTGGTGGTAACTCTATACAGCCTCCTCACTTCACAGATCTGGCCACCTGGCAAATCCAATCATTGCACCATGAATTCCCCATCTACACAGCAGCAGCAGCAGCAGCATGCATCACTTTGTACATACAGGGTGGAGGAAGAAACCCAAGAAGAACAAGAAAGAAAGAAAAGAAGAAGCAAAGGCTGGCCATGGATCTAGTGAGTGGACAGCTGCTTGCTAGAGGGACTCGAGAGAGAGATCAGAGAGCACTTTGACAGGGAAAATACACGAATTTTTTTTCCTTTTCAACGGGCCATCCTCGATCTAGCACACACCAAGCAAGCAAACTCACAACAAATCTACAAGACGACCTAGCTAGCAGAGCAGCCCATCATGCATTGCCCATGGACGACGACGATGCATGAGCATGACACGCACAATTCCATCATCAACAGTTGCATCAGGATCGGAAGGAGGACAGAAGCTTCAATTCATGACGTGCCCCATGCCTGTCTCGTCTCCGGTATCTCCCCCATCATAGCTCCTGATGCTGCTGTGTGCCAAGCAAACAAAGCTTTGATGAGACAAGGTGCCGACCGGATTGATTAACTAATAAGCTCGGCTACGGACGGGCGCATGCGTGCATGCAGGAGATGGTGCCGACCTGATTGGACGCGGCCATGTCGTCGGGCGCGACCATGTCGGCGGCGGCGTCGGTGGTGCCGCCCTTGTCGCCGCTGCTGGTAGTGGTAACCTTCTTGCCCGGGCCGCCGACGCAGAGCGCCTTCCGCAGGCCGAGCATCTCCTTCCACCGGCTGGAGCCCTTGGCGGCGGCGGCGGCGGCCCTGTCGTTGTCGTCGCCGCCGCCGCCGCCGCCGCCGCGGAGCTCGTCGCGGAGCGTGGTGGGCGGGCGGGCGGCGAACGAGGCGGCGTTGTCCTTGAGCGGGAGGATCCTGCCCTTGGAGAAGAGCTGGTCGGCGGCCATCATGGGGCGGCTGCCCACCGAGAACTCGAAGTTGAGGTCCTCCTGGTCCTGGCACCGCAGGCTCATCGCCCGGTTCTGCACCGCCGGAGCCGGCTCCACCGCGAAGTCGCTGGAGAAGGAGATGCGCGGTCCCAACGCCGCCGCCGCCGGCGCCTGCGGCCCGCCCCCGAACCCCGCCGCGCCGTCCGGGTTGTACATGTTGATGCACGCCATAGCTAGATCGCTGCTGCTCTGGTGGGCGTGGCCTGTGACTCCCTGATCTTGATCGTGTGCTCCCTGAGCTTGAGGTGGTGAGCTTCGCGTGCTGCTCAGGATATGGTGGTGGTGGGGCTTTTAAATAAAGGTGGTGAGGGGGTGGTGGTAGTGTGCGAGCGGCGACCGAGAGAGGAGATGGAGATCGAGAAACGGGGTGCCGAATTGACGGTCTAGTTAGTAGTAGTCACTGGATGGTTTGGTTTATATGAGCAAAGCAAAGGCAGGAGTAGTTAGCGAAATGCTGCGTGGCGTGGAGGGGCTCCGGCTCCGACCGGTGGATGGATGGATGGGCCGGCGACGCAATTGTTTAGCGCACCGCCTAGCAGCCTAGATCAGAGTAAATCTGTGATGATTGGGGCGCAGGAGTGGTGTTCTTTTGGGACCCCCAGCTGGTTACTGCTGACACTGTTCATCAGCATGAACGGACACTGTAATAATAATGTTTAGATATAATGTAGTAGTACGCAATCAGGATGATCGGTCGCACGTCAATTGATGCTGCCAAATCGGCCTGTGTAATTGACCATCACATGTATAATCTCTCTATTCATTGGCGGGGCACCACCCAGTAGTGCACGCTTGGATTGTCACACGCTTTAATGATGTCTGAATAGCAATGCTATTACTGAAAAAAATGTGTAAACTATTTACTCCGTTTTGTAATGTTTGTCCACTCCTGCACTCTGAATGCACGCATTCGAGGTGAGAGTGGTACGTTTAATCTGTGCCAGAACCCTTTTTTTACTGTTGAGGCCTTGAGGGAGGGTTTGCTAGCTTGCTCTTCCCGGGCAGGGAGCAGGCATGGCATGCATGTGGAGGAAAACTCCTCTGACTTTTCTTTCCTGCTAGAGCCTGGAGAAGAAGGCGAGGCGATCTCGACGGGATGGATCACACGTCTCGATACGGATCCGACGCATGGGCGTACACGTACGTGGGGGGAGGAATCCAAACCGAGAGCGCCGGCGTCAGAAAACTACTCATTCTCTTTAATCTCTTCCATCTACTCCAAACTACTATAAAGGGTGGAATCGCTTGCATAGGTGGCAAATGCCGGGGCCTGGTTTGACTACGGTCAAACTATATTTGTCCAGCCCTCCAAGCATGTTCTTTGGCCTTTGGGCGATATTGCATGGTGGTTGGATAGATTGAATTTTGGTACCCGTCCCGGTGGTACCGCACGTGGATCTGGGCACCGTGACCTGTAGCTTCTCCTTTTTCTCCCAACGGTGTTTGTCCAGGAATGGGATAGGTTGTTTTTTAATAAAGGAAGCAATGTTATTAATAACAAAAACGGTGCATCAACAAAATATACAGCTTTGGTAAACTTCCGCTTGATAAATGGTGGTACCACTCCAACCACTCGATAATACAAATCTTATAAATTCTCACAATAATAAAAAAACATGTAGTGATCAATTCAGTCGACCAAAATTTAAACATTTACCCCCACCAAGGTTATTTGCTAAAGATAAATTAAAACATACAAATATGTATCAAATACCAACGCATGCTATTCAAAAATAACAAGAATTTAACATATGTATGTTTCTAAATTATTCTAAATTACTAACTTTCAACAATATCAAATTATGTTTACGTAACATACATGTTTTTAAGACGCTAAACCGTGCAACCAAATTGACTAGTATGCAGTAATGTATACACAAACGATGACAAAGAAAAAGCTGATGATAAAGCCACACCAGGCAATCGAATCGAACAGAAACCTGGAGCTGAAGGACCCTCCCCTCTTGTGTACCACCGTACGACTACAAGGCCCAGGTCGCCGAATTTTTATTCTCTTTTTAACGAACGGCTGGCCGAATTGTTAGAACGTGAATAATAAGCAATGAGTACGGTTCATAATGTTTGGGGCCGACGATGTCCAAATCGTTATTATCGTCGTGTCTAGATTTTGTTTGCTACTACCAGTACTATTATGATATTAATGTTTATAGAACATGTAATAATTGTGGAGCAATCATTTTGTAATAATTTAGTGGTCTATATAAACTAAGAAGCTAACCTTTCCTGCATTCCCAGAGGTGGAGTACAATCCCTAATCCATAATTGCAGGAAGGGGGATTAGCGATGTTGCGACGCGTAGACAACAGTCGCTTTCCTCATTAACACATGGCGATGCACCATTCGACACAGAATCATACCAGGGGACTGTTCGCAAGCATGAAGGACGAGGGGATTTAAGGCTTCGTTCATGAACCGAATACCAAGGAACAAGAACGCCGTACGGTCCAACCGCCGACGGTGCGGGTGGTATAGGCCAGTGGTAGCTTTCTTGGCGTGGATCAGGGACCAGCTGCTATTGCTGAGCACTGAGACGAAGAGTGCACCAGATGAGTCCAGAAAGCGACCGTCATTAGAAGCAAACAAATATGCTGTTCAGGGAGAAAGAGATTCAGGGTAATCGGCGATCGAAGCAATTGGTGTACACAAGTGGTTCAAGGACCAAGCAAAGGATCGGAAAAGTTTATTTGGAGTCATAGCGTCAAAAAGAAGTAAACTTTTATATGACTCGTCCTTCCACAGGCTGACAAAAGTCTGTCAGAAACATGGAATGGTCGCGTTGTCACCACTCACAAGTCACAAATGGTTACAGATTCATGAAGGGCAACATGCCACAACATATGCCAGAGAGCAGCCGGATCATGCATGTGCTGGTTAAGCCCTGTTGATTTATTGAAAGGTAGAAAGTACAATTTACACGCTGCAAATAAACCCTTCGAAATCTGGTAGAGATCACGAACTATTAAAACAAAAGTTTTAAACTGGCAGTTGGCAGGTATATTAAAATGAATACAAGGTCAGGCAATGAGCTGAGAGCAAACAGGTGGAAGAGATTGGTGACAAAATCATTTCACTGATACTTGACCGGTTTGCTATAAGCCAGAGTGAGCTGGCGACATCGACCTCTCGGAATAGGACCATGTGATCCCCAAAAATCCTCCCCATTTTGGTTCTTCCACCTCTAGACCAGGCAATGATAGCACAAGCCCTTGGTCTTGTGCCACCAAGTGACAACTGACCAGTCAAAGAGTTCTTGTTCCCTTGTAATGTTGGTCCTATTCCTAATAAATCATAATAGCGCTCCCTACTGGAAATAGGACCATTTTAAACACTAATGCGTGCTTTCATGTTTCTACCTCACATAGGAATACATGTGGCTTGAATGATAGTTGCTGCCTTACCCTGTTCCAATTTTTTTAAGAGGACACATGGTAACATTCTAACAGCTGAAGTCTTATTGCCTGGAAGGCAAATTGACTGGCAGCAAGTCTAAGCGATCAACATCGGTGTTCTTAAATTTATACTGGTATGGTATCATGTGCAAACGGAACTTATTTCCCAAAATATACTGCATTAAGCATGATTTGTATGCAGTTATGGTGAGCAAGAGAATTAACGTGCTCCGCAAAAATCAGATACAAGAATGTTTGTCTCAAGTAGAGTTCTTGTTACTTTTAAACCCAGGGCTTAAGATACAATTATGCCATGTTCAACAACGGTGTAACCATGAAAAAAAAACAGCCCAAGTTACTAAAATATAGATAGTTTAATTTCTCAAGCTACTGGTTTATAAACAATCGTGTGCTAAACATCCTTATTCAAATGCACCTGATTGTAAATAGATCATAAATTTGATGTATCCAAACTATTAATGTTCTGTTCTCATCTCCTTTGGGTGTCAATTGGCATTCAGAATATGGACACATGCAAGAAAAACATGCCAAATAGAGTAATCAGATGGAAATTGAGGAACAATTCAAATCTACAATTGGTATTCAGAATATGGACACATGCAAGAAAAACATGCCAAATAGAGTAATCAGATGGAAATTGAGGAACATTTCAAATCTATCACTAGCCCCCATGCCCGCACTACCAAAACAAATGCAGTATCATTGTGGCACAATAATGTCTGGGATGATAAAAGGATGCTCCGATGCTGCAAAGCTTTATAAAAATATACCTTATTTTCTAAATAATAAAGTACTAAACTACGATGCACCAATGTAATGGGGCAGCTGACAGCACACATACAGTTTTCACCATAATCTGGAAAATGTGATTCCACAATTTCCTATTGAAATTCTGCACCCGATGCCCTTATAAGTAGAAGGCCATATTTGCAATAAATGACAAACTCTGCAACTATAAATCATTAAACCATGGTTCAGGAGAGAATAGTCTATCAAGGGACTTCCACAAGTTAACTTGCATGAGGATCCAGAATATCTTATATGGTCAAACCGACAGTCTAGGCAAAGGCATTAAGATCTAGAACACCCATGTGAGCACATGAACATCACCAATTCTTTTCTTCAAGTAATGTATTTAGCTTTTGTGACTGCACATGTAAGGGAAGGGAATGAAGACCAGCCCCATTGTGACCATGACTCCTACCTTTATTAATCCTACAGATCTCAGGAAATAAGAAACACCCCTCAGTAGTCAGTCCTGAGAGTACACATCTCATGTTCTTAGCTATGTAGCAGGAGGCTCCAAACTCTAGTATCAAACTATCAACATACCAACAGAAATCAAGTGTGATTCAAAACGTATTCCCTGCATCTGCATATTGCAGAAAAATACTATTTACATGGAAATTAAGGAGTACTTTATCGCTGATGCTAAGAAATAAGAGTTAACAGATCTCATCTATGATGTTAAGAAATAAGAGTTAACAGATTCTCAATTCCCAGGACTGATTGACTTGACTATGCCAAGGGGATGAGTGGAACAGTGCAAACATCAAGCTTTTATGCCAACTGAAAAGTGTGGCTGTCACCCACATGGAAAGGCTTCAATAAAGGACAGCTGGAGGTGAAAGCATGTCATCCAAGTGGCTGGTCTAGTTGTTTGTCGGAATAGCATGCTTAAATCTACCAGTTGGTCTCCTGTCCTTGGGGCAGATCTCACTCATTTCTGAACCTTTATTTTGGAACCCGCTACATGCCGACTAACTTTTGACAGGAGGGGTACAATCCCCAAGGCCATGTGCAGAATTATATAGTAGTGTAGTAGTATAATAACGAAGAAACTTATCAAAACTACACTTATAATGCATGCCAAAAGGTAAAATAACTTCGTTATGGAAGCGATGTAGACTGAGAAAACACTTTATCAAAAGCCAAAAGCATTTAACACCGCATCAGATAAGAAAACTAGCAATAATGCAGAATCAACATCAGACAACATAAATGTAAAGTCTGAAAAATAAAATAGAAAGAAGCAGACCTTTTATGGTAATACATTACAAGGATTAGGCTTTTGGCCCCGCCCTTCCTCTTGCTGCATTTAATCAAAAGTCATGTAAGTCGATAACGTTTTGTTCAGTTTTTTCACAAATTAGAATAGGTGGTTAGCAACTAAAAAAGTTGTGCTTTACTTACGTTTAAAGAAAAACGTCTGCTACACATTCTGCAAAGTGATGGAAGCACATGAGAAAATTCCTTCAAATGGCTAGTTAACTCACCACCTTGCATGCAGTATTTACAAAGCAGGTGACAGCTTTTATAAAACAGAAAGCAGATCACTCGACCACCATATGACATTATATATGGAGAAATGAATACTGACACTCAGACAAAGTCGTCATCAGACATATCAGATGCAACATGAAGCCTTTTAGTTTGAGGTTGTTGATCTAAAGAGGGGTTAGTTTTCTTCAACCCTTGCAAACAATTTGGCGATACTGTTCTGGACTTAGTTGGACATTTCAAAGATGAATTCTTTAAATTAAATCCCATCATCTTCAAACTCTTGCTAACTAAGGCTTGTCTTCCAGGTTTTCTAGGAGAATTGATTTTCTGCACTCCTTTTTCTCTGGTGTCTGTCATTCCATTTGGTTGATGAGTTGCTGATCGTGCCATAGATTCAATTGGAATAAGTTTTCCATCAACCTGATTGGTGAAAACAAAAGAAACCTGCAAAATACATATGTAGTCAGTTAACAGTTGTAGTCAACTCCTGCCAGAAGCCCAGAACACAAACAAAATACTTATTTTCTGTATTTCGAAGGTCTGCTCTGATATGGATTTGTTTGGGATAGCAAGATAAACCAGTTCGCACTCCCTTGGAGGCTCTGAACTATTTTGGGTTTATATTCTTTCTTAATCCAAAATAATACAAGGGTGTCTCTTTTATAGAGATGACGTAGTTGAACCTTAAGTAAATATATTAACAGAATCGATCTAACTTATCTCTTTCCTAACAAACCAACTAACCGTGTGAACCGTACATGCCCATCCTTTGGCCAATGCTGGTAGGCCCGACACCTGAGTCTAGTCCCACTACGGCACTACCATAAATCTCCTCAAAGACAGGCTAAAGACATTAACTGTGTAGAGGCCACATTCTCAAGTAAGCCATATTTTTTTCATCCTAAGTCCTAACTGGACCATCTAAATGCAATAAAACAATGTATGGAAAAACAAGTGGATGAACTTGCAATGGAAGAGGTAGAAGCTGGCTTCTGGAGGAAAAAAGACCAGGTCTGAGATGTATGAATCCTACAGAAACAAAAATTATAGAACCACAAAGCAGATGCAGATGCCGCAAGGATATTAGATCGCCACATTCTCAAGTAAGCCTTATTTTTTTCATCCTAAGTCCTAACTGCACCATCTAAATGTAATAAAACAAGTATGGAAAAACAAGTGGATGCACTTCCAATGGAAGAGGTAGAAGCTGGCTTCTGGAGGAAAAAAGACCAGGTCTGCGATGTATGAATCCTACAGAAACAAGATTTATAGAACCACAAAGCAGATGCAGATGCAGCAAGGATATTAGATCGTCACCTCTTCCCCAGCAGAACACTGCAGTATAGTATCAGGTACGGTTGATGGATCACAGTGATGTCCCCAGCTTCCTAGATCTTCTTCAGAAGGTCTTCCAATCTGACAAGGGTGGACACAGAACAGAAATTGAATGTCTCGAGGTTTCAAGCTAGTCCAGGTACCAAACAAACAGGTGTCATCAAAACTACCTGATGATGTGAGCTGTTCATTTTCTGCAAACATCCAGATATCTCTGCAAACCCACCAATATCAACAGAATCTTGCACACCTTGCATCGAAGCCTTATGCTGAGTGGCTGCTAACTCAAAACCATTACCATCCAAAAGTGAATTGACATCCCTGTCACAGCGGCTACACTTCAAATTTTCATGTATTTCGGACCTGTAAAACCAAATGGAGGTAAGCAACAATATTATACAGGTTATCAGAAAAGGTACTGCATTTAGATGACAATAGTGAATACATGTTTTTTTTTTTTTGTTGCAAATATTGCCTTGTTAAGGGAAAAATCTGCCATAGGACTTGCAGAAAGATGTCGATTTACTTGCAGAGAGTTCAGGGAGGTTGATGGATGAGGAGAATATAGAACTGATGAATGATTTTCTACATGGAGGAGGAATCTGCTCCATGCCCTGATGGTTTTAGAGTGACATACTGTAAAAAATGTTGGGAGACTATTAAAGAGGATCTGATGGCTTTGTTCCAAAATTTTTATCTGGATTTGCTGCATGTTACAAGATTGAACCATGGGATCAATATTTTAGCGCCTAAGGTGAAACATGCCAACAATGCGAAATAGTTTACACCAATCTGCTTATTAAAGGTGAGTTTAAAGATCTTCACTAAGTAATGGGGACAAGATTATAAAATTTGGAAGATTGGTTGATAAGTAAAAGTCAATCTGCTTTTATATAGGGGAGGTATATTCTAGATATTACAGCCACATGCTTCATGAGCTTATGCATCAAATGAGGAAGAAGTTACAAGGGTAGTTCTGAAAATTGATTTTAAAGATATATGATAGCATCAACTGGAATTTTTCGGAGGAGATTATGAGGAAAAAAGGCTTCAATGATAAGCTCATTCAATGGATCACAAGTACGGTCAGAGGAGGAGAGAGTGCATTAATATAAATGGAGCAAATCGATCTCGCTGCAGATTGAGACAGGGCGATCCCTTGTCTCCCCTCTTGTTCCTTTAGATGCTCGTGATCACATTTTGACAAAACAAAATAACTTGATCAAGGGGGTGACACCACATTTAATTCTTTGGATGGGTCGTCACACATTGTTAGTATGATCCTTGCATTTGGGTGGGGAAGAGTGCCAACAAATATGTGGAATTTCTGTGCAGATTGAGTACCTTTGGGCACTGATGAAGTGATGATTATGATCTATGGTTGTTTACTTTGGCAATTGTTGTTAGGGCCTTGTGGAAGATAAGGAAAAAATTGCTATTGAGGGGAAATTTCCTAGAATGCCAACTGAGGGAATTTTTTTTCAAATTTGCCTCTCTTGCAGAAATGGCAATATAAGTTGTTTGTCGCATGGGTTCTCTGGATGAAGAACTTCCTTTGAGAAGGTGAAGCTTCAAGTCTCTATGGAGGAACTTTTGATGCCGTTTTATTCTTAGCTTGTAAGATAAAAGGTCCAAGTCTCTCAGTTCTGGTGGTCGTGTTTTGTTAATGGGTGTTCTTTTGTGGTGACAATGACTTTGTCTGGTAAGCTGGAGTCCCCAGCAGGGTGGAATGTAAAAAAACTCCCATATGCTTTCTGAAAAGCAGGGTAAACCTAGTTCCAAAAAAGCACTAATTCAGAGGAACAGACTTAACCTGACTTGTTCATGAAAAGTAAAAAGATCACGCAGGTCTTCTGTTGAAAGGGAACTCCCCTGTAACAATAAGATGATGAATCAATATATTTGAGACTTAAAAGTATTAAAAGGAAAGTAAAAAGTCTCTCTATATACTTGTACCTGCATTTTGTTGTCTGCTTGCTCCTGCTGAATAACTTTTTGGAGGCCTTCTTTTGACATTTGACGCTGATACACCTATAGAAGGATGCAGCAGATAAAGTTGGCAATGCAAGAAAGCTAGAAATGACCATCCCTTCACTAGATAATGAAAAGGGACGGGAAGGGTAACTAAAAATACAGTTTCAGGGTTGGCAACCTTCTCCTCAATGGTTCCTGTGCTTAAGAACCTATAAATGTAGACTCTCTTTTTTTGACCATCTCTCCATACTCTAGCAGCAGCCTTTCCAGACGGTATAGATCAGAAAAGAACAAGTGAGACAAGGAGTGCACTTATAAGAAGTTCAGGAGGTGATGAACATGAGGTGCATAAGTATTAACCTGCTTATCATTGGCAGGGTTCCAATCAGGGTCAAAGAGAACCAAACGACTTCCACCAACCAGATTAAGCCCACAACCACCTGCCTTGCTACTAAGTAGAAAGACAAACTCATCCTGCCAAATACAGTAATTTCAGATATGATGGTAGGTTGTAAAAGTAATTCAGGATACCGGGAAGATTTTATGTACCCTAGATAGATCATTGAATTGGTTCACCAGCTTCTGTCTTTTACTAATAGATGTTGCTCCATCAAGTCTAACATACGGGTATCTTCTTTCCCGGCATAATTGAACAAATAAATCTAATGTCTGCAGTCACCAGTTAGTTCTAAGTTTAGTGCTTTCTCTAGTGTACAAATCAGTGTATGACACCAATACACCATATGATCATATCAAAATATTGTACTATAAATACCTGACCTGAGTATAATTTGATACAAGGACAATGCGATCATTGGTTTTTTGGCGGAGGTGGCCCAGTAATCTTGCCAATACATGCATTTTCCCAGATAGCTCTACCCACATTCCTCCTCCTCCAGTCCATGATCCAGATCTTTGCATAAGATAAACAGTACTTGTAAGTTAGAAGAGAAACTGAAGATAGAGAGGGAAGTGTGTAATACCTTCCTGAAAACAGTTCTGGTGGAAAAAAACGCAGACAATCATCAAAACCAGAGCCACCTGAATTGTTACTTTTTATGGTGTCGTAGATCAGCTGAAATATGAAGATAACTCACTGACAGTTACACCATGGATATGACTGGCAACAACAGCAACACAGGTACTTCAACCAGAATTTCATTATGACTTATTTGTGGAGATATATTCTATCAATTTGTACAGGGCACACTTTTCACAGAAAAAGGTATATACCATCAAAAGGCTAGAATTTGGAGAATTCCAGAACAAAATATAGAATAGTATGTGTTAACAATCAGGAGAATTTTTTTTATTATTCTTGCTTAATTCTACTGTTTAAAAAAGTTGGATACTGCAAGCTGCAAATTGTTCTGGGGTTGGATGCCTGCACAGGCTTAGGCTGGCTAGGATTCTTATGCTGGCTAGGTTTGGGCTGCCTAAGATGGTACAGGAAGGTGTTGTTTGGTTGTTTGGTCTAATTATCCTGTTTAACGTGAATTGTGTTTGGTTGCACCTAGCCAAGTCCTTGTACTAGATAGTTTATATGGCAGTTGCACAACTCGGGCCAAGCTGGCTAGCCACCCTGCATAGCCAGGGCCTGGCCAAGTTAAGAAGGCCATTCCCATCGTGTAAGTCTATGCAGCTCACCAACCCTCTTTTGCATAAGTCTAGGCTGCATAAGTAGACAAACCAAGCAACCAAACAATGTTTTTTGCACAAGTCTATGCTGGATAAGGCCTTATGCAGGCATCCAAACACACCCATACTGTAAAACACTTGAGCTGAAGGTTAAGACTATGTGCAGCAAGATGTGCAAATGCATTGTGTATCTACTATTCCAACTACTTCCCTCTCTGTAAACAGTGTCGCTATAGTGTATAGGCAATCCATTTACCCAACCCACTGCGCATAGTCTAAGGATATGCATCTCGAGTGAAATATTAAACTATTTACCTTTGGATGGTTGCATAATTTCTTAAGAGCAGTAATATATGCCAGAATTTTGGATTGCTTTGCTTCTTCAGAGATCAAGCGTTTAACCTGAAAGAATCATAATAGATTGTTGCAAAGGTAACTCTTAATTGTATCTACCTAATAAAGAATGTTTGAAACTCAGAACAATGTAAAATTAGGCCCTCACATTTTTGGAATGTATGAAGTGGTTGTACAGTGTTGTCTGCAAAGGAGTCAGCTTGCAGCACACAACCTCAACGATCTGTGCAATTGCAATGTTTTTAGCAAGGAAGATAAAGCATTTTCCATTTCAAAAACAAAGGCAAAATCTTCTTCAGAGATTACAAGGAAATCCTTAGAGCGAAATAAATAGGACATGGTACAATTTTTTCAATCAAAAGAGCAGTGAGCATATTTGTTAAACTAGCATAATACAGAAATATCAAAAAAAATGTTTACGCAAACAGATAAGCATACCTTTGGAGGCAAGTGATTGGATAACAGGGCGTTCGTCCGTCTCAATATAAACTGAATATCATAGAGAATCCATCACATAATTGGTCTCCAGGTAGCACAAAGTAAAAAAAAAAAAAATACATAGATAACTCTGATTCAATAAAAGCACCATAGCATACCGATCATAAACATAGTTAAACACTCAATAGTGCAGACCGAATTCTTCAGCAAGAAAGACTTGCCTGGTTTACTTTTGCACTGAGCTCTGCAGATCTCTCAGATCCCAATTTCTTTTCTTCTGCGCTTGCAGTGGGTTCTCTTCCACAAATGATTGGTGCCTTCATTTGGGGACAGATGATATAGGTAAACAGAGAGGAAAGGTATGCGTGATTACAGGCACAAGTAAAGAAAGAAATACTAAATGACAGTTCCGATCTTGTGTTCCCCTAAAACACCTCTAAGCATACATAAAAAAATACTGATTAACTATGGATGAAGATGAACAGTTGTACTGGTAATTTGGCAGCACAGCTTCATTCACGCCAAGATCCATACTTTCTTTTTCTCAAACATGCAGGAGAGCTGCGTATCGTAACTGGTAATTTGGCAGTACAGCTTGATTCACACCAAGCTCCATACTTACTTCATAATATCGACGAAAATATGAAGCATCGCCCAGAACCCCTGGATTTGTGAAATTCACCATTGAAAAGAATTCTTCCAAATCATTCTGCAACATCATAACATATTGAGTACAACAAAAAATTAGTCAAACGTTCAAACATAGGTGTAAATTAATTCTCATTTGTGGTAGGTGGGGTGCGGGATACCAAAAGGATACCTGCATTGGGGTGCCGGACAAGAGGATGCGGCGTGCACATGGAAGGGCGGCCAAGGCCTACACATTGTGCATTTTAGTGCTTTCAGCAGAGCAAAGTCGGTGAGAAACCCAATTGCAAATGAGTAGTGTGCATAAAATTACATTAGTAAACTTACAGACCTTATTTGTCAGTGTCTGGTCATTTTTCAGCCTGTGGGCCTCATCGCATATGAGAAGGTCACAGCTGCCTGGTCTTTCAAATTTTGAAGAATGCATGCGGAAAGTCTCATAAGATATGATAAGAACCTGAGCCAATTCATACAAAACATATATTTTGAGCAGAAACTATCACTAACTTGCAGTTAGCCAGTTACATTTTAATTTAGTACAGTATATATATAATAAAATAATAAGGAAGCAGAAGAAAACCTGAAGACGGCTCAATGGTTTTAAGAAACTGTCTATTCCAGAAAGAACATCAGCGCGTGTGCTTTCACAGAGGGCAAGCAGCTGGACTCTGCCTTTTAACCACTTAATTATCTCAGATTCCCAGTTGCTAACTAAGCTTGTGGGGGTTACAATGACAGCCCTTTTAACCATTGGCTTATCATCAAAGCCTTGACAAAGAAGGGTATATAGTAAAGTTATTGACTGTAAAGTCTTCCCCAAACTGGACAAATACAAAGTAATGTTACAAGTTAGAAGTAACTTTATATCACAGTGATCAAGTACAAGGTTGGAAAAAAAGAGTGTGGTACAACATACTACATGAAGGTCTAATAATGAAAGAGAGAGGGAGGATTTTAGTCCAGCTTAGTACCCCATATCATCAGCTAAAATGCAACCAGAAATACCATCATCACTCAATGACCCAGAGACACAATCAAACATAAACTGAACTCCTTCCCTGCATTAGAACATAAACATGTAAAAAAATGTGTGCTAAACTAAATCATAATTATCATATAGGTGCTTTTACAACAAAGAACAAATAAGAAATTTATTAAGAAACATTATCCCTGAGCTGTGTAGGATAAATAGCATTTGGGACAGACACAATGATTTTAGCCACAATATATGTAGTTCCAATACATCATGCCCGTATCACCAAAAAATAACATAAAGTGTGTAAGAAACTAAGAATGCTCAGAGGGAAAACAATAACAAAATAGCACGGTACCTTTGATGTGGTCGGAGGTAACGTACAAGCAAGTTATCAACTTCGATCACTGCTGAATTGGAATTTTCCTTGTCACATTCATCACTTTGCCACAAAATTAATGGCTCTATGCCAGGTGGAAGAGGTTCCTCCTTTTCTGTCGAATTACTGCTGGCAACAGCAGGCGATTGTGGAAGATTATGTATAACCGTAAATGTCTGAGTTGAGCCCCATGGGACAAATCTTTTACGAGCTGAAAGGCGTCGAGCAAGCTGCTCATTATTTTCACTGTATCCACTTTGGCATGGAGGTTTGAACGGTTTTCGAGCTATAGCTGCCGCGTCAGAAACTGAAAGAATACGTGGAATGAGTGGCTGCCTCCTTACAACCAGGTTGCCCCTGACAGGAACAAGAAAAAAGATGACGCAAACCCATTCAAAGCTTCAGCCACTGGATTGGATATTGTAGAAAAAATTCCTTAGGAATTAAACCAAACAAATATTTGAAGGAAAAAAACAACCCTCAGGACTAGTTTGGCAACTCTTGGATTGGAGCGGCTTTAAATCCACAACAGATCAAAATTTCCTTCAAACCTTCAATCCCTCCCAATCCACTCCAATCCCTCTCAATCCAAGAGTTGCTAAAGTAGGCCTCAACGGGATCAGGCCTGTGAAATACTTAGGTTTTCATTTCCACTGGCTTGGCTCCACAGGGGAGTGGGGATTGAAATCCTAGCCTAATGCTGTCCAAACAAGCCGGGATGTGTTTGAATCAGGTACTTTTTGGGTGCTTTTGATAGTCCTGATTTCAAAAGTCATATATGAATTCTTCAAAAGCTCTCCCCAGCATCTAATCCGTACAATACCAATCAGCACAACAACAGCTAGCAGGCACATACGTCGAAGATGAGATCCACTAATCTAGCGGCTGAAATGACGGCGCCAGAGCGTACCTGACGAGAGCATCCACATTCTGCGATTTCATCTCCTTATCGGGCACCGCCACGCCTCGACGCAGGCCCGGGAGAGTCCGCCCGCTGTTTCTGTGGCCGTCTCCGTCGCCACCGTCGCTGCTGCCTCCTTCCTCCGCTTCGTCCCTGCCGCCCGCGTCACTGCTTTCCCCCACGTATTCGTCGTCGTCGTCGTCCGCCTCGGCCCCGCGGTCCACCTCCGAATCCGACTCGTCCGGGTCGGAGGAGAGGGCGACGGTCCCGTCCTCCTCATCCTCGCCATCGCTGCCGCGGCGGCTGTACTTGCTCCTCGAGGGCATCGCCGCGCCTCCCAAGTGAATCAGCGGAAATGGGGATGACCTGCTCCCCTGCGCCTGCGGAGTGGAGCGGGCTCTGGATGCTTCGGTTGCTGAGCTTGGGGGATTAGGGACTGGAGAGGCGGCTTCGATTTCGACTTGGACGAATTGCGGTGGGGATGCTGCAAAATTTTTGGCGGTAGGGAAGGGAAGCGTGCAGGGGAAGATGCGGGAAAGAGAAAATGCAAAGGGGTAGCAGCTAGGGTCACGACGGTTTCGGCCCATCCGATCGTTGATACGGCCCGTTATAAACCCCAACTTTTTTATTGGGCCACTTGAAATTTGATCGCAGAGAATTGTTGCTATCAAACCTGGTGTGTGCATCCGCTGCGAGCCTGCGATGAGCTGCATTTTGTCACATTCCTGATTTTTTTTTTCGGAATTTCTAAACATCTTCTTCTATACCGTCTTCTGGACATTTTCCTTAATATTTTATTTTGTAGTGATTTTTATTTTTTACACATGATGGTAAGTGAGAAATGTTCTGCCCACAGAAAAATATATTCCGACGGTTAAATTAAATGTTTGGGATTCACCTTCGTTGTGTATGTGTCATCAAAAAATCTAAGGGCCTAATTAGTTAGTTGCTAAAATGCGTATGCTAAAATTTTAACATGAAACATTTTGGCACGAAACCAAGCATCAACATAGCTACCCTTCACAGATAGTAAAGCCCCTTACAATTTTTAGACATGGATAAAGAAGAGCAAGAAGAAGAAAAAAACGAGAGATAAAGAGTTGGAGCTCGGTTGGTTCCGGATCCAATGCTGGAAGTTGGGCAGTTGGCTATCTTTTACCTGAAAGTTGCTTTTATAGATCCGCGCATGCATGTTTCGCACGAACACACAAATAGCGTGAACCGTGAACTGGAGATAGAAATGCTCGATTATGTTCATCATAAAAGCGATGCTGTGTTGTAGTACTATGTACACAGCGGATTATATGTAGGGTACTTATCTACAAAAAAAGTATCACCTTTTTAATTACTTCTCGAACTTATTGGATACTCACATTCAGGACATGAAAGTCACATACTCACATTCAGGAAACACTGCATACTGCTGTATTTGTTTGCAGAATGAACTCAAGCACATGACTGATGACTGCACAAAACGACGTTTACATTACACTTGTGACTCTAATTTACAAGGAAACCCAGTTATCTCGCGCGCTAGTCCTCCAGCTGGCTCATCTTGAGGTGGAGGTGCTTGTGTGCGAAGGCGTACAGCCTGCCCACCTCGTCGCCGTCCACCTTGCCGTTGTGGTTGGCGTCGGCGGCGCGGACCGCGTCCCGCGCCTTCCACCACGCGAACCACAGGTTGAGGCTGCGCAGCGCCTGCTCCAGCTCCTCCCGGCTGATCCTGCCGTCGCCGTCCGCGTCGAACTGGCTCAGCCACGCCTTGAACTCCTCCACCGTCGTCTCCCCCTGCGGCAGCGTGCGGTAGTACCGCATGAACGCCATTGCTGCGCTACCTCCTCTCAGCAGCACGTTCGCGACTCCTCCTTCGTCTTCTTGATGATGATACCGTGATCTTTGTTAGCTATCCAGTATCCAATAGACCGTGGCCTATAGAGAACAACACACGCCGCTATATATACTGTCCCCCGGTCAGCGCAGTTAGGCCGGGAAGGCGCCGGAGATTTGCAGTTCGGTTTCCGCACGTTTGGTGCGAGCGAGCACGGCGCCGGTCGTGGACGAGGACGACAACACGCGAGGGCGTGGAATTCGCGCGCGGAACTGTTAGGCGGAGGAGAATTAAGGCGCAGATCCTCAGAGACGGCTTTGCTTTTCGGCAATTCGACAGATGGTTAAGATTCTTTTCTTGGAACGAGAAGGGCACGCGGCATCAGAATTCGTGGACAGGATGCGCTCGGCCCCAGGGGGGTCAAGAACCGAATCGGATGCCTTCTACCTTTGCCGCGCAAGGATTGCTCATGCAGTGGAGCAGTGCTCGTGTTGCCTGCCTGCCTGCCTGCCTGTGCTCGGTTTTCTGGTCACAAACTTGACACTCAGGCAGCAATAATGCAATGGCGGAGCAGAGCAGAGCAAGTTTGTTCAGTTCATCCATGTTGTCAGTCGTAGCCAAGTACCATGCTCTGTTTAATTTCTAGAAGAATTTGGTCGAGACGCGACGTTGTTCAAGGATTCCTAACGGCTGGGTTGCTTCTGAGAAGCAATCACGCATAGGCTTAGCCATTAGGTAAGCGGTGGTCAAGAATTTCAGCAAATCCTAAGTTAATGCTGCCTTATGGAAGAAGTAATCCGTCTCACAGCTGTTATTAGCCAAGATAAGAAGACATTAGGCCATTGAGTATTGAACTTCCAATGTTTCCCATGTGAGGGGCAGTCTTCAAGGGCGAGCTCAGCAATGAGCGCAGGTGATTTACTGATTCCCAGACTTCAATGAACCGAATATCTTCAGCTAAACGGTGACAACTTCAGCTCCACATAGCAACTCCCCAGTCCCCACCACCACCACACATACACCCACTGCATTGCAGCAAAACGAGAAAGTAAATGAGGATAAGATTTGCTGGCCTTTCTCTAGTCCGATTCTGAATCATTCGATTAGCACTTTGCAACATTAACTTCTCATTTCCCGCAGCATCTTTCATGATGTTTTTAACTTTTCAAAATATATCATATCATCGGTCTCCAAATATCATATACATGTGCTGAATCTTTTTAGCATCTCCTAGAGGTAAAATATCCTTTTTTAAATAACGGAATAAGTGTCTGGCCTCAACACTCAAAATGGGTGTATATGGATATGGCTACGAGGTAAAAATATCATATATGTCACTGTGCATCCGCATGCGCATGAGTACTAATTTGCTATTTGCTAATATGCTACTACCTCTGAACTTTTTTATTACTACGATGCTCAGTGCTTCAGTAAGACTGTTCTCAGCAACAAGCGCATCTGGACGCACAAAGACCCGCGGAAGATTCGGCAGTTCTCTAAGCGGCAGGCTGCATTTAATTTGCTATTTGCTAAAATGCTACATCTTCTTGTTTGTATATCTGAACTGCTTACTAGTAGCATAGGAGCTATCACATTTGCTATTTGCTAATATGCTACATCTTCTTGTTTGTATATCTGAACTGCTTACTAGTAGCATAGCAGCTATCACAGGTATCACCATCCAATAAAACTGTTTCCAATAGGAATTTTTAAAGGAGTTTCTAAAATATTGTTTTGTATTGTTAGATATAAATACTGCACTGTAGATTGAGAGAGGTGGTAGTTAGAACAGTGATAACGTATGGGATTTGAGGAGCGTTGTGCATCATTTAGTGCTACTTGTACGTGCCTTGTCGGATACTCTTGACTTGAGCCGAGTCGCGCCTGGGTCCTGCTCCTTCCCACGGAGAGAGAATCATTAAAGCGACCCAGGTCCCGTCGCTGTTCGCATAAACACCAGATCGTAGTCCCAAGCAATGTATCCCTCGGCGCCTCCGGACGCGTACAACAAGTTCAGCAGCGGCGCTCCGCCAACGGCGCCACCGCCGGCAGCGTACGGCGGCCAGCAGCAGGGGGTGAGCATGAACCCTTCACGCGCCGGCACCGCCGGGCTGAGGAGATGGTCCACCGGCCTTTTCCACTGCATGGACGACCCGGGGAACTGTAAGTCGTCCTTTCCCTGCTTCTTTCTTTTTCTTCTTCTTCTTCTTCTTCAGAGTTCAGAGAAATGGCTGCATATGGATTCAGTTCAGAGTTCACATCCTTCTCTTTGATGGAGGTCAGGTCTCATCACGTGCCTGTGCCCCTGCATCACGTTTGGGCAGATCGCTGACATCGTGGACAAAGGCTCATGCTGTGAGTTCATCTCCTCTAAGCTTCCTACTTCCTGTCATGTAAAAAAACTCAGAGATCTCGCCGATTCACCGCAGCAAAACCGTGGTTGTTTCTCAGCGTGTATCGCGAGCGGGTTGATCTATGGGCTCATCTGCACCTCGACGTTGATGGGGTGCATGTACTCGTGCGGCTACCGGTCGAGGCTGAGGGCCCAGTACGACCTGGAAGAGGGGGAGTGCCCAGACTTCCTGGTGCACTGCTGCTGCGAGCACCTGGCCTTGTGCCAAGAGTACCGCGAGCTCAAGAACCGCGGCTACGACCTGGGGATCGGTAAGTGCACTGTGCACGCTTTGATTCAGTTCGAGGTCTGATCAGGTGCTGTTGGCTAGTAGTTTGCTTGCACACCAGCATTATTTTTCGAGGTCTGATCTTGTACTGATGTATATGCATGGTGTCCGGCGGCCGTGAGAAGGTTGGGAGGCAAACATGGAGCGGCAGAGGCGAGGAGTTGCCGGCGGCGCGGTGATGGGGGCGCCGGCAATGCCGCTCGGCATGATAAGATAAGATGATGGTTGTGAAAATATTAGCGGTGCTTTTGCTTTCATGGTCCTTGTGTGTTATGGTTATGTACTATGGGTTGGGTTCTTTTTCTCTTCGTCTGCTGAACATTGCCTGTTCTCGGTTGGGTGTGAGCGGTGCACCTAATATTTGTTGTAACGTACTCTGATAAAGTGGATTTCATGTAAATCTGTGACTCGCTCAGATAATATGTGATGGATCTGACGGGAATTCAAGAGGTGTGGTTGTGGATACAAATAGAGATGCGATCTTAATGTATTCTGCCAATTCTGGATTATGGGAGGAGGAAAGATGAGCATGTTCTGCAGGTAAGCTATATGCAGCGCGCCCTCTATTTTTTAAATAACTGACATTACTGACTTTAATATAATATTTGACCATTTGTTTTATTGAAGAATGCTATAAATAAGCAAAATATTGATCATACTCAAAATATCTTTAGTGACAAAATATCATATAGATATTGATAATCTTAGACATATATTGAATATGCATACGATGAATAAATGTAGTAGAACCTTTTATAATTTGGGACGGAAAAGTAATAAAAAAAGAGATGGAAAATGGGTGGCCCGTGGGCCTCATATACCGGATGGGTCGAATATTCCCGGTATTTTTTTCTCTTCACCGACATTTGTCCATATACAGTCCTCCAAAGAGCGGCCCAATCACAGACGTACCTGGATGTCTCTTGTTTATATTGGGCTTTCTACACGGGCTTTTAAACATTGGATGCTGTCTAGAGCTTTCGGGCTTGCGAGCACGCGCTCGTTAGCGCCGGTGGACCGTCCCTCTCTTCTATTTTTATATGGTTATTGGGTCTAATTTGGTCCATATATTATTTCTCCGTTGTATTTTTTTCCATGTTAATTTGTATATTTTTTTCTTTCTTTTATCCCATTTTCAAAAATATATATTTTATTTTTATTTGTTG
The DNA here is from genome assembly GCA_022530915.1 of Paspalum notatum. Classification (NCBI taxonomy): domain Eukaryota; kingdom Viridiplantae; phylum Streptophyta; class Magnoliopsida; order Poales; family Poaceae; genus Paspalum; species Paspalum notatum. The sequence goes on along the minus strand of CM039687.1, from coordinate 3,520,490 downwards.
ATTTTTTATAATTTTTTCTATGCGAAGAATATTATCAGTCCAAAGATAGAATATTGTTTTTACGATCATGGAATATTTAATTCATAAATATAGAATATTGTTTTTTATTTTACTATGAAGTAGAAATATTTCTTTTGTGAAGGTAGAATATTATTTAATTATACTTTTACTAGAATAATCATTCTGTGAAGGTATTATATTTCATTCTCAAAGTTAGAATATTTCTTTTTTTAAGTAGAATATTATTTTTTGTGAATTTGAAAATATTTTTTTGTAAAAATAGAATATTTTTCACATGAAGTTTGAATATTTTGATATGGAGATTAGAATATTTTTTTGGTTCACGTAGAACATCAGTATTGCATATTTAAAATATTTTTTATAAATACAAAATATTATTTTTATGAAATATACATTGGGCCGAATTTAAATTAAATATGGACCAAATCAGAAATTAGATGAATAACAAAAAAAACTTAAAATGAAAAGTGAGTGGGTGGATGGATGCTTGGTCACTCAGGTGGAGGGGATGAGCCCCCTGTTGGCGCTGCTGCACTGCGGCTCGCCAGCCGCCAGCCATTGGGGGCTCCCCCGGCGGGCGGCGGGGCGTCATGTGCGCCGCCACAGAGGTTCCCCGTTGGCGGCTCCTCTCGCCATCGCCACGCGGCAAGGGCTCCACCTCCGTGGCTCCGTCCATGCACTCCCCTCCACTACAGCGGAATTTGTTGGAACCACCAGTACAGTAATCACCGACGAAGCTACCCATCCCGCCACCTGTTGTCTCTGTCCCCCACATAGTAGTGAAGTCGCCAGGCGCCAAGCGGCAGTCCATGTGGGCAGTCAGCCGGGGTACTAGGCAGCGACATGATGCGGTCGTGTCGTGCTGCCTGTGGCGCCGGGCAGTAAAAGCGGTGGTCATGACCGATGCCCTCCGTGACTCCGTCCGCGGCCACGTACAGCTCCACCTCCAGCCTCCAGGCGGTGCAGCCGGCGCGGCGTTGTCGTGATGGGATGGACTTGCTGCGTGGATTTGTTGTTCACAGGCTCACCGGCGCTCACTTCATGGCGTCGTTGGGTTTGTTGTGTACGTGCGCTTATGTTGACGGTCTCTATCTCTTAGTTAATGCGCTTAATTTACAGATTAGGAAAAAGTGGCATCCGAGGAAGGACAGTGATGCAACGACGAGAGCATCGCACATGCGTCCTTCTTCCTTTGGATTCTTCAGAAAATCCACCCTACACTGTGGTTACCAAGTACTTAAAGGTACACTGTACTAGGTAAGGCTAAGCAGTGCCTCAAAACAAGCCGAGTGAATCCAGCATGTTCTCCCTCACATGGAGACGAGTCATGGACACATGGCAGCTAAGCTAAGCTCCTCGGAAGACCAAGTCCTGTCCGCTGTCCGTGGGGGAAAAATCACAGACCTTCATCTGGCCGTGGAATGGCCGTCTGATGGACACCTCACAGAGGTCAGCCTCAGCAGCCCCCACCCACCCACACAAGAAGTCGTCTATGCGCAGCCTGTGCTTCCATTTCCTCCCTGATGGTGACGGATGAACTCTACGATGTTGAAGTGTCGAAGAAGTATATATACAAATAAATTAGCACGTACTACTTTTCTCAAAGTACCGTATTTACTATAGGAGTATAGTACATCACTAGCATACAGGGGGGCGATCATGTCATTTTTGCCGCAGCTTGTTGGCGTTGAAGGATTCAGAGACGCCGGCCCGTATGGCCCTATTCCCGTACTCCTCCACTCCACCTACCTACCACCGTTGAATTAAGCTGAGAAGCTCCAATAATAGTGCCCGACGCTGATCCCTAGACTGAAATTCTGCGCGCGGCCCATGAAAACGAAGTAAACCTTCCGTGGAAGAAGAATCAAATCACATGTCCTTGCCAAGCCGTCCTGTCCCGATGAACCCAATCCCACAAAAACAAGTGAGGAGATGAACGTCGCAAACTAACAAAGCCATGTGGTGGGGGAGCCGGGGAGGAAGGGAAACCCCTAGCGCGGGCATGGCGGCATGGCCTGGACCCTCTGGATGGCTGCTGCCTAGCTGGATCGGAGCTCGGAGGTGGAGCTATCAATTCCTGCAAAGGACAGTGCATCCTCTCTTCTCCGCCGCAACAAGATAACACAGTACAAAGGACGAGAGGAAGGGAGTGGACATTTTGACGGTTGCAGCCCTGCATCTGCACGTAGCATAGCATGTGTACGCAGGCCCTCCCTTCTAGAGTCCCAAATGTGTCATTGGACTGCATGAGAATAAATGAATGAACACTAATAGAAAAAGGTTACAGTTAAGGTAGAAAGGGAGAATGCTTTTCTTGAACTATAGAAAGGGCAGAAGCGCTATATAAAAATTGATCTTGGTTCCCATCACGCCATCACGGTGACCCACAAAAAACTAACTAATTCAAGGATCAGCGAAGCTAACAACTCCCGCGCGGGTATTACTACACAGCAGCCCGCCAAAGTGCGAATAGAATAAGCGGTGTGCGTCGCAGAAACCGCCGAGGGAAACAACAGTAGGGCTTCCAATGTACTGTAATGATCGGGCACACGTCGGCGTCACTCCCTGGGCTTCCATTTCAAGGCCCCCGTGGCTTCCTCCACCAGGTTGACCCGCTCTCCGAGCCTCCATCCAAGGAGGAGGAGGAGAGAAGCCGGCACAAGCAAATCCACAGGATCAAAACAAAACAAAACGAGAGCTTGATTATAAGAGGCAGCTGAGTTGAGGGGATCAAGAAGAGTCAGCAGAGGCTGAGGGGTTGGTGGAGGGAAACGATGGACGTGAAGCGGTCGCGGAGCCCTCGGGCTCCGGCCGGCGCCGGCGCCGACGACGACAAGAGGCGGGCCGCTGGCTGGCGCGGCTCCGGCGTCCGCCCGGAGATGGTGCTGGTCGGCTTCCTCCTCACGCTGCCCCTCCTCTTCCTCGTCTTCGGCGGCCGCTGGGGCAGCAGCAGCAGCAGCGCCTCCTTCCCCTCGTCCTCCGCCTCCGACGCCGCCTCCTCGTCTGCCGTCGCCCGCAACGTGGCCGCCGGCGACCGCGGCGCGACGCCTCAGAGGAGCCAGAAAAGTAAGCGGCAGCTTCCTCTCCTGTCTCCTCTGCGCTCCGTTCCGTGCATGTTGCGAATTCTGTCTGGTCCGGGAGATCATCGTACCGCATCACGATTCGCACGTAACGTACGGCGGCCGGAGATGCTCGTTGACCGGCGGCGTGCGCGAGCGCGCGTGGGGATTCTCGCGCTTTGCGGCCCTGTCCTCGGACGGGGTCGGCCTATGAGCAGGCAGCTGCTGTCGTAAGCAATTCCGGACCTTTCTTCCTCTGTTCGTCATGGCGGAGAGCAAACTGTCTTTTTGTCATGGATAGCTCAGCGCCCAGTTCTTGAAGGCGTCAACGCTGATTCGTCGGCCATGGCGGAGCGTCTCGCACTCTCGCGCATTGATCAGATCACGTGTAAGCAGCACCCAGGATCATGCTTTGTGTAGGCGGGCCAGATTTGTGATCGGATCATTGATCTGCGTCATGCAGGAACTGATCTTTCTGGCCCAGGATCGGGAATTCAGATCCGACTTGCTGCGTGCTGAGTTGCTGAACTGATACAGAGGAGATCCTGTTTCTCGTATCAGCGTGTGAGAGGCGCCCCTGTCAGTACATTGTAGCGATATTGTTCATAGAAAGAGGGATAGTTAGAATAGCAGATACACAATGTATTTACACATTATGCTGCTCTCACACCGGAGCGGTGCATGACGCATCATCATTGCCCGGATCTTGTCCCACCTCATCACTGTTTCTTCGAAAGGGGTCGCCACTGCGGTAATGCCGGTGGCTTAAGCCTATGTGTCCTCTAGATGGGCCCCCGGCTTTCTTGAGTGGTCCCTGGCTTTTAGGAGTCCAAAATGCTGTTCTTGAAGCAGACTCCAACCAAGGTATTGTCAAAAAAAAAAAAAAGACTTTAGCCAATGATTTTCTTTTTTTCTTGCTAATGAAAAATAATACTACTAGTAGTCTCCAAGTGACCAAGTCCAAATAAAGCGATGTTGTCCAGTTCACAATTTCCCCTGTCGTGTCCCCAGACATTAAACTCAATGTCTGCCGTGTTTTTTTTTTTTTTGCTACGACATTCAGTTGAGAGACTTGACGGTGCATTAATTGAAAAGGACGCAATTTGAATTTCCTTGCATCCTTTTTTTTTGAGAGAGAGAGAGGGACGAAACAGGTGCCGAGCCATTAGTTTTGCAACTTCGAATATTTTGAAGCGAATGGTCTTGGTTAGTTGGCTTTCTTCTCAAGCCTCATTTCCTGTTGACATAGGAGTATTACATAGCTCGATGGGCCTGTTTCTGGCCTAGCCGATTGCTTTCGGGAAAGGAAGATGTTAACCTTTCTTCTCTGGTTGTGAAAATAGATGATTTTTCATATAGTCACTAAAGGAAAACAACCGCTAACGTCCAGTCCAGAATCTATGCTGATCATCGCCCTATCCTTTTCTGATTACTACAAGTTAAAAGCAAAAAGAAAAAAAAGGTGTGTTAATGGCATGTCACACGTGGGCTGTGGCCCCCCAAGACCCACTTGTCAGACTCACATTGCGAGAACAAATTCAATTTACACCTGTTTGCAAGTTGCAACAATACCAATCTAGTAGTAGCATATGTTTCCCGCCTTTTTTTCACCTGATCATCTCTGATAGTAGTAAAAACTCATTCAGCTAAGAATCTTGTCTGCAGAAACAGAACCTGTTCCTGCGAGAAACGTGTCTGCGCCAACCTCGCCGTCCCAGGACAAGCTTCTCGGCGGACTCCTCTCAGCGGCATTCGACGAGTCCTCCTGCCAGAGCCGCTACAAGTCGAACCTCTACCGGAAGCCATCCCCTTTCCCGCTCTCCCCCTACCTGGTGCAGAAGCTGAGGAAGTACGAGGCGTACCACAAGAAGTGCGGGCCGGGGACGAAGCGGTACCGGCGGGCCATCAAGCAGCTCAAGGCCGGGCGCAACGCCGGCGACTCGGAGTGCAAGTACGTGGTGTGGTTCCCCTGCAACGGCCTCGGCAACCGCATGCTCACCATCGCCTCCACCTTCCTCTACGCGCTGCTCACCGACCGGGTGCTCCTCATGCACGTCGCGCCGGAGCAGGAGGGGCTCTTCTGCGAGCCGTTCCCGGGCAGCTCCTGGGTGCTCCCGGGGAGCTTCCCGCACAACAACCCCCAGAAGCTCCACATCGGCGCGCCGGAGAGCTACGCCAACATGCTCAAGAACAGCGTCGTCCGCAACGACGACCCGGCGAGCGTGCCGGCGTCGTCGCTGCCGCCGTACGTCTACCTCCACGTCGAGCAGTTCCAGCTGAAGCTGTCGGACAATGTCTTCTGCGACGAGGACCAGGCGATGCTCGGCAAGTTCACCTGGATGATCATCAAGTCCGACAGCTACTTCGCGCCGGCGCTGTTCCTGACGCCCATGTTCGAGGAGGAGCTCGCCAAGATGTTCCCGAAGAAAGAGGCCGTGTTCCATCACCTGGGACGGTACCTCTTCCACCCGACCAACAGAGTCTGGGGGATCGTTAGAAGGTACTACGAGGCGTATCTCGCCAGAGTGGACGAGAAGATCGGGTTTCAGATCCGGATTTTCCCGGAGAAACCCATCAAGTTCGAGAACATGTACGATCAGCTCATGAGGTGCGTCAGGGAGCAGCGTCTGTTGCCGGAGCTCGGCGCCGCCGAACAGCCGACGAACACGACGGCCGATGCGGGGAAGGTGAAGGCCGTCCTCATCGCGTCCCTGTACTCGGGCTACTACGAGAAGATCCGCGGCATGTACTACGAGAGCCCCACCAAGAGCGGCGAGATCGTGGCGGTGTTCCAGCCGAGCCACGAGGAGCAGCAGCAGTACACGTCCAACGAGCACAACCAGAAGGCGCTGGCAGAGATCTACCTGCTCAGCTACTGCGACAAGATCACCATGAGCGCCTGGTCCACCTTCGGGTACGTCGCGTACAGCTTCGCCGGCGTGAAGCCGTGGATCCTGCTCCGGCCGGACTGGAACAAGGAGACGTCCGAGGTCGCGTGCGTCCGGTCCACGTCCGCGGAGCCGTGCCTCCACTCGCCGCCGATCCTCAGCTGCAGGGCCAAGAGGGACGTCGACGTGGCCACCATCAAGCCGTACGTCCGGCACTGCGAGGACGTCGGGTTCGGCCTCAAGCTGTTCGACAACTGACTTTGAGTGGACAGTCTGATCTTATTCTCTTTTCAGATTTGCGTACCCGGTGGGGTAAATTAGGACTATGGAGATTCGTTGTATTCGTTTTTGTTACCTACCTGTACAAGTGGAAGTTACAAAGATTACTTCTGTGTGCTTCATTCAAATTCCTTCTTCATTCACTTAATTTCGTGTTCTAAATTAAAGATCATTTCGTTTAATTTTAAGTCAAAATTTTCTATAACTTTGACCAAGCTTTAATAAAAATATACTGACATATACAGTACCAAATAAACACACTATTGTGATATATTCCATGTTGGATCTAATGAAACTAATTTCGTGTTGATGCTTTCTATAAACTAGGTGTTAGTGTGGGTCGGTCAGACTCAGAGAATTTAATTTCTATTAAGAATCTCTTTCTTGTTGAGAGCTCTAGAGTTCAGCCTTTGTCTTCTATTGAGGAAGAAAGGTGTTCTTTGGAGAGTGAAATTGAGGAGTTTGAGGGGGAAGGAAAAGAGGATTCTGTTTTAGAATATTTGTGTGGTGACCTCATGGAGGAGGTCTTTGATGGGGGTGACTATCACCTAAGCTGTGATCTTAATGTTGCCCATAATCTCTTAAAAAACAGTTCGCGGTCTTCTAAGAAGAATAAGCGACGTAAGAAGTCTGATAGATTTTGTAAGCATGGTTTAAAATGAAAGGAATTTTTTGGAATAGCAGGTCTTAGTGACTTGGCTAAAGTAAGATTTCTTTCAGAAACATCCAGGGAGCAACAACTAGATTTCATTGCTCTTTTGGAAACGGGTAAAAAAGACTTTGCCCCAAGCACTCTTAAAAATTTTTGTGGCGGAAAGAATTTTCTGTGGCATTGGACAGAACCCCGAGCTAGATCGGGACGCATTCTGATGGGAGTAAATCTTGATTACTTTGACATTGGGGCAATTGATGAGGGTAAATTCTATGTGAAGTTCCAGCTAAGGAATAAAGTAGATGGGTTTCAGTGGATCTTAGTGGTAGTTTATGGCGCTGCTCAACCTGAATTTAAAGAGAGTTTTCTAACTGAATTGGTTCAAACCTGCAGCAAGGAATCACACCCTCTCCTAGTGGGGGGAGATTTCAATATTATAAGAAGCTCTAATGAGAAAAATAATGACAGATATGATGATAGGTGGCCTTTCTTATTTAATGCTGTTATAGAAGGCTTAGATCTGAGGGAGCTAAAAATGTCTGGTCGAAAGTTTACGTGGGCTAACTCATTAGAGACCCCCACTTATGAAAGACTTGATAGGATTCTGGTAAGCATGGAGTGGGAGCAAAAGTTCCCTTTGTCAACAGTGGTGGCCTTGACTAGGGAAATCTCCGACCACACACCATTGTTGTTAAATACAGGAGCTGGTTCTAATGGTACCAATCAACCCTTGTTCCGATTTGAGCTAGGCTGGTTGCTACGGGAGGATTTTTTTGATATTGTTGCAAAAGTATGGCAGGAAGAAAATAAAGGTTCCTCTCCTATACAGATTTGGCAGAATAAGATCAGAAGATTGAGGCAGTTTCTTAGGGGTTGGGCGAAAAATGTTAGTGGAGCTTACAAAAAAGAGAAAAAAGATCTAATAAGGAGAGTTGATGAGCTAGACAAGAAGGCTAAGATCTCTTGTCTGAGCTTTCAAGAAGTGGAGTTGAAGCATCATCTGAAAGATAGATTAGCAAATCTCCTTAGAGAAGAGAAGATTAAGTGGTATCAAAGGTCTAAAGAGACCAAATTGCTACAAGGTGATAGAAATACAAAATATTTTCAGCTAGTGGCAAATGGAAAACACAGAAAAACTAGGATTTTTGGACTAGAACAGGACGAAGGGGTGATCACTGGTGACGAAAATCTCAAAAGATATATCACTAAGTATTATAGAAGTCTTTTTGGACCTCTTGAGAGAAACAATTTTAACATGATTGAATCTCAAAGGAGCGACATTCCCCAAGTGTCAGAGGAAGAGAATGATATTATGACCTCTGAATTCACTATGGAGGAGGTTAGCCATGCAATTTTTCGAATGAAGCACAACAAAGCTCCGGGGCCTGATGGCTTCCCTGCTGAGTTTTACCGGGTATTTTGGGAACTCATTAAAATGACCTAATGTCTATGTTTAGGGAGTTCTATGATTGCAAGCTACCTCTCTATAGTTTGAATTTTGGGATAATTACCTTGCTCCCTGAAACGCCCCAGCCCATAACCGGGACTAAAATGTGCTTTATTATCATTCCCAGGGTATGATAATTATATTTTTACATCAGAGTAGTACAGATCCGTCCTAACGGGACAGACCAAACGGGGCGCAGCCCGAAACATACAACTGCAGCAGAACTTAAACGATAGACCCAAACTTTTCCACTTCACACCGTTAGGATAGGCCACAACCCTTACACGTACAAGCCCTCTTTAAAAGGCGACTTCGTCTTCTCTGAAAAACACCAACAAAGGGGGGTGAGTACGAAAACGTACTCCGCAAGGCCACCTTCCTCCATAAGGAATTTGGGGTCAAAGCTATTACTATATGCAATATATATCTGCAGCTTAGGATAGTTTTGCCAGAAAATATGCAAGGCTCATTGATTCTCAGTTTTATTTTTCAGAAAGCACTTTTTCCAAAAGGGGTGCCACTGGATTTGCCGGTCCATCGTGGCTCATGGCACGCAGGCCAACATTTTTCTCCAAAGCTCCTGGGCCACGCCCGTAGCTTCAAAACATCACTTTCACCCAACCAAACCCGAATTTTATAAATCACTACTGGTAGAAACCAAACCGTAACTCGACGTCCATACCAGTGGACAACGGACTATCCGGATAGATTTATACTCTAGCCAGAGGTGCACACTTTACCCACAAGTTTGGTCCAGGCACTCATGATCAGTGAGGTCCCTTCCCACTAAAGGCTCTACCCCCGTAAGTATTTTCCCGACCTCAATCAAAAGAAACATGGGACCCTGTCGTATCAGTGCCAGCAGACACGCGACGCCGCTTCAGTGCCAGGAGACACACGGCTTCCACCATTCCCAGTCTCTTGGTGCTCCCAGCCTAGGGTATCGGCTGGTTATTCCTTGCGGGTTCCGGCCAAGTGTTGCCGCATACAACATCGAGTGGTTGGACGATAAAGAGTTAGGCAAGATGAGACTTCCAAATCGGTCCTTAGAAGAGCAGAGCTTCCTCAAACAACGCTCGGTCCTCTCCACGAGGCCGAGCCCCAGTGTAACCGTGAGAACGGTACCCGGGCTCTCCACCCTTCAACCACGTGGCATAGTCGATCGAGATCGGCTGCCGGGGTCTTTCCCCATGTTTTCGCAAACGCACACCAACCCATTTCCAACCCAAGTTCCACAACAAGATTAATATGTATGATATTAAGTGAGCGATCCACCTGTGTGCGCTACGTCTAAAAGGTTCGGGTGGCTATCCTACCAGGTTTTCCTTAGCAAGCAAAACATGCATATTTTATCATTAATCAAGGCAACGGGTTATTTATCAAAAATTGGGTAATTTATGCATCAAGTGAGATTCCAGTGGACTTGTCGTTCACTCCGTTGGGTTTAACGGGACATCGACGGCCGAGGGCGAGGGTTTATCATCCCCCGGATACGGCATTCTAACTCCCATTGACGGGCGTGATGGCGTTCCATCCACCTAGCGTGCTCGTCGAGAATCTGCTGCATGCGCCGGTTGCTTTCTTCGAGTGTTTCGAACAACCTTGCCATGAAAGGCGTTCCGACCAAAATCTCCGGTATAACCTAAGCGCAACAACAGAGAACAAACAAACAAGGCATATTATGAGCTCAACAAGGGTTGCTGGTGTAGGGAGAAGGATAAGAAGGTTGTACCAACGGTTTCGGAATCCATAGGCTAAGTGGCTCCATGGTTTGGTGCTGCGTCGCAGGGTGCTGAGCCGAGGGCCGATCGCACCGCTGGACTTGGTAAGGGTTAGGAGAGGTGTGCCACTGCTGCGGGTACGGATGGCCATGGCGGGAGCGATGGCGCCGAGAGTGTGGGCGGAACGGCGCGGCCTGACGGCAGGGCAGTGGGCCCCACGTGTCAGTCGCGCCGGGGGAAGGACGGCGTTGCGGTCTGGTTCGGTCGAACCGGTCGCCGTCGGGGTCCCGCGGCTCACCGGCGGTTCACCGCCGGTGGCCCGGTTCCGGCGACGAGGTCAAGCCGACGAGGGAGAGGGCGGAAGGGCGAACTTGATGGGGGTATCGTGGAGATGGGAGGTGTTGCGGGCGGCACTGGCGACGGTGACCCAAACGCCGGCGGAGGAGGACGTCGCGGCGTGGCAGCGCTCCGGCGTCCCGGGGTGGTTTCGGCCAGGAAGAGGGGTGGAGGAGGTGCGCCCGAGGGTGGTGGAGCTCGGGCTCACCTCAATTTGAATCGTGGGTGGCCGGAGGGGTGGATTTTGGAGATGGAGGGAGGTGGTGTGCACGGTGGTCACGGCGGCGTCTTCTGCGAGAGCACCGGCGAGGGGGAGTGGGAGTGTGTGCGTGTGCGCTCGGGTGTGCGTGTGCGAGAGCGTGCGCGCGTGTCCGGGGAGGGAACGGCGCGGCTCGTCGGGCCTTCTTATAGGCGCGGCGAGGGCGGCTGGCGCGTCGCGGCGCGAGTGCGAGGCGCGGGTACGCGCGGCGTGGCCTCGAGGTCGGGGCGGTGGGGCAGCCGTGGTTGGCACAGGGTGCTCCTGTTGGCGTCGGTGTAAACCCAGGGAGGGGAGTGAGTGCAGCGGCGGTACGTGGCCCTCTACCGCCGTGCGCGGCGGGCGAGGATGGCATTCGCCGTGGTGCCGGGGAGCTGCACACCGGAGTCAGGGTGGCGGGATTCGCGGTGGCGGTGACGCGGGGGAGATGGTGGCGGTGAGATGGCATCGAGGTGGGGCTGCAGCGGGGCCAGGCGGAGCGGAGGCGGCACGGCGATGGCGTGCACGGCGCGGCACGGCTTGGCGTGGACGACGGGCGAGGAAGACGACGGCAGAGGGAGGGGACGGTCTGACGCGCGGGCCCGGGGTGTCAGGGAGAGAGGGGAAGGGAGAGGTGAGGCGGGCCTGCTCGGCTTGGGCTGGGGAAAGGAGAGGGGGCAGGCCGGCTTGGGCCGCAGGGGAGAAGGAGGGAAGGAGAGGAGAGGTGGGTTTCGACCCAAGAGAGGGGAGGGAATTTATCTTTTTCTGATTTGGATTTTTTGGATTGGAAATTGAATATTTGAAGAAGGGATTTGAGGGAATTTTAGTGGGGACTTTTGCCGGATATTTTGGAAAATAACCGGAGGAAGTGAGATAGAGTTTTTTTTGAAGGTTGATAGAATTTGTTGAGCTCATAACATACACTCAAACAACAAGGTCTTCAAAATCCGATTTTGAATTAGAGAGGGATTTAGAGAAAAGCTTAGGGTTAAAATTTTTGGGGTGTTACACTGCCAAAACAAAAGGAGGTGAAACAGATTCAACAACAGTATAGACCAATATGCTTGTTGAATGTAAGTTTCAAAGTGTTTTCAAAAGTTATTGCAAATAGATTGTGTTTAGTGGCTAAAAAAGTTATCAGACCTTCTCAAACAGCCTTCTTATCTGGGAGAAATATCTTGGAAGGTGTGGTGGTTCTACATGAAACATTGCATGAGCTGCGCAAGAAAAAACTCAACGACGTGGTCTTGAAACTAGATTTTGAAAAAGCCTATGATAAGGTAAATTGGTCATTTTTGCAACAAACGCTTAGGATCAAGGGCTTTAGTCCTTTATGGTGTCGCTGGATTGAGCAAATAGTGAGCAAAGGAAGTGTTGGTGTTAAAGTAAATGATGATATTGGTAAGTATTTTCAGACTTGGAAGGGACTGCGACGAGGGGATCCCCTTTCGCCTTTCCTTTTTAATTTAGTGGTAGATATGCTTGCTGTTTTGTTTACAAGAGCAAAGGAGAACAGTAAGTTTCGTGGAGTTATACCCCATTTAGTGGATGGGGGACTCTCCATTTTACAATATGCAGATGATACTATACTTTTCATAGAACATGATTTAGAGGAGGCAACTTGAAATTAGTATTATGTGCTTTTGAACAGCTATCTGGCCTCAAAATCAACTTCCATAAAAACGAGTTGTTTCTGTATGGGGAAGCACAATCCTTTCCAAAAGAATATTCTGAATTGTTTGGGTGCAATGTGGGTTCTTTTCCTTTTAGATACTTGGGTATTTCAATGCATCGTACAAAGATTGCTAACAAAAATTGGTTTTCAGTGGAGGAAAGATTTTAAAAGAAGCTTTCTACTTGGAAGGGTAAATTACTGTCTTCTAGTGGGAGACTTGTTCTGATGAACTCAGTTTTGTCAAGCCTACCCATGTTTATGTTCTCTTTCTTTGAAGCTCCTAAAGGAGTACTTAAGAAACTAGATTATTACAGATCTAGATTCTTTTGGCAGTGCGATGAGCACAAAAAAAAATACAGATTGACAAAGTGGAATATTCTTAGCACGTCTAGAGACATTGGTGGTTTGGGAATCTTAAACTTAGAAGTGTAAAACAAATGTCTCCTAAGTAAATGGTTATTTAAGTTGTTAACAGAAGATGGACTATGGCAAGATCTTTTTCGGAAAAAGTACCTACATAGCAAAGCCATCACTCAGATTTCTAAGCAACTTGGGGATTCTCAGTTTTGGGCAGGTCTTATGCATGTGAAAGAGCAAGTCTTGTCTTTTGGTTCTTTTAGGTTGCAAAATGGAAAGCAGATTAGATTCTGGGGAGGACCAGTGGATGGGGGATAAACCCTTGATGTTAACTTACCCGATGCTTTATAGAGCGGTAAGAAGGAAAAATGTCACTGTGGATACTGTGCCACGGTTCCACTAAATGTTTCCTTCAGAAGGGCTCTGATAGGCGAAAAGTTAATAGCTTGGCATGATCTAGTATCGAAAGTGGCCCTTGTGGTGTTGGGGGAAGGTAAAGATATCTTTACTTGGAACCTTAACAAAAACGGTTTCTTCTCTGTGAGCTCGATGTATTCAGCTTTAGTACAGGAAGGTTGTGCGCCTAGGAAGAATTTGTTCTGGGCTTTAAAGATGCCACTAAAGATTAAAATATTTTTGTGGTTCCTAAAGAGAGGAGTGGTTCTCACTAAGGATAACTTGGCTAAGCGTCAATGGAAGGGCAATCTCAAGTGTTCTTTCTGTAATGCAGATGAAACGATACAACATCTTTTCTTTGACTGCCATGTGGCAAGGTTTGTTTGGAATTCCATTTTCATTTCCTTTGGTATTCAACCACCGAAGAATGTATTCCAAATGTTTGGTTCTTGGCTTAAAAGATTTCCTTCGAGGCTTGGAACCAAAATTTTATTGGGTGCTACTGCTCTTTGTTGGGCCATTTGGTTGAGTAGTAATGATATGGTTTTCAATCGTTTTCTATCTAACTCTTTTAAAGAAATCATGTTCAGTGGAATATATTGGATTCGTTGTTGGGCAAAGCTCTCTACAGAGGATGATAAAGAGATTTTGGAGGCAGGCTGCCGGAAGTTGGAAGTATTTGTCTTGGAGTTTTTGGGTGGTTTTGGATGGAGAGCTAGATATAGAATTGATGGTTGAGCTGGTTCATCTTATCATTGGTGTGTAGCTATTTGGTTAAATCCCTTTTTACCTCTCTTTTATGGGGAGTTTTTCTTTTCTTTTTTTGCAAGCTAAGCTTTAATTTTATGTATGGTTGGCTGGATATTCTCGTTCCTGAGGATAGAGGCCGGAATGTTGTTTTGTCCATTATCTAAAAAAAAAGTCAAAATTAGAGGTTTATTTTAAGACAAAGCTAAATTAACATATAATTTGGAACATTGAGGTTATTGTTTATCTAAATCAAAATTAATTATGTTTGGGCGATTGATGTCTTGCATATCCATTGGACATATTTGTGAATATTTTGCTTAAGAAAAGAAAATGTTGTTTGAGTGAAACTTTTGTGGATGTCCCGCTCATAAAAAATTGTTCTGTGGATTGGATTAATCAATATTGTTCTCAAGAACAATATCCCGCTTAAGAAAAAAAATGCTATAGCATAATGATGAAACAATGTTCAGATAACAGAACAGAAATTGACAAAATAGAATTGGGCCGTCAGATCAACATGCAAGGGCTTAAGATTATGTGACTGATAAATAAACACGTTTTCATTCCCAGAATAATCATCAGGAGATATCCCCTTAACTGCTTTTTCCTTTCATTAATATATGACATATATTAATGGCTGGAGAGAGTAGTAATAATCTGGTGATCTGTTGAGGCCCTGTTTGGATACCCCTTGCTAAAGTTTAGCTCGTCACTTTTAGCTACTTTTAGCTATTTGGACATCCAAACAGGACAGTTAAAAGTGCCTAGATAAACTTTATCTCTCATTATCTCATTAGCTGGCCAAGAGGTGGTAAAACCAGCTAAAAGTGGTCCAAGGTGACCACTTTGCACCCCCTACCCTCCCAAAGTGGACCCCACCCCGGACTCTCTCTCCTCTGCCGTCGGTTTCCTCCTCCCTCCCTTTTCCTGCTCACACGCCGCCTCCAACGGCCTTGCCGCTGCCGCAAGAGCTCCAGTCGCCCCCTGCCGCCGCTGGAGCTCCAGTCGCCGCCGCCGCAGGAGCTCCCCGCCGCCGTCGCCAGAGCTACCCCTTGCCTCGCCGCTGCAGCACCCTGCGACCCTGCCGTGATCGGCGCCGCAGCGAGCTCGAGCCCGCCCACTGCCGGTCGATCCGCTGCCCGCGAGCAAGGCCGCGGCGGAGTAGGGAGGCAAGGAGCCGTCGCGGCCGGATTTGGCGCCGGCGGCGCGCGCGGAGGAGGAAGAGGTAGCCAGAGACCTCGGAAGAGGAAGAGGTACTCGGGTGGAGGTGCGGGGGCATTGAGCGCGTCGATGGGACGGTGAAGACAACATCAGCGGCGGCAGCGGTGCCGGAGAGGAGGGGATAGGGGAGGAGAGGAGGGCCTGCGGCGCGGGGACCGGAGGTGGTTGGTGGTAGTGTCGTTGCCGGCTCGTGCGTGAGAGAGGAGGAGGCGTGGTGGAGGGAGAAGGAAGAGGAAGAGGGGTATAGATGTCTTTTTTTTACCCATGAGTTAAACTTTAGCAAAAGATCCAAAGAATCCCATGAAATAAACTTTATCTCTCCAATTGAAAGAGCTAGGCTAAAGTTTATGTCAAGGATCCAAAGAGGGCCTGAATCCCGTGCCGTGGAGGTTCATGCGTTCCATCAGCGACCCGCCTGACCGTTTCCAGTTTCCTCTGCTCCCACGGCATGCGTAGGCCAATCAGGGTAACCCAGCGGTGTATGCCAAGTGTCCATGTACTGCCAAGCGTTCGACTTCCTCCAGGGAATAAACAACGTATCCAAGTGCAATGCAACAGGGCCACGCCGCATCGCGTAGTCTGGCGTTCACGTCACTGTCGCATACTCGCATATGCCTCGTCGCGGCGGCCGTTGCGGAGGCGAGGCAACCACGCGTACAGAAGCAACAGCGCGAGGCTGGCATGGCAGAGCAAGCGCTCCCCTAGTTGTGTGCTGCATACAACGGCCAGCTCGTGCTTAAACCTGCTTGCTGAATTGCTGCGTCATGCTGCCATGATCCCATGACACGAAGTCGTTGACTGCAGTTATTTGGCGTCTCGAAGATGGCTTTAACAATGCTCTCGAGAAGATGGATGTATTGCGTGTGTCTGCAATCTGCGTTCCAATATACAATCATCGATTAATGCTCGTTGGCAGGTCAGCGAGGCGGGGAAGAAGCAGAGAAGCGTGCGCGTCCAGCTGGGAACTGGGAAGAGCTAGCGCGGTGCTGCCGATGGACTCGGCGACGGCGCCAACGCCGCGGGGAGCGCACAAGGTGGTGGCGGTCGGCGGGGAGCTCGGCGCCGCGAGGAACGGGGACGGAGGCGACAAGGCGTGGAGGTGGCGGGGATGGCGCGCGCCGCCCCGGATGGAGGTGGTCGTCGCTGTGTTCTTGGCCACCTTGACGTTGCTCGTGCTGGGGCTGGGGCTCGGCGGCGGCGGGAGCCTGTCCGCGTTCTCGCCGCTAAAGATCGAGTTCGCGCAAAAACCGGCAGGTAACCATGCTATTGCTACCCGATTTTTCATTCAAAAGCGTGCTACAACCTGCAAGCAGTCGAGCAGACGCGGAGCAGGATTTTCTTCAGAAGCTAAAACATCTTACATTTCAGATGTCAGTGGCATTGTTTTTATCAGATTTGGTGAGGCTGTTTTCCGAACAAGATAAATAAAAAAAACTTAAACTCAAAATTGATTTTGAGGAGTTGCATGCGGTACAGCTCCACCAGCAAAAGTTTTAATTCTGGGGCCTTTGAAATTTGAACCACCAAAGCTATGCTAAATGGGCTAATAGTATCTGGTACATGCTTCAGAATGAGCCCGTTTCTGTAGCTTAAGCCGTTCAAATAGCACACTATAGTTTTTCTTTTTCTTTTTGGTGTGCTACACTAATCAGCATCGTTTGCACCGTGCAGTTCCCGCAGCATCACGTGTCGATCCAGAGGTTGCAGGATTGAACGCCAATCCCGCGCCGCCGACGACGCGGCACGAGCACGACGACCAAGACCGCCTCATCGGCGGGCTCCTCTCGCCGGCCTTCGACGAGCAGTCTTGCCGTTCCCGGTACGCGTCGTCTCTCTACCGCCGCCCGTCACGGTTCCAGCCATCGAACCACCTCGTGGAGCGCCTCAGGCGGTACGAGGCCCGGCACAGGCGGTGCGGACCCGGCGGGCCGCTCTTCAAGGAGGCCGTCGAACACCTCCGGTCCGGGCGCAACGCCGCGCGCTCCGAGTGCCAGTACGCCGTCTGGACGCCGTTCAACGGCCTCGGCAACCGGATGCTCTCGCTCGGCTCCACCTTCCTGTACGCGCTCCTCACCGACCGCGTGCTGCTCGTGCACGCGCCGCAGGAATTGGACGGCCTCTTCTGCGAGCCCTTCCCGGGCAGCTCATGGACGCTGCCCGCCGGCTTCCCGATCACCGACTTCGCCGGCACCTTCACCATGCGGTCGCCGACGAGCTACAAGAACATGCGCCAGGCGGGGGCCATCAGCGGTGACCACCGCAACGTCACCGCCGAGAGGCTACCCGCGTACGTGTTCCTCGACCTCATCCAGTCCTTCACCGACGCCGCCTTCTGCGAGGCCGACCAGCGCGTGCTCGCCAAGTTCAACTGGATGGTGGTCAAGTCCGACGTCTACTTCGCGTCCATGTTCTTCCTCATGCCGGCCTACCAGCGCGAGCTGGAGCGGCTGTTTCCGGAGAAGGAGGCCGTGTTCCACCACCTCGCCAGGTACCTCTTCCACCCGTCCAACGACGTGTGGGGCATCGTGCGCAGGTACTACGACGCCTACGACCTCGCCAGGGCCGACGAGCGCGTCGGGCTCCAAGTGCGCGTCTTCCCGGAGATGCCCGTGCCGTTCGAGAACATGTACGGGCAGATCGTCCGGTGCTCGGAGCAGCACGGCTTGCTGCCGAAGGTTGTGCAGCGTGAGGACGGCGCAGTGAGCAACGGCCGCTCCTCGGCTATGGCGTCGGAGAGCAGGAGGAAGAAGCTCACTTCGATCCTTGTGACGTCGCTCTTCTCGGAGTATTACGAGCGCATCCACGGCGTGTACGACACGAACCCGAACGTGGAGGTGCACCAGCCGAGCCACGAGGGGGAGCAGCGCACGGAGGCGCTCGGCCACAACCAGAGGGCGCTGGCAGAGATATATCTGCTGAGCTTGTGCGATCGCATCGTGACGACCGCGGTGTCGACGTTCGGGTACATCGCCCACGGGCTCGCCGGCGTGCGGCCGTGGGTGCTGCTGCGGCCGCCGTCGCCGGAAGCGCGTGCGGAACCAGCGTGCGTCCAGTCAAAGACAGTCGAGCCATGCCTTCAGGCGCCACCGCGAGGAATGTGCGGTGCGGTGGAGGGGGCGACTGACATGGGAGCTCTGGTGCCTTATGTCCGGCACTGTGAGGATTCCCATGGAGGTCTCAAGCTGTTCTGTTAGCCTGTACTTTACCGGTTCGTGTAAATGCGTGATTGATCAAGTTTTATGATTTTTTTTATTAAGATAAATGAATTGTTTATTTGTAGGCTATGCAACTGCACACAGCTAAGGATCTTACAAACTTTTAAGAAGAACGGCGGGACACGAATAAAAAGGAGAGGCGCGCGCACGCTAAGAAAAGAAATTAATATTGCATGAGCTTATATATAATAAACAGGCAACATTTGCTTCACAAATCAACGGCATCTTTCTATCATCTCTGTTTTTCTCTTCATCAAGTCATACTACCTGATGTGTAGCAAGTATCTATAGAAGCATACGTCCATGTGAGTTGAACCGCACCTCCTTTCCTAATTCGCCATGTGAACTCGATGTTCCTACACTAGGCTACTAGGCATGCATGAGCCCATCCTGCTCCACCCAATTTAGTTCCATTTAATGGAACAAGTCCACCCATAAAATGGTTGGAAGTCCCAAAGAGCTTCTCCGACGCGGTGGATGGCCGTGCTACTTTGACCTGCCCACTCCGTGCCCGCCTCTCCCTCCCGGCTCCCATCCGACACGAAGAGAGCATATATGAGGCGTGGACAGGGACGGTTGTTGCTTAGCTCACGGTGATGGGGAGGCCGAGCAACAACAGCCGCGGGAGCGGGGGCGCGGCGGCCGGCGGAGACGAGGAGCGGCTACCCCTGCGCGCGGGGCTGGAGACGGAGCGGGCGTCGGTGCCGCCGCCGCCACCCCACCACGGCGCGGGGGAGCAGCACAACAAGGAGGCGCGGCGCGGGGGCACGGGCGGCGGCAGGCTGTGGCGCGCGTCCGTGCGCGCCGGGCTGGTGATCTGCCTGCTCTCGGTCCCCGCCGTCCTGCTCCTGCTGCGGTGGCAGGCCGACTCCTCGCCGCAGTGGGTATTCGACTTCGAGGCCCCCGAGGAAGACGACGACGACCTAGGTACATACACGCGTACTTTACTCTTCGCACCGTACTATGTTATTGGTTTATTGCTGCTGCTACACAAGAACTGTGGCCAGCCAAATCGATCCTCAACGGCGATTAGTCCGTAGAAGCTTTGTTGCTTGATCACCGGTAAATGGACGAGAAATCCATAGCTGAGCGCGGCCCGATTGCTAGCTTCGTTCGCTCATGGACGTCGCAGTCGCACGGCCACGCCGGGTTCGCGCTCGTGCGGCAGCGGTGGCTGGTGGTTTCCGCGATTCCAAAGAGACAGCGGCGGTGGCAAAGGAAGAAGAAGATCGGATCGATGCTTCAGCGTCGTCACCTGCCACCGATGGGGAATAGACAGACAGGAGATCAAAGCTGGAATGGTCGAAGCTTTGAAGCTTTCTTTGGGGGAATCGTTGAAGGGGGTGTGCGAGGGAGGAGAGAGCGGATTGGATCGAACCAGCAAGGAAAGCAGATTCCTTTGCCGCCTCCTGCTTATTTTATTCGGAGTAGTATGTGCAGCCCTATTGTGGGAGGCTGGGAGCTTTGGTCCCATCATATCAACGACTTTATTTTCTCTTTTATTTTATATATATGGCGTAAACATTTCGTTTTAAACGGATTTATATCTGCTGTGAGGTCGTACGCAGACGCAGAACACGCTGCGACAAAAACCATTGGCCGGCAAAGTCCAAAGCGATGCGATGGCCATGCCCACAGAAGATCTGAACAGTGCACGCCGTGCAGCGGTTTCCATGTACTGTACTTGGGCTGCTGCGTGCTGCCCGTGCCCGGTGCATCGTGGGCATAGCATGAAGATCGTGGTGGATGCCAGAGCAAACAAAACTGACGTTTGCCTTTTCTTATGCTATCCTGAGGCGAAATACGACAAGAGCGGCGACCTGATCAAAACCCAAAACCAGACGAAGCCGACCGTTTGGGACTGCAAATCGGCTAAAACCTAGCCACAGTTTTTTTTTTCTTTTAAATAATAGAAATCGAAGCTTGTACGCATGCTGCCCACCCACGTCTACGGGAGACTGTCCGATGTGAGTGATAGAACTTCACCTTATGGCATTGTGTTAGTTGGTATTATTCTCGGTTCTAAATTATATAGTTGGTCTTGGCTTTGTTCTAAGCTAAAGTAGTTTACCCTTTGGCTATGTTTTTTTTAGAAAACACAAGCATCTTAAGCATCAAATTAGCTTCATTACATCAATCAATAAATATATTTTCATAAACAATTATTTGGTAGCCTAGATGGTTATATATTTTATAAAAATTTTGTCGAGTTTAGAGATGTTTGACATGGACAAAGTCAAAGTGAACTATAATTTGGAATCGAGGGAGCAGCTCTAAGACCATATTCTAATACTATCTTCTTATTGTTTTTAATGATCGCATGTATATGGAATGTATATAGAAGAAGAGACCGCTAGAGAACCACCTCTGGAAATGATCTAAGCTATTGCATGCTTTTTTTTTTTTTTTTTTTGCCTTGCCTCGGATCTGCTACTACATTCCACAGTTTGGTCTTTAGCTGAGGTCATCCGAACTCTCCAAATTCCACACGTTTTGCTAAAATTTACCATGTCAAAATTAAGACCATCAAATTGGATGGTCGTTATTTTGTCTAACTTTGGGCACCTCGGTTCACTGTGGTGCTCAAGTTTGGTCCAAAGACGCCAATATTTTAGCTCGGCTAATTTGGGCACACGTGGGAGTAAATGAAACCACCAGAAGTACCAGACACGCTTCACACGAGTCAGGCAGCCGCATGTGGGGGCAAGAGAGGTTTCCCTTGGTCTTCCCTCTCGGCCTCTCCCTCACCTGGTCTTCCCTTCCCTTGGGCCGTCTGTCCATGGCTCTTGCAGAGAGCCAGGCAGCGCTGCTCGATTTCTGCAAGACAGCAAGTGGGGCGGCCGGCTGGCCGGCCGAGAAGAATAGAAAATTTCCTGCTGGCAGCTTGGCATTCTTTGTTCAAGTTGTCAAGTGGCCAATACCAAGGCTGCCGGTGCCGGGGCTACGATCCAGTGCTCCTTCCACTAGCCGTAGCCGGTAGCCTGTGACTTGCTTCGCGAGGATGGCCGGACTCGTTTGACTCTTGCGCCCATTCCTGTTTCTACAAGGCCACAACTGACAGCGATCCTCGGTTGCACGCACCTGCGTAAGCCTGAGTCGAGCAGGCAGGGTATCCACTCATCCATCCACTATTCCAATTATGTCTATGCGAAGTGTGAACAGTGTCGCTACAATGTCGTTTTGTACTGTACCCGGCCATTTACTCGCACTGCTCAATTTGGTCTAAGGATTGAAGAGCCGCTGGTGACTGGTGAGGTCAGGTGACTCAGACAGAGTCATGGCGATGTGGAGGAGTGGCCTGGAAGACGATGAGCGGCGGCGGCCGCTGCAGAAGCAGACGGTGGAGGCGGAGGTAGAGCAGCTGCGCAGGCGCTTCCCCGCCGTGATGGTGTTGTGCTTCCTCGCTGTCCTGCTCCTGCAGCGTTGGCAGGCCGGCGCCTCGCCGCAGTTGCCCTGCGAACTCGAGCGCCCGGCGGTGGCGGAAGGCGACCGAGGTGCGTCCTTATTTATCCATCGATGTGTGGGGCAACGTCTGTGTGAGTTTCAAACGTCGAGGATTAAGGCCCACCTGCCAGTGACATGCACAATTGGCCAACACAGCTACCTCGTGGAAGGTTAAATTCCAACCTGTTAAATACTAATGTCGAACTGTGTAGAGTATAAGGATCATTTTAAGTTTGCATTCCCTTACATATAATTTTATTCTAAATAGGAAATAAATAACAGATAAATTTGTTCTTCACATGAATGTTGAAATAATTTAGCTCAGCTCTGAAAAGAGACCATAGCTGTCTAGCTACAATCAAATTTTTACTGCTCTCCTTGCAAAAAAAAAAAAAAGAAAAAAGAAAAGAAAAGAAAAGAAACTGTTCTGCTGCTCCAGTAGGGTTGGCACCTGGTGTACTGTAAGAAAAATCTGAAGTAAAATAATTCAATTTGGGAGATATGTATTATAAATCTGAAGTGTGGATGGCACGGAGAAATGTCACACTTGGCTATAGAAACTAGAGTATAAGACTATGATAGAGACCACATACAGGTGCATGCATGTCCAACTAATGGTTTTACAATGTGCATAATAATATTACCTGCACGAGGGAACAGCAAAAAACTGCTTCCTTTCCTTTCCTTCTCCTAGTCCCTTGAATTGCATAGGGCTGACCTGTGATGAACGACCTCCAAGTGGGGTGCATCATTTTTTCAACTTGCATGCAATTTAATTGGGAAAAGGAAAAACAACCTACCAACGCTGAAAATGGCAGATCTGTACATTTAATCAAGGGAGTTGTTATGAACTAGGCAACTAGAAATTGATGAATGCTTCAGTGTTTTTCATCGAATAGCCACTCTTTCCTTTTTTTTCGAAAGCGAGCTTAGCTCGTACTTCATTAAGAGAAAAAGGAAAGTACAAAATACATGGCCATGTTCATTCCTATAGCGAGGTGCCTAGGATTGAGCGGAATAGCCACTCTTTCCTGGCAACAGGTTTGTCTAGACTATCTGTATCAGTATCAACTTACTTGTAGTACTCTACTTCTCCTCTGCCATTGGTAGCCCCCATGTGCCAATACCATGTTATTCCTACATGCTAATGAACTACACGCTCCAGGTACTGACTCAAAACCTTTCATCTTCTTCAGATTTACAAGACGATATGTCCGATGATCTATCTCCATCGCCACAAATTGAGTACGATCGACTTCTGGGTGGCCTTCTGATTGAGGGTTTTGAAGAAAAATCATGTAGAAGCAGGTATCAGTTTGCACGCTATCATAATTCACCAAGCATACCTTATCCGTACCTCATAGAGAGGTTAAGGAAACAAGAAGCATTGCAGAAAAAGTGTGGTCCAGGCACCAAAGCATACAAGGAAGCCTCAAAGCAGCTGAGGTCCGGTCAAAGCATCAATGTGACAGGTTGCAACTATCTGCTCCTGATTATCCACGCTGGATTAGGAAACCGGATGCTTGAGATCACTTCAGCATTCCTTTATGCACTACTTACAAACCGCATTTTGCTTGTGGACCGTTATAAGGAGATTGCTGACCTTTTCTGCGAACCATTTCCTGGAACATCATGGTTGGTTCCTTCAGATTTCCCACTGAACTATGGCGAGTTTACTCAGAACAGTCCAGAGAGCTATGGGAACATGCTGCAGAACAAAGTTGTCGGTGGCAGTACTGATCGATCTTTGGCCGGTAGTGGTACTACACCTCCCTATGTTTATCTCTACCTGGATGGCAACTATGATTTCCACGACAAACTTTTCTTCTGCGAAGAGGATCAACAATTCCTGCAAAGTGTCCCATGGCTGATCATGAGAACAGACATGTACTTTGTGCCGTCCCTGTTCCTCATTCCAGCTTTTCAAGATGAACTCAGCAGGCTATTTCCTGAGAAAGACACCGTTTTCCATCACTTGGCACGCTATCTTTTTCATCCTACAAACAATATATGGTATACGGTTACGAAATACTACCGGTCCTACCTGGCCAAAGCTGAGAAAAGAGTGGCAATTCAGATCAGAATATATGAAACCAAAGGCATCTTACAAAAAAATGGCCCGTTCCCACACATTCTGAACCAGATCCTTTCATGTGCCCAAAACGAAAAGCTGCTCCCAGAAATTAGTACTATGACAGACGGAGCAACAGCTGAGTCTCAGAATAACAGAACAGTTGCTGTTCTAACCACTTCTTTGAGCTCTTGGTATCGTGATCAGATCCAGAAGAAGTATGATGAACACACCACAGTTGATGGCACTACTGTCAATGTGTACCAGCCGAGCCACGAGGAGTACCAGAGGTCAAAGAACAAAAAGCACAACATGAAGGCACTTGCTGAGATCTATCTTCTGAGCATGGGCGACGTACTGATCACCAGTGGCTTTTCCACGTTTGGGTACGCAGCTCAGGGGCTCGCTGGCCTGAGGCCATGGATCATGTACAGGTCGGAGAACCACATGGTGCCGGACCCACCGTGCGTCCGTGCCATGTCCATTGAACCGTGCTTCCATCAAGCTCCCTATTACGACTGCAAGGCGAAGAGGGACACTGACTTGGGCAAGGTGGTGCCTTACGTGAGGCACTGCGAAGACGTGAGTTGGGGGCTGAAGATTGTAAATCAAACTCAGTTGTAGACTTGTAGTTGTAATTTTGTCAGAAATCAGGACAGGCTTGCTCGCTAACTAGGGCTTCTTTTTTTTTTTTTGCAAAAGAAACTATACAAAATGTATTCTTTCCATCTTGTATTTGATTCAAGTGTAGATAGTTGATATGCAGATCCGTTGATTAGTACATTCTCTGATTTCAAAAAGGAAGTGAAAATTATCTTTACTGTCTGCTCATTGCTCACGTGGGCAATTCTTTGGTATCCTTGTGTGAATTTATACAAGGCGCGTGCAACCATTAAACTAGGAAAATCCGCTGGAGAGAACAGAGAAGCCAGCAAGGTCACAGCAATGCTAATTACCTGATCGCTTTGTGGTGGAGACGCCGCCGTCTTCCCAAGCCAGACACACCCTTGACCTTGAGTGGCACACGGAGCACGAGCGGTTTGGGGCGAGCGGACGGCGGCCGCCATGGGAGCTCAGCCATGTGTGACAACGAGAATGTTGGGCCTCAGTACACGAAGTGTGGGCTTTCAAATGTGGCCTACTATATGTAAAGGCCTCGGCAGCATGCATTTGAACGGGAGGAAGCCACACTTTTGAACGGGAGAACATTTCAGTGGGCTTGAGCCAGTAATTTAGGAGCCCGGTGTGTCGGTGAGACACTGAGACCTGTTCAGAACCAGACCAGAATTCCGGGCTCCGGGGCAACACCTTTTCGTTCCCCCAGAAAAACAAATGAGTGAGAAGAACAACGGGTTAATCCGGGCCCCGGCCACGTGCAGAAGAGCGTTGTGATATTACCCTTCCAACACAATGCTGCCCTGTGAAAAAAATAGTTTAGGTTTCAGTTCATTTACCAAGGTTTCCACAATAGCCAATCTCCATGAGTCGAAAAAGGACACCTCGAGATGCGCATTGGCTGGGCCAAGACCGGATCGGAATTAAGTTAATTAATGGCCACGCTGGTCAACTAACTGGTTGTGTATGACGAGCTAGGAACAGTAGAGGTACACTCCCCTGCAGTAATTAACTCTGTCTTGTTGACAGCGGCAGTAGGGCAGCACCCAGGAGTGCAGTTTACGATTAGGAGTAGCAAATCCAACGCGTATCGATCGACTAACAATATGCTACTGTGACCAATCCAACGCAAACCCGCCATAGTTTTCAACTCCATCTAGCCTGTGGATCCCCGCTGCATCGTCACCCGTCAGGCAGGCACCCGCCCCGCGCGTTGGCAAGTCAGCAGAGAATGCAGCAGCGCAAGCCCAAGGTCGGCTGCGGCGGCGACAGCGCGGCGCCGGAGATCCCGGCGTCGCCACGGATCGCGGTGGCACGCCACAGCTGGCCGGAGGCCGAAGGGGCCCCGGACCACTCGCCGGTTACGCGGAAGAAGAAGCTGGCCCTGGACCAGAAGCGGTGGAGCACCGTGGTCAATGTCGTGCTCGTCGCCTTCGTCATGGTCGTGCCGCCGGTCGTCGTTGTCTACGGCGGAAGCGGCGTCGCCCCCGCGGTCTGGATCGCGGCCGCCAAGGCCCAGCTGCGCCGAGGTGAGCTCCATACTTCCCTGCTGTCTCTTTCTCTCGCGCCCTCGTGCAAGGCATACCCGCACCTGAACCTGACCATAATTTCCTCCGTGCAGGTGCCGGCGATGGCTCTGGCTCCTTCCCGTACGCAAGAAGCCCACCTGACAGGCTTCTCGGTGGCCTCTTGCCCGACGGACTCGACGAGAGATCCTGCCGCAGCCGGTACGAGTCCTCCATGTACCGCCGAAACCCCTCACGGAAACCTCCACCTCGCCTCGTGGCAAAGCTGCGGAAACACGAGGAGCTCCAGCGACGGTGCGGGCCGAACACGGACGCGTACAGCCGCGCCGTCCAGCAGCTTCGTGCCGGCGAGAGCGCCGCCGAGCCGCCCGAGTGCAAGTACGTGGTGTCCATCTCGTACCGGGGCCTCGGCAACCGCATCCTCGCCGCCGCGTCGGCGTTCCTCTACGCGGTGCTCACCGACCGCGCCCTCCTCGTCGACCCCAGCAACGAGATGGACGAGCTCTTCTGCGAGCCGTTCCCCGGCACGACGTGGCTGCTGCCGCGGGACTTTCCCCTCGCGAGCCACTTCAACAACTTCACCATCGACACCGCCGAGAGCTACGGCAACATGCTCAAGAACAAGGTGTTCCGGACCGACGACGCGCCGGCCGGGACGACGACGACGCAACCGCCGCCGGCGTTCGCGTACCTCCACCTCGACCACGACTACGGCGACGAGGACAAGATGTTCTTCTGCGACGCCGACCAGCGGGCGCTGTCGCGCGTCCAGTGGCTGGTCATGAGGACGGACCTGTACACCGTGCCGGGTCTGTTCCTGGTGACGGCGTTCCAGGAGGAGCTGGGCGCGCTGTTCCCGGAGGCGGAGCGCGACGCCGTGTTCCACCACCTGGCGCGGTACCTGTTCCACCCGAGCAACCACGTCTGGGGCCTCGTCACGCGGTACTACCGCGCGTACCTGGCGCGGGCGGACCTGCGGGTCGGCATCCAGGTGCGCAACTTCGACCCCAGGCAGGCGCAGTCGCCGCTCGTCCTCCACCAGATCACCTCCTGCGTCTGGACCCACAAGCTGCTCCCGGAGGTGCTCGCCGCCGCCGCCGCCGCTACGGAGGAGCTGGAGCACGCCGTGCCGGTGCCCGGCGCCAAGTCGACGGCCGTTCTGATCACGTCTCTCCGGTCGTGGTACTACGAGCGCATCAAGGGGCTGTACTGGGACCGCGGGACGGCGACGGGCGAGGACGTGGGCGTGCACCAGCCCAGCCACGAGGGGCAGCAGCAGTTCGGCAAGAGGTCGCACGACGGCAGGGCCTGGGCGGAGATGTACCTGCTGAGCCTGTGCGACGTGCTGGTGACCAGCGGCTGGTCCACGTTCGGGTACGTGGCGCAGGGGCTCGGCGGCGTGAGGCCCTGGGTGCTGCACAAGCCCGCGAACCTCACGTCGGTGCCGGACCCGCCCTGCTTCCGGGACGCGTCCATGGAGCCGTGCTTCCACTCGCCGCACGTCTACGACTGCAAGCTCAAGCGTGGAGCGGACACCGGGAAGATGGTGCCGCATGTCCGCCACTGCGAGGACATAAGCTGGGGGCTGAAGCTTGTGGATCCAAAGCAGTACAGGGACTGAAATTGCAAATGCGGATATGAGGTGGATCAGTGTCTGGTGAAGCCAAGTTGATTGAAGGATTCCGTTTGCTCTAGTTCGGTCAAGGAAGCAACGTGACGCCAGGGACAAAACCCACGGATCAAGGGAATTGTTTGAGACTTGTTCGGATTGGATCCAAACCTCCCTGAGCCCCGCTGTTTTTATGTGCATGTACTGATATACGGCAAGATCCTATACTTTCTGAAGGCTCAGAGATTTGGCTGGCATATACCGACATGAAACTGAACGTAACAAATCTGAATGATGTCCATAGAAAAGCAACGGTGTACTTGCAAAACCGCCATTTGTTTTCTCTTGAGCTATAGAAGAAGGCCTTTTCTTTTTCCTGTTTCTAACTGAAACGTTCAGTCGTAGCACGTGAAGCTACATTGAAAGACGATTGGAACCGTCTTTTAAGAAAACAAAAGGAAATGTTTCGGAGGTGGGGCAAGGGTAACGAAGGAGTTGTGTTTCACATCAAAAGTGCAAAGTGCACATGAATTCGGGATTAATTAATTTGGCTGGGTGTGGTGTTGCTTTTCTCACGGTGATCTAAAATTATTATGAAACATACACACAGAACGGTCTTAAAAAAAAAAGCTCGAGGCCACTGGTGTATGAAAACACCGGCCGGCCACAATGCGCCCAAAAGCGGAAGACGAACCCACCATCTTCCGAGCCTCATGACCCGGTCAGCCGGCACGAGACGTCCGAATCGTCCTGGGTTCCTGACGCTAGCTGTCGCGCCACGCCGAGGCGCCGCAGTTCCACTTCCACCGACGACGCCTAGCCCCCACTCGCCGGCTCGCCGCCCGCCGTGCCATCACGTCATCGACTCCAGAACCCCACTGTTCCTCCTCACCTCAAACGCACCGAAACCCCCTGTGCCACTCGGCAGTCGGCCCCCTCCCTCCTCTATTTCAGCCGCGCCCGAACTGCGCCTGTCGTGCCACGGCACGGCACAACACAACGCCCCCGAGGCGGAACGGAAGGAGAGGAGGACTGAAGAACCCCGCGGCTCGGCCCGGGCGCCACCGCGCCACGACACATGGACATCAAGGAGCGGATCCGCCGCTCGCCGCCGGTGGCCGATCCGGTCGCCGCCGCCGCCGCCGCCGCGGCGATCGGGCACCCGCACGGGAGGAAAGCCCGGGTCGCGGCGCTGCCACTGTCCGTCGCGGCGCTCGTGGCGTGCGGGATCCTGCTGCTGCTTCTCGCGGGCGGCGGCTCCGCGGCGAGGAGGGGCGGCCAATTACCCGACGCAGATCCGAACACGCTCTCCCGCGGCCGTGGTGACCTTCCCCAGGCCGGACCCCGCGATGGTACGTATAGTAATCTGCTACATGCGCGTGGCGTGGTCCTTGGTTTTGACAGTTTCCATTTGAAGTTCGCTGGTCCTACTCTGATGAATTCCCTGAGTACTCCGTCCTCTGTGCGGGTGTCGTCCTGACATCCTTTTTAGCGCAGACGTGACGTCTGTACTCAGATCAATGTCAATGCCTGGGTTTCATGACTTGCCCATGCAGCCATGCTCCATACTCCTACTGTCGATCTGTAGCTCCATACTGGGTTTAGTTAAGTTTCGCACAAGTTTTTACCAAGCATTTTCTTTCCTAGCGTTTCAGCTTCTTAACTTGTGGGCATCGATCGCTGTGTTTCCACTTGTCGTCGAAAGTGTGTTTTCACTACTCACGGTCACGGTACATCTTTTAGGCGGAGGTGGTTTTGAGTCTTGCTGTGGTTAATGCCTGCGATGTAAGCACCACTGTGTTCGTGTGGAGTTCTATGTGCTCCAATATGATCTCGCCGCATGTGTAGTCGTGTTCATCTTATTTGCACTGGCTACTGTGTTTTACTACCTCCCGTCACAAATATATGAATCTAGGATAGCTAAATTGAGTTAAATCTAGTTAATGTTTTTTATCCTAACGATAGCATCGCATAGCATTTGCGATACATTAGTTTGTTCTAGTCTGTGACTTCAAACGACGGCAAAAGATCAGATTAAGTTTTACCTTGATGTCGTTTCTCGTTTTATCGCCTACCTACCTGGTGTACCAACTGATCATCAAAGAGAAGTAGAGAACTCTAGTGAATAGTTCACAATTGCCTCACCTTTCTTTATTTTTTATTTTCTGAGAATCTCCACTGCCCTTGGTGTGCATTTGTCATGAATGTGATGTGATCAAAGAACGAATAAAATATTCATTTGGCTTGGACAGATTGAACTTGAGTTTTTCTATATCTGAATTCTGATACAAACCTATTCACTGGCTGTGTTCAGGGGAGCATGAAACTGTGGAGTCTTCCTCCAAAGTTCAAAGGGACAAACTCATTGGTGGCCTGTTAGCTCCTGGTTTTGATGAGCAGTCATGTCTAAGTAGATACCAATCAGGGTTGTATCGTAAAGAATCGCCCCATTTACTATCAACATACCTTCTGGAAAGACTAAGAGAACATGAGGTTCGCCAGAAGAAATGTGGGCCACATACAGAGTCATACAAGAAAGCTATTGAGCAGCTAAAATCTGGTCAGGGTACTACGGTTGGAGATTGCAACTATCTGGTATGGGTATCTTATAGTGGCCTTGGAAACAGGATCTTGACTATAGCCTCAGCATTTCTCTATGCCATCCTTACAAACAGAGTTTTACTTGTTGATGGAGATAAAGGCACCGCAGATCTTTTCTGTGAACCATTCCCTGAAACTTCATGGTTGTTACCGTCGGATTTCCCTATTAAACAATTTAGAAACTTTAGTATTGGCTCCCCTGAGAGTTACGGAAACATGCTGAAAACTGAAGCTATTCGTTCAGATGGTTCTTTTAAGGGTCCTAAACCTGCCTTTCTTTATCTTCACCTAGCTCATGACTATGATGATTATGATAAGCTTTTTTTCTGTGAACATAGTCAGCAGCATCTTCAGGGGATCCCATGGCTGATCTTAAGATCCGACAATTATTTTGTACCTTCACTTTTTCTGATCCCAGCACACCAAGAGGAACTCATGAGGCTTTTTCCTCAGAAAGATGCTGTTTTCCATCACTTGGGACGTTACTTGTTCCACCCTACCAATGTTGTCTGGGGCTTGATCACAAGGTATTATGATTCCTATCTGGCTATAGCTGACGAGAAATTAGGTATCCAGATCAGAGTATTTGAAACTCAGACCGGTCCATTTCAGCATGTCTTGGACCAGGTCCTTGCTTGCACACTGAAGGAAAAATTACTACCGGAGGTTAATGCACAGCAGTCAATTGTCTCATCAAGAAATGTCAAGTCGAAAATTGTTCTGATTACTTCTTTGAACTCAGGATACTACGAAAGAATCAGGAACATGTATTGGGAACATCCAACAACGAATGGTGAGATAATTAGCTTCCATCAGCCAAGTCACGAGGAGCATCAGGATTCAGACAAGAAAATGCATAACATGAAAGCATGGGCAGAGATTTATCTTTTAAGCCTATCTGATGTTATGGTAACAAGTGCATGGTCAACTTTTGGGTATGTAGCCCAGGGTCTGAGTGGTTTGAAGACGTGGATTATGTTCAAGCCTGAAAACCGCACTGCGCCTAATCCACCTTGCCGTCAAGTTATGTCCATGGAACCGTGCTTTCATGCCCCGCCTTTCTATGATTGCAAATCTAGGAGGGGAATTGATACAGGAAAGCTTGTCCCGCATGTAAGACATTGTGAAGATATGAGCTGGGGGCTCAAGCTAGTTGATACAAATCAGCAGTAGATGACTAGAAGTGGTGTTTTTTCCTTTGTTCAATTCATATATGTACAGTACAAACGAGTGCTTCATGCCATGCATTTTCAGGTGCACGTTCATCTTTGTATCTAAATTGAAGGCGAGATTTTTCTGACTTTGTTAATACAAATGGCATGGTATGCTCCTTGTGGTCAATTATTTGTATTATCTGTAGAAGATGTTCATGCGTTTATGGCATGCTTGCACCTGGAAAAAATTCAACTAGGAAAAAATGAAAAGACGTGCAAATATAGTGAAGACTAGATTCAGTTTTCATTATTGAAAAACACTGCAACAAGGAGAGGTTAAAAATGCACTTCTGTTAGTTTTCTTTTCGTGCCTTTATTTGCATTGGGCAGTGAAAACACAAAGCTTTGGGACAGGGTCCTCAGGAAGAGGTGAATGCGTGAACTATATTTTTGTTGAATGGATCTGAAAGGTGTGTCAAAAGGTTGTCGATGGGGCCAACATGCGTCACGGATGCTTGCACAATGAAGCCAAGCATAGCTACCATTGCCAACCTCCCTGTGTGACAGTAAAAAAAAACACGTCAGCAAACTATTTAAAATTACTACATTGTACGCTCATCTTACATGCAAAATGTACTAAGGGGAAGCGGCAGCTATTACCGTTCTTGATTTCCTTCAGCTTCTCTTCATGTGCATTCTCTATATCTCTTGCGAGCCCTAATGGATTAAACAGTGGACCCCCAGGGTAGCTGTCGAAATTTGGAAATTATAACGAGCTTAGCTAAATGATGAAGGCAGAGACTTGTCAGGTAAATTATGCTGGAGGACTCACCCTGGCTGTGAACCTGCAAGCGCAGCCTCGAGCCCTATGAAGGTTCCTTCCTCTGCTTGTGATCCCGGATTGATGAAGTCCATGTACCTCTTGGTTTCAGCGAATCTGTCGGGGGGTCAGAGTTAGAATATAAAACATACCAATCTTGTTTTCTGTGAAGCCAGATCTCGCCCTCTCCCATTGTCAGTATCTGAAGCTACTGAAACTGTGGCCCTGTTTAGTACCCCAATTTCCTCCCAAAATTCACTATGCAAAAAGAAGATTCCCCATCACATCAAAATGCCGGCACATGCATGGAATACTAAATGTAGATGAAATAAAAAAATAATTGCACAGTTTAGATGTACTTTGCGAGACGAATCTTTTGAGTCTAGTTAGACCATAGTAGGACAATATTTACCACAAACAAACGAAAAGTGCTACAGTGGTTCTACAGTGCTTTTCAGTTCGGAACCGTGTTTTTTTCAACCATCTAAACACGCCCTGTCTTTTTTTTTTACCACCGACGAAATGTCAAATGTGTGGGTTGGATGCTGAATTACCCCATGAGGAGAAGCTGAACGAAGAAGAGCGACGTGGTGTTGGCGAACTCAAATTTCGCGGCGCCTGCTTCAAACCACACTGGAAGGTCGCTGATCCCTGATACACGGAGCAACTACATACAAAGAACCACAGCAAGGACTCAGCCTTGCTCTCCAAAAAGTCCAAATGATTAAAGCCCATGGTCAGCTGTGCGTGAAATAGCGGAGGAAAAGCCCAATTCGGCAATTCTATTTGAGCGTTGCAGGGTGGAGTGGAGTACGTCGGTTTGCTGCTGTTTAGTGCCACATCGCCTAGATTAGCGCATGCGCGTCGCCAGCGGCCTATAAAAGCATGGTGTGGGCGCACGTTGTTTCTCATCTTTGCGCTTGGGGCAATGACGCAGCTAGTGAGGTAAAACCGAGGCGCGTCAATTGCTGGTTGAAAACTATTTCCAAACCCCCTCTGCGGCCCACCAGGGCCTCAGAGAATTTCTGGAAGGGCTCCCTCTAACCAGGGTAAAGCCCACAAAGCACAATTGTAAATTTTTGCCCACAAATTACGATTGAAAATTTTTATGCACTGATGCGCTAGCTTGATCTTTAGATATTCTTCTCTAATTGTTGTCTCATTTCTTGACACAATCATTTCAAAGGGATTGGCAGCGGTGGCCTATGCGCCAACTGCTTGTTTCTCTCGTTTTATGCAGTTATAACCATCTACTATTGCCATTTGATCTTTCCATGTTAAACTGAGGGCCAAAGAGACTACTTTGACTGGCATGGACGGGAAGGCGAGCAAAAACTTACGTCAGTTACAAGGATGCCGGCGACCCCTGCCATAGCAAACCGGCAGTGCACGAGCTCGGCCTGAACGTACCACTTCAAGCTCGCCGAATCCTCACCGAGCCCCAGCGGGTCGAAGCCGAAGTCGCCTGGCAGCCTGCAACCAGAGGACACTACTGTCAGCCGACGAACACCATCGCCTGCAGAGAACGAAACACTGGTGAGCGTCAGAGAACCGACGTGCCGTCGAGGTGAGCCGGCGGGTCCAGTCCGGGCAACCAGGTCGCTCGCTGGGCGCCGGCCCGGGCCACAACCCGAGCTCGCGCGTGGTGTGCTGGCATGGCAAGCGCGCGTCTGCCCCGACCTGCGAGCTGCATGGAGCGGGCAGGAGTGGCTCGCAGGGCGCTCCCATGGCTATTGGCTGCTGTTACAGGGGGCGCCATGGCTGCCGCAGCCACCGGAGATGCGTGCTCGCCGGCGAAACTACAGCCTGCAATAGTGCGAGGACCCTTCCCTGCCTGCCGTTTCTTGTTTTGTGGGCGTTGGACTGAAGCTCTGGATATGGAATTAGAGGCGTCTGTTGCTTCAGGTTCAGGGTGTCCCCAAAAAGCAAGCTCAAAAGTGTTTTTCCCTGGGCCGACCTTGGGCCACGTTTCAATCACCGTGCATGAGCACGTACGAGCGCTGGCCAGATCAGACCAGAGTACCAGACCGAATGAGACGGGCCGGAAGACGCCTATGGTTGGGCCGTATTCGTCTGAATTCACGATCGAGTCTATAAATTCTCTCCGGCGGAACCGGTTGGTGGCACGGGTAAGCCAGAGATGGAGATGGGCCGGCATAGGCATTCGGTGCCTAGATGGATTCCGCCGCTACGATGACACGTGTTTCTTACATCAAAGAGCAATATAGTGCCAGTTATGTAATGGTGGAATCAATACCCTTCTAGTTCAAGTGGTATCAAGCTGCGAATATTCTAATTCTAATAAAAAATAATAGGGATTTAGACAACAGAAACTCTTCCGTCGTCCTAGCATAACGATCGATGCTCGATTATCTAAATCTATATGGTTGATCGATTGATGATCCACGCCTAAGGTCGGTTGTTCGATCTCATCTCTTGATTGGCATCTCGGGACGCAAGCGCAAGTCGATCGACCTCGCGGACTGCCAGACGGGCTTTCCGCGTGCTCGTACCGGCCAAGATGTATATTGTTGCCGACGGCCGTATACAATATACGATTTCCCTACGGTTTTCTAGTCGCCGACTGGCAACCGGAAAATGGTATTATACTCCGAACCCGGTCCGATCCACGTGGTCTGCTGCAACCAAAGTTTCTGGATGGGCGGCCCAGCGCGTTGCCGTCGCCCGTCTAGATTATTATACAGCGAGCGAGAGCATGACAGCTCGGAGCACGACAACGATCGGGACTGACACGTACCGTACGCATATCATATCCCTCTTGTTCCGTTCTCGTTTCCTCGATCGGCATAGGTGGGTGGATGCGGTGGCCGCGGTCAAAGGCACCGACGGCGAAAAGCAGTTGCACCAGTGTTTCGAGGAAGTGGATAAGTCTTGCCATTGGAGTCAGTCTAAAATGGTATGAAAGCGATAGATAGATGCGTGACGATAGAACCAAGCGTCGATCGGGGACAGGTTGCTGACCTGACCACTATTAGCTAAGCAACGAAAACTCACTTTTTTACGTACTCCGTTTCTGCGTCAAACAAATCCCATGAAGCCATGGAATTTCCGAATCTTGATACTAGTGTTTCTTTCTTCATCATTCAATCAAGCTCGTTTTTTAAATCACAACAAATTGCGTGTGGGGGGAAAATCATGAAATCTTGTGAGAAGTGG
The DNA here is from genome assembly GCA_022530915.1 of Paspalum notatum. Lineage (NCBI taxonomy): Eukaryota > Viridiplantae > Streptophyta > Magnoliopsida > Poales > Poaceae > Paspalum > Paspalum notatum. The sequence continues at coordinate 3,485,221 of CM039687.1, read as the reverse complement.
AGCAAATCAAGAGGAAATCGAGGAAGCAAGCAAGCTTTGCTGCTTGGGTCATGGCATGGGCATGGACCAGAAGCTGCCGTCATCCAGCATCATGATCTCGTTCAGCCCGTCCCAGATCTCCTCTTGCTCCTTGGCCGCTGGCCTTGTCGTCCCTACCAGCTGCTGCGTGTGGGTGGCCACGTGCACCGGCGACGGGGCGCTCGACCCGCACGTCTCGGCGCGGAGGCTCTGATCTGCCACCGGCGGGCGTCGCGGCTGCGCAGACGGCGCCCAGCTTGAACTGGTGGAAGACGCCGGCGCCGCCGCGGCGGTTTCCGGGAAGTTGAGCCTGGCGCGGTGGCCCCGGAACGCGAGCGCGGCGACGTCGTAGGCGCGCGCGGCGTCCTCGGCGGTGTCGAACGTGCCGAGCCACTTGCGCACGGCGCGGCGCGGGTCGCGGATCTCCGCCGCCCACTTGCCCCACGGCCGCCGCCGCACGCCCCTGTACTTGCTCACCCTGCGCCGCCGCCGCTTGCCCACGCCTCCGCCTCCGCCTCCGACGCCGCGGCTCGCCGAGCACTCCCCGTCCTCCTCGCTGTCGCTGCTGCTCGACCCGGCCGCCGCCGTCGCCGTCGTCGCGGCGAGGACGTCGTTGCCGCCGGGGCACCCCTCCGCAGCCGGAGGGGCTTCAACGGCCGGCGGCGCCTCCGCCTCCTCCTCCTTCGGGAGCACCGCGGGCTCCCCGGACACCACGGAGATGAGCGCGCGGAGGAAGATCGAGTTCTCCTGCTCCGTGTTCGGGAGCTGGAACCCGCCGCCGCGCTCCAGCCTCGGCTCCAGTCTCGGCGCCATGGCGGTGGCGGGTTGGTGGCGGTGGTTCCGCGGCGACGTGGTGGCGTCGGTGTCGCGAGAAAGTAGCGCGAAAGTTTAAGACTCCGAGGCAGGTGACCTGATGATTCGCAGTGCTGATGTCTCAGGGCGTTGCGTTGCGCCCGTGGGGCTTTTATACCGTAAAAAACGACGGTGGCACCGGCACGCGACGCACGCGGAGTCCATGTCGAAGCGGTGGGTTCAGTGCTTGGGTCTTGGCGCAAGCAATTCTCCTCGTGGGATTAGTGTGAACACTGACCCTCATGCGCAATAGTTTAAGAATTTGGATTGGATGGATGATCAGCGGAGAAGCGGGGCGCAGTCGGCTAAGTTTTTATTTTAGTATTGTCCTAATCTGTGGAGGTTCACACAGTAACAGCATCATGGCGTGTGTCCAGATTGCGTCCTTATCATATTACTATCAATGCAATTTGCATTCTTATCTTATTATTAGTGCATATCATGAGCTCAACGCACGTTAATTTCGTGATGGGCAATGGGTATTTTTTTTCTTTATGTCAAGATTCAAGAATGTACTTTTGATGCTGCTCGAAGAACTTCTATTGATTGTAGTACTTATAAACGTGGCTAGACATTTCTTTGATGCTAGCAGATCTCAATTAATTACTGAAGCGTTTGTTGGCGGGCCCTACTCAGATCACAGAGATGAGAATAACAGTTCAGATTCAGAACTCACCACACCGTGTTTAACAGAGAGAAATTCAGGCAACTGTTTGTCTGCTAGTACAAGCTAGTGTGTGCTGTCTCCACGGGATGACCACTTGGGGTTGGGGGATGGGGATGGACGCTGAAACAGCGGCAATACAACATGTGGAAGAGACTCCGATGACCAGGCGTTGAACAACTGAATAAACAACTCCATATCGGAGAAGTCAGACTCGGGCCCCCCGGTGGCACGGAGGTCACCCCGCGAAGTCGGCCGGCGGCCCACCCAACTCCTCCTACGTAGCAGCAGCAGTGTACGCGGGGGCCGGGCCGGCGCCCGGCGGTGCTCTCCCTTTCTCGCGTCGCGTCCTCATCATCGTGGTGGAAGTCGGTGAGCTCAAAGAAATGGGTTTTTGGACAGGCGCGGCGGTGGTCTTATCGGCTGCCTGGTGGTCCTCTCCCACTTGTCAACTTGTTTATGTCGACCGAGTGATCCAAAGCTCCAGGAGAACTGAAAGTCGTCCCGCAAGAGTCACGAACACAAGTTGGCGAGGCCTAAGGCTATTCACAGTGCGTAGTCTCGTACTCCAATATCCAAGAATGATATTACTAATATGAAACATTTTCTACAATGTATAGTATTAGACTCCGATATCCAATGTAATTAATTTTTATAGTATTGTGTCTATGCAAATGGACTCAAACCATTAGATTTTATGACATAGCCTAAGATATCGTGCCAAAACAGTATCTTAAGCCAAACACAGCTTCTATCTCTTTCTCATTAAATGCAGTGCCACATCAAAAAAAGAATCCTACGTGGTACATAATCAATGAGTATGACATTATGCACTGGGATTGGGAATAGCCTAAGCTATTACTTTGATGTTGCAACTTGCAACGCTACCATGCGGAATTGCTCACAGCATTTATTGCATACCACGTACTCCCTCTGGTCACAAGTGCATCAAGGTTGTTATTTTTTTTAAAACTTTTATTCAAAAAAGTTTTAAAAATTATCATTCATTTTGTTGTTATTTGATTTATCACCCAAAAAACGTTTGAATATGATCAATATGTTCACATGTCTGAACATTTTTTTTGAATAAGATGAATGTTTAAAATTGTGAAAAAGAAGCCAACCATGTAGTAATAAGTCAAAATTTTAAAACTTTGACTATATATAATTTTTATATTATTTAGTCTTGGATCTTGAAACTCATACGTATAGATCTGTTTTACAAATACTTTCATAAAAATATAAATTTGTTAAGATATTTATGTATATTTTAATAAAAACATTGATCAAATTTATGTTTTGGAGACCATATCCATGTCTAAAACGACGACTAATTCGGACTTGGAGGGAGTAAATGTTTTCCCTTCTTTTTCATGTCAGTCAAGAGGGCAAGTAGCATGAGACAAAAAAGGGTAATGTGTGAAATCAAGAAAAAAAAACTTGTCGGCCTGGGCTCGGTTAATGGGAAGCTGCTTAGGAATATATATAGGCGGAAAAAATAGCCCGAGTTCAAATAAATACGGCGATATTTCAATTTCTTAAACTTTTTGAGGGTACTTCTAATTTCTTAAATGAAAAAAATGGAGAAATAAATGTGTTCCCCGATTTGAAAGAAAATTTCTGCTGAAAACCAATTACTGTACTCATCTCAGCCCAAGAAAAAAGGCCCAGTCACAAGGCGCCAGCACATGGTTTGGCCAAAAAAGGATGTTAGCATCATAGGCCAGCCAGTAGGCCATATAAACAGATTAGCATAGATGTACGTGCAACACGCACGTGTTGTGAGATGACGAAGAAGGCAATAGGAAAAAAGAAAAAGAAAATAGAATTAAAAGAAGGAGACCTGATCGATTGACGTCATTCCTTTCTCATTAAAACCGAGGGAAAGTAACATGTGGGTATGGGTATAAAATGAGGTGAGAAATAAAAAGAGAAAGTGGATGAAACATTTTGTATCTATGGGTTTTGGGCATTTCCATCCATTTCCAACCTTTTTTCAAACTGCGCAGTGGGACCAGCGTGAGAGGTATACCTATTTCTTTCTAGGTAAAAAAGGTTTTTAGAAAACTCGTTCTTTTACGGTGTAGATTCAGAGAGATTATTGTGCTATAAACTTTTTATATACTACTGTATATATGAAGATGAGATTAGCCGTACTCGGTACACCCGTGATATGCAGTGAAAAATTTATTTTTTGTGTCATTATTCCTCAAAATATATAGATGTATGCTCCTCATCCTCACTTGTTTACGGATGAAGTAGTTGCTCTCGAATACAGGCTGTAGTTATCCTTCCTGTATATTATAAGTAGTAAAGCTAAGAAAAATGCAGTCAAATCTGCGTAAGCTCTTGGCGCCGGACGGACGAGGCAACGCAAATTCGGCTCAGATTTTCTCCCAGACGGCATACCCGTCGCCGTGCGCCGCGACCTGGAATCCTTCTGGGATGAGGTGCTCGCAGTCGTATCTTGGTCCGATCTTGACGATGATCTTGCCGTCGATCTCTGCGAGGTAGAGGTCGGCGTCGGCCTCGATGATGTGCAGCTCGCTGTCGGGCTCGATCCTGTGGCGGTCCCTGATGGACACCAGGTGCGCGATCTCGTTCTTGAGGCCCCAGTCGAAGAAATGGTCGTAGAACTGGCATTACGTACAAAATTAAATGATCATTTGGTTGGAGCTAGTAGCTTAGAAGTTAGAACTAACGATATGACAGAGAAAGGCAAATTAATGGCGTCGTCGACTCACGATGCACGGGTGTCCGGGGTGCGTGAGGATGTAGGCGTAGCCCTGCATGACCTTGTCGGCGGGGAACGGCCACATGTGCTGCGTGGAGCCGGTGTCGTGGTTGTCGACGAAGGTGACGGCCTTGGCCGGCCACCATCCGATCATGCCGGGCGCCCTGCCGTCGGCGCCGCGCAGGCGCCAGAGCTCGCCGTCGACGGCCACGTTGAGGATGCCCTTGGTGGTGAAGTCGAACGTGGTGGCGGGGCCGGAGGCGCCCACGCGGTTGACCCAGTTGACCAGCTCCTGCCGGTGCGCGTTCTGGTCGTAGTACGGCTTGCCGTCGCCGCCGTATGCCAGCGAGGTCCATATCTCGGCGACGGCGAAGCTGGGCTCGGTGCCGTCGATGTAGACCTTGGCGACGTCGGCGGAGTAGCCCTTGGCGAAGTCGAGGCGCCAGGCGTCGAAGCCGATGTCCGCCTTGAGCCAGTCGAGCCAGGCGATGAGCTCGCGCTGGACGCGCGGGTTGAGGTGGTCGATGTCGGGGGCGCCGCCGAAGTCGGCGCCCGTGTCCGGGTTGCCCGTGCCGTCGGAGTAGGCGCGGTCGTCGCTGCAGATCATGTGGGGGCCCCAGTCGAGGCGCGAGTCCGGCGTGCCGCCCTCGAAGAGGCAGTAGATGCCGCGCCCATCCTGGTGCTCCGCCGTGCGGTGGTTGATGACGATGTCGGCGATCACCTTGACGCCCTTGTCGTGGAACGCCTGGATCAGGGACTTGAGCTGCGCCTCGTTGCCGTACTTGGACGCGTCAAGGTCGTACAGCCGCCCCGGAAGGTAGCCTGCATGGGCATCATCAGTCACAGACTCACAGGTCAGCGCATGCATGGCAGTGAAGTGAAGCAGTGGCTGTGGAGTTGCTATAGTACCGCTGAAACAACATAGTAATAAAGGAAATCACCTTGCTCGGCGAGCGAGTGCGACGCCGGAGGGAGCCAGACGTGGGTGATGCCAGCCTCGGCGATGTCGTCCACCTTGCCCATCAGGAAGTTGTACCATCCCCCGTTCTGCTTCCACGACTCCCAGTTGAAGCCCTGCAGGTGGGAAGTGGCAAGAACTCCAAAACTCAGTCCAGAGCACTGATGCCTGTGTGACAGCTGACAGGTGACAGAAAAAACATGAGTACCTGAAACAGGATTTGCCCCGCTGCCAAACTGGACGACAGGCCAAGAAAGACGATGAACAGGGCCAACGGCAAGCGACTGTTCGCCATGTTCTTCAGCTCTGCGGACGTGCTTAGGAACTGGAGGAGATGGCTGGATGGAGTTGGTCGGCGTATTTGCTCTGGTATTTATAGGCGAGCATGCCGGACCGCGAGCGCTCGATTTGCTACCGCCTTGCCGACTTGCCGTTTGCATGCGGCGGCGTGCTTGAGCTCGAGCGGTTCTTTGGGACAGTGTGCATTAATGCCGGCCGGCCGCCGCCGGGTTCTGTCATCGGCCGGTGAGCCCGTAGGCGATTTAATGGCCAGTGAGGGAGCCCGCGAAAGGCAGCACCGGTGCATACGTATGTCAGTTACCCTGATGCATTCAGAATTTCAGATCGATAACGTGAGCAATCTTTGAAGCGTTCACGACCTCACGTGGCGGAACTGCGTCCGCTTATTTGATCGATTGGCAACGCAAATATGGCGATGGAGTCTGAGAACGAGCAAGCAATCAAAGCATCGACATGCCGACGCAGCGGTTGTATACGCTCCATTGACGGGGATGTGGCCATGTAACTTTACGAGTCAGCAAGTGACATCCATCGCTACGGCGCTACCAGAATTTGTGCAGAAAAATACTGTAATTCTGAATGGACGCTGCATTGCAGTGTAGCTGAGCGCGCGCTCATTTCAGGTTCAGGATATGGTGCGTCTCTCGAAGAGACGAAGCGGATAACTCTTTCACTAGGTAGTCGCCTACTCCTATGTAGTCTGTCCTACCATTCCCCGATCAAAAGGGGATGCAGGCAGTTTATCCGAACTGTATTCGTTCGAGAACCATAAGTGATCCACATCCATTTCCTGACGGGGATAAGATTGGCCACATCAAATTTCACCCAGATTTACGAGGATAAGGTAGGGCGGCACAACAAATTTCACCAAGATATATACTGTAATTTACTACCGTAGTAGTTGGCACTCCTAGTCCTTTTTAAAAGAATACTCACGCCGTCTCCATGGTGCAGCTTTGCCCTGCGGTTGCAGCTCTCGGCATCCTTTTGGTTTTGGAATCCAAAGTACCTTTTCTTTTCGTGCACATTGTGTCATTGCTCATGCTCTTTGTATAAGCCGACTCCTTTCCTTTGCCACTCCATTCCTTGCCCGTACCCATGATTGGCTGATAAGTTGCGAGGCGCTGTACGTTTCAGAAGGAAAACAGATCCAACTAACTCAACAGAATTCCCTTCCAAAAAAAGACTAGTTACGTTACTGATGTAGTAGAGTGGAGTACATAACGCAGCATAGATCAGCTCCTTTTCATCATGTCATCATCAGAGAAAGATCAAGTGAGATTGCTAAAGCAAAAGAAAAAATCAAGCCGATCAATTTGCACATGCTACGCAAGCGCTGTACCAAATGGTCTATCACGTCACCAATTGATGCTTCAGTAGAGAAAGACCTTGCGATTATGTCTACCAAATTAGTCCGGTTCAGTAGAGCACCTTAACAATTTCATCTCAAATGAGGCGATTCATAGAACCAAACCCACCTGCAGGGGTTGTTTGGTTCATTCAGATTCTCATTATCTGGGACAGCGGGTATATCTGGAGTTCTTGGACATGCACGTGCCCAGAATTATCTGGGATCTGATAATAAGAATCCCATGGAACCAAGTAAATCTTTGCCTGATTATAACGGGGAGTTAGGGCATGGAGGCTGAATGGAAGTAACAGACGACGGCTTGCTTGGCTAGATTCACTCAAGTTCGAGCGAAGAGGCCGGATTGTTTTCTTATTAAAAAAGAGGACGGCTTGCTAACTCACTTTGTGATATTTCTGTCAACAGGACAAGGAGCAGTATCGATATCACATATCAGGGACAGGACAGTGCAGCATCGATAGGCCTGCAATGCAACGAGTTACTACTTTATTTCTCGTCATCACGATCCCTGTAGTAACGTTTGTAACGTGATTAAGGTAACCTTTACAGCTACAAACCGCACCAAAACCATTTGTAATGATATTGTTTTGAGAAAAAACGATACACTTTCTTTATGCTGCCTATTTTCAGGGAAGTTTATTGGCCGAGAGAAACCATTTGCTCAGGAAGCAAGGCAATAGAAGTTGTTGCTTTAGATATTTTTGCAAAGAACAAATGGTGAAACAAGATACCCTGATGTTCCTTGCTTTAAACCACCACTCAGGTGAATGACAAACTGAAAGAACAATAGGTAAAAAATTACCATACTCTGATGTTCTTTCTCCAATCTCACTAACAAATATATCAGTAGGCTCCTCCTGTCTCTTCAAAAACTATGTTTGCAGATTTTTTCTCTTTGAATTTGCGGTCTGGGCACTCGCTTGTCCAAATGCTCATTGCTTCCACAAACAAAACAACCAATCTTTTTCTCTTTGAATGTGGCTATTTGCTTAGGTTTTGAGAGATTCTTTTGCTTGTTCTTTTTCTTCCCGTTATTACGGGGTGCATTGAAATTTTCCTTCTATACTATATTGGCATTAGAGGACTCAATTCTTTTTCCACGCGAGTCTTTTGCTCTCGCATTTTCCTCAACATCTAGAGACCCAATCAATTTAGCTTCAGTTAAGCTAAACTGTTGCCTCTTGTGTTTTAGAGAAGTAGCAAAATCCCTACAAAAAGGTGGCAGCTTAGCGATAATACCGCCGACCACAAACTTGTCGGGCAACTCACACGTAAACTGTTTGAGTTCCTTAGCCAGTGCCTGAATTTCATGAGCTTGTTCAACTGCAAAACGGTTATCAACCATTTTGCAGTCGTACAACTGCTCCATGATGTACAGCTCACTACCAGTATCAGAAATACCAAACTTTTCCTCAAGTGCAGCCCATAACTCTTTGCCCGTAGTGAACGTTATGTAAAAATCCACGTATTTGTCAGTTAAAGCACTGATCACTGCGCCTCGAAACAGGTTATCGGCAGCCGCAGACTCTCTCTCCTGCTCAGGAGTGAATTGTTCGGGTTTCCCCTGCGCGCCGCGAAAACAGTTCATAGCCGTCAACCACAGCATCATCTTACTGCGCTACCCCCTACCTCTCATAGGCCGTTCCATCAAACAGTTCATTCGGCTTCAACGTAGCAGCAAAACCACTAATAAAAAATTGCCTAATAATAGTAGTTTCTTGGATTGTTAGGAATTAAGGCATTTTCATGTGCAAGATTAATGACAACAAATATGTGCACGTGCGTGAAACTACCATTCGCAGTAGCGCACAATATACTGATCATAAAGAAAATCATGAATTTGAGAGGTATAAGAATGTACCCAGCGGAGGGACCTATGTTCAAGGCACCGATTGCTCCATTCCCACTGGTCGCCATAGTGAGTTATTCGATGTAATCGATCAAAATTCGTTGTAGAAAGAGGATCATAGTGCCGCCCCACGAACGTCCACCAGGAAGAACACGAACAGGATCCCACGAACAAGCCGATGTCGATCCCACGAACAGCTCGATGTCGATGCCGACGTCACGAGCGAACTGATGCCGATCAATCAGTCGCGCTGTGCGCTACCCAAAAACCTGATCGGCCGCCTATCCCGAGCAGGATCTCTATAGCGACGATTGTTTCGGAGGCCTGCTTACTCTGTGTCTTGTGCGCGCAAGCAACAGAGCCGGAAAAGTTAGAACGCAATGCAACAGTTGAAAAGCTCGTGATCGCAGGTGCTATTCCTTTTCCTTATAAGCGCTTTCATCAAACCAACGAAGACACGTTATAAGTATCGCCATTGCTAGTAAATCAACCATAAGACAGCCATTAAAATGACCGTTACTAGTAACTTATTAGCCATAAAACGACCGTTCCTAGTGGCCACCATGACCAGCCATAAGTTTTGATAAAATTAATAGTCTTAAAAAAATAACTTCTATTAGCATTTAACATTTACTTAGAATTTATAATTAGAATAAAAGCTACTATTGCTCCAAATATTCTAACATCTATCAACTCGATCGATACATAGGCGGCCACGGTGGCAGCATGATACGATGACGACGAAATCTCGCACACGTTATCGATGAAGCCCGGCCCCTTGAGTGGGGATGTAATTAATAGTCATCACATGTAATAGGGCGGGTCGGATGCACGGGAACAATTTTGGAAACCAACCTAATCCATATATAAATGTGTATATAAATACAAAAAGGATCGATGCACTTGTCGATTCGTTCTCATATATATCGATCGATATATGTTGCTCAAGAAACACTTGTTCATGGCGTACGCGTACGTGCAAGCTTATTGCCATGCATACATACATATAGTAAGGTTGACGGACCACTTCGGATGGCCGCTCACCGGCAGACGTAGCAGACGCGGGAGGGTGGCTTCTTCGAGCTGAAGCCAGGCGCCGCCGCTCCCGGAGCAGAACCGCCCCAGCGCGCCGCTGCACGGCCGCCCATCCGGCGCAGCGCGACCGTGGCCGGCCTAGGCACCCGGCGGCCGCACGTGCGCACGGATCTGTGGCCGGCCTGGGCACCCGGCGGCGGCGGCGCTCGCACGGATCCAACGCAGCGCGGCCTAGCCGACCTAGGAACCCGACGGCAGCGCGCGACGGTGGCCCGCCTTGGAACTCACCGCGCGAGTGGGCAGTCCTAAGGCTGAGAGAGGAGGTGAGGGAGGAAGAGAGGAGGAGCTGCCCGAAGCGAGCCGCTATGGAGGGAGGGGGGCGACCGTCGGCCGGGAGCAGCGCCTTTATCCGCGCCCGCCCTCCCAGGCAACGCTGGCCCCTATACTGCCGTCTTGCTCCTCCACCAGCGAACAGGAGCGCGACACGTCATCTGTCGCAGAGGGGCAGCCAATGAACGGTAGACAACGGCCCGTCGGGCACTCGGAGGAGGCGTCGGCCGGGCCTGCCACCACGGCCGCGGGCAGACGCACCGGCGACGGGGTGAACAGGGTGCACAGTGGACCCCGTCTCGAAGGGGCCCCTCAGAGGGCGCCTACGCGAACCGGCGCGAGGCATGTGGCGACGGCTAAGGGCGTCGCTGCGCTGCGCCATGAGCAGGGTGCACGGCGGACCGGCGCGCGTACAGCGGCGATAGAGGCCGCTGGACGGAGATCGGGCCTCCCGGCGCACGGTTCTCAATGTGAGCTTCGTCGATGCCTGAGTCGTCATGGAAGTACTCCGCCATCTCCTTCACTGAAGACAGGCAGATGCCCTCCTGGGATTGCAGCTTCAGGATCTCGTCCTCAACTTGCACCAGGAACGTGCTCATGCAGTTGTGGAAGCGCCAGGCGCTCTCAGCCGATGTAACCATGCTGTTCAGCCTCAGCACGTCATGGACCTTCCCAAGCCCCACTCCGAGCTCTGAGAGCCTTCTGCCAAGCATCTGAGTGCCAGTGCTCTATAAAGGTATACACCAGAAAAGTATCAACTCCTTCCATCTCTGGAAAAGAGAGATTCTTCATCCGCAATGCACACAGGTACCTGTTTCATTCAGCATTAAAATATTTGCAGTCAGATATGACTTCGCACGCTGGCGGAACCACACTTAGGCCAACCTGGGCCATGCCCCCCCCCCCCCCCCCCCCTGAAAAAAAAAATTGTCTAATCTAAGCAATATAGGGTTCTAATCATTACATTACACAAACACACCTACTGTGTATTGGTTTCTAACGCGTAGCAACGAGCAAGGCAACACGGTTATTGATAAGAAACTGTCGCTACCTCAATCCCCAATATTCCTTGATATTTCGTTTTTTACATTATTTGTAGCAATTTTTTATATTCATTATCTTCTCTATTAAGACTCTCTCCGCCACTGGCTTCACAGTGATTCACATTGAATAAAAACCATGCTCTGTGCATAAACCATACCTGATAATATTTCAAATCGGTAATTCCAAAAGGTCAGCTCTACTTGGTGGGTTTGTAAGGAAATGTTCATCCACAACTGTATTCACACCTGCCATTTTCAGAAACAATGCATGTTGAACTGTTGCCAGTCCATCATCAATAACTTATTCAAGGGGCTTAGGCGGAGGATGCAAAGCCCAATAACGCTTTCTTAGCACCTACCGTATACAAAATATCATTATTAGCGATACAGTGTCGTTATTAACGGTTACCATTAGAAATAAACAACTAAGCATAGGAGGCAGTAGATCTCAACGAAGTTTGTTCAGTTTCTCCCTAGTCCATAGCTTATAATCAGTAGGTGTGTACATAAGGTACAATACTCAGCGTCTCAGCTTAATGTCAATGTTAAGTGCCGGCAGAGCCCTAAAGGAAAAATTGAAAACTCATAATGAACTGAAAGAATGAGTTGACTAATCGTAAATACCCTAGTTGACCAAGGCTCAACAAGTTCTTGTCTATAACTATTGAGTTCCACAGCTAATGATTCAGAAATATTGGATGAACATAAGAGTTCAATGCAACTATGCAAGCAATAAATGTGAATTTCCAACATGCACAGAAATAGGTTTAAGATAACTATATAAGGCAGTACATGTGGAACTCAACTCGTTATGTGGGTTACAATTTAATTTCGAAGCGGAAAAGAACCAAATTATCTTATATACAGTATCCCACAGCCACCAAGTAGCAATGTAGCATACCAGATCTGACCAGCGGTTAGGATCCCGCATAATGAACGGAAATATTTCTGATGGCTGCATAGTCTCCGAGAGCAAGAAATGGTTTACGGCATCCTCAAAACGCAAGTCGAAAAACAAAAAGAGCCCAAGTTGGCATGAAATATTCTTGGAGATTTCACCGCCTGACTCAAACTCTTGTATAACAAAGAAATAGATTCCTTGCAGTCCTTTCTTCATTAAGACACCTTAATCTGCTCCACCTTAATCAGTTTTATGCACCATTCATATAGGTAGTCTTTTCCTGCTCTTCTAGTCCTATGTTCTTGGTAAAATGCATCTAATTAGGATGCATGTAATGCAAAATTGCATTCAGGAGCTGTGCCCCATGACTCTGTTAGAATGTTGATACAGAAGTCACAGCAATGAGAATCGGATGAGTTAACGTTACCTTATATAAGCCGCCTGTGCCGATCCCATCAATCATCATCGTCGCTAGCGACAATGGTTGTGTTTAGATCCAAAAAATGGAGGCGAAAAGCAGGCGAAATCTGCCAAAATTTGGCCAAAAACATCACATCCGACACTGTAGCGCACTGTAGCACTTTTCGTTTGTTTGTGGTAAATATTGTCCTACCATGGCCTAACTAGGCTCAAAAGATTCGTCTCGCAAAGTACATCTAAACTGTACAATTATTTTTTGATTTCATCTACGTTTAGTACTCCATGCATGTGCCGGCATTTTTGATGTGATGGAGAATCTTCTTTTTGCATAGTAGAATTTGGGAGAAAGTTTGAATCTAAACACAGCCAATCAATCAAAACACGTTGAGCAGTCCTGGCAACTGGAATGGTCTGTAGAGGCACATGCACCCCGTTTGTCCTCCTGTCGCAACAATCACATAGGGGGAGGGGACAGCCCGCTATGCAGTCAGGCGTGGTGCTGAACACCAGGCTGCTGCCTACCGGCTGGCCAAATCTGTCGACAACCACTCCGACATTGTCCATCAGGATCATCACTTGGTCGCCGCAGGAGAGCGTGAATATGTCCACACCATGGCCGGCGGCGGTGCTAGAGAAGAGCGAGTACCCGGTGACGGTGGAAACGAAGACAGATTCGTCGTCGACCCAGGCGAGCGCCTTGACCTCGCGCGTCTGCACATCCAGCTCGCCGGCGTCGTGCAGCGTGAGGTCAACGCGGATCAGCTTCTTGAAGACGGAGCAGGGCGGGTCGGCGAGGAGGAGGAGGAGGCCATGCTGCCTGGTCCCGTCTCCGTCTCCAATTCCTGGGTCATCCGTCCGTATAAATATAAAATATACTAGGGGAGGGGGTAAGACAAACCCTAGATCGATCGATCGGCTTTTGTGATTGTCTCTCCAATCCATCTTCCGTTCCCCTCGCCTCCCTCCTAATTAGTTAGTTAGGGTTCCCTCATCGATCGATCATGCCGATGTCGGCGGGGGCAAAGAGGAGGGTGGCGGTGATTTCAAAGAAGAGGGCGGCGGCGATGGCAAAGAGGAAGCCCCAGCCTGCTCCGTGGCAAGAGGAGTTGGACGAGGTGGATATGGAGCTGGGCCGTCTGGGGTTGGAAATTTCGGCCGCCGCCGCACAACAGAAGAAAGGAGGAGCAGAAGCTGACTTTCTTCGCCGGCTCCGACTGGCCTCGCTGCTGAAGGATTATCATATCCGCGCCGCAGAATCATCATCCAAGTCCGATCCGGCAGCCATGACCAAGATGAGCGAGTCCGACCGAGCGGCCAAGGTGGAGAGGCTGAGGGAGCAGAAGCTGCTGGCGGCGTGTCGACTCCTGGACAAGTACGGGGACGCCCGCAGCAGCAGGATGCTGCAAGCCGAGGCGCGCTGCATCGACTTCGATCTCAAGCAGGGGGGCATCTATTTCAACGCTTTGCACTACTTCCCCGACCTCGACTACGACGAGGAGTGTAAGTCGTCACTTGTTTCTCTTCTCTTCACGCTTATATAATACGTATCATTCGGTTGTGCATCCATCCATACATGATTTGTTAATCCATTGATTCACACATTTATAGCTACTGTGTGTACGTATATTGATTAACTCATTTTTTTTATTGATTGATTCCATTACATGTGCCCATCCACAGCGCCCATTGGTCCCATGAGATTTACCGACGCCATCTTCAAGGGGGAGACGGTCGAGGTTGATTCTGTGGGGCTAAACATCCTATCTGTCAAGATAGCCTGCTCCGACATCGGCTTCCCCATACAAGTCTATGGCACCGTCGTTGCTAGAGACAGCATAGACTACAAGCGTGTCTACCTCTTCCGACGTGACAGCGACCATTGCCAGATCATCAACTCTAAAGTAAGTACAGCTTCTCCCTCCCTCCCAAACTATGCACATGCTTTCCTCGAGTCCAGGTTGCTGACCTCCTTTCCTTGTTCACCTGCAAATTTTGCATTGATGCAATGCAGAAAGATGGATTGATCTTGAGTGGCCCAAAACGAGGACTTGTATTGTTAGACGATGACTATGTTGAGACTGATCTGTGGGTCAAGGATAACCAAGGCCACTGCAGACAATTCGGTAAAGGATTCTTAACAATCCCTGGCTTGGCCTGTCGGAGTTTTCGCGGCGAATGCGGGGTCGTTGAGAGTCTCTTGCTACCAGGCTCAGCACCGTGGATGTGAGGTATGAGGTTGTCCGATATGCACAGGAGGCAACTATTTCTGTTGAAGTTGTGCAGGGAAAATTCCGTGGAATCATCGCTGCCCACACCAGCAGCAACAAGAGGAGGATACATGTGCTGTATGATGATACTAGCAAGGTCACTGGTGCCGCTGATGGTGGTAACAATAATTCTCATGGTGGTCGTGGCGTGATCCAGCTGATGCGGCCTGCTCTCTGAGTCTCTGCGGCGGAGGACGAGCTGAGGATCCTTGCAAAGACTGCTGGCAGTGAACGCTACAAAGGACTTAAATTCCCTTCAAGAGTTCACAGTGGAGATGACGGTGTACTCACTCTAGGTGATGTTATCATGCATGTCAAGGTTGATTGGTCGATAATGGACCCACTGCCCGTTGATGTGGTCTAGCTCTTCTGAAGGTGGTGCTGCGCTCCGACACGGTGCTCTCCGACGTATTCCTGGCAAGGAAGAAGTGATCTTGATGCTTATTGAGTCGCTTGTTGGAGTTGGAGGGCGTTCTAGCTACCGGCAGTCCAGCACTACTCTGTTGCTATCAAGGTTTTAAATAGCGGATTATGCCATTTAACGGTTAGCAGCTGAAAAGACTATAGCGGCCAATTTAGCGAGCTATAGCTGCAAATAGCTGGCTATAGCGGGCCATTTGACTTAGCGTAAGCCTTTTAAAACAGCTAATAGCGGACCGGCTATTTATATGCTTGACTGCTATGGCTTTTGTTGGATGTGTCGATGGGTCCGCTGATCTCTGATCGTGTTTTGTTTGATGTGTTCATTTCAGTTTCATTGTGTCTTGTGTCTGTCGTATGGTCTGAACTCAGAACCCATGCTCCTTTTGGTAGGTGATCCACATTCATTTCCTGACGGGGATAAGATTGGCCACATCAAATTTCACCCAGATTTACGAGGATAAGGTAGGGCGGCACAGCAAATTTCACCAAGATATATACTGTAATTTACTACCGTAGTAGTTGGCACTCCTAGTCCTTTTTAAAAGAAAACTCAGGGCAATGATAATAATAAGAGCCTAAAATGGGCTCTAAGTTGTTGCTATATCACTTAGAGCCATCTCATATAATAAGTTGGACTTTAAGTTTGGTTCTTGATTTAACATTTTTCCTCTCATCTTTTCTAGGAACCCGTGTAGAGCTGGTCCTTAAATAAAAGTCCACCTCTTCTCTTTTTTCATCTCTCACCTCCACGTAAGCAAAAGTGCTACATAGGTGGGCTCTAAGCCCTTTATTATACTTCTCACACCGTCTCCATGGTGGCATTTTTTTTTTCGCATTTTAGCCCCCCGGCTAAAGAAATTGCAAAAATAACCTCTTCCCGAAACTATTTGCACCGTATGACTCTTTTTGCGGCGCCTCCGCGCGTGGCGCCGCAGTAAAACGTTGCGTCGCAATATTTGCCACGTAGAAACCATTTGGGATGGTCTACAGTGGCCTGACACGTCATTTCGGGGATCAAAATCTTGCGGCGCCACAGTTCATGGCGCCACAGCACGACGTGGCGCCACAGTTCATGGCGCCACAGCACGAGTGGCGCCGCAAGCTACTCTCATTTAAAAATTCGTATCTTTTTTATACGATGTCGGATTGAGATGATCTTTATATGAAAATTGTAATTCTCGACGAGATCTACAACTTTGTAGTTTTGAGTTTTTCATTTAAGATCATTTAGAACCCTTAAAAGTTCATTATAAATCGATCTGTATTGTACGCGATCTCTGTATTAGAAAACTTATATTTTTTGCATGTAATGCCGGATGAAAATGATCTTTATATGAACATTGTACACTCAATGAAATCTACAATTTTGTGGTTTTGAGTTTTCACATTTGAAGTCATCTAGACGATCGAAAAATTCGTTATAAATCTAATAATAATCTGTGCGTTTTTTGATGTAAAATTTGTTGCATAATGGGCTCTATATTTTGATCGTAAAATTTATAGCATAATGGGCTTTGAATGTTTATAGGGTCAATTAATTTGTTGTATAATAAGATTTGGATTTTGATTGTAAGTTTTATAGTATAATGGGCCTTGTATTTTATCATGTTGTATACGGTGAATATTTATAGTGTCGATAGTTGTAATCCGAATTTTGGGTGATAAAAACGGTGAAAAAAAAGAGACGCGAGGGAAATGCGTAACAAAATCTGCCGCTCCTTTCTCTGTTCGTACGATTTTAGGTCGGCGTCTTGGATTTTACCAAGGCTGTATAAACATCCCAACAGCAGTGGTTCGTGGGTCCAACGTGGATCCAATATAATTTTGGGTACATAACAATTAGGTGAAAAATTATCATGATTAAACTCGCTCTTTTATAGGTTAGCTATGTATCGATTAATTTCAAATTATTATTTTACGAGAGATAGTTAGAAAAATATCTAATTAATTTCAAATGAAAAAACTCAAACCTACGTAGTTGTAGATCTAGTTGGGAGGTACAACTTTTATGTAAAAACTTAATGTCACGTGTAAAAATATTTTAAAAACAGAAAACGCGCAGATTACGGTTAGATTTATAATGAATTTTTCGATCGTCTAGATGACTTCAAATGAAAAAATTCAAAACTATAAAATTGTAGATCTCATTGAGTGCTACAATGTTCATGTAAAGATCATTTTCATCCGGCATTACATGCAAAAAAAAATATAATTTTTCTAAAACAAAAATTGCGTACAATATAGATCGATTTATAATGAATTTTTATGGTTTCTAAATGACCTCAAATGAAAAAACTCAAAACTAAAAGTTGTAGATCTCGTCGAGAGCTACAATTTTCATATAAAGATCATCTCAATCCGACGTCGTACGAAAAAGATATGGATTTTTAAATGGGAACAGCTTGCGGCGCCATAAACAGTGACGCCGCAAGATTTTGACCCCTCGAAATGACATGCCAGACCACCGTAGACCAATCCGGACGGTTTCTACGTGACAAATATTGCGCCGCCACCATCCGTGACGCCGCAACGTTCTACTGCGCGTGACGCCGCAGAGAGAGTCATACGGTGCAAATAGTTTCGGATAGGGATCATTCTTGCAATTTCTTTAGCCCGAGGATTAAAATGCAAAAAAAAAAAAAGTGCCCATGGTGCAGCTTTGCCCTGCGGTTGCAGCTCTCGGCATCCTTTTGGTTTTGGAATCCAAAGTACCTTTTCTTTTCGTGCACATTGTGTCATTGCTCATGCTCTTTGTATAAGCCGACTCCTTTGCCACTCCATTCCTTGCCCGTACCCATGATTGGCTGATAAGTTGCGAGGCGCTGTACGTTTCAGAAGGAAAACAGATCCAACTAACTCAACAGAATGAACACAGCAGGGGATTTCCTTTCCAAAAAGAGACTAGTTACGTTACTGATGCAGTAGTGGAGTACTTACGGCAGCATAGCTCAGCTCCTTTTCATCATGTCATCATCAGAGAAAGATCAAGCGAGCTTGCTAAGAAAAGTCTAGCCGATCAAGTTGTGCATGCTACGGAGGCGCTCAGCCAAATGAGGGAGACCTTGCGATTAAGTCTACCAAATCAGTCAGATGTTTGGTTCAATAGAGCACCTTTTGATTTCATCTAGAATGAGGCGATTCATAGCGTGTCCTAGATTATCAGAGAATCCCATGGAACGAAGCAAATCTTTGCCTGATATTACAGTGCGGATGGTTAGGGCATGGAGCCAGAATGGAAGTAACAGAGGACGGCTTCGCTAACTCACTGTGTGATGTTTCTTTGAACAAGGCAAGGAGCAATATCGATATCACATATCAGGGACAGGACAGTGCAGCATCGATAGGCCCTGCAATGCAACGTGTTGCTACTTTATTTCTCGTCATCACGATCCCTGTGGTAATGTTTGTAACGCTATTAAGGTATAACCTTTACAGCTACAAACCGCACCAAAACCCCACTCGTACGTGGAACCTATTTGGAAGCCATGGAAGAAGGCAGCGTCTACTTTACAACGAACCACACGTACTCATATCTGATTGCGTCATACATGCAAGAAACAAAGAAAGACCGATCGATCGATCACATCCGCCGCGCTCCTAATTATTCCTCGTCCTCCTCCCTCTCCCTGGGCACGGCTCCGAAGCGCTCGACCAGGAGGTCGGCCACGATGGGCACCAGGTCCTTGCACGGCACCGACTTCCTGTACACGTCCGCGAGGTGGGAGTCACTTCCAACACGGCCGCCGACGAAGATGTCCGCCGCCTCGACCACCTTGCCGTCGGCGTCCTTGGTGAGGCACCCCATGAACCCGATGTCGGCCACCTGCACCTGGCCGCAGCTGTTGGGGCACCCGGTCCAGTGCATCCGCACGGCCCGCGGCACGGCGACGCGCTTCTCCACGTCCCGCGTCACCTGCAGCGCCCTCGCCTTGGTCTCGATGATGGCCTGGCCGCAGAACTGGCTGCCCGTGCACGCCACCAACCCCTTGAGCAGCAGCGACGGCTCCGGCGAGAGGCGCTGCCGCAGGAGCGGCTCCGCCAGCAGCGCGTCCAGCCTCTCGTCGCGCACGTTGGGGAGCACGATGTTCTGCTCCACCGTGAGCCGGAGCTCGCCGGTGCCGTACTCGTCGGCGAGGCGCGCGAGCTCGTGCATGTCCGCCGCCTGCAGCCGGCCGACGGGCACGTGCAGGCCCACGTACGACAGCCCCGCCTGCTTCTGCGGGTGCACGCCCAGGTAGTCCCGCCGCTCCCACTTCTTGTCGATCAGGTCTTCCGGCGCGGCGCGCTCCAGCACGCCGTCGGGCATCCTCTTCGCCACCTCCGACCGGAACACCTCCATCCCCTGTTAGTGTCACACAGGACATGCAATCCGGCAGCCATGGATCACGATCACGTACATGGTCATTTTTTAGCTGAAAAATAATAAAAAAAATGATACTTACGAGCTCGTCGATGAGCCACATCATGCGCGTCTTCTGCCGGTTGCCCCTGTTGCCGAGGTCCCGGTACGCCTCGAGGATGGCCTGGCACACGGGGACGACGTCGTCGCCGGCAACCCAGGCGTCGAGCGGCAGCGCCTCGGCCCACCGCTTGGGGCTGATGAACCCACCCACCAGCAGGTTGAAGCCGAACTTGCCGCCCTTGACGGCCGGCATGTACGCGAGGTCGTTGATGTGCGGGTGCTCGTACAGGTCGTGCGAGCCGATCACGCACACGTTCCATTTCCTCGGCCTGTGTTGGTTGTTACATTATCATCAGGTCAGCAGCAACAGCTAGGATTCGATCGACCGACGAGGCGACGACGACTCAGTAGTCAGTACTCACAGGTTGGTGACGTTGGGGTTCCCCTGCGCGTTGTTGGTGATGTAGGAGGAGAGCAGGTTGGTGTAGGGGCGCGTGTCGACGATCTCGTGGGGGTCGACGCCGGCGAGCGGGTTGCCGACGGGGTTGCGCACGTTGTCCATGCCGCTCTGCAGGCTGGTGAGGCCGACGGCGCGGAGGCCGTCCAGGATGGCCGGCACGTCGGGGAGCGTCACCCCGCGGATCTGCCAGTTCTGCCGGGTCGTCACGTCCGCGCACCCATCCGCGCCGTACGCCTCGATCACGCTCGCCAGGTACCGCGTCTGCTCGCTCGTCGTCACGCCGTTGGGCAGCTTCAGACGCATCATGAAGCGCCCGTCTGCACCACCAAAAGCCATCATCAGAAAGATGAGGTCGTTAATTATTGGCATCTGTCGCCATTTCGTAGAGCGTCGTCTCGGAGCGAGCCCCATCAGAGACGTCCCTGTCATCCTCTGTAGGATCAATCAAGGAATGGTCCAGAAAGAACGGATTTGGAACCGCTGGTTTGATTCGGGATAAAGCAACTTTTTTTTTTGTTTTTTTGTGATGCAGGTATATTCGTGATCAGTAGAAATCTAGTAGTAATGTTTTGTACTCCTCCTTTTGTATGTCACATTTGACAGCAAGGACCATAAGTTGTTAAATAAGGAATGGGCCACAGCCCACAAGGGGGAAAACAAAAAACACTTCGCAAGCGTCGATTGCTGACAGGTGCCATTTCGTTCGCGTAACTGGGATACTTGACCCTTGGCTCTTCAGGTGTATTTTAGTACAGACGCCACACAAAAAAATCTCACAGTAGGTGCACTGCAATACTATCGCAACCAACCCCTGATGCCAGATGCCACCAAGGTAATAGCTGATACCTTTTTTTCCCAAAGCCCAAAGGTAAGTCCGAGATGAGTTTGAGGCCAACTTGTGATGTTGGGACTTGGGACACACAGAAAGTGTTTATGCATACTACTGCTACCAGGCTCCCACGTAGCATATGCAGACATTTGCGAATTAGGATGAGAGCAACCATTTTGTTGCAAACACATTTACCTAAATCCCTCTATGCATTAATGACCCCTCAAAGAAAACAAAAACTACAGTACTTGATTGCCTGAGCTAGTGGCGGTAAAAATGCAGATCGAGCTCAAAAGGAACGTGCAGTGAGCACATGGGGTTGGTCAGATGGAATGGAAGCATCGAACGTGCAGAGTGCAGACTACAGAGCAGAATACACAAACCATTATCGCAAAGATTGTACAGACGACGATGATCGAATGCAAGTAGAGTAGAGTAACGTCGCAGACGTACACTGGTGCTTGCGGCGGTGGAAGAGGCCGAGCCACTTGAGGCGGACGTCGACGTCGTCCTTGGTGAGCTTGGCGGCGTCGATCTCCTCCATGGGGACCTTGGCGAGGTCCTTGATGCCATCCTCCATGAACAGACCCATCGGCTCCTTCTCCAGCTTCACCTTCTCCTGCGGGTTGAGCCCCGCCCGGTACTTCTCCTTGAGCACCCAGTACCCTCCCTCCCGCTGCTCGACCCTCGGCTCCAGCCGCTCCGCGGGGACCTCGCCGGCCGCCGGCGGTGACGACGACGGCAGCGAGACGGCCGCACGGGCGCGGCCGGAGCGCCGGCGGGACGACGCCGACGACGCCGCGTGCGGGGACAGCGGGAGGAAGCGCTGCAGAGACGCGGAGGAGGCCATGATGATGGCTGCTGCTGGCTGTGCCTGTGGCGGTGGCACTGCTGCTGCTGCGCCTGTGGTGTGGTGGCGTCCATGGGTGGCGAGCGTGTGGTTGTTTATTGTGGGGCGTGATGGGGCGCGCGGCGCCTGTTCTTGGCTCTTGGGGAGTTCAAAAGGGCAGATGCCGCGCGAAATGGCAGCCACCGATACAGAATGACCGGCCTGACCTCGAGCCTCCAGGTGCAGGTGCAGGTGCAGGCTGCGGCTCACATGCGTTTAAAAATGAAAGATGCATGGGTGTCTTCCTTACCATGAAGCAGGTTTTCTTTTGTCAAGTACTGCTATGTGGTTGACATGAGCTATGTTGAGCGTTTCGTTTGATAGATAGATCCAAGAATAAATGTATGTTTTTGTTTAAAGAATGCAGCTTCAATGATTTTAGATAACGGAACAAACATCCAGCCTCAACACCCTCAGGCGGGTGTGTTTGGCCAAGGAACTTGAATTTTCTGAAGACGACGTACTGTCGTAGTTACGTATAGCCCGAAAGGCCAAAACCAACCAAAACCAAGGGTTGATCAGCAGTTGTTTTCTGACTAACGGAAAAAGCAGCAGAGGAAGCGCTAGCTGTGCCCCGGTTTGAGCTGATTTCTGCAGCCTGCCTGTTGCTGAAGCAGGCAGAGGCGTCGGCGTCCTTCCACCCCACTCCCGACCCAAACCCAAGAAGCATTCTTCCCCTCTAGCCAAGACCAAGAGGCGGACACGGACAGTTTGGTAATCTCGCGACAGCAACTCACCTGCATAACGTACGCGGCAAACATGTGGGGCAGGGTGTGACTAGCAAAAGCGCCCATGAGCCATGATGTATATTAAGTTAAAATGTAGGTAGCTGACCAATCAGAAGTTAAACAAGCAGCACTTGGAAGTCTAGTATAGTCTAGATACACCGGCACATCCGCATATATACAGGGCAGCAGCGCAAATGCAAAGCGCCTCATGAGCTGCCCAAAGGGCCGGGGGGCGTCGCTCGTCGGCGAGACGCCCGTGCACGCGTCCCGCGGGAGCCGTGTCGTGCGCTCTCGCTTCTCTCCCCTTGAGTTGCTGCTGCGTGATCCGGTACGGTGGGTGGACCGGTCGGAGTCGATAACTAGCGAGCGCCAACGGCGGAGATGGCTCCATCCGTGTGCCTCCGTAGCTCTCAGCGGCCCTCACGGCGTATGGAGGCCATACGCCGCGGCCGGTGCGGCCTTTGTCCTTTGGCGCGCGCGCAAGGGCGGCGTGCCCGCTGAATCACCCACCCATATCGTGATGTGCCAGACAGCGAGCAAGCGGTTTGCCTCTTGGACAACGCCAACCTCCCGGAACCAGGGGCGCGTCTCAGCCACGGGCCTGCAGAGCAAACAAGCTCGTTTTCGTAAGGATAGGATGCTGCGGTTCCTGATGCACTCTTCGTCTAAACAGTCGTTTAGCCCGGTTTAAATGGTAAACGGTGGCTCTCTATTTCCGTTTAATTAACCATTTATACCGTTTCTATTTCCGTTTAATTAACCATTTATACCGTTTAAACGACCGTTTAGTACCGAAAGAAATTGCTCGTATGCCTTCACTTAAAATTTTTTTTCCGAATACGCAAGTGAGCTGCGGGGGGACGAGCCAAAACCCAAAGCTCGCAGGTGTCTCAAATGGATCTAAGCGGCTGCTGACGGTCTGAGCCAATGCCATCAAAGCAACGCCTGTTTCTCTCCTTCCACTTCCACAGGTGCCAACGACGAATGATGTTCAGACACGGAAGTTCAGCATTGGATCCATACTGTATGTTTTGTCATCAATATTCCACGTATTTCATTGCACGAGCCTAATCTGACCACAAGCAGATACCGCCTGCCTGTCCTTGACAACAAGCCAATTTGAGAACAAACTAGGCAGTTACTTCTTTGATCGTCTGATGCCATTTTGTACATCAAGTCATTATAGTCAAGCTGGAGAAAATAATAAAGAGCGCCAAATTTCATCTGCAAGCGAGGAGCCTATGCTGAGCCCGATAAGATCTAAATATACTACCCCTTTGGAACGGAACAATCCGCATGGGTTTGGACAAATGAAAGATCACACGATATTCCGGCCATGTGGACGAAATAAATACCAAACAAATATTAGTACACTGGAACAATCATGGGAGCATCTGGCTCAGTAATCTTGTCTCCGGCGGAAATGCCTGAGAATGAAACTGTCGGCATACATGGGATACTTTTGTCGAATCAGACCTTTGATGCATTTCCAGAACGAAAAATCAACTCGCTCACCATCCTTCCTAACTATGAATAAACACCTTGAGTTTTCGAATTCAGGATGTAATCCTACCTGCAGAGTGATAAAAAGGACACTGAGAATCAGTTCCCCCCCCCCAAATGAATCGGATGGATAATGAAAGCAGAACTCGCTACAGGCATTTTTACATAAGATCTAGCAAGAACCACCACCTAAATTTCACAGCCAATACAAACTTAATTGGAGCGAGCTATTTACTAGTAAACCACAGAGAAATAAACCAAACATGTTCGTGAGATCACTTTTAGGGCATGTTTGGTAGCAAAGTTTTTCAATACTGTAGTTTTGGAATACTACAGTATTTTTTGGTTATGACACAAATACTATGGTTTTCACATACTGTAGTAAAATTGTAGTATCTTTTGAAACCAACACCCATTTGATTCTACAGTATTTTTGACTACTATCATGCAACCAGTAGAGTCTCAAACCAAAATCACACCCACAAATACCATCATACACCCAAATAGTATTGTTGACCGTGGATCACCCAAATCACGGCGACGGACTAGGCCGCCGCGTCGAGGGTCGGCAGCACCGACGAGGAGTCCGCGTCGGGGCAGAAGGGCGGCGCGGCGACGGGAGGGTGGCGCGGGACGACGGGGGACGGGAGCCGCAGGCCGCTGCGGTGAGGCCGGCTAGCGTAGGGAGGTGGAGCAGGCCGCGGCCGCAAGCGCGGCGGTGCGCGCGAGGTGGATCCACACCGCCCGGCCACCCCGCGCCGTCTCCACCTTAGCCGCCCCTCGCCTTCGCTCCTCCCCGCCCCGGTCGCCGCTAGTCGCGCCGGCCGCAGGGGGTGAGATCCACGGACGGAGCAGGCTTGAGGCCCGGCGGCGCGGGTAGCGAGGCTCGTCGGTGCGGATGTGGGCCTCGTCGGCGCAGAGGAGCAGGGCCGCGGAGGAAGGCGGGGCTGGCAGCGCCGGTGGCGGGAGAGAAGGCCGCGGGGGAGAAGATGGAGGTCAGGGTGTGGAAGAGGGGCGTAGCAGAGAGAAAACCAGCGGTGACAGGCCATCACGAGAGCTGTGTGCTGAAAACTTTGATCCAGACCGAAGTATACAATACTCCAAAAATACTATGGTTTTGGTCAAACCATGGTTTTTAAAACTGTGGTTTTGAAGAAGATACCAAACACTTTTTTGAACAAATACTGCAGTATTGTTCAATACCATGGTATTGTCTAGAAACTCCAAAAATACTGCACTTCCAAACAGGGCCTTACTCTGTTTTCCTTGAAATATCAGCACACAAATTAAAGTTGAGATGCGCTGAGTGAGTGTACAAGCAATAAGAAATATTAGGCGGTTGAATAACGAAAGCAGAACTCGCTACAGGCATTTTACGTAAGATCTAGTAAGAACCACCCCCTAAATTTCAGAGACAGTACAAACTTAATCGGAGCTAGCTATTTACTAGTAATCTACAGAGAAATAAACCAAACATGTTTGTGTGATCAATTTTACTATTTTTTCCTTGAAATATCAGCACACAAATTAAAGTTGAGATGCGCTGACTGAGAGTGCAAGCAATAAGAAATATTAGGCGGTTGAATAACAAAAGCAGAACTCACTACAGGCATTTTACATGAGATCTAGTAAGAACCGCCACCTAAATTTCAGAGACAGTACAAACTTAATCAGAGCTAGCTATTTACTAGTAATCTACAGAGAAATCAACCAAACATGTTTGTGTGATCACTTTTACTACGTTTTCCTTGAAATATCAGCACACAAATTAAAGTTGAGATGTGCTGACTGAGAGTGCAAGCAATAAGAAATATCAGGCGGTTGTAGATATCTATTTCTTCACAATGCATTTCTTGAAGACAATAACAGAACATACCGTGATGTAGTCGATACCACATCCAACTTTCTTCTCATATTGTGGATGATATGGAAGCAAACGTTCCAGAATCGCCTTTTCATGTTCAGGACTCAGGTGATCACCACTTTCATACCTGCAGCAGTGTTCAAAGTGAAACTTTGGTACAATACAGAACAATCTGCAATCATAGCACTTCTTGCAGATCGCAATAAGTAGCTTAGGATGCATGGTATGATTCCTGTTGTAATTTAAAAAAACAATTGAAGAGAGAATGTAGTCTAGATAAAACCTAACAAAGTCACACCCATAATTGTATTTTAAAAAATAGAAGAGAGAATGAAGTCTAGATAAAACGAAAGTCATAAAGATCGTTGTATCCTAAGCCCCTAACTACCTGATCCTTTTGCACAGTCAGATCAACTGTAAACACTGCATCCTGCTGCTTGTTGGATAATGCTGGAAGCACATACCATGCCTGATAGGACTACTATACAAGACCCCTATTACATCTTTCAAAAAAGAGAGAGAGAGAGAGACCCCTATTACATAAAGTAAGCCTAGACACCTAGTGCTGACTTTCTGTGTTTCCTCAGTCACAGTGCCATAGACAGCATATGGTTTTAAGTAACAACACGAATTTCCTAATTTGTGACATAGCAACCATAACAATGCTGCCTCACAAGGAACTCAATAAACACACAAACTACGTGAAATTAATTGCATACAGACTGGCACAGAGTGCAGTGTAGTAAATTTGATAAAAGGTTCACAATACATATTCTGCAATCTGCACCAGTGTGAATACTCATCTTTTCTGCTTCTTTTTAAAGGAGATTACTCTGCTTTTAAGAAAGCCATTAGTTTGGGATTGTTTTCTGCTGAATAAGAAGAGGCTTTGTTTTTGGTTTATTAATAAAAAAACGTGCAATGTATGTATTTCATTCAGACAGTAGCTACTGAAATTTTATTAAGATACATTTTGTTCATACAGGAAGAGCAAACTAGAATGCGAAATGGCACGGACATCATCGTTAGTCACAGAACATCATGACAGAATTGGTTGCCTAAACCAATCCAATCATTGCAGCATGTGATGCAAGCACATCGCAACGTTTGTACGTGAATAAATGTATTAGCTTCATATATTATCGCTCGTATCAAGTCCTAATGGGTTTGTTCACAGGGCGCGGTTGTTAGCAACAAGCAAGAGATAACCATCTACAGCAAAATGGCAGAGAAGGCGACTGGCAGTTCAGTGATGTCTAGCTTATAGTTTAATGCAGTTGAGATACAGCAACGAGAGGACTTTTACCGAAGCAAGGAGGAAATGGACTTTAGCAATAACTATTCAAACTACTATGCATGTTAAAATATTACAGGTACTTCCTTGAAGACCTGTGTTTCAGAATTTTGCTGGCACATAGCCAGGAACTACAGCCAATCGAAACAAAACATGGTCAAGTGTGATAATGTGGTGACCAAGTAGGACTAGAAGCACATGGGCATACACAGGTGCACCTTCAGGGGTTGTACATATTGTCAACTTTCTGCAGCATATCATTGTTTACCTTCCCATCAAATTGCAACATATGATAATTTATTACTCTTATATATAATACTCCCACATGACAGATCAATATAGTGCATGCATTGTAGTCCTGACTCCTGAGTATGCCAGCTCAACCAATTATCATGATCAACTTTTTTTTTTGAGCCCACTCACAACTTTCTTATCCACAGTGTTTTGCTCAGCATCAAACCAATTGTCTCAATGGTACTGGATCAAAAAAAAAAAAAGCTGTAATCACTCCAATTTTGCCTCCTTCACTGAGCATTGGCAGCAATCCAGCCTTGTGTGCGATAAGTCAACACAGTAGACCATCTGTTTGATGAAATGCGACGGCAAAAAGGAAAAAAAAAAAAAACTTTCCTACGGCCTATGGGGTTGTGCTGTTCTAAAATTTTAGTCTGAATAACAAACTTCGTAAATGAAATCCTTGCGCTAGTCAACAAAGCAGAAGGCGAGAAAGAGGCAAAAGTCGCGTACTTGCCGGAGTGGAGGACCATCCGTACGAAGCCAACGAGCGGGACGGTGTCCTCGAGGATAAGGTCCTCCCAGTCCACCCACTCCCTCTCCGGCGCCTTCCTCCTCCCCCGAACCCTTTCCTCCTCGCGCGCCTCCTCCTCCTCCTCGTCCCCTGGTCCATCAAACGACGACCCCGCATCGGCCTCCCTCTCCTCCTCCTCGTCCTCCGTCGCCGCAGCCTCCGGCCGCCGCAGGATGGCCGCCGGGTCGCCCTGCTCGCGCGCCCTCACCGCCGCGACGGCGCGGCCTCGGCCCCGGCGGAGGCCCAGCAGGCGAGATGCCGAGGCGCGGGTGGCCACGGGGACGGCGAGGCGCGCGCGCGCGACGGCCGGCGCGGCCATGGCGTGCGCGCGCGGCGAGGCGAAGTGCATGTGGGGAGCGGCGCGAGGCGTCAGCGGCTCGGTGGGTGGGAGTGGGCGGGGCCCGGGCGTCAAGGCATGGCACGGACGGCGCGCGCCGTGTCGCGGGCCCGGCCGGCGGCGGAGCGGGGAGAGGGCGCGTGGCGGTGGGGCTCGCCGCAGGGGGGGGGGGGGGGGGGTGTGGCTTGGGTTGCCGCAAGCAGTGGCTGGGAAGTTAGCCGCGGTGTGGATAGGTCTGGGGGCTCTCCTCTGCAGTGGCAGTGGGTGCGCGCGGGAGAGCCTAGAGGAGGAGACGAGGGACACGAGGGTGAGCAGTTGGCGACTTGGCGTGGTCGCGGCTGCAGCGGCGCCGTGCGGCGGAGGAGGAGCCAGATATGGACGGTGATATTTCAGGAGGAGGGGTGCGGTGGAGAAGACAGTTGGGCCCAAAATCATTGTTTGTGGCCCAGGATCTTTTGCCGCCGACGGCCGAGTAACGCTGCTTGCAGCCCAGGCCCGCGCCGCTCATGGCAAGCGCAGCAGCCCATCCATGGGAAACTCCAGCGGACGGGCTGGACCGCTAAGGCTGGTGTCATCGAATGGTGAAAAAAAGGCGTTTTTTTTATTTTTAGATTTTTTTAATTTCGTTTTTACGAAAATATACATCGTTTGGGTAATTTGACGGCAATAGACGTCAGGCGCCCGGGGTCCAGGCGCCAGGTACCTGGCGCCCTGCCACCGGGCGCCAGGGCCTAGCCCCGTTAACGGCCGTCAGAGCCGGCCACCGGCGGGTTAATCAAACGGACGGCCGTCGGGGCCATCAACGGGGTCGGGCACCTGGCGCCCGGGGTCTGGGCGCCAGGCACCTGGCGCCCGGGGTCTGGGCGCCAGGCACCTGGCCCGGGTAATTCTTCATCCATACTAAATATTTGTATTTGTTCAAATAGGTAATCCAAATTCTTCATTCATACTAAATAATATTTGTTGAAATAATTGGAGAAGGCGAAATAATTGGAGAAGGCGATCTGCATCTTCCGTCATAAAAACATACATGCATCATAAAAACATACGCGTCGACATAGCTACCCATCCCTACGACTCCGACCTCACTTTGGCCTCTGCTGCGCGTGCACATGCCCCACCGAGTACGTTAAAGGATCAGGAGACCGATGCACTCGGTGCGGCCTAATCTGCTCTACAGGGGTCTGTGTGGCCTCCTGTGTGGGAAGAAGTGGAGCACCCTCTAACTGTGAAGCGCCAATGATATCGTGCTGGTCGTGTTCCAAGTCTGAGAAGTTGAGCTGGTGGTCTTGTACACCTTCAAATAGGTTAAATCCTGAAAGAAAATATTATGTGTTTGTCAATACAAATAA
The DNA here is from genome assembly GCA_022530915.1 of Paspalum notatum. NCBI lineage: Eukaryota > Viridiplantae > Streptophyta > Magnoliopsida > Poales > Poaceae > Paspalum > Paspalum notatum. The sequence continues at coordinate 3,455,592 of CM039687.1, read as the reverse complement.
ATTATGTACCCGCACAAATAAACAAGCATACAAAGGATTGTATGAGAGCACCTGTCGTCTGTGGACGGATCGGCGTGAACGACATCGACGTGGCCAGACCCATCGGCTGGTATGGCATGGACGACTGAGGCTGAAGTGACGTACCCATTGGAGTGTACGACATGGACGGAGGATCCATCGGTGTGACATGCTGTGGAGACGGATGCATCGGCGTGTAGGACGTCGATGCAGGATCCATCGGTGGCATGTATGAGCAAGAGGGTGCTGCAATAAAACCAAACAATGTGACATGGAATAACTAAAGAGGTGGGTACATATTGACATAAGTAACGCAGTATATTTATGTACCAGTGTACTGTGGAGGAATCGGTGGCTGGTGCCGGGGGGACCCTGCAGGGGAATGGAATAACCCCATGCGTGCATCATGGAAACGAGGCTTTCGTTCGCCGCTGTCAACCGCTGCAACTGCTCGTCTGGGGTAAAAGGGTTGCCGCCTCGTACCCGCTGTAGTGCATCGTTGGTGTTTGATTGTAGTTGGCAGCATATCTGCATCTGCACATTGACCGACATTAGCGAATGTTTCCTAGTGTTGAACATTGACCGAAACATTAGCAAGAATTCAAACATTGACTTACTGCTCCCGCTAGTGCCTCGTCCCTATGGCGGGCATATGCATCCGTGGAGCTTGACTCATGTGGCACAGGTTGAGTGTCGGCATACGTGACGTGACAACGAGTGCGGGGTCGGTACCACGTCAGGAAAGTTTCATACCACCAATCTGTGTGTGGCGCAACGGGATGCACCACGTCCTGGTGAGCATTGTCCCAAGCCTGGACGTAGGGCTCGACCTTGGTCACTCACGTGCCTGAGCATGGTTGTCCAAGCCGACTCAACCTGAAATAGAATATAAATTGTCCGTTTCCTTGCATTCTTACCTGATATACATTTGAAATGGTGCATTTTACAAAGAGGAACGTACCTGTGGTCCTGTGGTGTAACCCGATCAATCACACGTGGTACCGGAAACTGCTGCGCGTACCCGAACTGTCGCATAACTCTGTGCGGACAGTGTGGCTCGATGTAGATATCATAGACCAACGAGGCTGTCGTATACCACAAAGTCTCGTTCGACGTGCACACAGAAGACAACCCATAAGGAGCACGACTTCCCACAGCGGCTGCACTATATGGCTCCCATATGACGTCTTCGGCCACAAGCCGATCAAGCGCGACGACGAAGCTCGGATACGTACGTCTTGCCTGCTCATTGGCCCAAGTCCTCTGCAATAAGCATGAATGACCGAGTTACAATGCAGGATGCAATTTTGTTTTTTGTTTATAAACGTCGCTACGAACAACGTACCTCACGGGGGCACACCCAAAGCGTGCCCATAGTCGGCCCATCGTCGTCATGCTGGCCGTAGTACTGTGCCTCATAGCCTCTATGGTCCACAATAGGTCGACCCACGGCCAACCGCTCGTACGACCACAACTGTAGTAGTAGCGCGCAGCCCTGAAACCTTGCGTTGCTCTCATCCTTACTGCAGGCATCACAAAGGCCACGGTATGTCGCCGCCAGCACAGCTGAACCCCAACTCCAATGGGGAACAGCATCCTCGGGTGCATCTGCAATCTCTTGCGCATAGGGTATGAGTACCTTGTCGACGGAGTTGCTAGTGCCATTCTTGAACATAATAAATCCAAACAGCCACAACAGGTACGCCTCCAGGGAACGGCGTACGCTCTCATCGTCTGTGTCCGGATGCAGACTGGTTGCCTACATTTACAAGTGTAAATGTGATTCTCTAATCAACATAAGTATGATGCAGTAATAGTAAATAATATGGACTAACTACGATGAAACAATGTACCTTAAACTGCAACAACCAAGCCTTTGCCGGGCCCCGAGCATTGGGGTGCGGCTCGAGTGCACCAAGGTCATCTAGACGGTCAACCCCAGCAAAGCGGATCTCTAGGTCATCCTTCCACGACGCTGGGACCACACGGGGCCCGAGAGCAGTCCCTGCAATTGGAAGTCCAAGCAAATAGGAGACGTCCTGTAGTGTCGGTGCCATCTCCCCACATGGCATGTGGAACGTGTGGGTCTCCGGCCTCCACCTGTCAACTAGGGCCGTGATAAGGGAGTTATCGATCATCAGCCTGGGCCTGCCGCGACCGTGACTAGGGCCGTGATAAGGGAGTTATCGATCATCAGCCTGGGCCTGCCGCGACCGTGCCGACCGATAGGACCACCCTCAACAAGACGACAGAAAGTAAGAAGTCCTGCACCCCGCAACCTGAAAGGGGGGCATTACAATAGCATCAGTTTCAAGGAATACAAAGGACGACAAAACTATCACAAATTATTGCTTACCTCTGCAACCAACGGTTGTCAAGCTCAAGGTACTCTTTAGGGGGCCGACATTGAAAGGTTGCAAGGTGCTTGTGCTCCACGGCACTCATGTACGAACGGTGACCCGAGTCAACAACTGGGTCAAGCAGCTCAGGCGTCGGCAGCTCCTCAGCCATACCTACAGGAAACGATAATAGGAGTAAGATTGCATATTCAAATATTCGAAACCGATTGCATATTAAAATATTCGAAACCGATTGCATATTAAAATATTCGAAACCGATTGCATATTAAACGATACCTATATTACGTCCGATCGGGTGGAAACCGATCGCCGGGAACGAGCACGGCTTCCTGAGGCCAACTCAAAATTTGGAGGCGCACCATCCGTTGCATTTCCTGATGGTCCCGCTTCGGCAGATGCAGGAAATGCATTTTCGGGACATTTCTTGTAGTTATGGCCCACATCACCACATTGAGTACACTGTTTAGGACGCTTCCCCGCCTCCGCCTCGTCCATTCCATTGCGAATACGACGTGTCTGCCGGCGGCCTTTAAGTCTCTTTAGTGCTGGGTTTGGAATGTACCATTTCTGCTCGTTAGGTGCAGTATATGCTCGCACCATACCATATCCGAAAAGCTCTTGGTTCCATGTTGCTGCAATTGCCCCTTTCGTATAAAAAGTTGAAACAAAGTTTGTAGGATCCACACTAAGCTCTCTACATGCTGCAAGAACATGTGAGCATGGTAAATGTAGAAGTGTTGGCTTCATGCAGGAGCAATGAGCGGTACCATCGTTTCCAATGACGGTTTCCTGCACCGTCCTCTCTCTGCGCACACCACGGCGGGATCGGTCCCTGCATGAAACTTCAAACCTGTTCTCACTTGTCCCCAGAAGTCTTGCATTATGGATTTGTGCCTTATCCGTCTTTGTTTCCATGAACTTTGTTATTGTCCTCCCAAACAGCACATATGCATTACTCAAGTCTGCACTTATACTCATGTAACGTTCCCTGAAGTACTTGGCACAACCATACAAAATGAATTCAACTACGCCCACTAAAGGAAGATCCCTTGAACTACGCATCACCATATTGTAACACTCGGCATGATTTGTTGTCATGATTCCATAACGTCTACCATTTGTATCATACAACAAAGCACATTTCTCCTTAGGTTTATCTTGAATCCACTGTGAGAATGGTTTGGCTGTCCTTGCACTTGAACTTGCACTTGAAGTGGCTGTTTGATGCTTCGCGGTCAACTCATCAAGTAACTTCCAAATAGCATTGAACTTCCGTTGCTGGTTCTGCGAACACAGACTCTTGAACAAGTCATGTAGATCCTTGTTCTTAAAATGATCATAGAAGTTTGCAGCCAGATGTCTCATGCACCATCGGCTGTGCACATCAGGCCATAACGAAGGAGATGCACCATTTCCATGTTTCAGCTTTTCTATTGCGTCTAATATTCCAGAATGCCTATCAGTGATAAGGCAAACATTAGACCGTGAAGATACAACATTTGTCTTCACACGTTCAAGGAACCCATACCAACTGTCGGCATTCTCATTCTCAACAAATGCAAATGCAACTGGTAACACTTGGTTGTTTCCGTCAACCCCGATGGCTGTCAGTATAGTGCCTTTGTATTTCCCTGTCAAGAATGTGCCATCAATACAGAGTAGTGGCAAACAATACTGAAATGCCCTCACACATGGACCAAGGCAAAAGAAAACGCGTTGCAGGATGCTTGGACCTCCTTCAGGGTTTGGAAAATGCATCACATCATAATAGGTTCCAGGATTTCTTTGAGCAACTGTGGCGAGCATACGAGGAAGATTACCGTATGAATCTTCGTACGTGCCAAACCTCATCTCAAACACCTTCTGCTTCGCCCTATAGGCCTTTGCATAACTTATGGTGTACTGGTGTTGCAGCTCCATCTCTCTGATTATCTGTTTTGGCTCGAAGTGTGGCGCGTCAAGGATGCGGCCATACATTTCATTTGCCACCAATGCAGCGGTCAAGTTGCGATTGTATTTTGGCACCTCTCTGTTGTAACAAGTATGCTCTGTAATAATTAAAACTTTCCAATGGGTTTTCATAATTTCTTTATAGGCGTGAAGTCGCCATGGGCACCCTTCGCTGACACAACAGACATCATACACACTCTGGGTAGATTTCACTACTTTAAATTCCTTCTTCAGAGATAATGACCATAGCTTAACTGCTTCCTTAAGAAGTGCACTAGAAGCATATTTTGCACCTTGAACTACCTCATTCTCTCTGTACTCCCACTCCTGCTGCTTAGCATCATGTACAACAGGGTTGCCAAATCCATATTCTCTCCACTCGCCGGATATTGGGTAGTCCTCATCTTCATCGGATCCTTCTCCGATTTCCTGCGCCTGAGCAAATTCATCATCTTCATTCTGCATTTGTTGCACAATGCTTGGTATCCTCTCCCCCTCATCCGCCAGTCCTTGCGGCTCTGCCTGACTACCATGGCCCTCTTCTTCATGTCCTTGCGGCTCTGCCTGACTACCTCGCCCCTCATATGCTTGTTCTTCCACCTCATGTTGCCTACCATTCCATTCTTCATCATCTGCAGTACCACTAGCCCCATGTCTAACAACTGCAACTCCCAAATCAGTGTGCCCATCCTCATTTTGTTGTCCATGTTCGAAACATATATCTTCTGCCATCGCAACATTTGTGTTCCCGTAGTTCTCAACACCTTCAGAAGAAACTATGCCCCTTGGAATGCTTTGAACAAGCATTCCAAGGGGCCAACCACGTTGCACAGCCGTATTAATGTACATCTTCCAGTCAGAGGTGTTGCGGATCAACATTAACTCCCAGAAAACACCTTCATTTGCCCATGTCACAAGAGTTTGGACTGTGAGCACATGTGTTTCTGTGTCAATCTGGAACCCACGCTCTAGCCACCTATGCACGGAACCAAATGATTTGTCCTAAGGTTTATCTATTCCTTTCCTCGTACGACTAAACCCATTCAACTGTACTCCATATGGACCTTCGACAACACTGTCTTTACCATAATATATTTCAAACTGCAACTTCGTTGACATCTCTGCAATATATTGAACCATTCATATTCTATATATAATGACAATACGTAAACTAAATGCTAAATACTATAAATATATACTAAATATAACAGAATATATTCAATTAAATACTAATACTAAATACTAAATCCAGTTATTACAACAGATCTAGAGTTACTTCTACGAAATTCTACTTTTTAAAATTTTTCTAAAAATCTATACTAACAGATTTACCACATTTAACTATACTAAATTCGTAAATAAATATTTTATACAAATAAAAAACTATGAAAAAAATTAATTACCTTCGCCGTAGGTGCAGGAGGTCTTCTGAGCAGGAGGTCTTCAGAGCTCGCCGCAGGTGCAGAAGGTCTTCTGAGCAGGAGGTCTTCGGAGCTCGGAGAGAGCGAGGTCCTTCGGGACTCGAAGAGAGCGAGCTCGAAGCGAATGGCGCTGGAGTTTGGGGGCGAATGGCTTTGGAAGCTCTGCGAGAGGGCGGGGCCGGCTCTCGGAGAGAGAGCGGCGGCGGCGGCGGCGCCTCAGCTCTGCGCGCGAGAGAGAGAGCGAGGGCGGCGGCGCCTCGGCTCTGGGAGAGAGAGGGCGGCGGCGCCTCGGCTCTGGGAGAGAGAGGGAGAGAGAGGGCGGGGGCAGAGAGAGAGGCGCGGGGTGGCTCTGGGAGAGAGAGAGGGAGAGAGAGGGCGGGGGCAGAGAGAGACGTGGGGACCTGGCGCCGGGGCTCCGGGCGCCCGGCCCTGGCGCCGGGCCACCAGGCGCCAGGCCCCCGCCCCGCCGATCCGTTCACCCGCCCAACGGCCGTCCCGGTTCCGGCCGTCCCGCGCCCGCCCGTACCGGCCGTCCCGTGCCGTCCCGCGAGGCACCCGGGTCCGTTTGTGGTCCAGGCCTGGCGCCCGGGGTCCGGGCGCCAAGTACCTGGCGCCCGGACCCAGGCGCCCATTCCCGCTAATTCCGATCGACGCCGTGTATTTTTGTAAAAACGAAATAAAAAAAATCTAAAAATAAAAAAATCGCTGAAAAAAGGGCAGAAAACAACGTTTGCGCACTGTACATAGAGTTAAAAAGTAATGATTAATATTTTTTCTGGTGACCTTAGGGGGTGTTTGGATCCAGAGACTAAACTTCTCACATCACATCGAATGTTTATACGCAAGTTAGAAATACTAAATATGGTTTAATTAGAAAACTAATTACACAGCCGAGTACTAAACGACCAGATGAATTTATTAAGCCTAATTAATCTATGATTAACAAATAATTACTGTAGCATCACATTTGCTAATTATGGATTAATTAGGCTTAATAAATTTGTCTCGCATTTTAGTCCTCATCTGTGTAATTAGTTTTATAATTAAACTATATTTAATACTTCTAACTAGCGTTCAAACATCCGATGTGACGGGGCTAAATTTTAGCCCGAGGGAACCAAACACCCCCTTAGTCTAAGGCTTTGTTTAGTTACATGTAGATTGGAGTGAAATACACGTAAATTGTAGAGATTGGAATGTGTTTAAATCTACATAGTTCAAAATTTTCTTCAATTCCTTTAGTTTTACACCAATCAGATCAATCCACGAGTATCCAAACATGGCGTAAGCATACGCTGATTGGAGACCTTGGAAAGGCCTGGAGGCACGCATCGATCGACAGTGCGGCCGTGACCTCGAACGATCACTTGAGATTATCTCTCTGTTCACGTGCGCATCGCATGCATATATGCATATATACAAACACTCCGTACAGTACCCGCAGGTAGTCACTACAAAACGACGAAGCATCACGGTACGAGACCCGGGACGGATAGATCGATGAGGCCCCCACACGCATCACACTGGACACCTTTTAGGCTGAGTCCAATAAAACTCTCAATATGAAGTCTCTAAAGAGTAAAATTTATGGACGATATTTAAACTTGTGGAGATATGTTATCTAGATATCCTAACTTCCAAAATGTATTTCTAGGTATCCAAACTTATGCGGATGTGTTCTCTGAGTATCCAAACTTCTAAAATGCATTTCTAGATACCCAAAATTGCGCTAGTGTGTTATCTAGGTATCCAAACTTCCAAAATGCATATCTAGATCCACCAACTTACTAATTTGGTCACCTCAGGTCTCGAGTCTCATGTTAAACGCTAAATCCGCCAGCGTGGCGTGGCGACTGAACGAAAATGTGGACCCACACATACGGGGCCCATGTGTCCGTCGGACACCAACTCACCCTCTGTTATCTCTCCTCTGCTCATTGCTGGCCGCCGGCCACCAACACTTCCTCGATGTCGCCCCTACTCCCATGGTATGCGCACACCTTGTGAGCCATCATGCGCGAGGGGCAGAGAGAGGCGACAAAGGTGAGTAAGAAGAGGGTCTCTGGTGCAGAGCGAGCAAGGATGCCACGCTGACAGATTTAGCGCTTAACATGAGACTTGGGATCTAGGGTGAACAAATTAGCAAGTTGGCGGACCTTGATATGCATTTTGAAAGTTTGGGTACCTAAATGACACATCCACGCAAGTTTGGGTACCTAGAAATGTATTTTGGAACTTTATGCCCTAGATGACACATCCACACAAGTTTGGGTATGTAGAAATGCATTTTGAAAGTTGGGGTACCTAGATGACACACCCACACAAATTTAGTTACCGCCCATGAATTTTACTCTTCCCTAAACACTGTTTTGCATTGTTTGATATAAATGCTGAGAGAAAAAGATAGTTGGAATAGTGTTTAGAAAGTGGGGATAGGGAGTCCCATTGGACTCAGCCTTAGACTAGGGTCACCAGGGAGTGGAAATGAATGTAAAAAACACTGTTTACGCACTGTACGCAGAATATAAAAACAATGATTACGCACTATACGCAGTATAAATGCACTTTCTGGTGACATGGTCTTCTTAAGCCGTATAATAACCAGTCATTATAATCAGGCATTATACGCGTAGCATTATTATGGCCATAATAACAGCAGAGCACGTTGGGTGGTGGTACGGACGGGCGGGCCATCGTTTCCTGGCACGTGCGTGGCGTGCAACGACGACCCGTACGGTGGCCAGGTCTCCGGCGTCCCCGCCGGCCCAACCGCCAGCAGCAGCAGCAGCCAACTTGGTCCGTGATGACCAGCCCCCGCCGGCAACCACCGGCCGTGATGTGAGGTGGGGACGCCGGCGGAGACCTGGCCACCGTACGCGGACACTGACGACTGGTGCAGTGCCGGTAGATGATACCGGTTCAGACAAGACACGCATTCTCGACAGATGATCAGCAACCTATTTGGTACTGTACTACTAGATCGGTATGGAACCGTTCAGATGCTGCCGTCGCCGGCGCGCGTCGATGAGGGAAATTTCGCACCTCGCGCGCAGTGTCATCACCGGATCAAAGCTTCTCGGCGCATGTGAAGTTTCTCGGCGGGGAAATTCGAAGAGGAAAAAACGAGCCTTGATGCTTTCTCCTCGCGCGCGGCCGCTGACCTGTGGCTGTGGTTGATCGATTCCATCCGGCGAGCGTGCGCCGAGCAAGGTGACCTCAGACGGCATGGGACAGAACGGGGGATATCTTTTGCACGAAGGCAAGCGTGATCGGCGAGCGTCAACAGAAGTGCGCGCGGACGGACGGCCGCCGCCGATTCCTTTTTTCTCATCTCCCACGTCGGAGTTGGTGTGGGAAGGGCCCGATCGTGGTGGCCATTCACGCACTCACCTGCAGTGCAGACTGCAGTGCATGCAGCATATTAATACAGCTGCATGATGCGACAGAAAGAAGATTACTAGTGTGGCGCTGAAGTCATGTTTCTCCGTTGCTAATTAATCTCTTAGGCTTCGTTTGGAAGGCGCAAACCCCGGCGCTTTCCCCGCGTTTTCCCTGGGCAGCAGCCCCGCGTGGATAACACGCCCCGGTCAAAGTTCCCGATTGTTTGGAAGCCCACCTGACGGGGGAGTATGGCCCGATCCACGATTTTTCCCGGGGCACCGCTTCCCCGTCTCGGGAGGCCAAGCGCGGCTTCCCCATCGCGATGTGCGATGCGAGCGAGCGATCCACCGCCACTCAGCGCCGCCGCTGCGCGCCATTGGGTCTCTGGCCTGCCCCTCGCCATGAGCTTCCGAACAACCACAGGGGAGCAGGAGGCACGCCCAGAGAAACATACGGCCACTTTAATCCCTGTGGAGGCGTCGGGTCCCTGGATTTGCCCGGCATGTCCTTCCAAACTAGGCCTTATTTAAAAAAAGGCCATTGCGCAAAAAGTCGCGGTGGCGGCCAGGGCCGGCAGCAAGGAGGCAACACCTTGGGAAGCGATAGCAAACAAACAGGCTTATTCATTGGTTATTGCACCATGAACTCAAAGGTAAGCATATATTACCTCACTGTGCACATGATTTGTTATGTTATTATTCGGCCAACAAAATCAGCCTTCTGCTCCATCCTTAGTGCGTAAATAATCTAACACATTTTAACAGGTTACCGGTTAATAATTAGTTATAGCTAATTTTCGCTAAAAGCTATTAACCGACTAATTATTACTCCCTCCGTCTACAAAAGAATGAAATCCTAGATTTGTCCTAAGTCAAACCATCGCAATTTTGATCAAATTTATATCAAAATATATTAAATTTTATACTATCAAATTAGTATCATTAGATTCTTGTTGGAATATATTTTCATATCATACATATTTGATATCATAAATGTTGATACATTTTTTTATAAATTTAGTCAAACTTACAATCGTTTGACTTAGAACAAAGCCAGGATTTCATTCCTTTGTGGACGGAGGGAGCAGTAGCTAATGGAACCAAACAAGGCCAGCCTAATTAAACAAAAAGGAAAAGTGGAGCTAATCTACCACAATATAAAAGAATGAAAGAAAACTTCGATACAATGTATAAGGCTGTCAAGCAAAACTGAGATTCCGGATTGTATTGTTCTTTTTTTGACAAGGATCAAACCATATATTTGGAATATTGTGAGATTATGATTGCATCAAATGTTAGGATGTTGTAAAAATGATAGCTTTACGATGTTGATTTCTGAACAATAATTGTCTTTCAGTAAACTTAAATGGATCTAATATAATATATGATCCACCTGCATTTTAAATAATATTTTGTCACAACACAAATAGCGAAAAAGCCCTATGTATCAATTATTACAATTACTTAATGCATCACAACTTAGCAGCTAGTGTAGAGCTGCAAAGCAAGCCACCAGCCCACCATCAGGCGTGGAGTAACACATGGGCCTCACCTGCAATCATGCTATGCTAGGGTGACGTTAACGTGGTTGTTTTAGAAAATGATCAGGGTAGTTAGTTAAATAAAATTAGATATTAGATTTATAATTTCGTAGTATGAAAATAGTAGGTGTGTAGGACTTTCGTTAAATTTACTAGTACTCAATATATAAATTGACAGTATATTATGTCTTGCAATTACTTGTCACACTGTGTGAGCAGGCAACTTGGACATTCGATAATTTGACGTGTACAAGCCTTTTTTTTTTTAAACAAACCGGCAGGAGATCTGCCCGCTATATTAAAAAGGAGGGGAGAGGGTCCGAAGGGCTGAGTTTAACAACAACCTAAAGAAAGGAAAAAGAGGAAAACGCAATACCAAGAAGACATACACTAAAGCGAGGCCACAAAATTTGCCAGGTGCCTGGACCCCGCACACACCCATAAAGCAACCTCGTCCCTGATCTTGGCAAGGACTTGAGGGCAGTTAGAGTGTTTATTATCGAAGATCCTCGCATTTCTTTCTAGCCCTATTGACCAATTGACTAACACTATAAGGCTCATCAATCCCTTCTTGTCACAACCAGGAAGCGAAGCTAGTGAAGTCCACCAGTGAGGCACTGATCTTGATTTCTCCAATTTCTTGGTCTAAGATCTTCAAACGCCAACCAAAGGGCCACATCTTCCCATAAGTGGCTAGTGAAGCGGCACTCCATAGAAGGTGTAACCCTAATTCCATCCCTAATCCGCAAAGCGCGCAGACAGCATTGTGGGGCCATCCCCTTGCAGCCAGGCGATCTGTTGTCCAGATTCTACCCTGAATGGCCAGCCAACTGAAAAATTTGCATTTGGGTGGGGTCCAAACTTTCCATATAAGCCAAACAAAGTATGTACGCAAGGAGCCAATGAATTGTGCCTGATAAGCTTAACGTGCAGAATAGTGACGATCCACGGTAAACTTCCATGAGATGTTGTCATGAGTTTCCGGATGCAATTGCACATTTTGTAGCTCAATCCAGAGGCTACAGGACTCCATCAAGTGTTGGGCCGGAAAATCGTCTGCGTGGAGGTCAGGTCTTGACTCTCTGGATGGCTTCCATAGGACTGGGTCCATTCAAGCTGACTGATAGAGAATTAGCGAGGTGTGTAGAGATTAATCCGGCGGTAACGGATTGACCGTTGACACACTGGTACCGTTTTCCAACCGATCAGGTCAAGTCTTCTGGGCAACGACAAGACAGTACTGACAAAGAAGGCGATGTCACATTGTTCGTGTTCCGTTCTGTATTTCTGTCAGAGTCCGCCTTCTCCCAGGAACCTCTACTGTCGTTTCTGGGGAGAAGAAGCTGAGGACACTCAAGTCAGTTATCCTGATGCATACACTTCTGCTCGTAGTAATAGGCTGTAAAGAAAGACAAAATTGGCTACTGGACACTGTTCGATTGCGAAATTGGCTGCTGAACACCGCGTTTTTCAAAATTTGTTGATGGACATGTCTGCACCTTACCAATTTGCTGGTGGACACCGCCACGATTATTATATTTATTTCTGGGTCGGAAGGGGAGATAAAGGGTTGGAAATATCGTTTTTGCCCTTGGGCCCACTTGTCATCTCCTTCTTCCTCCTCCCACTCAGCTCCACCAGTCTCTCCCCCGCCCAGCTCCGCTCTCCCCCGCTGCCTTGCCTCAGCATCTCCCTCGCCGCCGGCCACGGACCTCCCTCTCCCCGGCCGTGCGCCCTGTCCCCCGTCCTTGCTGCTCGCTCGTCCCCGTCCACGCCCTAATCACCCTTATCTCTTCTCCGCCTCCGCACCGGACACTGCCTCCTCCTCCCTAGTGCAGCGCCTCCATGAGATTGGTCGGCGTGGGCACGTCCTGTAGTCCGAGCAGCCCCACGATGAGGCACAGCTCCGTGGTGAGGTCGTGGCGCCGCCGTCCGCCTCGCAAGGTTGCACGGCCGTCGGCGTCGTACGGCTAACGGGCCGCGCCGCCGTCCTCCTCGCTGGGCCGCGCCACGACCTGCTCCGACTGGCCGCTCGCGCTGCCCCACCGCACCCCCCTTGCCGCCGAGCGCCGAGCAGTGAGGCAGGCAGAGCAACTAGCTGCGACGGGAGGTAGGCCGGCGGGGACGCGCGGCTTGGGACACGGGAGGCGCGCCGACGACTGGGATGTGTTGCCTTGGAGACTGGAGGTGCGCCAGCGGGGACGCGCGGCCGCAGAGACTGGGGGTGCGCCGGCGGGGATGCGCGCCAACGGCGAGGAAGGTGGAGCGGAGCGGGAGAGGAAGACTGACCAGTGGGGCCAAGGGCAAATATGACATTTTCTATCCTTTCTCTCTCCTTCCCAACCGAAAATGAATATAATAATCGCAGCGGTGTCTTTCAGCAAATTAACACGTGCAGGAGTGTCTGCCGGCAGCTCCTTGTTTTCACGGTGTCCGCTAGCAAATCGTCATCGTTTTGGATGTCCAGCAGCCAGTTTTGCCATAAAGAAATCAATTGAAACAGCTCATCTCTCCACTAGCTGGCTTTGGCCTTTGGAACGATCGGTCAATAATCTGATTATAGAATAATTACTAACTTCTAGAGAAGTTTGAATAATCATACAGGAAATCTAGAGTATTATTTCAGATTCATAACTCCAAATAATTTCTCAGTAAAACCATGTTTAATTTGACAGACAAAATCAGACTTTTCTTGTGATTCAGACTACTAAGCATAGACGAAATCAGGAAAATATAGTATGTAGTTTCAGACTTGACTATTCTGCAGAGCAGCAGGCGGTAGCTCAACTAGGAAAACCACCTGTCCACCTCCTAGCAGGAAAGCAATGATAAGAGCATATGCGTATCCTGGCCTGCCAATGACATGGGATCTCGCTAATACCCACCATTAGTCCATTAAATCCTTAAAATAAACGCAATTATTGAAACGTGACGTTGTCGTCGTTCTCACTATATTGTGGTTGATCTTTCTCCCTTGACGAGCTGCTAGCTACCAGTACTTGTTTGGCATAGGAAACGACGACCGGGCAACAATACAAGTTGCCTATAATAAGCAATACACACCAATATGTACTTTTTTTAATTACTGGTTGTTGGAAGTCCATTATGTAATGGAGTTGGAGACAGTCTTCCGTGAAATTAGTCGTACAAAGTCTAATGTTTTTTTCTGAAGAGTTAGTGTGAAATCAAATCACATTAGACAGCAATGTCACACTTCACAAGATGCCGTCAGAATTCAGAACCTCGTAATAATTCGACATAAGCATTTTTTGATCAACATATTGAATCGCGGATATTGCTCCTGACCTGACATTTTTTAGTTTATGCTTATCTCAAGTCCTTAACAATGGGAGTTGCATAGAAATTCAGAAGGATCGATTTATCTTGCCTTTTTCTTCTGAATAAAAAAAAGTGATGGTTCAGAATTCCTGCAGGAAGATCATTTTGCTTAATTTCCATGTTAACTGCCATATGGAAATCTGGGAACTCACGCGACGCAAAGCATGCCGTGCAATTTCTGGCATGCCATTGTCCACGGCACGCCACAGAAATCCGATTCACGTATCTATACTTCAGGCAACGGCACTGTACCGGGACGCGACTTGTTCTTTGCATGCTTTACTTCCAAATCTGCCATGGCCGAGGTCAGAAGAAGCGCCGTCAGAGGTTCAGAAAAGGTAGACGGGCGCATGCAGTGCCTGATTGGCTGCTTCAGGCCAAACACGACGCGGTATGCCAAGTTGCTGTTCCTCCGCGAAAAAAAAGCAGCTTCTTTTCAGAGCGAGTAGCTTGGAATGAAACGGACGCATCATGGGTTGATCCGTTGATGCAGATCAGATCATTGCCTGCAATATCGATCCATCAGCCATAATCCGTGATCGATAACTGTTACTTCCGGACGCCATGAATCTGGGCCAAGATCAAGATCGAGATACAACAGCTTTTGGCTGTGTGGTCTGAATCTCACTCGCTCGGATTACTTTTCCTGTGGACTGAGATCTTCACTGAGAGCCAAGCGGCGTATGCGGTGATGGCTCTGCAGATATTTCCGCGACCCAGAGATTGCGACTGATGGTGAGGTGTGACTTGATGGAGTACCGCGTAATCATGCATGCAGGCCTCGGTTAATCGCCGATCCAACCGATCCGTTCTTCCTGCACAAGCAAGTCTCAACGACGCTAGCTAATCACGGATCGAGCTGCGGAAAAAGCTCCTCTTCACCTTCTCCACTGTCATGTACTGGTGTCAGTTACTGCGTGTCCTCGTCTTGCGATCGAACTGCTCCATCAATTCGCGCCGTGCAATGTAAAAAAAGAACGTGCCTTGCGTAATTATATCTGGTTCGTTGTACGTAGGGACTGTTTGATCTCATACAATACAGACTGACCCCGCTAAAACAAATCGGTAGATATCTCTGCACCAAATCAGTTCGGTTTCGTTATATTTAGGGACTGTCTACAGATTAAACCCGCTAAACAAATCTTGAAGATCTGCTAATAAGCGATCTCGATCCTTGAATCCAATTACCCCTGCGTAAAATTCAAATGGTACTCTGGTGTGTTGCCACACTAATAATTAAAGCGGTAATCTCAGTATCTCCCCCACCCTGATATCATGATATTATGGATACTGCAAGGATCAGAAGCTTCACAATCTAGCACTAGTATATACTCTAGATCCATATAATTATAGCGAATTATTATATATATATGTTCCAAACGGGGATATACACCACAGCAAAAATATTTAAATTTGTTACTGCTTAGGATTTGCTTGCAGATTTATGCTCCGGTCGATGGCATGGTCATATTGGCACCGAGTAATTTTGGTATTGGAGAACAGATTAGACGTTTTCACGAGGTTGGTGAACCATTATAGTATGTGTCTGTATGTCTGATCGACGCATGTTTTTACTGTATTTCACAACCAAAACGTACATGTAGTACCATGTTAAAAAAAAATACACCAAAACTTGCTGATTCAAAAACGCCATTTAAAACTGAAATCAGTGCCAGTGCAAGATTTCTGGGCGTCCTTCCCGCGTTCCTGCCACCGTCCCCCGTGACCGAAATAAATCTGCAATAATTAGCTTCCTTCCTTGCAGAGATTGCAGTTCAAAAAATCCACCACGGATGCTTCGATCCTATATACCCGGGATGCAACAAGGACTACGCCTCTATTTATACCTCGTTGTTACGTCACGAGACGTCACTCTGGTGGCCGAGCCTAACACGGCGCTCGCGAGAGGACGGCAGGATAAAATCCGCCGCGGCCGCCTCCACCCACCTTGAAGTTCGCTTCTCCAAGTCCCCCCTTCGCCTTTGCGAGGGGGCGGAGGGGCCAGCCATGGACAAGGCGGGGCATCGCCAACTTATCGGCGGCGGCGGGGGGAAGAAGATGGGGCCTGCCGTGGCGCCGCCGGCCGGCGGGCTGCAGAAGCAGAACTCGTGGTCGCCCGACATCGAGCGCGACGAGTCGTGGGAGCGCCGCCGCCGAGGCATCCGCAGCGGGGGCTCGGCGCTGCGGCGCGTGCGGAGCGTCACGGACGACGACCTCGCCGAGCTCCGCGGCTGCATCGATCTGGGCTTCGGGTTCGAGCCGCCCGCCGCCAGGTGCGCGGCGTGCGGCGGCGCCGGGAGGAGGGACCGGCTCCTGGAGACGTTCCCCGCCCTCGACCTCTACTACGCCGTCCACGCCGCGGAGGGCGGCGTGGCGTGCTCCTGCGGCGCCGCCTCGGAGGTGTCCTCCGAGGAGTCGCCGGTCGGCAGCCCGATGTCCATAGTCTCCCCAGGTAATTAACCACAGCGTCTCTCAGTCTCATCGTGTTCGCATCTGCTAATCCGATTGCTGCACAGTACTTTTTCTCTGATTGAGGTTTAAGGAGGGAGGGTAATCGACCCTCTTGCTACGTTGATCCATCCAAGCGCGATCAAAGATTCGTTTTTTTCGGTTGTCGGCGTGTGATATTAGTTCCGATCTCTGACGCGTTCGTTCTCGTGCAGGCGACCCGCCGGAGACGGTGAAGATGCGTCTGAAGCAGTGGGCGCAGGTGGTCGCCATGTCGATGCTGAACCGCCCCTGAGCTGCTCTCGGGGCCGCCTCCGCCGCCGGCGTGCATTGGGAGGAGAAGACGAATCATCCGAGTTGCAGTTGCAGAAGAAACGAATCTGCGAATCCCCCGGCCGCCTCGAGCAGAAAAAAAGGAGACAGAGAAAAGGAAGAAACGAATTTCTGTTAGATTTCGGTGGGCCGCCGCCTTCCATATCCCATCTTGGGGCCGCTCGCTTGCTTGCTAATCCACCTTTCTTTTCACCATGATGCCCAAGACAAGAAGAAAATCATCATGCCTAATTTCTTTGCTTATTAGTTGTTAATCTCTCGGTTCTCATAAATCCGTGATAGTTTTTTCATCTGTGTATACATAATTCCTTGCAAGAGCTAGGTTAATTTCTCTCAAATGATTACTGCTCCTGTCGTCAGATGATTGGTGAATGCTGTCAGTTTTTTTTCTCTCCCCCTCTCTTTCAAAGCTGAATGACTTGACTCGCAGTACCGAACTTTCTATCATTCGACGCTTACAGTTACCGAACTACTTTCTGATCATCGAATCATTCCATGGAATATGTCACTGCACAGTCTGCAGACCAAGAGTAAAAGGAGGCGAATTTTCATCGAAAAAACAGCAGGGGTGGAGAGAAAGAAACAAAAAAGGAAATAAATCCCGTGTTGTTTGGAGTGGTTGCGAGAATTTATCTTTTGGTTGTTGATGCAGCTGTCGCATCCGCATCCCTGTTTCTTCGCGCTGCAGAGAATTGTTTGTTACGAGTGAGAGGACAGGCTGTGGTCCGTCTGGACAAATGGGGAAGAGAGGGGAGAGGGGCGTCTGGAGTTTGGCTGTCCCTTTCTGTCGTTTCGGCACGGCGAGCTGTCTCTAGCTGTTACGTCTCGTTCGTCCCCCCTTCGCCATGCGTGCTGAAATGCATGCTGCTGACCATTTCCCTAGACGGTTAACCACTTGAAACAGGTGCTGTTTGATTTGGCATTTTTGGCCCGTTATCCGTTTATGGCGTGAAGCACTTACGTTACTTCACGTTTGGTTGGGCCGCACCGTTAATCAATCACAGCGTAAACCGATACGGCCCTATACAACCTCGATACCGCTCCACACCCGACGTTATCCTATTCCGATCCGTTCATCTTCTCGCCCCCGCTCCCCACCCACAAGTCGACCCCAGCGCCGGCGATTCCTCCTCCCTCGTCTTCCCTCTCCGTATCGAGACGGTTCAGATTTGTGTTCTTAGGAGATGCAGCTTACCTCCACCCGTGCGTGTGCTGCTCGTCGTTGACGTCGCCGTCGATCAAGGCCGAAGGCTGTTGGTGCCTCTACCATTGCAGATCTTCGTATTACAGCTTGGCATGGAGTTCTCCGCCTCTCCGTCTCTTGGTGCTAGCAGCTTTCGGATTGAACAGTGTGGGTTCTTGCGGATCTGAAAGCTGCCGTCGCCAAGGGGTGGAGAGGGGCGGTGGCGGCTATCGCCGATTGCCGCCACGAGACAGGCGGAGGAGGCCGTCGGGGAGGGAGGAGACCGGCGGTGAGACGGAGATTGGTTGGCGCCAGATTCACCCCGCCCGGCTGCGGGAGGAGAGAGGGCGGCTCTGGTGGAGGAGGCAGGGGAGGCGACCGTGCATATACGTGGAGGAGGAGGCAGCTGTGCACATACGTGGAGGAGAAGAAGGCGACGGATGGGGGGAGTGGGGCGGCGGCCGACGAAGAGGAAGGAGGAAGGAGGAAGAGGAACCAGTGATGGAAATAGAAGATGAACCAAACAAAGTTCGCTTTCTTTTACATGGTAACAGGTCTCGCCATGTATCAGCTCCGTTGACGTTACCGTTCCCACTGTCTAACCAAACAGCACCCAAGATCAGACCATTCCAATGGGATTCACTATTCCAACTACTCATCTTTTTACAACAATGCATCCACTTTACACATCTCATTGAGTATGGTCTCACCGGTGCATCCAATTTACACGTTTCATTGGGGATGGTCTCACCAGAGAGCCGAAAAAGGTGCGCAAAACTGTTCGAACTGCACTGCATCTCGTGGTCGAGTCGCGGTTGCATTGCAGTCTGTTAAAACTGTACCGTTTGGCCCTGGACCAGCACTGACCCAATCAGCTAATGCAGGCAGGCAGCAATGTGGTTCCAGAAATTAAAGCCAGACACCCACCCCACCCAGCGCTAATAATCTGGTCTTGCAAAATCCAAAGCTCGAGGCCGAATCGTCTTCAGAGTTCAGAGTATATATTTTATGAACTCTGATGATGAAGAGGTGTTTCGATCCGCATGCAGGTTGGGAGAGTCTGTACGGCGAGCTTGCAGCAGTTCCCGTCACTGTACGGCAGTTCCTCCTGTAGACCGTATGTACTCGAGGCGTACGGCGTCTTCAGCTACACTACTCGCGTGTTGTCTTGCAACGCAGCCGGCGTCTTCAGGACCCATTCCACGAGCTCCGAGTGGGACGCCTTCAGTCCAGGACTCCAGGTCCAGGCAGCGGCGATGCGTGATGCGTGGCACGGGCCAGTCTACACCGGTGGCCAACTGATCTGACAGATGCCCCCGACACTGCACGTGTCTAGACGGCGAGTCCTGTTAATTGCGATTAGGACGGCCACGACAGCGAACATGGCGCGCCTGCGTGTCGTGCCGCTGGCCACAGCCGAGCCGAACCACCACCACGCGCGCGCTCATGGCCAAGTCGATCCCAGAGCTCACTGAGACCGTGGATTACCTCATTTACCTGCATAGGTGTTGAAGGCACTGTGTGGTCTCGGTGATTCCCTTCTAATCAACCACAACAAATCCTGATGCGACCGGCGGGAATCACCGACGATGCCCCGAATGTACTTGCAGGCTCACCTATCGTGTTTACAGCTTGCAGACTTGGTCGGCAAATGTGATGCCAAACCAAACGTCTTCTTTCAACTGTAAGCATACAACTTACAACACCACCGCGTCGCTTAAGCAACGTCCTAGAACTTGGTTTTACAGAGCACAGCAACATGGTTTGTGAATACAAATCTGTTGGGCGTGTAGCATCTAACACATGGGGGCTAATAATGGTGCAATCATACATGTATCACCAGAAGCCTACTGAGGTCTGATTGTCTGAAGCAATATGGGGGTATATGGGCACTCATCCCGGGTCAATAAACTGACCGGGCTGAACAGGCTACATACAAATAACTCCTCTACACCGCTCCCATTTCTGCAAACAGCCAAAACCTATCAAGTGAAAATCACGGGCAACCTATCCGCCTACGAGACTGAAGCTCTGGATTAATGGCTGTGTCAACGGGGGCAACTCTGGCGATTGTGAGTTCATATTCACCTACTATATACACTCCTCCAGACCAGAGGATGACACTGCGAGGTACAGGTCTTGAGGTCTACACCTTACCAAGGACCCGTTAATGTCCTCCGCAGGCAAATCCTCTTCGCCGTGGGTCCAACTCGCCGGCTCCTCTCCAGGACCTGCACAAACCATCAAAACATTGCTATGTTACTGACTGCCCACAAAAAAAAAGAAAAGTCAGCACGGCGATAATCACTTGTTGAGAATTTGAAAGCATCAAGGCGAAAGTCTAAAAGTATCTGCCAGAAATTTATTAACACCAACCAACCATTTTCACAAAACTATCCTCTTCTAATAATATCACGGAAAAACAAAAGCCTCCGTCGTCCTTTTGAAAATAATGAATTGGACAAGACCAGTGAGGTGTACACAGAATTAGCCAAAATAAATGAATTATAGAAGCTGCAGAGAAACTAATACTCCATACGCTTTTCTGTTCAGAAATAGCGGTACGGTAGAAACAGAAGCATTCTAATCCTCTACCCCTTTTAGCAGAGCATAATTCTGTAAGGTGAAATTTACAAGAATCTGAACATGAAGGGCTGAAGGCACTCTAGAAAAAAAAAAGGGTTTAACAAACAAAGGATGTTCCCCCATAAACTTCAGCCACATGCAGCTCAACAAGATTGCAAGTTCTTAGTTTTACAACAAAAAGGTACCCAGTCATGGTAAATCAACCTTTTTTTTTTCTCAAATCCACTCAGGAGAGCCGTGTATCATTATATTAAGAAGATGAATGGGTAAAGAACCCTGGATACCCCCACCCACCCCACCCCAAAAAAACAGCCCACAGCCAAATAAAGTTAAATAAAAGTGGCCACAGCCAAATACAGTTAAATAAAGTCAAATAGAGAAATAGCATGTTTACTTTGTTTTTTTTCATTTAATTGAAATTTTAAAAATTAAACTATTATGTGGACAATTTTGAGTTGAAGTTGAGAAGTTGCAATTATACATCAATTTTATTGGTCTAATTTCTCAAAACATCAGCACACCACAACATAAGCGTGCACATTTATTCAACACATACATTTTGTGTTATAATAGCAGCTGTATATTTTCTTGTTCCTTGTCAGTTTTTTTAAGGTCAACATATTACTGATAAACAGTGCGGCTGTTAAAATAGTTGGAAGAGCTAGAACAAAACATTGGCAAAAACAAAGGTAACCTGGAAATACAGCATTAGTATCAACAGGCAAACTGCATACAAAAACCATAGACTGCAATACTGCATGGCCAACAGCAGTAGTGGAAGTCGGCCAATCAATTCAGACAATTTTGAAATCATCTAAGCAGTTTCAATGCTACCACCTAACCCCATCTATAGGAAAATGCAATTAATCGCATCCACATCGGTCCTGGCCTTATCATTTCTCCATTTCCCTACAGCTTTGCTTCAAATACAAGATATTGCTCAAGTCAAATATATGGGCACTATTGGCTTATAGTTTTTTTTGGGGAAAGAAAGACCGATAGTGTGAAGGCAGAACTCTCTGGATATCAGTTGTTGTCAATCAGACTATAACGTTTCTCATTCCAACAAGTTAGCAAAACCACAAGTTTAGAAAATTGTATTGTCTTACCAATGATTATTGAAGTTTCAAACCATCAATTCAAAATCAAGTAAAGAAAAGAGGCAAACTGATATAATCATAGAGCTATCTATATTCATGATGTTGATAGGGTTGACTGTAATACTTCATGACAAGGGAACGCACGTTTATTAAATTCTTTTTTAGAAAATAATTTCCTTCACATCAACCAAATTCACTACTGATAAAATGAAAGATGGCCCTAAAGTATGCAACCAGAGCAAAGGTAGTTTCTTCAAAATGGGAAACAATTACCTCATTCTTCTGTTTCTCCAGCATTTCGACCTGCAAGTTAGAAAAGATAACCAGTTACTAAATAGCAGCAGATGTAATAGTGCGATAGCACTACAGGATAGAAAATAGTCACACAAGAGGGAGCAAGCTCTAATTTAATTGAGATGTTGTTAAACTATGCGAATCCTATTACATGCATAATCGAAGAAAATTTCAGAGCAAGCAGACAAGCAACTTCTCATAAGTGGCAATCAGTTACTTATCTGATAACCACATTTTAAGATGAAATGATAAAATAAAAGGAAGAATCTTAGTTAACATAAACCGTAGATGCAAAGATTCTATGGCTCTCTTATTTGGCGGACTTTGGCTTCATTTCACTTATTCAGATGCTCTACAGTGATTATCATCAGAAATATCATCAATAAAATGTTCCAAAGTGCCTATTTGCTAGAAACTAGATGTACAGATGGTGATAAAGCAAAATTTAAAAATAAAAACTGATAAGTAGACCTACAGCTTGTGGAAACCCAAAGCAGTTTTCAAAAAAGATGTGGCTGTGCGCCAAAGTACAGAAGGTTCCTGGAATCCCAGGTGCTTTCAGAATCAATGTATAGCCTGAGGAAATCAACTAAACTATTTGAATTTCACTATTGCAGAACAAGATCCAAAAAGGCAAATACTGCATGAGCATACCTGCTTTTTCTGCAACTCTTCGTTCAGCTCTTTAAGTTTTGCCACCTCAGCTTCCAACTCCATCATATATGCCTGATACATATTAGAAGATTCATTCGGTAATAGCTTTCCTTTAGATTGTTGTATCCTATCTACATCTTCCAAGACTTGAGCAGTTCGTATTATTAGGTTGCAAAAGATTTTTTCATAGACATAATTCATTAGTTAATAATTTGATATGCTCATGTCAATGCAGCATAACTATACACACTACTAAGGCACAGAATGATTTTAGTTTAATTAACCGAATCCGATGCAAAGGGGTCATTTTGGTGATGTAACTTTCTCAACACTGATCTTGCGAAATACTACCTAACATGTTGAGCGAAAATAGTAGTGTATACAGTAGATGTAACACAGGTCACTGTAACAGTAATTAAGATTGGAGACACGACGATTTGATCCTACAGGGTAATGTCAGCACCGAAAGGTAAAGGTGCTTTACAGAGACAGAACATTACCTGCTTCCTCTGGCGCGACCTCGCGGCGGACTCCCGGTTCTTGATCATCCGGCGCTGCCTTCTCTCAACCACCTTCTCCATTGCTGGTGCTTTCCGCCCCCTCAAACCACCATTGAAAACGTACGGCACGGGCGATGGCGACAGAGATGACAAGTCCCCTCCTTCCATCTTGCCGAACCCGTTGGACGTCACCGGCGACACCGCCGGAGCCATGCCAGCAGCTCCCTGACCGACAGCCCCCGACACCAAGCCATCCCCGAACGGCAGTGGAGGCACCATGGGAGCAAAGACATTGCCATGGGGAAACAGCATTGGCGGCTGCGCAGGAGGCGGCGGTGGCGGCGCGGCCACCGGCGGTAATGGCGGCGGCGCCGTCATGTCCTCCCTCACGACTCCGGCGCGGACGAGGAACTCCTCCAGCGTGATCTCCCCGAGCGTCTGCTGCTGCTGCGCCGGCGGGGGCGGCGCGGCGGCGGCGGGCTCGGCGGCGGATGGCCCGCCGAAGCACATGATGTCGCGCCAGACCTGGTCGACGGTCTTCTGGCTGAGCGTGCGCGGGAGTGTGAGCGAGCCCTGGCGCTGGATGGCGGCGGCCCGCGCGGCGTGGTCGGGCGCCGCGGAGGCCGACGCGGACGCGGACGCGCTGGCGGTGGCCGCGACGGCGTGCGTCTCCTCGGCCGTCCAGATGCTGCGGAGGAGCTCGTCCATGTTCATGGACCCAAAGTCCTTGGCGGAGCCGCCGAGCGCGCTCTGGAACTCGTCGAAGGTGAGCGAGTAGACCGAGCCCTGCCGCGCCAGCGGCAGCGGCGTCATCGGCGGCAGCTGCTCCGGCTCCTGCTGCGGCCGCCTCCCGCTCCCTCCTCCTCCTCCTCCTCCTCCCGGGAAATTCATCAGTAATTCAGCGAAGCCCTCACAGCTCACAAGCGCGCGCGCACACACACCCGCCCAGATGCCGGAGGTGCCAATCAGTTGAGCTCAGACAGAGAGCAGGGGGGTCGGGCAGATAGGGCGGCTTAGCGGCAAGAGAATACTACCAGAATTGGCAAGGGGAATTCCGCGGGGAATTTGGTCGAGTGTGGCGACCTGAGAGAGAGGGGCGAGATGGAAGACGCGCGTTGGTGGGCAGGCCGCGGGTGCGGGAGGAGGCCGAGCTGCGCGGCCGCGGCGGCGAGGCGAGGGGAATGGACAGGTGTCGCCCCTACGGAGCCGTGTGGGGGCGTTTAAAACGCCGTCCGGCCCGAGGCCGCGACGAAATCTCAACGAGCTTGGGTTGGGTGCGCGCCGGGCAATAAAGTAATAGTCCACCATCTTCCCGCTTTTTGGCCTCGCGCACGCCGCGCCCCGTACACAGACAGGCACACGCGCTCCCAAACAGATCCACGGCCTGCGGGTGGGGCCGGGAGAAACGAAGCCTCTACGGGGGACCGACATGTCAGTCTCGGGCAAGATTTGGTGGGTGCAGCGGCGCGGGGTGGGATAAGATTTTTTAAAGCCCCCGTTCGTTGGACAGAACGTGGTGTGTGGGTGGTGGGCTCCGCCGCTCCGGAGCGCGCAACGTGGCGGCCTCCGCACGACGCTGACGGCTGGCGACGCGACGCGCCACCCAATGGGGGCGCGCAAGGTGGGGGCATCTGGGCGGGCGCAGACAAACTGATCGGACGGCCGGATCGATGCACGTCCGGCCACCGGCCATGACGCGACGCGCACGCGAGCAGGCAGGCGACTCGGTCCATTGTCTGTGTCTCGTCTCGCTGGTGGGCTGCCGGATGTGGGCCGGGCTGCCGCCGCGTCTGTTTCCTTGTCCAATCCAACGCTGCACTGCAGGTGAACTAGTCCGAACTTGGAAGCCCTGGACGACAAGGACGAAGTGAACTAGTTCTCGGAGCACTGCACGAAGGAATGGATGAGCCTCACGTCGACATCTTTGTGGTGATGATGTGATCAATCACGCGCCTGAAGTTTCTTCTCAAACGCAGGCGTACGCGTGTCGTCGCCTCGATAGAGCTGTGACCCGGGTTTTGGAGGCTTCTGTGTTGACACTGCATGCTGTCGGCGGCGCCTACATGTTTCGTTTGATGCAACAGCTCGTCCGGGAACTATTTTTTAAAGTTATCATACTGTGCAATCTGCAGTATATATTTGTTCACGCGACATTTCTATCTTCCGCCAAGTGCCAAGCGAAGCAATTTGTGCTCGTAAGCATTTGGGCGACACTATGTCGCTTTGCCTTCTAGTTTTAAAACGCTCCTTTATTAATCACGAAATCAAGCTGCTTTGCTTCCAAAAAGAGGGGGAAATAAAGAAACGTATTGGATTCGGTAGGCTCCGTGGAGCTCACTACTACCTACTCGCCAGTTATTCAAAAAAATTCTCAAATTATTCCACAGCTTTGAACATTGATATTTATTTGAAAAGATCACAAATTATCATTTATTTTGTTAAATATTAAAATTAGTTTGAGTATGATTTGTATTTTTACATTTTTGTATATTTTTTTAATAAGACGAATCATCACAGTTGTGGAAAAAAATCAAACGTGATAAATATTTGATATCAGAGTAAACTTCTAACGCTTTTTAAAGCACTGCGTAAACTGCTATGTTGAAAAATTATCGCTAATATAAGATCTGGTTGCGTTTCACGTTGAATTTCTTATCTCCTTTTTTCTCTTCCTACGAAAACCTGGACGTAAATCCTTGAAACATATAACAATCGACCCGTGGTGATGCCATGAACCACTCGTACGTCCATTATTGGGACACCTGGTTGAGGCCATTCATCCTGGCGCACTCCCGGCTGACGACGGCGGCCGTGGACGGGCTGCGGCCGAGCACGACGTCGTAGCCGTCGGTCCAGCCCTCCATGCCAGGCTCCATCACCTGCCAGAAGAGCCCCCCGGCGAGCGGCCCTCCCGCGCGCGCCGACGCGTAGATCGCGTCGTACACCATGCCGAAGTAGGCGTCCCGCGCGGCCACCGTCGTGTCGCCGTTGGTGGCTCGCGCGGACCAGCCGAACTCCGCCACCAGCAGCGGCTTCCACAGCACGGCCGCGGCGTCGCCGGCGTGCGCCGCCATCCACCGCCGCATGAACGCCACCTGCGCGTCGCTGCTCGCGCCGGGCATCCTGCATGCACTCATGAAGCCGCCGCCGTCAGTTTAAACGTACGCGCACGCGGCGGTTGCCACCGTTCGCGCCGCGACGGCGGCCGGCGGCCGGCGGCCGGCGGCCAGCCGGCGGTGAGGGCTGAGCTTACCATTGGTCGGAGTAGGAGTGGATGGTGGCGAAGTCGATGCCGGGGATCAGGTTGTTGGAGATGAAGTCGGAGCCGACGGTGGTGTAGTGGCCCGGGTTGAACTGCTTGCGGTCAGGCATGGACTCGCCGTAGAAGCCTTCGAGCCCGATCTCCACCATGTGGTTGGGATCCACGGACTTGGCGTAGCCGGCCATCTCCGTGATCCAGGCCTGCAGGGTTCTCCCGGAGAGGTCGCTCTGGCAGCGAGGCTCGTTCATCAGCTCCCACGCGAAGATGGTCGGGTCGTCCTTGTACGCCAAACCCGTTATCGTGTTCACTCTAGTGAGGACGGCCTATATGTTGCGTATGCATGTGTCGTGTGTGAGGTGTGCACGCAGAACGGCGCGTCAGATCAGGCGTACGTCTCGTGAGCATGATGATGCTATGGTGCAGATGATGACATGTTATGTACCTTGACATGGTTCTTGTAGAACGCCTTGGTCACACTGTTGGTGAAGAAGTCGTCGTCAGAACTCAGGTAGTGCCCCTGCTCCCTTGCCCACTGCACGTACTGATTCTTTCCGCCGTACCCGTCCCAGTTGTTCACCAGGCTCAGAATCAAATGGACCCCCTGCTTCTTTGCTTCAGCTATCACATAGTCGAGACCCTGACAGTCATATACAGAGAGACGTCGACGTTATCATCGTGCGTTCGTTTCTGTTTACAAAAGAACAAGTAATGCAGATGCCAGATGATGTCTGAAGATTAATAAGCAGAATTTTTGAAGACGAGAGCGTTGTTAACTTGCTATTACGCATAACATTATTATATCCACAGAATAAAAACACAAACAATATGAACGGCCGAGATTTTAAACCGGCAGACGATTGAGCTTGCACGGACGTCCGATGCGATGCGACATACCCTGAACACCTCCTCGTCGTACACCCCGGGCGACGCCTGCAGCGCCCGGTAGCCCCCGTCGCTGAACGCCCACGTCCGCACCAGCGTCGCGCCGAGTCGGGCCGCCTCCTCCAGTGCGGCAGTCGCCTTGCTCCGGTCGGCCGGGTCCGCCGCCATGTACATGAGCCAGTACGCGTTGAAGCCGTTCGAGTAGAACGGCCGCCCACCGAGCGTGAACCGCGTCCCGCTCGCCCTCGCAAAGGCGGCGCTGCGGCCGGCGTTGTCGTCGGCGCCCTCGCCGTCGGCGCCGTGGCCGGCCCGCACGAATGCGGTGGCCGCTAGGGCTACGACGGCCAAAGTCCGCAAGATCACCCGTCTGCTCGCCATCTTTTGTACTCAATCATCCAACGTCGGTAGGTACGGTCGACGTACAAGATGCAATCTTGGCAACGCGAACGTAACGGCGATCGATCTGTGTTAGTTCTCGCTTCGTAGATGTGGGTGTCTTTGCTTGTGCATGGTGGGAGTAGTGCGTGCGCATATATAGGGACGGGCCGGGGACGACGATCGACGGCCATGGCTATCTAGGGCGGAGGCGAGGGGCCATGCCGTTGCATGCTTGCGTACGTGCGTTGTATAGGTCGTTGCCTCTTCGAGTCCCGTCTTAATTAACACTACGCTAGCACACATGCATGGCATGAAAGCGCGCGTAGTAGATGTGCACGGGAAGATTAGGATTTATTTGGAGGAAGACAAAAGGATGTGCCAGTTGTTAAGAAACTCTAACTCTCATTAGGGTTACGTAGGACTGTGGGCTTATACCAAAAATATACCCCAAAGAATTCTCCATTTCTATATAAATTACATCTATTCTATATAACCTATGTAAACACACGCCAATAAGTGTCCTTAAATATATATATTTCAACATTCAAGCTATCCACGCATCACCATCCACTAGGACCATATGTTGATATCTTCCATCGATCTTCTGTGGCTAATAATATCTATGTATACAACTATTAGTTCTTGCAAATACATCGCTATAAAATCTAGAGAGGCATGCAACTACAATATATATTTTTTTACCTTAGAAATTTAGTCCATCCATTAGGACCATCTACTGATGTCTTCCATCGATCTTCTATGTCGAACGACATCTATGAATGCAACTATTAGTTCTTCCAAATACTTCGCTATAAAATTCAGAGACGATCTATGTTGGCATGCAATCATAATATAATTTTACCTTAAAATTTTAGTTTAAAACTTTCGGCAGCAACGCGCGGGATATCACTTAGTTATATATGAAGAAATGAAGAGACTAGAACCTATACCTATCGCTCGTGTGTATCTGTCGTGGATCAGGGATATGATGGGAGACCGAATCTATAATTTCTCTACGCCTAATCTGTTGCTAGAATGAAGGAAAACGGATCTGCACCGTTGTTTCTTAACACGCTATCGGCATGCTCTACCTCATCATCATCGTGTTACTGTAGGATGCGATTTGTTATGCATTAACTCTTCGTCGTGCGAGCAGGTCCTGGTCCAAGCTGTACGCGACAGGCTTCAATTTCTTACGTCAACGGAGGTGTAAACTGTGACAAGCCTTAGGCTGGATCGTGGCTTAAATTCAGTCGGTTTGCTTCAATCTAGCAGATTGATGATGCATGGTCTTTTGATCTGTTAATTCACGAGGAGGCAAATTCCGTCGCCGTTGCGCTCTTGCAGGGCTGCTGCGGCCACCTGTGCATGCGCAGCAAGACACCCGATCGTGCATTCTGTTGGGCCGCCAGAGCCACGGCCTACGGGTGTCATCGCGTGGCCGCAATTTGCTCGCAGACAGGTCTATTGTTCCTTGTCCCGTGTGATTATTCATGCCAGGCATGTACCTTAATTAACCGTGCAAGCTATGAAGAACAGCAAATGCGTGCAAGCCACCGGCCAGTTTCTTGATCCTCTTGCAAGCAAGAGGAAACCATTAATCATGGGGTCATGATAATCAAAGACTTGGATTCTTGGGGGATCCACGTACAGGCCAGCATGAAAGTTTCTGTTCGTTTCGTTCATGTCTACGGCCACAGCATGCACTTGCCACGCCATGCGCCGCGTACGGCGCGCTAGGTTTGCCGACGCTTCTCGAAGATGTGGATGTCTTTGCTTGTGCATGGGAGTAGTACGTGCGCATATATATAGGGACGGCGACGACGATCGCCCGCCATGGATATATAGGGCGGAGGCGAGACGCCATATGCCGGTTGCCGATGCATGCTTGCGTGCGTGCCTGTCGTTGCCTCTTCGGGTCCCGTCTTGATTACCAACACTAGTACGCTAGCACACACATGCATGGCATGAAAGCCTGTGTACGTAGTGGATGTGCGCGGCCGGGAGGATTAGGAGACGGCCGGCCGTTTAGTTGGAGGAAGATGGAAGGATGTGCCAATATGCCCCATGCTGCTGGTTCGTCAGTCGTCACTCTCACACACAGAGGATGAGAGGAGGTTGTGCAAGCAGTTGTATGCGTGATGACGCGACCCGCAGGTTCTGAATAGTGCTAGCAAACTGAATGTGGGAACAAGGGTCATATACTGTTGTTGGGGAGTTTCAATAGACGCCAACCATAACAATCAACCTGAAGCTCATGAAAGATTAAGTGAAGAGAGCAAGCCACATTCTAATAAGGGTGCAGTTCTGTCCTCTTTTCATTACCGCATCAAGCCTCCATGATTTCCATTACATACACAATTCCAGGAAAGATACACATCAAGCGGCTGAATATATCAGCTCAATCTGGTTTTAACTAGCATGAAGCTCATGAAAGGCGCTTCTTCTACTGGGTGTACAGAGATTGATTCACCCAGACTACAGATTGCAGTCCATATCATTAGTTACATGAGTGGATCTCAGTCGATGACTTCTACGCCTCTGCTGCACCATATCAATATCGCATCCATTGGGCTGTGCAAACTCTCTTTAACAATTAAGTCTTGTAGTCAAAATCCAACTGACTTCCCCTAGCACATTTGAAGTCAAACGTCCATATCTGTTGCCTGACGAGCCGTGATGATACTCTTGGGAAAGATAAGGCACTCCTAGTATTAGAAAATGTTTTAGATAATAGTTTAAAAGCTAATAAAGTTCATTAAAATAATGAATAGGGAAGTACAGGGAGCAAAGCATAGTCGTTGAACTAGTGGGAGATTTAGGTGTTAAATTGTACAAATGCCAAAGTACTCACCGAATAGAACATTGTCCATTGCTGGACCCACAGCCACCAAATACACCACAACTAGCAAGCCCGGTAGCTAAAGCAGCAGCTGAAAGGCTTCCCAGTTTTGACAAAGGATGGTGCCTTCTTGGCTGCCCTCACACTACACTGATCTTCACTAGCAGAAACTACACTTCGCATGTCTTGTGCTTTCTTCTGAGCAGAGCGGAGTTTCCCTAAAATTTTGTCCATCGATGATGATCTTTTCTTTTCAAGTTTCATCTGAAGAACATAGGGTTTAGCACGATAATTTTATAAATAATAGACATGGCGAGGGATTGAAACATTCAGCAACTATAGATGTGAACCACAAACAATACCTCCAACTTCCGAATAGCTGCCTCTGCTTTTGCTTTCTGTAGATTTTCCCAAGCAGTGATCTTTGCTTCCTCCCTTTTGCACCTGAATACAAACAACCAGGTCTCAAAATACAACTTGTAGCAGTTTATATCCACAACTATGAGCAATTATTAAAATATTCTGAAATAGCAAAAAGTCCTTCTGTAAGACAAAGCACATGGCTTCTATGATTCTTAGATTTTCTATCTTTTAACCCAAGCAGTGGAATCGGCATGTAAGTGTCTAGACTTTCTATCTTTTAATACAATGATACACAGATCCCTGCGCTTTCGAGAAAAAAAAATGAATTCTTAGATTTTCTAATTCAACGACACTTCCTAGATCTTCTTCTCCTTTGCAGGTCGCTTTGGCCTAGTACTGTTCTACGTAGGTTGGAGCATCAAGATTTATTCATGCAGGTTTCAAAAATTAGTGCAGGTGGCCACATAAAAAACAGGCTTCGTCTTAAAGGATGGAATTACAGAATCCTGGATGGCTAGGAAACTTGTTGAACCAGTTCTCACAGAGGTACACACTTGACCTGAGAACACCTGGGTTCGAGCTTAGGAATGGAACTTCAGGATATTATCATCGAACACAAGTTCTGATGCTATCTCCTATGGTGACTGCCAATAATCACAAGCTTGGAAGGAGAACTGGAAGAAGCTGACATCTGGTCAAGGCTGAAGTGGGGGACAGTCTTGATTCTAAATAAATAAATAAATAAATAATGAACGCTCTACCCACCAAGCTATTGCTCGGTTCTCATTCATCATAAAGAATACATCAAGTGATATCCAGTATTGTGCCACTAGCTACATGCTCATATCCAGTATTGGGCCACTATCTACATGTAGAATGAAATTAGGCAACTACCACTCATGCGGGCAAATTTCAAGTGTCACCTCAGCCCAAAATCTGCATTTTACTCCATCAGAGCCTGACTTCAAATTATCTTTCTCTAAACCACAAGATGTTGGTTGTTTGACTAATGACACTAACAGCATATTAGCAGGCCATATCATAAGAGTAAAATCTGCATTCAGTGGCACCCTTTTTACTTAGTCCTTTATGTGAGTTTGAACAGATATTATAGACATAGTATATTTTCAACAACATTGAGCTGCCTTTTCTTAAGAAACATGACAAAATAACAGTTACTCACTCCTTTGCAAATTATAGTTCAGTTTGGATTTGTCCTAAGTCAAATCTCTCTAAAGTTGACCAAGTTTTAGAAAAATATATTAACAATACAATTGGAGCACTATATTTGTTTGCATTAGTTCAACTACAAAATAGGCAGTGGTGAAAAATTGGATTGTTAGAAGATAGCATGGAAAATGTAACAATATCTTACTTTGACATGCATCTTTCCGTTTCTTTTTCATCAAAAGATGGAGCCCGAGTTTCGATGGTCTTCTTCCTCCATTCAATGATATTTGTTGACCGCTTATCAGAGCCTCGAGTTACATGTCGCTTGGACCACCGGGTCACAGTTACTTGGTCATCTACCTCCACGTCCCTAATTTCAGGTTTAAGCATATGACTATTTGCTTCTTTTCTTAGATGTCCGGATGGCAGACTGGAGCACGAATGCCTTGCTTTAGGAGAAGATATACTATCCTCAGGACTCATTTGTGTAGCAACATCTTTCTTTATGATTGGACTTGAAATCATTGAAGTTGTTTCCCTCTGGCCATGCAGTTTATCATCTGTGTTAAGATGGAAAGACATCAAGATTGATTTTACTCAAAAGAGAAATGGTCAATAGATATCGGAGAAAAAACTGAAGCTAGTTGATTAAAGCATGAATTCCTATTCTATTTTCATTTTAAAATTTTCCCTGGTTGTTCATGGAAGGTAAGACAAAAATATCATATCTGTTCTATGTTGCACTCAGCCACTTCAAATAAGAACAAAATGGTTTCTTGAAAAGAATATTTGACTTCCTATGTCGTAAGCAGTGTCTTAAAAACGCGACATGAGTAGGCAGTGGTTTGGTCTGTGGAGTGATTATCAAAACAGTGATCGTAAGCAACTCTATTAGTTTCATAGGCCAGCCAAACTGTTAGAGACAATGTCAAAACAGTTAGTTCCTTTCTGGGCGCGTCTGTGTCTGTTAACTAACGCCCTTGCTAGGGTCATGGACTCATGGCTTGTACTCGGACCGGTGTTTTCTATCTTTAATACAATGACACGCAGCTCTCTTGCGTGCTTGAGAAAAGAAAAACAATGTCAAAACAGTAGATGATATTTTGAAACAGGCATTAACGCCCTAGCCGTGGGTATGGCTTGTATGTGGACCGGGTTCTCTATCTTTAATACAATGCCACACAGCTCTCCTGCGGGTTCAAGAAAAAATTATTTGAAACAGGTGCTGGAGAGCTGATCGAGTAAGTTAAAGATCTCAAGCTGATAACTCCTCATAACAACGACAGTCCAAAATTCACACAGAGAACATCACAAGTTTTTAGTAAAATGAATAGGAACGTCTGCAATCTTAGAAGATTAACATATAGTGACAGTATTTGTCCATATAATACACATGCAACTATTTTATTCATCAATGTTTCTGAATGACCAGATAAAATGCAGATTAGCAGAAATGTACATAGTTAAGGCTGTAGTAGGTAAAGATTCTTAACAAGGTAAAAATTAAAAAAGGACTTTAAAAGTTTAAACTGAAAGCAATTGACACTTCAACTTTCAAATTTACACAATTGAATTGGCATGTCCAAATGAACAGTCCAAGCTTCAGTACGAAATTAAACATAAGCAAAGCAGTGACAACCAACAATCAGTTACTTGGAATTTCAGATCATACTTGAAAAAAACAACTTTATCAGTAGCCAAATAAAAATCAAGCATGCTCATGGCTTGAAAAAACAAAGGAATGAACTAGAAGAACAAAACAGAAAAAAAAGCAACAGAAATCAAGAAAAAGAAAATTATGTAGTTAAGAAAATGTTTAACTAAAGGGAAAAGGCTAAATCAAACCTTGTGTGGTTTCTTCTGATATATTAGCAAAAGCAGATGCCTCCATAAGTGTTTCTGTCCAGGCATGGATGCTTGCAGATCTTAGTATATACGGCTCCTTCTCGGCGGAGTAGGATCTACTGCTGCCATCATCACCGCATTTGCCTCTTCCACTGCTGAAGTCACCAATGCGTCCATGCTCCGGTATGAGAACCCCAGCAGAGAAAGGTGAATGCGCTGCAAAATTAGCTGCAGCGAGAACACCATCAAAGCAAGGAATGAGCGGTGAAACAGCTGCATAAGCTCCAGGAATGCCAGCTGGGTGGCCAAGTGGTCCACTCTTCGACTTGGGCCGTCTATGATGCGGAGCCGGCGCAGACATCCTTCCAATCCCATCGCAGGAAACCGGACTCAGGATCCACTTCTCTGCATCCTCCCACTTCGATGGCAGCTTCCTCCCATTGTTAAAGGGAAGCACAACCCCACTGCCCCCATACCTTCTATTGCTACCTGTGCCCAGAGGCACGCGCTCTGAACTCCAGCCCTTGGAGTACTGCATGCTGCCTGCGCAATGCCGGTTGTAGTTCGGAGTCCCGGGGCTCGGGAACGTGCCTGTTCCTGTGCCTGATCTGCTCCGGGATGATGCCGTTGAGCTCTTGCTCATTCCTCCCTGGTTAGGCCCAATCAAACACCTCGGCGAGAGCACTAGCAGCTCAATACCTCCGGCACCACTGAGCTCATGTGAGGCCGGCGGCCGCACCAGCGCAGACCCGTCTGACTTGAGTCGCCGCTGCTTCTGGCACTCTACCAACCAAACAGATTCCACCATCAATAATCAAAAGCAATCGCTTCCACCAGTTCACCGCAACACAAGCAACATTCTAGTCAACGAGATTACCTTTTAGCGAGTAGGAGAACGAATCATTTGCTGCTTCCCTCACTTCCTCCGACTCGACCGAGCTCGCACCACCCCTCCCTTCTTCCTCGTCTGCGCGAGAAAGCTGTTAGAACGCACGGCGACAAAAAAAATGAGGTAGGCAATGTGCGAGCACTGGGATATCATCGGGGTGAAAACGCGACGCACCTGGCGCAACCGTGCCCCGCGAGGCGAAGCCGCTGCCGCAGCCGCCGCTGGGGAGTGGCAGCAGCGCGGAGTGCGGCGGATCTGGATCGGCCGCGCCCGCGCCGCGTGTTCCCACCGTCTGCAGAAAGCGCCAACGGCAGAGTTGTCACGTCACCGCACGGCAGCAAAGACGAACCGAACCGAAACGGGTGAGGCGCGGCCGCGGCGGCTTCCGGAGGCCCGCAGCCAGCGACACGACGAGGCGGAGCGCGCGACCCCCTCGGCCGCCCGCCCCGGCGGAAACGACCAAAAATGCAATGATAGTAAAGCGACGAAGGCGAGCACGCGGTGGCCGGTGAGGTGAGCTTTCGCTTCGTTTCAAATCCGCGCCCCCTTTTTGGCTTTTACGCTTTGCTTAGCCGGAGGGTCTCGACGCCATCGCCTACCTCGGATCCCATGTGGGCTAGGCGGCCGCGGTACACGCCAAGCGCGCGTTTGGAAATTTGGATTTGGATCTATTGACTTACCGCGCCCTCGCCTGCTCCGCGAATAGTTAACTAATTGATCGGGGCGCGCCATGCCCGGACCATGTGGAGGTTGACAAGTGAGAACTCAAAAATGCGGGGGGAGACAAAGAGGGAGGGATAGAGGTTTTACTGCGGCGCCGGCCGGTCGCCTCCGCCTGGGCGGCGGCGGCTGCTGCTTCTTGCGGCGGCGGTCGGGCGGATGCTTGGCGCTCGCGCGGGCGGGGCCGGTGCCGGTGCCGGCGGCGGGCAACCCTAGCGCGGGCTCCGGGCGAGGCATGCTCCGCCGCGCGGTCGCATTCCCCGAGGAAGGAGACGACGCCAGTGGAGACCGGAGAGGAGCGGAGCGGAGCGCCGCGGGGGTTCGCGGGATTAAAAATGGCGCGTGGATGGGAGGGTCTGCGGTCGCGGCCCCACTATACTACATTCTCTCGCAAGTTTCTGCCATGGCTTGGATTGGAGCCGTGCCGCCGTGTGCCGTTTGCTGCCGAGCCGAGCCGAGCCGAGTCGAGTCGACCGGCGGCGAAACGGAAACGAGGAGCTTGTGTTCTGAACGCAGCGCGACAAGTCAAGCATGCGTGGCATACTGGCGCTGCCCTGCCGGTGTCAGGTCAGCCGTGCGTGAGGCGCGTGCGCGGTGCACGCGGCGGCCTGGCCACACGAGCCAACAGTCGCCGTGCTTCTTCGTCCGTCGTCACGTATCTGCAGTAAACTAACGAAGCGTCATATTCCCAATGCTCACCGGCGACGCGGCGTTCAAACAAATGCTCCTCGCACTCTCTCGCTCTCAGAGCAGAATCCCAGGCAAGGCAGGCCCCGTGACCCGTGTTGTTGCTGTTCGGCAGCGTCAACAACAGCCGGCAGCCCGGCGCGGGACCGGCACCGGCACCGGCACCGCGCCGGGCCGGGTTGGCTCTGGCTGCCGCCGACGACGATCGACGAGTGCGGCAAAGTGGACAAATTTTCAACCGGGGCAGAGGCCATCTCGTCAGGCCACCCATCAAGTTTTCGACACAGGCAAGCAGGGGGGTCCCGGCGTCTGATGCGCGGGAGCCCGTTTGTCAGCGCTGCTGTGCACGGCGGCACAGGAGGAAACGGGTCCCCCTCGGAGGAGTTTTCTTGACTTGGCGCGAATCTTTTTGTCGGAGGTGGGGAGGGGGAGACAGGGGAGCGGATGCCCCACACGCACCCAGTTGTGGCTGGCTGACCAGCACGTGGTCGCTGCCTGACTGTGGCCCGTTCGTCATGCTCGTGCACCGGTGCACGGACGGGACGAGGTGAGCTGCACCGCCACAGGGGGCCACGCACGGCCACGGGCTACACTGTTCCTTTTTCTCGTCCGCTTGCTTCGAGTTGCCAGCCAGCGCCGTGGTCGGCACTCGGCAGGCAGAGGCAGGTGCGGTGCCGTAGCCGCGTGCTGCCTGCAACGGCAATGCGCCGCTGTGCCTGTGCAGCAGCATTTTCCACTGTGTGTCTGCTTTTCACCCTTTCTAGTGGTACCGCTGCGCCCAGTAAAACTTTTTCTTCGTGATCTAGGAGGCAACTTTCGGTGACCTGGACTTTACGCTCAAGTAATCCTACTCGTCTCGATCTACTACTATAGTACTGTTCGTGCTCGCTCCAAAGACTCCGAATTCTGCTCTGGTTGCAGCCTGTAGCTCGATCTGCAACAACTGTCTTCATAGTTCATACCATATCCCCTGCATTTTTGCCCTTGTTTTTCCTGTTCTAGCTCCGTTTTTACACGGATGAGGCTGACTAGCCGCATGCGCGTGTGGCGGCTTAGATGATGGATCATGGACGGCAGAGAGCCCGTGCGATCATTGCTCCGCACGGCCCCTGGTTCCTTTCAGAGTGACACAAAACACACGGCCTGTGCTCTGCATCGTGCGTGAGCGAGAGGTGATGCTTTCAAGAACGAAAAAGGTCGCGTGGAAAAGCGGTGACCATCACTACCAGTGCCAGGGTTAGTGCAGTGCTTCATTACTGTATCACTACTGGAAAGCGAGTACTACAGTGCACTTGAGCACCGGCGCATTTCTATCAGTACTGTCCCTCTGATACTTCATCAGCTCGGCTGCTGTACCGGTTCTTGTTTGTTGTGATCGATGCTGGGTTAATGACGGCGGATGGGATGGGATTTGATGCAACAAAAGGCCTTCTGATCACGCACATGGAACCGACGACCCGTTGGGACGGTGTCATCTCCGCCTAGCGATTAGCGGGATCTCTGCGTCGTAACATTGGATTAATTTGTGCTCCATACTGTACAAGAATTGGCACAAAAGGTTGTCAGCCTTTTGTGGAAGTACAAAGCGCTGGCTAGGTTAGACTATCCTCACCAGATGGCCCATTGAACCGTTCATACGCTCTGTCTGCAGTGTAAAACAGTGTTTTGGTCATCCATTTTGGGTTCCTCGGTAAGCATGGTCATAGCAGTTGAAATTGCACGAGATGTTGAGAACCAAACATTGCACTCGGCATTCCCGTTTAGAGTAGAACAAATGATAGGGCACGTGTATAAAACGGGGAATATACCTAAATCTATGTCTAGTTTAGATTTTGGGGAAGAAGGCACACTAGCTAGGATAGGCAAAAGAAGAAGAGGACGGACCAATGTGATATGAAAAGATCAACATATATTTTCTTATCCCATACACAACTCTGAACTCCGCTTCCACCCTTCCATGACCTTTCATCGTGCTATTGTCACTAGGGTGCCTAAAGGAGAGTGCA
The DNA here is from genome assembly GCA_022530915.1 of Paspalum notatum. NCBI lineage: Eukaryota > Viridiplantae > Streptophyta > Magnoliopsida > Poales > Poaceae > Paspalum > Paspalum notatum. Next base: position 3,417,441 of record CM039687.1, on the reverse strand, counting down.
AAACAGTGCAGAGGCATTATACAAGTAGTAGAATTTCAAATAAAAGGTATGATAAAAGATTAAATAGACGTCTTGGTGTCGTTACCCTCAGTACCGCCTAAGATATATACACATCGGGAAGGGAGGACAAAGGCACATTGTAATGCGCTCCTCCAAAATGCTAAACTAGTAAATATGTGTAAAAATTCATGATGTTTACCCTATGTATCTAAAGTTTATGAAACCATCAGACGTTTGCACCCCGTCTAGTTTGTTCCAGCTTCACCACCAATACAAATCTAAAGTTTATGCAACCACAAGACGGTTGCACCCCCGTCTAGTTGTTCTAGCTTCACCACCGATACACGTTGCAACTATTTTGTGTTTTTGAGTCAACCTAAAATGTTTACAAACAATTAAGATGTTGTTTTTTAAAATTAATTGATATGGAAAAATAAAACATAGATCCCACCAATAATTAATAAGTTGACCCATCCCAAGCAATGAACAACACTTCGCTCGGGAATCTTCGGTGCCTTTTCGGTCCACCGATGCATGAGGTCCACAATCCATCATCCCCTCTCTTTTTCTCTAGGCAATATTGCGGTACTTAATTTAGCTCATATTTGGGGTTTTCCACCTTAAATTTTATTGCCTGATTGACTTATGTTATTTTGGCAGCAGTAGGTCCATCTTCGGGGAGAGGATGTCGATGGGGGAGGACTGAGGGTTGAAGACGGTCCACCAAATGTCACGATCCTAGACAACTATAGACGTGACACGCAGAGGATTGAGGTCGGCGGCGCCGTCTCAGGTGGAGAGACGAGGAAGGAAGAAGCAGCAGCAAGGGGTTTGGAGATAATTGTTTAGTTCATTTCTCGATACCCATACCTCTGGAATCTCTTGCATACAACCCAATACGGAAATAGGCACATAGGCCCAATACTGATAACCACTTAGCTATTTCTATTACATGTTCAAAACATGGGCCATGACACGATGGGCGGGAAGTATGCCGAAGGAAGCGCTTAGGGTCGGGGAAGATGACAGGGCAGCGATAGCGCTGCGTAGCTCGCAGCGGCCAAATAATTCAACTTATAAAAAATAAATAGAAGTGGATATATAACTAGGAGTAGCTAGCTAGTATGCGGTAGGTCAGTAGGTGGTACAATCCATAAAGGTTTGCGCCAAATAGCCAAGTTGTCATGTTGGTGGACTTGATTTATCTACCGAATCTCCGATCCTATGTCGAAAATACATAAATCTGCATCGTCTGCCATCAAGTTCTTCATGAAGTAGATCTGGTTCCCTTTGAGCCCCAGGGGGCTCGCAGGGCAGGCGGCTGCCATGTTGGCATCCTCCAAGAGGAACACGGCGTCTCCAATGTCATGCACCCTGCACCAGGTTTCGGTCGAGAAATCCATCTTGTACATTTGGATAGCGCCAATGTTATTTGGGTTGAAATCGACAACAAAGATGCCGACTAGAAAGAGCTCGTCGTCGTTCATCTCCACCAACCATGTTCTTCCTGAGCACATCTCACCAGGGAAAGCCACCAAGCAGACATCAAAATACTGGAACTCGGGCTCTGAAGAGGAGCTGGGGAAGGTGATGGCGCACATGTCCTCGGGTGAGCTGATAAAGAAGAGCTCCCCCTGAATGACAACAATGTTGGAGATGACGCGCTTGGTAACAGGCTCTCCTGGCACCTCATAGTCCCCGACGTCGTATGTGTAGCGGCTCCACCGGCGGTCGCCCTCACCGGCGGCGGCGACGACCTGGCAGTACCATATGTTGGGCTCCAAGAGGTCGAAGAGCACGACGTGACATCCGGGATAGGTTGCGTCCTTGTACGTGAGAAGGCACTTGCAGTCCATAGGGATTTCGTCGTCGTCGCCGCCGACGTCTGGTAGAACAATCTTGTCACAGGTGCGAGGGTTCCATAGCCACGCCGAGGACGACAGGGCCTTCACCAGCAACCAGCCCTGGGCGGTGGTCCAGCACATATTCTTGTTCGCGACAAGGTCAGGCTCCATGTCGCTGGTGTTCAAGAGCCTATTCTGGGACACGCTGTACGTGAGGAGCGTCTCCTCGCCGTCGTCGTTGTCGCCGTTGCCATTGTCCTACTGCTTGAGGCCGCTTTGGTGGTGAAAGACTAACAAGGGCAATAAACAGCCAGGCATCGTCGTCTTGCCGCCTTCATCGCAAGCGGGGGTGTCTGCCTGCTGTTCCACCATGCTCTTTTCTTCGATCTCTTATTATTTGTGGGTCGTCGTCGCGTTTGGGCTGCAGAGACGACTAGAGACAGATCGATATGAATCAGGTGCGCCCGTACCTGCTGATATATATATAGCACTAATCAATTAGTGGCGGATCTAGGATGTAAAAGTCGGGGGTGCTCATTTTCATCTTCCTCTTTCATTTTCCCATTTTTCTCTTCTATTTCTTCACATTTTTTACTTATTTTTCTTTGTTTATGTATAAATATTGTAGGGGGTTTCCATTGTTCGCGTGGGGGTAGAGGTTGCTGGAGCACCCCCAGCCCCACGCTGGATCAATCAAGAGGCCAAGCCAGGGTTGGGATCGGACATGCATGTCGGTGTTGGATCCCCTTTCCTTCACAAGCACGCACGACGTGTAACTTGGTCTTCCTTGACTGCTTCACGAACACGACATGCACCGATCGAGATGCGTATATTTTCCTAGCCTGGCCCACCTGAGCTGACATGGCCAGGCCTTTCTGAACAGATGATGATTGATGGCTAGCCTTTAGGGGCCTAAGGCTATCTCCAATGGTGAGGATTTGAGGATTTCTCTAAACACCGTTTGACACTGTTTGATATAAATACTACACTATAGACAGAGTGAGGGATAGTTGAAATAGTGATAGGGAGTGTGATTTGAATAGTGCCATTGAAGATAGCCTGATACAGTAGCATTTTCAGATACGATTCTCTCTCTCTTGCAAATTTGGCCCAACTCTACTATGAAAGGCACGGCCCAAACCTTAGCTCCTCGATCGCGTGCGTTTGGTCAGACCCAGGGGATCCCCAGACCCAGTCACCCAGAGGGCCAGAAGCCCACAACCCAAATCCACTTCCACAGCAGTTCCGACTTCCGCTCCTCCAAGGCCGCGGGCGTCGTCTCTCCCAGCGCCGATCGAAGTAAGCGATGGCGGCGGCGCCGGCGGAAGCAATGGACGTCGAGGCGCCGGTTAGACCTTCGCCTACCGCCACGACCACCAAGCTGCGCTCCCCGCACGACCTCCTCGCTGAGACCCGCGCTTCCATCGAGAAGGTCGCCGACCGGATGCTCGCCATCAAGAGGGATGGCGCCCCCAAGTCGGAGCTCCGCGAGCTCGTCACGCAGATGTCTCTTCTTCTCGTCACACTCCGCCAAGTACGTTGTCACGCCCCAGAACCCTATCTCTCATGCCAAAACCCTAGCTGTAGATCTGTGGTGGTAATTTGAGCTGGATTCGCGTAGGTGAACAGGGAGATACTGATGGAGGAGGACAAGGTGAAGGCGGAGACGGAGGCTGCGAAGGCGCCGGTGGACTCCACGACGCTGCAGCTGCACAATCTGCTGTACGAGAAGAACCACTACGTGAAGGCCATAAGAACGTGTCTTGACTTTCAGACGAAGTACCCGGGGATAGAGCTTGTGCCCGAGGAGGAGTTCCAGCGTGCTGCGCCAGCAGACATCCGTGAGAAGACCCTCGCTGCTGACGCATCCCACGACCTCATGCTCAAGCGCCTCAACTTTGAGCTCGTCCAGGTTGTGTATTGTTATCCGTTGCAATCCTATTAGTGACTACTTGATTCCAATTTGCTGTGCTCTGCAGCTACGCTTAGTTTCCACTTTGAGGGACTATTAAATACGAATCGGCTGCATTTCAAACTAAGGGAGCTATTGGTAAATCATACACTGTTTTAAGCCTAGCATACTGGATTGTTTTGGGAAATTGAATCTATACCCGATAGGGATGAAGTTCCACCACCGCTTGTGTTTGATGCAATCACCCTGGTGGATTTATTGTTGCCTTGGCAAGCTGATTCTCCACACATCTTTTGTTGAATTGTATTCTTCTGTGCTTGAACTCCTTTTAACTTTTAGATCCTAGGGGACTAGTTCAATTTTCACTTATTAAAGTCTTTGCATTGTGTTCATCACTATTAACTAATACTTTTACATATTAACAACTGCTATAATTTATTTTAACTTTTAATAAGATTACATATATTCTTCATGCAGCTCAGTTTTAGTCTCATGCTTAAGTTGGATCATTGCCATGTCATATGTGACGTTCATTTGTGCGTTGCACTTTTTTTTTTTATTTTGCTTGCCACATGATTTGAGCTTCAAGAGAGCAGTTCTATGTCCTTGAGAGGTGGTGCTAGTGTTCTCATTTGTGCTGTTTTCTTTCTAGCCCCTAAAACAAATTTTAATTCTGAACCAGAGGAAAGAGTTGTGCAAGCTACATGAGAAATTAGAACAACAGAGGAGCAGCTTGCTAGGGACAATTGCTAATCAGAAAAAGTTCCTTTCAAGCCTTCCATCGCATTTGAAATCATTGAAGAAAGCATCATTGCCAGTGCAGCAGCAGTTGGGAATGCAACATACTAAGAAACTAAAGCAGCACCACGCTGCTGAGTTACTTCCAACCCCGCTTTATATAGCATACACCCAGTTGTTAGGGCAGAAAGAAGCATTTGGAGAGAATATTGAAGTAGAGATCACAGGAAGCACAAAGGATGCCCACATATTTGCTCAACAGCAAGCCAAGAAGGAAAGTGGTATGTATGTATTTGCTTGATATATTTAACAGTTACTTGTCCTTGTGGAGTTGGGATTAGTCTATATTGTAAGAACCCTTGATCCCATTCCTATTTTAAAAAGCAGTGAATCTATGTTGTAAGAATTCTTGATCCCATTAGATATCTATTGCATGGCTGCAATCTAGACACATTCCTCTTTAAGATGTACACATTCCTTTTTAAGCCTACTGCTTTCATAAAAAAACAATGTGGTTGGTGTTTCAGACATTTAATGTTGAACTAGCAGCTTGTGTTCAGTATTTTGTTGCTGCGTAGCAATCTTTAGCAATACTTTTTCCAAAAGGCCCTAGTCTATTTGAATACTCGTAAGTAGTTGCTTTTTCTACACAACTATTCGTCTAAGTTTTAGACTACATGCAAATAAAACTGTGTCAAATTGCTGAATTGTCTGTTCCTACAGCGTCGTGTTGGGCTCTGAGATCTTCCTGATCTGAATTGTCTTGTATGCATTTGGTAGCAGGCAATTTATCAAATGGCGACAACAACAGAATGGATGATGATGTAATTGATGATGAAGAAGATGCTCAGAGAAGAAGATCAAGATCCAAAAGAAATGTGAAGGAAGCTAATAATCCAGCAGTGGCATATCAACTTCACCCACTTAAAGTTATTCTCCATGTATATGATACTGAAGATTCTGGTACCAAACGCCGTAAACTCATCACCCTGAGGTTTGAATACTTGGCAAAGTTGAATGTTGTTTGTGTTGGAATCGAAAATTCAGAGGGTCTGGACAGTAATATCTTGTGCAACCTATTTCCAGACGACACTGGTTTAGATCTTCCTCACCAGGTATGTAATTTGATTCAAAGCAGATGATTTTGATTGCTAGTTACGTAACTTCTGGTACCTGTTTTTAGTTTATATATCTGCCTTCACTTCCATTTTGACTGTGAAATGTTTTTTTACTACATTCATACCTTCTTGGTGGTTAACATTCATGCCAGCTGGAATAGTTGACTTTGTTATTAAATTTCTGCAGATGGCTAAGATTTACGCCGGGCAGGCTCCAAACTTCAGTGACAAGGATTCAAGGCCATACAAATGGGCACAACATTTAGGTGGTATCGACTTTTTGCCCGAAGTGCCTCCATCTGCTGTGGATGATTCTAACAGAGCATTGAGCAGTGCTGATTTGTCATCTGGGCTTGCTCTATACCGTCAGCAGAATCGCGTGCAGACTATTTTGCAGAGAATCCGCTCCCGGAAAGTTGCACAGATGGCTCTTATGTGAGTCGCTGCTCTACAGTATTTGGTGTTTAGGACATCGATGACAAAATCTGGATGGTAGATTAGCCTAGGATTGAGTGTAATTTGACCGATGATTTTGGTCTAATGATGCTTTCCTTCATTGCACATGTCTTTCTGAGATATGGCATACTTAATGAATCATTTATCGGGTGGAGTTTGTGAAATGCCCCAGTTATAGCTTTTTAATGTGTTCTCTATTCATCATAAACTAATCTTGGCAGCCATTGTTCTAATGTTACTTATGACTGCTATACATTGCTTGTTTAATTGGTAGCATCCCTTTGAAGTTTTCGAGTCTGTTTGATGACAGGTGGCAACTTGATTATTTGACAAAGCTGAAGTGGCCTCGGATAGAACATAGTAATGCACCATGGGCATCACGCAGCCCACTGTGCAGTCTGCATAGTTGGTCATTGACAGGTTCTTTTCCTGAGCCATTGCCTCGTTCTAGTTTGATGGTAAGTGGGGCTGCAAGCAGTGTTGACAGTGATGTAGAGAGATCTATAACAAACTGGGAAGAAACTGAGGGTACCAGGGAGGATGGGGAGCTTCCAGTTGTGGTTCCTTCTGAGAATGAGCCAAGTGGTTCTACAATTTTGCACTCTGAAGTGTCACCTGAGATTCGGAGTCATTCTAGAGGTTTATCCTTGATATCAAAGAGTTCAACACCATCAAAGCTAAGCATCTCACACAGTTTTGGAAGGAACGAAGATGATCTTGATCTCTTGATGTATAGTGACAGTGAGTCAGAGGACCTGCCCTGCATTCTTGAAGAAACTGAAAAAAGTAGCCCAATTATAGACAAATCATGGGAGAACTATGCTTCCAAGGAGTTCACCATGGTTTTGAGCAAAACTATGAAGAATGGTCCAAAAGTTATGCTGGAAGCCAAGGTATACCATGCATCACTATCTGTTTTAAGCCATCATGCATCTCTCCTTGCTCTTGCTTTCTGACATTATGACTTAATAAATCACAGGTTAAGATAAGCATGGAATATCCTCTTAGGCCTCCCCTTTTTGGATTGCGTTTGCTCTCAGAGAAGTCTGAAACTTTAAAGTGGTACAATGACCTTCGTGCTATGGAAGCTGAGGTTTGTCCTAGCAGATTTTCTAGTATGTTTTATTTAGTGCACTGTGTACTTCTCAGCGTAACAGCTAAGCCCACTATTATCATGGCATGCAGGTAAATCTACACATCCTTCGAAGCCTACCTCCATCATGTGAGGACTATATATTGAGTCACCAAGTTTTGTGCCTGGCTATGCTGTTTGACATGCATTTTGATGAGGACTTCGAGAAAAGAAAAGTTACTTCAGTGATCGATGTTGGTCTCTGCAAACCTGTTAGTGGAACTATGCTTACTAGATCAGTTAGGGGAAGAGACAGACGGCAGACTATTTATTGGAGAGGTGCTGACTGATTGCTCTTCCAGTTATTTGTAGAGTGTGTACTCTTGACTGCGCAGGTTGACTTGAGCATTGGTTACCCTTTGGAGGAAACAGAATTAGTGATACTGCCCTGTCCATTCTTTTCCTGGCACCTAGAGAACTGCTCAACATCAGAACTGAAACTGATCCCTGGTTATGCCTACTGTCTTGACAACAATAGCTGAGAAAAACTGCTCGCTGCAGACTCTGCCTATGTTGACTGGAGGAATTCTTTACCATGTTGCTGGCAACTACACCAATATGTGCATGTAGAAAGCTATAAATGTTGTGAACCACCACACGGATTACTGCATCAATTTTGCGCTGTTGAACTTATAGACATGCAAGAAGCCTTTGCTTGTAGTTCTTATGTTGTCTTGGTTGTTGATATTGGTAACTGCCTCGAGTTCTGAATCTCATCTTGCCTTGAGTTCTGATTTCTGAATCTCATCTTCTACGGATTTTATTGAGAACATTTACAACTGCGACCAAGTCTTGGAAGCTTGCAGCATTTTATTGCAAATTTAACATTGCCAGCTTGTGCAATAAACAGAGCTTGCATACCTGTTTGGCACTGTTGGAGCAACCTGCTGGTTAGACCTCTATTTGTAACCAGCTTCAGTTATCAGAATCACGATGTTTGACTGATAGTTGTGAGGTAAATGGCTTATGATATATATCTGGCGATTCTATTCTTCCATTTGAGTAATGTTGTGGGTGTGATAAACCCATGCTCTGTTTGAAACACTGGAATAGAAAGCTGAGATTTTTGCCAGAGGACGGATGCAAATTTCGTTTTATGATCTTGGGAACATGTGTCGGAATCATATAGTGTAGAATAGGGTCTCAAGCTAGAATTAGAACATCATAAATTGCACGAAGATGACGAGAGTGCTATACTTAACATCTGTGAATCGGAATGTGCAACTATGTATTCTAGCCCGTCACATTTGAACTAAGAATAGATAGGTAGACTAATCCCAAGTACCCTACGCAAAACTTTGGATATATGTACCGCATACGCACCAATTTTTAAGCAGTCAATAGTGAACTAGGTGGTGCGTCCGAGGCACCCGCCCTGCCAACTTACCAAGATTATTGCTAATTTGTGGCTGCAGAACTTCTTTGATGTGTTTCGTCCACCAGTTTTCAGTGCTGGGACTCTGCGTCTCAATCGAAGCTGTTCGACCCTTCAGCTGTTGACGTAGCCTTGCACCACCTGCTTCAGGTAATCAGGTGTGATCTGCTCAGCTAAAGTTTGGGAGACCCAAGGTGTGACCTGTCTTAGAAGCCGGTGACTTCAGCAGCCTCTGCGTGATCCCAAAGTGCTTGAAGAACAGGAAGGCAGCGTCATCTATGGGCACGATGTCATTGGATTACAGGAGCCTGAAGTACCTGCTGGGCTTGTCCAGGTACTTTTCCATAGACTGGCACGGGGGTGCAAATTGTCACATTTGTAGATTGGATGAAACTGGGAGCATTGAACTGATTTCACTTCAATCCGCAGGCCTTTTCCAATCCATATGGGAACGGATGTATCCAAATTAGCCTCAATTGTTAAAAAAAAAAGATCTATTTTCTCAAAATATTTATTTTACCATTTTTCTCCACTTGTTTGATTTCATATATTATTACAAACAATATTTAGTTCGAATCATGGAGGAGGCATCCAAACCTGGCCAATTCTAAACAGTGTTTCGGTTTCTCTTGGCACCAAACTATACATACAGCGTACATTATGTTCATTTGCGTCTACAATTGTCGTGTACTCAGACTGACGATCTTTAGACTAGGCTCACCAGTGTGCCTAAAAGAGCGCGTCCATACACTGTGCGGTATCGTAGACAGAGAGGATACTAGTTGGAACAGTAGATGGACGGAGTTGGATAAATGACCGGGTGAATCTAGTCCTAGCTCAACAACGGTCCGAGCGAATCTGCTCCGAGCCAGGCGGAGTTGACGTAATCCCGCGGCGAGTGCGGGGGCAGCCCCGGCAGCAGTAGGCCGGCGACCCTGGCGAGCCGCATCAGCCACCCCTCTGCGTACTCCGGCCCGGCGACATAGCCGATGAGGAAGCTCCTGACGAGCTCCCACGCCGCGTTCACGACCTTGGGCGCCACCGTCAGCAGCGAGAAGTAGTTCTTGTTCGGCTCCTCTTGCATCACCTGCTTTCCATTCATCAACGGCACAAATAAAAGCGTAGTCAGTTCACTTCACTACTGCTCTGCTTGCCATGGATTCCGTAGTCTCTACTCGATCTCTATTCTCTAGTAGGGTGGTGGACTCTAGGCTTGTAGCAGCCTTGCAGGAATCATGCATGGATGATGGATGGGTCATGGATGGTGCCCACAAGGAGCTAGGTCCCATTTGGAGCGAGGATAAACTTCTTGCTTCCAAGCCTCGCTTTGCTTGCCTTGGAAGTATAATTCAATCTGGTGTCCAATTATATGCGTGGATTCTTCTCTATGGATACATTTTCGTGAAATGAAATAAATGTAGCAAATATATGTACAAAAATCATTAAAAATATGTAATAGCCAATTAACTTTTACGTCCAAGAATAAACACAGTAACCACTAAGGAAACCCAAGGTGCGTGTTAATTAGACAACCGACCTGTCCTCTGTAGAGGCTGTCGAAGTAGATGCAGGTCCCGAAGTGCTTGAACTGAAGCGCCGAGTCATCGTACGGCACCCTGGGCACGACGTCGTTGCAGTACACGAACCTGAAGTACCTGCTGCCGCTGGGCCTGTTCAGGTACGTGTCCATGAACCTCCCCAGCTTCTCGTCCCCGACGCGAGGCTGCCCGAACGTGTACACCCCCTCCAGCCGTCGCAGCAGGGCGTCCTCCCGGTGCAGCGCCAGGACGGTCGGGAACAGCACGGCCAGCGCGCCACCGAGGCTGTGCCCGGCCACCACGAACCTGGCGCCGGCGTTCTCGGACAGGAAGCGCCGCAGCGTCTCGCGGATGGCGTAGTACGCGAACGGCGGCCTCTGGTGGGCGTCGCCGCCGATGTCTCTCGGCCAGCCGCCGCGCTGCTGCATCCCGAGCGCCTTCATGAAGCCGCCGTGGACCTTGCCCACGCTGGGGATCTCGTACCACGAGAAGTCCACGTCCACGCACCACTGCTCCGTGTCGAACGGCCTCGTGCCGCTGAACGCCACCACGGCGAGGCTCGCGTCAGACGCCTTGTCCGCCAGCACGAACGCCTGGGTGGTGTAGTCCTTCCGGAAATCTGGAGGACAAACACACATGCATATGGAGCTCCAGAAACTGGCATGCATGCTACTAACGACGAGCAGGAGCAGGAGTGTTGATACACATGGTTGTTAGTCTTACCGTTCCAGCAGTTGTAGCACGCCAAGACTTTCATCTGAACAAATTCAAAAAAACATAATTAACTGGTCAGAAATATTTTCTATGATCTACATATGATTTATGAGGATCTGAAGCTAGGACACTTTCGAATTAATGTTTGACCTGCCAATGTTTCTCGACGACGTTTCTTATGACGAGTTCATTTTCGTAGGCTAGCTTTGCAGACATGATCGATAAAACAGCATGGTATCTGTTATTACCATGCTTGATTTCCTTGTCTAGCTCGATTCTCATGTCGAGTAGTCCTACGGAGGACCGGTAGTTGGGGGATCCACTGTCTGGAAATTTCAACTTTCCTGCAATAATTGTTGGGCATCGCAATCAGCATTTCTGTCTGTATTTCCTGCAAAGGTGCTAAGGGAGTACATTCAGATCGAGTTGTATGCTCCGATCAGTTATTACTGAAGTCTAAACTGATGGAAAAAAGATGACATTTGCATATACTTCAACACGATATATATTTTGATATATAGTAGGGGAAGGGGATAGGATGCACGAGCTGCTAGCATATTCAGAATAAACTATTCCAAGTTTCCTGTTTGGTCTCAAATCCCAATCTAGACATGGATAAGGGCATGGCATGACTATATTTGACCACAGGTTGTATAACACGCAACTCTATATGTGATATTAAGGAAATCGTCAATGTGTTACCTCATATAGTGACTTGATTAGCACTTGTCCTTGGCAGCAAGCAAATGACAACATTCAGCTTATATAGTTACTTACGGCATTGATGAAGCAAAACATATACTACTAATTTAGTGTTAAGTATGAGGAAAAAGTATTTTGAATATCTGCCTTCAGATTTGGATTCTCCGATTCTGCCCATTCTAACCCCAAAGATCATTAGACCTAAAATCCTGATGTAGTATTCAGTAATGCGATAGTTGGCACGTTGCTTTCTCTTGCTACTCCACCTCACAAGTTTGGATTGAGAAATTAGATTTGTAGAGTAATATAGTATATGAACATGAAAGATGGCAAGTTACTAGGTTACACATTTACATCCTGAAGAGGACTGTTCATGCGTGTGATCAGAAACAAATCGAAGAATTAAACCTGTATGGCCAAAAATGCAGTCATGTTAACGGTATATCGACTCACCAGTGCTGCAGTGCACTGTGCAAAGTACCTTGCAGAGCTCTGACGACGAGCGTGAGGACGCCGCCGCCATTCTCGTTGAGGAGGTTCATCCAGTACTCCGTTACTCTCCCAAGCATGGCCACCGGCTTCTTCGCCCACAGCAGGAGCAGCTGCGCCACCAGCGAGACGAGCACCGCCCACCGCCTGCGCCAGTCGGATATCTCTGTGCCGGCGGGGCAGTCCACGGCCGCGTTCTCGGACACCTTGCTCGACCACATGAGGTGGAAGAGGTCGTAGAGCCCGCCTTTGTCCGGCCGCAGCACCATGAAGTCGCTGTAGAAGTCATCGCCGGCGTCTCCTCCTCCACCGGCGGCGCCGGCCATGCTTCGACCAAAAAGCCAAGCTAGAGCAAGGCAATCGAGCGTCTTGCTGCGGACGACTAACCGAACATATATAGATGGGCCGATGGCTGAAGACGTGTCAAATAAAAGCAATATTAGCAGCTGGTAGGCGAGAATTGGGTGGGCATATTAGCCCGCCTGACAAATACTGCACAAATATCTGGATTTGTTCAAAAATACTGCACAAACCTAATAACACAGTGTTCGTTCGCAGGCAGCGTAAAATGTCTGCCCAGTTAATAATCACCTTTGACAAAAATGCACTCCGAAATCCGAATGCGTCCTAAGGCTGCTCTCACCAGAGGGCCTAAAAAGATAGTCCAAAACACTGTTTTGCACTGTAGACAGAGAGGGAGGTAGTTGTAATAGTGGATGGGCGGAGTTGGATAGTCACTCTGGTGAACATAGCCTAACTTTACTATCGTGAGATCTGGTGAGCTAAAAAAAATTAAGTTATAGAAATTCTCGCGATAAACATTTATCCATTAATTATGCGTGTTTTATCATTGACAGATTCTTAAAACTATTACGCATCTACATAAGTCATAGAAATACACCTTTCCCAAAAAAAGTCACGGAAATGGGAATTTCAGAAAACACATCTACATTCATAGTTTTCATCTATTTTCTATATAGTAAATTTATAATATACTACTACACGCATAATTATATTCTTTCATACACAAATCCAATATCATTAGCATCATACAAGGCAAAGACAATATTTATGCCATTACAACAATTATGTATTTAGAATCCAAAGTTTTCTTATAATATATAACATGAGAGTTTTGAATAAACGTATAACAAAAACTAGAGTTTCATGTTTCAACTTAGTATGTAGATAGAAAGTTACAACAGCTAATAGGATCCAAATTTGAAATAAAAAAAATCCATGATATTATTACATGATATTATTACATATAGACGTTTCATGTCCAAGAGTGAAGCCAAACAGAGGCGAGGAAGAGGATGACGCCTTCATTGATTCAACTTAATAAGCTTTCGCTTGAAGAGGTGCAAGGGTTAAACTGATAACGCCCCCCTGTAGGAAAAACTACACCAAAGACAAAATCATTATCACACCGAAATAGAGTCGACAGTGTAAATTTCACTCAAATCACCCTTGCCTAGATCCCAACCACTTAGCACACAAAGACGTGTTTTAATACTCATGTTGCTCAGATTCTAGCTAATGGAGAGGTATAGGTTGACGAAAGAACGAAAAACGTATTGTTGTTAGGCTGAGGTCACCGCAACATACATATGCATGGATGTGTAAATATTAAATGCGTAGAGTAGAGTTTAAAATACAGACGATGTGATGGATACGTTCCTGAGCTCATATCTCACAAAGTTCGTGAAGTGTTTGCTAAGCTTCTGTGGCATGTACGATATATATAGCGATGTTACCGTACGACTCATGACAGCACAATTACCATCGTAATAATAACTAGCAAAATGTCCGTGCGTTACAACGGAAGAAAAAAATCTTTAAACACCTCTAGATCAATACATGTAAGAATAACCCCTCAAATAAATTTCATATCCTGTTGTTTTGATATTTCTTTTGCATATGACCGAAATTTAGATGGTGTTAGTTTGATAAAAAAAATATTATTTTTTTTTTGCTTTTCAGCAATATATAGAACATCGAAAACGGAGTCTATATACGACATGGGTATCCGTTTTCATATAGGCTGTACCTGCCGTCTGAATCGGGTTTCCGAATATTTAATGATTTCCATTAATAGCAAGAGAATTTTAGAGTGATATCAATTGGATTGGAAGGATTGTTATTTTAGCTTTCCATCGATATATAGAACTTAAAAAAACGAAGTCTGTATGCGATCTGGGCGTCCGTTTTCGCATGGGCTGGAATGTACTCCAGACTCGTGAATAAATTTCATGTCATATTATTTCAAAGATTTCCATTGACTGAGAATGAATTTTAAATTTTAAAGTGGTTTCAGTTGGGTTGGAATGATTATTATTTTAGCTTTCCATTGATACATAGAACAACAAAAACGGAATCTGTATGCGATTTGGACGTTCGTTTTCGCATGGATTTTTTCTGCAGTTCGAATTCGGTTCATATCGTAGGTGTGATTCGGATTATCGGATACATGATGGGAAATGAATGACCAACCGGGTCCACCTGTCATGACGGACCGTAAAATCTTATTTGCTTAAATATTAAATATAGATATGCTCGCAAAAGTCAAAGACAGACTTTTAATTATGACCTCCATTTATTTTCTTAACGACCAATTTGAAATTCCGACCCCATGGTGACGACAACACATTTGAAGACGATAAATACGACGTGTAGTCTGCAGGGAGCATGATAGCTACAACTATATTGATCGAGTAGTCATCAGAGGTGAGACGAACTCAGTAAGTATCCCTTTATTTGCTTATACATGGCACTACAAGCAAGGGCCAGCAATGTCCTGGAGGAAAGGTCATGCGTCGAAGCTATCTCTATATCCATATATACACCGTATATGTAAGCCAGTAGGGGAGGGGGCCTCTTGCTCGCTTCAATGCATTTCCGTTGCTCGTCGATCGGAGTGGCCGGCCAGTGGGTGATGGCCGTTGGACGGTAGTTGTTGTTCCGTAACCGTTAAGCGTAGAGATTGTAGGGATCTACTAGTAGTGTCAATGCACAAGCGGTGGTGGGGCTGGCGCTGGACGACGATCGCAGGCAAATCTGGATGGCGCCATGCCAGCATGGCAGCATCTAGGGAAGAATGCAGGCAGAGGTAGCTGTATTATTATTAGAACACGAACACCCGAAATTATTAGAAGCCGGGATCGTTCTGTTTCAGCTCGATCGTCTGCCGAACAAAAGCAGCAGGCGGCGATGATCTTGGCAAACATGGCATTGTCAGACACCTGTCGTCGCTAGCTAGTACTCGATCGGCAGTTCTAGCTACAACTGAATCGACGACCAATAATTGGTTCCTCCCACGCACAGCAGCACAGCGCGTGTTGCGTGCACGAATGCAGACGGCGTGCGTCGTCGTGGCCCAGCTGACGTCGATCGCCTTGCGAACAAGAAGACGACGCCTCGCCAAGTTGTTGCCAAGCGATCCATCGAGACGGCCGGCCGCCGCGTTCAGCTATCGGGACGCCACAACGCAGCAGCTCGCGCGGCGGCGGCGATGTCCAGTACGCCGGCGTCGGTAGACTCTTCAACTCTGCCGATCCGATCCGGCCGGTCTGCACTGCGCGAGTGGCAGCGTGTGGAGCAACCGCGCACACGCGCGCACTGCCGACCACGACATGCTCGTCTGGCTCCGCGATAATGGTGTACCAGCTGGCGCTCACGGACACACGCATGTTGCCCGGCATCAGCAAGCACGCCCTTGTCCTCCACTGAAGGTCTGAAAACGCCGGGAGCCTAACGTTGTACACTTGTACTGCCGCCACCGTACCAACAGTAGTCGTCCAGACCTCGGATCTTACTGTTCAAAGCAACCACGCGCAGCTAAAGAACGCAGCCACTGCCCGCTAGCTGCCTTCGGAATTTGGGCGGTTCTCAGGAGAGGCTTTCCTTGCCTGGCTGCAAGCACAACGAGAAGCTTGACAGCCCAGGCAAGCCAATCCCACTCTCCTACGCCAGAAAACAAATTCTTGCCTGCACACTCCCCGAGAGAATCTTGCTACACTTCCAAACGTTGCAATTTTCTGTGTGTGAGAGATACAATGCCATAAAATGAAACAAAACAGGCCCAGTACTGCAGGCCACAAAAGGCCCAGTACTGCAAACTATGCCGGCCCGTATGCAGACTACAAGGCCGGCCCATCATTACAAGCGAGTAGATAGCCAGACTACAATCGGCGGCCCAAGCGACAATGAAGAGAGTGGCCATGTGATTCCAACCACGGGAAAAGTCCTTTCCACACCTATGACGTTAGGATGAAACTAGCCGTTTCTCCATCCTCCATCATCTATTACTGTTCCAACTATTTCTTTGTCTACAGTGCAGAACAGTGCTGGAACAATGTTTGGAGGAGAGATTTGAGGGAACCGCTAGCTTTAGCCTTAGTTCGGTTTTCTCTCCCCATCCCCAAAACAGTGTACTGTTTATTAAAAAAATGTTCATCCTCCCTCGACTCTCAATCGATCGTTTTTTTATCCCCGATAGTGATTTCACGACACTTGAGAGAACCCAATCTAATGGTTGCTACATGTCAAAATCATGGGGCCCGCTCAACCCGACGTATTCATTAGGTTAGGTCATGTTTTTCTCGACAGGTTGGATCGGATTGGTCAAGTCGAGTGGTCAATGGTCATGTCTATTTTCATCGACATCACCGACGATCACCGGGCTCCTTTTCCACCTAATAGAGCCGTTTGAACACCAATTATTATCTCTACATAATCATTTATTTTGGAAAGAAAAAATATATTTTTTTATCAAAACCAGCACTCGTTATTAATTAGCCAGAAAGGAAAGATCAAAGATACATGCTTCCTCCTTTTTTCTTATTTGATGCATTTTAGTTCAAAAATGAACTAGCTCGCAACAAATGTCTAGGAATGGAGGTAGTATTTGCAAACATCGAGACCATGTTCTACCGAGTACCGAAACAACATGTTGTCGAACCACAAGACCGTCCAATTACATGGGGAGCTTGTTGATCTTGCAGTGCTGGTAGTCCTTGTACTTCTTGCCCTTGTACTTGGCTGGGTTCTCGTCGGTGACGAGCTGCGGGTGCGGCCCGACGACGAGCTCCCCCGGTGGCTCCACGAACACCGGCCATGACATCCGCGTCTTCTCCTTGTTCACCGTCGTACGGTGCAGCACGGCTTTGTACGCCCCGTTGCTGAAAATCTGGCATACATATATACGGAAAATGGTCCGTATCGATCAGTTAAGAGTTAGTTTCTGCACTTGGAGACGTACTACTGTACTGTACGTGGATGGAAAGACTAGTTGCCTCGATCTGGTCGCCGATGTGGACGATGAGCGCGTCCGGCACGTACTTGGCGTCGTACCAGTGCCCGTCCTTGAAGACCTGGAGGCCCTGCACCTCATTGGGCACGAGGATGGTGACCGTGCTCATGTCGGTGTGCGGCGCGACGCCGAGCGTGAGCTCCGGCTGCGGGCACGGCGGGTAGTAGTTGATCTTCTGCAGGAACACGAGGTCGTCGCCGCCGAACGCCTCCGCCATGGCGCCCTTGTCGACGCCGAGGCCCAGCGAGAGGAGCTCGAACATCTCGAACGTGAGGCGCTGGATGTGGGCGCAGTAGGCCTCGTTGGCCTCCCTGTACCCGGCGGGGCTGTCGGGCCAGACGGCGTGGTCCACCTTCTCCGGCGGCGCGACGACATGGAAGAAGAAGTCGTTCCACGTCTTCTTGCCCTCCAGGTCCTTCTGCAGCTTGCTGCCGTAGCCCTCGATCTTGCCCGAGGCCGGGTCCATGGCGTAGCGCTCCTTCTCCTCCCGCGGCAGCGAGAAGAAGTCGCGCCCCACGCGCTGCAGCTCCGCGATCACCTCCGACGGCACGCCGTGGTTCACCACCTGGAACAGCCCCCACTCCCTGGCGGCCGCGGCCACGCGCGCGCCGCACCCGGGCTCCGACATGTCGATCACCGGCACTTCGACGCCGCCGTGCGTGGTTGCGCCGGGCTGGTCCTGCTCGGACCGCACGAACTCCGGCGGCAGCGCGCCCAGCGACGACGCCAGCTCTTGCACGCTGACACTCTCTTGCACCTTCCCCATGGCAGCAGGAGGCAGTAGCAAAACCTTTGCGCGCGCGCACGCAGGATATAAGGATAATAACTGAAGCAGAGGCAGGCGTGTATATATATGGGCTAGTGTCATGGAAGAACAGGGTTTGCTGTGGGCAGGTGCGGGAGGAACAGGGGTCAATTCTCGGCGGATCGATACGGCACCTACTACCGGAAATTGGTTGGATGCGGGGTCATGAAGACGGTGTGTTCCTGGCCGCGCGATACAACTACCTCAAATCGGAAACAGTAGTGGCGTGGCCTTGTGTCCCCCGCATCTGTTTTATATATGATGATTGCTCCCACCGACCAACCCAGCACCACCCAAACTAGCAGTGTGCTGCCTTTAGGCATGATTGGGTTATCACTAGATAATGTCACCAAAGCTCACGGTGTCTAAGCTAGCCGGTATTTGCCTATTACTGAGTTTATTTATGGCACGTTTTGCTCTCTTTTTTTTTTTCAGTTTTCTTCTAGGAAGAATTGCACATCATTGTATTAACTATTAAGCAAGGAGAACTAAATACAAAACACAACCACCCGGCCAGGCAGAGAGCACAAAATCATGGCTAGTATTATTAGAAACTAGAGAAAAATCTATTTTACAACCTTAAACTATCGCAATTGTCTGATTTTCAACTTCTAACTACAAAACCAGGTAACTTAAGGCCTCAAACTAACGAAACCGGGAATTTACCTCCTTTGACCCTATTGAAAGCGGTATTGGGTGGTGATTTTCTATTTTTTAAATAATAAAGCCCCTTTAATCTCTAAATATCTATAATTAATTCATTTTAAATTATAAAAATATGAAACTTACATCAGTAATTTTCTAAAAAACATAATCTATCTATTGGTGCTCCATTTGAAGATATTTGGAACCAATTCGTTTCTATTTATAATGTTATATTTGGAGAAATAAATTTAGGTGTAGGAATAAAACCCTAATACAAATATCATAAAATTGAGCAAAAATTGATTGGCAATATTTTAGAAAAGATTTGGTACAATTTTCACATTTATTTGATTTAAAATAAATCAATTATGAATTTATAGATATTAAATATTGTTTTAATATTTATAAAAATAGAAAACAACCATTAGTACCGCTTTAACAGGGTTTGAGGGGGTATTTTGCCTGATTTGATTAATTTGAGGGCCTAAGTTACCGTTTCTTAGTTGAAGGTTGAAAATCGGACCACCATGACAGTTAAGGTTGTCCAAAGGACTTTTCTCTAGAAGCTATACGATAGACAGCAAGATGTTTTTTATTGTTTTGTGAACTTTTAGGATTTGTTTTTTCCTAGCACATATCGTATTTAGTGGCTTTAATGTCTAATTAGTAATAGTTAGATGTTATGAAGCCATCCAGTGGTCCTGCACACTTACATATATGAAAAAACACGTATCTCAGATACTTTTCAATGTGTCGCTTTTTCCTATAAGATGACACTAAGGCCTAAGCGACAAAACACTAACGTCATTTAGGAGCATTTATTTGGTAATCGTTTCATGCACAGTGATAAGGGAATGGAAAAGTACAAATCAAAGACTTTTGGCGCAACATGCCAATTTCATGGCTATAATAGTAAGTGTGAGTGTGAGCTAAAACTGGTTAATTGAATAGAAGAGCAGGATGGTTATCTTCTAGTCGGTAAGTAAGAGCAGGGGGGTATTCTGGTCTTTCCTGTTGGTTACTCATCTTGGACGATTTTTGGAAAACAGGCTAAACAACCGTCCATGGTTAAAGCACACGGTTTTCACAAGAATGCATATCCAAGTGCCTAGTATTTTGAGCATCTCAATAGGAACCACTGTGAGAGCAGACTCAAGTTTTTGTAGGTGAGGATGGTGTGTTTGGTTCGTTTGCCAAATTTTACTCACTCAAGTCTCAAGCTGTGCCTGTCAAGGCGAGGCTTATCTCACCGATTCTAGCAAAGAGGATGACCCGTGCTTTGTCGGAAGTTACTGTATGCTCTTGGAAATAGTGTTGTTGTTATTTGTAAGTTAGGATGGTGTCACTAGGAGGTATAAATAGGTATGTAAAATATTGTATACGAGCGAAATTGTTGTCTAACTGTTCTAAATGTTCCGTACTTGTTCACTAGTTATTTAAGCAATTTTTAAATATGAATTCTTAATCTAGTCGAAGATTCGTAGGAATGTTCAAATCTGTCCTTTTTATGTTAAATACTTCGATGGCATAGATAGATGTTGTGTAATGCTACGTATGTTTGATCTTGGGCAATTGTTTCAGACACGTACCGGAAAACTATTATGGATGCTTTTATTTTAATTCAATGTGTATTTAATTGCATGAAGATTTGGATATGTATTAGCTTTATGGCGAAACGCGAGACAAGTATGTGCCAGCTCACACACCTGAATGCCGGTGGTTCAATTAAACCACACAAGGGCCATTTGGACAGTTCCCACTCGCAAACTGAATGCCTGATACCTCGTAGATACACAGTTAAAATTCCTCTGTTCTGCCGCCCTGGAACAAAATCATGAATTCATTCGGACACTCTCTAACACGCTAGAAACAATTTCGTGTCCGTCCATTCTTAGCTATCTCGGCCCGGAGAGCTGAGTCGCCGACATGTACGACGGCCACCCACTCATCGTCGTCAACGTCGTCGTCCCCGACCGATCACCGGTGGACGCCATACGCTTCACATTCATGTCGTCGATGCCTCCGCCGTCCACCGGCCCAGAAAAGCCCCGGCCGTACAGCCGGAGGAAGCCGAGCAACTGCACCCGCGGCTCCCACAGCTCCATGGTGCCCTCGAGCATGCCGGCCACGACCGCCATGCTCGGCCGCAGGTGTGGGTCCTCGTGAAGGCAGCACAGCGCCACCTTCACCACCCTCTCCACCTCCTTGGCGTCCACCCGCCCCTGCAGCCGCGGATCGGCCAGCTCCGCGTACTGTCCGGCCTCGTGCCCCTCCAGCGCGGCGAGGGGGAAGTAGTCGCTTTTGGCGCCGCGCGACGAGCTCCCCGTCGTCCCGTTCGAGGAATCGGAGGCTTCTCCGCCGCCGCCGCCGTTGCTCACGTGCTCGCTGCGGTTCTTGCGGCCGCGCACCAGCTCCAGGAGCACCATCCCAAAGCTGTAGACGTCGGTGCGGTCGGTGATAGCGGCGTTGCTGAGCCACTCCGGCGCGAGGTACCCTCGCGTGCCCCGCATCGTGGTGAAGAGGCCTGACTGCTCCGGCGTGAGGAATTTCGCGAGCCCGAAGTCGGCGATCTTGACCTGCCTGCCGTCCGCGAGCAGGATGTTCTCCGGCTTGACGTCGCAGTGGATGATCCTCTGGTCGCAGCCGAAGTGGAGGTACGCCAGCCCCCGCGCCGCCCCGACGGCGACGTCCATCCGCTCCTTCCATTCCAGCAGAGCGCCGCCGGCGGGCCGGAAAATGGAGCGGTCCAGGGAGCCGCGGTTCATGTACTCGTACACGAGGAGGCGGCGCTGGCCCTCGGTGCAGAAGCCGCGGAGGCGGACGAGGTTGACGTGGTGGATGTTGCCGATGACGGCGATCTCGGTGCAGAACTCGCGCTTGCCCTGCATCCCGACGCCCTCGATCTTCTTGACGGCCACCAGCGAGCCGTCCGGGAGCTCGCCTTTGTACACGGAGCCGAAGCCGCCGGCGCCGATCTTGATGCGGAAGCTGTTGGTCATGTCCTCGATCTCGTCGTGCGTGAACCTGGTGGGGAGGCCGGGGATGACGATGTCGTCGCCGTCGTCATCAACGTCCCGCACGAGGTGCGCCGAGTCCGACGGCGAGCGCTGCCGCCGGAGCTGCAGGTCCCCGGAGCGCGACGAGCGCCGCCGTTCTTTGCGCCACGACGCGATCACGATGGCGCTGACGACGACGATGAGCACAAACGCGACGACCGTTGGGAGCAGGATGGCGATGAGGGTGCCGTTCGAAGAAGAACCGCCGGATGATGACCCCGACTGCCCCGAGCCCTGGACCTTAATGTAGCCGTGCTTGTCGGAGTTGGGGCCGTCGGTGGAGTTGGCGTCCATGAAGGAGCCGACCTGGTGCTGGGCCAGGTAGCAGGACAAGGAGGAGTCGTCGTAGAAGTAGCCGAGGCAGGTGCAGTTGCTGGTACAGAGAGCCTGGCACGAAGAAATGTTGTCGCCGGCCATGGTCGGCGTCGCGAGCCTGTTGGCGTAGTACTCGATGCCATTGCCGAGGCTGACGTACGAGACCGCCGGCGCGCTGCTGGTGCTGGCACTGCACGAGGCGACATACAGCGGGGTGGATCTGTCGGAAGGCGCGCAGCCGCCGTCGTGCGACGCCGCGAACAGAGGCGGGCAAGTGCAGCCCTTGGGCGTGCAAAGCCCGAGCTCGCCACAGGAGAGAGGCAGAGCGCACGCGTCGTTGGGCGCCGCGAACCCGCCGTCCATGGGCGTCGTCGACGCGTTCGCTGTGTCGAAGCTGGTGATCTGCATCTTCCCATCGTAGCCGAGGCTAAGAATCCGCAGCCCAGCCGGTGCCGGGAACGAGACCTGGATGATGACCCCGCCGTCCGCCGCGACAAGGTACAGCCCGGTGCCGTTGACGGTCATGTACGCGACGGCGCCGCCTCGGTCCATGGTCGATCTTGCGTCATTGGAGAGCCGCCAGTACATGGAGCCTATCCAGGTGAGCACCACATCGGCCGCCGTGACGTTGAGCCGGTAGGCCCCCTCGGACAGGTCGGAGGCCGAGGCGGCGGACGCGAGGAACGCCCCCGCGGGGAGGCGCTGCGACGACACGATGGAGTCCGTGGGGCGGTCGAAGGACTGCCACAGCGTGGCGTTCCTGGCGTCGAGCAGCGCGAGGTTGCCGCGGTCGTCGAGGCGGAGCGCGGCCACGGGCGCCCCGAAGGGCGGCGTGGACCAGATGGTGGTGCCGTTGGGGTCCTCGACGGAGATGCCGGTGGCCGTGAGCTGCAGCGGCGCGGCGCGGTCGGTGATGGGCGCGGCGCGGTTGGCGACCCAGACGCAGGTCTTGGACGGCGCGTGGAGCACGGCGAGGTAGAAGCGGTCCTGCTGCCCCGCCGGGTTGTAGACGACGGCCTGGAAGGCGCCGGTCCGGGACGCGAGGAACACGCCGTAGGTGTCGATGAAGAGGAGGTACGACGCGGAGAAGACTGGGGTGATGATCTCCGTGGCGATCCTGCCGCCGCGCGCCCGGCGCGAGGCGACGCCGAGGAGGAGGAGGAGGGTGACGAGGTGGAGACGCGTCGGCATCGGTGCGCCCGTGGATCGGCGCGCTCATGGCATTGGCACGGGGCACGCGGCGGTGGGGGAGGCGTGCGTGACGAAGGCATGGACATGGCGGGGCGGGGGAGGTTGGGTTTGTGGCGGGGGAGTTGACTCGACCGCCATTGGCCGCCGTGGGATCTGCGGGGGTGCTGGCCGATAAAAATAATGCAAGGCGACGACGACTTGCGGCTGGTGGTGCTGGCGTGCCGCGTCGGCGCCGAGCAGGCGCAGGTGGTGGTGCAGCTGCCGCCGTCTGTTTCGTCTCCGCTAGCTGAATAAAATTTAGGAGCCGCGGGAAGGTGGTGGTGGTGATGGAGTTTGAACGTCGTGCGCGAATCGGCGGCAGCGTGGGGCGATGACGTTTTTTTAATCTGGTGATTAAGTTTGGTGCCCACTGTCCTACCAGGAGCCAGCAGCACAGCACGGCTTCGTCGTCCAGGGAAACCGTCCAAGAAACACTACAGAGCTGAAACTGAATCCAGGATCAGAAAAAAAGTAATCGATGGGAGCGCCTTTTCAGAGAACGAAACAAACGGAACTCTGCGTTCAGAATCTGGCCCCTCCTCCTCTCGGTGCAATAATAGTATATCAGAATTGCTGAACACGGTCAGCGTGCTTTGTACGTATTGGTTGCAGGCACTTGCACTTCAAACTGGAGTACTTGGCAACGTTATGAATTTATGATTGTCCGTTGGAGACGTGGCAAAAATGGCTGCAGTTGCGTTGATCATGCGTGCTTGCTGCCATACTGGCGGTTCTGCTGCCAGTCACTCAGCCACCTCAGAAATGCTTCAGGTTCCCATACATGCGTTCGACCTTCGGTGTGTTGGTCCATTGCCCTCAGGCCTGTTGCTCCACGCGTTTACAACCTTGCGGAGAAGATTGGAACAGCCGACAGCGTAAACTTGCTTCGGAGCCATGTCATCTATGATGCGTAATGCGTTCCTGATCCGATCCGGACTCCCCTCTGGCGCCGGCCGGCCGCCGGCCGCCCACGGCCAATTGCAATTTGTTTACCGGGCTCCTCCCAGATCTCGCGGAGGGAGCTCACATGACATGCTTCGCAGTTGGCGTACGTGCAAGTGGGCGTAAAACTAGGCCTGAGCTCACTAATTGAACACGTGCTTGGTTGATTGACGGTGTCAATGCACGGCCATATGGTACAGCCAGCAGCTAGCCCGGGACATAGCAACCACTAGAACTACTACTAAATACACTTCCCAGAGGTACTCGTTTTTTTCAGTCGCCTCAAGGCCGGAGCATCAACTATCATTGCGCATTGTTTGCAGGCTTGCAGCATCTGTACATATGTGCCTTGGAGCCCGACGATGTCGGCCACTGTCGAGCTCGTACCGTCAGCACATACATAAGCTCGTACAGAACCCAGTTAAACAATGACCTCTTCTGGAACTATGGCGCGCTCGGCGGGGACACCGTACCTGCGGCAGTGCCATTTTGCATCCGAGACTTGTTTTTATTATCTCCTTTGCAAAGTTGCAATTGAATTTTAGGAGCATCTCGATGCGTTGTTGTTATTTATGCCAACATATTGTGTGATCATCGCCTTTCTTCTGCCTGACGAGCTTGCGCTGTTTATTCCCGTCTCCACGCGGTTGGAACTGGATGCATGCATCAGGTCGGGCCTCAGGAGCGGCAGATGCTTGGAGTGAGCTGGGCGGCGTTCCTGCAGCTCCGGCACCGGCGGCAGGTTCAGTGTCCCAGCCGGTGGCAGCGGTGGGATGTGACAGTTGGTGATAATGACCGTTTGCTGCTACGACATGAGTACGTATTATACAAGCGGCGCAAAAACAATGTAAGGGTTTGTTTTGATCCACCTAGCTAGATTAGCTCCCCTATTTTAGTCACTTTTGGCTACTAGAGGATCCAAATAGGATAGCTAAATGGACCAAGCTAAAAATTAGCCTCCTTGAAAACACTAGCTGGTCAATGGTAGCTAATTGGAGCTAAAAGTGATCTAAGGTGATCACTTTCCACCCCCTACTCTCTCTCCCTGCCTCCTCCCGAACGAGATCCACCGTCCGTGCCCACCTCGCCCACTCCGTCCCCGTCGGCCTCCACCGTCCCTCTTCCTCCTCGCACACCGCCTTCACCCCGCCTTGCCACCTCCACCTGATGTGCCTCCAGACCTCCGCCGGTGCCGCGCCTTCCCGCCCTCACGCACCACGGCGGCGGCGTCTTCCCCGCCCGACCCCCTCTCCCACCGGTGCGTGGAGGCAGAGGAGCCAGCGGCGCGTGGAGGAGAATAGAGAGAAGTAGGAGGACGCTCGGATCCACAGGCCCCTGGCCTTCCCCCTACGCGATGAGGAGGTGGGGTGCTAGCGTGCGGAGAAGAGAGAGGAGGAAGACGACGGTGCGGGTTGAGGGAGTACGGGAGGGTGAGGGTTGAGGGAGAGAAGGGCACCATTAATCAGGGGTATGGATGTCTTTTTGGTATTCATGAGCTAAACTTTAGATGGAGATCCAAACAGTTTCATAGGCGGCTAAACTTTAGCTGGGGGATAAAGTGAACTAAATTTTAGCTGGGGGCTAAAGTTTAGCTCATAGGATCAAAAAAACACCTAACTTCTGGTTTGACCTTCCCGATCACCAGTGTCTTCACGCTAGCAAGAAAGTCAACTGCCATAGAATGTCAGCGTCTAAAGTTGCAAAAGGAGCAGTGCTCGGACTTTCAGGGGCCAAAGGAAAATTAGTCAGATTCAGACGGCTGCACCAAAACTAGAATCCGTGACGCAAACAACAAATCCACCTTAGCGCGCCACGTGTCATGCTGTGACTCGGCTACTAGTGTATGTTGATGTCAGCATGGGCTTAGTCAATGGTAAATTGGGCTATGACTGGGCCAGACAGGCTCAGCTTTATGTACGGGCAAAAATAGGCATATTAATTGGCTGAACAAATTTGGCATTTTAATATAGATATGAAGTGGATTTGGTGTCGAGTTCTTTTTTGTATTTTGTCAAGCTCATTATTAAAATCAATAATACCAAGTCGCAATAATATATTTTTATGTCTTCTTTGCCCACCATAACAAAAAAAATGGTGAAAAACATCTGAATCTGAATTCAATATCTGATTTGTATATTCGTCGTTCGAGAAGGTATAGAATAAATTTGAGGTTTTTTTTTTTTGCTATGTTGGCAATCTATGCCACGTTAAGTCCGCTTGTCGACCGACACAAAAGTAACCTAGTCACTCTCCTCCCTCCCTCTCTGCCATCCTACACTTATGCCTACCCGCATATGTTACTCGCTATTGACCTACCGCGGCTTAATTGATGACCCAACCTAGATCCATGGCTATCACCCTATTGTCTCGCCCATATCCCCCTTCCCCCCATTTTATCCGATGTGTCGCCTTTTCTCCTCCTCTCCTTTGCCTTCGCATGTAGTCACATGGTATGTGATCGTGGCTCCCTTTCTGTTTTCTGTTTCCATCGTGGGAAATCAAATCTTGGTTCTTCAACTTGTGAGTTATTTAATTGGGTTGAATCTTATCTTTGCTTGAGGCTTTTGTTTTGCTTTTGATTTGGCTCTTGAACTGTGGTTCCCTTGGATCTCTGGTTGTTAGAGTAATTCAATAGAAATATCAGATCAAATCGAGTGCACCCATGCTACGACCTCCTTTGGAATGGAGAAAAACTAAAAGAAAAATGGAGAATTACATTCCTATTATGAAATATTCCTATAGGACCCTATGAAATATAGGATTGAATTAATCATATCAAACCCTTTGAAATTCCTATGGGATGGGCTCTTCCATAGAGATTTTAACCTCATGGTTTCTTTCATTTGTGTCCCATGGTTCATGTGTTTTTCCTACGTAGTATCCAAATACACATTTTGCAAATTTCCTATGTTATATATTTCTATAATTTCCTATGTTATATATTTCTATAGGAATTCGACTTCGTGGTCAACACCAAATAGTTATTTGTTCTTATTTTTCACACTTCGCTTGATTTCCATAGTTTACAAAGGTAAGAGGGATGTTTGCCACTTGTTTTGGACGCCCTGTGCTGGAGAAAGATTTGCTCTCAGTGCTGATTTAGCACCGTTAAATGGTCGAAAAGGAGAAAGGCAGATGTAGTGTGTTGAAAATAGGGGTAGCCCGTAGCCATGCAATTGCGCTGTGAACATGGTAAAAACGAAGAGAATAAAATGAGGAAAACCAATGGTGTGACTTGTGAGTATTCCTTGGAACAGGAGGTAAACAAAACCTGCGCTCTAACAGCCTTGCTGTCCTACAAATTATTATGCATCAAGCATAAACTTTTCCAGGGCAAAAAGACCTATGTCACCTGTTTAATGAGTTCCTCTCATCAAAAGGATGATAGACAAATCATCCGTTAAGAAAAAACAAAAGATTTGGGAAGTAACTCTTGACTTGAGTTGCCAATACGATCTCATCCACCAAATACAATCTCTGGGAGTACATAAAAATCAAGCGCTGGCTTTCAATTCAGCCTCTGCAGGGGCAGGCGTAACACCACCAGTTGTTGGGCTGAAAGAGAAACCATAGTACAACATCAATTGGTGATCTATCAAAAAAGAAGTTGGCTACTGTAGGGGTCATTCCAAAAGCAAGAGAGATACTCACAGTCCAACCATGACTTTGAAAGCATCGTAGATTCCCCACTGAGCACCAGTAAGGGTACCAATCATGACAATGCGAAGAGGTAGTCCTCTGGTGAAAAGACCCACGAGACCCATCTTCTTAACAGCCTGCAAGAATACAACAACAATATATACATCAACAGAATATAGGCAACACCAACTAGCAACATGTAGCCAACCAACAGCGAGCAACACATGTAGGTTTCTGGTTAGAGTTCAAATACATACATCACCCACTGTAGCACCCTTAGCATTGTTCAGGAAAGAGACAAGGTTGTCGGCAGGGTGAGAAACAATAGCACAGAAGACACCAGCAATGTAGCCACCAGCAAAGCTGATACCCAACTGGGTTGTCTTGCTGCACTCAGACTTTGGAACAGGCATAGCATGCTTGTAGATAAGCTCAACAATGGTCTCGAAGGAAGCAAACTTCATCATGGTATCTGCAGCCATCATAAATGTATTCAACAAGAGTATATGTTACAAGAGAAGATAGCTTATATAAGAATGCATAAGAACAAAATATGTAATACAAGTACTGACATGTGACAACACAATCACTCATTTAACAAGAAACAGAGCTTGGGGATTCCACAGTCCACACTGCATGGTAAGGTATAAAGTAACACCACGACTATAGCTGCTACTGTGGACAGCCCCCAATATGGTGATACAATGAGACTCATGGTGTTATACAATTTTGGATCCCAAACTAAACGATACTGAACAAACTAAAAAGCAATAGAGTAAAGAAAACATCCACTAAAGCTAACAGTATTTGATAGACAACTACTACATCCAAACACTATTTTTAATAAATGAAGTGACAGACATGCTTTTTCAAGCAAAATGGAAATCCCAGCTGCAATTGCAAACAATCCTACAGCTGAAACTTGGAGATGCAAAATGAAAATATGCTACGATTATTTTCTTATCCATGCCACTTTCAACATATTAATTGACTATTTGATATATTTTAGTTCTGATAGAAACTACAATAGAAGAAATTTTAATAAACTATGTGTCAACATTGGCAGCAATACTAGCAAGAATCACCACAAAGAACACGGTGAAGAAACTCATGTATATGAACAAAATGTAAAAACCAATAGCTCTACAGAATACAGAATGGATGGGAATCATTAAAAAGCTGAATGGCAAGTGTAACCACAGAAACATAAAAAGGAGGCATTGGGTTCCTATTAAGGCTCAGACATGTCAGGAGGGGTATTGTACTGCGCATGTGTGTAAGGGATGCAAAAATGTGTGGCGTACACCTCAAACTCAAATGCGTAAGCGGACCATATTTCAAGATCTTGACATGTATGGCCCAGATACACATACTTGAAGTGGCTTGGCCAGGCCAGATACGGCTTCATTAGTGGATACATGGATAGCAGACCACTGACCACACTAGCAGACCGCAGATGGCATGGACAGTGCCGGCGGAGCATGGTGTGCAGTGTTGGAAAAAAAGGTAAAATTCAGGGTAATTCGTTTGTTTTGACAGTCGAAGGGATGATATCTAGTTTGTTAGTTCAAGTGGGGTTTTCAAACTTATCTGAACAATGTAGATGGGTTCAGAAAGACATCGAGTGAGTTGCAGTGTTGCACCACAGAGAGAAGATTAGTTCTAAGCATTCATTCTCAAATTGATCCAACAATTTTGCAACAGTCATGTCGTGCGGCTTAGATTAAAATACAAAAGATCACTCTACCAATATGATAACAAATATGTACTTACAGGGTATTTGACGACCCCAGAGAGGAACAATTCCCTTGTAGAGCCTGAAGTTGTTAAACAGCATAAGATGTGAGCACATACGTTCAGAAACTAAGTGCCAAATAATAATGATTTTGAGCCAGCACGTTTCTTACCCAAGAGCACCCTCCGATCGGACAAATTTGGGGAGACCATCGCTCAACCCACGAGCAAATCCCGGTTGCGTCTGCACACGTACCTTCACAGCTTCAAAGGGGCAAAGGGCCACATCTGCAATTACCTCAGCCGAAGCAGACCCTGCTAGGTAGATCAGAGTCTTGTATTTCTGGGCATACTCAGGCCCTGCAATGTCTGAGTAATACTTCTTGAAGAACTCGTAAAATCCAAACTTGCAAGCCCCCTGCGCACTGTAGCCAAGCAAAGTGGGTACCCACCCCCGGAAGAACCCTCTAGCCCCTTGCTCCTTCAGCAGGACACCAAACCCAGAGGAGATACTCTTATATTTTGCTGGATCAATCTGAAAATAATAGGCAAAATTTGTCAAGACAAAAAATACACAATTCAAATCAACTACTTTTCACACGATAAATAAATCAGCCAAGGATTGTACTACTTATCTACCAAACTACGTAAAATTAAAAACATAGCAAATCACAATCACATCCAACTAAACAGGGAGTGAAGCTTAGAGGTTGGCAAAACTAGAGATTAGCTAGGCAGACACCAGATTACAAACAAAAACAATTGTTAATAATAAGAACAGAATTGGTAGAAGCTCTCCAGATGTCAGCGCATTGCTATTGAATTACTTCCCCTACAGCAACAGCCCCTACAGCAACAGAATAACACAAAATTGAATATTGACCTATTGAAACGAACAAGCAACTGTAAACATTCACAATTGCGTCTCATTTGGTTCCAAACCTGATTATACATAAACCTAATTGATAGCCACAGAATTACAGTCATAATTTATTGATTTGGTTTGTATTACAATCAAATGACTTAAGCAAGGGAGTGAAATGCTGATAGCTGTGCTGTTAAAGAACTAGCATTTCGTTGTCACCGATTCCAGTACCGAGCAAACAAAGAGCACCTTGTGCTGAAACAAACAAAGCACACGTCGAGACAAATACAGTATGGCTGTTAGCAGCATCGGCCATTCATTCATAACACTAAAGCAACTAGTAAACTCAGACGGGAGCCTGCTGCAATCGCCATCCATTCAGCAGCAACTCATACAGCAAGCAGCACTGTTTATGAACTCCTAAACGAACTAAAAAAAGCGCAATGCAAAAGTTCACGCATAGTAACTTAGGAAGTGGCAGCTTTACGCATCAGATCGTGGATACCAGGGGAAGCCCACAAACTACCAAGTCACACACTAAGTCAACCAAACTCCACCAGATCCGCGCGAGATCTCACCCAAACGGTGCCCCGGAAGCATCGAGCCCACAGATCTAGATCGCTGCTCGCTCACCTGCATGTTGCACTTGACGAGGTCGAGCGGCGTGACGGCCATGTGGGTGAGCCCGCAGCTGGCAATCCCTCCCGCGGTGCAGGCGGCGTAGAAGGTGGGCGAGTACATCTCAATCTTCTCCGCGGGCGCCTGGATCGGGATCGGCGCGCCGCTACCTCCCACCGCGGCCGGCGCGGGGGCGGAGACCGGGAGGCGCGCGGCGGCAGCGAAGGAGCGCGCCGAGGAGGTGTAGAGGAAGCTCGGGAGGAGCGACTCGCGGGAGCGGTCGGAGAGCGCCATGGCCGCCGAGAGATTCGGAAGATTCGTCTCTCTCGTGGGCTCGGGGCGGCTGGTGCTTTCTGAGAGCTCTCGCGGTCGCGTGGATTTGACGAGGCGGCGGAGGCGAATATGAAGGGAAGGGGCATTTCCAACTTGCTAGGGCTTCCGTCTCTTGGGTGGCTCACTGAGTGTGGGACCCGCGAGCTTTTCCCGTTGGCGGCACCGTTCGTGGACGGAATGGAGCGTGAACGCGTGATTTTTTTTTTTCCTTTTGGAAATGTAGGATAGAGGGCGATTCGTGAACAACTTTGTGCTAAAACGCTTTAAAAAGATGTACCACGTATAACGACGCTCTAAACTTTTAAACGCAGCGTTTAATAATCAGTTTCATGTAAAAAGAACAACTTTGCAATCTTTGATTTTTGGAGAAGATCAAATGAGCAATGTTGAGAGTGCCTTTTACCATTTGTTTTGACCATATTTGTCATATCTCTGGCTCAATGCGGTATTTATAGCTTGCAAAATAAAATAGTTTAGAAATGCGAATTTAATTTGAAACAATAAGAAATTACATAACCAAGTGTTGTCAATGCGTGTACAGCTCGAGCCCCACCGATTTTAGAGCTAAAGATGACCAACTCAAGAATTTTTTCCTCTTTTATTTTACTTGGAGTTTTTTTTAGTGTAGCAGGCCCTCTTTCCATCCCACATGCATATATGATCATTGTGTGCACCCGCACTCGCATATATGGTTAACCTTTTAAAGCCTGAATTTGAACCTACAATTCCAAAGTTTGGTGACATGCTGTCCATAGGTGTAAATTTCATTTGCGTTTCCATGGCGCACACTGTGGGCCCATCCCTCGTGCCCCATGACGACCGACGACTTCCCGGAGATGGTGGCTATAATATGCAGATGAATATCCCAACCAACGTGACGGGTTTGTCAAAAAAAAAAAAAAAAAAACAACGTGACGGACTTGGCCCGCCCGCCCAATTGACCCATCTGTAAACTCTGCGGCTCTGTGGCATACCAACGGTCAGGTCCACGTCCACTTTGTATTTGCTTATAACACGATGCGCGGAGAAATTGATCAGAAAAATGCGCATGAAACTGCAACAACTTTTTTGGAAACGGAAAGGCGTGGCAAAGTCGAAATTGACGCCCCAGAACGCCACCGCTACCAGCAGGTCCACCGCTCCACCAGAGTCCAGAGCTGCTGATTGGCACGTTGGGCCCTGCTCTGGGCTGATCAGTGCTTCTTGGGTCAGGCCCATCACACGTTCGTACCAGCTGTTTTTGCTTGCCTTGCCCCCACGCCCAAACCAAACCGTCCACAGTTACTTCACCGCTCGCGCCATCTCCATCGCCGCCTGATGGCCGGCAAGCAACCCGCCCCGCGCTTTGGCGCCACGCACAAGTCACCCGCGCCCACGGCCCGACGCCGAAGCCGAAAACCTCACGCGCCCTACAAAACTCAGCTTCAGCTCACCTCACTTCACCTCGCTGCAGAATCGCTTTCATCCTCCCGCAAAGCCATCCTTTCCCACCCGTGCCTCAATTTCCCAATCAATCGCCCAAACCTGCATTTGCTTTAAAACCTGCGCCGTCTCATGCAAAATTCCGACGCGACCTTCCGAGAGCTACAGCCCATCAGCTAGTCAGCCGAGCCGAACGCACGCAAAGGAACCGCCGCCGCCCGCCATGTCCGCGCACCACGGCGGCGGGCCGCGCCACCGGACGTGCCGCATGTACTGGTGCTACCAGTGCGGCCGCGCGCTCCGCATCATCTCCTACCCGACCACCGACGTCTTCTGCCCGCGCTGCTTCGGCCGCTTCCTCCACGAGATCGACCCGCCGGCGCCGCGCCACCCCGCGTTCCCGCTGCCGCACTTCCTCCCGCACCCGTTCCACCCGCAGCACCAGTACGACGGCGGCCACCCGCGCCGCTGGGTCGTATACGGCGGGGAGCCGACACCAGTGCCAGGCCGCGCGTTCCGCCAGCCTGCGCCGGCGCCGGTGACACCGTCTCCTGCGCCACGGGCACCGCCACCGGTGGTTCGGCGGCGCGTGCCCTCCCCGCCGCCGCGACGGCCGTCCACGCCCCCGGCCATCGACCCGGGCAACTACTTCACGGGGCCAAACCTGAGCGACCTCATCGAGGACCTCACACAGAACGACCGGCCGGGGCCGGCGCCGGCGCCGGCGTCGGCCATCGACTCGCTCCCGACCGTGCAGATCACCAGCGCGCACCTGTCGGACGGCTCGCAATGCCCCGTCTGCAAGGAGGACTTCGAGCTCGGCGAGGCGGCGCGGCAGCTGCCGTGCAAGCACGTCTACCACTCCGACTGCATCGTGCCCTGGCTCCGCCTCCACAACTCCTGCCCCGTCTGCCGGTACCAGCTGCCCGGCGGCGCCGGGTCCGACGGCAGCAGCGGCAGCCAGGCCACGCCTCGCGCTCGCGGCGGCAACAGGAACTGGGAGAGGGAGCCCCCGACGATGGTGAGGTGGGGCCCCTTCTCGTGGCTGTGGCCGCCGCGCGACGACCCCGACGACGACGCGTGGGAGCACGGGCGGCGCGGCAGGCACGACGCGGCCGACGCCGGCGGTAATGACATGACGGCCCTCCAGTCTTTTGTTCTTGCCGCAACCTGCGTCTTCTTCTTCTCCTTCTTGATTTGAAGAAAACACGTTCATGGATGATGTACCAAGACGACACGATCAAGCAACACGCAAAAGTTAACCGTGCACGTAAAATTTGCTTGCTGTCAATCAACTTCGCTTGGTCTCTAAGCCGTTTCTCATCTTGCATTTGATTTCAGCGTTCTACGCTTGGTGGCGCTCTCTGTTTCTCGTCTAGCTGTTATCTTGGATGGAGACGTTATCGTATCTATCCTCCTATCCAGAAAAGAACGCCTCCCACTCAGTTAAGTGATCTGATCAGGGTCTCCTCCTCTTCGGGTCCGCCTCCTTCAGAAATGCCGCCAGGATAGCAACCTAAGCTTCTACCAGTTCGATGTTAATGGTGCAGTCTTATGTGAAGATGTAGATCTGGTCTTGTGAAAATGAAATGGAGCCCCTTGCAAAAAGGCGTGTAATTTGCACATAGGGGAATACCAAATTCAAGGCAGGCTCTATGTACAGTAAAATGATTATGTCTGAAGAATCAGTTGATATTTCTATGAAATGGCTTTGATGTTGGCACTTGGCAGAGTGAGTTGCATAATCTTGTAAATACATATTCTGTGGCGCACTGCACGGTATGGTGATTTCTCACCTTTTCTGAAAACTGAGACAAAAAAAAAAAACATGGACGCCCTAGAACGGGAATATCAACACAATAGGTTGGTTTCATTCAATGGTCAATTGTACCACACAAAAATGTAAATCAGGTTCCCGTCTCCTATCAAATGACCCAGTCTAGTTCCGAGAAGGCCGGCCGTTTAAACCACGATTCAGCATGGTATCAAACCCAGCGTGAAATCCGGAGGTGTATGATGCATTCTTCAGGCCCGTCTGCAAGGAAAACAGACACTTCGTTAGCTTAGTGAAGGCACATATTCCGTTATAAATATGAGCTCTCATTGTTCAATATTGGTAGATACAGTAGAAGTAAATGTAGATACAATAGAACATATATTACCAAGCAATCGAAGTCGTATCAGTTTTATATTATTGTATTTGACCAATATTGTTCAAAATTATGTGTTGAAATGCATAATGAAGCTTTACAGACAGGTTGATGATCTATGGTCCAAACCAGACCATTTCTGTTCAAGCGTGGGACGGTAAATTTTCATTTTCCCTCTGAATCCTGACTTAATTAAGTCTTTCAACAAGCACAAGGAGATTGCTATTACTCAATGCAGAGCCTTTTAGGCTGCGCCACTAGTTTTCCTCCAAAAAAGTTATAGTTACATTGCATGAGTAACAACTTCAACTTTAGTTTGGAAAAATTCACTGCAAGGGAATGCAGGGGCGACCAACTTGCTTACATTGGGTTGCTCCTCTTGCGGCATACATCGTTAAATACATTTTTAGGATAAAACCAGGATTTAAACATATGTATCATATCAGGTCTTTTAATAACAGCAGCAGAGAAACTAACCGCTAAACTCTCCAAATCTGGAGCTGCCCGTCCCTTAAGGGCATCTATTAATGAAGAAAGCTCTTCCTTCTTAATATCCAATTTCTTTGATGCCTGCATGGCAATACTTATAAACACAAGGAGCAGACACTACAAAATAAGGATATCATAAATAAGCTCAATGGATTACCTCAGATAAGAACAATGGGGAAATGATATCAAACATATCATTTACAAATTTGTCGACACTGGTATCATAAGGTTTATCCACTTTGCTCTGCGACGTTCCTGTGTCCTTGCTCTGAACTTTGGGCTTAGCCTTCACTTCTGATCATGGACAAATTGTCATGCTTGAGTATTGAAACTTAAGAAATCATAAGCTCATGAAAATCAAATATAATGAATGTAGATAACTATAGGTCAAGCAGTAAGGAACAAAGACTGCCGCGACCTCCTTGCACAATAATGTTTATGGGAAAAGAATATAAATTATTCAATTCTTTCTTCAGGAGTCAAATTCATTCCAGAAATGATTATGTAATAATACATGAACTTCCAAGTTCCAGGTCTTCAACAGTTCGTGAAAATATTCCAGGTACTCTAGACAATGCATTCAAGTACTGCGCAATATCCGCATATTCCCCCAAGGTAACAACTGACCACTTCAATGGTGTATTTGGTGGCATTTGGATTGTTAACTGAGTGTGGGCGCGGGCAGTGGAGATGGGTCATATAGAGGTGGGTATGGGTCTGCTATGAGGTTTTCCCTCATGCCTCTGTTTGACTTGGATTGGGTTTGGAATATGACCCATAGTGCCCTTTCTAAATTGGCAAACATTTGTATGTAAGGTAAACGTTGTAATTCTGTTGCAACTTCCATCATAGCCCACCATAACCCACCACTTCCAGCGGGAATGGATCAGTAAGAAAAGCTCTCATTTGCTATTCCCTAGCCACATATCCAAACACTGGATTAAATCTAACCCTGTCCTCATATCCCGTTTCCCCACATCCAAATGAAACCTTAGGTGATTGAGATCCACTAAAATTATTTCACAAAAGCTTCTACATGATTCATTATTTTTGTTGGCAGTGGGTCTGAACCAAAGACCACAAACTTAGTATAGTTTCTCTGACGACATGTGGTGTTCGCATAGTTCAGATTCAACAAGAAGGCATGCTAGCTTTGCTATGCATACAATTCCCCTTTCATATATGAGATCATACATACTAAAAAAACTTTTCTTGACTAGCCAACAATCCAAGGCGGCCAAATCATGTCAATTTTGTTGATTCAACAGAAAACCATATAGTTGAGCAGCCAGCATGATCTATGTAGAGGATAAAGCAAAAAACTGCAAGGGGATGAAATTTGAAAGAAGTATAGCATGCATCAATAGCTGACCTGTCTCTTTGGGCACATTATTTTGATGAGGAACAGTAGCAGGTGCTGTGTTCTCAGTTGGTTGTTCTGAGGAATTTGGGACATCAGATGGCACCAAATGTGCTAGATCAGGAGGATTATCCTTACCCACAGCTGGCGCAGCCTGCATAACAGTAGTGATGTTAAAATTTTTCTCCAATATAAAAATTAAAGCACACCTAGACAACCCAACTATTACCTCTAAGTCCACATATGCTGGTTGCTTCCCAACAGAAACAAGAAACTTGTCCAGATTGCTTGAGCTCAGAGCTGAGATGAAGTAAATTAACTCAAAGATTAAACGAAAGAATATGTATATATGGTAAATTGTATCAGAGGTCACCAAACTTATCGAGCATGTGCAAATAGGTCACCAAACTATAAAATGGGACAAATCCATTGCTAAACCTTCCAAATGGGCCAACAATGCCATCTATGTGCCAACTTGTCTAGCCATGCTGACGCTGGCACCACGTTTAGTACCAACATGGCAATGGGTACATTAGAGTTATTGTAAGACAACTGTTTATGATCTTTGCATTTAACTCCCAGGATGCTAATCATGATAGAAGTAATACATTTGCATACTAGCTCATCTATTAGACATTATTCAACACTCTGCGATTAGAGCTTCATGAGTGCTTCAGTGATCAGAGTAATACGCTTGGAACACAGTGATGAGTCATGAGTGTGCAGATTAATTCAAAGATACCATGCCAGTATGCCACCGATCAGTTTCAACTTTCAAGAGCATCCCAATTCCCACACACACCAAATAGAGTGGCGATCGGCATGCAACACTGTCGCAAAACATAATGGGCAGCAGCAGGACTACCCACAAGCCCACAAGGCAGCTAGTGGCACAACATCGAATGGGAACCTCTGTTTTCAAAACGCACAGCCACGAGTTTACCAGGTGGAAGAACAATGGTCAGCAGCAATTTGCACCAGATGGGTGAAAACTAATATAATATTTGCATTCATGAGGCTGTATAAAAATATAAGGGATATAAATGCTTTGTTTAAACTAATTCATCCTTTTATTGGCCCCCACTCAAATTGTTGGCAAGCTCTGCCACTGGCTGTAATCTCCATGTCAGAGTGAAAGACAAGTTGGTGCATCTGTGACCTTAGATGATCCACTTAGAAAGTTTAAGGATGATAGCTCAATTTAAAAAAAAAAAACATTACCTATTTGCACGAGCAAGATAGGTTTGGTGACCTCCATTGCAAGTTGCAACTTGTTCAGATAGCATTAGCTAGGTCAGGATATATTATTTGCGAAACTTCACAGAAATATCATGGGTGGCTAACGCACAGTTCACACTCGAGAATAGCAGTAGTTATTAATTATAGGCAGCTAAAGTGATGGAATGACATCAGTAAAAGAAGTGTTGTGATTCTGAACCATACCAATTGTCACATCATTTGTCAGTGGATGGAAGTAGCAGCTCTGTTTAGACTTGAAACCTTGATCCAGTAATAGTGAAACCGCACTGCACACACAAAAAAAAAACAAGTGTATGAATCGTTTAAACAAATTACTTGAAAAGGCAATAAAAAAGCAAGACACAACACTTCAGAGTACAGTACCAGATATCACTATCAAGCAGAAGTATTTTAGATGTGAAAGCAAAGCATTTGGGAAAGAAAACAAGGAAAGATTTAAATAGTTCAATCAGTCTATCTTTCATCAGCGACACATTCTATCTGTTTGTCAGAAACATGACTCACGAATTGATAGCCCATAGTCCAACTGCTATTATTCCACAATTGGATAAAATAATGGTTGATAATAGATTCACATCAATCGGGATACAATAATTGGTAAAGATAAGAGACAGCCAATCACAAGTCAAAGCAAGACACTGTACCTTGCAGACTCATTCATTAATGCAAAGGGAGTAACACAACCCAAGGGTACCTGGACATAATAAGAAAGTAAAGCATAGGCTATTAGCAAGTATTTCAAGCAATTCGATTTTTTTTTTTTGAGATGGTCAAGCAATTCGATTTCTAATAAATCCAGAATGTACCTAAGGCCAAGCAATATATTTCCTGAAAATTAAGAGAAATGGGGCAGCTGCAAAATGACAATGAGTTAAAAAAAACAGAGAGAGCAACTTTTCTTCATATGTTCGACCAATTAAATAGTATTGAGAAAACTTATCGAATGGAGCCTTACGCTACAAACAGACAGTTCTAGTTGACACTATCAAGTAAACCTCCAACAACAAAATAAACATAATTAATAGCACGCCTTAGGTAGATCTCTACAGAAAAACAGAAGGGGTACTGATTCAATTCTTGAAAATTTTTCTTTGCACGCAGAAAAGTAAATGACACTAATTACACCTCCATTATGCTCAGGAATTATGGAACCCAAACATGCACTATTTTCTTTTGTTTCATTGCTCCCATAATTTTATAAGGTAAGATTAAAAGAAAACAGCTGAAAGTTTCAAAACAGCATATAAATGGCTGACCTGAAGTACTTGCAGAAGATTTTCCTCAGGAGCCATTCGTAGACCGCTTTTTCCCAAACCAAGACGTTGTGAAAGAACTAGAAGTTCAACGAAAACAAAATTAATTGACACAATGCCCAAGTAAGAATCAATAAGATGTAATCGGCAAAGGTACCTACTTTTCATGTCAACTTTGGTGCCAGCAAGGGCAGAAACAACATATAACCGATGCTTCTTGTCCTGAAGCTCAGAATATATACGCATTATTATGATTGGCATGTGTTTCAGTCTAAATCCCATCAGTTGCCACAAACATACCTTCAAGAGCAAATTTTTACTCAAAGCACCACCTAAATGCCCAACATGTTTGGCCTGTCGTAGCCAAATTATAAGAAGTCAGCTAGTACTCATGATAAATCAACCAAAAACCATCGCATACATGAGCATGTATTCTTTGATGCACTCACCTGTTCCTCTACTGTCAGCACAACAGGGTGATCATAGCACGTGAAATCAATCTTAAGCTCCTACAAAGACAATGGCATCGAATTAAACCTTAGTCAGCAAGTTATACAGCGATGTTAGCAAGAAAAGTGTGCTTGGGATGCAAAATCGATGTCACGGTTCTCGAGCACTTAAATGTACACACAGTGAAGAAACCCTTTCCTTCTGTGGCACCGCAAATCTATATTTTGATGCACACAGGCCTTTTAGCACTAGAATTTGCGCCGAAGCTAAATATCGGCATCAACGGAAGCATCTCGGTGGCGCCACAGCCAGGGGCACTGGCGCGGCCAAGGGCGCCAATCTAGTCGCTCTCCAAAGCACGGCAGCGAGGAAGCAGTCCGAGCAGGCTGGGAGTGGTGCTAACTGTGGAGGTGGTGGTGGTGGTAACAGACCTGGAGGCGCGCGAGGAGCTGGTCCTTCGTGTACCCCATGGCTGCGCCTGGCGACGTCGGGCGGCGGCGGAGATGGCGAGGAGGACGGCGAGAGCAACGGGGAGAGATGTCGGGTCGGGAGTTGAAGTCCAACGGTTTTCGTGGGCCTTTCTTCTCAATCTGACTCGGGCGCAGCCCAGTTCGGCCCGATACACAGCACCTCGACGTGCAGGTGATCCGGATATCAGATTCTCAAAAAAAAAAAAAAAAAAAAGATCCGGATATCAGTGATAGTTTGGTTTGGTCTCAACCCGGTTTAAATGGTCTGGTTTATAATGTGTATAGAGCTGAGTTTGTTTAATGTGTGATAGCATATTTTGATAAAATGGTTTGGTCTAGTTTTGGTTGAGTTTTGAGCCCATTACCAATCACCACATTTCTGAGAGTTTGTCTCATGCTGCATCTCTTTTGTTGTGCAGTAGCACCACATCTCCACATAATAGGACTGCATTGAAGACAGCACATCCATATCGACCATTTTAAAATTCTACCATACATGTGTAACACGGTTAATTTTTTTTCTACAACTTAAATAGTTTGTCCTATTAAAAAATTAAAAGATGTCATTTATTTTGTTATGATTTGTTTTATCACTAAAATTTATTTGAGTATGAGTTGTGTTTTTACATGTTTGAATATTTCTTAAAAAAAAGATGAATGATCTAAGTTGTGAAAAAAAAAACAATCGTGTCATACATTTGTGAGCGCGAACATAAGTAAACACACAATATTTTAATAGTATGTATAGAACCAGTTAGGTGTGCAAAATGTA
Source organism: Paspalum notatum (assembly GCA_022530915.1). Lineage (NCBI taxonomy): Eukaryota > Viridiplantae > Streptophyta > Magnoliopsida > Poales > Poaceae > Paspalum > Paspalum notatum. The sequence continues at coordinate 3,376,304 of CM039687.1, read as the reverse complement.
TTTGGTCCACGAAACCAAATTGGTGCCCGAGTCAATGGACATTAGCATAGATAAGCCAACATCTCTTGAGAATTTGATTGTATAACGTTCTAATTTGTTACATAGATAAAGCACTATATGAAAAAATATATATTTGTAATATATATTTGCATACAATTTTTATGGTGGTTGGAAAAAATATAAACCGTTCATCGAGCGAGATCTAACGGTTTATAAATAGACGGAACCACGGAACCGGAACTAGAGAGTAGGTACAGCCTGATTCCCCCTGGTTCCGTTCCAACCACTGTAAAACGTCTCATATTTGCAATACGACACTAGAATGAAAAGTCACGATGTATACATGGTGGGCATGGTGTCTATCAGTCTATGCATGAGATTGGCATTTCCCTCGAGATCTTCTATGTGTTAAGATCGCGTTGGATCCTCTTAGATGATGTACAGGTCTAAATATAGTGCAGTACAATAGTTTATATAAGCGACCGCACTACTATAAGCACTAAACACTGGGGACAAAATCAATAAGACATACTCTCTCTCGTTCTTTTTTGTTTGTCGCTTATTAGTTCAAAAATAAACTAACCGATAACAAATATTCAAAAAAGAGGTAGTACAAAATTAGCAATTCCTTCTTGATTGTGAGTTTTATCTATTTATTTACATATGTTTTTACCACATTCAGAAGTTACTATTTTACTAAATTAATGTAAAATTATTGTTAATGCATACATGGGTGCTCTGCCCCGTTCACAAATGAGCCTGGTTCGAACTGTTCAAACACTCAAGAGTATGCGAATGCATTTTTCCCTCTTTGAATGTCACTTCTTTTCTTCCCGTCGCTTTCATGTCCGATGAATACTCCAAGTGATCTAAAGGCTTTATTTTTGTTATACACGAGATCAGTTGTTTTGCATAAAGAAGAGTAATTCTTACATTGTTTTTCTCTGTTTACAATGTACTCTTTTAGGCTGAGTCCAGTAAATCGTGTATCACGTCTTCTATATTCAAATTTCACTCTGTTTACAGTGTAGCTATAGTGTTATTTTTTTACTATAGATTACCATATACACGATCTGCTAGATTTGGTCTTAGTTTCAATTTTACAGGTTGCTTCGTTTTTTTACACTAAATTTCACAACTTGTTTTATTCAAAAAAAATGTAAAGAAAAGAACATGTCGTCTTAAAAATAATAATATATGATATGATAAACTAAACCGTATAAACAAATAATAGTTATATATTTTCTAATAAGATGAGTGGTAAAAAAGTCGAATGACTATAATTTTCGAATGAAAGGAGTAAGTTTTCTTCTTCGCATCATGTGTCGCACTACCACTAGTACTTGATTTGAGTAATGAGTAGTTTAACTCGGTGACAACGATCGCCTCTGTGAATCTCCCCATCCTTTAAGTACAGTGGCAGTATTGTAGCAATAGCAATAATTCTGCCGATCAGCCTGAAATTTTACGGCCCTGCGGAAGCCTGATTTTGTTTTTCTCTCTTTCCGTAGTCAGATCGAATTGTTTCTAGCTAGAAAGAAATCATGTTCTTTTCCCTCGTTAATTAACATCGGGGAAGGAGGACTAATCCTCCTTTTTCTTTTGAGATCCAGGGGCTAATCCTGAACTGTGGTATATCTCAGTATGAATAAAAATGTCACATTTGAGGTCCAGGTTTACGAGAGTGAGAGGTACTGTCAATGTATAGCAGCGCGAGCACAAAATAATAAGGGCATATTGCAGTCGTACATATGGCCCACGCACACGATTTCCAGTCGCAAGGATCCCATAAATCCTGCATCTACTAGATACTATAGTAGTATATAGTATCATCCAAATACTGAAAATAGTCAGGGGGACAATGCTTTGGACACAAGCGAGAGTACATCATCATAATTCATTACTTGCACTTGCAGAAACACGCACAGCTTCTACACATAGCATGGCAATGGCATGCAACTGAGAGGAGGTTGACTCCATGGAAAGCTGCCTTAAAACATGTAGCTCCATGAGAGCTCCCCGCATTGCACAATTAGCCTAGCACTAGTATATAATAATAGTACCAGAATAATTAACGGCTAGTATGAATGAAATAATCCTTAATCGCGTGTATATATAATGCTTATTGTACCGTGACCAATTCTTGATCACGTAGGTTGCAGTAGTATAATTAATCAGTCAGTTGTTGATCGAGTTGGATGAATGATGCATGATGATCACTTGAGACTTGACCGCCGAGCTGATGTTTGGTGGAGGAGCTGATGGTCGATCAGTTGAGGGATGAGAAGCTCCATAGGCTGATCTCACCTTCCTCCTCCCACTCGTTGGCCGCCACGGGCGCTGGCGCGAAGAACGTGCTGCATGGGTCCATCATCGCGTACTCCATGCACTTGGGAGACTGGAAGAAGGAGTCGATGTCCGCGAGCGCGGCGAGGTCCGCGTCCCCCGCCATGTCGATGTCGTCGTCGTGCGCCATGCCGTAGTACTGGTCCACGTTCCCGGTCTCCGGGGAGCTCCCTCCCGACGACGCGTCGCCGCCGTAGCTGCATGGCGGGGTGGCACCGCCGTTGGTGGCCGCGGAGGAGTCTGCGTAATAGTGCGCGCCGGCGCCGGCCTGCAGTGGCGGGCTGCAGGTGGCATTGGCTGCGGCGGCGGCGGCGACGCGCTGGATGGACTTGGGCGACATGGCGGCGGCGGGGATGTGGAAGGGCAGGTGCACGGGGAAGTTGAGGTCGGCGGCGGAGCCCTTGAGGCAGAGCAGGGCGGCGTCGTAGGCGCGCGCGGCGGCCTCGGCGGTGGAGTAGGAGCCGAGCCATATCCGCGTCTTCTGGTTGGGCGCCCGGATCTCCGACACCCAGGAGCCCCAGCTCCGCATCCGCACGCCCTTGTACTGATGCCTCTTGCCGCCGCCGCCCGCGCCCTGCAGCCTCGCCGCTGCCGCCGCCTCATTGCCGCCGGCGCCGTCGGCCGCCGCGTCGTGCAGCTGCGTGGCGCCCTTCACCATGTCGCACGCGCTCTCTCCTGCTGGCTCGTCTCGACGTCTCCGACGCTCCGGTTGCTAGTAAAGTTCAATCCCGATGCGTGATATCGATGGTTAGGAGTGCAAGAAGAGAGCTCGATGGAGCTAGAACGAAAGCGTAGTGGACTATAGTGGTGTAGAGCTAGCTGGGGTAGGTGTGTGTGTGGCTACCGGCTGTTGCGAAGCGCAGCGTCCGGTGGCTTATTTATAGGACGCGGCCGCATCAGTGATCAGACTGTGCGCAAGGTATATTGTTTTGTCTCGTCTCGTTTTTTCTAACGATTTTATTCACATCATGCTGATATCGCCGGCATTTGTTTTTTTGTGCACCAACACACAGCATCGGTATTGGATCGTACTTGATCAGTACAACCATTCGATCGGCAATAATTCAGAGAGGAAATACTAAGATATTGGAGCAGCAAAGGAAGGATCCTACAAACTCCGAGTCGTCTCCGACGTACATACGTACGCAGCATGTCAGCGAGCACAGCCGCCCACAGGTTGTATGCTTCAAGTTTACTCTATCTAAGGGAAGCTATGAGCAGGTAGCAGGCATATGAGGCATCGGCATGCATACACATGATGGTAAGTATGATTAGTGTTTGGCGTGCCGTGCAGCGGCTTAATTGCTCGATCGATCACTAGAGAATCAATCGATCGATCATCATTTTTGTACTGGACACATGTAGAAACCAGACAGGCTCCTGGCTGGCCATACATCTTTTGTGGTTGGTGTAATGGTGCTGGACCAAAACGCTAGCTCCATGCATATGCATGCGTATAGACGATGCACTTGGCCGCATAAAGCTTCTAGACTAACATAATGCCTATGTTTAGTTGTGCATGCATTCCGTGACAATTTACGGCTCGCTAGCTAGTTAAATCGTGGTCGCCACAGCAACCATGTATTCAAAATTGTCCACGCCAACACCCACGCTCTCTCTCACACTGTCGACGTCCGTGTACACGGCCAGGCCAGGCCAGGGCCAGCCAGCTAGCTATACGCAAGACAACCCGATCGACGGAGGAAAAAGTCTAGGCACACTTTTGATTTTAGCTAGCCCCAGCACCCATCACCACCGCCCCCACCACAAGTCCTAATTAACCCATGTGCTAATTACTTTCGACCGTGAACAGCCGACGGGTTGACTACGCACAGGGGGGCGCACTGTGCACCGCCCATCTGGATCCCCCCTCCCTCCGTTGTTCCATTTCCACACAAAACAAGTCTTGGGGGAGATCGCCAGCCAGCCAGGCAGGCAGGCACGTGCATGCAGCCCCAATGCATTGCAATGCAACAAAATTCAACACAGCATGCAGTCGACACGACCCCAGTTTATTTCCACTCGGGGTCGGGGATCGTCGCTCCTCTCCGGCTGGCCGTACGACACGAGCACGGGCACGCGGTCGGACCAGCGGTGGCGCCTCTCCGTCCTCCGGCCGCGCAGCTAGGTGATGGCACCGCACGCACGGCCTCGGACGAACCGAGCTGTCCGCGGTAGTTGCACGCGTGCACACTGCACAGTAGTGAGAAACCACGCGCGCCCGAGCCCCCGACCCGAGATAACATGCGCGGCGAGGCTTCGCGCGCAGCTTCGTCCGAGATGCAGCACTGCAGCAGCAGCGTTGCAAGGTGGGGTCGTGGGGACGCGACGGTGATCAGAGGGCAGAGGTCAGGGAGGGTTTGGATATAGCGGGAGGGGACAAGGGAGGCAGGGTGCGGGCGGGGCGGCGCCGCGCCGTGGGGGGGCGCTGGGGGTGGGGGACGCATGCGCGGCGTCAGCAGACGGAGGGGAGGCGGGGTTCCTGGCACAGCACAAGCACAAGCACTGCACTGCACAACAACCAACCAGCGCGTACGGACCAGCGCGGAGCGGATGGCTGGGGGACTGGGGTAGCTGCCTGCTAGCTGGAGCCGCACTGGCCTCCGACCGCAAACCGCGTGGAGGTGATGCGGAGAGGGGCGACCGGGACGGACGGTGAGAGGGACATGGCATTGAGATCAGCATGTCCATCCATGGCCGCGACTGCCCCCGCTGGGCCTGGGTGTGGTGGTGGGATTCCGGGATAGCGATGCTTCCACGCTCCGGTCTCGCTGACGTTGCTCTGCGTAGGACGACTCCGTCCGTCTGATCGCTTGCATTGGTTGGTTGGTTGGTTGGTTGGTTGGGGGGCGCCGGGCATCATCGGTCTGGGAGCTAGAGTAGTAGTACGTGATACATCGGCTGGCACTGGACACTGGCAGGCAGCCGTGCGATTCTCGATCTGTACAACGTGAGACTAGACCACATGATGTTTACCGTACGTACGTGCCAGTAGAGCTGAACCGTGGGGGTTGTGTTGTAATACCAATGTCTCGTCCACGGAAGGAATGATCAAAACGTGCCGTTGCGGAGCTAGCGCCGGTGCCAGTGCCGGTCTCTGAAAGGTGCCAGCGTAAAGCCTTGGTCGAAATACAATACGCCATCCAATGCTTGGAAAGCTCAACCTGTCTGTCTGAAAACTCTGTGAATGCGAAACTGGCCGCCTCCTGCTATCGATGAACGGAGATACACGAAGCCCTCACAATCTGTTTCCACGTATTGATGTGGTGCACTGCTGCTGCTGCTGCAGGGGAGCAACTGAACGACCGATGGCCATCGGCTGCAACGCAATCGCGAAACACAATGCTGTCCATCTAGCTTAACCGAGGCCCTGACGACGCTCCACATCAGCACGCATCGTTGTCGTCCCACACGGTGTCTTATATAGATTATATAACAGTAACGGGCGATCATTTTAGTCCGGATCGAAAAGCGATGTTAATTGGTTGGTAAACCAAACCCAGCACCGAGCCCCGGCCGCCGCCGCCGTCCGGTTCCACCGTTCCAGGCCCAGGCCCCGGCGCCAGCTGCTGCCCTCCCGATTCCGAACCCCACCGCGTGCCCCATCTTGACTTGGGCCCTTGGGGCGTCCTCTCCATGCCCTCTATTTCCAGTCATCCGTACACACACTCGCCCCGCGGACACCATTCCTGATGCCATCATACCCCTCGCCCCGGCTGCCATGATTCAGCCATCGTCCGCCGTTGAACTGAACCTCTAGTAGTAGCAGGCAGGCACAGAGCAGTAGAGCACACATGCAGAAAATCTCATGCTGCTAGCTGGTCTCCTGTCTCCGTGTGCACATGTCATGTGATTGGTCTAAGCCGCTGTGGAAGCTACTACCATACCACTGCCGCTGCTACTAGTAAAACAATATGTTTCCCCCATGACCAGCTATCGGGATGAGCTTGTTTATGAGAAGAGAAGAGATCCCCCCGGGAAGATACCTTGCAGTGTATATACTTGTACTTGTTTAATTTAATCGGGCCATGTTTTGGTGCAATGCATTCATTGGGCTGGCTAATGGCTTAGGGATCTGTTGGTCCAGGGGGCAGCTGGTAATAGGCCGGGCATGACCGCAGGAGTTTTATAATAACCAGGATACTAACCGGAGTATTATGAATATCTAATTACCGAACAAGACATTAGTTGGTCAAAGTAGGATACATGCATAGGGCCGTGGCCCCCTTTTTCTTTCTTGGCTTCTACTATGACAGAGGAAAGAAAAGGATAGGTAAACTGGCGTCTCCTGATACGATTGTGAGAATGAGAACCTTCAGCCTCGCTCCCAGTCAGGTCAGTGAGATGAATGAGCTGCGGTGCTTATTTATTGTTTAATAGCCAATAGCTTTCACATGATGGTGTTTGATTTATATATAGTCAAAGCTAAGAGTAACATACAAGGACACCAATTTGTACTATAACAAACGGGTTCAGAAATTAAGCTGAGAATTGCGACCAGATATTGCTTTCTGAAAGGAATCCCAACTGTGACAGTGCACATGGTAATGTTGTCGTTCTGGCTAGTATACTATAGTATGAACCAACGACGCGCACTTGGCTGTCGTGTGCCAGTGTTTACTCCTTGGTGCGCATTGTGTGCAAGGCACAACCTGCCGACGCCCAGCCGGGTTAGCTAGCCCTCGAGACATATCAAATTCAGCGCTACCGCTTTCAACCATCAAGGAAAAAGATACAGTGAACATGCTGCTGCTTAGTACTATGATGACCTCATGATGCCGGCCTGATCGACCATGACCACTCCGTAGTTTAGTGCCGGTAATGTTCAAAAACTACGTACTATACGGTCTTGTGTAACTCCGATGGCGCCCTGAAATCCAGGAGGGTCAAAAAGACAGGAAGGCAAGCTAGCGACCAAAACCCCAATTTTTAAACAAAATTAAGACGATCGAATCCTGATCAGATGCTATAAGCACTAGGTAATGAGATTAAATTGGGCAGCGTTGCTTTCAGATCTGTCCCTTATCCCGGTCCATGCAGCAGACGTCCACCTCAGACAGGTGTCCCTCGAGGAAGAGGAGGAAGAAGAGGTCTCTGAGAGGTCAGCAAACTGCTCATCAATAAGCGCGCGCAAGCCAACGGATCAGCTGCCGTCACAGGCCCACCCGCGACGCGGTTTAACAGCCTAGCTCGCAGAAGAAGAAAAATCCTCCTCCGATATGACGCGACCGCCGCTTTACGATCGCGAGCCCATCAGCAGTGTGTGTTTGTTGTGTGTTTTTTTTGGCTACCCTTTTGGCTCGTCGGATGGATCGTCAAAGCGGATGGAAATGGACAGCCGTAGTAGTTAAACGCCTTGCAGCACTGGCACTGCACAGCAGGCGTATCTTTCAGGCCTCGCGGCAAAGAGCTGGACTGCATTAGGGCAGGGGACATTGGGAAGCTTCCGGTTACGTGCAAGTGTGCAGGAGGATTCGCGCTTTGCCCTTTGAGCGATCGTTCATTTTTTGTTTGTTTGTTTGTTCTGCCTATTGTTGTGCATGTGAGGGGTGGAGGAAGGTGTTATTAACCTGGGAAGATAGAAACAACTGAGAGGCAGAGAAATTCTGCCGGCTGGAGAACTTGAAAAGGGTATCAGTTACCTACCTTGCTCACCTAACAGTTGGGATTCCTGGAGCGAGCGAGGGCGGGGGCGTTGCGTTCTTGTAGCTCTGTTTAGGTTTCAGATCTCGCGCCCAACTTTGTGCAGCTACTGTTTCCTGCTATGTACTGCGTTGCTAGTTCGCGCTTGCTGTTAGGATGTTGGAAATCTTCTCTTTGCTTCTTCAGAAAATAGAGAGCCATTTTACGGAAAAGACTGCATCGTCCCTTCTTGCTCCACAAATGGAGAGCCATCCAATGACTGTTGGTCAGATTTCTTCTACTTATGGAGTTATGGGTGTGCTCTCTGACCAATGCTCATCAGGGAGAACTTTTGCCAAAGAGGAACAGATGTTTTACCAGAGTCAAGACTCACTTGATCGCAGTTTAGGGGTTTACGACACCCTTCTAGATGCAGCATCTGGGTTCTTTTGTACTCCTTTTAAACCTAGGATCCATCACGACCATTTCAAAGGTCTGACAGGGCTATATGTGTTGCAAGGAGAATTGGGAATAAAGAATAAATGTGATGCAAAGTTAAAGTTTTTTTTTTTGAATGAGCGACAGCTATCCTGCAAAAACCTTTTTAAGCAAAGTGATCCCAACTACAACCTACTTCGTTAGAGATTAGTGCTTGCGATTATCACCTGAGTGATCTAACTTTTACAGTTACTGAATTCTAGTGCCGTCTCCATCTACTCCTTTTTATGGGCCACAGAAGTACAGAACCACTCAACGACTTGGATCAAACCACCTAGACTACCTTTAAGTTTTCTGTTAGCTGTTCAGTGATTAATTTGAAAGCTCATCTGATCGTAAAACTGTATGAGTCAATCAGTTTAGAAAACCTCATAGCGTAAGTTTACAATACAGTATTACCCAGATACCCCTGTAAAAGAAGGCCGGATAAGTAATGAGGTGATACTGGTACCTGCATATTTTCCTGGGGCAGTACTGCGGTAGATCGGAATGTTGATAGTGCTGAACAGCAGATGGATTGCTGCAGGTATATATTCTGCAATCTCCAAAAGATAGTGAAAGTAGGATTGCATTCATACTTTAACTGAATACAGCATAAAATTACTGGCAAAAGCGCCATAGTGTGTTTGTTAAACAAAGATGATACGGACTGCAAAAACTATACTAGTATTACTATTTTAGCTTGCAGGTGAACAAAAACGTACCTAGTTAATAGATACAGGGAGAAGGAACACCGTCTGCTATTTTTGGTCATCAAACTCCAAATTATAATTGGGCTGTGTCCTGTCAACATGAACTACAAAAAAGCAGTGATAAACCAACTAGAAGATAATTCCTATCTAATTCGAACTGAATTCAGTTCTAACACAGATTGATTTATGTAGCCAGCAAAATATGATCTGACAAAATTATGCTAATGCCTAATGACAATACGCAGCTGTTAAAATTTTACCTTCAGTGTCTCTTAGAGTCTTAGTAAGTAAACTGGCATTGTTTCGCATTTTGCATCAACAAGTTGATGGCGAAACCACCATTCATCTGAAGCAAGTCCACAGCCCATGAACCCTTCCCTAGAAACACAGTGGCGGATCAGCAAACATCGCATTGGGCCATTGAACACTTTTACTGAACTAAAAAGGACCAGACATTGGAGAAGCATTCAAGGGTGGGAATGGTGATCCATATTAGAAAGCAGGCATCTAAATCAAGTTTAAATTTAGCAGTGGCCACCTTCCACTTTCAGAAACGGTGTATGGTGGCACCAAAGCAAGTACTACTGACGTACAGTTCTGCAGTTATATACTGTCTGTACGACACAATCGCCTGGTGTGGTGGAGCCCTTTTTCGAAATTCCTGAATCATCTCCCATATGGCAAAGGATTTCAGAACAGCAAGGAACAAGACGGTTATAGGGCACAGAAATGTCAGTTGTTTCCACATTATCCATAAACTAGCATGTCAGTTGTGGCCAGGCAGTTATATGTAACAAAGAGATACTACAGTGCTCACTTCAAATTCAGAGTTGCAGACACGATAAAAATCTAGACAGACAAATGAGAGGGGCGGCTATAGGGTCAGAAATTACAGGGAATTGAACATTTGGATGTGCATTTGCCGACCTAATATGACTGCAAATATGCTGTTGAAATATCCTGGTGGTGGCTACTCGCTATATCGCTATAACTGATCCGTTCTCGCTGCATTTACTCGGAACAAGATCTCTCCAGTGAACTCGTCAAAACTGTACGTCGATATCCGGATTTCACCGGGGAAACAGATTATAAAGTAATCGAGTCTGTCTAGGTAGCAATCGATTGACCGTCAATCGATTTTTTATCGTTAGATTGCGATCCAATGGTTCAAATTTCACTCCTCTTTTCTTCCATCCGTCTCATCCTTACTGTAATTCACTAATTACGATGATACACTGTAATTGCAGTGGTGAAATATTGTAATTACGGTAACAATACACTGTAATTACGGTGACGATACACTGTAATTCTCGTCCATCCGATTCAAATCCGACGACTCATAAAAAATCGATTGGCCAAACATACAAAACAATCGATTGACGTGTAGCTTTTCTTTTATAAAGCCTGTGATCGGCCGATTGGGATGATGGTATGGACCTCTAGGCGTTTCGTGGAGAGGGAGGCGGCTAAGGCTGAATCCAACGCCACCTCCATCTCCCTTCCTCCATATTCTCTCTCATCACTATTCTAACTACCCACACTCACAGCTACAGTGCCAAACAGTACCGCATTAAATTTTACAGTCGCCTTTTGCAATCTCCATTAGATTCAGCCTAACTCGCCGTCGTCGTCGGCACCGTGGGAGGCGGCTTCGAGCGCCGGCGATGTTGTGGCGGGTGGCCGAGGAGGCGAGTGAGGGGAGTTTGGAAACGATGGGCCGGGTGGAGGGTGTTTGGAATCATTAACGGGTCAAATGAGGCCCATAAACGACTTAAGATTCAGCCCATGCCACCATGTGTAGCTCCCGAGGTCGAGCAGAGCGATCTACACACACCCCACGGCGGCACGGGCCCACCTGCAGACCAGCGCCGCCGTGCGTCACCCCCTTCCTCCCGGCCAACGCCTCCGCTCGTCGGCTCGGCGATAACCCGCATCCACCGCCCGCCGAGCAAAGCAACCGAGCCGAGCCGATGGCGGCGGCGCTGTCCGCGCTCCCGCGCACCGCCTCCCGCCTCGCGCTGCGTGGCCGCCAGCCTCCCTTCCGCGCTCTCTGCGCCGCAGCTGCTGCCGGCGACGAGGCCTCGAAGCGGAGGCTGGTACTGTACACCAAGCCCGGGTGCTGCCTCTGTGACGGCCTCAAAGAGAAGCTACACGCCGCCTCCCTGCTCGCCGGCACGCCCTACTCCCTCGCGTCCCTCGAGCTCCAGGCAAGCCAGTTTGCTTCGCCTTATCCCCTACTGCTATGCTATAACCTACTAGTTCGTTCGGAGATGGATGGATGGACGGTTCCTTGACTTGGATTTCGGGTGCGGATTAGGAGAGGGACATCACGACGAATCCGGATTGGGAGCGGCTGTACCAGTACGAGATCCCGGTGCTTGCCAAAGTGCTTCCCGACGGCACCGAGGTAGCATTGCATTACTATCTGAATATCTGATTCACCTATCCCTTTTTAGTTCAGATTCTCCACATTATATGCACCAACTAGGAAGCTTCGCAATTCGCAAGCATGCTTTGAAAAAGTACTTTATTTCGTGGAGCTCCTTCTTAAGTCCTTTGTCGTTCTGTACTCACATTGCAGGAAATACTTCCTAGATTATCACCCCGTCTAAGCGTGGAGCTCGTACAAAAGAAAATTTATGCCGCGTTGGATCAGTAATCGGACTTTTTTGGGCGAAAATATGGATTTATTTTTTGAAATTGATCGTACCATTATGTTTGGTACTTTGCTGTAAACTTTCTTAACTGAATACATGATTTTTCCATTTGGTTAGCTTTCGTTCTTAAGGATTTTTAGGTTTGTGCATCGCTATGAGGAAATAATCCCTATTGACTATTGAGTGACACCCAAATACTTATGTTAATTCTTAAGAAACTATACATCATGATGAACGATGGTGTCACAAGGAAATACAGATACTTGGAGAAGTACCATATGATAATCACAAATTCTGCTTCCTTTTTTCTCTCATAAAGAAGTGAAATCTACGCAACCAGAAGTAAAAAGAAGATTCATTGCAGAAATAGGTTTCCCCATTAAATGAACATGCACATGGCCCTTGGAGATTTTGTTCGAATGATATATGAAGACACATGAGGTGCTTGGGGGGAATTACCTTGATCGACAGATAGCCAGCCATTTCATTAGCTGTAGCCATTTCTATATTATACATGGAGCTTGGGAGTTATCCAGCTTCCTGGCTACTAACTCACCATTTTTCTATTCACACTTGATTTCTTACAACAGTAGCCTAGGCACACACACACAAATATTCATATCCACCTTAGTTTGGGGTTACTAGAAAGCTGAATCGAAGGGTCACAGTAGATGAACACACCTTGTAGAGTTTTAAACACTTATTCAACTGTTGATGCACCTGGTGATCATTCAGTGCAGAAATAAATTAAGGCAAGCAACCAAAACACATGTATTCAAAGCCCGGCATCAATGCCATGCGGGCTATTCTAATTTTGAGATAAATTCAAGCTTCGTACTTGCTATAATGTTAAGACATGCATTTTGCATTAACAAGATGCAAACCAATCCTATAGCAAAGATTGAATTAATAACTTACTTCATTTTTGTTTGGGTGCTGGTGCAAATAATGTATTTTCTGTCTCTGCGATACTGTTTTTCTTGCCCTCAGATGCTAACTTCCTATGAAACTGTGTTGACAACTGTGGAGAAATCATCTTGGAAGATACACGCATTAGTCTGCGGTGTGGAGTGGTTTCATTTGGAACCAAAGCAGGGCATGAAATTTCCCCATCAGAATAGGTTGCTGTGTGCTCTGATATTGGAGGCCAGGATTGGGATGATGCTGGCGTTGGAGGCAAGCTAGGAGCACAGGATGGAACAAAACTTTGTAATAGTGGAGACAACTTCAACTCCAGAATTCTTCCAAAATATGAGGTATTTAGGCCAAGATTCCTTGAACTCCATTCAGTGATGATTTGGGCTAGCTGTTTCAGCCTGTATGGTCCTAGATAAATGCTGCGGTCAATGGGGGCAATGGAAACTTGGGCTGTAACCGGTGCTGCAACTGTTGAGCCATTCATATTTGTTAACTCGACATACAATTCCTGCACGTGCATAAATATGCTGTTACTTCATTTTTTTTTTAAATATTCAAGGTACAGGTGATTTTGGTGAATGAGAGGGATATAGTAGACAACCTCATCTGCTGTCTGCTCCAATATGAACCCAAGTTCGATATTCATCTCCTTAAGAAATTCCCTTATTTGATGAATGGTTGAGTTAAACGTGATGTTGAAGAGAGGATGTGTTATGTCGGTTTGTGAAGCAGTATGTGGAAGCAATACCGTTATCCCTCCCGGGAATCCCAGAATCTCTAAGCAAAATGGATCTCCAAAAACAGATGGTGTCAAAGATAAGTTCAGCTGCCGTAGTGTAAGTCTTATCAAAGATTTTCGCAGTGTTTTGATGGAATTTGTGCTCATTGAGGTATTTCTTGGGTCTGGAATAACACCAAATTTCACATAAGTGGTATTTGCATCTCTGTATGGTTGCATGGAAACTGAAACCTGCATGAATGCCAGACCATGTTCAGTTTTTCTAGATGATGGAATAAAAAATTCTGGACAACCAATATTCAGTTGTCAGATTGGTTTGGGTGCTTGACGAATTTTTTGGTTTACCATACCTTACTATTGGGGACGCCTATTTGATTATAAATCTCGTTTTCGAGCATACCAGCTTGTGAAGCTACCTGTGAGTGTGGCACTAACAAAATGAAGCCTGCCTGGATTTCTGCTGGAGAAATGAATGTTTAGGTGTTAAACAATGCAAATGGAGTGGGAAAAACTGGAAAGAGTGGTTATATTATCTGTAACACAACTGGAAGTTCTGATGGCTGATATGGTTATCTGCTTGTGACTTTCGAATTACACAATTCTTAACATGAGTGGAAGCCTCTGGGCCTACCGGCGAGTATACCAGGATCATCTGGGGTGTCTCCTGATGCCCGGAGATGAAGCAGCAGGAAGAAGGCCGAGAGGAAGCCGCTGGCTGCCAGGAGCAGCGCAGTGACGCACTTGCCGTTGACGACTCTGCCGACGATTGCGCCACACCGGCAGCGGCTGAACCTGGTCGCCGGCGCAGAATTGGGGGTTGAAGCCTGCTGCTCGGTGCGACGAGCCTTGCCCATGGTGAGCGCATCTGGGGCTAGTCTCCCTTAGGCTCGTCTCGGCGAAGACAGGTCATAGCAACTGGAGACGACTGCGTTGCGTTGGGGAGCAACTGGAAAGCTGGCGCCGGGGCTCGCCGTTGCCGCAACGGCGACGTGAATTGGGATGTGGGGTTTGGGCGTTAGGAGCGGTGGATGGGAATGTTTCACAACGATACAACATAGGCCGGCTGTCCATGGTTGTTGGTTTAGTTTTGAACGTAGGAATAAGTTTTTTAGCTCCGGTTGTTTTGACTCTAGCTCTTCCACGGTTTTCATCTGTAACATCAAGAGCACACTAGTTTTTAGATAAAGGAAGCTTTATTAACATCAAGAGCGCACTAGTAGATAAAATCTTTTACTTTTTTGGCTTAGGAACTTTTTTTTGGTACTACTGCTACTTGCAGAAAACTCTAGATATATTGGTGAGGGCTCATTTGGATTGGAAGATTTCTTTTTCCTGAATCTTAGCGTTTTTAAATAATTTTTTGTAAAATTTTTGTACAATTCTTATGAAAATCATGTGTTTTAAAGGAGACATAAAGGAGACCTAAATAGTAACAGCACAGTCTGGCTATCGTAGTTCCGCCATTGAATGTCGGTCAAATTGTTGCATTTACCATCAACTTGATTTGTTATGAAACCAAACATGAAAACGTGGCATCCCTGATTATATCATACCCAGCAGACCGCTTTCGGTTTGGTACTTTGGTTTCACGTCATATCACTTGCATTTTCGCAAGCAAGACAGTCAATTCAGTTGTTGTGAAAGTCAAAAAATATAAGGTGAGTGCGAGCGTGGATCACGGTTCGACGAGCGAGAGCAAGTGAGCGACTAGCGCATGGTTTTTCGGTAGCACACCACTGGGACTCTGGGAGTTTTGGCTCAGAACTGCTTTCTTCTATGGGACCTTCTTCTATGCCTATTGCCTAGCTTTGCTCTGTTTTTGGGAGAGGTTCCTCTGCAGTTACTGCTGGTGCAGTTCGGTCACTGCACGTGGGCCTTCTCACGCGCGGGGCCCACGCGTTAGTGGCTCAACTGCACCTCTCTCAACTGTTTACCCAATGTTTACAGCAGCGTTTCGGAAAAGCTTGAAACCAAGGCAAGCTTGCAAGAAAAATACCTGATATTTTAAAGTGCAAAAGCAGTCTTCATCAATAAGTAACACCCAATAAGTCATTTATCAAGGCACAGTTATGTTGACCTATACTTTTACATTGGTTTGTTTCTGGAATGCAAGGCGCGTGCTTAAATAGTTAATCGTACAAGACTACTATGCGCTATTACAGTTCGTCTCAATCGTAATAATCGAGAGGTAGCATCAACAATATCCGCAAATCATGCTGACGAGATGAGTTCACCGAATATCCTGGTTATTGCTAAGTGGTGAAGCCTAAATATATGCAAAATTTTCCATAAATATTGATATTCAATGAAACCGTGGTTAAGTTACATACAGTACAAACTGCTCTTCGGTGTTACTGGTGTGAAACGTTCTAAGACAAAATTGTCTCTTTCCAAGGCAAACAACATGTGAACCACAGAACAATGTCAAACGGGTAAATCTAAATGAGCTTCTTCTTTCTGAAGTACCCTTGAAGATGCCACAGTTGCAAAATTGATACCGCAATGCAGACACCTAGTGACAGGATACTGAACCAGGCAACCCTTGCATTTGTTTTCTCGCTCACAGTTCGCATCTCAGCTTCCCTACATGAACAAATCGAAGCAACTATTAGCCACGCTGCTACCTGGAAATCATGTAGGGCAAGAAATCTCTAGGCCTCCCTTCTCATAGATCATCAAGCATACTCATTTCATTTGTCACAGGAAAAACACTGACGGCAGTCAATTCATTAGCAAAAGATCTTCCAAACAAAAGTAAACCAGCCTCACTGCCGGACAGCAGATTGAAATTTGAAAACTGAAATATATAGAATTGGTATTTCCTTGGTACAACCACCTTACAGTGCCAGTATGCCAAATTTTATATTGGAATGTGAAAGAATTAATAGATAATACACAACTAACAAAAGATGTCCCATAGACTGGTGGAAGATGTGACTTGCCTTGCTTTGAGGTATATCAAGTTCTGATGAATTGCCTGCACTGCCACTTCAAGTTTCCGAAGCTCTAGTTCTACACCCTGCAGAAAAAAAAGAGAGGTTGCATTCAGTTAACAAACACTAAACAATGCATTGAATTTGAGCTCATAACACTTGGTCAGAACTCAGAACCGTAGCTTGGTACAACAATTCACATTCCAACCTCAATTTTTTCCTTCTTAGCAATAGCATCCCAGTCCTTTGTTGCAATCCCAATCTTCCAGTCAAGATTCACAGATACTCCTGATCCTTTCTCTGCGCTATCTAGCCAGAAGCATGCAAGGTAGTTTCCAGCTTCTGCAGTTGTGAATGCAAACTGACCAACTGTAGCATTCTCATTGTGATGCAAGGTGTTCCCATATGGTGAAGTAACCTACAGAGTATTTTATTTTATAAATAATGTCAGGAAAGATTTTGTAGTATATTAGTAATTCGTACTGTATATTGTCAACCAACAATAATTAAATCTGCAAAAGTCGATCAGAACACCCTAGCATTTTCTTCTCTACTGCAGAATGAGACAGTTAAAAATTTGAATCTGAAATAAACACAAAATGATTAAAGGCACCGCTCAACATAACAAAACATTTATTCAGTATCTAAATGTTGCATTGGGGATGCATATTGAATCTGTGAGAAATGAAGTTTGATCCTTAACTACATATGATAGGGGGTGATGTAGCAAAGATAAATCTAGCAACTTCGTCGATTTACAATAACTAAACTTCAAGTGTCGAACCCCCGAAGGGGCCTTCCCTGTATAACTATCGATTGTGTGGACATATTTTTTGTCCGTAGGCCGCTACCCCAGGCAGCTTGGTTGTCCGGTAAAGGATCCAAACAAAGTAGCGGTTCCCTACAACCAGTGCCGTCTTGTCTGATGCTCTTGAGTCTGAAGACATCTTTGAATAGCCTTGCCATCCCCGGGAGTGTATCGATTCATATTGGTTATGGGTGCCTTTATCCCCAGGGGGTGATTTCAGATAGGTTCTGATGGCACTTCCTAAGCCTGGCAATCGAGATGGCAAGATAAGCATCAGGTTCACTGGTCATCTTATGCAATTGTTACCTCAGCCTTGACTCACACAGAGTTAAAGCAGTATACATAAATGGAGTTTAAAATGTAAAAGTACATTTAAGAAGATGAGATGTGAACTCTCACTGACTCGCTTCAGTGCTCTAGCTTATTTGATTTCACCCCTTTTGTTGCTATGTCATTTTATTCCACTGCAGAAGGATGATTCTTATTGATTATGGTTTTACTGTTTGTACTTCTTAACCTCATGGAACTTTTACATAGTTCACTGGAAAAGAAATTGCCGAATCCCATCCCATAAGATGAATCACCTAGTATCCTGTCCCAGCTCACTGAGTGACCCTCCTAGGTGGAAACCACCGTTACTTCGACAGAAGGAACAATCATCAGTGCGTCACCAAAATGCGTCATAACAATCTAGTTGAAGCAGAAGGCCAATATTTAGATTTTCTACAGCAATTCCTTGTGCTCTTGGTGTTGCCATATTGCTCAACAATAACAGTTCTATATGGAGTGACAACAAATTCCTATTCATCTCGGGTCACAGGAGTGCAAGTCTTCTGCCTTTCTAGAGAGCGCACTTCACCCCTCAGGCAGTTCAATAGCTTCAGTCCAGTTAACAGGACAATTTGTGGTATCCGGCAGCCCTAGGCACCCCAAAAAACTATCCTTTTACACTGCTCAGCTCCATTTATATCATGGAATTAAATTCTATTCTCCAGACTAACCGCAATCCACATCAACGCTCCCTGCCCTGAATCCCGGGAAAAGGAGAACAGAATCGCGGGAAGCACTACCTTGACGGCGATGGTGGGATGCGAGTAGGGGTGGGACTCGTACATGATGGAGTAGTCGGCGAGCACCACCACGTTCGACTGGATCTCCTCCGACACGCACTTGGTCCCCGATTGCGGCACGTCCAGCCACACCGCCTCCGCGTGGAGCGCCGCGACGCCAAGAAGCACCGCGAGGGCCAGCGCCCCCGCCATCTCGATCGCTGGCCTAGGGATCTCCGCCTCGGAGTCGGGTCGGGGAGGAAGAAGGGAAAGCCGGTCAGCTGGAGTATAGGTCTATAGGATGACGGCTGATGATGTCGGGGAGCAGACGAGCAGTCTTGGAGCAGATGGTTGCACGTGACGCGATCACGTGATGCCGTCCTCACGCGATGGAGTATCAGTGTTATGGTGACTGGTGAGTGGTCCCGGTTACTACGACGTTTTCTTTTGCGGTTTGCAATGATGCAATCTGAAAGCATAAATAAATTCTCGAAAATTCTATTGTGTCACAGATTGGGCAAAGCAATTTAGAACAACTTAGATCTACGTAGCATCTTGTTTGATTTTCGTTGGAAGCGAATTATTCCAAAATTAAAGGGCATTATATATACATGTACTCCATCTGTCCAGAAAAGAACGAAATCCTAGCTTTGTCCTAAATCAAACCATTGTAACTTTGATCAAATTTATATTAAAAGTTATGATACCAAATTAGTATCATTAAATTCATGTTGAAATATATTTTCATATTATACATAATTGATATCATATTAAACATTGTTACAATTCTATATAAACTTGGTCAAACTTACGACAGTTTGACTTAGGACAAAACCAGGATTTTATTCTTTCCTAGACGGAGGGAGTATATTGATAATAATGAGACATCAGTTGTGACTTCATTAATATCAAAATCTACCGACTCAATATCTCAAATGTGCTTAGTTATGTATGAACATCGTTTACTCTTCCATTTTGCTAAAGAGATACTTTGGCTAATAAATTTTATTTTTGCATAATCAACTCTCACTTGGTATATATGCTAGCTTGTTTATTTTCTTAAAATTTATGATGAACACAAGTTATAAGTATACTACCTCTATTAACAAATGTAGTGTTTGATTGTTTTCCTCCCTAACTTTAATCCTTTGTATTATTCAAAACAGGTTCAAGCATATGAAAATATAAATCGTAATGAAACTACATTTAGTGATAAATCAAATGACAAAACGATAAATGATATCTTATGATTTTCCAACAAGACAAACGATCGATTTTTTTTTTCAAAAAGTTAACCGATCGTACATTTGTGAACGAATGGAGTACTATATTATGTTACAGGTTTGAACTGAGTGCCTATATCATGATTAAAAGTCACGATCTAAAAATATGGAAACTGTTCCTAGTGCTTATAGATATATCTCAGATTTAGAATGTGATTAATAATAAGGTTCTAAATAGATCCATACAACCCTCCTAGTATTTACATTTAACCTCTAATTCAGGTCAGAATTAATAATCGTGATCTGAATACATATGCATATAGCCCAGCTAGTTGGGAGTAGTAAAATGCACGTTAGTTCAGTGATCGTGCCTCACTCGTCCTTCGGTCCTTACATCTACGTGTGGTAAATAGTCCTAGAAAATTGGCCTACAAAATTTAAAGAATGAGTGTTAAATCGAACCGTGAATTGTTAGTGCATTTTTTTTGTTTTGATAAAAGATTATCAGTGCATCTTTTGTTCTGATAAAAGATTATTGGTGCATTACTGCATGGACAGTTGCTACGCTACCTACATCCAATCTCGCCTCTCTCTGTCCAGCCAAGCACAAACCCCCTACACTCCTCAACTTGTCGTTGGGCTCCGTCAACTGTTCGTTCAATAGAGTTTTCCCGGTGCTGGAGAGTTCGATCGGCTTTTGTGGGCTTCCACGCATATGCTTTGGTTTTACAAATGGCCGCCGTTACTGAGGAAGAATCATTACTGCATATGGACCGTTGCTACGCTACCTACATCCAATCTCGCCTCCCTCTGTCCAGCCAAGCACAAACTTCCACATATGCTTTAATTTGGTTGGCCGCCGTTACTGAGGAAGAATCATCACTGTTTGCGTTTGCCAAACGCCGCCCCAACGCCGAACAGAACAATGCCTCTCCAAGTCGGTCCCTCTGCGGACGGAGACGACAAAGAAAAGTCAACGGCGATTTGCTCTGTCTTCTCCGTTCCAGCCCGCCGGCGTCAGAACAGCGCTGAGTGTCCTATCCATGCTCGAACCACAGTGCACCGGGTGATAGAGAGTGTCAACATAGCAGATACGCATCTCGATCCTCCTGCATCTTTAAAACAATGTTTGACAGTGCCATCCAGCACCACTAGCAGCCACAGAATCACAGAAACAGCAGCAGGTAAATGACAGGAATCAGCTCGTGACATCCTCAAAGCGGGCACATTGGGCTCCATGCATGTGGATTCAGGCCTCAATTAAGTAGCACAAGCTCGTGGTTAGTGGATGCACCAAGGCAGCAAGCGAGTTAAAGGGGGAGCACAGCAAATAATGCGAGGCTGATAGATAACCAATCGCCTCTGTCGACCATCGCATTAATTAATTAAGCAAATAAAGGCGAGATGCATGTATGGGCACTGATGGAGCAATTAATTCCAGCTCTACACGTAAGCAGCAGAGCTGATTTTTCTCACTGATTAATTAAGCAACCTGGTCACGTCATGGCCTTATCCATTACTCCGTAGTACATCAGGGAAAGTAAAGGATCTCATCTCTGTCTCTCGTGCACTCTCTCTCACAAGAATTCAGGAGAAGGGAACAACAAAACGTAAGAAGAAAAAACAATTAAATCGCACAAAATATATGCTCCAACGACCAGGATGCGCGCGTGTCTAGGCAAGAACTGATCGACTACGGACCCGGCGGAGTTTATGTTGCTAGAGAGCTTTGGCGAGAGCACTAGTAGTGGCCGTTGGCCGCCGGCGTCTCGACGTCGAAGACGAGGCCGCGGCCGCGGCCACCGCCGAGCTCGTGCTTGCCATTGCCGTTGCCGTTGGTGGTGATGGGCAGCTCGCCGGCCGCCGCGGTGCCCTTGGAGCCGCCCGATGCTGACACGTCGGCGACCTGGTTCGCGTGGTCCTTGCTCTCGCCCCAGAGGAGCGCGTACAGCCCCACCACGATGATGGCAGCGCCAATCACACTGAAAGAAACATATATGGTGAGTACCACTAGCATTTCTATATATATATATATGCATATATATCTTTATGATCAAAATATCTGGACGATGATAGATCGATCGTATACGTGGATTGCACGCCCTGTATGAACTGTACCTTCCAAGAGTGATCTCCTCTTTGAGTATGATGGAGCCCAAGACGGCGGTTACGATCATGCAGAGAGGATTGAATGCCGTGACGAACACCGGGCCTCGTTGCCTTGACACCAGGCCTTGCACGTAGTAGGCCACGCCGGAACACACAATGCCCTGTACGTCCGTACATCATACATGCACATGGTTAATTCGCCGATCCATGTACAAGTACGAAAACATGCATACGGAAACGCGACATCATGCATCATCTTACGGCGTAGACGCAAGTGAAGAGGCGGGTGTCGAAGCCGATGCGCCAGGCCTGGGTGTTGCGGCGCTCGGCGACCAGCGCGACGGCGCCGCTCATGAGCGAGCCCATGAAGCAGATGAGCGTGGTCAGCGACAGCGCCGCGGGGTAGCTCTGCAGCGTGTTGGCCTGGAGGACGAAGAAGCCGGACCAGCAGACGCAGGCGACGATGATGGTGATGGTTCCCATGAGGAAGCCGCCCTGCTGGCCGCCGGCGCCGTCGTGGTGCTGCGCCTTGGACCACGGGAACTGCACCGCGGGGCCGTGGTACAGGATCATGAACACGGCGCCGGCGACGGTGAGGAGCGTGCCGGCGATCTTGGCCTGGCTGTGCCTGCTCCGCAGCCGCACCTGCTGCATCCGGAGGATGAGGGCCATGACGAATGTGACGGCCGGGAGGACGTTGATGAGCGCCGACGCGAAGCCGGCGGAGGTCAGGTTGGCACCCATGTAGTAGAGGTTCTGATCCAGCACAGGTCTGCATATATGCGCGCGCCAACGGAACATATACAGATCATGCACGTCAGATCTCGATCGAGCTGTGCACGTACGGAGTGCTAGTGTTGTCAACTTGTCCTAGTCTTATCGTCGTAGATAGTAGATGGATATGGATGTGGATGATTTGTACGTACTCGAGTAAGGCGAGCCCCATGATCTTGAGGAAGATGGTCAGTGTCATCTTTGGCCTCACGCTCCTGCACCACACGTTGCATCGGAGATCGAGCAAGTTAATATTAAGCAGAGAGATATATAGTGTAATTAGTACAGTACTTGGTAATAAGTTGTGTGGATTATATATCATGTTGGAGAGTGGAGACCAGAAAACTAAGATGGATGCAAATAGTAAACTACAACATGAATTTGGTGATCCAGTATGCGCGCATGAACTTGCATGCAACAGAAATTAAAACACAAAGCGTGTATTGTGGGGCATGGCAGTTAGGTTCCACAACTAAGTAGAGGAGCAGTTAGCTCATGGTGCATGTGTATTATGATTTAACAACACACATGATGACAACGAAAGCTGGGAAAGCATATACTTTTTGTTCAGAATGGATGCAGGTACGTACGAAATAGAATAGATCGACGTGCAGTGCTACTTTTCCCGATTGGGATCCTGCAAGTGCCGGTCGTGGAGCATGCACCATCTGAAAGCGACTACTGGAATGCTATGCGTCGGCTTTGCAGACAGAAGGGGACGAACTACTCTTAGATTCGAGATGCGTGACTAGTGACTAACATGTTGGGCATCTCCCTGTGATGGTCTGATGGACGGACGAATAATGAACATGTGCATGTATATGTCACAGACTTGTCATCCTTGATCGATGTATTTGCATTATGGCGCCATGCGTCGGCCTAGATATGTGCTTCTTCAGTTCCACCATTACATGATGCATGCGACGTCAAATTAGGACCATGCTTAGCATGCATGCGGTATAATTTGTGTCGTCTATGAAGCATGGCAGGACGTACCGACGTAGTAGGTGATACATACGGGGTGTCAAAGACAGACATGCAAGCAAAGATGGAGGCATGGAGCAGAGAGAATAGATGATACGGTTGTAGAAGAGCGACATGTGGATAATGGTGGTTAATATATTACCTCTCGAACCAGAGCGCGAAGGGTGCCATGACGGCGGTGGCGACGAGGTTACGGTAGACGACGAGCACGAAGTGGCTCATCCCGCGCTTGAGCGACGCCACGGCGACGATGTACATCCCCGCGAACCCTACCTGCAGCAGGATCATGGCCAGGTACGGCTTCACATCGTTCATAACTTTTCCCACACCCATTCTTGCTTGCTTGCTTCTCAACAATGATCGATCGATATCGTCTCGATCTCTTCAAACACTACTAGCTCAGCTCCTCACGATACTCGATCGATCTATCAGACTACTTGTAGCTGATGGTTAGCTGCTGGCTACTACTGCAAGGCTCTATCGATCTTCAGAAGACAGGCGCATTGGCAGTGATGAGGAGGCAGCCGAGCTCACCGGACCTTTATATAGCCGCGCCCTCCGTCACACTGTATGTGGCTGGCTGACTGCCTGTGGGCACGTACAGGTACAGTACAGCAGTCATCACATCAGGGTGTAGCTATCAAAGTTGGATCAGCCGATCGAGATGCCAAGCAATGCAAGTGCAGCCATTGATGGATCCGAGTCACCGGCACGGCCTGTCTGTTGCATCAGTGCTCGCTTAGCTAATTGTTCCTTGTTTAATATTCCACTTCCGGCGAAAGGAGAAGCCGATCGGCCTCTCTCGCGCGCCCCTCGCTCCTCTCTATCTCAGTTTGCTTTTCACCGTGTGCCTTTCTTTCCCTGAAAATGCAGGGTGCACGTCGTAGAGAGCCTATGGGTGCAGTTAGACATCTTTTTCAGCCGCTGCCCGAAGAGGAGACCTCGATCGAATACTTGCGGCAGGGAGGAAGAACTATCAGAGCCGTCAGCTCAAGCATCGTGGGAGTTAGCTGGACCTGCCTGCCTAAGGCCATCCTCACCGGTGCCGCTCATTTGAGCGCCGAAAACACTGTTTGCACTGTATGCACACTGTAAAAGGAGAGAAGTTTAAAATATGGGCAGTGGGGCCGACTGGTAAGCATAGCCTAAGGCTACGGTTACCAGACCATTTATCCCCTTTTTATTTCAAACTCCATTCTGTCTACGTTGTATTCACAGTACGTCTACAATGTTTTACAAACTATTTTACAAATCGGTGACAATAGCATAAGAGTCTCATGCACGTACGGCCCCCATTGCCTAGTGCTTGTCCATCGAAAGCATTTATATCATCATATACTCATATATCAGCAGATGATAAGATGTGGCATCGATACTTGGATGCCCAGGGGAATGTTATTCTCTTTTGTCATCGGGATAGCTAGCTAATTCGAAAGCCCACGTTCTGCCCCCCACATAAACTAAAGGGCCGGGGTCGAGCCAACAAATATCTGCTAGTGAAGAGTATACTGTATGAGTTTGTCACAAATGTCATGGGTGTTCCAAGTGCCCTATACAGAGTGTGTGAGTGGTGCCATTATCATATTGCCCTCGTGCTGTTTCTATTTTTCCCATGTAAATCTCGTCTTTGACAAAGGTAGAGATAACATCTCCTGTGTACATCATATGTCTTTTTGTATTTGGGTCCTCAAATCTATATCTCTCCAATTTCTTTGACAGAAGCAAAGATAATAACCTCTCCAGTGTACACATTGTGTTTCTTTTTTTATGTTGGGTCCACCGGTAAGGTTTTTGCTCTTTATCCATATCCACTAAACTCCAGTACTAGCCAAACACACTACTACATGTAGTACGAGCTACAATATAACTCCTCCAAGCAATCGGCACCCTTCTTTGATGACACGCATATTATTTTCCTTCTGATGTAGTATGACATGTCTTACATATCACCACCCTAACCCTAAATGGGAATTGCTTCCCAATATCACCAATTAACCTTGCATGTGCACTCCGCACATCGCCACCGCACGTAGATTTGGTGTACTAGTGGTAGGGTAAGGCTAGAACTTGTCGGCTGGATTTAGTTGGTTGTAAATTTTGCTTTCTGCTGTGAGATGTCATAGTCACCTTCGCCATTCTATTCACAATCATCGTTCCAAAAGCCATCCTAATCATGCTTGTCCTAGTCTCCATCATTTTAAAAACAAGTTCTTGGTAATACTACCTTTGACCCCAAATACAAGCCCATTGTTATAAAAATAATACAATATTCGGTATCAAAGGAAAATGGTTCCCCCACATCACTTCTATGGGGCGAATTGGGAAACCACTTGAGTCCAATGTGATAGTCCTTCACCACGTCTTTGCAATCGCCCGAATAGTCAACTGAAAGCCCTTAGGGTTACAAAGATGGTGGGGGATGAGGACTGTCTCCTTACTTCCTTCCTTTACTCACCCATCCTTGAATCCATATCGTGGCAACTATACTGATGTCAAGAGGTGTTCATGTGTCCATCGATGCAGAGGATTGTTTTTTTTACTTGTGGTAGTTGAACATTAGTTACGTGGGGTAATGGTTGCTACAACTATTACGACTATGTCAGCATGATGAGAGGTGGTAGAGGCACTAGATGGCATTGTGGGAGGCGAGAACATGGACGATGAAACTACGAAAGATGGGCTATATATGAAGTGCACTCGAGGCACTTGGATGCACGTAGCAGCTAGTGACCTCAAATTGTTGATTGGTGACATCCAAATAATGGGTTCCAAATTATCAACATGGGTTGTTAACTCCAAACGAGGTATCACCCATCGGATAAGCTGGACAAGGAGGTCAAGATGTTGAGAAGAAATCAATGGCGAACAGTCCGATGAATTGAGGACGTCGTCGAAAGTGCCAAATAATTGTCAGCGACGCGTGTGTGGAACTTAATGCCTTAGTTACATGTCAACCGTGTTTAGCTAGGAGAACATGGTATAGTTGGTCTTTGGAGGTGCCGTCAAATGTGAGGTTATAGATGTCACATGTATAGTTATTACGATGAGTAGCTGAGCACTAGACAGTTGGAAATGCCCTAGTGCTCGATTATTCCTTTCTCGGCGATGGTTGCGTTCTAACGTGGCACGGGACGCCGGGACCGTAAGAGACGGCTAATAAGGGTGAAGCATTGCGAGCGAGGAGAGATGCAATGTCTTAGGGCTTCCTTTTTTATGTATAGGCCGCCGCTATTGTTGACTTAAATCAAACTTCAAACTGTGTATTATATATGGCCCTATGACGACCTTGTTATATATATCAAAACAGTAGAATGTTAGCGTTGAGCCACACATTCCTGAGTTCAACAAGTGCCACCTCTCCATGGGTCAGCGGAAAAGCACATTAGTCGCGGACACGCAACTCCGACACCAGGAGGAATGCGCTCAGACCTCAGAGCCTCAGACATCATCCGTGCATGCACAGCACCACGCACCCGGCACCTCTCTCTCTCTAAATCAAAGTCTCGCGCGGCGCCTTTTCACAAGTGACCACGCGAGCAGCGCGGGAGAGAGGGGCCGGCATCCACCTTGCTAATGGGGGCAATCACAGGGCATGATATGGTGCCCGTCTTGCTCGCCAGCTGCGTGCTGGGTAGCTAGTGCATTTTGCTGACGGTGCTCCGGCCGTGCCGGCAGGGCGTGGTGCGCGCCTGTTAGGATTCACATCTCCATCGTCTCCATCCTTCCTCGACGTCCTCGCCGGCCGTGCGTGCCCCCACAGAAAACTCGACACCCTTGCTGGGGGAAAGGTAACTCGCTTAATTACCCGGCCTCCGGTTTGGCACGCACGTCGTCCTCGTCAAATAAAACATCTCCGGCCCCAATCAGAATCAGGCATGCGCTAGTGGTACGTATACAAGGGGGATAGGTGGGTGCATGTATATATCTGGGTGCTGTCATCAGGTAGTTTTGACGTCGTGCTGGCCTGGCCACCACGCCGGAGATCGAGCATGAACCGCAACTGCAAGCACGCGATTACGAGAAATTAAAGGCAGTGCAAAAGATGAGCAAAAAGGAGCGTCTCGTCTGCGTCAGATCTCAGATGAGACTTTGCCGGGCGAATCGTCGATCGGCGGTATTCCGCGTCGCCGCGCGCGGCTTCGGTTCTTCAATTCCCTTCGATCCATCTGCCATCCACCAGTTCGGTCGCAGCCTCGCAGGTTCTTTCATCGAGCATCGAGCAACTTGCGCATATATGGCTGGCCGGCACAAGTCAAGAGGGATTTGGGGACCCGTTTTATAATGTCGATCGATCACTAGTGTACTGCCACCGCAGAAAGGCCCTGCCATTGATGGCATATTTACCGTATGCGCAGTGGTGTACACATTGGTTGCACGGTGTCCTTTGATTTTGATCGATCGTCGTCCGGGTATAGGGGCGATCATCGGCCACTTGCATTGGCTAGCTAGCATATGCCTAGATCGATCGCTTACCTGAAAGATAAGATAAGATTGCTGATGTTCCTCCGAGTTTTTACATGTGTCTACTGCACATGAAAACCTGATCGAGCTTATTAATTAGCTGCAACTAGTTCTCTATCTATGGTGTGTGTGCGCGCGCGCGCGCGGCTTTCAAACCCCTGGACCCTGGTTCACCGACTGTATCGGAAGAGTCTGAAACTCTTTGCCACATTAGAGAGACATTGTTCATGGATCGACTCATGGGTTTGTTTGTCTTGAGGCGCCGGCACGCCGTATCCTCCTTTTGGCTCCTGTCGCCGTCGTCGCGGCGCCTTCAAAAGGCCGGAAAAAGCAGACATCATACATGCATCTGCCTGCTAGCTGCACACGCACAGACCGGCACTGAATGGCAGGCAACAGTGCGGCCGCCGGCGCACAAGCTAGGAAGGAAGCATACGCTCCACACAACGCCTGCTTCGTCCTGCCCGGCTGATCTGGCCCTGAATCACACGCACTGCACCAGCTCTGCGCTTTCCCTTTCCTCATCAGCTAGGTCAATCTCTGTGACAGCGGAAAGCAAATATACGTGCGCGGTGCGCCAGCCAGTAGGTGCCGGCGACCTGACGCCACCATGCATGCAGCTCAACGCCAAACTATGGGCTCCATCGGAGATCATCAGACACACACCCGAGTTCGATTAAGCATTTCGTTTTTTTTTTTTTTGGGCAAGTAGTAGTAGCAGCAGCAGCAGCTCCACTGTGCTGCTGCACTTCACACTGTTCCCTGTACGGCGGCACAACCGCCTGTCCGCCTCACAGAGCAGAATATTTTTTTTGAAGCAAACTGGAGGGGTTCCCCCTACAACAATTTATTAAAGTAAGGACAGTATGTACAAGAAAAAAGAGAACATGTTACATAAAAAGGTAGCCATTGTTCTATTTCAGGAAAGTAAGAAGATTTAGCCTTATGAAAAATCATAGTGAACTCTTTGAAGAAGACCGCCTTGCAGGTATTAACATCTACCGCTGCGCCTTGAAAGATGACCTTGTTTCTAGCAGTCTAGATACTCCAACTCATAATAATAATAATCTCCATGAAGAATGGTACAGCTAAAGAGGATTTTATGTGCTCAAGGGCTTGGAAGGGATTGAGCTGTGCCGAGATAATGATGTTTAGGATCTTCCAACAGTCAATAGCAAATTCACATCGCACGAACAGGTGCTTGAGTGTCTCCTCCACATCTTGTTGGCATAAGGCACAACTGTATGTTGCTAGATGCATGGACTTGCGCCTAAGGATTTCCCTTGTGCTCAATCTGTCTACGAGAAGAAGTCAAAAGAAGACCTTATGTTTATTTTGACATAAAGAATTTCATAACCATTTAAATGCAGGGTGCACCATCCGTTTGCCAGATAAATGGACATATGCTTTCTTGGTAGAAAACCGAGAAGATCTCCAAATATATAACCAAGTATCATTGCCATTTTGAAAAGTCATTTGTTGCAGTATGTCACACAAGCTCAAAAACTGCTGGTATGCTTGTGTTGACAAAGGGAGATGGAAGAGTCTTAAGATCATCTTGTTCAGAGAAACTTTTGAACTAAATCTTTTTGCTTTTGGCAAAGGAGTGCAGTTCTGGAAATATGTCAGATAAGATGTGATCACCCCACAAATCTGTCCAGAAGAAGCATGTGTCTCCAGTACCCACCAGTGGCTTGGCCAAACCTTTATATTTGCTAAGGAGCTTGACCACATCCCTCCACCAAAATGAACCTTTGGTTTTCAGTTCTGGCAAGGAATGCTGATTATAGTGTTTTTCTCAAATCAAATGTACCCAAGAAATATCTGCTTTATTGAAGAATTTATGGAGGAACTTCAACTGCAAAGCCTCATTTTGTGTTTTGAACTTGATGACTCCCAATCCTCCTGAGTCTTTGCTGGTGCACACTAACGGCCATGCTGTTTTAGGTGGTTTTTTATCATTCATATCCGCTCCACGCCACAAACAATGCTTCCTGTACTTATCTATTTGCTGAAGAACAGTGTCCGGAAGAGAGAAAGTTGCAATTGCAAATGAGGCTTGCGCGGTGAGGACTGAATTAACAATCTCAAGTCTTCCAGCTTGAGAAAGGAATAGCGACGTGTTCACAAGTCTTCTTTCACTGCGTTTTACCAATGGCAGGAAATCTATGACTTTTGGCTTTGTTAGGCCAAGTGGTAAACCCAGGTACGTGAATGGAAGCGTTCCTTTGTCACAGCCAAAGGTATTTGCCAAAACCAAAAATTTGTCCTCTCCAATATTGATTGGCGTCATGCATGATTTTGAGTAATTAACCTTCAGACCTACTGAATCTGCAAATGAATTGAGCAGTGCTTTGAGAGTAAACAGTTGTCTGGCATATCCTTCCATGATAATTAGAGTATCGTCGGCATACTGTAGGATCGGAAAGTCAGAGGTGTGATTCAGAGGTATAGGTAGACTTAGGAGGCCTAATTCTTTGGCCTTGTTTAAGATAGTCTGAAGCAGATCAGCAACTAACACAAAAAGAAGCGGGGAGAGTGGATCTCCCTGCCTGACCCCTCTCCTGCAATGAAAAGTCTTTTCTGGTATTCCATTGAGTAAGATTGAAGATGTCCCTGAGCTCATGACCAACTTAATCCAATTGATCCATTTGATTCCAAAGCCCTTAGCCTCCATAATATCTAGAATAGCCTGATGTTCCACCTTGTCAAAAGCCTTTTCAAAGTCAAGTTTCAGAATAACTATTTCTTTTTTTGAGTGATGACAAAGGTGCAGATACTCAAATGCCCATGCCAAACAATCCTGGATAGTTCTGGATTTAATGAATCCATACTGGTTTTTATGTATCAAGGATTGAATAACCTTTTGGAGACGGTTTGCCAGCAATTTCGTAATGAGCTTGATTGAGCAATGATATTGGTCTATAGTCTGAAACTGTGGAAGGAGCTGAAACTTTAGGTAACAGTGTGACATATGATCCATTGATACTCTGTAAGCAAGTGTTTCCTTCATAGAAGGAATCGCACAATTTATAAAAATCAGATGAGACTAAAGGCCAGTATCTCTTCAGAAAATCCGTGTTGAACCCATCTGGACCAGATGACTTGAAGGATGGCAAGTGAGAAACCATGAGGTCTATCTCTTCTTTATTGAAAGGGAGCTCGAGTATAGAGAGATCATGTTTATTCAGAAATGAAGCAAGATCAAACTGAATTTTATTGAATTCAGAGACACCCAAACGACTTCTGAATGTTTGCCATAACAGCTCGGCTTTATCTGTATGTGAGGTGAGCTCAGTGCCATCATCTTTGTGTAACACAGTGATCAAATTGCATCTGTTTCTTAATGAGGCATTAGCATGGAAGAAGTGTGTTGCTGCATCACCAAGTTTGGCCCATTTGATGTTTCCCCTTTGTTTCCAGTAAGTCCGCTGCTGTGAAAGAAGAGACACTAAGTGTTCTTGCAGGATATATCTGAAATTTCACTCCTCTATGGTGAGGTCCCTAAATTCCTCGACAACATCCAAAAAGGCTAGCACTGCCTTAGTGTTCCTGATAACACTGGAGTGTTCCTGATAACACTGGATAAATTGGAAAGCTTCCTGCTCCAATTCTTGAGAGTTGTCCTGAGATTATTGAACTTAGCAGTAATGAGTTTTGCTGGATCTGATGCATTAACCAATTGTGACCACCCTTCATTAACCACCTGAGGAAAGTCATCACATTCTAGCCAAAAATTTTCAAATCTGAAAATCCCACCCTTAGGCATAGATGTTGCAATGGATATTACACATGGAGAGTGATCAGAAGTTTCCATGACAAGGCTAGAGGCTGTAGTGTTGGGGTATGAGATGGTCCAAACTGCTGATGAAAGAAACCAATCAAGCCTCTCAAGGAGAGGGTTGGGTTGTTTATTTGTCCAAATGTACTTCCTTCCATGTAAAGGGATTTCTACACGACCAAGAAAGCTAATAGTCTCGTTAAACAAAAACATTTCATTAACATCTCCCTCCGGTTTGTTTCTGTCGGATGGTGATCTAAGCAAATTGAAATCTCCCACCACTGGCCAATTAATTTCAGAGGGCATCTGAATACCACTAAACCGAATATGACCTGTATAATGCCGCCTTCAATCTGTTCTGTGTATGTGCAGTTGTGCACCCAAGCAACAGAAATGCATTTGATATGTATCGTTCGTGCCCAGAATGATTTCGGCATCTCCTTATTTAACATCAGATCAGCTAATGGAGGGGGTAATGCTAACCTTGTCACATGGGGCTAACGGAAAACAACCGAATATTCAGCTGAAAGCCGATGCTTATTACATGGATCAGCTAGGTGATGTCATTAGCATCAATAATGGTCTGTGGCTTTTGGGACGCTCTACCAGCCTAAACTATTGTCTCGCGTGGTGCTTAATTGATTGTTGCTTAAGATATGGAGTTCTTGGACCCTTCGATGTTGCGATTATGCTGGAATATCTGCCTTTGCATCAATAATGATCCCCTTTGTTGGAGAAAAAGAACGGTGCTCTTTTCGGTGCTCTTATCCGTTGGTGTACATTACGCACGTTCCTGTTCCAATCTAAAGCTTTGTTTAACCCAGACATTAAATGAAGGGCCAAGCTTACTATATGTTTTGAAATTTAATTCCAGAAAGATGATATTTATTGATATGCGCTGAAATTTACTGAGAAAAATCCAGGTACAAAACAAGGCCCAAATGGAAGCTAATAAGATATATAGCAGTTCACGTTCTGTTCTGATTGCACCACTCATCACTAGCTGTAACACTGTAGGCTACGGTCGTATAGTTTAGTGATGATCTTTGGAATCGAATGTGTTTCTCCTCAGTCCTCACGGTCACGGCCTTAGCCAACCAGCACTGAGGCTAATGCACGTCGCCAAACATTCTTCCACAGCCGGTAACGAGTGTTGCGTACAGTAGCAGCAACCAAGTTGTATTTTCGGCGTTTTACCTTTCTAAACACAGTCATGGCGCAGCTTCTCTGCAAGTTGAAATCGGCATCAAAATAAACCCACACGGAAGCTGCCTATAGTTAATCACTTATTAGCAGCTCTACTGCATCTTGGCATACAAAATTCAGGTATAACTGAACCGCACACTTGAGTACTTGCAATTAACAGAACCTCTGTGCACAAAGATATTGCTCTACTGTTCTTGATAATTGATATATAATATATGTTTCTGTATATCAGTATATGGTTGCAGCTTTGTGTATATGTTGGTTTTCTTGACTTTGATCAGTTCCATGGCCGTGTGTGTGTCCCTCCTTAAGATATCTTCACAGTTCAGCATTTCTTTTGACCTGTAAATTCAGTGCTAGCTCAGCCTTCCAAATCAAGGAACGCTTCGCCTTAGTTCGCATGTACACTGTGGAATTCAAAATTCAACTCCGTTATGCTAACTGTTGGGGACTCGGGATTATGATCCATGGGCAAAGTACGATAAAGATATAATGCTGTGTTTAGATCCAAAGTTTGGAGTCGAAAATCAGGCAAAATCTGCAAAAATTTGGCAAAAAACATCACATCGGACACTGTAGCACACTGCAGCACACTGTAGCACTTTTCGTTTGTTTGTGGTAAATATTGTCCTACCATGGCCTAACTAGGCTCAAAAGATTCGTCTCGCAAAGTACATCTAAACTGTATAATATAATTATTTTTTGATTTCGTCTACATTTAGTACTCTGTGCCGACATTTTTGATGTGATGGGAAATCTTCTTTTTCATAGTAAAATTTGGGGGAAAGTTTGGATCTAAACACAGCCTAAATTAGAATTGGAACAGATTTCTGTTAGTCAAGGAGTATAGGGTGTACACTACAGTCCAAAGGATGCAGACATAAATGATATCAGAGATTCACAGAGGACAGCTGAGTCGAAATCTTCCATGGATCACGACACACAGGCACACACCTGAATTTCTCCTGGCTAGCCATTCCCATGTCCTGATACAACTGTGACACGCATGTGAAATTAAATCAAACACTGGTTCTGCTACTTCACCCACGGCAACACTGGCCGTGCGCTAAAACAATGGGTGTGTTTAGATGGTTGAAAAAAACACTGTTCCGAACTGAAAAGCACTGTAAAATTACTGTAGCACTTTTCGTTTGTTTGTGGTAAATATTGTCCTACTATGGTCTAGCTAGGCTCAAAAGATTCGTCTCGCAAAGTACATCTAAACTGTGCAATTATTTTTTTATTTCATCTACATTTAGTATTCCATGCATGTGCCGGTATTTTGATGTGACGGAAAATCTTCTTTTTGCATAGTGAATTTTAGGAGAAATTTAGGGGCACTAAACAGGGCCAATGCTTGCTACGCCTGAAAAAGCTCAGTGCCGAATATGGGACCGCACAGATCTGCAGGTTACCAAATGAAGCATTTCCCAGGACACCAATCATGTCATGTCTCGTACGTGAACCCTCACTTATTGCGCCCTGCTTTTCCATCGTCTTGGAGTCGCTCGGCCTCCTGATTGAGCCATTGAACGGACCGGCATCGCTGCTCGCCATCGCCATGGATCGCCACGACGACCCTGCATGGTGCTCAATTGCTCATGCGCGGCGGCTACTATCAAGCTAGAGCTAGGGCTTGGAAATTGGAATCTTCACCGAGGAGATTCCAGACAAGTCGTCTGTGGTCACCAAATTCTTAGATCCGATCCGATCCTGCAGCGCCCGGCCAGGCACTGGCAGACACGCGAAGAACACGATGTGTCCCTGAGGTCCAATCCGATTTATGGCCCGTTATTGGGATTGGATTGGCTCGGTGACGCTGAAACCAAGAGCTAGCGTCGTATGCGTTGTGCCCCCGGCGGCAAGTTGGCACAATAATACTCCATTTTGCTACTACACATTTAGAGAGGCCTGGTGGCTGTTGCCACTGTCACTGTCTCGACAGGCAGTCATGCGTCGTCGGGTGCAACCATCACCTTGTCCTTGTGTCCATGTCCAATCCCCCACCATGCCTGGAACGCCGATCGCCAGTGCGGCGCCGAATGCTGATCGACCATTCATCGCTGCGTCCACCGGCGGCCGTGCCAGTGCCTCCTGCGGCGGCGCAGTTGAAGGGTGGCTTCCCAACCGGTGGCAACCGCAGAATTCTGTACCAGTGCCTTCATCGAGGCACTATTACGCCTCGCTTCCATGCAAAATTTCATGTCGTTAGCTCATTTTCATGTCGTTATCGATCGATGTACGTCTACGCTCAGCCTGGAACGGATCTGGGCCGTGTATTTTGGATCAGAATTCGAAAGGAGAGCATGAGGGTGAGCCCAGTACGCGGTGTCGCCGATAGTGTCAGGGTAACCCACTTTATCTTGGGCTAGGCCTTGTCACTTTTCACCCCCAGGATGCCTCGCGCGGCCCGGCCCGGCCCGGCCCGCCTACTAAACAGTCCTTCCCGAATCTCCGGGGTATCCAGTCGTGGCGGCTACCACAGTTCCACAGCGGGCGGGCCCACCCCGTCAGCTAGCCTAGCAATAGCAACCACCCGACCCGTCAGTCCAACCTCGTGCAAATCCTTGGCCGCGTCATCCGCAGCCCCAACTTCCACTGGTCGCCGCCTCAGCCTCAGACCTCCTCCTCCTCCTCCTCCTGTTCCACCACCCCTTCCCGGCGGCCCCGGAGCCAGCGCGAAGATGGCGACCGCAGCGACTGCGTCCGCCACGGCGGCGACCCGCTTCACGCTCCTATCGGCCGCCGGGCTCCGCAGCCGCGCCGCCCGCCTGCCCACCGCCGTGCGGTTCCAGCGCCAGCGGGGGCTCACCACCACCGCGCTCCTGCAGACCGTCGAACTCCGGCCCAAGGAGCAGGGCCTGCCCGAGACGCTCGACTACCGCGTGTTCCTCGTCGACGGCGGGGGGCGGAAGGTGTCGCCGTGGCACGACGTGCCGCTGCGCGCCGGGGACGGGGCCTTCCACTTCGTCGTCGAGATCCCCAGGGAGAGCAGCGCCAAGATGGAGGTCGCCACCGACGAGTCCTTCACGCCCATCAAGCAGGACACCAAGAAGGGGAACCTCCGATACTACCCGTAAGGGATTCTGAAACCAGGAAAAATAATTGGATTACAAATGTGCAGTGTGCTTGACTTGTTGTTCCTTTTTCCCCTTTTTTAAAAGGACATCGCATCTTTCGTGTGAATTGGAACTCAGACATGAAAAAATGACGGCATGATTGTAGGTCAACAATCGGATGATGTCGTATAGTTGAAAACTTGGCATTTTAAGGTTCCCTTCATCTCATCAGATGGATTCTTAATAATGGGGGTAAATTATAGATTAGTACTGACCTACTGATCGATGTTTTTAGTACTTGGTCTGGATACACAATTAGCAGATTATGGTCTTTAGTTATGGGAGCTAAAATTGCTAGCCTGAGTGAGGGTGTTTGGTTTCCCCACTATCCCATTTTCTGGGGATGTATCTGGACATACACGTGTCCGGATACATCCCCGGATAATGGGTGAACCAAACACCCCCTTGGCTTGGTGAGACTTGATGTTGATCGTAATATCGTATGTGAAATTATCCTAATCTTTGGGGCTCTCCAACCGTCTCTTTTCCTATGATACATGAGGGAGCGGCGCCTGAGAGATGCCTCCAGGTCCCTGGCCGATGTGCTTCCTTCGTATTTTTCCTCCTACCTCTCGCTGTAGGCTCCAACTGGGGCTTCTTTTCAATGCAAATCTTTGGCTTTCAGCTTAGCTTTCTTTGGATCTTTGTATCCATGTGGGGCTTGCTACTGAATGAAGATTCGGCGAAGCTCTGGTGAGTAGTCATGGTGGCCTGAACAGGATAGAACCTGGGTGCTTCTGTGTGTTTGTTTCTCTTTCGAGTCCTTTCTGCAAGGCCCTTTATCTTGTATGTATGTGGTTGTATGTCTAGTGTAGTATCTTTGTACCTCATTCTCCTAGTCTTTGCAGATTGACGTGTAAGGTCATTGAAATAATTAGGTGGCTTTAGTAGAACATTCGAACTGCTCTGGTCAAGCCTTTTAGCTGTCGTTGTTGTCAATATAGCGCCATTACAGATTTATGCCCTGTTTGGTTGGTGCCTAACCTTGCTACGCCTAAGGCTAGGCAGAGTGCGGCGGCCACAAAAAGTGTGGCCAACTAATTTGGTGCCACACTTGTGGCAAACTTTGGCAACAAAATGTGCCTATGACATGTTGGGCGCTGGGCTAAGAAAGGTTGGCATGCTGCAGTTGTGACTTCAACCAAACATGTGCCTAAAAAACTGTGGCGAGGCCAGTAGATGCTATTAAGAAGGAAATATAGCTTGATGTGGAAAGGTTCTCACCATCTCTGATTCTTTTGTAAACAGTAGATTTTAGGAGGAAAAACTTTTAGAGTTATCCTTAAGGACAATGGTAGTTTTAATCACGCTAGATACTTATGATTCTTCGGTTATAGTTTAGCTTTATTCTTTTATTTAGGATACTACAATATTTAATGAAGTGTTCCTGTTTTAAGTTGTTAACGAGTGTCAACTGTGAAACTTGCGTGTTCACTTAGCAATGCAATTGGCCTTGGATACTGTTATGGGTCATGGGCGGCATTGACAGTTTGACACTTTGGCAGAGTTGGCTTGGACTAGACTATTGGGGGACTTGAGATTAATCCTTCTTCATTGCTTGATTCAAAGGAGATACAATCCCATTCTTATATATATGAAGAGGCTTGCCACCCATAACAGACACGTTTTTTGCACAGCTTCCTTTGACATTACTTGTTACATCAGGTACAATATTAATTGGAACTATGGATTACTTCCTCAAACATGGGAGGACCCCACTTCTGCAAATGCTGAAGTTGAAGGAGCATTTGGAGATAATGATCCTGGTAATGAACATTATTTGTTATATTGACAAATATAGTTTTCATATTTGCTTCACCTTCTCTAAACCTTTTCTTTTCTGTGGCTTTGTTTTCCAGTTGATGTTGTTGAGATAGGTGAAAGGCGTGCCAATATTGGGGATGTTCTTAAGGTTAAACCACTGGCAGCTTTAGCAATGATTGATGAGGGTGAACTTGACTGGAAAATTGTGGCCATTTCTTTGGATGATCCCAAAGCATCTCTTGTGAATGATGTGGATGATGTTGAGAAGCATTTTCCGGTATGACTGTGGTCCTTGTCCTTATCTTTTAGTGCTTGTCCTTGCTCTCCTTTGACATCTATTGCAGATCTTCCCAGTGGGAAGTGGGAGCATTTCCCCATGTTATGCAATTGACTCACTGTTACTACCTTTTTTCTTAAGAAAACAAGTGCCATTGTTGTTGTTGTACGTAAAGAACTTTCACTTGAAGATTTTCAAAGCAAACATTGCATAACATACTTGGTTTCCATTCACGACATTGGAAAGTGGGATGCCATGGCATTACGGCACACTAACTACTGCTTTCTGTTCTTAGCTTTTGAGCTTCAGATAAATAATTTTAAAGAAACATTGGTAGCAAACTTACTTTACATTCATGGCAATGGAAAATGTACCCCTATAATGATCAGACCCTAATCAGTTTGTCCTTGCTTTTCTTGTTCTTATTAGGCCTTTTTGTTGAGTTCAATCCCAATCTTTAGTAAATGCCCACTTTCTCTTACATTTATTTTGGCCATTTCATAATATCTATTCAGGGGACACTGACTGCCATCAGAGACTGGTTCAGAGACTACAAGATACCAGATGGAAAGCCTGCCAACAGATTTGGTCTTGGCAACAAGCCCGCAAGCAAGGTAAGGCTGAACTCAACTTCAGTAAACCTGAAGAACACAGGTTATTCTGCAATCTTATGTATCCTTGTTTGTCTGAACTAGGAGTATGCCCTCAAGGTTATTCAAGAAACCAATGAATCATGGGAAAAGTTGGTTAAGAGGAATATCCCTGCAGGAGAGCTCTCGTTAGCCTAATCTTCGTCCATGGAAGACACCACACCACATTCTTTGAACCGTGCTCTTTCGCATGTCGTTTTGTATTCTAAAAGCATGCTTCTTCATTTGCATTACAGACTTTCTTTTTGCGAACTGTGCAACAAAAATAATCTTGTCAGGTGAATAATGATCGTGCAGCGAGCTTACCAGAAGGGCAAGTGATGTTATTTGAGCGATGACTGTAACATGTGACCCAAAATAGAAACGTGTCGTTTAGGAAGCTGAAACACTAGTGAAAGCAGATTGCAGTTTGACGCCGTTAAGCAAGTATTTTAACACACCGTAAAAAAGTAGCCCGGGGTAAGATTGCTACGTATTACACCTCATAAGCCATCTTAGTCCTAAGAACTAAGGGTGTGTTTGGTTGCGGGACAACAGAGGATGGGACAGTCCCCATCCTTGCTTTTAGAGACGGATCTATCCCATTCCATCTTCGGTGGTGTTTGTTTGGTTGGATGACACAAATAAGGGATGAGAGGCATATGACACGTGGGACCCGACTGTCATTCACTCCGACGGCTTCTTCCCCAAACTTTTCTTCCCTGCGGCCACATCTACACCGGCGGCTCCCGCTCCACTCCAGCACTGCCTCCTGCACAGGTCGCCTCCACTCCGGCGAGCCGCTCCAGCACGGTCTGCGCTCCGGCGAGCCGCTCCAGTGCTGCCTGCGCTCCGGCGAGCTTCTTCTTCCCCACTTTCTTCCCCACGGCCATATCAACACCGCGGCTCCTGCTCCGGTTCAGTGCCGCCTCCTGCGCTCTGGCGAGCCGCTACAACACCACCCCTGCTCCGTGCGAGCCACTCCGGCGCCATCTCCGCTGCACGCCGCCTCTCGCTCAAGATCTGGGACGAGGGCGAGCAGAAGGAGAGTAGAAGCTGGCCGCGGCGCCCCAACCCTGAGCCGCCGACCTCGCGTACGGCGCCAAGGAGTGACGGCCGTTGTTGCCGGGCTCCGCCGTCACGCGCCTCCGTCGGCCTCGGCTCTCCCCGTGCGCCGCCAAGATCCGCCTCCTCCCTTCGGTGTCGGCTCGTCCTGTGATAGCCCAGATCCACCGCCTCCCTTCGTCGGCAGGCTGCCTCCGCGCTGGCAACTCCGCCCCGCTTCGGTGGGCGCCGCCGCCTCCGCCCCGCTGGCTCTTGTTCGGCAGGCGCCGCCTCCGCTCCGCTGCCTCCCCGTCCCTTTGCCTCCGCCTCGCGCGTACTGTCGGAGTAGGGGCGAGGCCAGGCGGTAGCCTTGCCGGCGGCGGCAGGCGGCGCGTGGGCGCAGCTGGGCGGCGGCCGGGCGAGGCCGGGCTTGGGTGGGTGGCGGGCGAGGGAAGGGCGAGAGCGAGCGTGAGGGAGGGGACAGTGTCGTCCCTCCGAATCAGAGGTACGAGGCCGTCCCCCGAATCGAGGGACAGGGACGTCCCCATCCTCCCTCGTTCCCCAAACAAACACCCAAAAAACGGAGACCGTCCCACTCCATCCCCACTTCGTCCCCCAAACCAAACACACCCTAAGAGGCCGTGTGCTCAAGAATTTCGCGCCAACACAACTAGATCCACGCCTTAGCTTGTACCTGCAGAATATAATTAAGGTTGGCACCATGCCCCAGCTCTGTTCATCGACAATATCACAGTATCAATGGCTGAATAAAGCCGTCCAAGCCTCCTCGAAGGGGCACAGACTCTTGGACCTTCTTGGCCATCCAAGCCTTTCGGACGAAGATCCACGCACAGTTCTATAAATAACGGGGAATAGCCGGCTATAGTATTTTTTTATGACTTTGTCGCTATGCTATTGCAAATTGTTTATGGCAACTAATTATGCTTTACCCTGCTATACACAACTATTTTGGCTTAGTCACGAAATGTTTTTTGCGCCGCTAATCCAAAATGAGAAAAATATTCATTCTTCGCTTTAAATATGTCTTATTGTTGAGATATTGTTGTCGGATATTTAATGGATATAAATGTTAATTATATCTAAGAGTATGTTGATTGATATATTTTTCATGGATACATGACCATGACCTTGCTCTGGAAGACCCTCCACTTGCTGTACAGTGTACACCATGCCTCGTTGATGTGAAGGGAGATTGAGTCCCTCGTGGAGTTGGACAACATGCCATGTCCCGATGACATGAGGGCTTGACCGATGCTGTGAGTGTTCGGTCGTGCGTTAACTTTGCCGCAAGATAAACAAAAAAATAAACTGAAGTTTTTGAACCACACATTATTTTCATCGTATGGCATGGAGGCAAGGCTGATACTGTTGAGGCAACGAACACTCTCTTTGTGGGAGGCGGCGCAAGAAGACTCTATACAACACCATCACTACAGAACCAAGTAATTTTCATAGGCACATTATATGTCAAATCGACTTAGTTAACCGACAAAATAAGGTATAATTTCGCTGGTCCGGTGATGTTTCCAACGAAATAACTTATACCCATAATGAATGTGAATTTTCTAAGTGACGTGACCTACATGCAACACGCCCCACGTTGTGGGTTCCATGCCCCGTTTATCACTCATATATCTTGAAAACTATATTAGTGTATATAATATCAAATAAAATGCATTATCAAAACATATTTTGTGGTGGTTTGTATGGAACTAATTGGGTTACACATATACGTTGATGGCTTTGCTATAAAAATCTAATTGAAGTAAGAAAAGTTAGGCTTACCACAATTTGAAATTGAGAGCGCACGTGCCTCATCACCTTGGCCAACCCGGCCAACGGTATGCGAACCCAAACCTAAGCCCGGTTCAAAATCTCGGCCCACGGCACTTGGGGCCTGTTTGGATCAAAGCCATGAGTGGCTAAGCCGAAGTTTGACCACAGTTTAACTACATTTGATTCTAAATTTAAATTACACCGTACACCATAATTTTTATCAATATGGTTTATTTAGCTATATGTCCAATCCATATAAATGAATAATGTATTATTTGACAAAATTTAAATTTAAAATCAAACGTAATGAAACCGTGGCCAATGATGGCCTTGACCTAAATAGGCCATTCGCTTCTTCAGACCATGCTAGTACTTGCTTCAGTGCGAAGCGTCTACCGGCGGACCGGACGGTTGTCGCCACCGCCACGGGCCACGGACCCACCAGCCAGCCAGGCAAGTGAGCTGTGACTGAGAGCATATGCTATCACCCACTTTACAAAACTGAAAGCCGTGTCGTGACGCCGAGCTCCCTCCGCTCCCCCACCAGCCTCCCTCCTCCCACCGGATCCGAGACCCACGCGAAAAACTCGGGCCGGGAAAAATTCGACAGGGACAGAGAACGCTCGGAAGGCCAGCACCTGCACAGGCTCGCTCGGGCTCTGAGACGAAACCCTAACCCTAGCTCCGCCGTCCCCCCCTTCGCCGGAGGTCTCCCCCGACGACGCGGCCTCCGCCGGGGGCTCCGGCAGCCATGTACCCACCCCTTTTCGAGGCGTTATGAGCGGGGAAATGGCCCGTGCCGAGGTCTCGCCCGAGGGGGCGGCCCCGGGGTTCGGTGTCGACCTGTACGCGCAGGCCACCAAGGCCCTGGCCCTGCGGACGCCCTTCGATGGCGAGGAGGCGGCGCCCAGGGTCCCCACGCTGCCCGCGCGGCTTGTCAGCTGGGCAGGGCCCGGGGACGCCCGGAAGAAGCACAAGAAGATCGTGCCTCCCCCTCCGGACGACGCTGCTCTCGAGCCTCCACCGCCGCAGGCAGCCGCAGCGACCCCTGCGAAGGTTGGCCTGTGGGACCAGTTCGAGGCGTATTTCCGCCCAGTGACATTGGCTGATGTCGAAATGCTAAGACCAAAGCTCCCGTTCGGCTACAGCAAGCTTGACCCATGTATGCTGATACCATTTCTGGGCAGTAAGGAATTGATAAACCAAGCCGAAACGTACGATGTGGCTGTCGCTGAAACAAGCTCGTATTTGGGTGTTGGTGGTGAAGAAGTGGTCAGTAACCGGGAGCGTGGAGCGCATAGCGTGCATCTGGGTAGTCAGAAACAGAGGAGCGATCAGAGCATGGAACATGACATACATGATGTGGTCGTGCAACAGATGGTCAGCGAGAAAGAGCTTAACAGGCACAGGGGGGAACAGGGCATACATGAAGTCTCTGTACAGCTGGCAGGGAGACCATTTGAAGTGGATCAAGCTGGGAGCAGCCATGGCGTAGTGTCAGCACAATGTGCTGAGGAGGAAGGAACTTCGCTTAATTGGTTGCTAGGAGCATCAGGCCGGTTTGTGCTCACTTCAGAGCGGCCCAACAAGAAGAGAAAGCTTCTGGGTGTCAATGCTGGGTTAGAGCAACTTGTTCTTCTTCCACGCTTGGGGGCTGAGGTGTCTCCAAGCTGTGATGTTTGCTGTCTTGGAGAGAGTTCCATGGAGTCCAATAGGATAGTTAGCTGCAGCAACTGCAAGGTGTCTGTGCACCAGA
Source organism: Paspalum notatum (assembly GCA_022530915.1). Taxonomy (NCBI): domain Eukaryota; kingdom Viridiplantae; phylum Streptophyta; class Magnoliopsida; order Poales; family Poaceae; genus Paspalum; species Paspalum notatum. The sequence continues at coordinate 3,333,118 of CM039687.1, read as the reverse complement.
AGTGTTATGGTTTGCATGCTGTCCCTGATGGGCAATGGTTGTGTGCTCGGTGTACATATTTAGAGTCTACAGGGCGGTCATCGAATGAAGATGCCGGAAGCACCAAATCGATGCACTGCGTTTTATGCCCAAAAGAGAAAGGGGCTCTTAAGCCTGTCAAAGCAGAGCCTACTCGAAATGCAGGAGTTGACCACCTAAGATTTGTGCACTTGTTTTGTAGTCTTTGGGCACCCGAGGTTTTTGTGGAGGACATGGAATCAATGGAACCTGTAACTAACGTCGAAAGTGTAGAGAACCGGATGAAGTTGACATGCAGCATTTGCAAGATTAAGCATGGTGCATGTGTCCGATGTAGTCATGGTATGTATTTTTTACACAAGCCAATCGTGAACGATTGACCTATCCTCCTTTTGTTTCAGTTTATGTGCTATCACTATTTAGGAAAACATATTCTTTCTCTATTTAGGAAATGAAAAATTTCTGTAGATGCATTATTATACTTCAGCTTTGGTATTAGACCCTGGATTTTTTTGGGCTTATCATCAACTATCTTCAATCATGACTTCAGATCTGACTTACAAATCACATGATTACTAACAACTTGGCCCTGCCAACCTTTTCAATTAAAAGCCGTGCAATTTCTTCTGGCTTGCTGCATGTAAATATCCACATTTCATAAACAGGTTTGTGCTGTGTGAAGCACGGCATTCTGCTACCATTACTACCAATACCAGGCCAGAGCACAAAAATGCTTGCTAAAATAGGACAATAGGTTTACTGTCTAGCCCCACTATAGTGTAAGTTTCCACATTCTTATAAAAAACGCAAGCTTCCACAAAGGACATCATCTTCTGAATGGATGACCTCGAAAATATAAAGTATTATTCTATATTTGCAAGAGGCATGTGGTGTGGAGCGATTAAATGCCATACAGTGACAGAAAAAGCTTAACGAATTTTGCATAAATGCATTCCTATGCTATGCATGTCTGATAGGATTGGGTTTTGCTTTGGAAGGCAAAGCTGGTGTACACCAATCGACTCTTGTTTGTAGCAACAATATTTTTTTTATTATCGTGCGGCGTTTGTGGAGAATTTATGATATTCTTTTTTCAAGCAATCAAATTTTATCACCTTCATATCTTATATTTAAGTTTTGGAACACCGTCGCATGCATCGATTTAATATGCAACATAGAAACTAGATGTCAGGCTGAGAATAATGTGATGATTGATATTTGTGTATCCCATTGTTCAGCTCAAATCTGAATTTGGTGTTAATCTGATATTTTAAACTATGATGTAATCTATATATTTGTGTTTGTGTGCACTTTAAAATACATATGGTAGTTATTCTGTTTTGTGCTTGTGATATTCAATTTATTGCTACTTGTGATATTCAATTTCTCCTTATGTCAGAGTAAGAATCTTTAACTCATGTTTACTTCACGGCAATCTTGAACACATGACATGAAAAAATTTTTGCTTCTATGTTACATGTGTAGTTGCTTTACTATTGTTTGTCCTATGTTTATCTATTTAAGCAAGTTGGAGCATACATATTTAACAATTTTCTGACGAGAACAGCAGAGTTATAATATTACATATATGCTGAATATTTTATTTACCGGCTAAATGCTGTACTCCAATGCTCTCTGATTATTCATTTGTTATCAGAAAACTAGTCCATAAAACATTTTGTTAACTTGCATATTTGGCTATTTAAGTTGAAAAATGAGATATTGGATATTGGCTATGAGCCAGCTTCTCTAGAGCTTCTCAAGATGAAACAACCATCTTCTGGATATTGTTAACTTCCATAGATTTTAGGATGGAAGCATGTTCAATTTCAAGCTCTTCCATAGTTGTCCCGTCTTTCATGTTCTAACAAATTACTGCCACCTTACTACCTTAGTTTTAACTATCACTCAATACTTTTACTAAGTTTCATGTGGCTTTCAGGGACGTGTCGAACACCTTTTCATCCTATATGTGCAAGAGAGTCGAAACATCAAATGGAGATATGGGGGAAATCTAGACACCCTAATGTTAGACCTTCTGTTCTGATGGTTGGCATTAGCCTTGCCGTGGTTAATGTGGCTTACTTTTCTTGTTTTTTTCCCCCTTTGTAGGTTGAGCTGAGAGCATTTTGTTTCAAGCATTCTGCAGTTGGATACACCAGCTCTGTAGAGAACAGTAACCATGCTTCTGAACCTACAGAATCTGGCCCAAATAGGACAATTCTCAACCCTGGAAAAATCCCAAAACTAAGATTCACACGCAAAAACAAGGACAAATTCATGAACTGTGAAACCAGTACCTCTGGCTCTGGTAATCTGATCAGAATTGAGACTATAGAGCAAGGTGCTTTGGCTAACACAGTTAGAAATGCAAGCTGGGAAACAAATTCTGGGCATCCCTCTATGGGAAATTCTGGTGATGTTGCTGTAGTCCTTAGAAAGGTAACTGTTACTCGTAGAATATTCAGTTGGAGCAAATTGATTTCTTTTGTAAACATTGTAAAGCAAAAGCATTAATCTCTTGTTTCCCAGCTAATTGACAGTGGAAAGGTTAGTGTCGGTGATATAGCATCTGAAGTTGGTATTTCTTCAGAATCCTTGGAAGCTGCTCTCGTGGTACTATGCATATACCTTACATATATTTGCTATGTTAATTTTATCTATGAGCTACTTTGCTAACTTTCTGATCGACAGGGTGAAACTACCACTTTTTCCCATGGTTTGAGGCTGAAAATTATCAAGTGGCTCCAAAATTCTGTGCATATGCAAGATAACAATTCAGACACCACAGAATCTGTTGATATGAGAAGTGCATTGGTCCCAGTTGATGACAAAGGTGTACTTGTTGATGTGTCGGATTCCGCTGTAACTGAATCCTCACCGATTAGACCTAAAGGCCAAAATAAGATTCTGAAAGAAGCAACATGTGCAACTGGTGTGACTATTTTACAGAATGGAAACACGAATTTGGTTAAAGATGGGGCTAATCCTGAGTGTTCTCCTGGTAAAGAATTTGCAAAAGAATATACATCACCCCCGGTCAGCAACAAGGATGTTTCAAAGGAAGAACAGGGAATACTGGTAAGAAATACTCCCTCTGGTTGATATTACATGTAATTTTGACATGACGGTGCTTCACAAATTGAACAGCTCCCTCTGGTGACATGTTTATCTGACCAGAGGGAGTATGACTTTCGAGCACTATGTAAAGCTTTGTTTATTGGCTCTGAACTGGCGTGAGCATGACGTTTCAACGTATTGATGATAATTTCCTTATTTTTAATTATATTATAGAAATTAGTTAGACTTTTGGTAGAAATCTTCAAGTGGAAGATATATTTCTTTGTTGCCCCATTATAGGATTTCTTATTCTAAATTCTACTAGTCAGGTGCCTTAAGTTATACTCCATCCATTTCAAATTTTAAGTCATTTCTGATTTGTCCTTAAGTCAAACATATCTTGAATATCAAACTCTGACCAAGTTTATAGAAAAATATATTAACATATACACTATCGAATAAATGCACAACCAATATATCTTACATACTCATATTGTATGTAATGAAAGTAGTTTGATATTGTAGGTATTTGTGCAATTTTTCTATAAGCTTAGTCAAAGCTAGAGAAGTCTGGCTTAGGACAATGCTAGAATGGAATGAGTATTGTAATTTTGCATTGACCAATCTGTTGTTTGAGGAGACCTTTTGACCAATCTATTATAAAGGAAAACGTGCCCTCTGCCAATGAAACCCTCAGCTGCTTGTGGTGGAAGGCCCTAGGCCAGTAGCCCCCCTTCTCCCTGCCCCAAAATGTGCCCCCCCCCCCCCCCCCCCCCCCCCACACACACACACACACCAAAAAAAAAAAAAAAACTCAGTATGCCTCTTTTAAAAGTATCTTATTTCTGGCCATCACATATTATTTATACCACATCATCAAAATTGCTGGTATGACGCTTCATTTAATGAGAATAAAACTCCCACTGAGAATGGCCGCTCTCTCCCAAATTTTGAAGTTGTGACCCTCAAACCTTGGCTGAGGAGGTGTGCTGTGTTATTATTGTTTTATGGTCGTAGTGAAGTAATCTTTCATCATGGACGCAATTTGATTCACATCCTTGTGACAGATACTGAACAACACATCTGGAAATAAAGAATTTGATACTTCCAAGGAGATACCAAATGAAAGCCAAGGTAAAATCGTTTGTGAACTATTACTTCTAACTTTCTGTTTAATTGTTTTTTCAATGATATCTAGGTTTCTTTTTGGCAGCCCTGGTTTCTCTAGATTCTGTATTTAGAGAAGCACACAAGATGGATTGCAGCAGCAGCATTTTAAAGAGACTACCTTAGGCCCGTCCATTCAAAACAGAATTCAATCATCCCAGATTTGTTTAAGGGGTTAACACACCCACCCACCCCCACCACCATAAAAAAAGTGCATGGCCCTGTGTTGGTTTTACACTACATCACTCAAGAGAGAACTGGTTGAAAGGGCCACAAAGCTGTTCCTTTTTTGGCAGTGCTCTTTTGTTGTTATACACAGGGCCTGTTTGGTTCCGATTATAATCGGATTCTGGCCCAGAAAAGCCAAAATCCCACCCAAACGCCTTGATTATTTTTTGCTTCTCCCCACCGCCGCTCCTCCTCTGAGCCAAGTTTACACAGGCGCTCGCTTATCTTGTACACGGCCGGCCACTCGCGGTTGGAAAAAATCGACGCTGATTCTCCCATTCCCCTCTGTCTGCCGGCGCCACCACCCACCAGCGCCGCCGTCTGCCCGTGCCGCTGCCCGCCGATGCCTCCTCCAGGCCAGCGCCGCCTTCTGCCCATGCCGCCGCCCGCCGGCGCCTCCGCCAGGCCCGCGCCGCCGTCTGCCCGAGGCTCCACCCGTCGGAGCTCGTCGTCGTGGCCGTGGGGGAGGAGGAGGAGGAGGAGGCGTCGCTCGAGCTCGTCGTCGTCACCGTACGGGAGGAGGAGGCGCTGCCCAAGCTCCTTGTTGCCGCCGTCAGGGAGAAGGCGGACGAGGCGTCGCTCGTGGGGGAGGAGGAGAGCCACCAGTCTCGAGGTGAGGGGGAGGAGCCGCCGCCGGCCTCGAGGTAGGGGAGGAGCCGCCGCTGCCGGACTCGAGGTGGGGGAGGAGGAGCCGCCGCCGCCGGACTCGAGGTGGGGGAGGAGGAGGAGCGCCGCCCGTATCCAGGTGGGGAGGAGGAGCCGCCGTCGGTGTCGAGGTGGGAGGAGGATCCGATGAATTTAATCGAAGATGGCCAAACACTTTGATTTTGCATCCAGCAGATTCTTCTACGAGCGGCTTACGTGGAAAACTTGATTTTAATCTAAGCGAGATCCAGAAAAGCGAAACCAAACAGGGCCACAATATTTCAAAAAACACTAGGCAGGTAGTTACGCTCTCCCAGGTGATTTTAGTTTTCTTCTCAGCTAAAAGAATGGCTTGCTGAATAGGGAAAACATGACATTACAGCAATGATATTGGCATTATCATACAACCATGAGTTTCATGATCATAATGTTATCGTCCTCCATCTCACTTGCCCCACTTTCATACGTAGATAAACTTTAAGACACTCTAGGTGAAAAAGCGCATAAACAAAATGCCTAGATGTATTTGTAAGGATGTTTGTGTTAAATTAAATGCTATTATTGATGTATTCCCAGTTTGAATGTGTTGTGGCATAATCATTTTGCATTAGACAAGAATGATTATTCCCAACTAGGCTGCAAGTGCTCTGTGGCAAGTCATTGCATCTTTCCCATTCAGGAGAAACCATTGTACCATTGCTTAAAGTTCCCTTTCCCCACATATCATTCAGTACTATTATGTACAAGAGGTACATATATTCTGTGTCTAATGACATTTCATGATTAAGATACAGATGCAAGTTTCTCCTTGTGTTCCGTAGACTGTAGTGCGCCTTATTTGATGGCCTAAGTCACATTGAGTCTGTAATCTTTCAGTTGAAGCATCCTGAAAAAAGATGTAACAGCAATACATAATTCGTCGCAGGCTCTCCTTTAGTAGCCACATACCAGGTGCGCTGTGCTACTACTGTTTCTGTCTGAGTGTGCTGTCGTGCGGGTGCAAAGCCCATAACAGACGCAGAAATTTTCCACTTGCGATTAATCACCATTAGGAATTATTCTTTACCACTTTTACGAACCTGGAATCCTGGATTACATTGATCTAATCTTTGGTCTTGTGAAAAGAAGTCAATGTGCATCACATTCGATATTTGCTTTTACGTGCTATTCTTCATTCATTTTCTTGGTAGCTATTTGCAGTTTTGTGGGTCTTACTATATATTATGAACAGGTGTATTACTTGGAAGAAAAATTAAAGAATTAAGTGAGGCTGAAACTGGCTCAGGCTTGGAGGGAGTATCGTCACTCGATCATTGTTTTTCCCAGGGTGGTAATGGTAGAGATGGGGTAAAGTCTGTTGAAAATGGCTTTGGCACTCATCGTGATTGTGGTTCAAATTGCTCGCATGGACAGCCTTTTTTCATGTAAGTAGCACATGCACAAGTATAACTGTTTGAATTTTGTTTTTTATGTAGTTTTTGTCAACCTGTTTCATGTAGTCTTTGCACCAATAAGGTGCTGCTGGAAGCAGTTGTAACCCGTCTTGCTGTATGCAGCTTTGATGATTCACATTCTTATATTCATCCATTCATTAAGAAAAAGATATCTCATCATTGGGACATAGCTTTCAATCAGAATAAGGAAGCTCTGAATGATCATGGTAAGTTCTTGTTAGTTTCTCTAAGCTATTTAGCAATTTCATTTTTCGCACCTTAATATTGCAAATATATTTTTACATGCCAAGCTTTAACTGATCTTACTTTTTTGTCCAATGTTACTAGAAGAACCGTCATATCCTTCTCATGAGGAAATTCCTGTTGATTCTTCGGTAGAACTTGAGGATACAGCACATGCAACTGCATCAGGCCAAGTTTTGAAAGAAAAATCTTTGAAAATTCTTGAGCATTCACCTGATGATGAAGTAGAAGGAGAGATGGTCTACTTACAATCTAGGCTGCTTGACAATGCTGTTGTTCTGAAGCACAGATATGGTAAGAGTAATTTTCTCTCTGTTCCTTTTCTGGGCATCCCATGTACATGTACTTGAATGTACGAATAAAGAGAATGATAAAACCTTTTTTGACTTCTCCTTTGCTCTTGTTACATGCTTCTCTCACATTAATGTTGTACATGAAACTTTCCCATGAATGAAGTGATTTGATTTTCAGGAATTTGTATGAAACTGTCATGAACATAACCGCCATTTGTTTCTTGAAATCGCTTTTTTCTGTTCATGTAGAAAAAATGATAGCAAAGGTCTTCCCATGAACGTAGCTCGTTTCATTAGTTTCACGAAATCACTTTCTAATTTCTTCATGCAGAAAAATTGGTAGCAAAGGTCGTTCAGAATCTTTCTCGCGAGCTGGATGCCTTCAGTAAAAGGAAATGGGACCTTATTTTTGTGAATCAGTTTCTTCGTGATGTTAGAGAAGCTAAGAAACGTGGGAGGAAAGAAAAGAGACATAAGGAAGCCCAAGCTGTACTAGCTGCAGCTGCAGCTGCTATTGCATCCTCCTCACGGAATTCAACCGTGAGAAAAGATGCAAAAGAGGATACACCACCTGCTAATCAAGAGGTTTGTTGCTGTGTTTTGAATTTTGATTGGTCAATTGAGAAAATAGTATGTGCAGATGTTAGGTATCTCATCTTTTTCTTGTGTGTAGAGTTCTCCAAAACTTGTTGCTGGATCTTCAAGAGTAGGGCAACGGATTTCTTCGCTGCCACAGAATTCATCAATGTCATCCAACAGCAAAGTATTACCGGATAACAATTTTGGAAGTTTTCATATTCCAATTGCTGCAAAAGAAAATGCACTCTACTGTGATGTATGCATGCGAACTGAGACTGTGTTGAACCGAATATTTGTCTGCTCCAGATGCAAGGTGCTTTGGACCTGTATAATTTCTCCTGTATTATACTACTATGTATATTACACTATTAACTTGAACTTTGTTGCAGGCTGCTGTGCACATAGATTGCTACAGAAATCTGGAGAATTCTATTGGCCCCTGGAATTGTGAACTTTGTGAAGAGCAAGGCATTTCATCAGAAGCTGCAACCATTGGTGATAAATCGCAATATAATAGCAAGAAGTTATCCTTTGCACGGTGTGGCTTGTGTCATGGTACGTCTGGTGCTTTTAGAAAGGCTGCAGACGGGAAGTGGGTTCATGCTTTCTGTGCTGAGGTAATTATAGACTATAATCTCCTTATATTTGAACGCCTTTCTTGTCAAACCCTATAATTTTTGAAATATTTTCCCAGTGGTTATTGGGCACCAAGTATGTAAGGGGACAAGATAATCCTGTAGAAGGAATGGTATGTAACTCTGTACACTATTGTGGTTTTCTTTTAGTTTTAATTTGTCAGAATTAATTGAACCTTTCCCACCATTTGTTCCTTTAATGCAAGTATTTCTATTTCTTAGTGTTGTTGTAACATGTTATTCACTTATTTGTACCACCTCAATTTTTGACTGTTCAACGCTTCTATCAGGAAAACCTTGTTGAGGGAAAAGACACTTGTTGTATCTGCCTCCGCAATGTTGGCATGTGTTTAAGGGTACATTGTCCTCTATTCCTTATCTAATCTAAACTTAGGAAACCAAGCACTGAGAATCTTATTAAACTTCTCTCTTCTGTTATGCAGTGTGATAGTGGGGACTGCCACATTACGTTTCACCCTACCTGTGCTAGAGACTCTGGTTTCTACATGAACACAAAAGGGTTTGGTACTATGTCACAGCACAAAGCATACTGCGGCAAACACAGCTTAGAGCAGAAAGAGGTAACACCGTAACAGTAACATCTGAGCTACTTTTGAGTAATAGATCACCGGATCTGTATGATGCTCGTTTTGCTCCTGAAACAGATCAGAAGGTGTCATTGTTTTATGCTGCATGCTATTTTTTGTTGGTACTGTTGCTTCCTATCTCTAAATCTTTCTTAAAATTTTTTTGCAGTCTGATGCGCAGCGATATGGACCTGAGGAGCTCAAGAGCATGAAACGGATGAGGGTTAGTATTTCTGATATACTCTGTATTGTTTTCCAGTGTTTGGTAACACAGAATGTTTGTTTAACTCTAGGAATTTAAAGCAAATGCTACTATAGGATGTTTCAAATGCTCCAATTGTTAGAACTATATTTTGTGTCGTTCTGTTTTAGTTAATTGCTAAACAATGTTTTAGTTAATGGCTAAACAAATATGGGCATTCCTGCTCTCCAACTATTTATACTGATTAATTTACGCTCCAAACAACGGCTTGCAATGAGACAAGACCTCATTAATCACTGTCAGTTATGTAGAGATCAGTCTGAAACCAATAAATTATCCTTATCTACTTTGTGAATAGTGAAAACTCTGTGGTTTCCTTTTTACCTTGTTGAATTAGTTACATATGGTTTGAGTATGTCATGCTATCCCTGCACTTCATTGGGGCAGATCTCATCAGTAATTTTTCATAGAGCAAGCAATATACTGAGGATTTTTTCCTTACAAAACCTCCATGAATACCTGTACTCATGTGACATGCAGTGCTCCATGTTATTTGTTTGGTTGTTCTCAAGCACCGAGTGAAGTTGCATATAAGGATCCTTTTAGATTCTATTCTCACATCCCATGATTTCCAAGGAACGTAACTCATGCGAGGCTTGATGTTTATATGGCTTGTGTGGAAAGTATTTTGTAGGAATACCAGCACTAGCAGAAGTTGCAACATGTTGCTGTGCTTTTATTTTGGGCAAGAAGGAACATTGTAAAAGTTTGTATTGCATGTCTCAAGTAGATTAAACATACTCCACAATTATATATTATATATATTTATCTGAAGAGTAGATCCAGGAGTATGGTCCCTCCTGCTGTCATCTTACTCAGCTTCATTTTTGTTTTACTGTCCGCATGATTCCTACATATTGAGACACTTTGCTAACTTACTGGTGACATATATGTTAGCTGTAATTTCTTTGTGTTGTTACTCACTACTAGGAGTTCTATTTTCAAAGGATGCTCCCTACTAGGAGTTCTATTTTTCAAAGGATGCCCCCTTTTCTTTTGTTGTTTTAAAGTACAAATATGATCCTTTTTTTGCAGGTTGAATTGGAAAAACTGCGCCTGCTGTGTGAGAGGATAATTAAGAGAGAGAAGGTTAAGGTATGTTTACCTCGAAATTCTACTAATGTGGTGCCTAAAAGTGTTGAGCTATGTGAGTGGTCATAGTTGAATTAGAAATACTCCATGGACATAGTGTATTGATTTTTTTTTCCCAACTGATTTGTTTTACTCAACTCTTGCAACCTTCTCCTTTTGTGGTGTTTTCATATGTTCAGTTCATGTTGGAAAGACCAGAGAGCCACACCTCTTTTAAGGGGCAGTGTAGTGTTTGCTTCACCTCCAAACGTTTAGTTGCCAAATCAAGTTAGGCAGCTGATATATGCTTTGCTGAAGATTTTTTTAATCAAATGCGCAATAAGCAAATCGTCTGGCAGCCTTTAGGTGAGAACACATCAACTGTACGAAAGTTCGTGGCAATCCCTCCTATGACACTGAAAGAAATTGTCAGTTCCTTGTATGCCATCCCGTGTCGATGACACATGGGTCTGATTGTGCCTATGACATGCAGGCTCAGTGTCAAATACAGAATTGAATTACAGGACAGTTATTTAGGGAATTTAATACAAAATTTGAGTGCTGCTGTCACCATTGTAAGAAAAGATAATATTTCAAACCAAAAGAAAACTACACGCCATAGAAGCCGAGAGTGCGGAACCATGCCACGTTCCTCATTCTGGGAGCGTTGACCTTTTTTCAGGAACAAACATGCTCCCACATTATGAAACTTTCCACAAGTATATTACCATGTTCCTCAATCCAATTCCTTGACGTTGTTGATTGGAGAACTCGGGAACTATGCATGCCTCCATCAGGAACAACCACTTCTGGCACCTCTGCACTTCGCTTGTGGTGGATCCCCACTGGCACCGTCATTTCCTGGACCACTGCTTTCGAAGCGGCCACCTCAACACGTCGCTTGTGCCAGCCACTGCTTCTCCACTCATGCAAGCCGCAGCTCGTCCCATTGCCCACGACAAGCAGACTCCCTTGAGCAGCTGTTCACTGGTGTGTTAGGCATAGAGTGAGGGATATCAAGAGCCCACAGGCAGTTGCTTGTCGTAGAGCGATAGGTGAGGGGAGTGACTAGATGTTGCCGATAGGCGAAAGTTTGAGAAATGGTGGAGCTGCCATCTGGTAAGAAACCGTGGCGATTTGGAAATGACTTGAGATTGGGAAAGTGAGAAAGTGATTTCCATAATAAAAAAAATAAAGCAAAGAATCAGAGATGTAAGGACGAGAGATCAGAGATGGAAAAACTGCCTAGTTCCTCCTAGATTGGATCGTATTTTTTTTCTTAATACAAATGATGCACAACTCTCCTGCGTATTCGAGACAAAATAGATGAGAGATGGCTTCGGGCTACCTTTTTCCTTTCTATCGGGCTGAGCCACCCTTGGTTTGGTTGTTTCAGCCAACTTTTGTTGCTATTTACTTGACACATGAACTATCAATAACATTAAATATGTACCAAAAATGCATCCAATATAAATAAGATGGTAGCACACTTAAATTGAGTTTTTTTTTTTCAACTTTAGCCAAACTTTTGGCGGGTCCTTGGTGGTGATTCAAATGACAGCCTCACTCAATTCAAGGCGGGTTTTCCACGATTTTTTCACGGATTTCGAGGGAACCCGCGAAAAATGACCTATTTGCGGGCTCGCAGAAAACCCGCCTTGCATCCCTACTCAATTGCCACATTTTGACTAAGCATTGGCAACCAACCAAATAGCTTATGCATAACTTTGGTTATGACATTATGGCTGCCAAGTGCCCTAGCCAAACAACAGAATTAGTGCTATCCTTCACACTTGCCCAGTTTATTTTCATAACGAACCCAGCTGCTGACAGCTTGATGACACCGCCGCAAGATTGCATTGGCAACTGGCAACTCAGCATCTAGTAGCTGACACCTAGATCTGTGGGTTTTGCTGTATCTTTATTTCTATATATAGGGTCACGTGGGAACTGGGTTTGAACCTGGGCATTCCATCCCAGGGAGCTTGTCCAGCACTCCAGCTGCATCCGGTTCATGCAACCTCTTCTTTTGTTGCACATGCAGTCAAGGCTATTATGAGGCCAGGTGTTGGACTTGTGCATTACTTCATTTATAACTATGCACAGTAAATCATGAGAGGTTTTAATGTTATGATAAGGGAGTTGGTTGCTGAATGTTGTTTGCCGTGCTCAATTATGCGGAGTATGGAAACTATAAACTAATGTTAACTGATAATTTGAACTGTTTCTTTAAAAAATGTTTGTCTTATGAACATATAACTGGATGTTTCAGTCAACATACTATCTGACATCATGACCTGACACTCTGTTGTGTATGATGTCAGAGAGAGACGGTTTTGTGTGATCATGAAATACTTGCCAAAACAAAGGACGCTGTTTTCTCCTACCTCGCCTGTGGAGCAAGCTCAGAATCTGCCACTACTTCAGTTAATAACAGGTCATACAGTGGAACAGCGCAAAGATCTGATGACGTCACAGTAGATAGTACTGTTTCTGGGAAGAAGACCATAAGGTTCTCTCTGAATAACAGAGATGCTGATAGAAACACAGCTGACAGCTCGAGGACATTGATATCATTCAAGCGCAAGTTGAGTGAGAGGGGACCACGTGCTGGTAAGCAACTTCCGCAGAGACCAGCTATTGCCCCACGGAAACTGGAAGATGGAGACAATAAGACGACTGATAAGAAGGTTTGTACCTTTTACTGCTCTTTTTATGTTTTCTTTTGTTTGCCTTGTCGTGCTAATTTGTGTAGCACATAACTATGCAACAGAGAGAAATGTTTCAAAAGGAGCTCGTAATGACATCTGACCAAGCTTCTACACAGAATCAACGCCTTCCTAAGGGATATGTTTATGTACCTCGGGACTCTCTGTCTAAAGAGAAGCCCTTGAACCGAAATACACAGCCTCATAATCAACAAGAGCCTGGTGGATAGGATCAGTTGAAACGAAGCTGGTTCATTTCTCTCAAGGCAGGCCATAAAAACTTCTGCAACCTTTTCTTTGCAACTGAAAAAACACAAGCGGCATGCAGGGCTGGCCAGTGCTATTGCCACAAGGGTTACAGCCAAGCAATTTTCCTTTTGGACCCAAGTTGCATAATGGTGCAGACTGAGTTATTGTGTGGAAGTATGGATGGTGTGGCACCATAACAAGAAGGCTGGCCCCCCACCCAGGTCAATTGAATGATCAGCAATATGGGTGGATTGATCTACCTGCGCTACCAAGTGAGCTTGGCAACTGTATATATGAATTCTCATTTAGAGCGCAGATTCTGTAAAATTGCCGTGTACATTCTTTCCTTTGCAAAAGCTAGTTTAGTTGTGCAGGAGAAGAAAAGGAACTATCAATCCCATTAGGTTGGGCAAGAAAAAGGAAATTAGCTTGGGCCTTCAGCATGGCTTAGAACAGAATGCAGTGGTTCTGGCGGACAACATTGGACTGAAGTGTTTGCTTGATCCATGTAATCGGTAGGGCTGGTGAAGCTGCACAAAATTAAGGTCCTGTCACCACTGTCTAGCAATTGGTTTGCTGGTGGTAAGTGGTATCGTACAGGCTGAGCTATGTTTTAGCTAATTGGTAGCATGTGGCTTTCTGAGAGCTCGTTTGTTTTTGGAAAAACAGTGTTTACTTTTCTGAAGGTTAACTGGTCTTTAGATGTCAAGATAGCACAGCAATCGAGAGATTGACCTGTAAGTTAGGTTGCGTAAGGTATTATAGTCGATTTTTTTTTTTTTAACTTGAGGTATATGGGATCCTGATATGTTGTATCTGTGACAGGCCTTTTCTGCTTGCCGTCCAGATTATAGTAACCTTCGTTAAGCATATTTATATTTAATTATCTGTTCAAATTGTAGTGTTCATGTTTTCAGTTTTTTTTTCCCTTTGAGGCCCTGTTTGGATTTTCCATATATTAGTATTTCCCTTTAACTAGGTTACAACTGTAATTTCTAGTGCACAAGAAAACAATGAAACCATGGTGAATTAATTCGCTCGGATAAAGATCGCTCCCCGCCCCTGCTTGGATAAGGTTGTCAGTCGTCACCGCTCTCTTCCTCCCCCATCCTTCCGTCGGGCTCTCCTCGCCGCCATGGCCACCGCGCTGCGTGGCCACCGGCGCCAGCCCGCATGTCGCCCCTGCCGCCGTCCCGCGCGCTACCCCAGCCGCCATGCCGCGCCTTGCCCAGGGGCCCGGCCTCGCCTTCCCCCGCGGTAGTAGCCCTGCGCCGCCGGGTCGCCAGCCTCGCTTCCGCTGCGGTGGGCCCCGCATCGCCGGCACTGCTGAGATCCGCGATGGCCGGCCCAGCCTCTGCCGCAGCCGGACCACACGTCGCCTCCTCGCTGCCACGGCCGGCCTCGCACCACCTCCGCCGCCGGGTGCCTCCTCGCCGGGGCAGGCCTCGCACCGCCTCCGCTGCCGAGCAGCTCCTCGCCGGGGCCGGCCTCTCCTCTGTCACCGGGCGCCACCTCGCCTCTCCCTCGCCGCCACGGCCGGCCTCGTCTCGCCTCCGCCGCTGTGCGCCACCTCACATTGCAGCAGGCCCCGCGTCGTTGTCCGCCGCGACCGGACCCGCATCGCCGCCGCCTTGGCCAGTCCCATATCGCTGCCGCCTGGACTCGTGCAAGCGAGCGCCCGCGAGTGACCCTCGATAAACATTGTGTTATTTTACAGACCTGGGCATCCCCTTTTTCTTTCCACCGGTACTAGGCCAATCCAAGTGTAAAATTAGTGGATTCACATGCCATCCAAACACTACTTTTTGACCCAGCATGGAAAAGAATATGGGCTTGTATTTTACACCGTTTTACATCCAAAACCAGTCTTCCAAACAGGCTCGAAAGGTTGTGCTTAGTACTCTCTCGTCTCAAATTGTAAAGGGTTCTAGTCTTTACTAGATTCATTTATTACTGTATGTAGATTCATCCATTACTACGTGTATGTGATCAATATGTGTTTACATTTATCAGCATTTATATGAATGCGAATGGATAAAAAAGGCTAGAATTCCTTATAGTTTACATATTAAGAGAGAATTAATATTTTGTTCGTTATGTGAAGGACGTGAAGGCAACAATTATTCTTGCAAATACTACCGTGGTGATTGTCGTAAATATTTTCTCCGTTCTATAAAAACAAGTCATTTTAGTTTTGTCCTAAATCAAACTTTCTAAAGTTTGATCAAATTTATATGAAATGGTATAAATGTGTATAGTACAAAATGATTATCGTTAGATTTCTTGTCATATACATACTATATATATATATTTATTTATTTTCATTAGGTACTAATAAACGTCGATACTATGGATGCTATGGGCAGCCAAGCTTCTTTTACCTGTGCTACTTGAAGTACGCTGCACGTAGGTTGGGTTATTGTGCTTGTTTCGGATATTTTGTGCTTCAGAGCCCAACACATCTCGATGGACGATGTATCACGATCCAGCCTGTTTGAATTTTCTCTTATTTGCAATTAAATTTGTTGCTTGCATCATTTTGATCGGATGAAATATTTTACTGTTGGCGTGGACCTAGGAACCTTTTATGAACAACACTGACGCTAATGGCCTGTGCATTTGCGGTTGAAACTACGATGATATTTACTGATTCAAGTCTTGTTTATACGGGATTTTTTTTCATTTTTTTCTTGTGAAATTGATCTTTTTCCTGTGAAATTTTTGCATTCCAAACGGACCTTCACTCTTAACATCATGCTCAGTTAAGTTGTACCGCAACATTTGGCGCTTGAACGAAAACGCAATGATCAGAATATGCCCATGCTCAAGTTGTATTAGATGAAGAGGCAGGTTTGGCCCCCGAAGTGTGGGAAAAAAAATACCGACAGAGTATCGAACACAATGAAAGTTCTACTTAGATGTGCCAAAATTACATAACCACATATTACCATATTGTAACATGGAGTAATAATCGTTGTAACCTAGCGGCACCGAAATGGCACAACTCATATGAAATCAAAATTCAATATTTCAAAACACAAATTCTATTTCAAATTATATGTTTTTATTAATTGGAAATGTACAATTTACCCACCTCAGATATGGACGATATCCGGACGACCCCTAAAGTAACTTTGTGTTCAATATATCCGTTCAAATATTTTAGTTGGTCATCTATCCCTTGATATGATTTGCATTTATTATTTCCACAGATAAGTGGAAATTTGAGTTTATATTTTGTGAGTGCATCGTTACTTATGTTGAATTTTTTTAATTAATTTTTTGTGCTATTTTGTATCCATAAGGTTAATTTATCGATAGACGCCTTACCCCAATAATAATGATGAAAAAAATTCATAATATATTTTTAGTCTAGTTTATGTTATTCGCTACCGCTACATAAAACTTGAACTTAAAAATTCGAATCGTATATGGATAAATAAAAAAAGATAAAACTTGAACATATAAATCCAATTTGAACATAAAGAAATAAAAAGACAAATTTTATTTAGAGATATATTGAACCAACTAAAATAGTTGAATGGATAAATTGAACCTAAACTTACTTTATGGGGTTATCCAAACATCGTGCATGCAAGATTAAAATTAAGAAGTACCAAAGCCTTTGGTGGGGCAAGGTGAAAGTATGTCATAATCAAACACCCACAAAATATAGAAGTTAAGGCATTAGAGAGATGGAGAGGGGATGCAAGGGCACGTACAATGCTACGATGCTTAAAAAGATGCTTAGGGAGAAAAAACGCTAAGCATCTGTATAAGCAACTTTCCCTACAATGGGAACATATGTCCTTGCCGGTGCTTAGCTAGGTTGTTAGACATTAGTCTATTTTTAAGGAGCTTAATTCCCACGATGCTTAAGGTGTTGACCGGTGCTTAGGTAGTACACGACCTGCATGCATGCATGTTGTTGAATAGCACACCGAAGCCTCAAGATGGCATCTGCATAAGCATCGGTGATAAAAAATAGCATCAACAAACAGGGAAGCGTCGATGCAAACTTAAGCACTCCTGCCTTTCCCTAAGCACCGTCCTCACCCGGTTCAAAGGAAAAAAAAACCAGAAGTAAATCTTTAAGCACTGATCTTAAGCATCGCATTGTACAAGCCCTTAGGCGCTTTTCCTATCCAACAGCAGAGGGCAGACGCACGCCGAGCCTGCAACGGCCAATTCGCTCACGAAGACGAAACAACATTAGGATCAACCTGCAGAAATGGATTACCTCAACTGGCACGTGAGAAGGTAGAAGACTGAAGACAGCTAGGTGATCAGCGCCATAGTACCCGAGGAACCTTTATCCAGGTGGTCAAGCCAGACTGGACCACGGCGAAAACGCCGCCGGCGATGCGAGCAAGAGGACAACGATGGGCGTGGGGAATTAGTGCTCGTGGGCTTTGAAGTAGGAAGTGCGACATGGCCAACCAGGGATTAATCGGTAAAATGAAAAAACAACCAATGCGGATGGCCACGGTAGAATTCAGCATCAGCTAACAGTACGAAAGCGAAATCATCAAAACTTATTCAAGCACCCCAAATTTTACCTCTCGGAATATATATCTCAAAAAAAGCACTTTAGGAACGAAGAACCATCGAGCAAGCAAACATCCATCTAAAACACTTTCCTAATTAACCCTTCTTACTCGCGACGAGAGCTGTGATGTCACTTGCTAGGCTAGACAACCTTTTGTTGTAGACGTTCTCCTGAGAGAACGGGTCCTTTTTGGCGTTCCCCATGGCCAGGATTACGTCGCATCTCTCGGGCACATCAGAGGCGCTTCGCGCTTTCGCAAGCGCCGCCTCGTCGAATCGTCCGGCGTGGAAGTCGGCGAGGACGCCGGCCAGCGACTCTACCATACTGCCGTAGTACTTGCGGCAGAGGCCAAGTTCGTCGACGAGGTCGGTGAGGACTCGCAGGGTCGATTCCGCTTTCCTCGCGCTAACGTTGATGGCGGCGTCCGCCACCCCTCGCGGGTCCGTTGCGGCGGCGGCCGCCGGGTCGGCGGAGAGCACGCCCGCGCAATAGCTGTAGGGATGGTCATAGTGCGCGGCGTCGAGCGTGGCACACGTCTTGTTGATGGCAGGTGTGGTGGTCACCGTGAGCCCTGGAGCGATGGCTAAGGCGAGGATGAGTCGCAGGGCAGCATGTTGCGCCATGGCTGAACTCATGGTGCAGGTCGGTTCTTTCCGTGGGAGTGTGTGTGAGATTTATTTATGGACGAGAAGGAAAGCAGATCAATGGGTATGGAAAAATCTGCATTCAATTTGAACAATGCCCCTTTTTCTGGTGTGGGAATCGATTTTGGTGCTGAATAAATGATTTCTATCCCTCATCTACGAGCATGGAAGTTGTCACCAAACCGTATCTGTCCTTCACGTTTTACAACAAAATCATTTCTTTCTAATAAAACTAGCGAGATGGCCCGCACAAATAGCGCGGGTATCTAGTATTTTACCCATCACCTGATTATCTATACATACAATCAATATACATTGTTTTTCTTATAATTTATCTTATTATTGTTAAAGCACGTGGTTAGACAATGATGATGATATTATGGTTTTTTGCTGGTCTTGTTTTGTTGACGAATCAAATTCAAATATTTATAAGCTCTAATTTGTCTAAAACTGATAAGTATTTTGCAATATTTTGATGTTATAGAATCGACCTAGATGTATCCATCTTATAACCATGTAATTCAAACAATTTATGGTTTTCCCCTATAAGACAATTGTGTAGGTATTTATAATGGAGTTAAATGTACTACAACTCCTAAACTTGGCACGCAATGTCATCCCGGTCCCTAACTTCTACAAATACATATTTAGATACATGAACTTGCATGTCTTGATTACCAACAATGCTCATGCTCTGCTCACAGCTCACTGGCGTATGCGAGTGCCCTCCATCCGCTCCTCACTTTTTTATGCGAGAGCTCTTCCGATTGGAAAAACACGGATTCATGGCGCACGGGTGCCAACTAACATTTAGAGATTATCAACCATGTTCTGATGGACATTAACCCAATATGTTAGCTAATGTGGCATGGTGACTCAGCGATAACATGGACCATGAGATGTGGACCCTACATGTCACCCAATCTATAACATCGATCTCTCTCTGTGTGTTTTTCAATATCACCTTAGACTTTACTTGTTTAATATGGAGTAACATTATAAAAAAAATCATAATGCAGAATACATACATGTGAGAGAAATCATGATTAAACGTAAGTAGTAGACTTACATGAACATTAATTGTCTATATTTATCCCGTCAAGCAGATTATCTTTGGAGGAAAACTTACTAAATTTTCTTCTTTTACATTGATTAGCATTATAAACAAAAAATATTTTCGTGTTCCTTACTCGATTGTATCATGTATCTTCCTAAACTTTGAAGTTGCTTAGTGTATAAAACCTTTTTTATTTTTGATTTCTAATTATTGATCATATTCTTATGGATAGAAGCGTAAATGGTTTCACCTTGTAAATAATAATTTTATGTGTTCTAGTAATTTTGATATATTTGAGAAAAGGTTAATTTCTAGGTGTACTAAATATCATGTGAAAAAATAATATGTGTTCATCCATAAAAAATATATCTAAGCTCATGAGTTCATCGGTTGTGAAATTTATTACATCTCACACTTTTGTGATCTTGCTTTTTATGCTCTATGATTGTCCTTTTGTTGTGAAATGCCTCAGCTTTTTATATGGCATAATGATGCTTTAAGTATTTTGATTATATAACAATACATAATCAAGTAATGGATCTGATGTGCTAGTTGAAGGATCCGACCTTGATATTTACCATGTCCAAATCCTTTTTATTCAATCAAGATAAAAAAAATACCCATCAACAACTGAAAAAAATTGTTTCTTTTCGCAAGATGGTGCAACTTCTGATCGTCAATGGAAGAAATTTCTCTTCCGGTGAGATAGTGCAAGTGCAACTCCTTCTAGATTTAAAAGAGATTGTGGGAGACCAAGTTGATTGAATTAATCGCATCAATGTTATTATATTTATTAGAACTAAACTATTTGTGTTATCATCAGACCCAATATGTTGGCAAACCCTTTTTTAGTTTATATTATCCACTGAGCATTGTTTTAGTTGATCTGTGTCGTTATAGTTAGAATAGGACATGCAACGAAGCCATTTTTGAGTTGATTTGTAAATTCTAACACATCACAACTAATGATTTTGTTCTACACAAACATGTTATTGAGTGCCTTTGAAAGGCCAGCATGATACATTATCAAGCTCGACAGTAGTGCGATTCTTATGACATATCGGTGGCACATTTTGAAACTTGAAGATGGTACGCTCCCAGGAGCGACCCTATCAAGGGTTGACGCAATAGGTTGTTCTTGCATGTTGCCTGGTCTAACCCTAAAGAACACACAAATTGCCATAGAGAGAAGAAAGTAAAGTAAATGATAAAATAGTGAAACTGTATTGATGGATTTTATTTGTGGTGATTAATCGCACACTACCTTTATAATACACAAATTATGGCTAGTCTTTCTATTATTCCATACCTGAAGATACTCCATCTATTCTTAAATATTTATGGTAGTTGATTTTGTCCACAACTTTATTATTCGTCTTATTTAAAAAACAGTAAGTTATTATTTAATTTTTATGATTTGTTTTATTATAAAAGGTTAATTTGAGCATTACTTATATTTTACATGTTTGAATAAAATTTTAAATTAGATGAATGATAAAGTTGTGGATAAAAATTGACTGAGAAAAATATTTAAAAATAGAGAAAGTACAAAATATCTAAGCAATTAAACTCCAATTGGCTTGCATACCTTATCTTTGTCCTTCCAAAGCAATCATACACGGTCTTTTGGCTGCAGTCATATAGGACTGAACATATACATACATAGCAGGTTATTTATCCTAATCATACTTCGGGAAAAAAAGTAATCTCTGTCATGCACATGCATCTCTTGAACAACTGAATCACACATTATTATCTACCATACCGAGTCCTCCTAGGATTTGTCTTCCTTGCTTTTCGTCTTTGATCTCAATCTTCACAGAACCCTCATGCGTGCACGTGCCTTTTTCTATTTCTTCACGATTCCATAAGCATGACCAACGTGATTAGCTTACATGGCTTAGCTTCGTCTCTCCTACGTCTTAATTATCCACATGGAACTCCTGTTCTTTTCGTTAGCTCTCTCTTATGACGCCAAAAACATCATAGAATATTAGAATAATGGCAATGACTTTACCAAACGACGATGCACTCTATTAGTTTGGTCATCGAAACAAATTTGGGTGCTGAGTATTAACGGATTGGGCCACAATTCTGTTTTACAGAGTTGTGTTAGAATTAAAATAAATAGCATCTTTTCCCTACCGTTTGATGTGAAAGACGCATCTAACATGGACACCTAAATTTGCATCTTTTTTTCAACTGGATAATTTGGAATTAAATGTGGACCGTTAGATCTTCATAAAATCCAACGGTGGAGGGTTTTTCTTTTTTCTGATTAACGTGGGAATTTCTTGGCCCTCTCGGCGAACGTGGTGGCTTCTTTTAACACTCCCTTATTAATATAATAATAATAGACAAGGGAAGAATATAATCGCTTCTGATTTGCGAAAAGTAATTGCCCATAATGAGCTCCAGCCTCCAGCAAGTTGGTACGACCACGCACGAAACTCTGCATTCTGAGATTGGGCTGAACTTTGCTCTCCTGCATGCGCTACAGAATGGCGGCCATTGGTAATGGTAGATCTTGGGACGATGCCGAAAGGCCAATTATTTGGCAAGTGCAAATATATCGGTACGTGTCGATTTTGTTATTTGCAGCATATATATATATATATATACATGTGCATGTGCATGTAGCTACACTCACCTTCAATAAACCAATAAAGGTATGCTCGCATACTCATTTATCAACTTGAGTATGTTCACATAATTATTTTAAAATACTTTAAATGTCACCATCTGAAAAATTACAAAACAGCCCTTGTTTTTATTATATTTTGATAATATGTTCATATTAGTATATATAACGGGGTATGTCTACGTACCTCAGGTATACTCGCATACCTCGTGCATATACCACCTCGGATAGTCTAGTATCATTGCATACTCCGTGTACGTATCTTTCGTTTCACCAGATACGTCCTCAATCATGAGATACATATGCGAGTGTAGCTACATGCGCATGTAGAAAGGAATTTTCCTATATATATATAGCACAGGGCTATTCGGAGCCCAGTGCTTCCAATAGTTACGGGAAGCCCGAGCCAGCCAGCTACGCACGCATCGACGCGAGGCTAATGATCGTATAAAGCTAACGGATGAGCATATAAACCTGACACATGCATGCACCCACCCATTTAGATTGCATTCAGTTTTTTCGCGATAATTCCTTGTTCGAACATCCGATTCACAAATGGTTTTCACCACAAGATTCCTGATGTTTTTTGCACAATTTGACATCAAATTTGAATATTTTTATTTTTTCGAAAAATATTTGAACCATCTACGATCATATAAACCAAGCTGTGAGCATATAAATCAGTGAGTACAAGCATACTGTAGTTTGATTTCTGAGTATAGAAACATATGCTTCTGAGGATAGAACATTTAATTCAAAATTTAAACACACGCTTCCTCCCGTTTAAGCATATAAATTGGGTGAGCAATCATATATAAATTGGGTGAGCAAACACTCTCTCCTCGTTTCGTCTTGAGCATATAAACCGGTGAATACAAACATATAATAGTTTCTATGCTCAAATCTTGGTTTCTATGCTTGCATGTGAAGCATAGAAATATGTACCTACAAGCATAGAAACACGTCCCTCTCTCCTCGTTTCGTTTTGCGCATATAAACCGGTGAGTACGAGCATATAAACAAGTTTCTATCCTCGTTTCGTTCTGACGTGGTAGCTGGTTGGCTCGGTGACTTCTTCTATAAAATTTTGAATTTGACTAGGTCATATAATTTTGTTCAATGTTCAATGAGGTGGTCTTAAAAATGAGGTCGTGTAATTTCAAACACAACTATTGGAAGCCCGGTAAGTACAAGCATATGTTTATATGACTTAGTTCAATGGTGTTTTGATCATAAATATTAGGTTATTAAAGCATATAAATGTTCGGTGGCTTTAATTGCGTGAGTACAAGCATATAAATTTGAACCCAAGCTTCTTTCCCACGTGAGCATATAAATTGCGTGAACAGTCTTTCTCCGTAAGGATAGTATATTTCTTTAAGAAAGATCGTACGAACCAACAAGTCATACTTTCCGTCAATCATAGAACCCTGTGGCAGTGGCATAGATCATTTCATTGCAACGCGTCTAAACTTAGATCTAGAAAAAAGTAAATATGAACGCAGCATAAAAACCTATATCTGAGAGCATAGAAATATCTGTTGTTCATCTTTTGAAAAGCAATTTGCAACTTCAAAATTGCCATGCAGTCCATCACAGTTACAGGTTAACTCTAAGTTGCCATGCATTCAAAAATGTCTTCTGTGCTTCTCCTGGTTCATTCCCACCACCCAACCTTGCAACAAAAGGGCATACAAAGCTGTGAGGGAAATCGTAGAAACCAATTGCATAAAAACCAATGTGCATAAATTATCCCTAGATTTTCTAAAATTGGTGTCGTTTTCTATGTCAAAACGAAATAAAATTGCTTGGCGCCACACAAAAGTTGCACACAAGCCATCGCATTTAGACCAGAAATGCATTCATTTTAATCATAGAATCCTATTTTTGATGTCATAGGATGCAGAAGAACGATCTCCTCGTCCGGAACAGTGTCATACAATCATTTTAGGCAATTTATGCACAAACACGAGGTATATATCTTTTACCAAGAGCATAGAAACCTAATCTAAAGGCATAGATTGTAATATGAATAATATATAATCAACACACAAATAGAAAGTAACAATGTCTAGGGGATTCACAGCAGGCATCCTCTCAGAACAGAACGCACCCAAAGCCAAGATGCTCAAATATCTTTTCCTCAACGGACGGGTGGCTAAAGACGGGGAGGATTAAACGAGATTGAGCATGTAGAATCCGCAATGCGACACAGCACGGCGTAGAAGGACTGTACCTAGCACAACGCAGTCCAACCGCGGGAGCAGCCCGGCGAGCGATGCTGCTGGGAGGTCGAGGCCGGAGACGCGCCCAGTCTGAGCATATAAAAGGCATAAAAAGTTGTGAGGAGATCATAGAAAGTGCAGGAATAATCATAAAAATTTAAAGGACAATCATAGAAAGTGCGAGGATAATCATAGAAAACATGCAGTATCATTCAGCGAGTTTGTTACTACAGTCAACGATACGCAGCTACAATACCAAGAACAAGTCTGAAATGAGCAGTAATTTGTTGAGTGCTTACAGGCATATAAGATGCAGCGACAGAAGCATAGAACAATGCAGTTTCAGGAATCAGAGTACACCTGGACTGAACATGGCCATCCCAGGCCCAGGATCTGGCCAAAGGTACAGAGCTCTCATCAGGACGTTGGAGCATTCCGCCACTGCATCGAGGAACAGCGGATTCTGCAATTTCAGACCACCACACGTGGATTGCTGGTGGAGCATCCTGTTCTGCCACTCCTGCTCCCGTAGCACCACTCCTTGATCCGGCAATGAGGGGATGGCGCGTACCGTATGACTGTACGTAGCCATCCTCGTGCTCAGCATCATAGGGAAGGGGCCGCCACCATGGACCACCGGATCTGAGCATCCGGACGGAGAGCAATGCCCGCCCTGATATGGATACAGTCCTCGCTGGCCTTGCCCTGCGCCCACAGCAGCTCGGCAGAGTCGGCGCCTCCGCAAGGCGTAACCACAGGGTGCAGGAGATGATCGCCGACCTCAACGCCGACGACCCGGCCACGCTCGTCGTCTTCCATGGCTGTTGGAGGGGGACGGCGGCTCTTGGAGCAAGTAAGGTAGGCGTGTCGTACCTGGTCAACGGAGTGGTAGTCGTCGGCAATCCGGGAGCCCACGTACAGGCCACCGCCCGAGCCCGCGGCTTCTGCGACGAGCCGCCGCCGGGTCCACGCCTCCTCGCCAGATCCATCCTCCACCACCTCGTCGAGCCACCCTGGGGCGATTGGCCGCACCAGCCACCGCTGGGGTCCAGCCTTGCACGGGCGACGGGGCGGCCTCGCGCTCGAGCCTGTCGGGCGGGCCTCGGCGTCGGCGAGCTGCGCCCGGAGTGCCCGGAGCTCGGAGTCCATCCACGCGGCTGCGCGGGCTAGGAGGTAGCGCTCGGTGTCGCCCCACGCTAGGGATCCAAACTTGTCGACGGGGGAGAAGCCGGGGGAAGCCGCCGCGCAGGCCGGGGGAGGAGCCGCCGCCTGGGAGAAGAGGAATTGTCGCGTCGGCCGGGGGAAGCAGACGCCGCGCGGGCCGGGGGGAGGAGCCGCGCCGCCGTCGCCGAGGCCGGACCTCCTCCCGGTCAGATCTGGACGGTGAGGAGAGAGAAGGAGCGGATTCAAAATGAGAGGAGAGAGATACCGTAGTCCAATCTGTGTATATATATTCATAAAATATATGACCACAGATGATATTATATGATTAGAGGTCGTTGGCTGGAAAAGTTGGTTCGGTGAAACCAGCTAGCGGTGGGTTAGGTTCGGGCTTCCCTTTCTTATTGGGAGCCCAGGGCTCCTAATATATATATATATATATATATATATATATATATATATATATATATATATATATATATATATATATATATATATATATATCATCCCATACAGTGTACACTCATGATTTTTAAGACCGATGCTACCAGAGCATGCATATAGCTATGTATATAACGTTGAACTATGAAACTGGACAGCAGAAGTATAAGCTATTAACTGGACAGCATATGCACTTTCGTCTAATAAACGTCGGTTTCAATTGTGTTTCCTTAGAAATAATAAAATACTATTTATCTCAAACATTCATAAATAATTTATTTATATGAAAATTGTACCATTTTTTAAAAATATAATCTATCCCATAGTGCTCTTTTTATATTCATTTGGGACTTATTTGTTCACATTTCTAATATTTGGTTTGGAGCAATAAAATAATGGCGTATAAATAAAAAGTTCCAAATATCCCTAAATAGAGCATCAATAGATAGATTATATTTACTAAAAAATATGCCCCTTAGTCTGATTTGTAAAATGCAAAAACCAAAAACCGTATTATACGATTATATCATAAATAGGCCCCTTTAGTTTCATATTTTATGATTTAAAATGAATTAATTAAGACTACCAATATATTTCAAAAGATATTTACTATTTGTAAAATGCAAAAACCAACACCGAAACCTGCTTTCAATATACTAAAGGGTGTATGTTGTGTAGTTTTGGTACCACGACGTCCCTAGCTGCCTAGCTTCATACTTCAAGATTGAAAATCAGATCACTAGCACACAATTCAGAGTTGTAAAATAGGCTTTTCCAGTTATCAATGATACAGAGGAAGAGGGTGCCCGTAAACAAAAGGTACTCCCTCCTCCTAGAAAACAACTCTTTCCGTCCTTAAATACATTGTTTTCTAACATCTAAAATTTATACTACGTTATAAGAGATTGCAGCTAAAAAGGACAACATCGATCGAGTCATTTAATAGTCAGATGACTCACCTAAATTAAACATTTAATAGAAAGAATAATATTTTTGGGATAATTACAACCACTGCTAAAAAAACTTATAACATGAGCGGTGGAAAACCCTCTGTAGCATCGATTTTACGAAGCGTTCCACTCGTAGGTTTCTGTAGTAACACGCACTGCAGGAGCGATACCGTTCATGTAAAAAAAATTAGCAGAAGCGATCTAATTTTTAGATGAGATCCACCTCTCCTGAGAGTCGATTTAAACAATAGAAAAAAAGCTTCGCCAACCGCCATCGCCCGGCCGTTGAGCATGCCGTCGCGTCCGCGCTTGCGCCCGGCAGCCCCGAGCTCGCTGCGCTACACCGCCCGTCGACGCGTCCGCGCAGCCGTCGCCCGGCCGCGCCACCGAGGGAGTCCGTCGCCGCGCCGACATGGCCCTGCCGCACTGAGACGCCGCCGCGGGGAAGGAAGGGAGGGGCGCGTGTGGTCGGAGGGGTTGGTGCCGCGCGGGCCGCCGTCCGCCGCGCTGGTGCCGCGCCATGGCGAGACACCGCCGCCGCGGGGAAGGGAAGGGAGGGCCGCCGACCGCCGTGCCGCTGCGCCGCGCATGGAGTCGGGGGAATGGTGCCGCGTCGGGTCGCCGCGCCGGGCGCTAGTGCTGCCGTCCACTATCCTTCGAGTCGCCGCCGCCGCTGTCGCGCCGCGCGTGGGGTCGAGGGGGTGGTACCGCGCCGGGTCGCCGTGCGTGCTGGTGCCGCCGTCCGCCGCGCCGCCGCCGCCGCCGCCGTCCTCCGAGACGCCGCCGCCGCGTTGGGTCGCCGCACCGCGTGTGGGGTCGGGGGGAGGGGTGGTGCCGCACCGCCCTGCCGCGCGCGCTGGTGCCGCTGTCCGCAGCGCAGCCGCCGTCCGCCGTCCTCAACTCCAGTGGCTTGGTCTTGGTTGGTCTAGACGCTCGATGGGAAAGAAGCAGGGCCATTGGTGCCGGATGAGAGAAGAGGAGGATAAGGGAGAGAGAGTGTACAACTGCCGCAGTGTGTGCTTGGAGCGGTGGAAGAGACTCCACCGCTTTTGCTAGTTTGATGGTAGTATTTTAAAATAAGAGAAACATTTTGATTTTCATACCATGGGTGAAAAATTTTAACAGAAGTTAGCAGAAGCAGTCAGCGCTACTAACAAAATAGTAGGAACCGTTGGTGGCATCCACCGTTCCTGCTAAATACCCCCAGCAGAAAAGGCTCACATGAGAAAGAGCATACGGATCTTAGAGCATGGCTTATAATAGAGCCAGTTGAAGGCTTTATACCACTGCCATGTCATACAGAGCCAATCACACAGCCAGTTCATATAATGGGTTGGCTGAATGGTAGGCTGGATGCACTCCGATCGAAGCATCAATGCTTGTATATACACATCATCCTTTATGCACTCCATCCTTGTGGCCGATCCACAAGTAGATCCAATCATGCTAGCTCATTCATGTCAACATCAACAATTGTCCATTACAATGGCACTCTTTAAATTGATAAAAAGGCACAAAGCCATAGTTATTGATGTAAATGAAAACAACGATAAAAGGCACAAAAGCCATTGTTATTGAATTACATGAAAATGACGAAAGAAGGCACGCAGCCATAATTGGAACTTTGGTAAACAGATGAAAATGATGAAAGAAGGCACACAGCCATAATTGGAACTTTGGTAAATAGAAGCAGCTATCCGATTTGCATCAACCAGCAGTCACTGGATAAAAGGAAACAAAACCAAGGTTAAATAACTAAATATGTAGCCAAGGGTAAACATGAGCTAGGATTATAATAAAGTATAGTAGCTTTCAAAAGATGTTCAAATTAAATAATTCATACCTGGAAGGCTGGAAGTAGAACAGCAGCATCACCACATCAAAAGCATTATATTGTTCTGAAATAAAATTCATGTGTATGAGCTCACTGTATAATGTAAATAAAATAGAAACAAGCAATTTTAGTATCCTACCATGTCTAATTTTGATTTCTACCTCCAAACCTCTGCCAAATGTGCTCAACCAGATCATTTTTTAGTTGTGTATGCTGTGGACGAGCACGGATAGAAGCCTTTCTACGTAGCACATCAGCGAAACACAAGTTACCACCAACATTAACTTCAGGAGGTAGAGCAAATGATGCCCCTGGATTCTGATTCAAGTCAATATGAATGGTGGCTTCCTCTTTTTCATCCTCTACTATCATATTGTGGAGAATCACACAAGCTAGCATGATCCTTCCTACACTCTTTCTCTTCCATAGTCTTGCAGGCCGACGAACAATGGTGAATCGGGACTGCAAGACCCCAAAAGCACGCTCCACATCTTTCCTTGCCCCTTCTTGGTGCTTGGCAAACACCTTATGCTTCTCTATTTGCGGAAGCGGTATAGTCTTCATGAAAGCAGCCCACTCTGGGTATATGCCATCAGCGAGGTAGTAACCCGTGCTATACTCATTACCATTGACTGAAAACTGAACTTGAGGGGCTTCTCCTTTCAATGCATCAAAAAACAATGGGGATTGGTTGAGCACATTAAGGTCATTGTTTGACCCAGCAACTCCAAAGAAAGCATGCCAAATATGAAAGTCCTGAGAAGCAACAGCTTCAAGGACCATTGTTGGCACTCCATAATCACCGCGGGTGAATTGCCCCCTCCATGCTAAAGGACACTTTTCCCAACGCCAATGCATGCAATCTATGCTTCCTAACATCCCAGGAAAACCACGAGACTCGTTAACCTGAAGTAAACGCTCAATATCCTCACGTGTGGGACGACGCAAGTACTTCTCACCAAACACCTCAATCACCCCTCGTGCAAACTTGTCCAAACACTCTAATGCAGTAGACTTCCCTATCTTCAAGTATTCATCAAGGGCATCAGCAGGAGTGCCGTATGCTAGCATACGTATTGCTGCTGTACACTTTTGCAATGGTGAGAGCCCTACTCGACGAGCACAATCTGACTTTAAGGTGAAGAAGGGAGACCACCTGCCAAGAGCATCCACAATGCGCAGGAACAGGGGTCTATTCATACGAAATCTAGTACGAAACATACTGGCAGGGTACAATGGTTCTTCAGCGAAGTAGTCCTCAACGAGACGATCATGAGCACCTTCATGATCCCTTCGGATTGTCTTCCTTGGACCATACTGTCGCTGAGATACTCTACCTAAGGTTGCCTTGATCTTCATTGCGATCTTTCTAGCAAAGGAGTCTAGGATGTTCTGCTCGGCAACATACTCTTCAATAATTTTGGAGGGGGCTAGTTCATCTGCATGTGTAGATGACTCAGACATGGTTGGAAGGCTGAGTGGTAGAAGGGAATGTTCGGCTGAGCAGGAAGGTGAGAGGTTTGGGTGAGTGAACTTGAAGACCTGATGGGGCATTATATAGATCTGTAGTTTGTAGACCGTAGAGTTGTCAAGTGCATTTGAACTACTGACTTCATGCACAGTTTGCTGATTACATGGTTTTGCAGATTACATGCTATATTAACTCAGTTGACCACAATTTCAAGAAAGACCAGATTAAATGCATTGTAATCAAATAAAATTGGACTATTGACTGAACTGACCACAATTTCAGGAAAGATCAGATTAAATGCATTGTAATCAAATAAAATTGGACTATTGACTGAACTGACCACAATTTCAGGAAAGACCAGATTAAATGCATTGTAAATTGTAATCAAATAAAATTGGACTATTGACTGAACAGACCATAATTTCAGGAAAGACCAGATTAAATGCACAATAACTTGGTCATGTGGAAATACCTTAGCCATTTTTAAAATAACTTCTGCCTTAAACACCTTAATGCCAGAACATGCTCAGACCTCACATCTTCGGTCATGCCTGTTGTGTCTTGCATCAATAAGGATCGATAAGTTTCCAACATGACTGACTCCTTGTTCTCTTTTGCTGCTTGGTGTGCAAGCCTCTGAGCTTCAAGATTATCACTAGAGACACGTCTTTGTGTCTCTAACATCTCTTTGCGACCTTCATTTGCTGTTTTCTGAACATCCACAAACTTTTGAAGCTCATCTTCAAGATCTATTATACAACCCTGTTCCTTCTTCTTCTTCTTCAACTGCTCCTTAGCTTGATTGCCTCCAATTGGCCGCTCATCTACAACATCATCCAGAGAGAATTGCTGCCCCAAATCCTCATCGTCATTGTACTTCCTCTTGCCTGTCTCTGGCTCTTCGAGACGTAGCAAATAGGCATCCCATTTTGGTTCCTTGCGAAGAACATCCCAACAATGCTTAAACATGAATGGACCATCTTTCTTGTTATCTCCCTCATATGTTTTCATGGCCCTATCCATTAAATCCACATCAGATTCACCACTAGCCCACAATGCATTAGCCTCTTTCCATGCAGCACAAAACAATGTGACCTGTTTCTTAATTCTCCCAAAGTGACTCTTGATTTGCTTCGGTAACCTTGCCCGATTTTTTGGGGTGGTGCTGTTGTAGAAAGCAGCAACTGCTTTCCAATACTGTTCATTCTTCTTGTAATTAGATTCGATTGGATCGTTTGAATTATTCAACCAAGCGCCAACCTGGAATATAATAAAATAAATTATTGGCATGTAGTAACGTAGTGAATCTCAGCCATTCTCAGAAAAAATAACTCCAATCTAAGGTCCTCCTCTTTTGTCCATAGCAAGCGCTTTTCAGTCCTAGCACAAACACTATCATTTTCTTCTACATTGATCGCATTGCTCGCTGCTTGTGCAGGGTTTTGCGCATTCGTCAAAAAATTAAGGAAACCACCAGGTGGGTGAGGATCTGCTCCCCTGCTCAAGACATATGTATGTACTAAATAAATATTGAAATCAAGCACAATATCACATCTTATTTAAATTTAATTAGCTGCGAGCAATTGCGGTGAACTTTACCACTATTTTTTTAATAACTTGCTAGTACAGATTTCTATTTAATCCTTCCAACAAGGTATACAAGAACATGATTAAAATTAGAAATTTTGGGTCTGTCTAGGATTAAGCTGAAACAAATTGTAGTAGGATTATAGGAACACACGACATACCATGCTTGTGCATCAGTGTCAGCAACATTCTCAGCCAAAGAACAAGGAACTGCAGAGCCTCCATTGCTGCTTGATGGTGTCCACCAAGGGCCTTGAGGCACTGAGCCCACAGTGCCTGATAGCTGCAGCTCGTTGACCCAGCATGGTGTAGAAGAACTCACCATGGACTGCGGTGGACGTGGGGCAAACCAAGTGCCGGGTCCGACCATGGACGGGAAGCCGGGCGGGAGGATGGGCTGAGCCCTTGGTGGTTGAACGGGCGAAGCACCTTGCGGCGGGATCTCCAGAGGCATTGGTGCAGAGGTCCTCTTGGATTGACGCCTCATCTCGCTCAGGCCGGCGGCGCGTTCTGTGTCTAGGGTTTGGGATTTGGGTGCGATTTGGTATCTTGGCTTGTATTTGGCGCGCAGCGAATGGATTTGGAGACTATCTATGGCGCGAATTGGCGGGAGGGACAGAAGGATTTGGCGCGGTGGAGGAAGAAGCGCGGGCGCGGGGGGCAGCGACCAGCGAGGCCGAGGAAGACGCACGGGATCAGGATGGAGTCGAGGGAGCGAGAAAGATCCGGCTCTTCTTCCCGCTGTGGGCTGCAAGCGGTCTTTTTTCCCTCGAGGACGACGCTGCGGCCGGGCCGTGAAACAAGAGCCCCTCTTCCTTCTCTCTCGTCTTCTCACCCCTCCACGTAAGATTTTGATGACGTGGAAGAGCTTACAGCCTGCTGAGGTGTCCTTATAATACTTGCTCTTACTACTATTCTAGATTGCAGTTTTATTGCTCTAATAGTGTGGTCTAATAGTACTTTATTGATTAGGTGGTTATTTGACTATTTATGTTGAGGAATCGGGGATTTATTAACATTATAAATCCATCTGTTCTCCATGAGGAAGGGATTGCTCATATATACTACATTAATTGCATATCCAATTTAATGCAGATTGCCATATTCTTGTTGATCTACTTTCCTTCTCAAGGCCCCCCTTCTCTTCCATAAATTTCAACGGAATCTGTCGTGCTACAGAGAACGAATACTGAATAGTACTATGGGTCCATTCGTTGCAGAACCCATCATGGCCCTATTGCTCCTCATCGCCGCCGCCACCGCTCCGGGGCTCGCCGCCGGCAGGTCGTCGTCTGTCATCAACGCGACGTGTGCCGAGCTCAGCTCAACCCAGCCTCTCGACTTCTGCCTGGGCGTGCTCTCCGCCGACCAGGCAGCCGCCGAGGCCACGGACGTCCGCGCAGTGGCGGCAGCCGCCGTCAACATCACCGCACAGAAGGCCAACTCCACACTGCGTGCCATCGCCTACCTCACCCACGATCTCAGCGGCTGCCGCGGGTACTACAGCAAGATGACACGGTCGTTGGCGGATGGCCTCGCCGACTTTCGCGCTGGTCGATTCAGGGACGCATCAGACGAGATAGTCGTCAATGCCACCAATGTACCGCTAGACTGTTCTATATCTCTGTTCGAGGGGAACGCGGCTAAGGACCCGATTGATCAGGAGAACAATGATAACCAAAGCTTGGTCCAACTTGCAGCTGATATCGTAGATCTCTTCGTAAAGAAGCGTCTAGGGGGCGATCAAAGGGTCACGAGGGTGAGGGGAAACTAGCTATCTACTAGGTCATGTGGCTTTTTTTTTCCCCCGTATGGTGCTGAATAAGTTCTCGTTACCAATCGCTAGCTCCTGTGTACTGTGTTAACTTGTCACACTATCCGAACAGTATTTGCATAATAAGGTTTTTGTTTTATTCACTCCGATCACAGAGATATCCGAACAGGTTTTTGTTTTATTCACTCCGATCAAAGGGTCACGAGGGTGAGGGCCAATTCATCGTTTTCTCTTGCTACTAATCAAAAAAAAAAAAAAAACACAGACTCCAGGCTCACAAGACGGGCTATGTCAACAGCTGCTTGCACACGGCCCCGCGTCGCTCCGGCACGGGCGGAACTCGCCGCCGCCCGAGCCCGCGGCCGGGAAGCCCGCGCAAGGGCAAGGACGGCGGCGGCGGGGCCATTTGTCTCCTCTCCGCGCGGGTCGTCTTCCTCGCGGGGACTTCGGGTCCTCTTCGCCGGCGCCTCGCTGGAGGCCAGATCCAACGGCCCCTAGGCTGGATCAGGCCGGGCCTGGTCCGGATCTCATCTCCGGGGCCGGTGGAGGGCGCCGCCGCCCAGCTGCTTCTGCGGTGCGGCGCGCGGAGGGGGACGCGGCCACCGCGGCTGGGGGGCACTCGCTCGCTCGCCTGGCTCGGTGGCGGCGGCCGGCGCGTTCCGTTCGGGATGATGAGATTTTC
Organism: Paspalum notatum; assembly: GCA_022530915.1. NCBI lineage: Eukaryota > Viridiplantae > Streptophyta > Magnoliopsida > Poales > Poaceae > Paspalum > Paspalum notatum. The sequence goes on along the minus strand of CM039687.1, from coordinate 3,298,903 downwards.
CGGCGAAAGCCATCAACGGCGACGCCTGAGGGCGCCGTTCCACCTCCTTGGAGGCGTTGTTTTGGGAACTCCTCTCCTCTCCTCCTCGCCTTGGCCATTTTGGGGATTTGCTCTGCCTGGTCGGCCTGCAGCGGAGCTCCGGGGTCGGCGTTGGTGGGCTCGTCGCGGGCGGAGGCGCGTCGCCACGATGTGGCGGCGGCAGTGGCGCGGTCGTTTGCGTGGGCCCTATAGGGTTCGAGCGTCGGTGGACTGTGGGAGTCGGCAACGTGCGGCATAGGCCTTAGGATGGCGGCTACGGTGGCTGCTTCTGCAGCCCTTCGTCCATGGTGCCGGTGGTCACCACTGCTCAGGTCTCAGCTGGGGTCTTCGGAGGAAACTCTGCCTACATTCCACTAGGCGGGCGGCGGCGGCGCTTCGGCGTCGTTCTCCTTCTTCAAGGCGTCGTCCAGAAGACCTTCTAGCATCCTGTTTGTGTGGTCACCGGCCCAACGTGGTGGTTTTTCGTCACTCCTCTTGGCTCGGTGGTGGTAGGTCGGAGCTGCTCCTGGCGTCTGTCTGCTCCAGGTGCTCGGTGCTGTTGGTCCAAGCTCGGTGATGAAGAGTCGGAGCTGCTTCGCGTGGGGTGCGTCGAGGCTCGGCAACGATGGCGCACCTCGTTCTTCCTCCTTTGTGCTGGTGCTTTGTGTGTAGGCGGTGTCGGGTGGTTTTGGCCCTGCCTATTGCCCATCGTGGGAAGTCGGAGCTACTTGTCTTTGCGATGAGCTCGGCAACGATGACACACAGTGGGCATTGTTAGGGCTGCCGTTGTGCGGAGGGTTTTAGGGTGGTCTTTCGCAGTTCAACCGTGCGTTCTGCGTAGATTTCCGGCCCGGTTTTCCTTAAAACCGTGTCAATTTTTTTCTTCTAAGTTGAAAGGCAGAGCTCCTGCCATTATGTTCGGAAAAAAAAATCAACAACAACAACAATATAGCCTTTTAATCTCAAGCAACCTTTTAATCTCAAGTAAATTGGAGTAGGCTAGAGTTGAAACCCAAACCAAACCGTTAGAAAGTGGAAATTATCAAAACATCTACCATGTATCCGATTGTCTAAAATATCAGAGTATTTTGTTTTTATAAAATTACCCACCATACCATTACGAAAGATGAATTAAAATAACTCTCTAATTTATATATGAATTACCTACCATGCCATTATGAAATACTCCCACTATCCCATAATAATTGTTGTTTTATGATTTAAAACTTGTCCCACAGTATGTGTTGTTTTAGAATATTAATAACCTTTGAAAAAAATTAATATGCATGCATATATGCATACACTAGAAAAGGGAAATATTAATCTATTAATCAAAGGCACATATGTCATATCACACATTCTCTAATCTATTATAAAAGTCCATATTATGCAATGGAGGACATATGTAACCCTCTAAATTTGGATATAAATTACCCAGCATGCCATATTATATCCAAATTTACACCCCAAATTTATATGGTAATTACCAATATGTCAGTATGAAATATTATCTTAAATTAATCATCTAAATTACACACCATGCTATTACGTATGCATTTATATGTCAGTAACATATAAATTACCCACGTATGCATTATGAGAGATAGTTAATAGTATAAGTTATAAATTCAAAATAACTTGCAGTGATTAATATTATAATATATAATGTATTTAACCTTATGTTGTCATGTAAATACCAACCTAACCTTTTTCTTAAAAGAAAATAGAAATATATTTTTAAATCTGTGTTCAAATTAACAAATTATACTATTCCCTCCGTTCGAAAATACTATTCTTCCTAGCGAAACAAAATAGCACCTTAAAAATTAAATAATAATAATAAAGGTAATAATAATAAAGCAAATCACGACAAATACAGACTCTTCAATTGGCCTTACAGAACAAAGATGTTCCGGAGACCGAGCCGGTCAAGCTATCTATTCTCGCTGGTCGAATCAACCATTTTGTATATTCATTCATTGTTATATTATTGTAGTCTATACCTAGCTTTATTAATAATTGAAAATGAACATAAACGGACTAAAGCTATATTTTGGAAAGAAGGGAGTAATACAGAGAGTGCTATAGAAACTATATTTTGGAAAGAAGGGAATAATGTTTATATCTCAAGACTAGTACATGACCCGTGCATTGCTACGGCAACAAAATTTTTTAGTTGTTTAGTTTTTTTTAGAGTTTTTATATATTCACAACTTAATGTTTTTTCTATTTTAGTAAAAATTGGTATTGCATATATATTTTATGGTAAAAATTAAAATTAAAGCCAAAGTTAATTATAAATCATTTGCAGCAGGACCAAAAAGATTCAGACCAAAGTGGCCCATTATTATTATTTTTTTACAATAACACTCAAGGTCTACTCTACATAAACACACGGCATGGACTAAATTACGATTCAGTAAATTTGTAAGGATTATTTATGCAATAGCTAAGACACATAAATCATGTAAAACATTTCACATATGATGAGGGTCGTTTTTGCAAAATGATCATCTTCTTCCTCCAAACACCAACAGAGCCTCGCTGCCTCGGTGGGTCGATCCTATTCCTAGCCATGGTGCCATGGCTGGCTTGGGTCGGCCACGACGTGCGAGCCCTCCACCGCCCGACAGAGAACTCCACCTTCACCTGCTCACCTAGCCGCCGCCTCGCTAGAGCTCCGCAGCCTCCACGCTACTACTGCCGGCCCCCGGCCCGCACGCTGCCACTGCCAGCCCGGCCACCTCTGTACGCACCCTACAGTCTAAGGCTCTCCTACAGTCCTACCTACCCTCCTGTCCAGCGCGAGGAGCTTCTGCAGGCTGGAGCAGGCGTGCCGCCTGGGCGCCTCACTTCCGTCGACTGCGCCCAACACTGCGACCTGCGTGCTGCTGTCCCGTATGAGACTATCTGCACTCGTCTGCTCCACCGACCCCGCTACCTGCATGCAGTCAGCATATGGCGGAAAATTTGCTGCAGTCGCCTCCTCCACCGATCCCTCCACGCTACCGGAAAGCAGCCGTTTCGCCAAATCCAGAGGAACGAACGGATTCCGCCATCTTCTCTGCCTCCGCGGGGCCCATCAACCGCCCTTCCCTCGCGCGCTCTGTCGGAAGAGAGAGAAGGTGAGAAGAGGCGGTGGCCGGCGACAGATCCCGCGGGCCGGAGGTAAGAAGAGGTGGCGCCGGCGACGAATCCCACAGGCTGCAGGCAGATCTCGTGGGCCCACGCGCGGAGAGGAGGAGCTCTGGCGGCGGGCGAGCGAGGGGACGGAGGCGCGGATCCGGCCGTGGCGGAGGCGAGGAAGGCCGGCGATGCGACGGAGGTGGGCGAGGCCGGCGAGGCTACGGATCCGACCTCGATGGGAGGGGAGCGGCCGCCGTCGTTGGGGAGGACGGAGAGGAGGCGCCGACCGCCATGCGACGGGGAGGAGGAGGCGGCGCCGGCCGCGGCCGCGGCCGTGCGACGGAGGTGAGCGGGGCAGCCGTGCGACGAGGAGGTGGGGCGGCGGCGGTGGGAGAGAAGAGGCAGAGAGGAGTTCTAGAGAGTAGCGAGTTCTAGGACTCGATGGAGAGGGAGAGAGGAGTGAGATGTGTGGGCAGAGGAGGGAGACGATTCTAGCTGATCGGGCCCACTTGCTATAGAGATAGAGAATAGATTTACAGTGTATAGAAAATAAACATGGTTGCCGGAGGGAATGAATAAAATATTTGGTAGTTGGGTATAGAGGAATAGGAGTACAGAAGAAGTTGATTTGAAGAAAAAAATCTTGGTGACTTAACTATTATTTTTAGACAAAAAATTTAGAGCCAAGAGGAGTGTAGATGGTCAGAGGAGATGCAATGGGCTGGACAGGACGTGGATGGGACTTGGGAGATGGGATGACGGTTCTGATTGGATGATAGACGAAGCGATCTGTGCGGCGAAAAAATCGTATGCGGCGTGCGGAGGCAGAACGATGACGGAGTCTCGCGCGAGGCACGACCACTGCCTCTTTACAGTAGTAGAGAAGAGAAGATTTGGTTTGAAAAACATGCATATTTTCTATCAAATTGCAGTAAAATTCTATCCACACGTATTGCATACGACATACTCGTTCCAAGTCTAGATTGTATATCATTTTGGACAATAAATTGGTCTACAAAACATAAATTTAACCAATATTTCTTGGCAAAAATCTATTCTATAACTATGACAATCGTCTGATTTTTATTCTTGAATTTAAACTAGGTAATCTGAGTCCCTCAACTATTCAAAACCAGATAAAAGACACCCGCAAGCTAGTTTAAAGTGCTTTATGTAGCTGTTTTTTAGAAATAAGAAATCTTTCTTAATCTCTAAAAAAATCATAATTAATTTATTATAAATAAAAAAATGAAATATGCACCTTTTTATTGAAAAATATAATCTATTTATTGATGCTATATTTGATATAATTGAAAAGTATTTATTTCTACATGTTTTTGTAATCGCACCAATAGAACATTAAAAATAGGAACAAATAAGGTCCTTATAACTCTAAGTTTAATATTAGTGGATAGGTCATATTTTTAGAAAAAACGTGGTACTAAGATTCTTTTATTTAAAAGAAATTAGTTGTGAATTTTTAGTGATCGAATAATATTTTATTATTTAAAAAAAAAGAATACCATCAACACAACCGCTTCCAACCGGCTTGGTGTCTTTTGTTTGGTTTTTGGATAGTTGGAAGACCTAAATTACTTAGTTCTATAATTCGGTGAATGTACATTTCAACACAAATCATTGCATCTATTTAAAGATAAAGTTTCAAAACTAAATAAGAAATTTATTTGGACTAGAGGAGTAATAGTTATAAGAATATAAAACAACATTGAAGCAATCTACTGTCCAAAATTCGTTCGAAATATCAAAATAATCAATAATATGATATAACAAGGCAACATTGTAAAGTAATACTAGTCTGATGAAATATGCAAAGTTAACAAGCTAAAATAGCCTCTAGAAATTAGCAAATGGAGTTGTACTTGTACCACGACATTACCGCTTGAGCTGCTAACACGACCGCATGTATATATTATACTCCCTCCATTCCAAAATATTATTTTTTTCTAGCCCTCTTTCAGTCCGTTCATATTCACATGTTAATAAATTTAGACACATATACATACATGTATTGAATAATGAATGAATATGTTTGAAGGCTAGAAGAATAATGTTTTGGGTAGAAAAAGACACTATTGCAACAGTAGCTGCCGATGCTATCTTCGATCTCCCCAAGTCGCCAAGTACCCTTGGGACTTCCAATCCATCTTCCGTGCGATTGGAAACTGCCGAATCGCACAGCCCACGGCCCAACCAAGCAACGCACTAGGTGGCCCATTTGGTGGTCCCGTAGGGCGTAGCTGCAGCAGTCACACTGCACAGCGGTTGTGGAAAGGAAGAATTACGACACCGTTTTTTAGTTTTTACATGCCCGTTCACCGTTCAAGTTCAATTATATTTCAGAAAAATCTAATTAACTGTTTTTCTTAACATGCTTCGTATTTACGTTCAACATTTTTTGAAGATTGATCCAACAATATAGGAAACCTAATCTAACATTTTGAATAAGCTATTTCAACATCTTCCATATAAAATGTTGAAACGGTATACTGAAGTTGTTGGATGAGACTAGTCAAAATGTTGAGTTAATACATTCAAAATGTTGAATTTTAAAATATATTCAGTCTTAGTCTTAGTGTGTTGGATTAATTATGAACAACATCATTATCTAAGTGGTTTAAAGAACGGATTGAAAATCTGAGAGAGATGTATCACGTTGACAAAACTGTGCGTCTGAGCACATGCATCGAGTTTGCATGCTATGTGGTGGCCCACTCTCCACATCGGCGTTGCCTGCAGCGAATCAGATGGCGTAAAGGACATGCACCTCAAACGGTGAAAGATGCATATGTTCCGCATGTTCCGCGTGGACGCTCACGGCCCACGGCCCACGGCCCACGCGATCCACTCCGCCGGTCATAGCCACCAGCCCACCAGACGTCCAGACTTGATCCCGATTGGCTGCACGATTATTAAACAGTGGAAAAAACGAAAGCTATCGATCTTTGGGAAGTTGTATAGGATTTGCGAGTACCCTTTGCATCTGCAGGGTCAGTTTATATGCTGCGTGTGCCCCTACTGGCCCATGTGCCGATTGCGGGCTGCCTGCAAGGCCTCGCTGGCGGGAGCTTGCGGCCTGTCTTGGCCCAATGAATCGCCACGCGTTTGTTCACGCGTCCACGCATTCCCCTGAACTGAAGAAGAAACGCGGTGAGCAGTGATGAAAATGTTCGATTGGAACACGTGAGAAGCTTTCTAAATTTTATTGGACGGTAACCCTAGTAACCTAGAGTTGCCGATCACTAGGCTTACAAAGCTTTCTGAAAAGTCATTTGGGTACTGACAAGAACCAAAATGAAGGTACGGAACGAAAATGCATTTTGCAAGCTAGCCTAAAAACAACAAGGCGGTTAGATGACCCAGAAATATCACCGTGTATCAGCCGTCCAAAACCAAATAGGAATGCTAGTTCGTAAATGGAGAATGGTCGGTGAGCAAAATGAACAATGGAATTTTCGTTTTTGTTTACAGACACTTAAATCGACTTGAAATTCTCTGTATAAAGAGGCTTCAAGCCTTGCACTCGATCTTCAAGAATCAACTCACAGTTCATCTCTTGAGGCTCAGAAAATCGATCTTCAAGAATCAACTCACAGTTCATCTCTTGAGGCTCAGAAAATCGTTCCAACATGTTTCGTGCTAGCGTAGCTGCAGCGTTTGTACTGCTGACCCTCTGCCAGCCATCAGTGCCGTGTGAGGTGCACCTGCAGCCGGGTGACGCAGCTTCCGCGACTGTCTTCTGCGTCGACATGGACGGCTGCTGCAACTTCACTACAGTGCAGGCAGCCGTCGACGCCGCTCCTGAGAACAGCCTGAAAAGGAGCGTCATCTGGATCAATGCAGAGAAATGACTCAGTTTTTGATAAGAAACAACCCAAAATTTTTTTGCAGATACTTTTCAGGAAAACTTTCTAGCTCCGCCAGTGGACCAAGTTGCAGCGAAATGATAACCAGGTCCAATGGTTAACGCAGGGTGCTCTTAATCTCGAAGTGGCGGCTTTGCGAGTCTTCAGTTCGTTCGGTTCCCGGCCAGGATTTCCTTTGCGTAGTCTACAGTTTTTGGTGAACTTTTTTGGTTGTGTTTTGAGTCTTGTGGTCTGCGCATTGTTACGTGCTTGGTGAATTGTGAGCGTGTGTTTGTAATAAGGTTGGTCTGATTCTCTACCCGCTGGAGATGAAGCCGGAAACTCTTTGTTTCCGTTATCTAAAAAAATCTGGATCAGTGCAGGCATCTACGTGTAATAAGCATACACTTACCTTTCAATTCATGCTTTCGCTCGACATGATGTAAAGTTCTGTTGTGAATCTACGTGCAAGCGTACACTCATCTTTTAATAATTCATGCTTTGCCTCGACATGATCATTTCTGTTGTGACTTGACTGATCACTGTATCTTTGCTTGTTTCAGTGAAAAGGTTACAGTGAAAGCGAACAAGACTATCACCTTTCAGGGCCAAGGGATGAACACCACCATGATCGTTTGGAATGATACGAAGAAATCTGCAAAGACCACATCAGGCAGCGCTTCAGTCTACATCTATGCAGACGGATTCGTAGCCAAGAACATTAGCTTCAAGGTAAACCAACATCAACATGCATGCTTCTCTTCCGCACACACCACTGGAATTATCGCCGTTGTCGCTCTTGTTGCTTCACCAAAACTGACATTTGTTAGAGTTTGTGTCGAATATGTGTACGTTTTGGTTACGACGGGACTTGAGTTGTAATAGGGGTCTATATAGAGTCATAGTCAAACTCTATTTAGAGGGGGCCATAAATATGAGGCCGACCCTGTGTAACCGTACGACGACTAGATGGCTTGGTTTGGGGATGCGGCGTTGCCGCGGTGTACCCGGATGCCGGCAAAGCTATCTGATAATGGGGAGGAGCGCCCATAGTCATGCCCCGGGGATGTAGGCTTCGGCTGAACCTCGTTAACAAATATCGTGCTTCCGGAGTCGTCTGTGATTGTGCATGGGTATCTCGATCGATCCATAGGCGCTTCCGCATGCTTGTTTCTAACAAGTGGTATCAGAGCTATGGTTGGATTGGATCTCGAGATGTATGCGGCGGATCACGTGGAAGCACGAGGATGACATGCTCGACGGGCACTAGGAAGACAACTCGATTTGGTGCAAGATGGAGCATAGGGCGATCGACGATTCGATCGGTGGTATCGAACACTTCAGGCGGGTGGCTTGAACCCTTCGTGGGCTGCAGTTGACGGGGATTGATCAGACGTGATAATCGAGTCCCGGTGGCCGGCGAGATCGTTATAGGCAACGATCTCGGCGCTCGGGATCAGACCAGGCGGTCCAGACGTGGAAAAGCTTGGAGAGATTAGAGCGGACAGGAGCAGCGATGCGACCGGGATGTTACACGGAGGCTAACATCATGACACGTCGAGTTGGTTGTGCCATGGATGTGAGGTCAGGGTGTGACATGGATTCGCGTATGTGATTTACGCGGAGTTTGGCGGAAGATTGTAGATTGGTTTCGAGGCTGCAGAAGATCCGGTGTGGTATGCGTAGCAAAGAATCTCTAGATGCAAAATTGAGTGTGCAAGGTTGTGTGCACGGAGCAATTTTGTAGAGGTGGAGATGCATTCATACGTGGGGGGTGGCCTTGGATTCACGTGAGGCTGCCTGCACGGAAGATTGCATGCATGTATGGTGGGCTTGCTATTCGATTCCCATTGACGTGAGGCTGCATGCAGATGTCAGGAGCCATGGAGGCAGGTCCCAGGCGATGCGGTAGTGGCATGGGATGTGGGTCCCTCCCTTGCGGCTTGGAGGAGTTGCAGGACCAGGTGCGAAGAGGGCCACGGCACGATGGCGGCCGATCGCCGGTTGCGCACGGTTCCAGGCAGCGCATTGCAGGGAGTTGACATGGGAGTCAGGAGCAGGACGCGAGACATGCGGGCACGAGGAGACAAATCCAGGCGGAACCCAGGTGTGCAGGGAGTCCTAGGCCGCTGGACTCGTATTGGGCAGGTGCATAGAACTCAGGCAGAGTCCGAGGCGTACCCAGACTGGAACCGGATCTGTTCTCTAGTTCCGAACAGGAAGACCAAAGAGGTGCGAGGATCGGCGAAAGTCCGGGTAAGACTGAGAGCCGGACGAGACGCACGGTGCAGCGGGGAATAAAACCAGAGGTGCAATCAAGCCAATGGAGAATAGATCCAACAGAAGCAGAAGAGATTTTCGAGTGCATAGGGAAATTCAGATCTGCAGTTTGGAGGAAGCTGTGAGCGCGGGTGTTTCAGGACAAGGCCGTTCGTGCGGGTTCTGAAGGGGAGGCGTTCAAACGGATTTTTCGGCGATCCGTGGCAACAGGCGGATGGCGTCGATGGCATCCAAATTCGATGTGGTGAAGTTTGATGGGACCGGAAACTTTGGGCTGTGGCAGACGAGGGTGAAGGATCTGTTGGCGCAACAGGGTCTTTCCAAGACGCTCAGCGACCAGAAACCGGACAAGGTGGATGATGACAAGTGGGAGGAGATGAGAGCACAAGCCTGTGCAACCATCAGATTGTGTATCTCCGATCAGATCATGTACCACGTCATGGAAGAAACATCACCGAAGAAGATTTGGGAGACACTGGAAAATAAGTTTATGTCTAAGATTTTGACCAATAAGCTGTTTCTAAAGCAGAAGTTGTTCAGCTTGAAGATGCAGGAAGGGTCAGACCTCACAGCACACATCAATGTCTTCAATCAACTAGTCGCTGACCTGCTTAAGGTGGAGGTGAAAGTTGAGGATGGAGACGGGGCGATTATTCTTCTGTGTTCGCTGCCGAATTCTTATGAGCACTTGGTTACTACATTGACAGTTGGCAAGACAGAAATCACCACGGCAGAGGTTGTTGCGGCGTTGCTTGCTCATGATCAGATGAAGAAGCACAATGCAGCTGGAGACTCTACGGGCGATTGTTTGCATGTCAAAGGTGATCAAAGCACTAAAGATAAGAAGAGCCGGAAGAAAAAGAATAAGGGGCCAATGTGTTATGAGTGTGGGGAGTGGAGACATATAAAGAGAAACTGTCCAGGACTGAAGAAGGATAGTGTATCCGCAAGTGTTGCTAGTGCCAGCAAGAGTGGTGACTCAGATAGCGATGGGGATCTTCTCACAGTATCAAGTGAAGAGTCTTGTGAAGCGTGGTTGTTGGATTCGGCTAGCTCTTTTCATGCAACACCAAAGAAGGAGTTGTTCTTGTCTTACACTAAGGATGATCATGGTGCTTTCGCTTTCCTTGGAGATGGCTCAGCGTATCGTGTCATGGGGGCAGGCAACATCAAGTTCAAGACGTGTGATGGACAAGAGGTGATACTCAAAGGGGTAAAGCATGTGCCGGGGCTGAGGAGGAATCTGATTTCGCTTGGGCTTTTGCATGACGAAGGTTGGTTGTATCAGGTGGAGCCTGATCGGAGGACCTTGAAAGTCATGCATGGCGGGAAGACTATCTCGTTGGGTGAGAAGTCAGGCGTGCACCAGTACAGGCTGCGAGGGAGCGCTGTTGAAGGTGGAGTCATGGATGGCAATGCAACTGTGGCGGTGTTCTGTCCGGGAGATGGTAAGGCTGTGGAATCAGCCTCGCCAGGCCGTTCGACGTGAGCGGCGAAGGAGACGACTCAAGTCCGGTACACGGAGGTTCACACAAGAAGGCGAATTCAAGGTGGCGAACATATTCGCCAAGGTGGAGTTTGTTAGAGTTTGTGTCGAATATGTGTACGTTTTGGTTACGACGGGACTTGAGTTGTAATAGGGGTCTATATAGAGTCATAGTCAAACTCTATTTAGAGGGGACCATAAATATGAGGCCGACCCTGTATAACCGTACGACGACTAGATGGCTTGGTTTGGGGATGCGGCGTTGCCGCGGTGTACCCGGATGCCGGCATAGCTATCTGATAATGGGGAGAAGCGCCCATAGTCATGCCCCGGGGATGTAGGCTTCAGCTGAACCTCGTTAACAAATATCGTGCTTCCGAAATCGTCTGTGATTGTGCATGGATATCTCGATCGATACATAGGCGCTTCCGCATACTTGTTTTCTACCAACATTTGTCCGTTGTCACTCTCGTTGCTTCACCACAGAATTCAGCCCCTGCTGCAAAACCAGGTGCTGTAGATGCACAGGCAGTAGCACTCGGGATCGAGGGCGATAAGGCAGCCTTTTGGGGCTGTGGATTCTACAGCGGCCAGGACACACTGCTGGACAAGAGTAAACGACATTACTTCAAAGATTGCTTCATCGAAGGCTCAATCGACTTTATATTTGGAGATGGCCGTTCGCTCTACGAGGTGGCTCAGCCGAGTTCTTGTTTATGTCTGCACTTCTCTGCACTTTTGCTAAACTGCGTCTGTATCTTCAGAACTGCATACTGAATAGCATTGCGGAGGAAGGCCACGGCTCCATCACCGGAGCAATCACTGCTCAGTCCCGGAAGTCTGCTGAGGAGAACACCGGCTTCGCGTTCGTCGGCTGCTCCATCCAAGGCACCGGGTCAATTCTACTTGGGAGAGCATGGCAGCCGTATTCACGTGTTGTCTTCACCAACACCGAGATGCAGGCTATCGTGGCAGCACAGGGCTGGGGGAATTGGGGAGACAACACCAGAAACAGGTGATCATTCATTCTCCACGTGTGTTCCTAACTCCACAGTAAAGTAGCTGTTTTCTACGGAGAGTTCAATTGCTTCGGCGACGGTGCCAACATGGCAGGTAGGGTGGCCTATGCGCGGAAGCTTGACGAGCTGCAGGCCCGCCCGTTCCTCAATTCGTCCTACATCAATGGAGGCGAATGGCTCAAGCCATTCGACAACGCCCTAGTCAATTACTGAAAGTTTGGTGTAAATACATCATTTATCTGATGCATTGTACAAAGAGTTGGAAATATCTAGTGAGAGCATATGCACTTGCATGGTTTCTAGTTATCATTCTCATGAATCTGGTCGAGCTCATGTCTCCTTGGCCGTCGTTCCAAAGCAACCTGGTGTAGTTTTTGTTATCTGCTAGCTGTGCTCTTGGCTGCCCAAGTGCTGTACAAGTCTGTGTGCCCAAATGGAGAAATGCAGTAAATTTGTTTCACTAAAATCGGTATGCTATTTGGTGTGACCTTGGAGCCTGCACGCTGAGCTCTGTTGGAATCTCGGTGGCTGAATTTTGTGGCCCTGAAAAGGATACACCCGAAATTCATGATAATTTTTTTTTTGAAAGAACAGGAGGGGTTGCCCCCTACTGAAGGAATTTATTAAACAAAAGTCTCAAAAGAAGCAAGGTTTACAAAAAACGAATGCTCAGAGGATTCCTAGCTACCTCTTGCATAATGATTCATTCCTAAGCAACAGATGCTATGCTAATTATTCTTATGCCTACAAACACTACAGCATGATGTTGCATCAGGAAAGTCACATGATTCTTACAAGTGGGAAAAAAATGCATCAGACTTGTTTTTTCTCTAAGATACTGTATGCTTACAGGTTTGGTCTATCAAGGCTGATATTGATATGGGTCCCTTCTGTCACATTTACTGCTGCTTTGATGTTCACTGATTATGAGACTACTTTGAGGTAGTTGCAAGAATCTGCAATGACAGATTCAGGCCATGATCCAAATCACGCTTGTGTGAGTTATTGTAAAATCTACATATCACATACATGGATTTTTGATTGCTGCTAAGAGTGGGATGGTGGGGATATTGTCCTTGGCAGGTCATCAGAAATGGGAAGAAAGAATGCCTCCAATTGATACATTGGCGTTTGTTTGAACTACGCGAGAACTCATCTTAACATTGCTCAAAAGTATATTGCAAATCTGAATAAATCAGTCCACCAATGCAGCAGCAAGGAGGACACTGGAGATATATTACAGTACTACCACTATTCACTATAAAACAACGGCAACAACTGAGTCTCTTAAGGCTTCCTTGGAATTCTGTGGATGGGCCTGCTCCCGATTCCACACCTCTTAGCTGTTGGCCTGACTTGTAGTATTGGAGAATTGATCATGATGTCTTATATGATGCCCATCAGACTTGGCTCCACACTGACTATCAGTCTACAGCAGCAATGGAGCCCCTTGGTATTGTGTTAATCATTTCAGCAGAAGCTCTGAAAGGGGAAGAACAACGCGCGCAGGTGGCGGGGAATTCAATCAGTAGCAGTGGCGCTGGCAGCGACCAGGCTTTCAAGGTCGATGGGTTTGACTAAATATGGCCCGTTTCTAGCGGCCCAACAAACTCAAAGACCCTAAATATGGCCTGGGCCTTCGCTGCCGCCACCTGCGTCAAGCCTTCGACGTACACCGATACTGGCTCGCGCTCACGCAGGCGCTCCCCGCGTGGCAGTGGTACACCGACGCCTCCTCTCAGTTCAGTGGACGCTCGACTACCCGCCCTTCTTCGCCTACTTCTCCCGCCTCACCGTAGCCTTCTCCGACCTCCTCCTCCTCCTCGGTTCGGGACGCCCGGCGGAGGCAGCGGCCGTTCCTCGCTCTCGTGCTCGTCCTATGGTCGCCGGCGCTGCTCGATGTCGACCACATCCACTTCCAGTATAATGGATTCCTCATGGGCCTGCCTGCTGCTGTCACTCTACTTTCTCGAGCACGTGTTCGCTTCCTTGCTGTGCTCGAAGCACTTGTTCCTCGTGGCTGCGCCCGTGTGCTTCATGTATTTGTTCAGGCATTACTGTTGTGGCAGGGGAGTGGCTGCTGTTTTTGCTGCAGCATTTGCGCACTTCGTGTACTATGGACAGGTGCGTGGACCTGGTTGCTTGATTCGGTTTTAGATTCCACATCTTGATGGCATCGATGTTGTCTTCATACAGTACGTATCTGTAAATATCTAGGTTCTGATGAAAGTAGGAAACATGGCTTGTGAGTAATGCAGTTAATTCAGTTAATGTGGCATTGGATCTGTTAGAAAAGGCTTAAAATTGAGTTATGCACCGTATGGTTGTTCTATTGAATTTCGTATGATATTTACGAGCTGGGCCGTTTCCACTTTTGTCAGATCCCCTAACAACGATGGATTCAGTTGTGATGATTGCTTTGGAGTTAAATTTAGTAACATTGCTGCTAACCTTTGTTCTGACTGCCATTTCTGATCTAAAATAATGTTTCCATTCAGCTAACCGATCATGTCACTTCTGCATTTTGTGCTTATATCTTTGCCAAATGAGTCTGTACTAGGATATTTGTTGTTTAGAACTCTGGTCATAAACACTAGTGGATGTAAAACTTCAACTGCAAGAATTTTGCTGTTCCACTTTATCAATATATACTCTTATGTGACAATGATATTTGTTGGTTTCGCTTCATGATGGCATTCCATGTGATACAGCCATTGCCTGTGTAACACCTGTGTTTTTCCTATAGTGAATTCAATTAATATGACGTTGAATCTGGTAGAGAGGGATTATAAGTTAGTAATGTAATGCATTCTGTAAAAATGTTGCCAAATTTTATATGATATGTTTTTAAGCTTGCATCAAATCTCCTAACTAGCTATAAATTTTTTCTTAATAAAACCATGTTGCTACATTTGTCAGACTGCGACCTCTGAGATAAATGGTGTTTCCATACAAGCTTTAATATTGCGCTGTTGATGCTCCAGTGAAATGTTGGGTGTAGTGGAGAATGGAGATATGCTTTCCCTTTTCAGAGCTCTTCACTCTTCAATGCAATGGTGTAGCTGCTTGGTCACGATCCCAAGCACAGCAGAAACGCGGTAGGAGGTGGAGAAATGCTGTTGATGCTCCGCGCGCGCCCTGCCTACCTCCATCATCTCTCTCCCCGATATTCGAAATTCGATCGATCGATAGAAACCCCGGCAACATGCGCTCTATTGCTGCTGTGCGATCGCGCAACTATTGCCAGGCGCAACGTACAGCGTCGTGGTCGCTGTGTGGAACCATCGTACAGTTCCGGTACGCACAGGAGGCCGAGACACTGGAACAGTGTTCTGTTCATGGCGGGAGCGGGTCGTTTGCAAGCGTGGTGTTGAGCGGCTGGAGATGGATGGGACGTCCGGGAGAGGGAACGAAGGAGAGATTAATTGGACGATATCGTCACTCTTGACTGCAGGTCTAGTTGCTAATGCTAGCTCCAAATAAAAGCTCACGCGCATGCAGTTCGTAATGATAATAATATAGTACTACACGAAGTTGATTGCAGGGTCTTTCCCACTCATTATTAGATGGCCTTCGCGGCTTTTAATTTGTTTATCAGTTACGTCGTGACCGGGCGAGCCTGCAGGCAAGTACGAAAACGAAAGCAGGCGTACGTACCATAAATATTCCGTTCACAACAATGACAGACCCAAAGTTATCTGCATTCGGTTACTACTTTATAGACAGAAGAAGAGATATCTTATTTATATTCACTCACTAATCTGATCTGATACTAGCTAGTGGCGGCCTAGACTAGACTCGTAAAGCAAGTCGTGTATATATCACCATACACCCGGCCCGTACATAGGGACTGCTCACTCAAGAGACAGCCACATAGAACAGGCAGAAATGGGACCCGGCGACGGCCCGTCTCTCTCTCTCACCACAATTACCAGTAGCTACTGCGTAGTGCGTACGTATTATTAGCTGCTCGATCAAGTGTACGACACAATCACAGCACGATCGATCTCACACAAATTAAGGCCCCCACGCCACGCGCCGACACGCGCGCCAGCCACGCCGCGTGCCCATCCCGCGCGCGCTGCGCCGCCGGGCGCCAGCTCCTTCCGGAAAAACATCCGATTAGCAGAATCCTCGCTCGGTCAACAGGAGCGCAGATTCTGTAAAATTGTCGTTGTACATTCTTTCCTTTGCAAAAGCTAGTTTAGTTGTGCAGGAGAAGAAAGGGAACTATCAATCCTATTAGGTTGGACAAGAAAAAGGAAATTAGCCTGGGCCTTTAGCATGGCTTAGAACAGAGTGCAGTGGTGCTAGCTGGCGGACAACATTGGACTACTGAAGTGTTTGCTTGATCGTCCATGTAATCAGAAGGGCTGTTGAAGGTGCACTGTGCACAAAACTAAGGTCCTGTTACCACTGTCTAGCAACTGGTTTGCTGGTGGTAAAGTGGTATCATACAGGCTGAGCTATGTTTTAGCTAATTGGTTACACAGTATAGTCCTGGAGTGATGAGCAGCTCTGTTTCTCTCGCCGCTCTCTCTTTCTCCCTGCGTCGGCTAGCGGCAGCACGCCCTCTCCCCACGCGCTAGCAAGCGGCCACGGGAGCACCCTCTCCCCTGCCGCCCTCTCCCCCTCCCCGCGTCGGTGAGCTATCGCGGGAACACCACCACCTCCCATCCCCTAAGTCCACTATATAAAATGGTGGCCCATAGGTGCACCATATTGCGGCCCATCAGACAAGTCCAACGAAGAATGCTCATTGAGCTCTCTAAAATAATCAAAGATAATGATCTATAAAATTCAAGTTAGTAGGAATATGATCTCGTAAGTCTCTACTCTAAAAATATCATGTATACTGTACTATATTATTTTCATATCCGTTGGATTTAAGTAGTAGATGATTTTATCCTTCAACTTATATTGATTTGTTTATTATCTATACTATATAAAAATTAGTATATGCATGTTTGTATATCATGCTGCATTGTTATTGTTTTATATAACTATTAGTGGTGATCCTGGCTCCGCCACTGCGTGTCCACAGCAGCAGGATCTCAATGCCCTGGAACCAGCTTCTAGAACCGCGATCACACACCGCGACCTCCTACGTTGAAAAGTGAACACGATAGATCATTGTTGAGCACGAAACGCTTGGGGGGAGTTTCGTGGCAGACAGCAGGCCGATCCCCCAAATGGCGTGAAATGAGGCAAATTAAGATGGCACCAGCCGCGCAGAACAGCCCGCGTGCCCGCAGGAAAAAAAAAAAAAGAAAACAGAACTCAGAAGATCTACACCGTAGTAGGGAGTAGCAAGCTTAAGTGCACATCATAAATTATAAACCACACGATCGAGTGGCGCCCGCGGCTCCGCGCGGCACCGTATATAACGACCGGCGAGAGAAGAAGAAGACAGGGCGTACGACCGAGCGTACGAGGCCGTACGCCACCATGCCAGGAAACGGTTTCGTTTTCCTGAGCGTACGATGGGGTTGGAAGGCCAAGTTCCTGCCTCGTCCAGCCACGCGTCGGGCTGACAGCCGGGGAGGACAGAAATATCGACGGAAGCTTCGGAGCGCAGACGATCTCAGGCGAGGTCGGTGGTGGCCGTACGACGACGCGACCTCAAGGCTCAGCAAAAGCAGGCTGTGGTGCGGCCGAAAGGCGCCGCTAGATACAGCGCGTGGAGAGAAAACCACGCACAGTGAGTGGGTAGGAGGACAGACAGGACGGGAGTACATCGGGTGCATACGACGATGACGTCGACGACGCAGGCAAAGGCAAAAGCACCGCCCCTGCGTTGCGCGGACACGGATCTCATATCTCGTGGGACTACTGTCTCTCAGTGTCTCTCCCTCTCGGTCGGCCACGACTGTCCGTTGCGCTAGCTGTCCCTCGTCAAAGCGGCATCTTTCTATCTGGAGAGTGTTTTTCTAGACGCGGCCGCGACCTTTCTTTCTCTGGGAGAGAGGAAGAGGATTAGAGATTTGGCAGGGGATTTGGGCCGCCCAGCTCATGGGAGCCGCAAGGGTGGTCAAAAGGTCCCAACTCCAACTCGATCGATCCCAAGCAAGCAGAACCAAGCCAAGGCCACTTGGTCGTCCTTCGCGGCTTTGTTGGGAGTCTGGTACCGACCAGGCCAACAGTGCTGTCCAACATCGAGCCGAGCGGTAGGAGGACTAGAGGGGCAGCTGCTTTTGCCTTTTGGTGGAGGGAATATTTGCTCCCGCCGCAGCTGTGGATGCTATGTATAGCTCTCCTGCAGCCGCCCGGTCGCCGTCGCCGCAAAAGCGTGGTAGATAGCCCCGCAGATTCGGTGGCCCGCGTGCCGCCTCCGCCCCGTCCAGCTCCGGCCTGCCTACCCCCATGGCTCCATCATCTCATCTCTCTCTCTCTCGATATTCGAAATTCGATCGATCGACAGAAGCTGTGCGCGATCGCGCGATTATTGCCAGACGCAACGTACAGCGTCGTCGCCACTGTGTGGAACCGTCCGTCGTACAGTTCCCGTACGCACGGGGCAGGCTGCTGGCTGCGTTCGATCTGTTCTTGGTGTTGAGCCGCTGGAGATGGATGGCAGGATGGGGCGTCCGGGAGCATGCCGTGCACCCTAGGGAACCTTTTTTTTTTTCTTTTTTTGGACGATATCGTCACTCTTGACTGGTCTGGTTGCTAATGCTAGCTCCAAATTAAAATTAAAGCTCACGCGCAGTTCCTAATGCTAGATAATATAGTACTACACGAAGTTGATTGCAGGGTCTTTCCCACTCATTAGATGATGGCCTGCGCAGCTTTTAATTTGTTTATTATCAGTTACGTGGTGACCGGGCGAGCCAGCAGGCAAGTACGTACCATAATTCCGTTCACAGCAATGACAGACCCAAAGTTAGTTATCTGCATCCCGTTACTTTATAGACAGAAGAAGAAGAAGAAGAAGAGATATCTTATTTATATTCACTCACTAATCTGATATGAAACTAGCTAGTACTAGCGGCTTAGATTAGACTCGTAAAGCAAGTCGAGCATCACCCGGCCCGTACCGTAGGCCGCTCACGCAGGACTCTTCAAGAGACAACCATCGAGTACCACACAATCGATCACAGCACGATGTCACACAAATTAAAGTCATGTTTCGTACTGCCGGCCTGCCGTTTAGCGCGTAGTACGTACGCGCGCGCCAGGACAGGAGCCGCGCCGCGTGCCCATCCCGCGCGTGCTGCGCCGCCGGCTGCTTGCGGCAAACATCCGATTGGCCGAATCTCGGCCAAAATCCACGTCCACCACCGGGGAATGGGACGATAGATGGCCCGGCCTCGCCGTCGGTCGTCAACGGAGGCCGATAGAAGTTTCCCGGCCCCACGCGCCTTCCCCATCCGTACGGCTCCGCTCGGCACCAGTACTGCAGTACAGGCAGCAGGCCAGGGCCGTTCCTGGTGGACTAGGACGACCACTACCATAGGATATACGAGAGGAGCAACGAGTCTAGCACTAGCAGCCAGCCAGCGTGAGAAAAACGAGCAGAAGAAAAAAGAGCGCGCGGGCGCGCGTGTGGCTCCCGGGCCCGGCAGGTCTATCATATCATCATCCTCACCAGGCACAGGGAAGCGAATCGCCCACTACTAGCAGCTTGCACAAACCACGGCGATCGCTGTCACGGGCTCCCCTCCGCGAGCTCATCAGGGTACGCGACCGCGACGGCCACGCACGGTCATCGCCCGCACGCGTCCATCGTGCCCGCACGCGTCGCCGTGCCTGCCTTATCTCCTCGTACGTGCCGGCAACTCAACACGGACGAGGGCGCTCCCCGTTCCTTCGCGGTGCTGGTGCTGGTCGTATCGTCGCCGGTGGGTGGTGGGGTGCCGGTTCGCGATGCCGTGCCGTGCGGTGCGCTCGGCTGGGGGGCGTGGAATCGCGCAACCACTTGGCCCGCGCCGGAGGCGAGGTGCCGGGTGCGGTGCGGCTGGCTTGCCGTTGCCGGGGGGATGGGAAAAAGAGCCCGCTGCACTGCCTGTGTGTGTGGTGCGCGTGGGCCGCCGCGCGCGCCCGGGTGGGTCTCTACTCTGGCTGTTCGGGCGTGTAGAACGGACGGGGGTTTTGTTCTGGGGGCTTCTGCTTTTTTTTTTTTTTTCTCGCGGGGTCAGGACCAGGGGACCTGGCTGACCGGCCGGCCGGCTAGATAGTACTCCACTGTGCTACTCCTATATACTGTAGGTTCGTGCACGGTGCACCAGCAAAAAAGTGTCTGGATTGGGAAAGATGACGATGGAAGAGAAGGAACACTACGTGACTGCAATGCGATCGTGTAGATGATTTGCATTTCGGGTGTGGATTCTCGGTATGGTGCCTCGTCTTTTCGTTCATTCGTATCGGCTGATATGTTGGGAACGAAATGAAATGGGGGTGGGATGGATTTGCCTTGACATGATCGATATCCGTATTTAAAGCGAACACAATCCCTCCCCCTCTCCGAATTAGTGTGTGCACTTTGCAGTCGCATCTCAAATAATTTCCCTTTTTTAATCATTTTTTTGCACCTATATGGCTAGCTGCTATATTACCCCCCAACTTTGCATAGCGCAATGCACAAAAAGAAACGTACATTTTCTTACGAGCAAATCTATGGGCAACGTACGGGACTCGTAGCGGTTTACATACAGCAAAAAAGACATACTAAGATGCATATATTTATCAATCTATGCGTTCGCTATCGTAGAAAGTTTGTACAGAGGGCGAGTGAAAATCACATTGGGATTGTTTAGATGTTCGTCCAGTCGTCCACCTATAGCTATAGCTTATAGGAAAGCAAACGATAGAAAAAACTCTAATTAACATCATCTTGCGATCATCCTGATCTGATGATAAGCTCTGCATAGCCGAGATCATCATCACCACGTTCTCTAGACTAGATTGTGTGAATTAACAAAAAGCTGCAGTGGCTCCAAAATGACAGTCTACTCACATGGTGGCATGTCGTCGTCCGGATGATGAGAAGGACAAGCATTTAGCTTGGCTACACGCACCCGTTCCTTCCTTTAAAAAAACCTAGATAGTTGCGTATTACACCCAAAGTATTACTACTACGAGAGTGCTTGCGGCTGAGGCAGAGAGAGGGAGAGAGAGATTCCATGGTTCGTCGATCGTCTCATTTGGTGATCGATCCATCGATCTCGAGGAGCTAGCTAGAGTGGCCAATGAGGAAACCGAAACAAATACGCCGCCCACACGCGTGTGGGGTGTGGCGCGCGGCCCCAATCAATCCTAGTTTGTTGATCTTACCCGCCCGTGTCGCGTGGAGTCGATCAGGATTAGGTTTCTTGTGACAACCCCCAGGCCCAGAGAGAGAATGGTATAAGCTAACACGCAAAACAACGTCTCGACAAGGAGAGAACAGGGTGTTGAAAGTGTACGCATGCACCGATCGCCATTGTAATGATCACCAACGATCCCCATTGCACACAAAATATCTCTCGGAGACGCGCCGCCGATCACCATACAAATGTACATATGCTGTAGCGATGTACTGGTACATGATTATCGATCACCACGCACTCGGCATAAAAAACGGCTAGAACATTGTGGCAAAAAGGAACCGAGCGAATCCAGACGATCGAGGTAATATTACTACGCCAACAATCAGCTTATTAGCAGCCAGCAAACTAAAGCAGGGAATCGGATAGACTTGTTCGGTGCGTTGACTCGCGCGCTGGCGACCGTCGTCTCATCTCATCATCTGCCCTGCCTGCCGACGCCCCCACTACCCCCACTCAGCCACTCACTCACCGATCAGCTAGCTCGATCAATCTCCGGCCATCGTGGGCGCGGCACCAGCACCACATCGCTGCAGCAGTCAACGTACCGGATCGGCGAGCCACAGCGCTAGCTCGCGGCAGCAAATCGTCCCCGGCCCCCCACTTGCCGGCCGGGATCTCGACTCCACCACAAGACACGAGACGACCACTGCAGGTCACAGGAGAACCACCGGTGCACCCCCTCCGGCCCTGCCCGCGCGGCGCGCACCACCCACCACCCGTGTGTCCATCGAAATGCCACTCACACCACGCCTCTTCTTCGGTTCCGTAGGTAGCCCGCCGCCTACTCCGCCCCCCACCATCTGCGGCCTCCGATCCTCAGCTAGCCCTCACCGTCACGGCGGCGTCACCGCCACCACAACCGACGGTGGTCGCGCTCGCTCGCACGACAACAAGCCCCACGACGCTGACACGACACGACCACCGGCGACCCCGCCCGTCAGTTCGCTGCCAGCGCCTAGCGGGTCCAGGCGTAGTGCGATCTGTCTCACCCCGGAGCTGAGCCTTTCCGTCCGTAGCAAAGGACGTACTGGTACGTGCACTGCCTGACACCCCCACTAGCCCCTCGAGCACGCAGCAACTGCCGAGTTGTTTTGTTCCCTCCCTTCCCTATAAAACCCACCACGGGTGCCGCGAAATTAGACACCCACCCAGGGATTAAAAACTGCCTGTGCCTGCCCACACGCTCGCTCGCTTGGGCACCGGCGCGAGTCTCTCAGCTGCACTTGCACCGGCTGCGCGCGCGCGTTCGTGCTAGAGCGACACGGCGGCGGGGGTGTCGCCGCGGCGGCCGCGAGGAGCCATGATGCTGCAGGGGGAGGAGAAGAAGGGGAAGGTGAAGAAGGGGTGGCTGGCGGTGCGCGTGGGGGGCGACGACCGCGGCGCCCAGCAGCAGCAGCAGCAGCGCTTCGTCATCCCCATCGCGTACCTGTACCACCCGCTGTTCCGGCGCCTGCTGGAGGCCGCGCGCGACGCCTACGGCTACGACTACTCCGCGGGGCCGCTGCGCCTGCCATGCTCCGTCGACGAGTTCCTCCGCCTGCGCGCGCTCGTCGAGCGGGAGACGCAGGCCGCGCCGCCGCCGGGCTCGTCGTCCTCCTCCTCGTCGCACCGCGTGCACGCCGGCGGCCACGGGCACTACTCGCTGTCCCCGTGCACGCGCGCCAAGGTCAGCTCCTGATTGATCGCACGGCCTGTGCCTGCTGTGCCTGGTCGAGTCGCGAGCTGCATGCGGCGGCGGCCGTGACGTCAGGGTCGGAGTCCATGTTGTCCATGGATCGATCGATCCAGACGGAGGTGGTGTAATTAAAGACAGGAGATGGAGGCTGCGGTGGCAGTAGATTTTAGCCTGGGGGTGCTTTGATTTGCTTGCTTCCTCTTTGATTTTGCGAGATTTGGGCTTTGGCCCCTTTTTCTGCGTTTGGTTTTGCAGGCGCATGTACTATACATACCTACTAGAATTAACAGAGATGGATTGGTGTATAATTACTCACTACTAGCTGAATTGACACTCCACACATGACACCTCCTCGCGGCTGTTTCTTGATCGTCCTTCCTTGCTTCAGATTCCAGCCAATCTCTTACGCAAAGGAGTGAGTACTGTGCCAGCTGATTAGGCCGCTGAGCTGATCAGAAATGCAAATTGGAAAGCGATCCTGCAACAGTCCAGCGTCGATTAGAGAGCGCAGGACATCGATCACGAGGGGAATCAGGAATTCAGGGGGGCATCCATATATCATCTGAAATTGGAACGGCATGTCTCCCGGTGCTCCCAGATATTTCCCCCCTTTGCCACTTCCGTCCATGCTCAACGTGCTCAAAGGCTGAGGAGCCATGCTTATCATGCGTTCGTGACCTGTCAGATTCGGCTCCGGACTTGTCCGATTAATCTTTAAGTGTCCTTGCGGAGCTTTCGGTTTGGCGTTCCCCTGTTCCTCCCTGCTGCGGTCGATTCACGCCGTGTCGTCTCGTCCATGGCGGGTTCCGTGCCCAGTCGGGGATCGACGAAGGTGAGAGAGCAGTCGAGCAGAGGACGACAGAGAGAGAGAGCATCTCGTCGACTGCGTCTATTCAGGTCTGGGACGCCTTTCTGCCTGTACGAGAATTGACACGCTGATCCCTACCACTTCGTGCTTAACGTGGAGTTATAGCCTTGCAGTAGGCCATTGATACTTGGCAATTGGTAGGCCACGCGTTAGGCGTAACAGGCAAATGGCAGACCCACACATGGATCGCATATGAACTTGGTCGAATACAGTTCAGTTCCTGTGCCATCGATAAAAACAGTTTTCTTCTGATAAAACAGTTCAGGGTTACCTCAGATTATTTTTTTAAGTGACGACAGAGATGACTAATTTTAGAGGTAGATTTATTTAGGTTTATTTAGACTATTTTATAATAACAGAGGGGGACATTTAAAAAGCAACATACAATATATTTACTATTATTATCAACAATGATTAGAATTTACCAAATTGCTGATGAGATGTTTACTATAACTTTGAGGTTGTTTTTCTAACACGTCCTGAGGGTTGAATACGTTTTTAAGTAGCTAAATATTAAAGCGGAACATGCAGCCAATAGAAATTAAAAATTATCTAATTTTGCTTCAAGAATGATAAGCTTCTGAAAATAAACGGGACAATGAAGTGCACCATGAGCAATCGAGGAATGAGATGTAATCTGACTTATGTATATATGCAAGTAGTCCACCTTGAGCAAGGGTAACATCTAGATGCATGCCACTATGCAAGTTGATACTCAATAGTGCTGTAAAAAGCTATTACAAAAAAAAAGTATGGCAGATGCTGAAACGAACTGATGAAGCATGTAGCTATCTGCAGCTACTCTTATAACTGATCCCGCTGTCAACTACTCCGTACTCGCAGTGCTGCTATACGATATCTTATAATTTCATCCATATAGGTACGCGTTGTTTTTCTTGAAAGAATATAGGTACGCGTTGTTGAGCCCCCTTTTTCCTGGATTAAACATTAAAGAACTACCGGATGAGATTTACTAGCCCAAGAATCACCAAGAGTGCAGACCTCACTCATCTTCTCTCCAATCTTCTAACCCCCAACTTTGAACTTCAACAGGAGTCAGAGCTAAAACCGGCTTTGCCGTTCGTCCCGGTCGCTTGCTTTTGCCATGCTCTTTAAGCTTTGCTTGAGCTTTTGCCTTTGCCAAAGAGATGATAATGAATGGGCGCATTTTAACGCCACTAATGTTGTTGTGGTGGCTCTGATCCCAGACGGAGATCGGTCCACACTGATCCTTCACCGCCGACTGGACAAAGTGGTAATCGGCAGAGGTGACAGCACGAGGGGCTTGTTTAGTTGCCGCTGCTGCGCAAGTGGAGATCGGAATTTGGAACCCCGGCCGCCGTAGCCAGATGCCATTGGGTGGCGACTCTTAATTTCTCTTAGCACCACTAGGTTTTTTACGAAATCGTTGCGAATATTTAGTGCCCAAGTGAAAAGCAGATGTACTCAATGTGCTTGAAATAAACAGCGATGTTAAATATATATATTTCACGGATTAGTCACGGCGTTGCTTTCCAGTTTTGAGCAACGTGTCTGATTCTTGAATTTCTCACACCAAGTTTCTTTGTATATGTGCACTTTTCTCTGGATTAGCTTTGCCTTGCACTTTCAATAGAAAATGGTGCGAGAATCAAATAAGTGATAGGTATTCCGGTAACATCTACTATTATTAATTAGAGATAAAATGTGTTAGAAATGGGCTGTGCTACGGTACACAAATTACCTCCTAAGAGGTAAGACTTCAAACGAATCTAAACCCTTAGAATAAAAGAAAAAAAGATGATAAATATAATGTATTATAAATGGGGGAATAAATTAAATAGGAAAAAACCACATTATTGTCCACGTTGCCCTGCTGCACATAACATCTGCAAAGTGCTGATTCCTAAACCAACAAATTCTAGTTGCCACAATAAAACAATATTAAATTATCTGAAAAAAATTCAGTCATAAAGACATGATGACAAAAGAATACTCTATATTTTTTGATGTGTTTTAGTTAAAAACAGTATGATCGGTGATAAACATAAAAAATAAATAATGTATTATATTATTACTCAATTTTAAAAAACATGAGTCCATGGTATTTCTTATATCAAGTGCGTTGAGAAGAAACCGTTCACGACACATATCCAATGGAAATAGAGTTGATACATTCAATCATATATGTGCAAGGGCAATTGAGATTAGGAATTGCACGAGGGTTGGCGGCCACTTTTAGTATAAAAAATAGCTGTTTGTTAAAAGCAACAATAGAAATTGACACGTTGTACAAAACATGTACTCCTATTCATTTCATTATTTATGAATTATCACGTTCAGTCACAAAACCGATCGGCCACGTTTGTTGGTTATGGATAATTATCCCGAGCAGTTCCGTATTAAAATTTAATAAACAATTTTAAGTATTTTTGAGGTATTACCTCCTATGAGGTAATAGTTCATTTTAATCCTCTAGATCTAATGGGATGGACGGCTCACAGCTGTTTTAGTGTACCGTAGCAATTGCCGTTAGAAATATTAGTTAGAATTGATGTGAATAAAGATCAAGTGTTTAAAAGAATGAGTGCAAGACTAATTATGGCTTGAGGATGCCAAAAATAGGATGAAAGGATAAGCAAGGACTTGGCTAGGAGGGAGTGCAAGGGAGGAGGGCAAAGCAAGAGGTTTGACACTAAGGAACCTAGTTAGAATAGATGTTAGAACTAGAAAGATCCTTAGTCTTCAACATCCCTGACCTTTTTTCGGATAAGAATTTAGAGGCCTCATTTCATATGTAACTACTAAGTTGAACATGTGTTTTTGGCTTTCACAAATTCATTAGTCATGTCATTAATCACTGAAACCTACCATGAAGCTTATATACTCATAGGTTTCAAAAATGGTGTCTAATTAGTGATAGTAAGTTGTCATGCATTGTGGATATTTGGACATGCAGTTTGAAGATCCATGTTTCAAAACTATCATATAAACACCAATTATTTTTGTTGTGACATATTCTAGCATTCTAAGTATTTTAAGCATAACATATTTTTGTATCTATATTGTTTAATTTAATGTCGACGTGCAAAAATATAATGTTGCATAAATTTAAAAACTTAGAAGAATTACGAGTTACTCCGTCGGCAACGTTACTAGCCAATAAAACAAGAGATGAACTATATAACCGTACTAAATCATTGTCACTCACGTACCATAGTCTCCGGACATAGCCGTGTAGCCTTTCGTGTCACAGAGATATGTTTGGAATTCACTGTCACGTGCACGCGTCCTCTGGCCTCCGTGCGAGAAAAGTTCGGCCGAGAACGAAGCGCAGGTCGGCAAGTCCGTACATTTGCCCAAGCAACGTAAACGTTGATCACTGATCGGTGAAGCGAAATAGCAGCTCAACCCGTGGAAAGAATTCCAAGTGTGGCAGCAATGCCATAGGGGTTGGCAGGTTAATGAAAAGCAATGCCGTAGACTGCTTCGCCTTGCTGATAAGTTGATCACTCCCATCAACCAGATTTGGATAGCGCCCAAGTGTGTGCGGAGGCATGGCATCTTAGTGTCACAAACGCACTTGCTAAAGCGTGCTTATCACTCTCCAGTCTCGACACCAAGCAATTAGCAGAGAGAATAGCAGTGGCGTTATTCTTCAGAAAGCAGCAGGTCGCCAGGCTCCGTCGGATATTCTTTGCGTGCCCCGGCCTTTTTATTCCCATTTTTTTTATAAGGATCGATCGTCGTTGGAGCGTATCTTCAGGCAGCACAGTAGCACAGGGACTGATTGGATCGATATCTTGAGTGGCCAAACCAAATTTTGACCACAGTTTGATCGTGTTTGACTTTAAATTAAAATTACACTATACAACAAAATTTTCATCTATATGGTTTATTTGGTTATAGCCAAACCATATAAATGAGCAGTTTATTGTTTGACTAAACTTTAATTTTGACTGTGGTTAAAATTTGGTCTGGCCACTCAAGGCCTCGATCCAATCAGGCCCACACTGACGACGCTTGGGGATGGAAGTGGCGCATCTTGGCCTCTTGGGCCATTGAGTGAACAACAGCTCCAACTCGGCCCAGATCATGCTTGCGAGATGCGAAATATGCTGCGCACCTGTGACCTGTGCTCTGAAAGAGCAAAGGCATCTCACTCCTGAGCTCCTGCTTCTGTGGCCCCTGCTCTGCTACGATGGATGGATGGCACTTCCGCAGGAATGTGCAATGCACCATGAATTGTAGTCTGGTCAACAACGTCTCGGCCTCTTGGGGAGGAAATATGCAGATCAACAGATCACAATGTGATGCTCTAGCCAAGTAGGACAGACTCCAATGGCGAACATCAGAAATTTGTGCTCAGCTGAAAGCTCCGTTCAGGACTGGTGTTGCCGTGTTTTCTTTCCTTCCTCAGTCTCTTTGGATTTCTAGACCACAGATAAGCGATGAGATTGATTCGACGAATAACCGATAGTGCTAGCAGTTGAGCCATCACTGACGAATTTCTTTCTTTTAAAGTTTTGAAAATCGTGGAGCCGAACAGGACGCGTTCTAGAAAAGCATCGCCCCATGTGATCAAAGAGGGAAAATGTAGTTCCTGGATGGTTTACAGAGACGAGCAACAGCCACCACTTTCCACATCACAATAGGGCCACATTTTGTACAAAAAGCAGCAAAGACATCTTCAGAGATGCGGTTTAGGCACAATAGCCGGGAAATTTTGCGAGATAAAGTCTGAAACTCGAAGCTAATGATAACCCCTCGGTGCTTCAAAAGCATCGCCCTCATGATACCGCTCACTTGCCTTCCTAAATGAGGTTTCCAGTATACTACACTACAGGAGGTACAACAACTAAGAATTCTTCACAGGGTGATGCACAGCTGCAAGTGGAAAACTAGGCAAGAAATTAGCAGAGGTAGGATTTGACGTGGTTTATCCATCAAAGAGGCTGCCGAAACGCTTCCAGCAGGGCCATTTGCCTTGGAGACTTTCGGTAGTGTGAAGGACCCTCCTTGCACCGATGAGCTTGGTGAGCCTGATTCAGGATCAGGCATGACTCCACCAGCTTCTGCAGGTCCTGGCGCTGATAGCGGAGGAAGGTACGTCGAGTCATGGTTCACTGTGGTAGGTGGGTCCATCAGCGCAGGAAATTGATGTGGCACTGCATGAAGAAACATTAGGAAACAGGAAACATGTCAAAGTAAAGCTCGTAAATATGCTGACTTGCTGACTGCATGAATTAAATTAGATACTAGACTAGTCAATCAACCCGTGCTTTCGCACGGGTTGCAGTCTTAAATGTGTTATATGCGTAACCGTACAACATATATAGATCTATTTTTATACTTAGCTTTTTATAATAACATATCTTGCTACTTTATATGTATGCTTAATTATTTAGATAATCTTTAATCGATTGCAAAAATAAGTGATTTTAATATAATTTTAAGGGGTTACTTTCATCATATTATCAATCATAATAACTAAGGTGAACAAATTAAATATAAATTAAAAGAGATATTTGGTATTATTCTATCAAAATAGCAAATGTGAGCAATTAGATATAAATTTAGGGTGTTATTTCATATTTTCCTTTATATTGGCAGAGTCGGTAATTAATATGTAGTTTTAGGGGTTATTTAAAATTATTTTGATAATAGCAAAGGTGGGTGATTACTTAATTAGAAAACAGATCTAATAGTTATTAAGATTCTAATATGTTAATTGATGATATGGTATCTTTTATTATTGTGAGAATTTCTATAATTTTTTTCTGATGCATCTTGTGAAGATTGACATGGAAATTTCAAAAAGTCTACAAAATAGTAAATTTAAAAATAGGAAAAATCTAAAAAAAAAGATATTTGCTTTCGTTGAGAATTGAACTCTAAGATCTTTCGTAATGGCAGATGTGGGTAATTATTTAGAAAATATATATATAATAAAAAAAAGAGGATATTTGTTTTCATTGAGAGTTGAACTCAAGACCTTTCATAATGGCAGAGGTGGATAATTACTTAGAAAACAGATATAATGGCTATTAATATTTCAATCTGCCAATTGATGGTCGGATGTTTCTGATTATTGTGAGAATTTCTTGGATTTCTCTTTTTTTTCTAGCGCGCTTTGAAATTGGTGCAACTTTTAGAACCTCCAATTAGTAATAGTAATAGAATATATATATAATGAAAAAAAGAGGATATTTGCTTTCATTGAGAGTTGAACTCAAGACCTTTCATAATGGCAGAGGTAGTTAATTACTTAGAAAACAGATCTAATGGCCATTAATATTCCAATCTGCCAATTGATGGTCGGATGTTTCTGATTATTGTGAGAATTTCTTGGATTTCTCTTTTTTTCTAGCGCGCTTTGAAATTGGTACAACTTTTAGAACCTCTAATTAGTAATAGTAAGATAAGATAGCACGTGATCATAAAGCAGGACAATAAGAAACACAGGGCATCCACATGAATGAAATGAGATGAGATGAAAATATGTTTGCCAATTTCTCGATATTCCAATCTTAAAGATTTGCTGCAGTTATACTATTGAATGATCTGATATTTTTATGTAGTCGTTCAGAAAGTATGTCTCAGTTATTTCAATAATAGATTTTCAAATGGTCAGGGTGGAGCGCAGAAGGGACTGTGAATATCCAGACACAAAACTGCTATGACAGATAGATAGTCTACAAGTATCACTGCATTAGTGCCTTGGCACCCAGTTCTGCAGAGACAGTAGCAATAATTACCTGGGCATCTGGGTTGGAGACCAGCGGTTAGCCTGCCCAAAGACGTAAGATGTAACCTTGATACTAACAAGTGGGAATAAAATGGAAAATATTGGGCAGCATGTTTCTTACGAAGCAGTTATAGATCCATTCACAAAACCTCCGTAGCTGCAAGTAGACACATTGCATCCTGCACTGGTTGAATGGGTGCTTACATTGCCAAGCATCACATTGCTGTTAGGGCATTGCATGCTTGGACAAGATCCTGATAATGAAGTTGGTGTGCAATATAAACTGGCAGAACAGAAAACAGGGATAATGATCCAAAAGTTTATCCGGCAGTAAAACTAAGAACAGTTGGAAAGAATGAAATGATACAAGCAAAAAAATTACTTGAGGCTGTCTGGTCCACAGCTGCACTGCACACAGTTGCCAGCAGTAAGTGCGTAAGTCCCATTTGCTACAATCAATCCATGATCTGAAGCAGATTTTGGAAATGTTGATGCACATGCTGACACAGTATAAACAACCATCATCAGAATAGTTGTTGGGAAAGGCTGATGTTCAGGCAAGAAAGAAAAAAAATGTGTTCGCAGAATCAGTTCACAGATGTCTGTAAAAATAGTCAAATGGACAAGTACTGGACAACTGATTATTCACCGCAATTTGGTGCATACTTCTTTTTTGCTGGTTGCATATCTCCGAAGCTCAGACAGAATAGCAAGGAAATGTGTCAATACTCAATACTCAGAGTAATGTGGCTATTTTACCAACTAATCTGTCCCAAAACAGAAGGACTGCTAAAATTTGTGACAATTCGTTTTGGGAATGGACTATTATATAAGCTAAATCTTCTGTTCAAGAAACTTAAATCTTCAAAGCTTAAGAAAACCCGCTTTCCATTCCATCATATGATTATTCTCTTGTTCATTTTACTGAAATGTGAAATTATGGAACTTTGGTACTTGCAATGTTCATGTACATTGTTTAATGACAACCAAGGAAGACTCTGGAAACAGTTAATTGATGTATTCTGGGCTCTATGGATCCGTTTAGACAGGGAGGTAAAGAAAACTAATACATTGATGCCTGAATCAAGCAATTAGTTACTCGTTAACTATCACTCCTGATTTAGAACATAATACACTGGGCCAAACAACCAGTAGGCTTGTTTGCACAGTTTGGCAAACATTCCAATGCAACACATATCTTTCACACTGGCATCGACCTGAAAGGCTGAAACTATCTAATGCCCAACAATGCGATAAAAAGAACTCCCGAAGAGCAGATGAACATTTTGTACGAGGGCATTTTCAGTAAATTGACACGACGTACATGCCCTTCCAACATGGAGTACATACAGACTATATGTGTTGAAACAAACATATTCAGTAAGACGATCTACTCGCCTATTTCAGCACATGCACACATGAATTCGTCTGGGATTAGCATGTAATAGGATGAGTACCTGGCAGCGGGATGGCGAGAATGTCGCCTGGCGCAGCGACGGGGCTCCCCATGGCATTGGCATTCATGACATCCGTGACGGTGGTCTCGTAGCTCGCGGCGATGGCGGGCACGGTGTCCCCGACCTGCACGACGTAAGATAGGTACACGGCGGGAAGGTTGTTGTCGGATGAGTTGAAGCAGACGCAGGGCAGCGGGACGACGAGCTTCTGTCCGGCGTCGAGCGGCGCGTCGGGGTCGACGGACGCGAGCGCGTTCTCGTCGCGGATCTGGTCGGCGGACGCGAGGCCGGCGAAGACGACGTCGGCGACGGTGGCGAGCGTGTCGGCGGGGCGCGCGGCGTAGCGGACGGCGACGGACTTGCGGACGCCGCCGGCGCAGGAGCAGCGGGCGGGCACGCGCAGGAAGAGGCCCATGGGCAGGATGCGGTGGGCGGCGCCCGGGGCGGCGAAGTCGAGCGCGTTGGCGGCCAGCAGAGCCGCCGGGTCGGCCGCGAAGAGCGCGGCCACCTCGGACACCTTCATGTCGGCGTAGAGCGTGTAGCCCAGCAGCGCCGCGCAGGAGTCGGAGCCGGAACACGGCTCGATCGTCGTCTTCGCCTCCGCGCATTGCTGCGACGACAATGACACCACCGCCGCCACTATCGTCAACACCACGGTGAGCAACGCCGCCATCGTCGCCGAAGCCACTAGGCAGGCCCTCACTCCGGGACTCGCGAGTGCGAGCTTGGACTGTGGAGCTTGTGAGTACTGAGTAGTCCTATAGCTGCAGCGAAAGCGTGGTTTGTAATGGTGGTCTGGGGCGAGGAGGCATGGGGCCAGCACGCCAGCGAGACGTGGCAAAGGCCGCGTCGGTGTCCGGTGAGTATAAATGGCGGGAGGGGAGGGTGTTGTTTGCTTTGGCAGCGCGCTGGGAATCTGTGCCAAGCTAGGGGAAGAGGGAAAGGTAGCAGAGGCCGCAGGTCTTTCCCGCGGCGACTCGGTGCCGTCTAGGATGCGTCCATGACGGGTGGGGCCGGAAAGCTCTGGGCCTAGGTGTCAGTGAACGTGTGCGGGGGTGGCCTCGACGAGATGGCGGGATCCGTTTTGTTTTTCGAAAGAAGACGGAGCCACGCAACGGTCGGCGGCGAGCAGAACAGTCACAGACTCACAGACGCTGCGAGCCTGTGATCGATCGGCGGGCTGATCGCGGCGTGGCGTAGGCTGTCCGGAGGAGTGGACGACGTCTGCCTTGACCGCCGTGCCGACTCATACGTAAAACGAATCTTGGTACACCTGTAATGAATTATACAGACTCGAGTAACATTTTTTTTTTTTGCATATGAAATAAGGTATGCATGAAGATCAACAAAACAATAGTTGAACAAAAAAGTTATATACCAAAGGCAATTATGAACAATACAACAATGGAATATTAGCTCAAAAGATAATAGATTGAGTAAACAAAAAAATATGTTCTAGCTTTAACAGGAAATATTCAAATTCACGAGAAAAGTAATATAATGTCACCAGAAAAGTAATATAATATCACCAGCAAAATGTTCAAATCAAGTAAATACTACCTCCGATCCGTTTGGTAATAATTGTCGTTTTGGACAAACAAATTGCACTGCAAATAAGCTATATATAAAAAAACGAAGGAAGTACCATCGTTGAATGCACTTAAGAGGTTATAACATAAATATTCTATTATAACATGGGAGGAAACCAAAAAATGAAACAAAACTGAAGACAGAAGCCAGAAAAATAGTACTAGAAGGAAAGGAACCAAAAAGAGAGATGAAACAAAAAAAGAAAAAGAAACATGCAAGCAAAAAAAAAGAACAGAATGGAAAAAGACACAGCGGGCGAAAGGAAAAGATGGAAGGGCCGCATAAAGACTTTGGGGCAAGATGCAAAAAACAAACGGATATAGGAAAATTCCCAGGCTTTCAACGACGGTCATGCTCACAGTTGCTTGTGCGGCATATCGGAATTTCTAGGCATCATTGTGGAGTGGCACATGGGCATGTCGCCACAAAAACTTCCGTGCCATCTCTTTAGTTACGTTGTGTTGTTCCTTTTGCTTTACCTACTCTAATAACGCTAGTTGATACTGGGTGAAATCTTCAGTTGTTATGCTGTGATATTTCGATTCGACCCGTGCCCATGGACGTACTAGAGTATGGTGGTGGATTCATTTGTCACGGTTGTGTCATCCTGTATCAGCAGCGAAGTAGCAGTGTGACGTCGTGATATTTCATTCTATGCTTGATTACGTGACAGAATGGGAGAACGAGCGTTAGCTCGATTGGCTTGGCCTGCCTGTGCGTAGCCAGCCCGCCCGCGTTTGACTCCCGTCGGGAGCGACGCGGTGTCCCACCGGGGAATTTTCTCTAGAGGGGGACTAAGCGTATCTATAGGTGCAGATGTATGTTAGGATGTGAGTTGCTCAGTAGGCGCGTTTTGGATTATCCAGACAGTCTCACCTGTATTTGAGCGCGCGGTCAGCGGGGTGTCCCATTTGAATTTTAAATGATTTACTAGTGCTCCGGTGTAAATTCAAAAAAAAAATTACGTGACAGAATGTAGTTGGAAAGAAAATTTAGTTGAAAAACCATTGGTTGATAGGTAGTCGTCCACATAGCATTTGCGTTTGAGTGGGCTGTGCCCCGCACGGCCGCAGGGCGTCTCAGCGCAGGTAGAAAACATGGACATGGGCCGGTCAGGTGTCGAAAGAAATGGTGGGCCGCTCAGCGGACAATGTGCGAGACTTGAATATCCACTTGCGTGGTTCAGGGATGGGCCGTGTCCGTGTAGGCAGTGGGCTGGGCTGAGACGTCAGGAATACACTTCCCTTCTACACGCTTTCGGCTTCAAAGTTTGCTACATCTCCACCATGCTCTCTATCAAGGCTTCAAAATTAGTACCATATATTATATAATCAGTTGAAGAAGAGAATGATCTAGACGGTTGACACAGTGGGCCTAGGTTATAGCTGTGGAGGAGCATAGGAAACTAGCATAAATTTAGCAAGATATACACATCTAATTTATTTATTTTCCGTCCAACATTGCTAAAGAACAAAGTTCACATAATCCAAAGTTAATACGACATAATTGTGCCTTATTATAATAAAAGAGAAAAAGGGAAATGGATGAGACTCTAGGGGAAAATGAGTAAGAGAAGGAGGAGGATGAGGAGAAAGACAAAAGTAACTGATGAGATAGCATATCTTCTACCGCCAAAATACTAACACATTGCCCCTTTCCCCCCTGGATGTTAGCATTATGCCATATGCACAAGTTGCCGGACAATTTTACAAGTAACCACTTTTATTGCACTGACTCGATAACCAAATACCGTATCGGTGTGGTTGTCAAAGCGCAAGCAACGAGTTAAAATATTGTAGGTAAAGTTAAAAACATAGTTCTTAGAAATACTTAAAAAGTAACAATATTAATTAGAAAATTTCAAACACGATACAAATTTTTGCTCAAAATTAAATTACATAACTATGCTTGCGCTGAATTAAAAATCCATAAAATAAGAGTATAAAAGAAATAATGTATGATGAAAGTTTAGTACTCGTTATATATTAAAATATTGTGATATACTACTGCAGATTTTGAGGTCAGTTAGTAGTTAGTACAATGTTTACGCACATTTGTTGCAGCTCGTTCAATTTACACGCTGCATCATACAAATTGGATGTTGTCAGTTGTCACTTGCCGAGCAACCATGAAAAAGTAAACTTACCACGTTTTTCTACCACGTTTTTTAGCCGACCAAACACAAATTCTTAGATGGAACAACTCCTAGCAGAGAAAAATTCTGTTCGGTCGAAACAAAAAGAAAATTCAACGGGCCGACCTTGCACTGGCTGACTGGCAGGCCGTGCGACGTGCCCCCCGGATGTTTGACCCTCTACCCTTTTCTGAGCGGCGAGCATGCATCATCTGCAAAGGCCTGAACTGCAGGTGCCAGGTGGGATCAAATGCTACAGGTACTGAGCCACCTGTGTGCTGAAAAGACCAGACGCGAGAAAGAAGCTGGGATACCAGCAAGGACGTGACACCAAAACCATTTCTTTTTTCTTATCTGCTCGTATTCGAAGCCTTGCTCGAACGAAGGACGCAGCTAGCAGGTGTTCGTAGCTAGGGTTTGTCCCATTCAAATCCCACTGTTCGTATGGTATACATGCATGGGCCAGGGCCACGTAAAAAGGCAATAGTGAGATTGAAAGAAGGTTTCAGCCGATCCCGATGCGGTTTCCGGCGTCTTTTTCGCCGCCGCAACGTCCAATTAGGGCACTGCTGCTGCCTGTTCGTTGGCCGGCAATGGACATGGACGCGATCGAGCGCGTGCGTCTCGTCGGAGCGGCAGCGTCCCGGTCAAATCACCCGCGACTAGTCTGGCGAGGCCGGAGAGAGATCACTGTGCCCGATATAACGTCAGTGTTTGGATCCCTTGCTCGTGACTACTCCATGGTTTTGTCTTCCTTGCAATGCTACACGCCTACACAGATTGAGGCGTCGGCCATGCATATGTATCGAGCTTATTAAATCAGCTGTCCGATTCTCTGATCCAATATACAGCCGTGCACATGTTTGATTATCCAATTACTCATCGATATTTGCTTTCAAAGGATATATAAACATCACTATAGGAATATTTTACGGTTACTAATTAGATATTTTATGAGCATCTATGTCAATCCAAAAAGGATAAATTATAGAAATTATCAAACTAATTAGAAACATATGGGCATCAATTAAAAAATAGAAATATATATTATTAATAGCCCTTAGATTTCTTACACTTTCCAACTATATTTCTACCGCTGCCATTATGAAAAACAAGATAAAGCAAACCCCTAATTAATTCTATATACGGACTATCCATCTTTGCCATTATATGAAATGACATCCTAATTTATATATAAATTGCCCACGTTTGCTATTATGATATATAATCTAATATAAGTCTTTAAATTTATATCTACACTGACTTTATTTCCTATTATAATAAATAATAAAATAAACCCTTAAATTTATATCTAATCACACACGAGCATCAGGACTAAGACAAATTTTAAAAACCTAAACATATATCTAATTTACCATCACATGCTATTATAAAAAGGTAATTAACAAAAAAATAGACCAATATATATGTCTAAAATTACTAACTTCTATTGCTAATAACTCATCATTTCATTATACCTATAAAAATATATTATAATAAAAACAGTGGCCAAAGTTCCATCTAGAGCGCCGTAAAAACTAAAAGGTCAAAACCATAATAATGGGAGTACATGACTTATGGTGGTCACAAACTGGTCATTTTTTACATTTAAGCATATATCACATCAATCATTTTTGGAACTTATTTTTGACATTTCTACTTGTGTTATGATTTGAGAAAGTCTCTGAACGTATGGACTGGCCATCAGTTAATTTCTCATATATATCATCATTGCCACAGAATCAATGTTATACTTGAAATTTGTTCTCATAGATGACTTTTTTTGGGTGCCAAAACTAAGAGTTTGACTTTTAAAATGTGCCTACCATAAATGAACTGTTGGAGTAATTCTTAGACATTAATATTTTAGATCAATGATGATCATGTATATTGATGTGTCCCATCAATAGTGTATCAAACATTGAATTGTATCACCACAGTTGACAGTTGTATAGGTTTAAAACTGCAGTTATTAATGGCCTGAAGGTTGAAGTAGTAGTTTGTAGCTTTGCTGCAGCTAGTAATAAGGCTGAGTCCAACAGTGCTCCCATCTCGTCACTGTTACAATATTATTTTACGCTGTAGATACAGAGGAAGAGATAGTTGAAATAGTAACAGAGGACGGAGGGGAACCGGGACTCAGCCTATAATCCAGTAACTTCAAGACTAAGTCAGAAATGCGTACGTACAGAGACTTGATCTGTGCACACTACCTACACGCTTTGAAAGTGCCCGAGAATTGTGGGAAAAGGAGTTCAGCGATTGGTCATGAAATCAGGTACACGTACGGAATACATACATTTGTGTGCCTCGCGCACGGCCGCTGGAGAAATACTGAGCAAGGTAGGTACTCCGTTGCTAGCCCGTAGGTATCTAGTAATTGGTATATCCCCCAGCATGGTACTAGTGGTATTGCTATATGCATCCGACTGCCTCTTCTGCGCTGCGAGAAGCGTGCATTGCGTTGAGGAGACAGTGTTGAGTCTTGACCACTGATCCACGGCGCCTCTAAAAAGCTGCGAGCGAGGCATCCAAAGTTCCGAACAACCCTCGAGCTCGGTCAAACTGAACGCGTACGGTGTTGTATACTACGTAGTTATTTACGTACAGGGTTAGAATATGAGGTACACGGCTACACGCACGCCCTGACACATGTACACGTACACGTACCCGTTATTTTAGCTGGTGAAGCCGTCACACCAAGGTAACGTACAAGCAACCGTACTCCCGGTAACTGCAAAATACACGCCTCAGCGCAGTAGCTGGTGAGCTGGCAGCTTGAAGGTCAACTCAAATGGACCAAAAAAATATATTCATCACACTTATTCAAGAGTACATAAAGTCCGTATTTTCAATAATGTGGTACTTAGCTTGTGACATACTAGTATATTACTACTTGAGAGTGTCTATGGAAAAGGCTACTGTGTGTATTATAGGAATATTTCTCCATCAAGCATCTTTACATGTTCTAAATCAATATGGTGTCTCTAATGTGATGATAAAGATAAAGGGTTTGTGACCAACAAGTGACAACAATATTTTTAAACGAACATGGAGAATAATTGACTATTATATTAAAATGAAGAGAGACCTAGATATGCACCATAAAACAACTAAAAACTTTTTAAATGGAGGAAGCTACAAGAAAATAACCTTCCACCGGTTCCAAATTGTTGGTCCTTTGAATCCACCAGAAATTTGTTTGATAGTGTATGAAGTTGATGTTATCGATGTTAATATATTTTTTCTTAAAACTTGGCCATAGTTATAGTTAGAAGAAATATACATACATGGGGAAACCCGAACTGAACTATAATTTGGAAAAGGGGATTAGGTGCACAATGCAAAGATAAACACTCAGAGCGGGAGAGAGCCGCCCATTGACTAAACACCAAGGAAGTTTTGAAAATCATTGTATTTTTAAAATCTGCGTTTTTACCAAATCTGTTGCCATGCTACTATTATGGATCTAGGAAACAAGGCCATGTGTTGTTTACACCTGGATTATATAATCTAGCTTATATGGTCTACATAAGCAAGGTTCTTTTACAATGAAATCTATGTATAGGGCGCTTATCAGCAATGGCATCAACGTGTCTCAGGAAATTTGGGGTTTAAGAATTCCTTTGAAGATCAAAATCTTCCTCTGGTTTCTAAAGAGAGAAGTTTTATTAACAAAGGACAATCTGGCTAGAAGAAACTGGATGGGTAATAGGACTTGTGAATTTTGTAACAGTCTGAATCCGTACAACATCTTTTCTTCAACTGCATATACGCTAAATTTCTTTGGAGAGTTGCTTCTAGTACAATTGGTTTTTTGCCACCAAATAATGTGTCACATTTGTTTGGAAGTTGGCACAAACAATGGGGTTCAAATCTATCTTCGCTATTGCTATGAGGAGTTGTTGGGCATTATGGCTTACTAGAAATTACTCGGTGTTTAACAAAAGCCAATCAAAAACTCTTTTGCAGGTTCTATTCAAGGGGACTCACTGGCTGCGATTTTGGATACAATTACAGTGCACTAATGACATGAAGAATGATATAGTGTGAATTTCCAGATGTCTAGAGTCGGCGGCGATGGAGTTTTTTTGCCTCCTATGGATGGCCTTTTAGGTTTAGGATTGGTCAATAAACATCGTTTTTCATCTCTTGAGTTGTAATTTTGTGGTCTGAAGCCCCCATTCGAAGGCGGAAGCCGGATTTGTTTCCATTATCTAAAAAATGATCTACAGTGGCACACAATACAAACTGATTAGCTTATTCCACATATTATATAATCTAAGACTGTAGATAACTATAATATATAATATATAAGCATCTCAAGCGATGAGTATTGATTGTGTAAGCTGCTTAATGTATACACAAATCATATTGCCCATTTTTTAGGCCACGATTAATGATGGAACCGAATAGCA
The DNA here is from genome assembly GCA_022530915.1 of Paspalum notatum. Classification (NCBI taxonomy): domain Eukaryota; kingdom Viridiplantae; phylum Streptophyta; class Magnoliopsida; order Poales; family Poaceae; genus Paspalum; species Paspalum notatum. The sequence goes on along the minus strand of CM039687.1, from coordinate 3,258,934 downwards.
AGGACATAGTGATGCATCAATGTGCACAGGGGTCCATGATGTGCTACTATATATCACAGCCACAGGTGGCCCACGCATCGGTGTGCTATTCCCATTAATGCCATGCTACCAAAAGTCCCTTTCTTCTTACCCTCTTCCAATCCCCCCTCTTGTAAATTCAAAGGCTTCAACGATCATAATACTCCATCAGTATTTTACTTTAAGTCGCGGTTGATTTTTTAAAAAACTTCGATCACTCTCTTATTCAAAAAATCTTTAAAGCCTTTGAAGCGGGTGTATTATATAGGCAATATAACCTACAGAAACAAAACAACATGCGCTATTACGCGTACTACAGAACTGCTCTTCTATTGAACACGTGCGCATAAGGGCATGCACACTACAAAAGCAGGCACACAAGCGCAACTAACGGCAATATTCATAAGCAAGTGTAGTAGAGTAGAGCGCATAGATCAAGTCGTCGTCACTCCCAGATTCCAAGCGAAAAAGCACGAAAGGAAGAACACATTTACATGGATGGATAATCTAACAGTCTCTCTCTACGTTTCTTTAATGGTTTAGTTCTGCGTTGTCGTCTTTAGCTCTAGCAGCACTGGTGGAGGAATGGAGCCATGGAGGAGAAGGAGATGCACAAGTAGAGACTGCCCATACGGCGGCCATACACTGATACACACGCCACAACTGCATCTGCCACATGCATGTTTATACGTGAAGGTGCGAGCATATAGACATGGCCGCCTCCTCACCGGAGGCGATCGAGATATGCTCTCTGATCGGAGCCTGAGCAAGCTATCGCGCTCGCATTGAAGGACATGCAGATGCAGGAAGGGGCCATGTCAGAGGCAGGGGCTCCCCTCTTTTCTCTCCTGTCACACTCAAGAAGGACCCGTCCTGGAGGATCAGTATCGGTGCGGCAGCGGCACTACTACTGTTGTTGGAAATGACAGGGGAAAAGAAGTTTGCCAACCACACCGCACGGCGCGGGGCAGGCCGACGACGAGATGCCCTTGCCCGGCCGGCCGGGGCCGCCGAGCGCGAGCGCGAGATGCCCCAGCGGCAGGCACCGCCGTTCTCTCTCTCAAATGATTGCATAATCATGCAGCAACATGTAAAACACTGCTAACCTAGTCCCAACGTCATTTCAAATAGTGGCATAAGATCATAAGCACAGAGGATATTCAGACCCGAAGTTCAGAGAAAAACCAATCAAATGGCCGGCATTCCTGTTGGCGATTTCTCAAGGCCTGGCCAGGCCTGCAGGCTCCCCACGCACACATCGTATGCACCTGCAGCTATCCAAGCACGCAGAAGATCTGGACGGAGCTACTGTGAAAGAGAATCAGCTAGCCGCAGAGGTTACGTTGGTATTGGTAAACCACCATACGTGTAGAGAAAATTGACAAGCTTTTTGTCGTGGAGATTGATAGCTTACCTTACCGCGCGCCGGCGGCCGGCCGGTCGATGTGTGCCAGCCAAGATCTGAACGGATCGGACGACGATGAATGCCGCATGGTTAAAGGGATTGAAGCCTGGTCCGACATCTCCGGTCGATCGGCAACTCCGGCAATATGCAATGCCTGAAGGTACGTATCAATGGATCTAGACCGGAGACACCGAGCCAGACAACAACCCCTTTAACCTAATCCAAGCATGAATTGAAGCACGCGCTGACGCACATGGAATGATCCTCTGCACACAGCTCTAGTACTTGATGTGTTTCTAAATTCTAACTAGGTGTGTAGCTAGGTGTATGAACCGAGAGAAAGAGCGCCATGGATCTGAAGCTTGCGAGGAATGAAGCCTGGTCCGACGCCTCGAATCTGTCCGGCAGCAGGCAAAACGATCTGCAAGCTAGCTAGGACGCGGATGCCTCGAGCCAGCCAACATTCCCCACAAGCCCCCATGACCAACGAGCTGCTGATGAGCAAGAGATGTGTATGCGAAGTGTCCGATCTCTAATGAGCGTATATATAGAAGGAGCTGAGAGAGAGAGATCTAGAGAGAGAGAGAGAGAGAGAGAGCTGCAGAATGGTGTGGAATGGATGGATGTGGAGGAGCTGCGTATGGTAGTGGTAGGGATGGAGGAGGAAGAAGCTGGGGAGCGTGAGGGTTTTTGAAGAGGTGCGTGGCCGGAGAGGCCGAGCCTGAGACTGAGAGGAAGGACTGGGCTGCAGAGGCACTAATGGAAATTTATGGAGACATGCCCCATTTGGCACAGGGGGTGCCCTAACGCCTCCCCCCTTTCTCCATTGCGTTGCCCAGCCAGCTGCCCGATGGAGGCGTCAGTGGGCGATCTTTGCACACTGCACACACACGCGCACCCTCTCACTTTCCTGGTTCAGAGAAAGGTGGAGTAAAACTTGTAGTACTGACTCCAGTCCAGTGGTGAGATTTGAATTCCCACAGAAAGGCCTCGTGAACCGCAACTCCAATCTTCGCTCTTCAGGTAAAAGGATGTTTCGGAATGTCTTTGACATGCTTGATTAATTGTGGATAGAAAAAAAAAATCTAGGGCATGCCATAATTGAAGAGCCACCCCCCCCCCCCCCCCCCCAAAATACCTATCATACATCGATCTGTGGTATATGGTCTACGACTATGTACACATGGAGTATAGATCGGTAGCATGCATGTGTCTGTCGCGTGTTTCAATAGATCGGTCAAAGCAAGCAAGGGCAAGTAATTGTCCATGGCCGTTCTCTCTTCCGGAATGACATTGAAGTGCCACATTCAAAGAATGTTCAGCTGCCCTGTTGTTTCAAATTTAAAATTAAACTTATCTCGAGGCCATCGTCCGCAGCGCAGTGAATGGCTAGCTGCGTGGATCGGAATGCCTGTGAAAAGTTTGTGAGAAGGAAGAAAGGCCTCATAATTACCGTGCCAAATATATCCACCCGGCCGGCCTGTTCCGTGTTTACTGCGCCCTGCGTTTTACTGCCCGAGAACTAAAGGTGCTGTACAGTCGCACTACTAGTGGTAGACCCGTACGTAGCTAGTAGCAGCTCAAACTTCTAAACGTTGTCCTCCCGGCCGGAGAGAATGAGAGTGTGTGTGGGAATATGAGACATACTATGGGTGACTTGACAAGAGAGCCAACGACAAGAATCCCAGTGTCCACCTTCCGGGCAACCTAGCTAGCTTGGGGGAGGAAAGCGGTGGCGATCGCATTACCAAAATGTCAACGAGCGTCACCCGGAGGGTAAAACTGTGGCGCGTGCAGAAGGTCACATCGTTTCCGTTTCGATTTCTATTGCTCCCCATTTTACTACTACCACCACCACATGATCGATGTGCCCATGATGAGAGCCTGAGAGAGAGCTAATAAATAAACCACTTGGAAAACTAGAATTTATAACACTGGTAATAATGTGGAGGATGACTACTGGTATCACTGTAGTCGTAGTACAGTACTAATGTAGGAGTATACTACTCCGTCTATAGTACGGAGTACACGTCTTAAGAATTCAAAAATCTGAAAAAGGTTACTACACGTCTTGATGGATGGACGTGTCGTCTCTACATGCATGCTCGCATTGCTGCATCTTTCTTCTGAGAACTGAATTCTGATGAAGCGGCAGCAGCCCACAGCCCCACACAGCAGGCTACGATGCTTCGTCGATCCTACTCTGATGAATCGAACGGTCGAGAGGGGTAGTGGTGTGCACGCACGGCTGTCCCCGGTCAACCTCGCAGGGATTGACCGCCCGCCGGCCGGGCCGGGACAGAGCCCTCCATGATCACACCATCATTACCTGGTGATTTGCTCTGGCCCTTCGCCCTGGCACGTGCCACATGAGAGCTGCTGCATGCTGAGAGCTGAGCCCGCTCCTGCCGCTGCGTCTCGGTTGCCTTTCTGCCCCGGCCCTTAAATATGAGCGAGAAACACGAACGCGCCGATGCGGCCGTGATGACTTGCTTTGAGCTAGCTAGCTACTGCTACTAGCTGGAGACCTGAAGTCTGGAAGAGAACGACACTAGAGGCCATATGCAGTGCGGGCGTGCACGCTTCCTCCGATTGGTACCCTTTTTCTCGTTGTTTTCTCAAGGCACTAGGCAGCAGGCAACCGAGTCAAACGACGACGACTTGTTTGACTAGCTCGAGTAGACAAGTACGCACGCACGCACGCCATATACGTATTTTATCAGTACGTGCAGTAGTACTCCTGCTCTAGTAGTAGTTTATCAAAATCAGTACACGCATGCACCCTTTCTCAGGTTCAGATTAATTGGCAGAATAATAAGCAAGAATGCAGGGAGGAAGGAAGGAGACGAGTCGAGGCGACGCGCTAGCTAGCTAGCTAGAGACCCCGGCCGGCCGGCCGGATTCCTCACATACACGCAGTGCAGCTGCTGGAGACCCGGCCGCGCGCAGCCTTGCATAACTATTTTGTCATCCGGGCAGGTGGAACAATAAATTAACAGCGAGCGAGCCTGAGCCTGAGAGGGGGCAGACGTCCCTCCGACGCCACAGCAGCGTCAAAAGCTTGGCGCTTGGCAGGCAGGAGGCGCCAAAGGCCAAACGTCCTTGCCCGCCGGGCAGTGTCGTCCAAGTGCATGCCGCGCCCCCGCCCGCCTCCTCCTCCCGCGCTTCGCTTCGTCGTTTCGTCAATGGTGGCGGTGCGGTCATGTGTAGATCGACGCCGCGCGCGACCCGGCCGTGGGCGATCGGAGGAAAAAGCCAAGGCGCGCGGCATGCAGCGGGCGGCGCGGCGAGGGCTCCCGCGGAGCACGCATCCTGGGCTCCTGGCCACCCGTCCCCGGCCCGGCCGGCGGTCCGACGGGGGGTGCCCAGCTCCTCCTCCGCCGGGCGCGCGCGGGGGAATGGACGGACCTGAGACCTGCCAGTGCCCAGTGGCGGTCAGTGCCAGCAGGTAGTGTCGGCGAGGCCGGAGGGGTCGGGCCATCGGGGCCCCGGACGGGTGCCCGCGTTCCGAGGCGCGTACGGCACAGGCGCGGCCCGCCCGTTCTTTGGCAGCAGCGGCCGGGCCGCCGGGCCGGGCCAGTGCAGTGTGGACTGCTGGCTGCGGCCTGCTGATCTAGTAGCTAGTAGTAGCTGTATGCTGCTAGCTGCTGGTGCTGGGCGCCTGTGTGCGGTGTGCCCTGTGCCACCTCTGCTGCCGGTGCTGGGTGGACTGACTACTCCTTGTGTCCTGCAAAAACCCTGCACCTGCTGGTGGTGCCTTGTTCGATTGAAGTTTTGTTTCTTATTCATCAAGGAAGGAATCAGCGGCCACGAGCATGCTGAGGCGCCATCCATGAATTCACTGAATGACTGAAACGTCAATTATGCGTTCCTAGGGATCTTTCATCGAGAGTTTGTTTTGCTTTCGTTTTTGGCATGACCATATATCATTTCTAATTATAACCTGCAAGATGGCTTTCTGCACCATTTCATTAATTGAAGGAAATGAATACTTTTCTGCTTTGACAGCCCAACAACGAGTCATGGCTTCAAATCAGATCCCTTCAAAAGCAAACATCACTTAACTAGTTAGCTCTTGCACTAGCAAACCTAAAATAATAGAAAATATCCAGAAAAATAGGGGCACACCGACGGATCTTTTATTGGATTTCTCGACGAAGCCCATGCCTCCGCACCCCCCCCCTCCCCCCGCCGCCGGTGCCAACTTAGATGGGGAACCAGAAACAAAAGGATGTGTTATTGATGGTAGATAGCCTAAATAAAAAGGAGTGCAATGCATTCTAAGGCCCTCTTTGGAAAACAAGATTTTTACAAGAATTGCACACTAATTTTACAAGAATCAGTTTAAAAACACAGGAAAACGCAGGATTCGAGAAATTTTTCCGTGTTCCGAAGGATGCCTAATTAAATGGTTTTGAGCACCTATACATCAACCTAACTAACGTTAGTAATTTTAAACACTTGATGCAAGAGGGGACTCAATGCCCTCTAGCTTTTTATCCAAATGGACTCAACAAGTAATGACTCGTTTTGAAATTTCAAAAATATTGCATCAAATGGTACTGAAATTCGTTCTAGCTTAGTATCTTATAGGTAGGGAATTGAATGAAATTTGGCATACAGCCTATCACCGAAAGAATAGCCACCGTTGCTATATGCTAAAATAATTCTAGAAAAATAGAAAAGTCAATGTCAAGTTATTAAAAGACTAAAACCAGGTAAACACATATATGTTCCACCGTGATAAACCAGATCAACTCATGTATAGCTCTACCGATAGCGACAGAGCCACCGGTGTGCCTTGGCGCTTGAGGCGCTCACTTCCGAGTCAAATTTTACACGGTGAGGGCCCCCTCGAGATCTCTGTAAAAGATGCGTTTTGGACGGCTGCAATTAAACCAACATGGCCACGCGACCGGCCTGCCCGGCTGCACCTGGATCGGGTAATTCACCCGATCGTATGGCTGCTTTTCGCGGCAAGAAAGCAGCCACCGTGTAGTAGCTTACTAGTATTTCACGTGTGTTTCTCTTGCGAGTACATGTCTGCAGCTTGGATCTCCCAAAAATCCAAAAAGTCGATTCGGGCCTTTCTTTTTCTTATGAGAAGCTTTGCGACGTGGAAGCTCATGCGAAAAGCTACAAAACCCACGATCGACTGAACATGTCGCCAAAAGGCATCGGCTGGCGTCCTGTAGTATACTACTCCTACAACAGGTACAATACCGTGCAAGGTTAGCCCCTGTGTGAGTGTGTGGGGTATATGCACAGTGCTTCTGAGTACTGACCGGCCTGAAGTGTCAAATGCACGGTGACGCAGGAGTCGAGGACGAGCCCTGCCCTGAGGGCGCGTCGAGCGAGCGACAGGGGCACGTGCCACGGGCAGGACGACGCCCTGGGCGTCAGGTAGCCCATCAATGGCGGCTGCCCGCCCGCCGGCCCCCACGGCGGGGGGCCATTGTGGCGCGGCAAATTATGGGCAAATGATGGCGCCGGTGATTAGGTGGTGGGGGACAGTCAGGGGACTAGTAGTCGACAGACTCCGATCCAGGCCGAGACCGCCGGCGTCGCTCGGCAACGCAGCGCACCCACCATTCATTCTCACAGTCGCTTTTCCCGCCGCGCAACGCAACGGCGCCATCGTCTCAGGCCGATCGATCGAGATACCTATTCATTGTCCTGTGCGGAATCTGCCGTACTCGCCGTCACTGATGGCCGCAGTCATCACTGTGCCTGTGTGCTGCTGCTCACTTCAATTCCGAGTTAAATGTGATCGTCCCTCCCAGCTGTGATCGTTGCGAATTAAGGAGAGACACATGCATGCTGCGGGCACTAGTAGTAGTACCGCGTCATTGCGCCGCGCCGAGATGTGGCCATATGCCGTCCGTGCCGGGACGAGATGGATGATGAGTACGAACCTTACGTGCTTCGTGGCCGGTCGACGGGGAGCGAGCAAGTGAGCAACCTGCTGCTGCTCGTGGCGCCAGATTGTGCGGCCTGAATAGACATTAACCCCGTTGTCTGGCGGTGGCTCCATGCGATGTCGCTGATGTGAGAGTGAGACAGCCGCTGCCTTCCGTGGTTGTGTACTGGTGTTTGGGCGTTCCACGGCGCCGCGGACCGCGGCAAAATGGGTTGGGGGTAGAGATGCTGCCAGGGAGATTCTCGACTGGAGGACGAAGATGATGGTGTAGATGCGAGGCCCACGGGATGGTCTTCTATTGCTTTAACGTTATTAAACTTTTCGAGGGAAGGCCGTGACGTGAAAATGCATATTAAAAACATACGCATCTCAAAAAAAAAAAACTTGCTACTGACAAAAAATATACATTTGAGATCAGTGTTAGCCTAAACGGTAAACGTAGGTCACCTATTGTTTAGCCATTATTCGGTGCCAAACGACCGTTTGTAAATGGCCATTTAAATAGAAACAGTGATCCATTGTTTAGCACTTAAACGGGCTAAACGACCGTTTGTAAGTGGCCATTTAAATAGAAACGGTGAGCCATTATTTAGCATTTAAACAGTGTTTAAACGACCGTTTAGTCAAAGAAGTACTTGATGTGTTGGACCCCTTCCTAAAACTACATCATTTTTTTTCTCTTAAAACTACGACAATTGGTCTTGTTTAAGAAACAAGATTTGTCATTTATTTTGAGGCAATTCGAGGCATTTTTAAGGTAGTTCGAACATATTTACAATCAAGCCTTGAATCAACAAGTGTAGACGACGGTCCAACTTTCACCACAGAAACAACATAGCAAACCTCTGGTGCTCAAAAAATTCCGACAAGACAGTACCACGTTCATACAAAATTGCAACGATTACTCATAAATGTAAGCAGAAGTTCGACTGATGCAAGTGATGCAACGCAGGCAGGGCAGCATTAGGTACTTAAGCTGTAAGGTTGGCTTTTAAAACATCTCAAGCTCTGAACATTCTTAAGCGGAGGTGGCAGCAGCAGCCTTAGCAGCCGAAGATAGCTTGGACCTCCTCTTGGCCAAGCTCTCACTGCGGCGCTCCCTCTGCTCCTTGAGCCTCTGGGCGAGCAGCTTCTGGTACTCAGCAGCCTCAGACTTCTTCTTGGCAATCCTCTTCTTCTTGTCAGCGATTCTAGCACGCTTCCTCTGGAGGGTCAAGGGGGTCACAAGCCGCTGGATCTTGGGAGCCTTGCTCACCTTCTTGCCTGCATGGGAAGCAATCAGGCTAACATGTTAATTAATAGGACAACTTCAACAAACAATGGAAATGAAAAGGAAATTCCAGTGTGAGGTGCCGCAACCAAGGAAATTCACTACAAGAGCTGTGTAAACAACCTAGTCGAAGCATGCACACACTTTGGTCGCAATAAACAAGGTGTTTTGGCTTATTTCGAGGGCAGCAGGAAATTCCAGTGTGAGGTGCAGCAACATCTTTATGGAATCAAAGAAACAAGGTAGCACAGCAGCTTGACACAAGAAGCTTACCGTTCTTGGTAGTGAAGGTCCTGCGGTATGTGTTCACATACTTGCGGACATCATCATCCTTGGAAAGGTTGAACAGCTTCCTAATCTTGGAGGCCCTCTTGGGTCCCCTCATCCTGGGCTTCTCAGTGTCAGTCAAACCAGGAAGATCATTGTCACCCTTCTTGACAATCACCAAGTTGATAACAGATAAATCTTGGCTGACAATGCAACCACGGACAGACTTCCTCCTGCGCTCACCATCACGTCTTCCATAGCCACGGAAGCACGGAGTGCCTACAGAATTTTAGCAAATGTCTAGGGTTCAAAAATTTGGCAAAAGAGTAGGATAGTATGGAGATTGGAGGTCTCATTACCCCTGTGAAGCAGAAGGCGAACACGGCCAGAAGTCAGCACTCCTTGCTTCATCGGGAAACCTTGCTTGTCACATCCGCCCATGATCTTGAAGACATAGCCCTTGAACTCCTACAATACAAAGCAGTAGCACAATTAATATTTGAGCATGAAGTCAGTGGTAGTAAGAATAAAGAAATATGATATCAAAAGATTTACCTCACCCAGAGCATCACCGCTGACCTCCTGAGAGATCCTTTTGTCAAAAAAGGCACGCCTGTTGTATAATAATGAGGTAATAGCTATCAGAACAAAATATAATAGACCAGTAAGCAACAGCAAGTCTGTATATATGCACCATATGTATTACTAAAAAGGGTTTTCCATTGATTCACAAGGTACAGAAGAAAGCGATAGCACTTTTAATTAATAGTGCAAACATGGTTTACTGTGGTTTTGGATTTTTTGAAAGGTATGATTTCAAGAATTAACAAACTTTAGCCCTGATTGCAAAATTGTGATTACTTAGTTCCACTCTTAAATTTCACTCTAGAAACATTAATCTCGATGCACATGTAGTAGTAACTTTTACACTTAATATCAACATTTTCCCACACAGCAACAAATAGTTCAGACAATGGATCGGTATAATTAATTAAATGCAGCTGAATTAGGCAGAAATTCACTACAAATAAAGAAATTGCTTTATCTTCATGCCGCATCAAATATCACAGTAATTCAGAAACAACAAATCATGCATTTTAACTAGATTTAACCACCCTGGATGTGATGCGGTAGATCCTAACTAGTTCTAGCATTATCATTTTAATCAGTAGCCATCTAAAAACATCTTAGAAAAGGAGTTCATAAACTATTATCGCCTATAAGCATACAATCAAAATATAGCCGGCCCACAAATCCAACAAATCATGCATTTTAACTAGATTTAAACACCCTGAATGTAAAGTAAGATGCGGTAGGTCCTAACGAGTTCTAGTGTTATCATTTTAATCAGTAGCCATCTAAACAACAACTTAGAAAAGGAGTTCATAAGCTATTATCGCCTATAAGCGTACAAGATAACCAGGTAATACGGCGAGAATACGTAAAAACAGAGACTCCTAGCTAAGCCACGAGAACTTTATCTATCAAACTAAGCGGTCATTCTGATGGAATAGAAGTGTGGTTCCTAGAAAAATCTGCTGAAATCAAATCCGCGCATAGGTCGTGGAACTCAATCCGCCAATAGCCTCAACAACAGGAACATACCTGCTCGATTTAAGAAACACACTGCGCCAATGGATCTAACAGACAAGAAAACAGAAGAGGAAATGGAGGGCGCGAGTACTCACAGCTTCTGGTCGTCATCGATCTCGAGCTTCTTCTGGCACCCGGTGGTCGGGTTCGCGATGTTGAACTGCAACCAACGGAGAAACACGCGCACACAGATCAGACACTAGACAAAATCCACATGGTGATACATACTGCGGTACGGCGACGATGTGTTTGGGTACCTTCATGGCGGCGTTGGGGCGCGAGCTCGCGGACGGCGAGGAGCTCAAGCGCTGGGAGCGGCGGCGGCGGCGCGAGGGCTAGGGTTTTGACGAGAGGGCATCGCGTAGAGATTGGTACAGGTTATATAGGGTGGGCGGAAGCTAAGCTGGAATGGGCGCCGCGGGGCGTGGGTGAGACGCTCGATCTGGACCGTTCGTCGCTGCCTGCGCGGTTGGATTCCATTAGCGGGCCGAGAGGAGAAATGAGGCCCCGGACGACTTGTACCACCGTGTTCGGACCAGTTTCTTGGCCCATATAGGCCTGCTCTCCTGTGTTTGGTTAACTTCACCGCGGTCTAGCAGCCTGCGAACATACTACCATAACAGCCCAATACAGCATTCAAAGGCCCACCGAATCGGTTGACAAATTAAATTTTCGCGGCAAGGACATGACGTGCACACGCACGCACGTCCCTCCCTCCCGCCGCGCCACGCCACGAAGGACGCAGCCTCGCTGGCTCGATGCCCTTCCATGCTTCTCCTCCAACCACCCGGCAATCCAAGTCAACAAGCAAACAGGCCATTCAATCCCCGGACCTCGATCGAGCGAAAAAAAGAAATAATGCACTCGCCACCACACCAATCCCACCGGCCACCGGCGGCGAGGCTGACACGCCGCAACGCCATTCGTCAGTCGGCGTACGTGGCGCGGCCGGCCGGCCCGGCGCCGGCGCAACACGACTCGATTTGTTCTAATCCGACGGAGGATTCCTGTGTGGAGGAGGGGGATGCCTTGGGAGCTACGGAGGAGGTTGCGGAAGTGGATGAAGGTGGAGCCGGGACCGCAATGCCGGAGTCGTCGGCTTCGAGAGCGGCCGCGGTGGTGGTGAAGAGGAGAATCTCGAATTGGTGGAAGCTGGAGCTCGTCGGGGCCGGGTCCTTTGGTAGGGTGTACAAGGCGGTGAGCGAGTAAGTTTATCTCGTTCAGTGTGGCTTGCCCTTGAACTGTTTGACGCAATTCTTCATTGTACTTCTTCTGTGTGGCCGTTTGCTCTCTCATCTCAGATTAGACAATAATCTGGGAATCTAATCGGCAACAAGTCAGCTATAGCAGGTAGTTATGACAAGTGTCGGCAGATAAAGTACCACTTCTTTACCATTAGAACTACTTTACTTTTGTCAGGGATGGATTTGTCTTTGCTGTCAAAGAAGCATCGTTGATTGGTCCAGAAAGCTACGCAAAGCAAAGCGCGAGTCGACTCGAGCAGGTAGTTTTGTTTTAAGCTACGCAAAACGGATTGCTTTCTTAATTAGCATCTAGTAGCAGGCAATTTTGTTTTCAAGTCATCTGCTAGCAGGTCATTTATTTTCTTAGTTAATCTTCTTAGCATCTGGTAACAGGTCAATTCGATTCATTTTATGCTTTAGAACCTACTGCTAGTAAATAGTATTTCGGTGGAAAAAACATGCTAAACATGATGCACCAACTGCAAATTTCGTCAGGGTCATCTAGGAATACAGCTATTTGATGATGATGTGTGCCACTCTTTGTTTCTGTCTTACTTCTAAGAGCGAATTTAAACAAAATGTTGATAAAATCTTTCATCTGTCCAACGCTAAAGCATAGGTTTACGAGACGTTCCAATCTCACGGCGGACTGTTCGCTATGTGAGGGTAGGGCAGGTCGAGTTTTTTTCCGCTGCCGCGGGTCCACCGTGCTACGACCTCCCCCACGACTAGGCCTGTTCAACGGGTACCCGTTCAACCCGCAAAGCCAGAGGCTTTTGCCTGCGCCATGCCATGCCCTCACCGGCAAAATGAATTCTACAACGTCTTGTATGTGTGGTGTTAATCGCGTCCGTTTGTGGTGGGTACGTTGAGTAAGGGTCCGTTTGGATCCCCCAGCTAATTTTTACCTCCCATCACATCGGATGTTCGGATGCTAATTAAAAATATTAAATATAGTCTAATTATAAAACAAATTACACAGATGAGAACTAAATGGCGAGACGAATCTATTAAGCCTAATTAATCCATGATTAGCAAATGCGATGCTACAGTAACTAGTCGTTAATTATGCATTAATTAGGCTTAATAAATTCATCTCACCATTTAGTCATCGTCTATGTAATTAGTTTTTTAATTAAACCATATTTAATACTTCTAACTAGCGTCCGGACCTCCGATGTGACATGTGCTAAATTTTAGCCACTGGATCCAAACACTCTCTAACTTGCTTCGTATGGATCCATGCCAATCTGTCTTTTGCAGATGTATTCCATTATATTTTTGCTGTGTTTAGATTCGCTGAAATTGGGACTGAAATGCACTGTAGCGCTGAAAAATACACTGTAGCACTTTTCGTTTGTTTGTGGTAAATATTGTCCTACTATGGCCTAACTAGGCTCAAAAGATTCGTCTCGCAAAGTACATCTAAACTGTGCAATTAATTTTTTATTTCATCTACATTTAGTACTCCATACATGTGCCGACATTTTGATGGAATGGAAAATCTTCTTTTTTAATAGTGGAATTTAGAAAAAAAATTTGGATCTAAAGAGTGCCTTTATTTTCTTTCGCCCGTATTCAGCACCTGCAGCGCAGCACTGACACAGTTGGATAAGACATAAAGCTATGCCTCCTGCTCTGTACTGGACAAGAGTGGGTGCATGCACGTACAATATACAGTGCTATTGACCGTTCGAGAAAGGCTAGGTGTACAGGACAATTAATACAGCTAGAACTGTACCACAATATGAATATGACCTGTACTATAATATAAACACTATTTTTTTATTCGTTCACACTACTTTCTCTATGTGTTCACACTGTTTTCTTATATTTTTGGCCAAGACCTTGTAGTCCTGTGGATGACAAGCACTATGGCATGAGCGAGGTCACGAGTTCGAATCTCCCGGTGGATGAATTTTCGGCTGTCGTAATAAAAATCCTCCTCGCTACCAAAGCTAGGATTCGAAGGGTTTTTGCGTGACCTATTTAAGGTTGAATTTTCTCTTAATGAAATACCTTGGGGTGTCCTCCCCACGGGTCGCTTTTTTTTCGTTTTTTTATATTTTTGTGTTCTTTCTCCATGCATTCACACTATTTTTCATACTTTTCTATCCTTTCTCCATAAGTATACACTACTTTGTACGTAATTGCTCCTAGGTATAAAGCTAGTCTATGTACACATGGATTATTATGGTCCATTTATTGTTAATATTTGTTTTTGTGTATATATTTAAAACCAATACTGTTGTATATTATAATGTAAATATATAAGGTCATTTATTATAAGTTGTTGTGTATTATAATAGTAAATATTATAAAATTATTTATTATGAGTTGGATTGAATATTGTGATTTTGCTAGTATAGTTACTTTTAATTGTACATGATAGTACATGTATAAATATTTTTCGGGCAGCTCCTTTCCTACCTCCATAAATAAATTTGAATAAATAAATATATTCATTTGTACATTAAAAATTAATTATAATAAATGAAAAACTCTATATGCTGATATGAAAAAACGTCAAAGGAAAATCCTCTATGCAACACGAATACATATTGTATTGGACATATATAAATTTGTGGATAGAACATTTGCCATAAAAACCCTATATGCTGGTATGTTTATTTTTTGAACAAAGAATATTGGATATTAAAAAACTAAAACTAGTAGGCACCACTTGATAATTTTATTGAATAAATATAGTGATCCAAGTGGACATGTCGAGGGGCCTAGACATGCATTATGGTTAAGATACTTTCTATATTGTTATTTGTAGTACAAATATGCTAGGTAATATAACATGGATTATGAAAATATTAACTGTTGGAAGGGAGAGTTGAGTGAAATGAGAGAGAAATAGATTCCATTTGGACATGACATAAAACAACAAGTGCACAGTGTCCACATTAATTTTTCCATAGTTTCTACTTGCAAAGAGAGAGAATGTTTTTCCAAGCATTTCTATTTTCTTGCACGTGACCCTATGCACTTGTTTTTTTTTTACCCCCGTCCATGAACGATCTTCATATTTGTAGATGGCACCAAGACCAAAGTGAAATGAGCACCAACTTATATTTTAATGAGGAGACATGCACACAGTGGCTAAATATGAGGAGGTGCATTAATAAGTTTTTGTGCAAATACGTAGATCATTTTTGTACATCTTCTCTCCCCCTAAATATGTAGATTATTTGCAAATATGATCATTTTTGTATATCTGTGTACAACTTATATATCTTATATTTTATTTACTCTGCCCTATTAGATACTCCCTCCGTCCACAAAAGAATGAAATCCTAACTTTGTCCTAAGTCAAACTTTCGTAACTTTGACCAAATTTATATCAAAATATATTAAAAGTTATGCTACCAAATTAGTATCATTAGATTCGTGTTGAAATATATTTTTATATCATACATAATTGATATAATAAATGTTATTACATTTCTATATAAATTTGGTCAAACTTGCGATAGTTTGACTTAGGACAAACTCAGAATTTCATTCTTTTGTGGACGGAGGGAGTACATGATAGTACATGTATAAATATTTTCCTAGCTACTCCTTTTCTACTTTCATAAATAAATTTGAATAAATAAATATATTCATTTTGTGTTAAGGTTTGTGGTTTATTGTAAAGAGTGTATTTATTTGTGTAGGATTCGTCAATATACACCTAATTGTATTTATTTTCTCATATGGTATATATAAGTACCATGTTAGAGAAGACAAACTAATCATGCATTATTTGGTATATTATCGCAAACTTTTGGTACATCGTACACGCGAGAACCTTACGGTACATCTGAGTACCCATACATTAATTGGTTTAGGTTTTATGTTTTAAAGTTTATGGTTTAGGGTTTTATGGTCTAGAGTTTACGATTTAGAATTTTATCGTTTTGGGATTTAGGGTTTAAGGGTTTAGGGTTTGGGTTTTAGGGTTATGATTTAGGGTTTAGGGATTAGGGTTTAGGATTTTAGGGTTTAGTGTTTAGGGTTTAAGGTTTTAGGGTATATGTTCATGGTTCTAGGGTTTAGAATTTTAGGGTTTAGGGTTTTAGGAGGCTTAGGGTTTATGGAATAGGGATTAGGGTTAGGATTAGGGTTTAGGGCTTTAGGGTTTAGGGTTTCGGGTCTAGTTTTTAGGATTTTAGGGTTTAGGGTTCACCGTTTTTAGGGTTTAGGATTTTAGGCTTTGGGGTTTACGGTTTTTGAGTTTTGTATTCAGGTTTGCGGTTTAGTGTAAGTGAACTTATTTGTGTAGGATTCGTTGTATACACCTAATTTTATTTATTTTTTCATGTGGCACATGTAAGTACCATGTTAGAGAAAACAAACTACTCATGCACTATTTGGTATATTATCGCAACCTTTTGGTACACCGTACATGCGAGAACATTACGGTACATCTGAGTACCCATATATTAATTGGTTTAGTGTTTATGTCGTAAAGTTTATGGTTTAGGGCTTAGGGATTAGGGTTTATGGTTTAGGGTTTTAGGGTTTAGGGTTAGGATTTAGGGTTTATGCTTAGATTTTAGGGTTTTGGGGTTTAGAGTTTAGAGTATAAGGTTTTAGGTTTGCAAATTATGGTTTAGGGTTCATGGTTCTAGGGTTTAGGATTTTAGGGTTTAGGGGTCTAGGGGGGTTATGGTTTTTGGATTAGGGATTATGGTTAGGGTTTTAGGGTTTAGAGTTTTAGAGTTTAGGGTTTATGGTTCATGGTTTTTAGGGTTTAGGATTTTAGGCTTTGGGGTTTCGGTTTTTGAGTTTTGTATTAAGGTTTGCGGTTTATTATAAAGAGTGAATTTATTTGTGTAGGATTCGTGTATATACACCTAATTGTATTTATTTTCTCATATGGTACATATAAGTACCATGTTACAGAAGACAAACTACTCATGCACTATTTGGTATATTACGCAACCTTTTGGTACACCGTACACGCGAGAACCTTATGGTACATCTGAGTACCCATATATTTGTGGCAGAACCGTCCAAGTTAACCTAGAGTTAGTATAAACATACTAACTTATGTTAACTCTGGCAGTTCCTCAGAATTTTAAATTCTGATAAGCCTTCCCATCTGGATCGAGCTTATGGGGCGACCCTCGAAGGAATCCACAGATTACAATATGATACAAGATATACATCTTTATTCCAAAGGGAACTTAAAGTTATTACAAACCCTGTTTCAAATAATTATACATAAAAAGAGTAGAACTTTTTGAAACTAGAAAAAGTCTGTTCTACTCTTAGTATTTGACAAGAATGTTCTGCAAAAGAACCTTGCATCGTGCCCAATGACGCAAGATTTACTGAAGAGCGGACGAAGCAGGATCAAGCTTGAAGAGGAGATATTCAGCACCTGAAGAAAAACATAAGAGAAGAAGCCTGAGTACTAATTACTCTGCAAGACTTACCCGACAACTGGGTCTAAACCCAACTTCTAACCTGTAGTTGACTTGGTTAGGTCCACTCACACTGCAGCAGGCCTAAAATTGAATCCTTAGCTTTTAGGGTGCTACTTCTTTTAGTTGTTTTGTAATACCCCGAGTTTTATCTACCTCAAAATGCACCTCTAAATGCACCCGGTTTTCAAATGGTTTGCAAAACTCTCCCTCAAATCTCCACAGTTCGATCTCTAAAATCAAATTCACAAATATGAAAAACCTTTTCTACCTTCCCGGGCCGAAATTTCCTTCTCCTTCCCCTTCCCTCTCTCTTTCAGCCCGGCCCAGCGCCCCCTTCTCTCCCTGTCAGCCTGGCCCAGCGCCCCCTTCCCTCTCTCTGTCAGCCCGGCCCAGCGCCCCCTCCCTCTCTCTTTCAGCCCGGCCCAGCGCCCCCATCTCTCTTCCTCCCCTCCCGCATGGGCCGAGCCCAGCCGAAGATCCCAGCTCCCGCTCCTTCTCCGGCCCAACGGCCCACTCGCTCGCACCCGTCCCCTACCTCCAGCGCGCGCCAGCGACGACGCGTGCACGCGCGCGACGCCGTCGTCGCCGCGCCGTCCCCCACCTCTCTGCGCCGCCGTAGCACCTCGGCCAGGCACTCGAGCGCCGCCGCAGCACCTCGGCCAGGCACTTGAGCGCCCCTAGTCACCGCCCTAGCCCGGCCGCGGCACGCAAGCCGCTACCCCTCCCACGGGAGTGTCCGGTCCCCGCCGGCTCGGCACGCCATGCCGGCGCGCCACGGCGCCGCGTCGGCCCTCCTCCTCCCACTCGCACGCGCACACTGCCACACTCACGCACGCGGACGCGCCCACTTCACCCGAGCGCGCCACGCCTCCCCTCCCCTGCTCCGGGACCCGCCGGACGACATCGGCCCGCCTCGACGCCGCCGCGTCGCCACCTATAAAAGGGGCAAGCCCCCGCGCCGGCTCTTCCTCCCGCTCACCCCGACGCACGCACCCACCACCTCCACCCTCGGCAAGCGCCTCAGCGCGAACGCCCCGTCCACCCCGTCCCGGTGCCCGCCTTTGCCGACCGCCTCCCTCTCCGATTCCGGAGCTCCGAGCTACCCCGAAGCCCCATTAGGTGAGCACCGCGTCCCTGGTAAGGACGCGCACTTTTCCCCTCTCTCTCTCGGCCCGGCCCCGCCCCGGCCTCGCCGGAGCGCCGCCGCGCCTTGACCCTCCACCTCGGCGCTCGCCGTTGAGCTCCCACACCGCGCCATCCACGTCCACGTCTACATCAACCTTCTCAGCTTGGATCCGCCTCGCTCCTGGGACGGTCCCCGGCGACGGAACCGGATCACCGGCGGCAAGCCGCCGGTGAACCGCTCCGCCCCCGGCGACCGGCTCAACCAAGACCCGGACCGGCTCGGGCCGGACGGCCGTCACCGTCGCCCCCTGTCGCCGTAAGACTGACAGGTGGGGCCGGGTGGACGCCGTTCGCCCGCCGTCCCTCCCCTCCGCGCGGCCAGTGGGCCGGCCTGCTAAGGCCCACGGGCGCGGTGAGGGGATGGGCCGAGCCGTTTCGGAGGAAGGGGTTGGGCTGCGCGCGCTATTTCGGCCCGCGTGGTTTTTTCCCTTTTCCAAATGATTTTTGAATATTCCAGAAATTGAAATGTGTATATCTCAGTCATTTTAACTCCGAATCAAGTGATTCTTCCACCTAAATTCATCTAAAATCACCCTCTACCCATCCACATAATTTCCACTCTGTTTTGAATATGTATGCATGTATGTTTACTTGTGTGTTTGTTTTTGCGGTAGACGAAACGCCCGAGAACCCGCCGGAACCGGAAGTGACTGCTGTCGACACCGAGCCCGAGGAAGCAACTCCCGAGCTTCGCTGTGACGAAGAGCTTGACGACGGCAAGTCCACTGAATTTCCCCGTGCTTGATGCATAAAAATACCTAATTTTCGTCAATACAACCCCGGCCCAGGTTCATAACACAAAAACCCTGCATGTTTTGCTAGCTAAGGACTACCCCAATAAAGTAGCCTCCTAAGCCATAATAGAAGTAGCGCGCATAGGTGGGATCGCTCATATGCTATACCATTTATAATTCCTCGCTTGGAAAATGAATTATGGATGGGCGGAAAAGAAAAGGAAAGTGTTTTGGTGTAAAACATGGGGAAAGACCCCGGCAGACGACTTCGGTTGTTGAAGCCACATTTGGGGGTAGAAACCCTGGGGTGACGTGATCACGGAAGCCCCGGAGTCCGGCCCTTGTTGCGAGGGTCGGGCAGGTGATAGCTCAGTTGATGAGCGAATGTGGGAGCTCTACCCTTAAGGACCGAGTTTACGTCTCATCTCACCTAACCCGCTTGTGCAACCACTCGAGGTTGTATGCGGCAACCCGTGGTCGGACCCCGCAAGGACCAACCGGACGTAGACCGGTGTGCTGGGATGCATGAGAGATTGGGAAATGGGCGCGGTTGCATGGCTGCGGTCAGGGGTCAACAGTCGCGTGGCTGCGGGTCTGAGCGACAGGTGGTCCCGCGTCTCTCATGGTTGAAGTCTGGGGAAGCCTTGCACGGGAATGGCCTAGATAGGATTGATATGATATGGTCGCTCCTATCATGATATCCGAACTTGTGGGTAAAGTGCACATCTCTGATCAGAGTTTAAAATCTATCCGGATAGTCCAGTGTCCATTGTTATGGACGGGGTTACGGTTTGGTCTCGGAAACTAGCTTCTTACAAAATGTGGGATGGGAAGGGTTAAAAGGAATGGTTTTGAGGCAGCTGCGGTTGCCGAGGAGGAGTGTGTGAAAAATGTGGTGGCCGGTGAGCCACGAGCCGCCCGGACCGGCCAGTCCGACGGCAAGTATTTGTTCTGGGGGAATAAAACCGTTTTACTAAACTAAAAACATTCCAACTAGTTATCCCATGCATGCGCAACTCTTATCATGGCAAACACCCTAAGCTACAGATATTCCCTTGCATGTACTAATAGGTCTCTACCCGTCCCTCCGCGAGGAGTGAGGTGGGCTTGCGGAGTACGAAGTACTCACCCTTGCTTTGTTGTCGTTTTTCAGAGGACTTCGACGCGTTCGCTGAAGCGTTCTTCGGCTAGGTCGTGCTCTTATCCCCAACCGCCTGTGGAGTTGGGTCGAATAAAAGATGCTCGTTTTATTTACCGCTTCCGCTGATTTATGTAATGTTGTGTTGTAATCGCTAAGTCAGACTCTTTACTTCTTTGAATAAATGTGTAGCTAGCCTCCTGGGACTAGCTTTTGTATCACATTTAGCTTCCGAGAAATCGGGGGCACTTCATGTTTCCTATGGACTAAGTTGTACCTAATCTAAGAGCAAACAGGAGCAAACACTTTGCAAAAACATTCATTATCGAAAGCATTATTGTTCTTTACTACAATGTTGGTGATGTTTCAGCTCTTACACCTGGTAAGCCCAGCGATTCGAATCGATTTTATCTCTCGAGAGGAATACTCAGTCACCAGTCATATGCGTGTATACCAATACCGCATATGACAATCCTTGCATAACTTGGCACGTAGTTTGAACCGTTCTCACCGAGCCTGGGTATATGATTCAACGACACCCGCAGTTGGTCTCACCACACTTCAAATCTAGGTTCAAGGTATGAAAGGCTTATCGGAGCCCGTTAAGGACGATAAGTGAAAGAGGCGCGTTCGAAAGCCGAAAACATGGCCAAGACATCGGACGGCCTTATATGACATAGGCAGGGTGAGGATCCCAACATGTTCGTTCCAATAAGGTTTCCAGAGTATTAATACTAAAAACATAACTGATCCTGCCAGATGCCTCCAGTTCATATCTCAGGAAAACTTTATTGTCTAGATTCATTTCTTTTAAAAGAGAGCGTACTCTAAATTAAGCTTGGCTAAGCAATTCTAACCTATTACAAAATAGGATTAAATGCTGGATTCAGGGTTATTATGCACTAGGGTTTCAATCAAATCCTAACTCTAATGCACAAACACAACCCATTGATTAAGACTCAAAACAAAAAGAGATGCACCGGTGACAAGAGATGATTCCAAAACTCCGGCTTCAGGGGCTTCTGGACTAACAATATTAGAAGATTCTTCGGCAGAGGGTGAAGGGGTTACCGTACCTAGATAAAAGAATGACATGCATAAGTTTTAAGGATGAGGATGATCAACCTGTGGTAAAAACAAGGATAAAACTTCCTAAAAAGAAAAGATGGGGCATTAAAATATTTTCAAGCCTTTAAATAAATTTTCTGAGATTTAAAATAATTTTCCAAAGTTTTTAATAATTTTCAAAACATTAAAAGAGTTGGAAAAGAATAAATAAATAGATTAAAGATTTTTAAAGATTTGAAAATGGATTCTTAAATTTAAACTAAAAGAAATAATCTTTATTAAAAATAAAATTTAAATCAAAGGTTAGAATGGAAAAGGAAAAAGAAAAACAGATATATTTGAAAAAGGAAAAACAGCCCAAAGGCCTAAAAAAAATTTTCTGAAAAAGTTCATTTTACATCCTTGGAAATTCGGCTATATTCTCTTTCTCCCTATTCGGCCTATTCGGCCCGTCCCAAGGCGCGGCCTGGCCAGACTTTCGGCCTAGCCAGGGGCCTTGCCCGGCCAGCGCCGGGGGCGCACGGAGCGTGCGACGCGCGCGTGCACTGCGTGCATCAGAAGCATAAGAAGAGGAGCCCGCGGCGGCGCCGGCGGCCATCCCGCGCGGCGAAGCTCAAGGCTCACGCCGGCGGCGACCAAACGCACGGCGGCGTTTCCTTCCCCTTCCTCCCTCTCCTCCTTACCTTACCTTCCCTTCCCTTCTATTCTTCTTTCTCCTTCACTCTCTGCTCACGGTGGCCGCGCTGGGTATGCGCAGTGCGCGCGGCGGAGAAGGCCGTTTCCGACGGCGTGGAGACGGGTCGGCGGCGGAGGTTACCCGCGTCGAGTGCACACGGGGCTGCCGCATCAGAAGTATAAGAAGAGGAGCCCGATTAGGGCTTGTGCGCATGGGGAAAGGAGGCGCGGTGGCGGCAATGGCCGCCGACGCCATGGGAGGGGCCGAGCTCGATTGAGCTCATGCCGGCCTCAATCCTCGACGAGGCTAGGCCTAGGAGGAAGAGGCGAGCGAGGCGAAGAGGTCCCTACCCTCAGTTGGCTAGGGGAGGCGGCGTAGGCGGCTGTCGACGGTGAGGTGCGCGGCGGCGGCGAGGAGAGCGGTGCGGGAGCAAGGTGGAGGTGATGGGGTATATCGAGGGGGTGGCTTGGGTTGAGGTGGAGAAGGAGGTGCTCGGCGGGGGTTTTTATAGGGGCCGGAGGCGGTGGAAGGGGGCGGCGGATGAGCTCGGCGGGCGGCGGTGGAGGCCGATCCATTCGCCCGTGGAGGGGAGAAACGAGGGGCGGAGCGGCGGTTACTGGGGGCTGAGGACAGGCGGCGCGACGGGGTGGCGCCAGCGCCGGCCCACGGCTTCGGCCGGAGGCGGCCTGTGCGGCGCATGGCGGAGGACGGCGGCGAGGCAGAGGCAGGGTGAAGCTCCCTTTTGCCTCTCCCCGCGGCGGGATGAGGAAGAAGGCGGGGATGGGCCCCGCTTGTCAGCCCGGCTCTGTGGGCTGAGGGAAATCGGGAAACTGGGCCGGTTTCGGGCCTGGTTCCCCCATTTCCCTTTTCTCTTTTTTTTTTTATTTTGAATGAAATTTTCTATTTTCAACCCCATACACAAGCAAAATTACATTGGGGTCCAATTACAAAATTAGAAGGGTGTAATTTATACTATAACCTTGCACTTTTGTCTTTGGGTAAAATAATATTCTTAAAGGAGTTTCAAATAAGCAAGTTCAAAAGAATTTGAACAAAATTTCAAAAAAATTGAAAAGAGATTATGCATATGATGACATGTTTAATGCACTTAATTAGGGTTTAAGATACGGAGTATCACAATATTAATTGGTTTAGGGATTATGTTTTAAAGTTTATTGTTTAAGGTTTAAGGTTTTGGGGTTTAAGGCTTAGGGTTTAGGGTTTAAGGGTTAAGGATTTGTGGTTTAGGGTTTATGGATTTAGGGTTTTAGGTTATGGTTTAGGGTTAGGGTATAGGGTTTAGTGTTAGGGTTTTATGGTGTATGGTTTTGGGTTCATTTAGGGTTTATTGTTTAGAATGTATTTAGTTGCGTAGAATTTATCTATATACACCAACTTGTATTATTTTTCACTTAAGGTACGCATTAGTACCATGTTTAAAAAGACAAATAAATCGTGCAACATTTGGGATACTTATCATAACTTTTTCCGCATATTGTACACGCAAAAATCTTATGGTACATATGAGTTCCTATATATCACTGTTTACAGATTATGGTAAGGGGTTTTAGTGTTTTGGTCCGACGTTTAGATTTTCTGATTAGGTTTGAAGTTTAGAGTTTGTGCACAATTATCATAACCTTGTTGGTAAATATATAAATAACTAGTACACAATTAGATTTAATTATCATAATCTTTTATGGTTTAGAGTACAGCTAAGACCCACCGTCTAGAAATAATCAAATTTATCAATGTTTCAAGCACCATCGTTTTGTTGTTTTTAATACTATGGTATACAATCTTTAAGCATTGTCGAAATGACCAATCTATACACATGAGATAATGAAAAATACATAGAACATACAACGTTAACAAATGGAGAATGGTTATTTCAAGATTCTATGGGTACTAAATCTGAAAAAATTTTATGGATACATATCATGTACATTCACGTATAAAAACTAAAACCAAAACCAAAACATACACCTTAACTGCATTTGTACACATAAAATCTGCACATAGAAATTCAGCTTTGTGCATGTGAATGAGCCTCGGAACTTAAAATCTACACATAGAAATTCTGTTCATTGACCCAACTGTTGCAAACTCGGCCGAAGCCATCCACCTTGAGCACCATCTGAAGCTTGAATGTTCGCTTCTCTTCCAGAGCTCGTCGAGCGTAGACCTGCCACAGCTAAGTCAAGTTGAGAGCTATCTTTCAAACAAAATAAATAAATAATGGAGGTGAATTCAAAAAATAATAATTTACTAACTAATCATCGTGCTAATGAATTCAATATTACACTAAAACAACTACTTTTTGTTGCAGCATTCAGAATAAACTTGTATTTAATTAATTAGCATGTAGGAATGATAAATGTTCAGGTCTCATTACTAAATTATACAGGAAAGGCAATCAATGTAGGTATACACACATCAGTCCAGCACGTTAATGGGTCCACATGAGCGCGCACATACATCAGTTCAGCATATCCATTGAAGTCAGTTCAATATTACATTGACACATCTTTTTGCTAGTATTCAGAATAAAAATCAGTTAAATTAAAGGAATAGCTTCTGTTAATATCATTGGCACTTGGCAGTACGGTATAGGATTTAACCAGAAAAATCCAAAACATTGCATCAGCAGAAAATCAATCCTGTTGTTTACATATTATTTTTACACGGATATGCATGTTATGATTAGTACAGCTAGAATTGTACCACAATATAAACACGAATTCTCTACATGTTTTGTTTGCCTCATTTAGTCTAACATGTCAAATGGTTTATTTCCCTAACCATTCCCCTTTGATACATTTTGATGTCTAACATGTTGACTAGCATGTATATTACACTCGGTTACAGACTGTACTAGCTAGGGACATCTGTGTCCAACATTTGATACATGAATGCTCTATCTGCTCATAGTTATTTAGAAATTTTTCATGTTATTTAGCAAATAATAAAATAAATAAAACCAAATTATCCATTGCCCAGCTCTGAGCTCCCCTCCCGCCTCCCGCGGCCCCGCCTCCGACTCCGTCTCCCACCTCCAGTCCTCCACCCTCCGCGCCGACGCCTCAGGTGACTGGCCAGGCGGTCACCGCCGACCAGTTGCCGCGTTCCCGGATCCTCAAGCACGCAGCCACGCGGACCCGAGAACCCGCGCGCGCGTATTAATAACGGCCACCTCCCTCCCTCCCTCCCCCGCCCTGAAGCGCACGCGCCTAACGACTAGCACAGATTCCGTTCCACGGCCTTCCCCTCCACCGCGCCGCGCCCCCCAGATCTCGCACGCCTCGTCGCCTCCTGCAAGGTACGCGGATCCCGCCACCATTTTTTCTCCTAATGCTTATGGTGTTCGATCGTCTCCGTCCATGGACCATGGATCGCTGCTTCGGGGGTGAAAGCCAACGCCGCCGCCAGCCCCTCCCCGCCCTGTCCCCGACGGCCGCCGTAAGCGGCGGCGGCGGCGGCCCAAGCCGACCGCCCCGCGACCCCTCCCTCTCGCGCCTCTTCTCCTCCACCCCCTTTCCTCCTTCCTCCCCTTGGTCAGCGTCGTGTGAAGCTCCGGCGGTGGCTGCGGCCAGATCCGGGGCCCTCAACTCGGGATCCACGGTCACCGGCCATCGGCTCATCCATGGATCTCGTCGATCCACCTCCAGCCATGGCTGCTCCGGCAACGGCTCTGGTGCTCTTGATTTGTGTGATCTTGTCGCCTTGTGACGCGGGCTATTGGCGGGAGATTGTGAAAATAATAATACAAAACGAACTTGTGCCACGAGATCAGGGGAGTTTGAATTGGGTTACGAGCATTGTCTGATTCGACCTAGGACGCCTTCTGCATGGAGGTGCCTACAATAAGCAGATATTATTTAATCGTTCAGTTCATAAAAAAGGTGTCCTCTTTGCAGACCAAGAGTGTAGAGTCATCAATAGAATGCTGTGGAATGGGTTGTGCTTGAATCTCATTGCCGCGTCAATGTTTGAGCTGCCTGGCTTCTAATGCTGCAAATACGAGGCAATCGATAGAAGCTGGCCTGGCCTTACAACCTAGTCGATATTTTCTGTCCCAGTCATGTAACATTGTGTTTCTCAGCGGATGAAAGTAGTTCCTAACTTGCTTTGCCCTTTTTATGTTATGATTTTTTTTTTTTTTTTTTGCATCTGATATGTGCAAATTGGCTTTTATTAGCCATGCCCCTGGCTGGCCGGCTCCTGAATCCAAGCGCGTCCCTTTTCCCTCGCCTCCCACCCCAGGTCGCGCTCCCTCGCTCCCTCCCCATATCCGCCGGCCGGGGTCTCGCCTCTCGCGTCGTCCGCCCGCCCGCCATGCGCGCACTAGAGCACGGCACCATGCGCGCCCAGTACGCCCTGCAGCCGGCGCTGGCCGGCGGCTTCTGCTACAAGGATGCCCTCACCAAGTCCATCATATTCCTCGAGGCACAGCGCTCAGGGAAGCTGCCGCCCAACAACCGCGTCCCGTGGCGCGGCGACTCCGCGCTCGACGACGGCCAGCTCGCCCATGTATGCCCATCAGCTTTCTGCTAGCGCGCGCACCGTCATTGTTCTGATCGATCTCTTCTGTCTCGCTTGAGTGCTCCGATCCTTCTCAATTTTCTTAATAATAATTAATGGATTCAGATACTGCTAGGAAACTGATCGAAATATGATTGAATTGATCGCATGCTGCCCAACGGGCAGATCAAAAGCACGCGCGTGAACGTCAAGCTGAATGCAATATGCAGGTGGATCTGACGGGTGGATACTACGACGCCGGCGACAACGTCAAGTACGGGCTCCCGCTCGCGTTCACGGTGACGACGCTGGCGTGGACGGCGCTGGCGTTCAAGCCGGAGCTGGAGTCGGCCAAGGAGCTGGAGCACGTGCACGAGGCCCTCAAGTGGGGCACCGCTGGCGTGGACGGCGCTGGCGTTCAAGCCGGAGCTGGAGTCGGCCAAGGAGCTGGAGCACGTGCACGAGGCCCTCAAGTGGGGCACCGACTACCTGCTCAAATGCGCCGCCAGGAAGAACAAGCTGTGGGTGCAGGTGAGACGCTGGATATATATGTGTCTGACGAAATCTAGTCTACCTATATATATCCTCGTTCCTCGATCGTGTTTTGCTAACGTACGTGTCTGGCGATCGATGGATGGGACGATCGATCAGGTCGGTGACCCCAACCTGGACCACCAGTGCTGGGTGCGGCCGGAGAACATGAAGTCGCCGCGGACGCTGTACGAGATCGACGAGAAGACGCCGGGCACGGAGATCGCCGCCGAGACCGCGGCCGCCTTCGCCGCCTCCTCCATGGTGTTCCGCAGAGACAAGAAGTCCTCGCGCGCGCTCCTCAACAAGGCCAAGCTGGTCGGTACTTAGCAATCAGATTTCAGAATCATCGATCTAATTAATAGACTCACTCAAGCTCACGCATCTATCTGATCGAATTGCTAATAACGCATATACATACTGTAATGCAATCCAACCACAACAGCTGTTCCTGTTCGCCAAGAGCCACCAGGGCAGCTACGACGGCGAGTGCCCTTTCTACTGCTCCTACTCCGGCTACAACGTAAGTGCTAGCTAGGTAGCTAGCAGTATAGCACAGTGGGTACACGATCGATGATGGATCTGACGATGAGAATTGCGCGCATGCAGGACGAGCTTCTGTGGGCGGCGACGTGGCTCTACCTGGCGACGAAGCGTCAGGTGTACGCGGACTACATCGCCCACGAGGCCATCTCGTCCAGCGTCGCCGAGTTCAGCTGGGACCTCAAGTACCCCGGCGCGCAGGTCCTCCTGGCCGAGTTCAACATGACGTCCGGCGGCGGCGCGCAGAGCTTCAAGACGCAGGCCGACAACTTCGTGTGCGCCGTGCTCCCCGACACGGCGTTCCACCAGGTGTTCATCACCCCGGGCGGCGTGATCCACCTCTGCGACGGCGCCAACACGCAGTACCTGACGAGCACGTCGCCACATCGTTCCTGTTCCTGGTGTACGCGGACCTGCTGCAGCGCACGGGGCAGGAGGTGGTGTGCGGGAGCCAGGCCGTGCCGCCCGAGCGGCTGCGCGACTTCGCCCGGCAGCAGATGGACTACCTGCTGGGCGCCAACCCGCGGCGCAGCTCCTACCTGGTGGGCTTCGGCGCCAACTCGCCCACGCAGCCGCACCACCGCGGCGCGTCCACGCCCGTGCTGCCCCCCGGCACCGACGTCAACTGCGGCCTCAGCTTCGGCGAGTGGATGGCACCCGACCGCCCCAACCCCAACGAGCTCACCGGCGCCATCATGGGGGGGCCCGACAAGAATGACGGATTCGTGGACAAGCGCGCCAACTCGTCATACACCGAGCCCTGCACCTACATCAACTCCCCCGCCATCGGACCGCTCGCCGCGCTCGCACAACGCGGCGCCACGCTCCACGCCACGCACTGACCGACCCACGATATGATTCCCATCCCATCCGTCCGCCGATCCGTTATATATATATATATATATATATATATATATATATATATATATATATATATATATATATATATATATATATATATATATATATATATATATATATATATATATATATATATATATATATATATATATATATATATATTATATATATATATATACATGCAGTTCTTCGCGATAGCTGTTTCTTAATTACTGATATATAATTATTCGTACCTACTGCTAATTCCGCCTGTACGTTGTTGATTATTATTAGGTGTGCCAATCTCTCCATCTGTAACCTGTATACGCACGTACGTGTTGAAGATTAACAACATTAATGAAGAAGAGAACTTAATTAAACGACTCCGCCATGACTTTGGGTTAGTTACTATAAATCGTGCATCTGAGTGATGTATGATATCCTGCAGCTGAGACTGAACTGGAAAACGGATCCAACATATGCACGCATCCATATCCAGAGTCCAGTGTCCAAGACAAGGACGATAGCTGTACGTACATGCGCGGCCGGCCTACGTCTACGATAGCTGCACACGTGATGCTTTCAGCGTGTGGCGGATCGGATTTTTACTGGTTGACGATGCATGGATGGAGCACGTACGCACGACAACAGTAATGCCCTGGGCGCAAAGGTTGGCGCGAGTTTGTTGGGGTAGGTCTCGGTTGGCTGTTGGGCGGCAGGCGTACTGCGTGGTGCGTACTGCTCGACCCGGCCCGGAACCCGGCTGGCCGTCTGGAGTGTTGGTTCGGCCGTTCGGGGACGTGCAGCTAGCGGTTCGGTGGACCACCGGCCGCCTTTTCCGCATCATGTGGTCAGCCGCGCGTACGCGTACGGTGGTTGCGCGCTACCTCCTGTCTTGCACGGTTACCACATACTGTACTCGGCAGCTTTTCTTAACTGAAAGTCTGAAACAAACTTAATTTGCCACGGGACATAGGACAAGATTTCGTCCTATAGTACTACCACCCACCGTAGCAGTATCTTGTGCAAGAGTTCTATGTATACCAGTCTTGTGCAGTATGAATCTTTTTGTGTAGTTTTTATATGTGTATCACGTGTATGCCTCCGGCCTGGCTCTTTGATCAGACACGAGAAATTACAATTAAGTTCACAACTCGTATAGATGGCTATCCATTCATTTGTCATATCTGTGATGCAGACTCTGATTTAATCCCACCAATTTTTGCAATCCAACTAGTAGAGATCTAAACATCTCACAACTTTCATTGCCCAACAAAACGCATATCTAACTATATCTCTCAATCCAAACACTATGGCCATGCGCCCTCCCTCCTAGCATGCGCCTCCGCTCCATGCATTAGCTAGCGGGCAAGTCATCCCGCTATTGATGCTACATCAACACATCATATTTCCTCCAATGTTTGTTCACTGCTAGGATACAATCCTCCCATGGTGGTGAGGACGATTTAGGCGAGATCGCTGCCGCTTGTGGAGCCTCGGAGGAGGAGGTTGCTCGTGTGCGTGGTGCGGCCGCGGGGCCGTCCGGTGGTGGATGATCTCGTCTAGCGTCTGGAGTGTTGGCGCAGGGTCTGCGTCTCCTATGTTTGTTCCTGTAGCTTGTTGGTCTAGTAGCTCCCTTGCCCAGGATGCCTGGGTTCACTGCTTGCTTCAGCGTCTTAGTTGCACCACTGTTGGTGGTGTTCGCTTGTATCCTAGTGAGCACGGCGCCGTTTGTGGAACTAGCCGTCGGGTTCACCGCTTGCCTTCCTCCTTCGATGGGAGCTGTTTAGGCTTTGCTTTGTGTTGCTTTTGTCTAGGTCCAGATGCTACGTGCGGCTTGCTGCATGGCTGTCAGCGTCTTGTATCCCAGGTCTTGCTTAATAAAGGTGTGTGTGCTTGTTGTTATGGGAGTGACTTATAATCTGTGCTTCTGGAATGTCCGTGGGTTGGGTGATAAGGGCAAGTGCGATAATGTGCTCGCAGAGCTTCTCTCCTCTTCACCTCACCTCGTTCTCCTGCAAGAAACCAAGCTTACAGATCCTGACACTAGGAAAATCAGCTCCTTTCTTCCACGTTCTCTTGATGCTCATCACTTTGTAAATGCTGAGGGTGCCTCGGGCGGCATCCTCACTGCGTGGTCTTCCAAGTTCTTCTCTTGCTTGCAGGTTTCTTCTACTGCGCACTCCCTCACCATTCACCTGCAATCCACTTCCTCTGCCCTCCCCCTGGCTGTCACTAATATCTATGCTCCAGCAACTCCCCCTTTGCGTCTAGAGTTTCTTAGCACCTTGAGAGATTTAGCACCCGCACCCAACATTCCTTGGATCTTGTGTGGGGATTTCAATATGATCAAATATGCACATGAAAAAAACAATGGCAACTTCCGTGCCTCGGAGGCTGAAGCGTTCAACGAGGTTGTCCATGATCTTGGCCTTCTTGAGCTCCCTCTTCTCGATCGACAATTTACTTGGTCCAATCAACGTGACGCCCCCACTTTGGAACGGCTCGACCGGGCGTTCTTTAATCTGGCTTGGGATGAGCTTTTGCCAAATACTACTCTCTCCTCTCTCACTAGGTCCACTTCAGATCATGTTCCTTTGAAGGTCTCTATCTGCACCTCGATCCCCAAAAGTAGGATCTTTCGCTTTGAAAATTCCTAGAAATCCAGGGTTGGTTTCCAGGACATGGTGGCTTCTTCCTGGGATTTGCATTACCCCCCTGTAGATTCTGTAGCGTCGTTGGCCCTGAGACTTAAACGAACAAGGGCACACGCGAAGAAATGGTGCCGAGCCACAGGTTCCTTCGCTCAGAGAGAGACGGACTGCAAGCTGGTTATTCAATTCTTGGACTTGGTGGAGGAGAGCCGCACTCTCTCACGCAGTGAGTTGGTGCTTCGTTGTGTGGTGGCCTCTGTCCTCTCTCGCGCTGTAGAGGAAAAATTTTTACACTGGAGACAACGGAGCAAAGTGAAAGTGGCTCTAGAAGGTGATGAAAACAGCAGGTTCTTCCATGCTTGTGCTTCTAATCGCCTGCGCCACAACAAAATCCAGATTCTAGAGCACGGGGGCGAGGCCTTGACTGCTCACTTGCCCAAAGAGCGAGTTCTCTTTGATTTTTACACTGCTCTCCTTGGCACGCAGAGGCAGTGCACTTGGAATTTTTGCCTCACTGATCTGTACCCGTCTGCTGTACCTGGCCTAAGTGCTCTAGATGAGTCCTTCACGTGGGAAGAGGTTTGCTCTGTTTTTAAACACATGGATCGCAATTCAAGTCCTGGGCCGGATGGCTTTGGGCCGAGCTTCTACCAATCCACTTGGGCCTGCACCGGGGCTGCTGTGCTCAAGCTGTTTGAATCCTTCCACTCCCGCCAAGCCGATCTTGAGAGGATCAACCATTCCTACATTGTCCTGCTACCCAAAAAGGAAACGGCCCATACCCCCAATCTACTTGCAGAATTGCCCTATCAAAGCCATCACCAAGGCTCTTAATTCCAGGTTGCAGCCATTCATCCCTCTTCTGGTTGGAGGAGATCAAACGGGGTTTGTTAAGAAAAGGTGTATCGCTGAGAACTTCGCCTATGCGATGGATTTAATACACTGTTGTCATGTCAGAAAAGCCCCGACGGTCCTGCTGAAAATAGATTTCCACAAAGCTTTTGATTCGGTGTGCTGGGACAGTTTGATCCTCACTCTGAAGTGCCGGGGATTTTCGGATCTTTGGTGCAACTGGATGTTAGACATCCTCAGTACTGGCAAGTCCGTCGTTCTTCTGAATGGGATTCCTGGTCCGTGGATTAATTGCAGAAATGGGTTACGTCAAGGAGATCCCATTTCGCCTTACCTTTTCATCATAGTTGCAGATGTTCTCAGTCAGCTTCTCCATCACTGTGGCACCCAGTGCCACCTTTCTCACCCCCTCATGCCTGATGAACCTTGTCCCATTCTTCAATACGCGGATGACACTCTTATCTTCCTCTAGGCTTCGGAGCCGGCGATGGTGTCTGTTAAAAATGTTCTTGATGGCTTCGCTCTAGCTACTGGGTTGACCATAAACTACATCAAAACTACTTTCTTACCCATCTCCTTAGAAGAAGACCATGCTCACAACTTGGCCTCTTTCCTTGACACTGCGGTTTCCTCCTTCCCGCAGCCGTACTTGGGGCTCCCTCTAACTCCCCACAAAGTGTCGGTCTCCGATTACTCCCCCTTAATTGCTTCTTGTGATAGATATCTTGCTGGCTGGAAGGCGACCCTGCTGAATCGTGCAGGCAGGCTGGTGCTAGCGGCAAGTGTTCTGAGCTCTTTACCTCTTCATTACATGTCAGCCTTGATCGTTCCTAAAACAGTTATTAAAGCTATTGATAGGCGTCGAAGGGCTTTCTTTTGGACATGAGAAGACAAGTGCCATGGTTCCAAATGCCTGATTGCATGGGAGCATGTTTGCAAGGCTAAGAACCAGGGCGGGTTAGGGCTGAAAGATCTGGAAACTCAGAACCATTGTCTCCTTTTGAAATTCGTTGATAAAATTATGGGTGACAGCCCTGCCCCTTGGAAGGATTGGATTATTCGGAATACGATCACCGAGGGCGGTCTCTCTACTTCTTCCCCTCCTTCCTTCCTTTGGTATATTCTTAATGAGGAGCTTGATCGCTATAGATCCTGTACCTACGTCATCTTGGGCAACGGCAAGTGTACCTCTTTTTGGTTAGACCAATGGTTGGAACCAGTCCCCTTAGCTGATACCTTTCCTGCTCTTTTTTCTCATGTTTGCGCGCCTAACCTTTCGGTGCAGTATGTTTTCCAGCATAACTTTGAATTGCGTTTACGCCCTCGTCTAACCAGCACGGCAGCGGCGGAGCACTCTTTGTTGTTGCAGCTTCTTGGCCAGGTGGAGCTCACGGACGTTTCGGACGAGAGGAGGATGAGGTCTACTGGGCGCCCTTTCAGCTCTAGGGGCGCTTATGCAGCCCTGGCACCGCAGTCCAGCATCGATGACAATGGAGTGAAGATTAAACTAAAAATTCCTAACAAAGTTAAAGTGTTTGCGTGGTTATTCTTCAGGAATCGGCTAAGCACGCGTGAGAACCTCCATCACAAGAACGTACAGCCTGATGCTTTTTGCAGCTGATGTGGTGCATGCATGGAGGACTGGATCCATGCTTTCGTTGAGTGCCCCTGCATAAGCCTTGTCTGGCAACAAATTGGAATCAATACTGATGGGATTTCTGAACCAAAGGACTTGTGGTCGGCGACACCTCCTTCTAATCTCTATTTCAGCACATGGCCTGATATATTGGTCGCGCTTCTTTGGCGCCTGTGGGATACTAGAAACAACCACATTTTCAGATCTGAACCTTCTAGCGTGCGTGTAACCCTCTCTAGATTATCGGATGATCTTCGTATTTGGCGTCGTCGCTTCCCCGTTGGTGAACGATTAGGGGTCGATGGCTGGCGTGAGCACCTTCTCGCTTGTAACTATAACTCTTTCGCTGCATCCGCCTTGGATGCCGCTTGAATACATTGACAGGTGGGGCGTCGCCACCCTCCCCCCCTCCCCGACGTTTTGATTCAAAAAAAAAAAAGATAAACCAATCTTACATTAGTCTCTTCCCCTCCTTTTTGGTGCCATCAAATGTCCATGGCCACCGATTACATACCACTACAGGCATGTTTGGTAAGGGAGGCAAGCTTTGCCTTGCTTGGGCGGCTGGGCGCACACAAGCCCCGAGAACCTTGCTAGCGCCAGAGAGCGATTTCCGCTTGCCAACCATATCGAGGAAAATCTTGCCCACATGATCCCCAAAGACACTTTGCCTAGTGAACCAAACGTGTATGATAGATTCCTATCCTTGATAGGTTATGCGAGGCGAGTCTTCTTGGTGGAACCAAACACGACCTACGTGTTAATCACTTCGTCTCCCTAGTCCGCCAAGCCAACCTTGGCGAGATTGCAAGTTGACATGGGAATGAGTACATATCAAGAGGAGCATTGTAGAAGAAGCTACAACTATAACAACGATGAAGGTAATAGGAAACATGAACTATATAGTAAAAATGGACAACCTTAACAGTATTTTGTTGTTGTTGTTTTAGGTATATAATAATAAAATCGATGAGTCGTCTTGCCAATAATTTGCTATAGTAGAATTTTTTTTACGCAGCATGTTATTATTGTTTCATTTATCTTGTTTTCCCCCGGAGACATTGGTAACTCCAATGAGAAAAGAGAAAGATGCTACAAACAAAATAATAAAGTGCGAAAAAAGGGAAAAAGGGGCCGGAAAATAAAGCCTCTTTCGCTAGATAAACACCACGCGAACCCAGCGGCCCGTGCGGCCCTGCCCCTCTTAAAAAAAACTAGTCCTAGTCGGTCGCCTCCCCTGCTCCCTACTCACTAGTCTTTCGGCGCGCGTGCGCGTGTGAAGGCGAGCGAGAGCGAGAGGAACAAGAGGGAGGCGGCGGCAGGGAAAACAATTCCGATGGTAAACCGCCGGTTTTTCGGAAAATATACCGTTTCCGGACGTATACGGAAAGTGAAAAACCGGAATTTTCCGGCGGATTCCGTTTCCAAATTCAAAATTTTAAAAAATTTTGTAAAAAGTTCATAAAAAATTCCAAAAAAAATATGATAAAAAACTAGATGATTTTCTGAGCCAATAGCACTTAAAATCGTTCAAATCCAAATTGATTTGATTGGTTAAATTAACGAAATGGGTTCGGACCCGGTAGAACCCGTTAACCCGTTTAGTGGGGGTACCTTATCCACTCACCCCCTTGGTCCCCCAGTCACGGACATCGGTCCCCTACGCCCCCCTCGCGCTCCCCCACGCTCTGCTCGCGCTCTCCCGGTCGCCCGCCGCCGCCGCTGCCGCATTTTCCGCCGCCCAGAAGCGGTTTCCCGGACCGCCGCCACGGGTTTCCGTCCGGGAGGCTCCGGGATTCCGACTCCCCGGAGGCGATTTGTCCCGCGGCGTCCCGAGCGGAAATCCGCCTCCCCGGGGCGGTAAGCCGGCGCCTGCGTTCGGTTTTCCGAGCTGAGCCGTTCGGGAAAGAAGCAAGGTAAGATTTTGAAGTGTTTTTGAAGCTTGTTGAAGTGTATATATGCCGTAGGTGATTACTTATGAAGTGGACAGGCCGTGTGCAGTACTAGACAAAGGATTTGTTAGTTGAATGTTAGGGATTTAAATGTTTCTTGATAAATGAGACAAAATGTGAGTGACATGTGTGATTCTTGTTGCCGATCTATGCCCTAGGTGATTATTTATCAAGTGTATGCATGTGTGCAGTACTAAGCCCTAGGAATAAACACTTGATTTGTTAGTTCAATGCTAGGGATTTTAATGTTTGTTTATTAATGAGACGAAATATGAGTGATTTAACTGTTTGTTGTTGTCGATCTATGATCTATAAAAACCTACCGATGAGATTTTAATGTTTGTTTATTAATGAGATGAAATATGAGTGATTTAACTGTTTGTTGTTGTCGATCTATGATCTATAAAAACCTACCGATAATGCTACTTGCTTGACACTATCTTTCGTGATTGTAGAAAAATGGTGGACCCAGTGTGGAAGCATGGCCAGAAGTATAAGGGTGGATTCATATGCAAGTATTGCAGAGAAACGAAGAGTGGGGAAGGGGCAACCCGGTTCAAGGAGCATCTGGCACAACGGGGTCATGATGTGAAGTACTGCCCTTCGGTTCCACCGGAGGTTAAGACTTTCTTCATCGAGCAGTTGGACAGGAACAAGGCTAGAGCATCAGCAAGGGCCCGAGAAAAGCTTCTGAGGGACGCAGCGGCAAGGGCGCCGCACATTGACCTTGACCCAGAGGAGGAGGTGGGCCAAGGCCAATACGATGATGATGCAGTGTTGCAGGATACCTTACGGCAGTCACGGGAGGAGTATGATTTCATGCAGCGCGCAGGGCCACATTATGACAGGGGTGGTGGATCTGGTTCTGGCAGTCATGCAGGAGGCAGTGGTGTTCGAGGTAGCGGTGTTCGAGGGAGTGGTGTAGCAGGCAGTGGTGGACCGCTGCCTTCGATGTTCACTCGGAGTCAGTCACATGTCCCTGAGAGGGTTAGGGACTACCACCTTGGTTTGAGCTCAGCTCCACGACAGCAACGGATAGATACTGGACCATGGACTGTGAAGGGAAAGACATCGAGAGAGCTTCTCGGGAGGGCATGGGCGAAGGCATGTCATGCTGTAGGTATTTCAGGCCGAAAAGTTGATGACCCATACTTTAAGGCCGCCATCATGGAGATTCAGAAACAAGGTAACTACGTCTATTTTGAGTTGAATGTTTTCGTGAGGTGATTGTCTTCTCAATGCTTCATCTTCTGTGATTGCAGGTGTTGGCATCAGAATACCAACACGCAGGGAGATTGACGGAAAGTATTTGGATGAGAATGTGAAGGAGATTGAGAACGAGATAGAGAAGTGGAAGAAAGAGTGGGATGAATGTGGTGTGACCCTCATGTGTGACTCGTGGACGGGCCCTATGCGGAATTCGGTCATCAATTTTTTGATGTACAACGGTGGCACTATGTATTTCATTAAATCTGTCGATACAACAGACAAAATACAAGACCACCAATACTTATTGAAGGAAGAGCTAGAGGCATGGGCCGAAAAAACAGTTGGAGACACACATCTAGGCAAAAGGAAGACTAAGCTTGCTCCGGAACAGAGAAAAGGCAAGAAAAAGAGGCCTGACGATGAGGAGGACATTGGTAGTCAGGACACCACTCCTGAACCTAGTGGGGGTGAGGGTGATGGCGATGGTCACAGTCACGATGATGATGGTGGTGGTTCCAGTAGCAGTGATGGTGATGGTGACGGTGATGGTGATGGTAACGCCGGCGGCGACGGGGGTGGTTCAGGTTCGCATCAAGGTGGTGTCAGCCCATTCACTGGTGAGGACGCTTTCACCCATGCCACACAAGATACAGATCATGGAGCACCCTCATCACAACGACAGACAAGGTACGCATGTCGACGTGGTCGACAGGCTCGCCTTCCATATGATGAAGATAGTTCCAGCTCTGCCTCTAGTGTTCAGTGGCCACCAGAGGGGAACGTTAACCCCTACAGTAGTTCTCCACCGGAAGGAGGCTTTCTGTGGCCACCACTAGGGACTGTGAACCCGGTTGTTCCGCGGCAAATTGCATCATTGCCTTATATGGAATATAGCGGCATGCTACCATATGGATATCCACTCTCTCCATATCAGGAGCCTACGTATGTGCAGTTGCCTTTGCAACCACACCAATCTCAGTATATGCAATTGCCATTCCAACAATTTGGTTAGCCGTATGGCTCGTATCCGTATGAGAGACCACCGGGAGAGAGATACGAGGAGGAGTGAAGAATGCAGGTACTCATCGTATCATTATTATTTATCTGTGTGTTTCGGTTTCTCTATTTATTCCATCCATTTCATACAAAGTTTTAAATGCAAATACTATGCCTTACGACTACTTTGGATTGACTACGGTCTATGGATGCATTCTCTTGTAGGCTTCATGTGCGCTTTGGACTTTTTTTGGATCGACAAGCCCATTCATTGTGTTGTAATAATTGGACTATGGATTTTTACATTTGGACTTTGGACTAATTGTAATAATTTTAATGGACTTTGGACTATGTAGGTGTGCACTTTAGATATGAATTATGTGTTAAATGTTGTATTTCTAATTGTTTGGTGGAGTTTCATATATTCTATGTACTATGAACTGTCAATGTACACATAAACAGGGGAAATTCTGCCAAAATTTCCAATTTTTACATACGCACGTAAATTTTCCAGCTGTTTCTCATCGTTTTCTTCATTTTCCGGTCAAAAACTATGGAATTCTGACGGTTTTTCCAGGAATTCCGACCGGAATTCTTCGGAATTCCGTTTTTGAATTTGAAATTGGCTTCCGGTCGGTTTTTGCGGAAAATGGCGGAAAACCGGACGGTTTTCCGTTTCCGGTCCGGTCCGGGATTTGGAAAAAAATCAGAAAGGCAATCCCTGCTGGTGACTGATGACTGCTGGTTGGCAGAGTTTTTTTCCCTTTTTTTTTCTTTTGAAAAAATTGGCAACTTTTTTTATTGCAAAAAGAAAATGGCAACTTGCGGCATGCGTGAGGTATCTTTGCTGGCTTCGCTGCCGCTTTCAAAATGAGCAGTGGTACTAGTAGGATTTTGTAACACACGTAAATGATTCGGTCGTATTAGTGTTTCGCAGTCGCAGTACAACTCCCTGCCGATCGTATAAGGAAAAGAAATTGGCCGATCGAGTAGCTAACATGTGTTTTTATTCCTGGTTGAGGGCACGTTTGCTTCTCTATGTCTTTATAATCCAGCCTAAGGTGGGAGGGCGTACTAAGGTAAAATCCAACCATGTTGGTTCAAAGCAACTGTTATGGTAAGAGAGTTTTAGTGTAATTTCATCCTAACTTGTTTTCAGCGGCTAGCTGGTTTTTAGTGAGGTTCTGCACGCCACAGTTCAAAGTGAGTACAACCAAACAGGCAACTAAACATGTGAACCTAAACAACCAGACACATACATGAGTAGCCAACATACGCACACGCTACATCTCACACCAACGTGGCCGACGTAGATATAGCAAACAAATAATGAGAATGAAACTTGTTTTCCACACGCTACCTCACAGTGAGATTCTTCGCACGCCACAGTGCAAATTAAGGTAAGTGAGTACAACCAAACATGTGAACACGCGCAACCAGATGCTTGCACAAGTAACCAAACACGTACATCACACCACATCTCAACAACCTAGCTCGCCAAAATACAGCTAACCAATAGTGAGAATGAAACTCATTTCCCACGCGCTACCTTACAATGAAATTCACCGCACGCCACAGTACCGCCAGATGCTTGCACGAGTAAGAGTAACTAAACACGCACACGTCTCACCAACCTAGCTCGCAAAATACAGCTGATAATGAAACTCATTTCCCACATGCTACCTCGCAATTAGATTCTTCGCACGCCGCAGCAAAGTGAGTGTAATCAAACATGTGAATGCGGACAGCAACCAGATGCATATACAAGTAACCAAACACGCACATACTGCATCTTACCAATATAGCTCACCAAAACACAGCTAACCAATAATGTGAATAAAACTTGTTTCTGGCTTGTGGTTAGACTATGCATGCCACAATGCAAAGTGAGGACAATCGGGTAGACAAACAAACACGCACGCAAACATAGATAACTAGCAAAGTAGGCGCGCTAACGCTGCGCCCGTCTTATAACACAAAACATGAATGTAGAAGATTGACCGGTATATTTGAGATTGTAAAATCCATTTTACCTTGATCAACAGTTACCAGAATCTACTGGCGAAGTATTCAACCAAAATAAGAGCAATAGGGGAAGGATTCTGTGTAACTCTTTGATGAAGAAAAAACAATCTACATCTCAAAAGTGATTCTATTCCAATGTAGAAAATCAACATATGTACTCTATAAAATGAGTTCAATCCATCCTCAAATTAGGATAAGTAATATATCTCTTATGAATGAGAGGACATTAGGCCATTCACTATATAGTGCAGTATTTGGAAACATGCACCTATGCAGATTCAATGTTTGGTTTCAAAGTTATTACTTGCGCTATCTTTCTCATCCTAGGAAAATGTTTGAGCTGAGCTTTCAGAGACAGAACTGTAGATGTTTGGGTCATCCTGCAAAGCTGCACTGGGGTCGCCTTCCCTAGTTTCTCCCAGAGCAAACAGGCACATGGGGGCTCTTGCTGGCCCCTAATATTTCAGATGATTATATCAACTATGCCTTTATATAAGAACGATGTGCCATATTAAGAAAATCAGTAGCGGAAATGTATCTGTATGAGCACTAAGGATCATGTCACATTAGAATATGCCATAGTAATCGATTTTCTAGCTTGCTAGAGCAAGACAACACCATATAACGGTATGAATTCACAATGAATCAAAACAAACTGGGTTGGCTACTATTTCCTATTTAGTAGCTTACACTTTTAGGTAACATGGTATGATTCCCACAATGGTTAGTAACATAATATTAGTAAATCAATCAATGTGATCCATGATTAGAGCTCTTAAGAAGAGGTAAATAAGATTATGTCTTTG
Organism: Paspalum notatum; assembly: GCA_022530915.1. NCBI lineage: Eukaryota > Viridiplantae > Streptophyta > Magnoliopsida > Poales > Poaceae > Paspalum > Paspalum notatum. The sequence goes on along the minus strand of CM039687.1, from coordinate 3,218,428 downwards.
ACTAAGATGAAGTCTTTGCTGCACAACAAAAAGCAAGAAAAATTTTGCTCATATGTTTTTCAACCGAAAGTTTATTTTTACCAAGAATGCAATTACTTCAATGTTGTCATTTCAGTTCATATAGTGAGGCAAAAAGAGCCGCCGTTGAGAATGGCGATAGTACCACTTTATCTTCTTTCAAACTTATCTCGGAAGCAATTTTAGTCATAGTACCACTTTATCTTCTTCCAAACTTATCTTGGAAACAATTTTAGTCTTGCATTGCTGGAGGATTTTGGAATAGTGGAAGAGCACCTGATAGCAACTGTGACATTCAGATGCGACATGAACAGAAGAAAATTGTTTACAACCTACCTAAACTAAAGTAAAGTGGTGGAGTGAAACTGTAAATACCACGATTCATGAATAAGCAGCATTTTGCAATTTAGACAAAGTTAAGAATACCCCAACCGAACAAAAAATGATCAAGTTCTATTGTCATGAAACTCAAGGTGTTATGAGAATAGAACTGCAAGGATAAGCATCGTGTGCCAAGTTGAGAAAAATATAAAAATCTATGTCTGAAAGCAATATTCTAATCGGGCCGTTTTTTAGATGTAGCAGCTATACAGACTTAGGGCTTTAGTATCATCCAAGTAGGTATGGCAATCTAAAAAAGAACGAAACTGAGGATCATGAGCAGTAGGGAACCATATTTGCATGCCTTACCTAGAAATAGTAATCAACCATTTTATCTAGCATGAACCCAATTAGATTCCTTATACTCAGATTACATGGACAAACAAAACTACATGATATGTCAATTGTCTATAGATAGAATTCAGGGCATGAAGATGTTGTATACCTCACAAGATCACCGGTGCCCATATATCCATATATCCAAGCTACATGTGCCGCCACTCTGATCGCAGGCTATAAAATAACAGATCTTTTGACATATGCAAATGGATGACACAATTAGCACATATGAGATGTAAGGGGAAAAAACAATGGAAAGGAGAAACCATTGTGCAATCTAAGGCTACCAATATAATGGATGTGGAAATCTATTGGGAAAATGAAATGGCTTCAAACGATGGAGCACAAAAAATAAGTTTGCAGTGCACTGCGGCTGCTCCTACCACCACTCCTACTCACACCACGTGTGAATCCTTACAGCAGGCACGTTGGCATCAGGAAATCATATTTACTAACATAATTGCAGAATACACATTACTACATTAGTAAACCACATGTGCAAATTTAGTTTGTCATCTATACAATCCGAAAGAGCAATCAGTGTCATATACTACCTTGACCTGTGGCAACGGATGGAAGGGATCCCATCCGATGTGGTGTGTGCAGGCATGCTACACCCGCACAGTACAAGACGGAGCTCCATCATGCACCTTCTCTCTTGAACTTGCTCACGCCCTTGGAGGATGGCCTCGCAAAGGCGTCGCAGAGACTGCAGCGGCCAGCGGCAGTTGAGCGAGCAGACGGGGAACAGCCGAGGTGCGGCGGCGCGAGCGGCCAGGGGATGGAGGGCAGCGGCGCGGTGTGGCTGACGCGGCCTCGCGCTGACGGCGGCCAGGATCCGGCGGCAGGGCCTCGCGCGGGTTCGGCAGGACGGCACCCGGGATTCAGCGGGACCTCACGCGAGCAGCGGCCGGGGTACGGTGGCCTGGCGTTGCCATTCTCGGGGCTGCGGATATCTACGGCCACCGGCGTTGGGGGAGGCGGAGCGCTATGGCCGTGGTTGGAGGAGGTGTGCCGCCGCGGCCGTTGCGGCCGCCATGACCAGGATCCGGCCGCCATGGCGCGGATCCGGCCTGGGGAGGCCCGGATTCAGGCCGGAGCGGCGGCGGCGGCGAGGACAGCAGCAGCCCGGCGGAGCGCAGCCGCAGGGAGTAGGCCGGCGGTGACCGCGCCGCGCAGGTAGTGGAAGTGGCGGAGGCGGCAAAGGCGCAGGGGAGCCGTGCAGGCGACGGAGACGACGGCAACCGCGCGGCGTGGGCGATGGCGAGCACGCGGTGCGGGGCGGGGAAGCCGGCAGGCGCGCGTCGCAGGCAAGGGCGGGTGCGGCAGCAGGGGCGGTGGAGAGCAAGCCGGGGACGGTGCACACATGTAACCGGTGGACCTAGCGACGGGAGGCCATTTTCTACCTTTTCCTGTGGACGCGTGTAGAAACAACGCAACCTGTGATCTAGCGACACGCACACAAGAAGACACGTGGGAAACACGGGAGGCAGAAGCGCTGGATGGAGGCGTTGTCTCCCATGGATATAGGTTTACTTATACTTATTATACTTATACTTATACTTATTACTTATTACTAGATGCATGTACGAATAAACCAAACATTCTCAGCCTGACCCAAAATACAGCTAACTAACAACGAGAAAGAACCTCGTTTCAGTTCGTAACGAGATTCAGCAATGCCACGGCGGTGCAAAGCGAACGCAACCAAGTTGGCAACCAAACACACATAAACAAGGGCAGCCAAAATACAAGCATGAGCAACCAAACACTCACGCGCGGTGCATCTCACCAATCTGAGTTATTCAAACATCTTATCTTATCTTAGGCTGATTCCAACCGAAGACCTAAACCTATAAATGGGTTACGATTTGAAGACCCAAACCCAAAAATTGTCTCCAACCGAAGATCCAAACACGTTACCCATTTTAAGTCTGAGGAGAGAGGTGACCTAAAATGGGTTCCGCCTCTCTGCGAACTGAAAATGGGTCTTCGGTTCGAGATGCCGAGAAATAGGTATTCGCTACGTGATCTAAAAAACAATTATGGATCTCCAAAAATGGCTACTCGGTTGAAGTCAGCCTTACTACTAGTAATTGACCCGTACGTTGCTACGGGACAAATACTATTTTTCAAAAGAATGAAATGCAAATAAAATGACAATATTATGAGAAAACATATAAATATGAAGTAACCAACCAACCATTAAGCTAAAAGGAAACATACAAACCAAACCAAATAAATAGCAACTGGCCAGAATTTTATCAGTACATGACAAAGCTAAAATGGTACAAGTGATTTAAGTTAACAGCACAATAAACATGCTACAACAATACACACAGATATAATACACTTAACAGAATGACATCCAACATACATACTTAACAGAATGCTTGATCATCAAATACAAAATTTAAACAGACCGGTAAGAAGAAGATAGTGTTCCGAGCTATGCCAACAAATCATAAAGACATATGTACAAGCATCATCAATATTCAATAGGATTGAGAACTGGAAATGTAGTGATTCATAGCCAAACATCACCGGTTCCCTAGCCAATACAGTTAATTATAGTATGCTTGGACAGGAAGCGAACTAAGCTTGTTGTCATCTATTCTTGAATCGCACAGTTCTGAGACTACTGATTTGTTGAAGCCTGTCTATAACCTGCAACAAAGTACTACTGAATCAGATTTGCGCAACTGCAATAAAGTCAGAACACTTGGACGGAATCAGGGGTCTCCAACAGCGTGGACAGAAATTATTGACCCATCTTGGGGTTTCAGCGAGTATAATGTGAGAGGAACCATCTAAATGAAAAATAACCCCTAACCATTTAAATAGCAATGCTATTGACATTAAGGCTCCTAGTTTTGCATTGTTCTTATTTCTACATCCAATCCACCTAGCCATGCTTATTTGGTTATCTGTTCTCGCACTACATAGTGCTCGCAGATACAAACCATCGAGCAAATGTTGTGCATCCATAATCCCAATCCATGAACGTGCAGCATAAGAGAGAAAGGAAGCAAGAAATTGATAATCAATAAACCGCACATGCTCTGTTATATGGTAAGTGCTTCCCTATGTTTGTGGGTGGCTAATGAACCAGAATCCAAAGACAGTAAGAAAGCCGGCAGCAGCTTCCTTTCATTTTTTTTTTCTCAAAACATAGATTTATGCATTACAAAGCCTCCCGTTCTGCCACAGGCTCCAACTTTGCCGAGAATCCTTTTACACCAGCAGGAATCAACACCATGTTACATTTTTACTTTTGCAGTTTTGCTTGATTCCCATTGATTTTTCCTATGTTATTATCGTGTTGACTGTCGAGTAATTTTGGTAGCATTATATTAACTGTAGGTTCATGCAATTACCTGCTCAAGTGAAAGAGCATAAAAATTCCTTAACCTCTTATTTGACTCAAATATGTGCAGCAAATTTACTCTCTTCAGCGTATTCATTTCTCGATCGTTAACTTACAATAGAAAGCAACTTTTTGATTGCTGCACAGTTTATCATGATATATAGTAGCTCAAGCTACCATTCATCTTGCCTCCATAGTCTGCTGGTGTGCAATTTTCAAATCACCGAAAGGTTTGTCTACCGGATTGAATGAAGCTCAGCAGGAAGTGAGACAAGGTACAAATCTATGCAGGAAAACAGGATGAGGATTACTCACCAGCAACAGACGACGAGGTTGGCCCATGGTAGGACGGATCCTCGCTCCGGTCATACAAAACCAGATAACTGACCATAAAAAAGGATTATTGTAGACATCAAAACTATCTACGACAATATTGTCGCCATGTAAAAGAAAACAAGGTAGCAGACCATGGCTTGATCTAGGAAGGACAGTCAGTCCAGGAATAACATGATGCCAAGCTAATCTAGGAAGTATTTTGTACTGCATGAGAAACATGGCGCTATTTTGATGATCACTGTTTGAGCTAATCTACTATGCCAAGATACGAGTTCCAAATACTGCATCCAAGTGAGAAACAAATAATCTGCATACCTCTGTTTTCACTGCAGCTTGTTTCTAACTTAAGACAACAGGATACTTTGTTTACATACAAATCCTTATGCCCTTACGACAACAGGTGTTTTCATGGTTATGTGGATTACAATATAAAAGGACATCTACATGTTCTACAACAGTTCCGTAAAATCAAACAATAGGAGTACTAAATTTCAAATATGAATCCAATATCCATCCGATCAGTAATAGCACTACTTTTTTTCAATATATATGTATCCAATCAACCACAGATTGAGTACCGTTTACATGGTTTAAGCAACATCGCAAAAAGAAAAGGGAAAATTGGCCAGAGAACACTGTAAAAACGTGTCTTTTGCTATAGACCACCAAAAAATAATGTCTTTGCCGATAGACATTATAAAACTGTGGCAATTAGGTGTAGGACACCGCCCCTCTTATTCTATTCTATTTAAATTGAAAGCTAGGGAAAATGACTAGCATACCCCTTGCATCTTCTTCAAAGGGACGGATTACGCACGGTACTTTCTCGTCGCCCGCGGCTGGACAGCTGCGCCGGCTAGCGGCCTCCACGCCGGCCGCCGGCCCTGCACACGCCGCTGCTTGGCTGCTTGCTGCTGGTGCTTGTGGTGGGCACATGCAGTTGAACTCCTCTTCCATCTACAAGCAGCAGCGCTCCATCTCCAAGCAGCAGTGGTGGCTTGGCTCTGCTGACTCCTGCGTGCTGCTGCTAGTGACCAGCAGCTCCCAGTAGATGACGCAGTGGCCAGGAACCGCGCCAGGTCCAGGTCTGAGTCCGGGCGCCGGAGCACGCCCGACACCGCTCGCGGACGGACGGGTCCGTCTCCTCTCCGTCACACGCGTAGTTATGCGCTCGGCCACCCATATCCGCCGCCGGTTGCTCCCAGTTGAGCTGCAGGAAGAAGCGCTTGGCGCGGAGCAGGCCCGATGCGAACACGGACGCGGCCCTGGAGGAGGTCGAGCGGAGGGGAGGTAGCGGACTTGGAGAAGGACAAGCCGGGTAGGGGCGACGAGCTTGGAGGTAGGGCCGGCGGCGGCTGGCGGTGAGGGAAGGGAGACGCCGGTGAAGATGAAAGGGTATAATTGTCTTTTATAAATATACGGTTACCATTTGAATGAAAAAATATCATTATATAAGTTATAATGTCTAACAGCAAATTAACACTGAACTGTAGTGTTTTTGACAAAGACATCTTTTTTAGTGGTCTATAGAAAAAAAACATATTTTTACTGTGTCCTGTGTCTAATTTTGCCAAAGAAAAATGCTATATAAGTGGGGTTGAGAGAGATGCTAGGCGTGAGAACAAAGACCTTCGAAATATCACGGATGGAGCTGGTCTGAGCATAACTCATGGGGAATCGGGCGCCGCCTCAAGCAGCCTCCAGCGGACAGGGAAGATTGAGGTGCTCCTCGCCGCCCACAGCTGGGATCCCCACCACCACCGCTAGAGCCTGCAGGTGTCGAGGCGAGGGATAAGGGCTAGGTGGGAGGGGGCAGCGTGAGGACGGCAAGATGCAACAGAAGGCATGCGGCGGCGGCGTGAAGCAACGAGGCTGGCGAGCGGCGGCGGACCTTGTTGGGTGGGTTGTGGTCTCCGATCAGGGACGGTCTCAGCGCGGCGTAGATCAGGAGCGCGCGGCAGCAACCGTTGCAGCTCGCCTTGTCGTGCGGGCGTCGGAGCTGGATGCCTCCACTTGCGACGTGCGTGCGCCGAATCCGACAGAGGAGCAGAGGACGGCAAATCCAGTCCAGGACAGGACCGGAGGCAGTGGATCCAATCCAGATCGGTCCAGAGGAAAGACAAACGGTGGAGGAAGCGGCCGGAGCTACGATGGAGCCTATGGAGGAGGATTAGAGGTGACCGATCGTGCGGTGAGGAGCAGCACGTGGAAGAGAGGGCACGGCGGATCCGGCCTCTGGTGGTGGATCCCGCCTCCGCTTGCGACGCCCCGCGCCGGATCCGTAGGTCCTCTACCTTCAGTAGGCGGTGCGGGAGAGAACCCACTCCTCCCCTTTGTCGCTCTCGCGTCGTCCTCCCTACCGGTCGTCTCCGCGCCGCCCGTCTCCCCCGCTGCCGACCCTGCGTCTTCCTCCCCGCCGATCGTTTCTCGGCGGCGGCGTCGTGGCGGTGCTGGAGCGGGCGTGCGGGAGCGGGAGCGCACGGGGGTAGGACCGTGGGAGGGGAGGGGGCGGGCGAGCGAGCGAGCGTAACACAGGGACGACGGACCGACGGAAACACAGTGTTGGAACCTTACGTATTTTTAAAGGGGTGAAGATCACTGACCGAAGGTTTTAAAAGTTACACTAATTTCAAAACAAAAATTATATTAATTTCAAAACAAATCTTATCTTATCTTATTGTTACTGATCGAAGATTTAAAAAACTGTACTAATTTTAAAGCAAAAATTGCACTAATTTTAAAGCAAAAGCTACACTAATTTCAAAGCACGCTAACATCCAACCATTAATTGGCAGATAAGCTACACTAATTTCAAAACAAAAGCGGCACTAATTTCAAAGCACGCTAGAAACATCTCACCATCAATTGGCAGATTGAAATACTAACAGCCATTGGATATGTTTTATAAGTAATTACCCACCTTTGCCATTATAAAAAGTTTTGAGTTCAACTCTCAACGAAAGCATTTTTTTCATTTTTTTCTATTTATTTTATTTTTAAGTAATTATCCATATTTGCCATTATGAAAGGTTTTGAGTTCAACTCTCAACGAAAACAAACTTCTTTTTTTTCAAATTCCTTCCATTATCAATTGACTCAAACTTTTTTGTCAAATTTTTTTCCGTTTACAAATTTACGCTACTAAATGACCCCGTAACTTTATTTCATAAAGACGCTAGAGATCTTTATATGAAATAGATATTTTGTGCCTAATCTCGCTATTATTAATTGAAAAATATTTTTAGAACCTTTTTATTAATCGTCACAATATGCGCTAAATAAATGATGAAATTATAGAAATTCTCGCAATAATCAGAAACATCCTATCATCGATTGCAGATTGAAATCTTAATAGCCATTAAATATGTTTTCTATATAATTAGCATCCCACCATCTATCATTTAGCTCTAATTATAGATCTGTTTTCTAGAAAAAAATAAATCCTAATTTTTTTTTAAAAATCGGAAACACCCTATCATATGTCATGCAGCTCTAATAATAATAGTCATCATATCTATTATAATTTCTAAAAAAGTTACCCACCATAATAAATAATCCTCTAAAATTGTATATATAAAAATTAGCCATCATGTCATTATGAAATAATATAAATTAAATAACCCTTTAAATTTGCATAAAAATTAATCACCATGCCATTGTAAAATATGAATTAAATAACTATCTAAATTTGCATACAAATTACTCACCATGCCATTATAAAAAAGAATTAAAATAAGTCTTTAATCTGCGTATTAATTACCCAATACGCCATCCTGAAAGATAAATAAAAATAATTCTAAACTTTTTAAGCTCGCTAATTGGAGGTTTCTTTCGAAGTCACTACATTAATCCTCACCACACGCGCTAGAAAAGAAAGATAAATCCTTTAATTCTCGCAAAAATTAGAAACATCAAGTCTTTCATCATATAGCTCTAATAATAGTAAGCATTAGATCTATTATATTTTCTAAAAATTACACGTCGTGCCATTATAAAGATGAAATCAAATAATTCTTTAAATTTGCATAAAATTTATGCACCAAGCCATTATAAAAGATAAATTAAAATCAACTCTAAATGTGCATATAAATTAACATATATGCTATCTCGAGAGATAAATTAAAATAATTTCTAAATTTGCACGTAAATCACCCACTAGGCCATTATGCATTATGAAAGTGAATTAAAATAACCACTTCTATTTTTATATTAAGATTAAATATATATCCTAATAAAATTCTAATCCGTGCTATGGACTAATATACTTAATCAATCTAACTGCGTCTCCTCTGTATCCATGCGGCATCTAGATCAATGTCTAACTCGAGCTGCTCCTTTGACCTTCTTGATCGTGTATAGTATGCGTGTGGGTTTCTTCGCTATACCTCTGTCGTTGGCTACGTATACAACCATAATAATAGGAGCTTGGAAGTTTCTGCACCGTCAGTCAGTCAGATCAACAGCGCGGAGCCACACAAACCTCTATAGCGATTGCAATACGATGGCTAGTAGGTTGAAACGAACGCAGCCTATCCGGTTTGTTTCTCCATAACTTATGCCTTCCACCATAAGCCGGATTACACGAGAAACGGACAAAAACTCGAGTCAGCAATTCAGCATGCCCATTTGCGGTCCTCCAGCGCATGCAGCCTGCGCAGGAGAAAGGAACCCTCTTGAACCCTATCTACTCATACCAGCGACCACTGAAAAGTCCAGTCCTGTAGCAGTCCTGCTACTGCTACAAGAGGAAGGCCTACAGCCGTTTCTGTTTCGCAACACGCCGCGCTGCAACCGCAATGCAAGGTCATCATCGACCACAACATCGTGGAAGGAAGAAGACGAGGAAGCATAGCTTCCAGTCCGCTTGGTGAGCATAGGGAGTGTTCGTTCCTGTCGCAACGTATCGTGACGCACCGGGAAACGGAGCCCAATTTATGGCCTATTTGGAACAAAAAAATCCAAAACAGAGAAATTAGAAAATAACGTAGGAACGTAACGGAGTGAAAAATGGAAAACTGTAGAAACCTAAAACATAGGAATAAAAATTTTGGAGTGTTTGGATTGTATGAATGCAAAACGTAGGATATCCAAGTAGGACCCACTGGTCAGCCACTTTCCTCAGTACCTTCTCTCTCCCATCATTCTCTTCTCTCCACAGCCACCCCTGCCGCCGCCGGCTTGACTCCGCTTCAACCGCCGCCGCCTCCCCTGCTTCGTTCAAGCGCCGCCGCCGCCAACCACCCGGCAGCGGGCGACGCCGCCGACCTCCGCCGACCCCGCAGCGGGCGACGCCGAGCTTCGGGTGACGTCGTCGGCCCCGCTACGGGCGACGCCACCGACCGCCGACGACCCTGCTTCGGTGACCCTGCTGACGGCCTAGCGAGGTACACCGCCGGCCCTGCCCTCTTCAAGCCACGTCGCCGACTCCACTTCCCTCTCCATCTTGGGCGACACCGCCGGCCAACCTCGCCGCCACCATCCCTCTCCCCGTGCGCCGCCCTGCCAGCTGACCACCCCACTGAGCGAGCGAGCGACGATTCCCTTGGATCGGAGTGGATTTTTTTATTCCTATATTTTGCTCATCTCCGATTTCCTTTCCTCCGGAATGAAACGACTCATTCCTTCGTACCAAACGCCGGTATAACACAGTTCCTTTGAAATTCCCGTAAGGTACCTGCGAACCAAACGGGGCCTTAGCCTTCCAGCGGCCCGGCAGGCCAGCGCTGCTTCTGCTTTGCATGTCTGCAATCTGCATTACCTGGTGCTCCAGCCTAGCCAGCAGGCAGCCAGGCACGACTGCACGAGGCCGGGCCACGCGTCCGCCGTCCGCGTGGCGTGGCGGCTTCGCGGAATCTGGGACGCCGCCTCGGTGTCGGAGACTCGGATCGGAGGTGCATTGCATTTGCTACGGCAGCATGCCTTGCTGCCGACATCGTCGTCGACGTCGAGTCGTGGGTCACCTGCCGCGCCGCAGCGCCGATAAAAAGCTGCCGCGCCGCGTCGTGTCCACCGGACCGCATAATGCTGTCGGATACCCGGGCGGCGCGAGCGCGGCCCGCCGGCCCGGCGTCTTTTCCTCCGTCGGCGCCACGACTCCGATGCGGCTTGGCTCAACCTGAATGGCTCGTCTCATTGCTCGCTGCCCGATTGCTGGTCCGTTTGGCAACCACCGATACTCGCGGGCTCGCGGCAATCAGCCGTTCAGCACGCGTGCGGCATATGGGCATGGAAGGACAGAATGCTGCGTCACCGTTTTTGGCTGGTCGTTTGTCTCTCCGCCATCCGGAATGTGCAAAAATCCTTGTGATCTTCCAGATCTAAGAATTTTGTTGGGGCTACATGGGACTGGCTAATGCACGGCCGTGCGTGCAATTAGCAATCCGCACGCACACTTTTTTTTTGGTAAGGTTCTCTGCCAACCTTTGCGCTTTCCTTTTCTAGAAAAACTGCAGTGTCACTTTTTATTGTAACTAGTAAAAATGGTGGAATTTTAATTGTGTCTGTATCTATTTAGTTAATGTTGAGGAAATGAATTTAGGTTATTTTAACGTTTATTTGATGTGTTTGTTTAGTTTTCAATTTGAATGTTTTGGTAGTTTTTTTTTTGTCTGTATCTATTTAGCTAACCTTGAGTAACGAATGAATTTAGGTTATTTTAACGTTTATTTGATGTGTTTGTTTAGTTTTTAATAATTGCACAAAAAGGTTGGTGCATTTGAATTTCTGAAAAGGTTTATGTTGTTGTTTTATTGGTAATTATTTTTAACTAATAGTCGCCTTTCCTTGCCGCCGCGTCGCACCCCGGTACCTCCTCCCCTCTCTCTGTTCTCTATTTTTTCTTTCTATGCACACAAGCCGCGCCTGAGCACAGGCTCGGTTCTTACTCCCTCTTTTTTGGATGAGTACTTGATTATTTTTCACAAAGCTTTTCTCTTTTTTAGGATGAGATGAGATCACAAAGCTTTCGATCTCCATTCTTGATTCCTCCCGCAATGATCCGGTCGTTTCTTTTTTTCTATGCACACAAGCCGTCTGGGCACAGGCTCGGTTCCTGCTCGCTACTTGATTCCTTCCCTCTTTTTTAGACCTCTTTTTTAGGATGAGCTTCTCTCAGATCTCCGATTTTTTTCACAAAGCTCGCTTCTTGATTCCTTTTGCCCAGGCTCGCTTCTTGATTCCTCCAGCAATGATCCGGTCGTTTCTTGGGTCCATGGGTCCGGGATTCTTTTTAGTCCTTTCTCATAAGGATGATAACTATTTACAAAGGGTTCAGGTCCGTCCCGTTGGTTTCATATATGCTTCTGCATCTCTTTGTCGAGCTCATCTTGGTACTCCATGAGTTTGATGAAAGTTTATGAGCAAGTTTATTTAGATTTGTAATGGCGGATTGGTACTATGAATTAGATGTATTTGTTTATATGGAGCGCCGTTGTATCTAATTGGGCTTTAATGGACCTAAATCTGTACAATTATTGGGCTGCTGGATGTGTAAGTTGTATTCTGAATATCAGATTAGATCGTGGGGTGGGATCTTGGGGGTTGGGTAGGAAAAACGGTGAAAAAAATGCATGAAGGTGGTTATGAATAAGTAAATCTATATGCACGGGAGAATCGGCGCGTCCTCAGATCATGGTCACCAGCCAGTGCATTTGTACCGTATACAATGCACAATCATTGTTTTACCACTCTATATACAGTGCGCAAACAGAGTTTTTCACATCCGTTTTCACTCTCTGGTGACCATAGTCTCAGGCAACTTCCCACGCGCAGCTGTCATGGTGGGGTTCATGCACAGCCTCAGTCCTTCTATCCACCGCCCGTCCCTTGCCAACGTGTCCTAGGAGTCGCGTTCTCCCCACGTAGAAGCCTGCGAAGTATGTCTGTTCGCGTGCGCTTCACGCGGCCATGTCCATTGATAAGTTCGCCTTCTCCTCACCGGTCTCCTCTCCGCGGCGCCAGGTACGACCCCTCCTCGCCGGCCTACTCCCCATGGCGCCTCCTCCCCACCGCGGCCGGAGCGCATCCTCCCCGCCCTGAGCGGCTTCTCCTTCGCCCCGCCGCCCGCAATGTCCGCTGGCCTGCTCCCCGTGAAGCCCGGCGTGTCTCCTCTCTGCCCCGGCCGGCTCCTCTTCCTCTTCCTCCTGCGCTCCACCGCGTCGTCGCCTCCTCGGGTCGGGCCGGATCCGCACCATGGCGGCCGGATCCCAACCATGGCGGCCGCTGCGCCCCGCCTCCCCCAGCGCCGACCGTCGCGTCCCGCCTGCGCTTTTGCTTGGTGCGTGCTTGGCCCTCCTGTCCTTGCTGCCCTAGGCCGCTCCCTGGCGCCGCCGTTCACTGCGCTCCTCTCCAAGCTCATCCCCTGCTACGAGAGGAAGCGGAGGGCGGCCACCGGCCTAGGGCCCCTGGAGAGAGAGGTGGTAACGTGGCTTCATCCTGAAGCTAACGCCCACTTCCCCTGCTCCCTTTGCCCGCCGTCGCCAAGTGATGCTCTGGCATCTCAAGTGCATAATCACTTATCATACATGCAACATTCATCATAATGCATCATACAATGACATGCATTTGAGCCCAAATTCAAACTTGGTTGAAATGCCACTTGTCGAAACCTGTTTTCTGCAAATATGTCTCTATGATTGTGCCCATAACTTTAGTTCTGTAGCGATATAGGTGAAACTCATATTGACAAACTTGTAGACAATTTTATGATAAACAACTTTAGTAATTGGTGCTTTGACATGCATGAAGGTTTGCATAGAGTTTTTGGGCTTTTTTTGTCAGCATGTAAATTCTGTCCAAACATGACCTGTTTAGTAGTTTCAAATTTTCTTGATGTTAAAGCCAAAACCTGGCAATACTTGTATTGAGAAAGTTGTATATTATGAAATTCTAAACACCATTGGTATAAAACTCCTTTTGTGAAAGTGTCTAGAAAATAGACTTTTAGCATTTCTAAACTGGAAGGTTCTGTTGGTCAAACCTTGGTCAGCAGCTTAAATTCAAAATTAAACCATATTTTTGAATACAACATGGTATAAAAGTTTATAAGGGAAATGTAGAGGAATAAATTTAGAATATTTCATCCAATTGGAGTTTTGTTAAATTCGGCTTCTAGGTTGGTCAAATAATCAAAGTTCAAAAACCTATTCCTTGGTCAAACTAGGATTTTTCCATTTTCGGGATTTTCCCTCTCTTTTCCTCTCACTGACCGGCGGCCCCCGGCAGACCGCTTTCGGAATCCCGCCCGCGGGATTGGAAAAACCCGGCCGTGGGCCCCACCTCACCTCTCCGTTAGCGAACTTGGTCCATGGACCGTCTCTCTCTTTCTCCACCCCGGCCCCACTGCGCAGTGTCACGCGGTCTATGGACTTCGTCCACCCAACGGCCACCAGTTTTCTCCCCCGCTCCAGCGCGCCCACGCGGCGGGCGACGCCTGCCCGCGCCGCGCGTGGCCGACGCCGGCCGGCCGAGCACCGCGCCCTTGCCTCCCTGCACCTGGACGCCTTCCCGGCCGAGTGGAGAGGCCAAGACCCCAGCTCCCTCTCGCCTCGCTCTTGCCACTCCCACTCGCCCAAGCGTCTCACTCCCGGCCTCGCCTTCCACACGCTGTGCGCCGCCCGCCATTACCGAAGCTCGGAGTCGAGCTCACGCTGGCCACTCCGCCGCTCCCCGCGCCCCCAGATCACCGCCATCACCTCCACCTCCCGCGTCCAACTAGCTAAGCCTCGTCGTCTCCCTCCGCCTCTCCGTCCCAAGCGCAGAGTGCCCGCCGCCATCGCTGCCGCGGCGAGCTCACGGTACCCGCCGCCTCGAGCCGCCTCCCACCCCGCCGACGCGTGCCTCGCACGGCCCGCGCCTCCCTCCATCTTCCCCGCACGGTCTCGCCGCTCGCCCTCGCCTCTATCACCCTTCCCCGCGAGCGCACCTCATGGCCACCATTGCCACCGGCCCCTCGCCGTGGACAACTCTCCTCCGGCCCTCCCCTCGCCTCCACGATACCGCCATCGGGACCGTCGCGCCGCCGCGCAACTCCCAAGCCTAGCGGCGACCCTCACCGCCGCCGCTCGCCTCTACTATTCACCGCCGGCGACGACGTCTAGCCCACGGTGTCCACCGTAGCGCCGACCACCTCCTCGACCCGACTCGGCCCCAAGACGCCGCCTCCGAAGGTAGAAGAAGAACGCGTGTTTTGCAGAAAACCCCCTTCGCGTATTACTTATTGCATCACTGTTTATTGTGTCTTGAATAATTTGTGAAAACACCCCTGAATCTATTAGAGTTTTGTACTTTAACCCGAGCCCTGGTATTTTGCAGATCTAACCTCGGGTTTTAGGAAATTCTCATGCACTGTGCACTGAGTCAGGATAATCTTCTGATCTAGCTCCTGAGGTATACGGTTAATTACGTTCAAGTCCTCGGTCTATGGGTTTTTCCATTTAAATTCATTTATATTGAGCTGTGAACTTTAAAAAATCATAACAATTCAAAGAAAAATTTAAAATGGACAAACTCAGTGGCTATGAACTCCTCTTAAATAGATCTACATGATAGGTAAGATGTGGATGTGTGAAAAGTCTATTTTGCCCCTGGTTTAGTGCATGCATGGTGTAGGTAAATAAATGGTAAAAGTGGACCAAATGAACTACAAAAATTATGAAACTTAGACAGTAGCTTTGTTATGGCATCTAGGTACTGTGTGATTTTTAGTAGCCCTAGCATTGACTGGTTAATTACTGTTTTGCCCTTATGCATGTGATTTGTGTATTTAATTAACTTGGGAAAGGAATGCTATATAAAATACGCTCAAATGTGATATCTGGTAATTTTCATATACTCTATATAGTATGGATAGCTCACTAGTAAAGTTTGAGGCCTTGCATGTTAGGTTTGAGTGGTGATTTGAAAATGACAATGTCACATGCTTAACTGAATAAAAAGGAAAAGTAGTCTTATGATGCATAATTAATTCCATGAAAAATTTGGTAGCTGCCTAATGATGCATAGATTCCAAAAAGTATCTTTGTGAAGCCTGTAAGTACTGTCTTGATGTGCGCTTAAAATAGACCTAGATAATTATATGGAAAATAGATGTCGTGTCAAGCTATGGTTTTTGTGCTTGCTAATTTTTGTACATGATGTTCATGCAATGTAAGGCTTGCTGTAGAAATTTCAAGTTCAGAACCAATTCCTATAAATTATGAAAAATCTGGAAAGCTATAGGACTAATAACTCTTTGTAATTTTAATAAATTAATTATAATTTGTTTGTAGCTAAAATTTTAACAGTAGCATCATGTAGTATGTTTCTGCATGTGGTAAAAATTTGAGATCAATTTGAGTTGTCTAACTACATGAACTCATAAGTACATTATATTCATAAAGGTGCTTTCAAGAGACAACTTCATTTCATTTGATAGGGACTGTGTACATATATAGAACAATTCCTAAAAACTTCAAAGATAAAATATGGTGATGGTTTGTATAATTTTTTAGGAATGTTGTTAGGTTTTCTTGTTATGGGATGTGTTAAACTGAGAGCACTCGCATCCATAATTCACAAACGGTTTGATCATGCATTACATTTTATAGACACCTCATGCATACATTTGCAATTCGTTGCACTCATGATTACACTATGTCATGCATATAACCTGTATCATATGCATGTATTTGCATTCTCTTGCACTCACTTGCATTCTATCATGCATATAGACCCCGCGTGCAAGGAGCT
This sequence comes from Paspalum notatum, assembly GCA_022530915.1. Classification (NCBI taxonomy): domain Eukaryota; kingdom Viridiplantae; phylum Streptophyta; class Magnoliopsida; order Poales; family Poaceae; genus Paspalum; species Paspalum notatum. Next base: position 3,202,260 of record CM039687.1, on the reverse strand, counting down.
ATCAACGTAGAAGAAACCAGTGATTAAGGAACCGGACGACAGGCTATATCCGGAGCAAGAAGACGAAGTGTCGCTGATTAAATCCGTCCCTGCTTCAAGAGGTTGCCTGGGGCAAAGCCTCACAACCCGACAAACTAACTAGTTTGGTTTGTTGGTTTTTTTAAAAACAATCAAAAGTAGGCACGACCATGACTTCTCCCAGCAAATACAATCTTGTGGGATGATTACGCATATGCATTAGGAGTTATTTGAAACCAACTGTATTAGACTTCCTGACCGCCCTGGTCCTAACACCTATACGTAGAGTACGTAAGACGAGTATCTAGAATTGCTAGGTGCGAGTAGACACGAGTGATTGTACTCGTCTCGTAGGTGCGACTTTACAATGTGACAAAAATCTCACTTATGGAAGTTATTATACATGCTTATGATTTAAATGGAGACCGGGCGGAGGTTTTATGTGTTATTTATTGTTTATGGTATTGTGCACTGGACTCCGCCCGAGTCGCATAAGACCCGTCCGCTGTTCGTCTGCTGATTGCCATAACATTGCTAGAGTGCTTACCCAGGACATGGGCCTGGTGAAAGTCTTACTTGTGCCATCCGAAGAACAAAGACAGACTCCTACTGTGACACCTTGGGGAGCTTGTAGTCGAGAGAGGGCTGACCCGACGTGACCGTGGTATCGCTCCTAAGGCGGCACAACCTGGGAACAACGGAAGGATTGAATCGAACTTGGGATGGGATAAGTGGAGATGGGAGAAGCATATGTGGGAACGCTGGGAGTTAGTAAACATATGCCATCCTGGTACTTCTAGTTATTCCCGGGAATATAAAAATCGATTCGAATCGCTGATGCTCACCAGGTGTGAGAGTGCCAAATATTACTGTCAGGCAACGTAGTAATAACTATAACATGCTGTTTATTAAATCACGCTTTTCAATACAACATGTTTGGATGTGTATGATCCGTCTTTCTATTCATGGTGTTGCCCATCCACTGCTAGGAGGTCGATGGACTTGGGAGATGCTTTGAGGTCGAGGGAGGGCTGACCCGACGTACCGTGGTATCGCTCCTGAGACGGCTACTCCCAGATGGTTGGATGGAGGCACTGTGAATCTTGGGACGGGACATGTTGTCCTGTTTTACTTCATGCAAATATCTACCTTATGATATAATTGATCCTCATGACTAATGGGTAGCAGCGGTCAAATCCTGCTATCTTATGCCAACATGACCTTGATTAAAAATCAACAGCTAAGGATCCACATGATTAGTATGCATGCTTTGCGTCAGTCAGGGTTTGCCCCTATTTTTGGATTACAGGTACTGGCGACATCTGGATAGCTGTGTTGGAGGTGGTAGTACCGGTGGGCTCGGTGCTACTCGCCTTGTTTATCTCTTCGTGAAGGCTCCTTAAGCATATTGTTTCCGCTGCAAGATTTTGAAAACGCTTCCGATATATGTACACTTTGAAATCGTTTTCGCTATTTTATGAAATGTATTTGACTTTATATATTTATAAATCCAGTCTATTATTCTCTATTTCAACTGTCTGTGATGATGTAATTGTTGTGACTCCTTCGAGAGTCGGATGTGTTTAATGTCGGTTTCTCTGGGAATGGTGTTATCGAGAGCCGAAGGACTCTCGACGGACTATCGGGTTTAGTCTGGCCTAAATGCACTGCAAGCCAGAGGTGACAGATGTGCTTAGTCTGTATTAAGCAGGGCGGTTCCGCCACACGCCACCTCCCCTTTTGGTCGTCTATGAGGTTTGATTCCTCCATCTCCGACCCCAGCGCCTCAATGGTGCCGTCCTGTCCTGGTTCGTCGGCTTCATCCTGACGCGTACACCTCACACCAACCATCAGCACCAACCTGATAGGCCCTGTAAGATGCGGATTCGCCGGATGCTTCACGGCGATAGCCTCTGTCCTCTCTGTTCTTCATTCCCATCTAAAGATTTAATTCCAGCTGCTGCATTTCTGCAAATCGTCACCTACTCTCTAGATCCCGCGTTGTTCGTCACTGGCGTAGCCCTGGAATGCTACAGCAGCTTCTCATCCGGCAAGAAGGTACTGTCCTCCCTACCCCCGGTGCCGTGAGGCTCAAACAAGTAATCCGCCTGCCATGGTGACTGCTGAGCACTTGATTCCTATTTTGTCCTCTCTTTTTTTATCATCGTCCTTACTGTCGGTACGATTCATTCCTATGGCAAAGGTCACCTGTAAATTCAATCCATGCTACATGTTACTAACGGAGGTTCTTCGTGACCTAATCTTAGTCATTTTCCATTATTACCTCTCATAAGAGCTATGGGGGAACTGGGGCTTGAACCTTTCATCAGTAGTTGTTGCCGATTATTCATGAAGTGTGGATGCTTTTCAATATTTCCAAATTTTATTACCATTGAACCTTTCATCAGTAGTTGTTGCCGATTATTCATGAACAGAGCTTCATAGGTGTTGTTGACCCTAAACATATAATTTATGCTTGCATTGTGTTATTCAAATAGGATGCTCCATTTATAAAATGACATTGTCAGGTTTTAAATTATAAGAATACAAATTTCTTCTGATACAAAAACTATCTGGTTGACAGAAGAAACTGTGCTTCTCTTTTTGTGTTTTTCCCCGGTGATCAGAGGGTACTAGAAATTTCATATTTTTATTTTGCCTGTTTCCGTGACATGTTTCCCATCATTTTAGTGACAATGAAAGTGATCTGTTCATCGTCGTCTATGTAGTCAAATTTAGCTATATCTGTAGTTCGTACAGATAAATGTTCAGCCGCACCTTCCTATTGTTATTAAATCACAATATTTTTTACGATCTACTTATTTTCTGGCACTTATCTACATTATCTGTTTCTCTCTCAAAAATGACATTGTTATTTCTTTACATGGTATGCTAGGTACTTTGCTAAGATGCTAAACCATAGCGGTAATTGCCCTGATATTCAGAGGCAAGATTATGATAGTTTGAGATCGAGCTATTGCTGTTTTTTTAGCTTTTGGATAAAGAGACATCTAGATTGCTTAATTCCATGCTTATTTCATTCATGTCCACCTTCATCATGATTGTTTCAGAAATGTTGTACATAGTTGTAGTCTTATCTTAACTCTTAACGTTTTATTTTTTTTCTTCACTTTCTGTTTTTGAAACAATAAGTATTATTTGTTCCGCACATTGCCTTTGAAGTTGCTAATTCTAGGTGAATTAATGTGCCACCTGGCCGTACTATCTACAGTTTTCCCACAAAAAGGTGATCTAGAGCAACACAAACATGGGCTTTGATGAGTCTGCATGAGGATATCTCAAGTAAAGTCGCCTCTCTATCGTCTACACCTACTGATTGGTTAGTTTAGAAAATTGCTCTATAAAATCATGGTTATATTTCTATCATGCTTATGGCAATTGCTAGCTTGACGTAATTGAAATGAAATGGTGCTTCTTTTGTATGACCGACAAAATGATGAAATCGTTTCTTAATTTGTTGTACAGGGATGGAGTTGAAGGCATTCTAGCGATAAACTAAGCAAGAGGGTGCCAAACCCTGGCCACTTTTACATGTTCACATGCCAGTTCAGTAATCCTTGCAGTGTTTTCTTACCTTTCTCAGTTACCTGCAGTAGTATTATTGTATTATTACGATCTTGATTATTTTTCATAGGCATTGATAACCTGTACGCCTGTGCTCTCCGCCAACGAACACTACACTGCTTGAACAACCATCCTGCCTTTGTAAATTATAGATGAGTTGGAGCGCTACCCGTTATGAACTGTTTGATATATGTGAAAATTATCATATTTATGTGAGTTATAGCTACCACCTATGCTTTACTGCAGACTTAACCTCTAACCAACCTCTAACAATTCTCTTCTCTGTTTGTTCCTTCCAGGTAGTTCAACTCCACACTTCTACAACAATTTGCTAACACATAAATTATACCTGTATAAAGCAATAGTGGGTGCAGTGAAGTGCCACAGTAAATACAGGCGCAGCGTTAGCGCGCCACCCCAACCTAGTATCAGCTAATTAAACGGCAGGAACGCGTTTTGCCGTGCGTTCTGCCACGGCATCGTGTGGGCCCTATCTTGTTATGTGGGCCTTCAATAAAAGATTAAAAATTATTCGTTGGATGAACTTATCCAAAATTTATCGACGGTGCAAAACTAACGGGCTAAGACCATGTACGGTAAAAAACATATTTGTTTAACTCGAGCATTATTAGGACAGACCAATAAAAATGCACGTGCGTGCGGGACGCATGTGACAATATAATATTAATTTTGTATGCATAAAATATATGTTTTGTAATTATTGATATATGTACGCAGCATGTTTTAATAAATTGACAACATGATATAAAATATAAGGGTATTTGTGATTTTTTTATTATGCTCTTTTTCATAACATGACCTAAAATATGGGTGTTTTAACTATAGTACTTTAAACTTAACACTTGGCTTTATAATCTAACAAATTTATGATTTTTTTAGTGAGATGAGTGGGGAGTTGTCGAAAAAAATCAATTGCGTCATACACCAAAAATAATTTATTACACTAAAAATAGAATATACAAATCACATCAACTCATGCTAATTTTAAACTCAATATGCAAAATACAACTCTCAAAATTTATGTCAAACATTAGTCACTCATTTTGGCCTTCAAAGCCCATCATCGTGCTGGGCCCAGCCTGTCTCGGCCTCCGATGCCCTAGGCCGGATAAAAATCAGGGGTCCGCCCACTCCCCACTCGCGGACCCTCGCTCTCCTCCTCCGGCGCCCGCCCGCCCGACCCTCCCACCACTTGCCTCTCCGTCATCCCTCTCGCGGCGGCCGCCTCCTCCAGCTTGTGCCGCCGACCTCCTCCCGCGGGCCGTGGCCGCACGACTGCCGGAGGGGGTGGATCCACGCGCCCGCAACTTCTCTTCCTCCTCCCCGCCCCCGCTGGGCCCGCTCGCGCGCCGCCCGGATCCGGCCTCATGGCGTCCGGACCCGCCGTGGCCGCTGCGCGGTGCCTCCTCCGAGCCGAAGGACCTGCACCTCGTCCACCACCCGGCTGAAGCGTCCCAGCCCATAAGCGGGACTAAAATGTGCTTTATTATCATTCCCAGGGATATGATAACCACATTTTTACATTAGAGTACTACAGATCCGCCCTAACGGGACAGACCAAACGGGACGCAGCCCGAAACATACAACTGCAGCGGAACTTAAACGGTAGACCCAAACTTTTTTACTTCACACCGTTGGGATAGGCCGCAACCCTTACACGTACAAGCCCTCTTAAAAGGCGACTTCGTCTTTTCTGAAAAACAACAAAGGGGGGTGAGTACGAAAACGTACTCCGCAAGCCCACCTTCCTCCATAAGGAATTTGGGGTCAAAGTTATTAGTATATGCCGGATATATCTGGAGCTCAGGATAGTTTTGCTAGAAAATATGCAAGGCTTATTGATTCTCAGTATTATTTTCCAGAAAACACTTTTTCCAAAAGGGGTGCTACTGTACTTGTCGGTCCATCGTGGCTCACGGCACGCAGGCCAATATTTTTCTCCACTGCTTCCAGGCCACGCCCGTAGCTTCCAAAAACATCATTTTCACCCAACTGGACCCCAATTTTATAAATCACTACTGGTAGAAACCAAGCCATAACTCGTCCATATCAGTGGACAACGGACTATCCAGATAGGTTTATACTCTGGCCAGATATGCACACTTTACCCACAAGTTTGGTCCAGGCACTCATGATCAGTAAGGCCCTTCCCGCTCAAGGCTCTACGCCGCAAGTATTCCCCGGCCTCAACCAAGGAGAGACATGGGCCCTGTCGCATCAGTGCCAGCAGACACGCGACGTCGCTTCAGTGCCAGCAGACACACGACTTCCACCATTCCCAGTCCCTCGGTGCTCCCAGCCTACGGGTATCGGGAGGTTATTCCTTGCTGGTTCCGGCCAAGTGTTGTCACATGCAACATCGAGTGGTTGCACGATAAAGAGTTAGGCAAGATGAGACTCCAAATCGGTCCTTAGAAGAGCAGAGCTTCCTCAAACACCGCTCGGTCCTCTCCACGAGGCCGGACCCCAGTGTAACCGTGAGAACGGTACCCGGGCTCTCCACCCTTCTGATCACATGGCATAGTCGATCGAGATCGGCTGCCGGGGTCTTTCCCCATGTTTTCGAAAACGCACACCAACCCATTCCAATCCAAGTTTCACAACAAGATTAATATGTATGATATTAAGTGAGCGATCCACCTGTGCGCGCTACGTCTAAAAGGTTCGGGTGGCTATCCTACCAGGTTTTCCTTAGCAAGCAAAACATGCGGATTTTATCATTAATCAGGGCAATGGGTTGTTTATCAAAAACTGAATAATTTATGCATCAAGTGAGATTCCAGTGGACTTGCCGTTCACTCTGTTGCGGTGGTTGAATTGGCGGTGGTGGCTCTGGTTGCACGCGGGCTTCGGTTGTTGCGTAGCGATCCTCGAGCGGCGTATCGAACAAACTCTCCCGTGTAGCCTACGTGCACAAACAAGAACCAACACGCAAACAGAAGTATATCATGAGCCCAACTGGTTTGGAGCTAGAGTTTGGATTCCAGGGGAAAGAATTGTCAGGATCAGAATCCGGACGGGTACGATAGTGTTTTGATAAGATTCTTTACCGGCGATAATATGGCAAGTGGTTGAGGTTGCGCAGCGAGCCTTCGGGAAAGCTAGCGGGCTCGGTAACGGCAGTCATGGAGGCGCCATGGTAGTGGATGTGGCCTAACGAGACGGGGGCGGTAACGCCGGAGGGGTGGTGGTCGCATGGTGATGTGGGTGTTTTTCCTGTGAAACAAGGTGGAAAATGGTTGAGAGCTGATGTAGGTGGATAGGGCGTGATTTTAGATGAATTTAGAGACTAAAATCACCCAAATCGGAGTCCATATGGTCGGGATATGAAATTCTTTAGGAAAAAAAACATAAATCAAAAAGAAAAAGGAAAAGGCACCGCGGGCCGAATCTCAGCGCGCGGCCCACTTTCCTCCGCCTCCTGGCTCGGCCCGCTTCGCCCCCTCCGCACCTGTGGGCCTTAGCCCTTGGCGATAAAGCCCGCGCCCATCGCAGCTGCATCATCGACACAAACTGAAGGGAATGTGAGAGCAAGTGCATGCACTAGCTCTCGTCTTCAAGGTCAAATCACTTTACACGTCAAAAGAAACGGTTTTCCACCAGATCCGAGAGTACAAAAGACGACTAGGCATGATGAATCGTGCCCGTGCAAGGGCTGATGGATGCCCACGCAATACGTACGTACGTACCGACGGTGGCAGAGGAGTAGGTGGTGTAACCGGCGGCGACGCTCTTGTGCCCCTCGATGATCGTCTTCCCCTTGCCGTCGCCCATGAGCATCACGCCCTCCTGCCGGTACGAGATGCTCACGCTCTCCTGGCACCGCCCGGCCTTCACGTAGATCACCTTCCTGCTGCTAGATCCCCCTACTCCGTCGTCGCTCGCCTCACCGGCGCCGTGACGGCGGCGACGGCCTTGTTGATGCTTCTGTGCGTCCCGCTGCCGTCCAGCGCCACCACAGCCTCCGGCGTGACGGTGTCCGTCGCCGGGGACACCAAGAGCCTCCTGTCGTGCTCGGACAACCATGACGGGAACGTCGTACCCATACCTGTAGGTTATGCCGCGGCCGCGGCGGACGGCGGGGCTCCGCTCCCGCCATTGTGCCTTTTGACGTGCAGCGCCAGCGCGGTGCCGATGAACTGCGCGAGCACGTCGACCTGCTCGCGCACGGCGGCGAGGCTGTCGCTGCAGGTGCCCTGGTTCGTCAGTGTGGCCCCATCCGCGTCGGCCGCGGACCGCGCAAGCGCATCGCGGAGCTGCGCGACACTGATGCCGAGCAGGTCGGTGCAAGTCGTGCATGCCCGACGGCGGCGCGGCCGGCGCGGGAGCGGAGAGGTTCCGCGCCAGCGCGAGCGCCGTCGTGGCCCACGCCATCGCGAACTCGACGGACGCCGCAAATGGGTCACGGGCAGACCGCGCCTCCGCCGACGTGAGCGCCGTCTCGCACACGCTCGGGTACGGCGTCGACCGGCAGATCAACGTGACGTTCACGCCGGACGGCGGTGCCTCCGCCGAGGTGTGACCGGCCCTTGAGATATCGGTCACATTATCTGCGGTCGATGCCGCCGTCGCGAGAGCTAGCGCAGTGGCCATGGCGCAAGACCATGCGACTACTCGTAGTGCGGGTCGTCTTGCCCTACCAAACGTTTCCATTGTTCTAGCCGAGCTGCGCGTGCTCGTTGTGCACACACGCAACGACTGGTACCGCAGGTCTTAGCTGTCCTGTAGGACTATGTCGTCTCTCGAGTCGATAGCTGCATGGTACAATATGCAAGGCAGCAAAGTGGGTTCTACAGAGCTGTCACAGTGCCTTTTTGCCACAGTCAATGCTCGATCCACAACGAATTTAAGTTCTGCTAAATGGAACTAGTTCAGTCTTACAAAAAAAGTGGAACTAGTTCATTCATGTTCTAAGTTCTGCTGTAAAGGGCCAGGCACTTTTTTGCGGATATTGAAGATGTGGATATACAGATGGCTTTGCCGACATTGAACATTACTGCACTCAGATCAAAGATGCCAAGATGCTTTGAACACTCAAGGCTGAGCACAGCAAGGAGGAGCAAAGTGGGGACCAAAGTCTACGTCAGCGCCACGTCAGCGCCCCAGTGCCATGTCATCGCCACGTCAGCGACACATCATCGTCACGTCCGCCACATCAGCACCACACCAGCGCCACGTCAGCAATCCCGCCACGTGGCGCCACGTCAGCAATCCCGCCACTAGTAGCATGAATCATCCAATGCAACAATCATCTGTTAAGCTGGAGGGCGATTGTTGTCACCAGCACATCATATCCTTTTAACTTCACAACTCCTCAATCTCCTGCTTACAATATCAATGGACCTCCCACTTTCATCTCTGGGGCATATGATCAAGCTGTGCCCGAGTACCATCAGTGTCATTAGCAATGCCTCCAAGTTGTTCCTCGGGCGCACAGGACTTCTTTGGCTGGTGCCAAGAGAATGCTCATCAATCATTTTCTGGCGCTTTCTCACCTAGCATGTGAGGATGCCTACATAGTAAATAAAAATATCTACCTCTTAAATGCAAACAAGCTACTTTACAATTGACTAACAAAGATAATATAAACTTTAAGTTTTGAAAAAAAAAAACAACCAACCAACAAGAATCAACTTTAAAGTTATATAATAATTCGATTTGTAATTAAAATCCACACTGTTTTCTATTGAACAAAACATATGCTGCCCGCAAGCATGTTGACACTTGACCCTGTACATTGACTTTCATCCTGATCTCTGTTCTCACATGCCTATGACTCATGTAGTAGACATTCGTGTCCGCACACTATTTCATGAGAACAGGGTAGCAAACATTGATACTTTGATAGCCCTATATATTCCTAACTGCAGCTTATTACCCTTTTATTGTTTAGTTCTCTGCTATGGGGCCTCCTGCATCTAGCTTATTATTTGCTTCTGGGCCTGTTAGTTTGCTTTGGGTTGTGGGTTTTGGTTCCAAAAACTGAAGCTAAAACAAATGTGTTACTTTTTAAAAAACAATTCACATAATCAAACACTTCTTCAAAAATCCACAAGCTACATCCCCACCAGATTACAGCTTTAAAGAATCCAGTTCTTCAAAAGCTACAATTAACTTTTAAGACCAAAGCTAAAACAAACAAGCCCTAATTATCAGAGCTAGAATAGCTACTGTCTGACACGTTCAAGACAAAAAGCAAATTACTAAATAAGTACTCACTCGCTTGTCTGGTACAGCTGGAAACATGCCACGAAAGACCTTTGGGTTTATCCTCCATCAAATCTGTAACAAAGAATGCACTATTATTGTAATTTCATGAATAAAAAAAATGCTACTATGCTACAGCCTTTTCCAAAGGAAAGCATAAAGAAAGAAATTGCACTCACTAAAGCATGACCGTCCGCCTATATAACACCTCATCATCGGTATCCTCGTTATCATCATCCGAAACTAGTTGGCTGCCGGGCATCTGAAGCTTCCCTCCCATTGTAAATGAAGGTCCTAGTGCATCCCCTTCAATAAAATCCCCTCGCATCCTTTCCTCAAACCTCAGATCACTGCAATTCAGGAACCAATCCAAGCTACACTTAATCCCTTTACTTGTAACTCTCATGTATCTTGGCTTAATCCTTGACTCCAAGCTGTAAGTAAAATACTCTGGGTAGTCCAACAATTCACTCATTGGCCTCTTCATCTCACTCTTGAAGAAGTATAAGCTGTTCTTCATAAGCTCGATCCGCAGCAATAGAATCTGAGGGCACCGGACCACCATCCGTGCAACATCCTCATTGGAGATCCCGCGTGCACGAAGGAACTCCACGGGCTTCAAGATGACATTCTGGTTTAAGCTAACAAGCTGCGGCAGCTTCTCAACCGCTCGGGCAAACCCATCTGGGTCAATCTGGAGCTTCAAGTTGAAGAAGTACTGTTGCGCCGCTAGCTTGGCTTTCAGCGGCAGCCCAAGTATAGGCGGGTACTGGGCGATCACCAACGGTAGGGCCTCCTTCTGAATGCCAAAGCTAAGCAGTGCCTCCACGTTTGGTTTGACCGTTTCCTCAATATCATAGCCGAGAATGTACGGCCGCTTCTCTAGGATCCTCGCCAGGATGCGCATGGGCAGGCCGAGAGATGTGATGTAGTCGCAGAATGGCTTGATTGTAGTGCCGACCCTCATGCCAAGGAAGAAAGGGAAGTGTGTTACCATGGGGCCGATGTCTCGTGGCGCCACCCCGACGATGCCAACGAGGTAGGCGACGGAGGTGCTGATTGTGCCGTCGGGCTTGAGCCCCAGGACATCGGGGAACCTCTCGAGCACGCGGGGGATGTCCTGTCGGTCGACGTCGAGGCCACGAAGCGCCTTGACGATTGGTGCGAGGTCGACGGCGACGGAGGCGTGGAGGCAGGCCGGGTAGGCGCGGACGAAGGCGGCGAGGCGCGCGCGCGTCACTCTGAGCTTCTCAAGGTAGGAGAGGACGGGGATGACGTTCTTACGGAGGGAGCAGGCCAGGAGGAGAGGGTAGTTGGAGAGGTCGTCGGTGGAGAGGCCGAGGCGGAGAAGGAAGTCGAGCCGCTCCTGGAGCACCTCGAGGGAGGAAGGGAGCTCGACGGCCGCGAGCTCACCGGCGGGGTCGGAAACCCCCGCGGAGCGGAGGAAGTCGAGCGCCAGCACGCGCGAGACGAGGCGCTCCTTGCGGCCCTGGATCACGCCCCACGTCACCGACGGCATCTCGTACTCAGGCGGGGCGGAGGAGGAGGCCGACCTCGCGGAGGAGAGACACGCGAGGAGTGGGGCCACGCGCGCGGCCGCCGCCGGGCCGAGGCTCCGGAGCGCGCGTGCGAGGGGCAGCATGGCTGGCGGCAGCGGCGCGCCCGGAGCGCACTCGGCGGCGGCGGCGGCGGCGAGGCGGAGGCTGGATAGAGCGGTGGGATTCCGGCGGTTGGTTTTTTTGGGCCGTGCACAAGTGAGGTCACGATTTGCCAAGATGGGCCCGACTGCACGTGATTTCTCCGTTCGCGCTACATGGGATTGAGAAGGCCAGACGAGCTCGAGCTCGACATTCCGGTGCCGATGCAGAGTGGTGCGTTCAAAATGGCTTGTTTCTTGATCAATTTTCTCGCAATTATGTACAGAAACTACTAAGGACCACAACACGAAAGATGCATTTGGTTTAATACACTTCAACTTTTGTATAAACATTTCGATCAAAAGGCTAACGATTTGGAAGTAAATCTATGCCAAAGTTTGGTACATTCAGTCACCCTTTGTCTGAAAATTCAGAGTTAAGGTGTAGTTCTCAGAGCGCTGTGCAGTGCGACTTTGATGCAAATTTTCATGTACATTCGTGCAATTATGACCTAAACTTCCACCAAAAAGTTTGTTCTTTATATATAGGTCTACAACTTTACTTTGTACACTGAAGTTCTGAACCCTACGGTTTAAGAGATATGAGGCCCCGAAGTTTGGCCGATTCATTCAAATTCAGAATTTCAGAAATGTGCAAATCCGAACACCCACTTTGTCCATGTCTTTCGCCTAAATTCCTGTAGAATGGGCTTGAGCTTATATTATACAAAAGTTAGAGTTCGTTTACAGGGCTTAAACGTTTTACTTTAACACACAGTCTAAAAATGTATGATTTGAGAGACATAGCACACTAAACTTTAGTCAATTTAAACACTTTAATCAAAGTTTCAGAGTTCCAGTGCTTTCAAATTTTGTGTTTTCTTTTACAAAATTCGACTATGAATATCTCTTGGTTTTGTGTATAATTGACTTATGATTCCTATATAAAAATTACTCTTGGTACATAGATCTACATGTTCTAGTAAATCAACCAGCCCCAAATCGCAATATTTTATGAGATATTAACCTCTGAAATTTGATCGATTCAATCACATTTGTCTGAAAATTCAGAGGCTCAATAACTAGGCTTATGGTGACGTTTCGCAAGTTTGGGCATTCAAACGGCCGGTTGGGAGAAAACTAAAAATACAAAGTTGTTCAAAACTTAGTTGAAAAACTTTAATATTTAAAATTTTACCCAGTTCTACTTCTAAAATGGTCTAAACTTGAATTTAAACTGTAGGGTCAAATGCCAAGACCTGTTTTCAAATGCATGTAGTCAAAAATAGCAACATTTTCAAGAAGAGGTCATCATAACAAAGTTGTTCAAATTTTTGAGAACTATAACTTTGGTAATGGAAGTGGTTTGAATGTCTAAATTACTAAACTGAGTTCAGTTTAACCAATTTCTCATCTGCTGCTGAAATTCCTCCATTATTCAAAATACAAGCATTTTCATGCAAAACATGTTGTGCACCAGCTAAATACCTACAACTTAGTTATAATAAATGTCCACAAAAAAAGTCTTATATCACAGTGCAAATTTTGAAAAATTGTGAAAGGCTACATTTATACAGATTTGGAACCTGAGGTGATTTTGATTGCAACTCAAAAACTAAACAACTAAACACATTCAGAGAAAACATCATATAGAAAAGTTGTCACATATTTCATGCTCTACCGGCTCTGTATATAACATTTTGTCCACTTCTTTTTTGTTTTTGAGCTACATAACTCAACAGTTTCAGATTTCTAAATTTCGCTAGCGAACTTTAATTTTCTTCATTCAATTTGCATTCCAACACTCAAAACAAATATGCATGAACATGGTTTGCAAGGATGAAAATAAAAAGCAAGTGGGTTTGTCCTTGGAGACACCGGAGGTATCGCAACCCTCCCTCCTTAAAGAAATCTCATCCCGAGATTTAAGCTAGTTGTAGGGATTAAAGGTAACTCAAAAAAAAAATCTTGTATGGTTTCATAATTGTTCAAACACAAGTGTGTCTATGATATTTATATGTATGCTTCCTCACTGTTGGCTCCATAGAAAATGAACTTCTTTTTACTATGTTACTTTGCTTTTGGAGTGGTAATTTCTTTTGATTTTGTATAGAGTCTTATAGTTAACATGAGAGCATGTCCTTTCTTTTGATCTAAAATTGAATTGGACACCCTAGGTCCGTTACACCAGACCGAAGCTGAATGTAAATGGTTTGTTTTGACCTTCCAGATCATGACATTTTCATATAGGGACCATGATTGATCCTGGGTGAGAATGGTTTATTTATGACTTTGACACCATGAGTGTAGACTACCAAGATCCTTAGAATTATATGGGATATTTTTAGTCTTTGTTATACTTAGCTTCGTTGGTTCAAACCCTAGTTTGTCATCCTTTGGCCTTCACCATTCGAGTCTTCTTGGCTTTCTTGATAGGATTGTCCTCACATAGAAAAAAAATTGAGTACTATGAAAACAATTCGTTGTTGTGTACACCAAAAGCTCAAGATCGGGAGAAAAAAACTCGTTTAGATTAGGAGTTAGGTCAGTTTTTTAATCTTGCTACTATAAGTGTGATTTCATTTTTTTAACCCATGAGAACAGTTTGACCAGCGCAAATCAAATGGAGTGTGTTACTAACTTATTAACTTAAGGGGGCTTATTAAGCAATTTCATAATGTGTACATGAGAGAAATTATATGAATAGCATGAGACTGGTGTCAATGGAAATAAATGACAAACACTAGATATTACATTCAAGTAATATCAATCGTGCCAGTGTCACACGTGTGGTCTAATTAACGGTCAAGTGTTGCCCTGTTAAATGGACCGACGTGGCAATGGTGAACGACCATGAGAAGTGCATTGTCATGGAGAGGATGATTTTATATAAAATTTGGTGGAAGAATCATCGAAATCGGAGTTAAAATGGCTGAGTATAAAAATCATTTGAAAAAGAAAATCCATAAATTCCAAAGGAAAAGAAAAGGCGCATGCGGGCCAAAACCACACGCGTCCCAGCTCCTTTCCCTCGGCTCAGCTCGGCCCGCTCGCTCCCGCCGCGTCCGTGGGCCTATTGGGCCAACCCACAGGTTGCGTCGGCGACGACGTGAGCCGACGGCGACCCTGCACGTCCGCCACGCAGAGGGAACGGTGACGGCGTGACGGCCTCGTGCGGATTTGCCGGCTCGGTTCCGCACGAACAGGTCGCGTTATGAATTTCTTTGGAAATCGAAAAGGATAAAAAAAGAGAGAATTACCTATTTGGTCTAAAAATTTGACGTTTCTTTCTTTGGCCCAGAAAAAACTTTGGTTCCCTGCACGACCCAAAAATTTTGTTTCGTTTATTTTTTGGCACTTCCGTCCACTTGAAGTTGTTTGAAAATCCATTAAAAATTGAACAAAAATGCTAAAAATTCAAACTTTGTAGAGGTGTATTCCTTGTTAGTAGATCTACAGAATGGTAAAGATGTGGATCCATAAAAAGATTTTTATACCATCATATTATTGCGTGTTATGTAAAACAAAAGAGATGTAAAAAAATGGACTAAATGAACTCCAAAAATCATGAACTTGGAGAATAGCTTTCATATGATAATTAGGCCCTGTGGTGATTTTTGCAGCCCTAGAATTTATAGTTAAATGACAGATCTAGCCTTGTCTTTCTTTTTAGACATAAAATTGAATTGGAAAATACTTGCTATATGAAAAGTGCTCCAAATATTACACAAAAATTTTTATGTTCTCTTTGTTGTATATATAGTTCATTGTAAAAGTTTGAAACTCAGCATATAAAGCTTAATGGGTGTTTTGAAAATTATAATGATGTTGACGTAAAGTTAGATAATAGAGAAATGTTTATTTAATGTGCGTAATAAATTCCATTAAAAATCTAGAAAAAGGTTGGTTATGTATAGAGACTAGAAAGTATTTTTTTGTATTTTTTGACTTTATTTGACACCGTTATGGCTCTAAATAGACGGAAGTGCCAAAAAAAAACGAAACAAAATTTCTGAATCGAATAAGAAACGAAAATTTTTCTAAGGCAAAGGAAAAAGGGTCAAAATATTTTGGGCTAAATAGGTAATTCTCTCAAGGAAAAAAATTGCACCGCGGCCGAATCAGCACTTGCGGCCCACCTCCCTTTCCCTACCAGGCTCGGGGCATTGTTGGCTATGGAGTCTTGTGGCGGCTGCCTACCCTACCTTCTCTCGAGAAATTTTTTTATTTTTATATTTATTTAAATCGTTTTTTGCAAAAATATTTGGAAGTTTCGAAAATTTACAAAAATAACCTTATACCGCCGCCTGAAACGGCGGTTTTTAAATACCGCCGGCCGGCCCGGCGGTTTTTAAAAACCGCCGTTTCAGACGGCGTGATGTTGTCAGCGCTGCGGGCGTGGCGTAGTGGGTGGGCCCGGAGGTAAAAAAACGCCGGCTGCACCGGCGGTTTTTAAAAATCGCCGGCTGAGACGGCGGTATTTAAAAACCGCCGCCCCAGCCGGCGTTATTTTGCCCCTAAAAAAAACCCCCAACCCGTGGTCCTTTCGCATCTGGCCAAGGCGCAAGAGACGGCAGCGCGGGATCCGGCGACCTGCGGGCGGGCGAAGGCGCGGCGGCGGCTCGGGCGGCGGCGCGGCGGGGGGCGGCGGCGGCTCGGGCGGCGGCGGGCGGCGCGGGCGCGGGCGCGGGCGCGGGCGCGCGGGCGGCGCGGCCGGCGGCGGCGGATCGGCGGTGAGCATAGCATTTCATGCGCTGGTTGTAGTTTCACTGCTAGCGGTATGTCATTCCATGTAATACTGATAGTGTTAGTGGTTTAGGTACAATTACTTATATTAGTTTAGGTAATATTAGTGGTGTTAGTGATACGTGATATTAGTTATCTCATTTCGTATAATAGGTAGGGAGTTGATTACACTAGTAGCAGTTAGTTTCTATGAACATTAGCGCTAGGTTAGTTTTATTTAGTAAAATTTCATGTTAATTTACAGTATTTGTATTGAATGTTTAGGAAACGCGCTTTAGATTAAATATTCAATAATTAGAATAAGTGTAAAATCTATGTAAAATCACGTGTGTATATAAATATATGCAGTTACATATGTACTAAGTATAGATTTTGGCATTGTCACATTTGTTCAGGTTATGTCGGAAAAAACATACTTTCAGATTTACTATGGTCAAGGAGAGATACGTTACGGTCAGTTTGGGGTAGATTTGAGTGGATTTAGGTCAGTGACAAAAGGGCTTGACAGAGCAACTGAAAGGCCATTCCGTTCGGTGTATAACTGGTTCATGAAGTGTTTCAAGTTGGATGCTGATGAATGTGAATTGCACATTTCAGCGGTAACAACCAGGACCTCGTCCCCTGTTTATTGGGAATTAGTTCCAATAGATAATACCACCTTCTGGAAGAGGTTTGTTGATGTTAGCCTGCGGCGTGGTTTACCTCTGGTTCTTTTTGTGCAAGCATATGAGAAGGTGATTGTTGAAGCACAAACCACACATGTCTATGATGAGGCCACAATAATTGAACAAGTGGTAGAAAACAATGTCAATGAGGTTAATGAGATAGGCGATGATGACCAAGCTGAAGAAAGCCAACCTGTTCGGGAGCCAAGGGGTGAGGTAGATGAGGGTGAACACATTCCAGGTTTGGTTGAACAGATGCAGCGGGAGGACACCGAGGGTGATGTACGTGGTGATGAAGATTCAGATAATGACGATGATAGGCCGGTGCAAGTTCCAAGTCAATGGAACAACTATGATCACTCTCAACTGTTGGTGAATGAAGGTGAAACAGTGCCATGGGAGTACAGTGAGAATGAAGTATCTGTGGGTGCTATTTACCATAGCAAGATAGAACTGAAAGAGGCTGTGCAAAGATGGGCGGCCAAAAGCTTGAAGAAAGAGTTCAGAGTTGTGAAGAGTAGCCCGCAAGTGTATGATGTGAAGTGCATACGAGATGATTGTCCTTTTAGGGTCCATGCATATATGGGAAAGTATGATACTTTCTGGTCAGTTTCAAGAATTGAACATCATACATGCATCCTTGAAGAGCTAGAAGTTCAGCACCGTAACTTGACAGCTGATTTTGTGGCTCAACATATGTACTCAAAGATAGTAAATAATCCAGGATATGAGCCTAAGTCAATAATCAACAGTATTGAAGATGACTTCCAATACAAAATAAGTTACAGCAAAGCTTACAGGGCGAAACAGAAGGCGTTGGAAATGAGATGGGGAACGTATGAAGCATCCTACCACAACCTCCCACGTGTGCTGCACACACTATGTCAGCGTAATCCCGGTAGTTACTTTGAGATCAAGCACTATAATTTGCCTGAAGACCCCACAAAGCGCGTTCTTCAGCGTGCTTTCTTTGCATTGGCGGCGTGCATCAATGCATTCCAGTACTGCCGCCCAGTGCTATGCATCGACGGAACCTTCCTAACAGGGAGGTACAAGGGCACCATGTTGACTGCCATTGCGGCAGATGGTAATAATCAGGTTCTCCCGCTTGCTTTTGCGTTTGTTGAGAGTGAGAACGGAGACAGCTGGTACTGGTTTTTAGAGAGGATCAAGTCATGTATTGTTCAGGATCGGCAAGATGTGTGTGTCATTCATGATCGCCACAAAGGCATTATGCAAGCAGTGCAAGATTTACAGGAAGGATCTGTACAACGTCAACGAACACCGAAGTGGGTTGATTTGAAGAGTCGATGGTGCATGAGACATATGGGAGCAAATTTTCAGAGTCAGTTCAAGAGTAAGAAACTAACCACTCTTTTTAAGAGGCTTTGCAGTCAGAATCAAGAAAGGAAATTCAATGTTCTGTGGAAAAAGCTCGATGAGCTCACGAACAAGCAGGCTGCCGAACTAAGACGCAGGGGTGTGAATGCAGAACATGAAGAGCCAATTGCAATGGAAGACGTGGGTCTTGACGGTCCGAATGTGCGACGGAGGCCTGGTCGTTCGATCAAGTCGTTTTCTGAGTGGATTGAGCATGAGCCGAAGGAGAAATGGTCTCTGTTGCATGATGAAGGAGGTGCTCGTTATGGTATTATGACCACGAACCTTGCAGAGGTGTACAACTGGGTCCTACGTGGCAGCAGAAGTATGCCACTGGTTGGGATTGTGGAATTTTACATATACCGCACAACACAATATTTTCGGGGACGCTATCCTAAAGCTGAGAAGGTGTTTCTGGACCACGGCCTCATATATGGCCAGAAATTCTCTGAGTATATGGAAAAAGCAAACAAAAAAGCCGCAGGTCACCGTGTCAGGAACATGGGTGTCGCTGAGCATCGATTCGAGGTTCTTTGTCGGGACAAAGGACGGAGAGGAGGAAATCATGAAAGACACGTGCAAGAATGTATCTTGTACAATAACCATTGTGTCTGTAGCTGCCACAAGCCGAGGTTATACCATAGGCCCTGTACACATGTCATTGCTGCGTGTGGAGAGGCTGGAGGTTTGAATGCCCGTATATTTGTGTCGCCCTATTTCATGAAGGATGCAATCTATCACACCTGGAAGTCCGAGATATATGGGTTCGCCATGGCCGGAAATTTCACCAGTACTCCAGATGGTGCCCCTGATTTCATTCCCAATCCCCATCCAGACATGAAACAACAGATTGGCCGACGTAAAACCCGTCGCATTCGTAACAACATGGATGACGCCGAAGCTGGGCCACGAGTTGTCATTTGCTCCAGATGCAATGAGTTCGGACACTCGTACAAGAAATGCAATAGTACAGCTCAAGGAACCACAGGGAACATACATGAGACTGGATCATCGAGCCAAGGTCAACGCAATCGGGGTCGAACCGATGAAGTCATTTAATGTCATTTAGTTGGTGCCATGTATTTGAATAACATGACGTGTAAGTCATGTTTCTACGTATGAGAACCGCGCGCCGGGGAGGCCATTCGCGGGGTCCACGCCAGCGAAATTACTGTGCGCCAGCCGATCTCCGTCCAGCGGCCCGCGTCGCCGCCGTACGTGCCGCGGCAGGGGAGGCTTCTCCGCCTCCGCACCTGGGTGCCGTTGGGCCCCTCGTCCACGCCCACGTGCCACGACGGGGTTCGCGCGTCGATGGAGCCCAACGCGCTGGGAGGCCCTCGGTGGCCTAGGCGCGGCGGTGGACCCTGTTCACGCGCGCCGGCGCCGGCACCGGCCTGCCCTAGGCCGAGGGCCCTGCTGGCTATGCCTCAGAGCGTCCAGGGAACGCTGTCGACCATCCATTGGCTCGCGCCGCTGCGCTTGATGCGGTGTTGGCCTCCGATTCATGGGCGGAGCCGGGGGAGGCGGAGCCCAGGGCGGGCGCGCCGAAGCTCCGTCCCCTCCCACGCTTTCGGGTGAGTTCCTGCCCAGGTTGCTTCGTTCTTGAGCCGGTTCCTACGCTCTTCCAGCCAGGCGCGGTGGTGCGGCCAGGCGAGGCGAGCGCGGCAGCCCAAACGGCGGCGACCCGACACGCGCCCCCGACGGCGGCGGAGCCCCAGCTAGCCACGGAGGCCGTTCCCGGTCGCAGCTGCGGCTCGGCCCTAGCGCTTCGCGGCGCAGCGGTCCAGCCACGACCCCGGCGCGCACCGGCAGAGCCCCGGCAAGGCGCGGTGGCCGACCCCAGGCGCGGCGCGACCTGGCTAGGAGGCGGTCTCCAGCGTGGGTGGCGGGGAGGCAGAGCCCAGGGCGGGCGTGCCGAAGCTCCGTCCCCTCCCGCGCTTTGGGGTGAGTTCCAGGCGCGGTGGCCGACCCCAGGCGCGGCGCGACCCGGCTAGGAGGCAGTCTCCAGCGTGGGTGGCGGCCCCGGCCCCCGGCGCGGATCTCTCCTCCCCTACGCACGCCGGGCCTCTCCCTCGTCCTCCTAGCAGAGCCCTGGCGCGGCTCCGACTGCCGGCCATGGCCCGACAGCTAGGCGCGCGCACGGCGGCGGCCAGGCACGCGCACAGCGGCGGCGTGGCCATAACCACGCGCGGCAGCGGCCAGCCCCGGCGGTCTGGCATAGGGGAGCCGGCGGCGGAGGACCTTCCTCTCGGTGCTGCCTTCCTCGACCCCGTCGTCCTCCACGGCCGGATCCAGTGCCTCCGCGTGCGGATCCATCTCTACACCAACCGGATTTGAGCAGGACGTTAGCTTTTGCCCTGGGTGATGGTGCTCGGCATCGCCCAATTGGCTGCAGACAACGGCAACCACAACATGAGGCACGTGACCAAGGGTAAGGCCATGGCTATGCTCTTGCATCCCATTTGTTCTTCTCCTTGGAGCACTCCACAAAGGGCTTCATCATTTTCTACAGAGACTACATGGAAGTTCACAGGTTGGCGACCAAATTGAAATAATCATTATATTTGTATTCATTTTCTGTCTAATTAGTTATTGTTTCGTGTAGCCGTGTAGGTTCAGTGTTGAGGACTCCAGGTGTGTGCTACTGTGCTCAGAAAGATGACCATGAATGGGCTGCAGGCTTCATCCAGGTGTTCTCGCTATGCCTCCATCTATTTTCTTTTTGTCTAATTAGTTATTGTTTCATAGTGTGTGATGGCTGTGCTCAGCAGCCGCGGCAGATGTTTTGGGCTGCAATGATGCTCAGATGACTGCACTGGCATGTGCCCCCTCTCGCCGTCATTTTTATAAGTTGCCTAATCAATTCCTTAGATAGATGTGTGCTTTGACCATTCGTCTTAGTGTTTGTTTGATTTTTTTTCATTTGGTTGGGCGCACAAGTGGATTGTGACCATTCTGAAATGGCATGACAAGAGCCTCGTGATTAATCATGACATGTATTTAGCATTACAAACAGTAATGCCTTGCTTATTGGATTGCAAAATAATATATCTTTGCTACGCTTTTGAAAACTAAATGAAATTATTTGATCATTCTGGTGCTTGCAGTTTAGTTTCCCATTGACATTCTTTGACAGTCTTCCTATTTTCTTGCCTGACGAATGATGTAGATGAAGCTATAGATGAACTTGCAGCAACAGTGATAGAGTAGGTGTTGGTGGTAATGAAGCTAGAGTTTGTGCAGGTGACCTTGTAGGTAGATGATGGCTCAAATTGAATATAGTTTAGAAAATTAGGCACAACTATCATTTTGGACAAATATTAGTACTAGAGCTTGACAGACATAACTTCAAATTCAATTTTATTTGGAATATAGACTGATCTCAGGATAGAGGATTAGGGATAAGAATTTCTATGAGATGAACTGATGCAATAGAGGTGACAGATAAACTTGAAGCCTTTCTTATGTTTAAAGTAAACTGCAATTACAGTTTTGCAACTTTTTATAGATTCACTTCTCTAGACACCATTTCAAATTTGTGCGCGTGTCAAGGAAATTATTTTCACATATGAAACAATGAGGAGTTGGGATGATCTGTACAGAGTCGTTAGTGAGTACAGGTGCTTTAGAAATATGTACAAATTCCAGTTGACGGAGCCAACAAGCACGCTTTCCAGTTTGATGTGTGGAATCTTTCCAGTTTACCTATGTTGTTTTAAGTGTGTTTGCTTCAATGTCCTAAATCCAGTTTGATTGTGTTCCTAGCGTTCTTCTGAAATGAGTAGCTCTGCTGTTATAAAAACATTATTTTTGAGAACCTGCAGTTGCATTCTTTGTTTTGTTGGTGTAGACTCCCATGGTTGCATTTCTTTTCATTCTGCTATGTATGCGCTTTCTTATTTGATTGAGTTAGAACAATTTTTTACTCTGGTTGCTTGCTTAATTTGGTGTGTTCTATGAATCATTGATCCTTGTATATACGTACAGTTTTCAGTACTTTGACTTAGTTTGCAAGCATCATCGTCCTGCATGTTAACAGTGATTAACCAAAATCCTCCTATTAATTTTTGAGTAAACATTGTCATTGTGCTTGAGAACATAGAATTTGTCTGGTCACAATTAAATGGAAAGTTGGATGAAAAGTTGGTGTGGGTGTTCACAAGAACTACACAAAGGATAGGCATAGTCTAAAGTAGTCTATTAAGTCAGATTTGTAGTTTTTATAGTTTTCTCAATGATAGCCTGGTGAACTTTCTGATAGATGGTTTCTTAATTTGATTACATCATTGATTCAGTTAAGGTTTCATGCCCATAAAGGGTTTCACTTAGGCTTAATGCTTCCTGAAATATCATTGAACTGAACTGTGTTGGGGGAGCTCTGCTGCTTGATCTGCAAAATGGTTTACCTCTAGACAGGTTGATGTGTGGAGCTATATCTTTCCAGTTTCCTATGGTTTGCTTAATTGGATTTGCTTCAATGCCCTAAAGCCAGCTTGATGTGTTCCTAACGTTCTTCTGGAATGAATAGCTCTGCTGCTAGATATTCTAGAATGCCATCCTTAATAAAAACACCACTGTTGTGATCCTACTGTTGCATTCTTTGTCTTGCTGGTGTAGACTCTTGCGGCTGTGTTTCTTATCATCCTGCTACATGTGCGCTTGCTTATTTGATCGAGCTAGAACAATTACGTTTCTTACATTATTTAGCTACATTCATGAATTTTATTGCAGGTGGTAAAGATTATGTGGTCCATATTTCAACTTCCATAAAAATGGTTGGAGAACGTGGGATGATCTATTATTGCCGCTTGGTATTTTTTCCCCCTTGGCAATGTTCTGTGGAGTCCATCACTTTTGCCTGGTCAGTGGTCAGCGAAACAACCTTAGGTAGAGACCCCAGTTGCTCCCTTGTGGTTTACACATTTCATCTTGGTTGATTTAATATGTGTGCACTGTGCAGGGATTTCGGCGACGTACGTGGAATGGCTAGACCATCCTCATTGCCATTGTTGATACAATGTCTGATTATTTTGGTCTCCGATACAAAGCGACTTCACTGGGCGCTGACATACATGATGCTTAGCCTTCTTTAGATATTCTTATCCTTTGAAAATTTTAAATGATTTATGCATCTATTACTTATTTTGGGAGTGAGAAGCCTTATGATAATTCTACAAGATAGGTGCTGGAAACATTAACATTCTTTCTACGGGTTATGTTTAGCTTGTCTATAGTTGCGGTGCTACAGCTGATTAAAGTTAATGCGTGGTCTTATGCGCGCATAAGATGATTTCTGATTCCATTTTTAATCCGTATGCATGATTATTGTTGTTGCGTCATTCAATTCCGGCTGGTGGAAGACAAAGCCAGTGATGCATATTACAAGCTGAGCAACTCAAGAGCTCAGATTCAATCATATATCTTTGATGGTAGCTGGTAAGCCTAACTTCTGTTGTATTATCTCAGTAACGAAGTGTTGTCCAAACTGCTGGTGCTAGAGCTGTACACATGTCCAGTCTTGCTGCCAGTGTACAGATTTACTTCTAGACATGTTTAATAGTGTAGCGAAAATGGTTTCCTGGGTCTGAAATAACATACATAGTGGTGCCCATGTCTGAATATTTGTGCTGAGTTATTATTCAGTTAAGTTTTAAGGCAGCCAAAGTGGTTTCATGTCCTAAAAGAGTAGAGTATGTTTTAGGTTTAGCTTGAGATCAAAATTCCCTAGGTTATATTTCAATCGGTTGAGTACACTTGAAACTAAACATCACTGTTTTTCAATGGTTGAAAGCAAGGCAGTGATGCACAGGTCCATTCAAACGTTGGCATCCACTGTAAATAGCCTATTTGCTTAAACTTCAGAGAGATGTATTCCTCAACTATCATTATAATATGTAAGCTCTCTCAATCCCTAATACCTTTCTCACCCTAAGAGGCAGAGCTAGCTAGGTCACCGGGTACATATTGTTGGCATCCCGATCCACCCATGAAAAGTCGTTGTTCTTGCTGCCTACATATAGAAACAATTTATAGAGTTCATTGATTTAAAAATAAATCTCTGTTCGATAGCTGGTACAGCTTAGCTCGACAACAGCCATGGCATGGACCTTCAATCGAGAGCCGTGAGATGGCTGCTAGAGCCTCTATTTTTACACCCTGAGACCATGGAGCATCGCATGTGTCGGAAATGAATGAAATATTGCTGAGCTTAGAAGTGATCAGCTATTTATCCTAAGCTATAAATTTAAAGAGAATAAACCCATGGGCTCAAGAAAAAAAAACTGCTTTTATATACAGCTCCATTAAATTCATACGGTTAATAGTATATCTCTATTGCAGATCAAGTTATATATATATATATATTTCGAAAGGCTCTTTTATATGCAGATCCATTAAATTCGAACGATTCATATATCACCTGCGGTCTCCAAGTTTTTTACTATCGGCATTCACATTTGTTTCAGGATCTCCGATCTCGTGATAATGCAAGCATGGAGTCGGATTCTGACATCTTCTGTACCCAATGGTGAAGCCATACCTGTGAACATCTAGATATGTGAGCTTGGTTGTAGCTAGATGCTATCCAACCTTAGCATTCTGCTTAGAATCATTTATCTATGTTTATTAACAGTCTTATACTTTAATGTTGTTTTTTAAGGAATACTCTCCCTTGTTTTGTAAGGGTCAGTGCTTTGTCCAGGTCAATATTGTCCGATGTTTTGCCAAATACCTATGTATATATTGTTAGCGACAATCATTAATCTATGTGGAAGCATAATTTAATGGTGATTTAAGATCTGAATCATGTGCGAAAGGGTATGACTCACTTTGTAATGAAAAAAGCAGAGCAAGCTATGGTGGATACCAATGATCCACGTCCAACATATGAATCATGAGTATGGGCGCTATAACTGTCATAAACCATTCTATCTTACAAATGAAAAGAACACATCTATAAGTTATAACTATGTACATCTAGCACTGGGTGCTACGCGCGCATAGGCGCGCCTTGAATCACTAGTTAATTATAACTATGTAACTGTTGTTTTAATCGTGTATTGTAATAGCTCGTGGATTTCAAATTATAACTATGTAACCTATGATCTTAATTATAACTTTGTAACTGTTGTCTTAATCATGTATTGTAATAGGTTCTGCCCGTTTCAATCGTGGATTTTAATAGCTCGTGGTTTTTAATATCTTCTGTTAATTTTCTGCTAGTTCTATGCGATGTTATGCTCATTTTTATGCAATATTTTGTTAATGTTTTTGTTAAATGTCTTATAGTTTTAACGAGGACTAACGATTTCAATCATTCTGTAGCGATGGCTGCCCCACAGGGTTACGTGACCCCCCAGCTGCTCGATGCAGCTACGGACATGAAGCATCGGTCGTACTTCAGTGCTGTTTTGGGTTGTTCGCTTGGACAGTTCCGTGCACGGGTGCCGATGGAGACGATGGCTTTGGACCATCGCTGGTTACCGAGGTTCGCTTCACGTTCTTTTTTATGTTTTTTGGATATATTGAATTGCATCGAAATATATACAATGGTGCACTAACCCAGCTTTTATTTAGGTTACGTGCTTCAGGCCTGCTCCCCCTTGCTCGGTTGGTCGAGGGAGACCGACCACGTTTCAGCTACGACTTCTCCCTCCTGGCAGCACTAGTGGACAGATGGAGACCGGAGACACACACTTTCCACCTCACTGTGGGCGAGATGGCGCCTACGTTGCAGGACGTGTCGTACCTGCTTGGGTTGCCGTTGAGGGGCGATGCCATGGGCCCCACGGACGTCGGGCAAGGCTGGCGAGAGGACTTGCTGGCTCGGTTCGGTCGTGTGCAGCGTAGCGGCACCGCACCGCCCTACAGGGAGTTCGCACCGACGCACACAGGTGGACCACCAAAGTGGTGGATCCTTCAGTTCAAGGTGACAATTATTACGACACAAATGAGACCGCTACGTTCGAAGTTTCTAATCTCATAGTTCTAACCTAATTTTAACCTTTTACAGGCGGACGACATTGGAGTTGGTGCGACAGAGTACGAGATTGCTAGGCACTTGGAGGCCTACGTGTTGTGGTTGATGGGCTGGGTGATGTTTTGCAGCTCCGCCGGCAGCTTTGTGCCGAAGCACCTACTGCGTTTCGCACGTTACGTCGCCGACGCTCCACTGGAGGCGATCCCACAGTTCAGCTGGGGCTCCGCTGTCCTAGCGGCGACGTATCGTGGCTTGTGCACGGGTTGTTTGAAGAGTTCCGGAGCGGAGCCCATCTTCGGGGGGTGTCCGCTACTTCTGCAGCTCTGGGCTCACGAGAGGTTCCAGATTGGTCGGCCCGCGGTTCTACACATGCCATACCAGGGGTACCCGATGGACGACGTCGACGGCCCGACAATGGGCTCTCTGTGGTGCGACCAACGAGTATGTGCCTTGATCATCTTTTACTTAATTCATGTGTTTGTCTAGTTATCTGCATTAACATTAAAATTGAATGCTTCCCAGTTCGCGTACGCTCACGTGCAGACTAGGAAGTCTTACCCTGACTTCGTAGGCCAGTTCGACGTCCTCCGTGACGATGAGGTTCGGTGGGAGCCTTATTCTCAGGAGGCAGTCGACAGCCGCGCACCTGAGGGCCTGTCACCGCTGTGCGTACGCGACGCAGAGTACTGGAGGACACGCAGGCCACTGGTGTTCGACATCTACGTCGAGGAACACGCAGTGCACCGCGTGCTCCGTCAGTTCGGGCTGTTCCAGGAGATTGTCGTGCCTGCGAGCCTTCTACCTCCACACGCGCACAGGTTCGTGATGACGACATGTTCTTACGATTTGTTCATTTTCAATATTTCACAAGGTAATTCGATTAACACAACTAAATTCGAATTGCAGGTTCACTAGACAGGGTCAGTCCGTTGGTCAGCTTTGGATACCCCGTCTAGCCGAGTTCGTGGCCAGGTGGACCACGGCCTTGGATGACGTCGTTATGGAGGGTAGGCCACACGACGATGCTGCCTGGGGTCACTATCTCCGGTGGTACCTACCTAGGACACGAGTTCGCGTCCTATCGACGCCACAGGAGTTACCCCGACGGGCACCGGACGTCACCGACAGTTACCCTACACAGCGAGACCAGGGGGCGTCTCTAGCGGTAAGTTTCTTTACTGAGTTAAACACATCCAAGTTGTACTTACTTACAAACTAATGCAAACTTCATGAAACAGCACGACGTTGTCAGACAGATCCAGGCGGAGGCCATGGCGTGCAGTCGAGCTTCCCTAACCATGGCCCCACAACAGCACATGGCGGCCTACGACAAGATTGTTGAGTTGTGCAGAAGGGTTACTAGGTCGTTGTCGTGCCGTGACGACGACGTTGCTTTCCCACTGCAGCCGCCGATGTTCCGTGCACCTGCACCGACCCCACCATCAGCACGTCCTGCTCCCGCACAGACTACGCCGATGACGTACCCGCCGCCAGGTATTTCTTGTATATGAAATATTCATGTAAGCAGGAGTTAGAAAAATATTCATGTGAGTGTTACAGGTACCCAGTACGGGACCCACGCAGGACCGTCGACACGTCCCCCTCCGTACTACCAGGACGCCTTTGCCGCAGGGACGTCGTCACGTCCACCTCCCTACTACCAGGACCCCTTTGCTGCGGGGTCGTCACGGGCTCGTCCCATTGACTGGGGTACGTGCCTTCGCAACGGTGCGCGTGAATAATATTCATACTCTGTCATATGAATTCATGCGTTTTTTTTTCTGCACGATATGCCGCTGGCACAACCCCAGAGGATAGCTACGGAGCTGCCCAGGCGCCACCCAGTCCACAAGGAGTAGCAGAGCAGATGGCGCAGTCCTTGTTCGCCTCGCCTACACAAGAAGAGCTTGGTTACTCACAGCTACACGACGCGCCCCCTCGGGCCACTCAGCAGTCAGAGGACCAGGAGGCAGTGCACGATAGTCCCCCTCCCCGACGTACGAGACAGCCACGCGACCCCTTCAGTCACGGGTCACGCCACACTTGGGCTGCCCAGAGAGCGGCACGCAGGAGCAAGAGGGGTCGTAGCTAGTGTGTTGTCATAGGCTGTGTGGACATGCATGAGTTTGATGTGACTGTACATTATGGACCAGTACTTTTGCATTTATGTGCATCGGTTTCTTTTGCATTGGATTCGCTTTAGTCGGGCATCGGATTCCTTTCGTCTGTGCCACCTTTATGATGCTGAGGGTCGTCCCCATCATCATGTCCTCCCACGAGTTTTACCATGGACCCGGTCCATAGCACGATGTCCTCGGCTATAAATTACGACAACCAGTACTTTTGCATTTATGTGCATCCGTTGTTTCTCATATTAAATCTATCAGTATATGACGCCTTTCAGATTCTAAATATAGCCAACTCAGATACTCATTAGCCACAGCAGATGGATGTGATGCATCGTTGTCCGGTAGCCTTTTCAGAGTTTAGGCAGCACCCTTTTCAGATGGATGTGATGCAACATTGGCCGATAGGCTTTTCAGATACTACTCAATAGCCTTTTCAGATGGAACTGATGGAACATTGCCCGATAGCCTTTTCAGATAGTACTAAGTAGCCTTTTCGGATGGAAGTGATGGAACATTGCCCGATAGCCTTTTCAGATAGTACTCAGTAGCCTTTTCAGATGGAAGTGATGCAGCATTGCCTGCTAGCCTTTTCAGATGTATCAAGAACATTTCAATACACATGTGAGGTGAGCTGAGCACGACTATAAATACACATGCAGGCTTGCACATACTACACAAACAACAAATGGCAGCACCAGCTGGGAGAGGTCGTGGCCGTGGGAGGAGGGGAAACCCATCTCACCACTTTGTCTGGGAAGGATCCTTTGGGCCTGAAGAGTATGAGCCACCACTAGAGCAGTTCCCTCTAGAGGGAATTCACACTTTCGTGGGTGCACGACGACTTAGGCCTTACGATGACCGGAGGGAGGAGTGGCCAAAGTGTGCCCATGGGGAGCACTGTGTTGTGCAAGTGTTCGATTCATGGATAGATGGTGGCCGTCGGTTCTATCGCTGCCCCAATGGCTATGTATGCGTAACTTTTACCGTCCATTTTATTCAATTTTCAGAGTTCCTAACATTACTTGCCTTTTGCAGGACTACTATGACATGGGAAACTGTCGCTTTGCTAAGTGGGTTGATCCTCCAAACCATCAACACATTGACGAGTACATCAGTTACCTCAAGGACCGGATCCATGAGCTCGAGGGCAAGGTTAAGTCACTGGAAGAAGATGAGGACAAGAACACACCTTTGGTTGTAAGCCTAGAGGATGACCCGTTGTGTCCAGATCCATTCTGCAAGTGCCCATACCACCCGAGAAGTGACTGGCCCCCTAAGTCACCACCATCTGGGGGGCATGGGTTCTACGAGGAAGGAGGATCCTCACATTTCCCATCCGCACATTATGCTTAGACATTGAGCAGAATGTGGTCTATCCCTTACCCAGCTTCTAAATTCCCTAAGGCGTGTATGCATAGAGCTGCTTAGGCACTATCACAACATGCCAACCGCAAAATTGTGGTAGGTTGTCTAGGTCATAGTCATTGGTTATTGCATGTTGAAGATGTACCGTAGTAGTAGAATCAATTATGCCAAAAACCATGTACTATGTTGTGGTTATTATCTGCAAAACTTTAAGCTGGGTTTAATTTCATGTGTTACTTTCCCCTCACTTTATTGTGACTTTTTTACATAAATAATGCATCTTCTCGTATCAACCAAAAGCTCAAACCATATCCTGAGATGGCACTGAAAAAAAAGTAAACTGTGAAATTTATGTCATGAAAAAAACTAGAATTATTCTTCTATAAAAAAATATAAAATAAATTTTATTTTTATCTTTCAGCATCAACCAAATGACTGGAAAAAGCCAGCCGGCCTATAAACAAATTAAAAAATATAAAACATTTAAAAAAATGCTGGGAAAAAAATAAAGCCGGGCCATCCGGCTTTATTTAAATATAGTCGAATGGCCCGGCGGTTTTTAATCCCGCCGACACTGCGCAGCCCTAATGGCGGGAAATTAAAAACCGCCGGACCAAACGGCGGTTTTTAAATACCGCCGACCCATTCGGCGGTTTTTAAAAACCGCCGGGCCATCCGGCGGAATGTTGCCAGGAGGCGGGCCGTGAGCCGCCACGACATTATATCGCCGGGCGGCCCGGCGGTTTTTAAAAACCGCCAATTGGGCCGGCGGTATACGGCTACTTTTGCAAATTTATGAAATACCGAATTATTTTTGCAAAAAACGATTTAAATAAATATAAAAATAAAAAAATTTCTTCTCTCGATGCGAACCTCTCGAAACACCCAACCGACCCCCAGATCTGCGTTTAGCGGAGCCATGGCTTCATCGAGTTATCGGCGGAATCGCCCAGCGGCCTTGGCTTCGTGCAGCAGCAAGCGCCCGGCAGCCTTGACAGCGTGCAGCAGCAGGCGCACGCGCCGGCGGCGGACGCCCGCTGACGATACTGATGTTGCCGCCGCCAATCGGGGGGATTCCTCGTCGTGGGCATCTCTGCACGAGGATCTCGTGGACCTGATCGGGTGGCGGGTGCTGGCCAGCGACTTGCGGGACTACATCCGATTCCGTGCCGTGTGCCCCCACTGGAGGTCCAGCACCATCTGCCCGCGCGGCCGCGGCATCGTCGACCGGCGCTTCCACCCACGGCGGTGGATGCTGATGTCTGAGGGACACGGCATCTACCCGGGCCACGGCAAGCTGCGCGGCTTCGTCCGCTTCTTCAACCTCTCAACCGGCGCTTTCGTACGCGCCCCGCTCCCGCTCTTCAAGGACCACTGCGTCCTTGACTCTGTGGAGGGCCTCCTCGTCCTGCAGCGGGACCACGACACGGCAGTCCGCCTCCTCCACCCCTTCACCGGCGATATCTTGGACTTCCCGCCTCTGGAAACCCTCCTCAAGTACTTGCACCCGATGTTGCTGGGAGACAAGTGGAGCTATATCAGAAGTATCAGAGCTACCTCCATCAACGTGAGCGCGAACGGTGTCGTCTCGCTCATGATGATGCAACAGGGAATGACCCGGGTAGCCTTTGCTGCCTCCGGGGAGCAGAGATGGAGAGTGTCAATCTGGGACTTCAACCAATACCATAGCCCATTGCCATTCCAAGGCAAGCTATATGTGGTGCATCACTCCACAACATACGGTGAACCAGAGATCTTACAGATTGACCCGCCCCAAATGGAAGAAAGGACGGACCCCTTGCTGCAACCACCTAGTTTGATCGCCAAATGTCCAGCAAGCACACTTGATACCGTTTATCTGTACCATCTAGTAGAGTGCGGCTCTGAGATCTTGGTGGTTTCCCAGACATTCAACTCGGCTGGCCATGCACAATTTTCAGTTTGCAGATTAGCTGACCTTATCCTGGGAAGGATTGTCTGGGTGACATCCATCTGTGGCAATACACTCTTCATTGACGCTAGCGGGAAGAATATGTGTGTCGCCTCTAAGGCGTTTCCTACCATTGTGGGTGACACCATTGTCTTTCTCAATCGACGAAAACCTTGTCTTGCTCAATACCACATCAGTAGCGGCACATTGTCACCAACATCAGATGGATCTACCCTAGGGAACCTTATACCAAGTCCTTGTAGCATCTTTTACCATATTGTCACATGCTGCTTTCGTGAATACTGGTTGGTGATCTTTTTTTCTGTTTTCTATCTTTGCACCCTAATACTAACCATTACTTTCACTGGTCCATTTTGTTCTCTGCTAGGTAATAAGCTCAGTGTATTCCCCTATCCACATGTAGGAATAAAGGACATATTATATTCCAGGGGAGGTTGAAAAATTGGCGGGTCAGAGGAAAGTGGCGAGCTGGGGTAATTCTCTCCTCTGGTGCAATAATTTTGTCCTAGTGTATGCACATTTAGTTTATCTACATTTATTGACTATGACCAAAGTCTCCCCATGGCTGATTGATTAATTCTAGGGTGTATTTCTAGTATTAAAGTGACACTGTTCACAGTCCCAAAATCAGCGAGGTGGCTGTTGCTTTGCCTTTTGATTACATATGGTATCCAGGACGTATTACCATTTGATATGCACGCATTTCATTGCAACAAGTGTTTATAAGCCACAACAAGTGCCTGTATTTGCTACCCATTTTCTCAGGCATTTAGAATAGCTGTGTGTATTGATTGATCTCATATTGTGTTTGATCATATTGGTTCAGTTATTATAGTCACTGATTTGATGCGTGCTTTTCTACCTGTATCTTTGCTAGGCATAAATGGTTTCGTGGGCCACGGTGGAGCCTAGTTTTCCTCAACAGTTTTATGGTTGCTATGGCAATACGGAGGATTCTTAATTATCTGTATATATTATATCTTATCCTTGGTGAGGGAAAATAGTTCCCTCAGGTTGTCTGGTTGTAGCAGTGCTTATACTATT
This sequence comes from Paspalum notatum, assembly GCA_022530915.1. Classification (NCBI taxonomy): domain Eukaryota; kingdom Viridiplantae; phylum Streptophyta; class Magnoliopsida; order Poales; family Poaceae; genus Paspalum; species Paspalum notatum. The sequence goes on along the minus strand of CM039687.1, from coordinate 3,169,535 downwards.
TATTATGTTACTAGTGCATGGCCGTGCGCCCCTGCACGCGCAAGCCCAACGAAAATCTTTTTGTTCTCTGGAATTTCTTTTTCTATAGCAATACATACTTATTTATAATGTTAGAAACCTAGCAAGTGCCCTCATTTACTCGATCATATGGGGTGAGAATCACACTGATATCTCTGTAGAGATAGTCATATATAAAATACTACCTAAATATACATCAATTAGAAGATATAAAAAAAATTCCAGTTCACGATTTGGCAACTAAGGCAAACATCATATATCATTTACATCACAATGATAGTGCGTCGACACAAAACACTTGTACATAGACGTAGCAACACAGAATGAACTAAAGTAGTTAAGTTGGTACATCTGGAACAAAGGAGCATCATTGTCTTAGCCTACACATAACAGGATGATGTTCTGCATGAAGGGACAGGTAGGCCAAAGGCTGGCAATAGCAAGTGGAAACAACAGTACCATGACATTTTAAATATTTGGAAAAGCCTCATAATGAAGATCATGACCAACATCGATGTTATGAAGGTTAGCTGCTCAGGATGTGCAGGTCATTCTGCTAATCTTACTGATACATTTCACATGCCTGACCAAATGAGGTCTAGATGTAGACAAATATCCTAGAAATATAGAATAGGCTAAGCTATTTGATCTACTCATTTATATGGCCGTTTCACAGAATCACAACACACTGCTTGGTGTTTAGATGTGTTCTTCCAAATTCCCATCTAGCAAAGCTGGCATGGCAGTGGCAACATTGAGGTATGCATCTGTACTCTGTGCTTCTTCATGCAGCCAAAATTGTTGGATCGGCTACCTCCGTGATTGATGGTTCAGATGCAGATCTAGAAATCTTTGAACATGTCCTGTGCAGGGATTCCCAGTAAATCTGTCAAGCAATAATATGCCGAAGCTCCCCAAGAGTTGAGATGCCAGAGCAAGCATAGCTATTTACATTTCCATTACCTCATACGTATGTCATATTTGCACACACACATACATGATTTGATAGGCTAGACCTCTAGAAGTCAAGACTGAACAACGCAATGCATATGAGCAGAAATGTACCTGGAGTGAGACAATCAATACAGCTTCTTATTTTGGCGAAGCTAGCTGCATTTGACAAAAAGTTTCACTTGTGTATTCAGGATGGATTTTTGAAATGCACAAATCTACAACTTGGGAATTCATGTCTTCTGCAAGAAGGATATTGCTTGGTTTAAGCTCACAATGACACAATGAACTGTTGATGGTTGACATTGGTTTTGAAGAAAGTCCAAAGTGTCCATGGATTGAAAGGCATATTCAGTATTGACTACGATTAAAAAAAATCTGTATACCTGTGGGGATATTAAGACCTGACAAGCTATCGTGTGCTAATTACACTTGTCACAATTTGCCAACACTACCAAGGGCACCAGGAATTCTGCTGGACTACTTGTCCATGTTTAGATCCAGATCATTTCCATTAGTTCAACGGCACAAGCTATCAGAAGGGCATACATATAGCTTTTTTTTGTCTTTCCTAAGAAAGATTTAAATTAGGCCACAGTATTACTGATATCATTTTATAAATCCGAAGGAGGGCAGAAGGGGCAGTGGCATGCCCCAACCATTTGTTTCTTCCACTAGGATAGAATCTTGACCACATATGCTACTTGGGAAAAAAAGGTCCAGTATCTATGCCTAAGGCCCCCCATTAGCACTGCTAGTAGAAATTATGTAGGAACAATTAGATTTGGTCCTTTAGGCGTGGAGGTGGGTGGGGATGCCAAGAAGATGGAGCCAGTGACCTAGCTAGCTCCTCTTGTTAGGGTAAGGCATCAGGGATTGAGAGTCGAGAGGGGCAGCAGCGCTCGGGGAAATCGAACCCAGAACCTCACACCTCCAGAAAGATGGAACTACCATTGGACTACAAGCCCCTAGTGGCCCGCGGCAGTGGCATAGGCGAGCAGCCAGCGGCGCGGGAGAGCAGTCAGTGTCCGCATCCCTATGCAGGAGAAGCAAGTTGTGATCGGTGTATTCGGGCATTCAGCTCCAATCATATATACTGAAAGATATAGTACATGCTTGTGATCGGCGTATCATTTAGGATTGTGTTTCCTGAGTTTGCTTCTTGGCTTTATCTCTTTAAAGTTTCAAAATTGCAATATATTGTGGACCAAAAAATAATTACTCGGCATACTACCGCCCTAATCTGGTCCACATTGATGAAGTACTTCTATTTCCCGGTATGCTAATATCCTCGTCTTTATTTTATCCTACATGTGGTGATGACTGCTAGGAAGGAGATGTTGCGAGGGTGATTACAGAGTGGGTGTTGAGCTAGGACCTAGACATGCCGGCTTACTTCTTCCCAGGTTTATTCTTAGTCAGTATTAATCATTATTTCAATATTTCAGGAGATTTTGCTCTTGAGCCAACTGGAGCATAAGAATATAGTACAATACTTTGGTGCCAAAAAGGTGATGTGTCTGATATAGCCAACAGCCATTTTCCTAGATATAATCCCAATCGCCTCAGCAAACCACCTGAAAATAAAAAAACAGTTATTTACTCTTTTTTTTTTACTTTGCATGTATAATTTGAGATGCGATCAAAACAAAATTAGAATGATTGTGATGTCACCATGCAGTCTTATCCTATCACCAATTATATCCACATGGCACAGTATATTGAAAAAAGGTGTTTCAAGTTTTTCTTTTGGGGATAGTTTGTTTATGATTTATGATCGTGAATATTTTACCATTTCTGATCTTGGTTTGCTTGCAGGAAGAAACTGTGCTCAGTATTTTCCTTGAATTTGTCAGTGAAGGTTCTCTGGTATCTGTATATGAGAAGTATCAGTTGGAAGAATCAACAATCTCTGCGTATACAAGGCAGATTCTCGTTGGACTGGCTTACCTGCATCATCATAATGTAATGCATAGGTGATCAGATATCATATGTTCTATTCTTTGTAGCTCCCAAACTGAAACCATCAGTTTCTAAAGCATGAAATTGTTGTCTCAAGAAACTTAGTAATTGTTGTCCCAAACTTGGGATTCTGTAGTTCCATTTCATCAACAATTCAACATCAAGATGATTAGTCTTGCTTGCTTCCTGCTGGTAGGGCATGCTCACTTGTGAGTGCACCTAATCTACTGTGAAATTTATATCTGCAATCTTAATGGTAAATTATCTCCCCGATACAGGACATTAAATGTGCAAACATTTTACTTGACTTAAATGGAACAGTGAAGGTTGGAGATTTTGGACTGGCAAAACAGGTTACGTTCTCTCTTTTGATTCTTTCGAACATGTGTTCCTTTTACTTGACTAGCTGAGCATATGAGAGCTTAACCATTTAATTTGATCTAATGCCAGATCAAAGTCTGGAAGCAGAAAAGGTCCTGCGCAGGAAGTGTGTATTGGATGGCTCCTGAGGTATACAATTACAGACACAATCGGCTCCGCAACAGTTATGCATGATACTCCTCCCCTTCCAAATTACTACCTCCATTTTTTATGACTCTCTGTAGTTTATTTTCAAACTAGCCGACATCAGACAAAAAGTCATAGATAAGTCGTTCTAGCTTTATCCTGAATGAAGTATCTCTAGTTTTGATCAACTTTATAGAAAATGCACAAATATGTGCGACATCAAATCACTTCAACCAGATGCACCATTACTATGTATTGGTTGCACAATTGTTTGAAATTGTAAATGCTAATATATATTCCAATAAATTTGATGAAAGTTAAAAAAAAGTTTGACTAATATATATTCCAATAAATTTGATGAAAGTTAAAAAAAGTTTGACTTGATAAAAAAATGACTTTACAGTATAAGTTAGGATTGAGGTAGTAGCATTTTGACTTTTCAACAATGAAAAAACAGTCATATACACGATGCGTATTTTCTCTTCAAAAGTAGCAACATGTCAAAATCTATTACTGGACTGTGTCTGTCCAGTCGCTCCGCACCCATCTGTTTCTGAACTTTCTTGTATGAGGCTACGACTCCATGCATGCTGACCGCTTGACAATATTCAGGTCATACGCGGGGCTCCATACGGCCGTTCTGCGGATATCTGGAGCCTTGGCTGCACCGTCTTGGAGATGCTTATCCAGAGACCTCCCTATCCTGACGAGAACTGGGTTAGTGACCTCACAAAAATTCTTGTGCTTTTCTTTCCGCGCTAGAACTCGTTCCCCCATGCATGCGTTCAAATGATTCCGTAGTTCTCTGAACATATGCCTGCAAAACTCTGCAACTGCTCGAATTCAAACTGTCAGGTATCAGTCTTCTAACAAATCGGTCGTGGACGGCTTCCTCCGGTCCCAAGCTCGCTGTCGCCGATGGCTCGCGACATCCTACACGAATGCCTCCGGGTAAACCCCGACGACCGGCCCTCTGCCGACGAGCTGCTGGGGCATCCGTTCGTGGCGCTGCCGGATCCGGTGCAACATGCCTTGCCTCCCGATGCACGCAGCACACGCTGTCGGGCTCAGAATGTTCAGAGTGACCAGTAGTTTCGTTGCTTCATTCACGACTGTTCCAACGTCCTGAAAGTTCAGAATCGGCCGGTTTCGTCGTAGCATATATCCGCAGCAGGCGAAGTGAAGTGAAATAGGAAATCGACCTCGATTGCATGCACGTGTGCGTGTACGTGGTGATGTCGTGCCTATTTTTGCAGTGTACATGTATATATACAGGAAGACAGACACGTGACTCGGCACCCATCATTGACTATATATTTGTTTCGTTTGACGGTGCACATCCATGTTGACCATGGCTTGGTGCGGAGAACGATCACACGCTGGCACGGAGATGGAGGCCGACCGGCGAGCCCAGCGGCTCGTCACGGCGGCTCCTCCAAAGCTCCAATCCATGCGCCCCGCGGTCGCGGTGCGCTGGCGATACCGATGCACCTGAGTCGAGTCCTGGCGCGTAGGCCATGTCAACGTGTGACGTGACGGCGACCGCCAGCCTGCCCGGCGTGCCCGCCCAGAGCAGCAGCCCGGTCGTCGGCTTGTCCCGTTCCGCCGCTCGTGACGCGACGCGAGCCGAGACGCCACCACGCGCGCGCGACCCGGCCGCTTTCCCCAACGCAGCGACCGCACCCGCGCCGGGTCAAAGGCTCAAAGCGCGCGCGCACGGCAACACCTCGCGCACTCCGGAGAGCAGAGCGGAGCAGAGCAGGCAAACCCCTCGGCCTTCCCCTCCTCCTTGTCAAACTCCCCCACTCGCACGGGCGGACGCGTTCCGCCGTGCGCCTGCGTGTCCCCTTGCTCTGCCCTGCTCCCCACGCAAGCCCGACAAGCCGATCCCCCATGGCGGCGCCGCAGCGGCCCAGGCCGCGGCCGCGGCCGCAGCTCGCGCGCACCAACGCGATGAGGCACTCCTCGTACCCCGCCGAGGACGACGACCCCGCCGCGCCACTCGACCTCGACCTCGCGTCGCAGACCAGCTTCCGCATCCGCGGCGGCCGCGGCCGCGGCGGGGGCGCCGAGGTCGCCGACCTCTTCCGGAAGCTCGGCCTCAGGGGCCCCGAGGACTTCACCATCCCGCCCGCCGTCTACGCCGCCGCCATGGCGCACATCCCCAACCCCTCGCGCAGCCGCCGCCAGTCGCTGGAGGACCCGCTGGGCGCGCCACGGGGGCTTCCGGACGCTTCCGGGCGGGAGCGGGAGGCTGCGGTCGCGGCGAGGCTGGAGGCGGCCGTTCACGGTGGTGAGCAAGCTGTGCTGGCCACAAAGCTAGTCCAACCAGAGTCCGTTGAGGTTTCTGCACGATCCTACGAAGTGCCTGGCACTGGATCGAGCGGCGCGGCGGTGGGATTGGAGACGGCGGAAGCTTCTGGGCGAGCGGTTGCCGCCGTGGCGAGGCAGGGGAATGCGGACGTAGAGATAGAGGAGGGGGAGGGCGGTCAGGTCAAGGTGGACCGGCTGCGAGTGGAGACAACAGAAGCCGTGGTTGTGGAGGCGCCAGGAGAGGCTACCCGTGCCATGGTTCAAGTTGTAGCGGACACTGAGCGTTTCTTCTCGCCGTCACCGCACAGGCGGTTTAAGAGAACCATCACGTCTTGGATCAAGGGAGAGCATCTCGGGAGTGGATCTTTTGGGTCGGTGTACGAGGCCATCAGCGAGTAAGTTTCCATCTGCTAGCTACTTCTTGATAGTTACTGTACCTTGTTTCGTATCACTGCCTTTTTGTTTGTATCATGAATTCATGATGAGCTAGGAATCTAGGACAGAGGAGAGGATAAATGAATAACGGCTGTAGTTTTGCTCTGCGGAATAGACAAAACCGTGTCGGATTGGGATCTGATGTGCTACAGTAAATGCCTGTTTTTCCATAATTTGCAGCGGATGCCATACGCTATCATTTTAGGCGCGATAATGATTGCCTGTCGTTCAAAAGAATAATGTTAGACATCTGTTTTCAGTTGACCCTGAGTCAAGTCTTATCTGTTGGATTTTAGTCTATCCAGCTTGAGGGGAAAAAAGTCTCCTGGCAGTTTATGCAGAGTCTTGTGTCCCACCGGAGCTTTCACGTTAGGTTTCTCTGTGCCAGAAATAACATTTTGTTTTATATAAACATTAAGAGATTGGCATGCCTATATAATCCATCTACAGGTTGTCTGTGATGCAATTTCTCGATGTTGGTTGGTATTATATGAGATCAATTTTCAGGACTCAGACTTGACAACTTTTCTGTTATCCAATGCAATCAGGGCAGATTCCTAGCAGGCTCATCTCCCTTCCTCTTCCTCAGGGCTGTCTCCAAAAAGTTTGGGGCCCTAAAAATAAAAATGTATATGTCTAAAATAACCAAAGCTGTTCTCATGATTTTATACTGGTTAGAGCAGTCAGCTCGGGAGGCCTTACTCCTTGCCAGTCCGCGTTCGAATCCTGGTACAGCTTCTTAATTAATTAAAATAAAATGCCCAGGGGCGTCTCCCCTGTGGTCGGGTTTTTTTATACATTGTTTGGAGATTAATTGAAGTTGCTCACGTTTTAGTATCAGGGGTTAAGTCCCCTGTCCTGCACTGGACCACAGGGGGCACGTTTTAGTACCAGTTAGGCTATGTTGTGTGCAAATATCCTCAATGAAAACATGTATCTTCTGCAATGCATTATTTCAGAGCCTGACTTCTAACATTTATTTTACAGTGACGGTTTTTTCTTTGCTGTCAAGGAGGTGTCGTTAATGGATCAGGGACTCAATGCAAAACAACGGATTCTGCAGCTTGAACACGTGAGTTTTGGATTATGCATTTGTGATAATTATGTTGGTTATAGTCCTTCAAAAAAATATGTTTCTCAATCAACCACATATTTTTCTCTACTTCTACCGATCATACATAATTGTTTTGTTTCACTGTTTCAGGAGATATCTCTCTTGAGTCGTTTGGAACATGAAAATATAGTTCAGTATTTTGGAACAGATAAGGTACTTCTCTCTTTGCTATGGTTTTGAAAACTAAACCGGCAAGCTTTTTTTTCTTTTTTTTTGTTATCTAATAAGATTAGTTCCGCATGGTGATATCTCTGTTGTATTCCGTTGTATGCCTTTTTTTATCAAATGCTATCTCCAAGTATATGGGAAACTGGCCATCATGAACACTTTTCAATGTTAAATTTGGTGGGATGAAATGTCTTGCAGGAAGGCGGGAAACTATATATTTTTCTTGAACTTGTTACTCAAGGATCTTTGTCAGCTTTATATCAGAAGTACCGTTTGCAAGATTCACAAGTCTCAGCATACACAAGGCAGATTCTGAATGGTTTGCACTATCTACATCAGCGGAATGTTTTACACAGGTGGGTTAGGAGAACTATAATGATCTATCTTTTTTTTTTTTGAGGAAATGATATATCAATTTACACATACTTATTTTTCCTGGCTATTGAACATGCCCATCCCCTATGTCACCAGAGATATAAAATGTGCCAATATCCTAGTTGATGCAAGTGGACTGGTCAAATTGGCAGATTTTGGACTTGCAAAGGAGGTATTCACTGTGACATTCTAAAATATAAACAACATAAGATAATCTATTCTCTACTTTCACATGTTGCGCTGACTATTTCTAATCTGTCTTTGCAAGATGTCAATTTTTAGCCAGGCAAGATCTAGCAAGGGAACTGTCTACTGGATGGCTCCTGAGGTTAGTATGTGCACAACCGTGCTGTTTCTACATCTTTGTGGTCTCACAGTACCATTGTATTCTCAAAATTATCCAGAGTAAAGAGTATAAATCTGAGTAGCTCAAGCGGAGATTCCTTACAAATATTATAGTATAAATTCTAGGAGTTTCAAGCTTAGAAGGGGTGGAGCCAGAAAACATAAAATCCTAATAATGTATATTTGAAGTTGTGACCCAATATTGCAGGCATTTTCTAATGGCATATTTTTATTAGGTTGCTAAGGCTAAACCACATGGACCTCCAGCGGATATATGGAGTCTTGGCTGCACAGTTCTGGAGATGCTGACTGGCAAAATTCCATACCCTGACATGGAATGGGTGAGTGCTTGTGCCTTCTTTGTTTTTGACGATTATGTAACTTGTATCAACAGTGTAATATAAAGTTTTAAACACTGAATCCAAGAACGGCTAAGGTGACTAATTCAGAAAGAAAGAAGATCCATGACTAAACTTTCCTGAGTGATGGGTTTTTGTGTGCAAGTCTCATACAATTTAGTGGAAAAAAACAGGAGTCTTGGTCAAGTTGTTTTTGCTGTTTTCATGAGAAAAATAATAAACGCATGTACACCAGTACACTTTTATATTCCCTGTCCTTCAAAATTTGCATATTTTATTATCACCTATTCTTTTCTAGATAAAAAATGTATACTTCCATGGTGAATGATGTACTGTTTTCTTCTTATTTGTAGGCATATGCTTTGCTTAAAATTGGTCGGGGAATACCACCAGAAATTCCTAATACATTGTCAGAAGATGCGCGCGATTTCATAAAGAAGTGTGTCCAAGCAAATCCAAACGATCGCCCATCTGCTGCTCAGCTACTGGAGCACCCTTTTGTGCAGAGACCGCTGCATCATTATGGCGCCTGATGTTCTCCTTTGTTGCTAACAAAATTCTATTGTACATATGCTAGTAAGTCTTACAGCCTACTATTAAACAAATAAGGTTTAGTTAAGAATTAGGCTGCTTTTCCAACCTACCACTCAAGAAAAGATAACTGAATTTAAGACCAAAGGCTTTTGGGCCTGCTTTACTGAAAGCATGAAAAGAATCTCCGTTGGAGTTACCCTTTTACATGCCAAAATTTTTCCAATGCTTTGATTCCTAGTGAGTTGTTAACTGAATAACTGAATTTAAGACCAAAGGCTTTTGGGCCTGCTTTACTGAAAGCATGAAAAAAATCTGCGTTGGAGTTACCCTTGTAGATGCCAAAATTTTTGCAATGCTTTGATTCCTAGTGAGTAGTTTGCAACACAAAAGCTAAAGCAGTCTTATTTTTCTAGAACTCAAAGTCCCACTCCGCCCACTCTCTAGCAGTCTAGCTAGTAAGAGGACTAACACTACAATGGTGAGCACCACAAGTCCACAACCTAGAGGAAACTAAACGAGATTCAAACACAAGTTATCATCCCGCTCCAACTGGCAAAGACTGCAGAAGTCGCCTGGTGCATCACCATCTTGTTCTTCATGTCTTGTACTGTATTTGCCACCCACTGTTGATCATCCACCTTGCTCAATGGCCTGCAGTGCTTCATGAACAATATTAGTCTAAAAATACACTTTTTTTGAAGCAAAGTGGCAGGAGCTCTGCCTTTTATTAAGGTAGTAGAGTTTTAACTAACTAGGCCTGGAGGCCAGAGGCCTGGAAAGGCGCCCACAAACAGACACACTCCCGGACTCCCCTGAAAGGGAAAAACAGTCGGTCACAAACAGAGAGGGTCTTAGGGAAATCAAGCTAACAACATCGCACGGCTTCACTGGCAAAAGTAATCTTTGGCTCTCGAAGCGACCTCTAACACCGACAAGGCCGAATGCTGAAAAATACACTTTCTACCGGAGATACAACAATATTTCCAAAAAACATAGTATCCAAAGGGTCCAACAGACACATCCTAGCAGGGAAGGAGCTATTAGGGGGCCCAAGGGGAGCCATGATCCCACGAGTGCACACGTCTTCGCCATCTTAAATTACTTGTAATTTTAGTGTTCGGCGGTTTGGCCCCTACATTACAGAAATGCTACTGATTGACACCCTCTTTCTATAATTTCTAGCTCCGTCTCTGCATCCTAGCAAGAAGATATGATTCCTTCTCTATTATCTATTTGGGATCCGATTCACCTGATCCTGGAAACTCTCTAAGCCTGTAAATAGATGTTGCCATTGTGGATGGCTCGGAAGAAACTCAAAACAAAGATTGCAATCGGGCACTTGAACATTATATGCTCAGTGGATTGGTCATAACTCATAACCACGTAGTTTACAGCCTTACACTCTGTTTGCCCATGCCATTTTTTCTTGAGCAGTTGTTTAACACGTTAACTTTGAATTTTCTTCTTGCAAACTTGCCACAAAATGCTCTAATTTTCATGCACTAATGATTTTCTTTTCATTTTGCAGATTTATGCTACCAATGATTTTGTTCCATTTTGTAGATTTGATTTAGGCTGTTGCTGACAATGCGGATGCCCCCTGGCCTGGACCCTGGATTCTGAGAATGATCCCTCAATCTGAAGTCATTCCTTGCTCACTGTACCATTTCGATGCTCCTAGTTTATGGGAGGTTGGCATTGCTTCCAATGTGGTATGCACATCCAGACACTTAAGCAACAATGGGAGTAATGCGGGCAATCTACATTCCATCAAGATGGGGGCTTACCGAAGTGATTCTCTTTGAGCTACTCGGGTGTTTTCACCAAGCTAACGGCCAATTCAGTTTGGTATGTACGAAGATAAACAAGGGAAATTACTTAAAATGAGGGTTCTTCATATGTATGTCCGGATATCTGGCAGATCCAGCGTTTGATATTTTGGCCAAATGGTAATGTCTTCAGTGAAAGATGTGAATGCTGGCTGTGTAAATGTATAATGCAGCGGTTCGTCAATGCTGGAAGCACAGTTTGTTCTGTTCCTGGCCATGTCTCCTTCCTGTACAGCTCAAATTTTATTTGCAGTGTCTCCTTCCTGGCCATGTCCTTTGCCACATAAAAGCAACATGCGCCGTCTATACTGATCAAGGCCATCAAAACAGATAAAAGATACTGAAACTAACTGATGTACCAGACTGCTGTACAAGTTGGATCCCCCTCACTAGTAGCAGCCGCATCATCGCGTGCGCTAAGCTACAATACAGTATCTTTTCATTGCTAATATACAACAAAATTGCTTCATCTAGTGGGCAAGCAAAGAATCATCTTTACACAGAGAACATTCCACAAGCAACATGCTGAACCCTGTGGTGCTGCCAGCAGAAGCACAGCATAGTCCACATTCTTGCAGTTCTCAGCAGCTCAATCCCCATTGAGGCAGCTGCCTCCATGCTCATCATAACCATACCCCTCCATCTCATACCTGAGCAGCCCAAGCATCTGGCCGATCTCCCCGGCCTGCGGATGGGACTGATCGCCGGACACGAACTCGTGCACGTCGCCGTGGATCTCCACGGCACTGTACCCTGGCCGTTTCTTCACCCCGCGCGCCTTCATCAAGGTCCGCACCTTCCCCGCGCCGTCCCACTTCCCCACGGCCGCATAAATGTTGGACAGCAGGACGTAGTTGGCGTCGCCCCCGGGGTCCAGCTCGAGGAGGTGCTGCATCAGCTGCTCGGCCATGTCCACGTCCCCGTGCGTCCGGCAGCCGGCAAGGAGTGCCCCCAGCACCACCTCGTTAGGTCGCATCGACATGGTCTCTACCACGCGCATCGCCTCTTCAAGCCGCCCAGCGCGACCGAGCAGGTCAACCACACACCCGTAGTGCTCCATCCGCGCGGCGACACCGTACTCTGCAGTCATGAGGTCGTAGTACCTCAGCCCGTGCTCGGTGAGACCGGCGTGGCTGCAAGCTGTGAGCACGCCGGTGAGCGTCACCGCGTCTGGCTTGAACCCCTGCCTCCGCATCTCCTCAAAGAGCTCGATCGCATCAGTGCATCGGCCATTGGCTGCGAAGCCGACGATCATGGAATTCCAAGAAACCACTGTCCGCTTCCTCATGGACCGGAACACCTGCGCTGCGAGCTCCACTTGCCCGCACCGTGCGTACATGTCAATCATCGAGTTGGCGACACGGACATTGCGCTCCAACCCCTTCTTGAGCACTAGCCGGTGCACCCACATCCCGAGCCCGAGCGCACCGACCTCAGCGCACGCGGAGACGACGGCTACCAACGTGACGTAGTCCGGCTCTACCCCGTCCAACAGCATGGCGCGGAAGCAATCGATGGCCTCGTCATGGCGCCCGTTCTTGACGCACCCGTCGATGAGCGCCGTCCAGGAGACCTTGTCCGGGGCGGGCATTCCGTCGAACACCGTGAAGGCGGAGTCCACGAGGCCGTTGCGCATGAGCCCGGAGATCATGGTGTTGTAGGTGACGACGGAGCGGACGGGCATTGAGTCGAACAGCTGGAGCGCGAGGTGCGGGAGGCGGGACGCGAGGTAGAACCCAGCGAGGCAGGTCGAGAGGAGGAGGTGGGAGGGGAATAGCTTGAGAGCGCGGGCGTGGAGCGAGAGGGCGAGTGGGCGGGCTAGCGGCGAGGACGGGGAGTCGGCGCAGGCGGCGAGGACGGTAAGCAGTGTGACGTCATTGGGGGGCGGCGCCGCGGGGGAGGAGAGCATGGCGCAGAGGGACGCTGCCGCCGCGGGCAGGTCGCCCTGTCGGGCGGCGCGCGCGATGGCCGACGTCCAGGAGACGACGTCCCGCGGCGCATGGCGGGGTACACGGTGAGGCTCTTGGGTGGGGCGCGGAGGTTGGTGGTGGAGGGCGAGAGACGGAGCAGCGACCACCGGCACCGCCATAAGCTTATGGGTGGCTGAGAAGTGTCCGGCTAGCTGCTGCTGCTACGCCTTTTGTTCAGGCATTTTGCGGTAATTCCATTGCTAAAAATCGCTACAACCAATCACAGAACGATCTTCCAAAAATCACTGCAACACAGATTAGGTAAATGGCCTAACTGGATCTTTCTAGCGCATTCTAAAAATGTGTGAACTATTAAACACATTAATTTGTGTAACAACCTTATAAAGTCATAGCATTTTGAAAGCATTTTCAAGGCAAACTTGCACATACCATTTCATATGGACAATTTATTTTGAAAGCATATATAAAGCTATATTGTAGGTCGGTAAAAATAATTTGTCTACTCATTCTTAACTCCACTTATCCTGAACGAGAACATTGCACAAAATAAGCCAGTTCCACTGAAGAGCGGATAGACATGATCAACGCAGGAGGAGGTAACTCTTTACAGATCTATTATCGGTGTACATCACTTCTCTACACAACAAATCTGAATAACATGTGTAAGTAAATAGAAATGATACATCGAGCTTCCCCTTTACTACATACAGGCTATATGAGGAAATATGTGCAAGCTACAATTCAATGGGAGGAGCAGAGCATCCATATGAGCTGAATCACTTCCGAAATGACAGAAAAAGAGAAGGGAAGGGAAATCAACAAATTCCTATCACCGCGGACAACATCCTTGAACAAGAGAGCCATAAAAAAAAGGAGGCAATGAAATTGCAGACTATATGTTATATTTTAAAGTTTTCCAGGCGAGGAAAGTTAAATAAGTGATATGGACGTCTTACTCTTGGAATGGGTGGTGGTGCATAAATGAACACAACTACCAGAAACTGATTCATCTTATGTTCACTACAAGGCAAGAGAGATTTTGCTGTCATGCCAATAACTTTGTCTACGAATCTTAGGTTTCAAGATGAATTGATGAAAGGAAGCCAAACTAGCTTCCTCCCAGCTCACCGATATCCAATTCATGTATTGATGTAAGTTTCAATTGTACAAGTGTGGGCAAAACCTCTCCAACCTTCACAAAAACAGTTGAGCTTACAAATATGTATTGTCTGCATTTCCTGTCATGACGATAACCACACCCAATCTCTCAATAGTAAATTAATCAATCCCCAATGTTACTTCCACTGAATCTGGACTTTACATATTGAACTGCATGCCCTTTCCAGTCTGACAGAGATGCAAATGGCAGCAAACCAGCTGAGCATGGCAGAATAAGCGAAACCAAAACATAAAATGCATACCGACGAGCCCAATATGGTAAATGAACAGCCTTGGTCCTGTGAGTCACAGAAACAGGACCATAGAGCAAGCCATGTAAAAGAGATGGCCAAATGTTTCCAAGTAAATGGATGGAGCAAAGGACCTCCCAGAATATAAGCCAGACATCTCCATCCCCACCCAATGTATCAACACAAAGCCTTCCAAAGTAACCACAAACAACTCCCAATAACATACCATTGAATGTTATTGGCATGTTTGGACCCGTCATTGCAGAACGCTGGAATATCAACCAACCAATTAATGCGGCCATCAAAAATCCAAATGATAACCTTGTTGCCAATATTAAATTACACTTGAAAAGCAGAAAGCCCGAGTTGAAAGCTGACACTGAACTTGGCATCCACCAAGATGTATACTCCTGCAAGAAAAGGGGGCACATGATATGAGATTATCATCAACAGCATTTTCTAGAAGGTAATGTGTAGCAGAAAATTGTGGTACATACCCTTGAAACGGTTGCACAAGCTGAAGTAACAGAAGTTATTCGCTGGTACGAGTAAATATATGTTCCGTATCCAAAACAGACAGTCATGAGGACCACAGCAGTAAGAAGCATATCTATAAGCTTCCTGAAAAGTTCTCCATGCCTTGTATCCTCCATTTGAGTCTTGAACTTCTCCTCTTTGAAAACGGCTTTCTGAAATCCCATACGGATTTTGATCTTCTTAAACCTGAGTGACTCGGAACGGAGATCTAACTCAGATTCGCGCACTTGCAATTTTCTAATAGTAAGTCCTATTTCAAGTTCCTTGAGGTCATTTGAACGAGCTTGCTCATTCAGAGATCTCTCAAATACACTAAGGATGTGCTGATCAGTTTCTGGAGTAGATCTGCTACGACGAATAAGGTGAACCAGCTGATGGTTGACGCCCGCATGTAGGACCATCTGACTATCAATGGAACGCAAGGGCATGTCATTCTGGGTGTCTATCTGACTTTGTGAATCGGCATCATTCAGCTTGATTTCAGGTACAGAGTTACCATCTTTGTAAGAACATCGAGCTATATCCTGTTCATAGATAGGCGTCCCATTGATAAGACTAAGCGTTCTCAATGTACTTCCAAATGATTTCTCAAAGTTGCGCATGAAATTCTGAAATTTGTCACCATAAATCTACACCGCAACAAAGTCAGATATAAGAAGGTTATGGGAGGTGAAAAAGGAGTAGTGAACAAGAAACTGGCTTGCCCATACATTTGTTAAGGACTCCTTCACCGCTGACGTACACATCTGCATCCAGATTTGGTGTGAGGACATCCATGGTTTTGTTCCAATCAACAGTAATTCATAGCAAAAAAGACTGAAGACAGCATCTGTACCTTTGAGAGGACATCAGGTTGTAAGTTTCCTTCAGAACTGCTGCATCTATTTAGAACCTGTAAGAGATGTTGGTTTTTTAAACTGATTAGTGTTGCCCCAAGTACATCCACCTGATTTGTCTCAAGTATTTCCACTTAATTTATTTTGGTATAATGACATAACTATGTTATTGATAGAACGCAGTTCCTCATAATAGACTATGTAATTACATAACTATGTTACATAAATAGCAAACATACGGGCACGGGGCACACTTTATCAATTAGAATGGAATGCTCATCTACACCCTGATATAAGCAAGTACGATGGTGCTTTACATTAAAATCCATTGAGGTTATGGAAAACATAATGGTTAGAAACTTAGAATACAAGAGTTAACCTGAACTATAATTAAAGATAGTAATTTAAAATCAAAGCAACATGTTTCCAGCCCCATTCCCTATGTGGGTGAATTAAAATGGCAAGTACTGCATTGAACAATTAAAAAATAACCTTTTTCTAGCAAAGCAAGAACAACTGGATTTGAATCCTCCAAGATTCCAACAAATTTCATCCAATCAGAACAGAGCCGTTCCCAAAATGCTTACAGGTTCTGTCACTCTCCAGGCAGGACTTTAACATGGAAATAGCATTCTTATAAACAGAAAGAAAAAGCATCAAAACTGCATTATTCTAAGTCTGACAGAATAGGTCAGTTTTGCACTCAATCAATTGGAAATCTTCAGTGGCTTGAGCGGCGTCATGTGTTTGGTAACAAAACGAAGGCTCCGTCTCCATATTGCATATTCCATCAGAACATATTCAGAATGATTATGCAGTAACAAACTCCATTAAACATTAAAGATCAGAGCAGCTGGGCCATGAGATAGCGTGGCAACTATGCAGAGGCGCCCTTTGACCATCTCTGGGGCAATTCAATGAACCGCATCCACTTAAATGTCAGGGAGGAGGAGTAACTTTTAATCACAATAGTATCACGGCATCACTGAGCGATTGCCAGAACAATACGTAATAGAGGGGGTTAGGGGCAGCTTAAACTCCTTGTTGCCATCAAGTATCGTTCAAAATCCGAAGAATCGCACCGAAGCTGTGTAAGTCCCCGTTAAATGGAACTCATCTGGTACATCTAAAAAGGTCTAGCACAGCAAAACTAGCATGGCAAAGGCAAGCGAGACCGCACGAAGGGCGTAAAAAATTGAATCTTTGGGTTGCCGGGCAGACAAGAAGAGAAAGAGGCCAAGATTGACGCTCACCTGGGCAAGCACCGCCGCGAAGGACATGCCGAGAGGCAGCGCGAGATCGTGCAGCTCGCCGTCACCGGCGCCTTTATTGCTTCCCCCTCCCCTAACGGCCACCCGCCGCCGCCGCGGCCGGAGGTGCACCCCCTTCTGCAGCCGGGAGTGCCGGGACGACGATCCGCCATACGACGAAGCCGACGAGGCCGAGGAGGACGCCCCAATGGCCTCCGGCGAGGCGGCGGCGATATGGGCCCCGTCCATATGGGAAGGGGCCCGCGCCACGGGGTAGAGGGGGGCGGTAGGGTTTATTGGACTGGAGGCGGGCAAAAACTGCCCTTTTGACTGTGCGTAATAAGCCGTAAAGTTCGGAAGTCGTTTGTTCGTGCTCGCCTCGGCCTTCGTATCTTAAACGGCCGAGAGGTGCAGGCGTCCGGCTATGAAAGGGAAGCGGAGATGGGAATGGCGGCGGCGGCGGCGGCGAGACCGCGTCGTAATGAAGCTAAGTTAGCCGTTGAAGCAACCGCGGAAGGGAACTCCGGGGAGCTCGCGCGTGTGAACCGTAAACACCTTCTGATGGTAATATCTGTCCCGTCCGGGACTCCGGGGGTGGATTCGTTGCGTTCCTTTATTTTTACCGTTGCTTATCTTATCTTCCTGTGTTTGTGAAAACAGATTTATTTATCATCGGTACTTTTTAAGCCTTGGAAATATTTAGATTCTTAGCTGATGAAGGGTTGTACATGCCGCGTCGTATCCTGTATGTAAACTATATATATGCTAGTATCCACGAAGTTTAACGGCTGAATTGAAATTTCAAGATTCACAAATCACAACAGAAGGAACGGAAGTTCCAGAGCCAGTTCGCGGGAATTGCTGTGCAACCCACATTACGGGAGGGTAGATAGCTTCCAGGCAGCTTCTACGCTCTTCTTTTTTTCTTCCTCTTCATCTATTCTGGTATTTCCTTAACAGATCATTAAACACCAACCCCCTCAGCTTTATTTTGTCATTTTTTGTTTTATTTTCATGGCATTTCTTTATATGGACCTAGAGCACATTTTTCCTTTAATGGAACATTCACAGCTGAACTGATGGAAATTACTATCTCTTTTAAGCAAAATATGTTAGACTGGTAAAATGTTTTTTTTTCGTAGAGCAGAACCTGAGAGGAGTAAAATAATTACCCTTGATTTGGGCTGACCTGAGGGAACACTAGTTTGGTCCTTTGCGGACGGACTTTTGGGCCGGACTCCTCTCGCAATGGCATCACACATCGCTGGGCCGTTTCCCCACGTGACCGGCGGCCCACGTCTCGGTCGACCCGGCCGTAACACGCACTGGTCACGGCCGCTTGTCCTTTGCCGAACACGCCAAATGCAGAAGATCGTGTATATAGCCGTATCACTGTATCTACATTTTAGACAGGGAAGAGTCTGAATAAACGATCCGATGGACTCTGCGTGACTCCTATCCCTGCGTCTGCATCTGCAGGCTTCCTAGCAGAGACTCTGTCTTCCATCCATGCCTGCTGTACTGCATGTGATGCAGACGCACATGGCAATATTCTTCAGAACCCTCGAAAGGCCAGCAGTAGACGACTGTGCCTGCCTGCCTCGGGGCCGGGAGATTTAACTAACCCGTAGGCTAAACAAGGGTCAAACCAGACCAGCCTCGATCCGATGGAGCCGGCCGCCGCTACGTTTACCTCGCACGTCTACTGATGCTGCATCTCTCCTCCGATCCGGTCCTCTCTCTAGCTCTGGATCAGCTCTCTGCCCGACGATCCGTCGTCAGCCCCTAGCTACTACTCCCTCCTTCCAAAAAAAAAAATTATCACATGTTTAGATTTCAGTGCACGGAAAACCGTTCGTCTTATTCAAAAAATATTTAAAAATTATATTTATTTTTTAACAATTATGTTTGTAATCATATTACAGACGTAGTTATAAAAAAAGAATATTTATAAATATTTTTTGAATAAGACAAACGATTTACCATGCACGGAAATCAAAATAGACGACAAGTATTTTGGGACGGATGGAGTATTAGCTCTAGTACTGGTACCATTGCTAGCCAATGGCGACGATGCAGTTGCATGCCATTCGCGGATCCGAATCGACCCACGCCACGGCCACGCACGGCATCATCCGCGCTCAAACTCACGGCGACGGAGAGTACTCCCTTCGGGTCCAAAAAGTGCCGTTTTAAGAAAAACCAGAAATCAAACTTTTAAAACTTTGACTATATATAATTTTTATATTATTTAGTTTTGAATGTTGAAACTTTTATATTATTTAGTTTTGAATGTTGAAAGTCATACGTATAGATTTATCTTAACAAGCATTTTTATAAAAATATAAATTTTTTATGATATTTATTTTTATTGTTGGTCAAATTTACGTGTGGGAGACCGTATCGATGTCCAAAACAACGTTTTTTTGGAGCTGGAGGAAGCAGTAAATAAGTGGAGAAATGATGTGGATCGATCGCCGCGCCGCAGCAGCCAATGACGAGCCGTACACGTTCCGTCCGATCGATCCCCCTGCTGCCAATGCCAAGTCGTCTCTGTTCGATGAGAGGAGGGTCGGGTCGCGGCGGGCGACGACGGCGACTCGGCGAGGGAGGAGGTTCTCCTGCGCTCTGCATGCACGTTCCTGCGCGGAGATCGCCGGCACGGCACTTGATCCGGCAGAGTTCCAAGTTGAACGAGAGAAGAGAACGACCTTCGTTTTGTTTAGCACCGGGTGCCGTGTTGCCTGCCTGTGCTGTGATCCATCGATGAGAGAGAGAGATTGCCCATGGGGAAAATGCAAAACCATATGTATACGTGCCCATAAAGACAATCGTAGCTGTTCGTTTTTTTTTTCTGCTGCACGAATCTCAATACATTATTTCTTCATCTATTCATAATTCTCGTACCTATCCTTTGTCTGCACTGATCTCGATGTATATTCAACGGCTACGGTAATTCATATGTGCACATATATATTTAGAAAATCCGTTTTGTTGCCCATGGTGGGCTGAGACTGGGATCGATAAGATCAACGACGACGATGGGACGGGATGCATGCTACGTGTTGCGTCTCGAGAACACGAATCGCGCCACCACCTGCTGGATATGCCTAGATAAGGTGACTGGTGTTTCTCATCGTTTTCTTTAATTTCTACTCGATCGCATATATAATCTCTCACTGCTGCTGGTAGCCTGGTAGTAGACTAGTAGTACCTGCTGCTACACTACAGCTAGTGTGAATTGTGATCCTAATAAACCTATCCGAGTTCCAGTCTTGACAGGGAGATCTGATGAGATGAGAGGCGTGTGTGACTTGATGTGTACGTACTTGTTAGTATCTTCTGACGCTGAGTATATATGTGCTGAAAACTATTACACCCTTATCCCTATGGATCGTAAATTCAAGAACCCAGCAGGGAAGAAATGTTCAGAGCCAGTGACGATTGCTGATCCGATCCGTGATAAAAAGACTCATGGCGAGTATCAATACAGCACGCGTCTCTCGTGGAATGATCAGCTACTCGACAAAAAATAACCACACACATGTCCAAGCTTAATGTTCCGATCCATCACTGTCTTGAATTTTTTTTCACCCGGGGTTATTCACCGTCAACATAAAACGCCAAATAAAGAGATATCCTACGACCGGTCGTGTGGCATAGTTAGTACGCGAAGAAAACCAAACTGTGAAAGATTATTAGCGTTCTGGATCGAAAAACAAATAGCTAGCGCTGTCACACTCTAATAATATATATATCCGGCAGATTGGAGCTGCTAGCTGCCACAAGCCCACAGCACGGCCAATCGGCCACCACGTGAAATGACCAGCAGCCCATGGAAAATTCCAAGATACTGTACCAACGAGCAGCGCGCGGTCGTCGCCGCCGCGGCCGTCATCGCCGAAAATTTGGAACACGGGCCGGCTGCGGCCGGGTGAAGCTCTGTTACAGTAAAGACCCAAAGATATAGACATCCGATAATCCGACCCTAATAAAGCATGTGAACTGAAATATGCCGTGTGTGCATGCATTTGCTACAAGAAGAAGCAAATGCAAGGAGTACATATTTAAGGATATATATATGAGAGCTCACAAGGATCGCCGATCACACTACGGTGTTTCGCATGCAGCAAAAAGAATCACCATGGTGGATCGTCGTCAATGGAGCCTTGGATAGCAGAAAATTAAGATGTTTCTTGCTAATATATATATATATATATATATATATATATATATATATACGAAGCTTGGTTGATTTCGTACGGGGCTTCTCCTCTCTCCATGCCGAAGACTTGGTGTTTGCCTCTAACCAAAGGATGTGCATGTCTGTACAGAAGTCAGATATGTTGCGGTTAGCTTCTTTCTCAACATAATTAGCTGCGTGATTGTGTGTGTATATACAGGAGCAATAAAAAATAAAAAGAACCTTGAGATCTATTCCATGCCCAAGGTCCACAAGGAAAATGTTAGCCAGTTTTTGGTTCCAACAACCAGTTGACCTCAATCATCATGAGGCGAAGCATAAGGGGCCGGGAAAAGAAAAACATGATCAGATCCAAGGTGTATAGTAGTAGTATATTATATGGAAGAGAGAGCATGGTTGAGCATAATAGTGCACAAAAAAAACCTGCTGAAATTCTGTGTGGCCCAAGCAATAAGTTGACTCAAGATTCTGTATGCTGCAATGTGTTCTCTGTTTGTAGTGAACTTAGGAAAGGCACTGGAATGGCTATGGCATTAAAGGATGCAGACGATGGCATGCCATGAGTCAACGCATTGCAGAGGTCTGAGCAACAAAGACATCGAAGCAGGAATAGAAAACAGTAAGTATGGATGTGGATCACAAACACAAAGCCTTAGGAAAACAAAACGGGTCACGCCTTAATTAGTTTCCTTATTTCTCTAATATAAACCGTATGTGGACTTTGCTAGGTTTACATATAGAAGCAACCCAGTCCTGGGCATTTCTTAATATGGAAGGCCTGCAATCACAACATTTTTCTTACTGGTATTTCACAAGACGTACAGAAGGCATCCAAGTACATTTCATCAAATGCATGTTGAATTTATTTGTCCTTTGATGAAGTCTGCGTACAACTATATGTCTTCTCAATCAAATAGTCATCAACAACATTGTGTGAACCACTGGGGGTACTAATTAAACTATTGTGACATGATAGTTCGAATATAGGGTGTGTTTAGATGGTTGAAAAAAACACTGTTTCGAACTGAAAAGCACTGTAGAATCACTGTAGCACTTTTCGTTTGTTTGTGGTAAATATTGTCCTACTATGGCCTAACTAGGCTCAAAAGATTCGTCTCGCAAAGTACATCTAAACTGTGCAATTATTTTTTTATTTCATCTACATTTAGTATTCTATGCATGTGCCGGCATTTTGATGTGACGGGAAATCTTCTTTTTGCATAGTGAATTTTGGGAGAAAGTTTGGGCACTAAACAGGGCCATAGCCAGTTCTCTGACATACTACAGCATTGAAAGTTGACATGACATGCATGATTTTTATAAAATCTGTGCTACATGCTAGCCCACAATTTGATCTGTCCTGGGGAAATTAAGGTGGGTGATGATAGCAACGTCAGCCCTGATAGCAGAGAAATTCCAAGGAGTTGACCTGGGCTCCTTACAAGACCAATCCTTAGCGTTGGAAGCGCTCCTCGCATCACATGACAGAGCCCCCACTTGACTGGGTATCCTTGTCATTTGGATCACACCACCGTGCACTACACATCCTCTAATTAATCGTCCATCGCCATTGCTCATACATCGTCGTTTGACTTGTGAAAATCAGGTACCCTATGTACCACTGAGGGTCTGTTTGGGAGCAAAGTATTCAAAGCCGCAGTATTTCAATACCATGGTCTATCAATGGCAATGACACAACCATAGTATTTTTTACAACAGTCTAACCCATAGGTGTTTGGAAACACAGTATGGTTCTACAGTATTTGACTTCACCTACTCTTTTCCCATCACTTTAACAAAAACTTTGGTCTAAATCAAAATTTCCAATACTCCAAAAATACTGTGGTTTTCTCCAATACCACAGTATTTTTTACAATACTACAAAAATACCTTGTTCCCAAACAGGGCCTGACATGTGTGCCCTGGATCAGACAGATAAAATATTGCATTTGGTGGTAGGTATATAGGTTGTGTGTGTGCAGCCATGTATACCCAAATAAAGGCAATAGCCATTTGTTGAATAGGAAATGGCATGAGATAATAGGATTGGGAGAGGAGTCTCCCCTCCTCATTGCCTCTTTAATACGTCTTAGACACCCGGACATTGACTTAGATGCCTCGGGAGAAGCAGCATTAGGATTTAAGACCGTTCCTCCTTTTAGCTGTACAGAGAGACAAAGGTACACAAGCTAACTAGGTAGAGGTCAAGAGCATGTCATCCAAGAAGAAGAGGGCGGCGATAGATCTCTCCCGGGAGGCGGAGGAGAGGGACGACGACCACAGCGCCGGCGACGGCGATCGCCGGGATAAGGATGGCGAGGTGGACAAGAAAGAAGAACTGTTGAAGAAACAAGCAGCTGGAGAGGCGCCCAAGGTGGAGAAGAAGGTAGTTGAAGTGGTTGTAGACCAAGGAGGAGACGGCACCAAGGAGGAGATCAAATATAGGACTCAACAAGGAGAGGAGATGGAGGAGGACAAGCAATCAAACGCCCACGGAGACGATGAGAGCGATGGGGGCGAAACTCGTGCGGGAGTCAAGCACGTCGTAGAGGCCGCCGCCGCCGGCAACAGGGACGGGGACGACAGTGATACCGCCATGGTGCTAGATGAGGTATACTTAGCTTAATTTGCAGGGGCTGGCTGTGTGCAAGCTACCATAGATGTACTAGTTATTTGGTGCAATTGTTGCTAAGCTAGCTTTACATAGATGCTAACTTGCTAAGTAGGACTCCTAGCAATAAATTTCTGCTCATCACATCATGTTTAATTTCATCCGATCCTGTACATGGCATGTGCGTGTGTTCTTCAGGTGAGCGCGATGCAGGAGGAGATGGAGAAGATGAAGGAGGAGAACCGGATGCTCCGGCAAGTCGTCGACCGGACCATGCGCGACTACTACGAGCTGCAGATGAAGCTAGCCGCCTATCGGCAGCAACCGGCAGATGAGCCTAAGGTAATAGGACTAGCTAGCTAATGATCCTATATGCCTACTCGATTAATCTTTCTTTAGCTATAGCCTATAGGGTGTATTATCCAATTACCTTGCTACGATTCTACCACATGTTCCAGCTAATCTCGTGCCGCTTTAAAAATCCATCCACGTGACACACCATAATTACCATGCCAATTTGATTCAGTCACTCTCACTTCGGATTCGTGACTCGATTTTTCTAATTCTCGCGCGCGCAGGAGCCCGAGGTGTTCCTCTCCCTCGGTGCCACCGCCGCGACGACCGGCGGCAGCAGCTTCCCGGAGCCCAAGCCCAAGGAGCAAGCGGCGCGGCCCCCGTCGGTGGGGAGCGATGACACGGACGACGGCAAGGGGAACCTTGGGCTGTCGCTCAGCCTGGGAGCATCTGCATCGTACGAGGAGGAGAAGCTGGAAGCTGATGGGCACGACGACTTCGACGGCGCCGCCGCGGCCGGCGTTGACGATGTCGTCGGGGCGAAGGGCGGATACGCGCTGCTAGAGAGCGGCAAGCTCGGCGCACCGGCCGCCGGCGATGCTGCCGCGGCCGGGGTCACCAGCCAGAGCGTCAACCCGGGCAACCGCAAAACTAGGGTTTCCGTGCGCGTCCGGTGCCAAGGTCCCACTGTAAGACAAACGTGCTACTGCATCTGATGACCATCTTCTTGCTGCTCAACTGCTGCATGATTTAATCGATCATCCGTGTTCGTTCGTGGCGCAGATGAACGACGGGTGCCAATGGAGGAAGTACGGGCAGAAGGTCGCCAAGGGCAACCCGTGTCCGAGAGCCTACTACAGATGCACCGTCGCTCCGGGCTGCCCCGTACGCAAGCAGGTAACAAAATTCTTAAAACCATAGTAGTATCAGTAGTTGCCTGAGAACTGAAGCTCGATATATATGCATATTATGTGAGTGCATGGATATATATATATATATAGAGAGAGAGAGAGAGAGAGATTGATTTGTGATGGCGCGCTCGATCGTCGTGCAGGTGCAACGGTGCCTGGAGGACATGTCGATCCTGGTGACCACGTACGAGGGCACGCACAACCACCCGCTCCCCGTCGGCGCCACAGCCATGGCCTCGACCACCTCCGCCGCGGCCACATTCATGCTGCTCTCCAGCACGAGCTCCTCCTCCTCCGTCTCCGAGGCCGGCGGCGGCTCGGCGGCGCCTCCCTACCTCAGCCCCTACCTGCTCAACTCCACCTCCCTCCACCCAGCTTCGCCGCTGCTTAGCGCGGCGCAACCGTCAATGTCCAGCGCGGCCAGTGGAGGTCAACATCTCAACCTGTTTGGGCATCCGTCAATGCTAGCCCAGCAGCAGGGGGCGCATCTCAAGTACCCGTGGTCATCGGACCCTTCGTCGCACGGCGGCGGTGGTCTGGCGGGGAGCAAGAGGCCGTTCTGGAGCACGGCCGGCGGCGACGAGAAGACGGCGACGTCGTCATTGCCGGACAATGTGGGCGCTGTCATGTCAGACCCAAGTAAGTTCTCTGTGGCGATCGCGGCCGCCATCAAAAACTTCATGGGGAAGGACGGCCAGGACGGGGAGAGTAGCAGCGGCAAGAGTACTAACAAATGCGGGATGATTGAATCGCTTCCACCACCGTGACTAGTCAGTAGTGTAAGACACCGCGTGACTAGCTAAATGTGGGAGATCAAGGGGCTGTGGGGCGTGGGTTCGGAGTTTGGGTGTGTTCTCTTTCGTGGTTCTTGTGTGAAATAGATCAAGATAGGGGGTGGGCAATGCAAACACGGATTAGAGGAATTTTTTGGGCCATTATTTGTAATCATTCTTCAGGTTTGCTCCATTGGAACAAATCAACTGCAGTTGTTGTTAACCGTAAATTACAACACAGTATATTCTTGTTTCGGTACGCGTGCTCATTCATAGCTAGTGTATTAGGGCCGGGTAACTAACACAATATGCACAACTAGATGAATTTTCTGCGCGTTGTAAATTTGAGTGACAGACTGTGTATATATCACTTAATTCTATATATCTACATAGATGGAGGCCACTAAGACCATTCTTAATGGTTTGTCTAAAATTCTTGCCTATCCACTATTCTTTTACTATTCTAACTATCTCTCTGTCTACACTAGCGCTACAGTGTATAGGCAGTCCTTTTAGGCACCCCATTGAAGATAACTTAAGTTTATATCTTAGCATGCAAGCTATTCACATTATAATCCACTAAGAAGCTATGTCATCATTCACTAGGACACTCAATTAATGTCTTTCGCCGATCTTCTGTGGCTAATAACATCCATCAATTATTTGTCCTTTCGATTACTTCGTTCGCCATAAAATTCTCGCAACATAAATACACAAATGATCAATTATTTAAAAGTCAATCTCTCTCAACTAAGATGAATAAGTTATCAAGTATAATGTGTTTAAAAAAATAGTACATTAAAAAATAATGTGTCACAGATAATCAATCATTTAAAAGTTAATCTCTCTCTACTAAGACGAATAAGTTATCAAGTATAAGTATAATGTGTTTATAAAAAACAGTACATTCAAAATAATGAGTTTAAAAAGTGCTGTCATGCCAGAAGATCAATGTTTAAAAGTTAATCTCTTTAAACTAATATAAATAAGTTATCAAGTAACGTGTTAAAAAATGTTGTCATACAATATACATCAGTATATTTCTACTTTCAAAGTCCACGTTATGTTTGAGTCCACTAAATTAGAAATAATGTCACTTTAAAAATTTTCGCAACCCCCACAATGTGCCGATTAAGATGAATCCTACTTTTCACATGTTATTTAATTTCGATCAGCTTAAGTTTTCTACTAATAATGATGTCAAATACTTGTTCAAATCACTCTCCTCTTCGGTTTACTGTACAACTATATATCTTTTGTTTCTCCCATATATACACAGATGAACCCATCATGTTTTAGTCTTGCAATTCATTCAGTAGAAAGTTGAAGTTACTCCCTACATCTCACATTAATTCGTGTATCAATGTCGCTGCACTTTCTAAATGTAAGACTTCGAATTAAACGAAGGCACTTGCCTTTCTTATCCAAATAATTATGTAATATCCTCTATGCAGGACAACAAGAGATAAAAAGACATGTAAATGGAGTTCTCTGTGCAGCTTTTTGATTCATGTATTGTTAGGAATCACACCCAAAGGTAATAAGTTGTCATCACTGGAGATGTATTGCTTATCCCATAATGAAATATCCACTCCACGAATCTTTTAGTAGTTTTAATTGCATAGCTTTATTAGAGTTATTGTTAGAAGCTGAGTATTGACAGACCCATTGCATTCCCATTGTTCTATTTTCTCTGCCAAATGAACATTTAAATCAATACTATTTCTTTCTTAAGAAATATTGAAACCACTCTTTAAACCCCGCAACAATGCACGGGGAAATCACCTAGTAGTATTGTATGCATGTAACCATAGAAAATCGACGGAAGTCATAGATAGACGGCTTAGTGTACGGTGACGTGGCATGCCATTAAATGGCCCCTCTAGTGATGTGGCTTCATGAGTGACAGACTGTGTATATGCCACTTAATAGTATTGTATGCATGTAACCATAAAAAATCAACGGAAGTTATAGATAGACAACTTATGGTGCCTCCAACGGTTGTCTATTTCACTAAGTAGATGCGCTCTCTCTCCTATATGGACAAAAAAAAAAGTGGAAAAAACGATAATGACTAGCGACAACCAAATAGACATAGGATTTCATGTATTTAAAAAAGCTGAGACTATTACGTGTGGAATCAAATCATAGTGGTGAGATAAATTAGTATTTTTATTGTCCTCTTGCCTCCACATAAACTAGCTATTTGACACCACCACTGTGGACGCGCTTAGTGCGTGGTGATATGGCATGCCATTAAATGGACCCTTTGATGATGTGGCTTCATCCATATTTAGAGAAATCTCATACTGTGGTGCACCTATTTAGATATAAAAAATTATTGTGCGATTTTATAATATGCGCACAAGCGCACCTAGTTAAAATAGGCGTCGCCTTAAATTATTAATAGGTAATATGTAATAAACAGTGAGTTCATATTGCAAAACCATGGCCAGAAGAGTTGACTCTAAACAACAATCTCGATCTAATCTATACTTAATATTAAAACAAATAAGGTTTTCTGGTCCCTGGTTTTCCGATCCGTCGTGACAGGTGGACCCGGCTGGTCAGCCTCTCCTCGTCCTGTATCCGATAATCCGAATCGCAGCTACAATACGAACCAGATTCGGACTGCATAAGAAACCCACGCGTGCGAAAACGGACGCCCCAGTCGTATACAGACTCCGTTTTTTATGTTCTATATATCGATGGAAAAGCTAAAATAAAATATTTCCAACCCAACTGAAACCACTTTAAAATTCGGTCTCAGTCAACGAAAATCTTTGAAACAATATGACATGGAATTTATTCGCGAGCCCGAAGTGCAGGAGCAGCCCACGCGAAAACTGATGCTCAGATCGCATACGGACTCCGTTACTTACGTTCTGTATATCGATGGAGAGCTAAAATAAAAACATTTCCAACCCAATTAACATCACTCTAAAATTCGCTTGCAATTAACAGAAATCATCAATACAATATGGCATACAATTTATTCGGAAACCCGATTCGGACGGTAGGAGGAGCCTACGTGAAAATGGATACCCATGTCGTATATGGATTCCGTTTTCCATGTTCTATATATTGCCGAAAAGCAAAAAATAAAATTTCTTACCAAACTGACACCACCTAAATTTCGGTCACATTCAAGAAAAAATTCGAAAAAAATATGATATGGAATATATTTGCGAGGCTATTCTTGTATATATTGATCTAGAGGTGCTTAAGGATTTATTTTGATCCCGTTGCAACGCACGGGCATTTTGCTAGTATATTGCAAAATCACATTCTCTCTCTACGTATATGTGTTATAGTTCACATTTTTCTACATTCATGATTATCCATCTTATTTAAAAAAAGTATCTCAAAATAGATTTAATGATAAAACCAATTATTATAAATAATAGCTTACGATTTTTTTTTGAATAAAACAAAATATCTTACATGATAATTTAACATTTTTGAATGAACACATATTATGATCATCAAATAGGCTATATTTAATGGACCGACACGAGAGCTGTAATTTTGGCCCAACCTAAACAACAAACCGATCTACGTCGGACTTAGGGGGTGTTTGAATAATGGGAAATGGGGATTGGGATAGGGATATGAGGGGTGGGATAAGTGTTATACCATGTTTGGATATAGGGATAGGGATATAGGTGTGAGTGTGTATAGGATGGGATAGAGATAAAATGGGATTGTGGGATAGGATATCCCTATCCCTATCCTTAGCCCGGTGACATCCAAACGCCCCCTTAGGGTAGCCCGATCTATCCAAGCAATGCTTGGGCCGAAGCCTAAACATTATAGTCGGCCTCGATATTTTTATCGATATGTGTGTATATTAGAATGTATTATCTAACAACCATCGCAAAGCAAATAAGTCCTGGTGGCTAGTCGGTACGTGAAGAAATCTCATGTTCAAAGCTCCATCTCATGTTCAAAGCTTCATAGATATACTTTGGTGGATTAACCTCGGTGAAGTACGATTCATGTTTTGAGAAATTTGTAAAATTGGATGCTCTAGTTTTGCAGCCAAATTGCTGCCACGGTCATAGCCAGCTGATGTCGTTCCAGCAACCCCTCGAAGAAAATTATTTTGAGAGAGACGATTGTCTTGAATTGATCGCCGAATCGTCCCGTCCACGCACACGCAAATCACAAGTCGCATGGGTTCTCATAAGAAATGTGCGTTATGTCTATGCTTTTTTTAGACCTCCTTTGGATCGAATGATAAATGGAGGAATTCTGAAGGCACACAAGCTTTGTGAGCTTAGTAAGTTGGATCTCGGACTGGCAAGCTCATATCCTATAGTATTTCCCACTGAATTAAGGGGAAAAGGATCTGGAATTTGTGGATGGAAGAACGGAAATGCAGGAAGTGATGGTTAGGGAGAGGGATCGCGGTGGTCTTTCCACCGCAGATCTCGTGTGTGTGTGTGATCTGCCACCAACACCTCTCTGTTTCCTTCCATTTTTGGGTTTTCCACCCCTCCAAAAGCCCGAAGGCCCACCCCGGCGCCGGCGGAGGCCCGCTTCAGTTCCGGGTCTCGTTCGGTTCCCGCGGAGAGTGGCTGCGTCGTTGTTCCGACGCTGACGACGCCCCTTTCGCGAAGAATTCTCGCATCGTGCGTGCGCGGCTGTGCGCCATGCATTATTTGGTCCATCCAACCTTATCCGTCCCCACTGGATTTGCTCCAAAACCCCATCATTTGCGCATTTGGCCATGCAACGCAACGCAGTTTTCCCTTGCAAGAATCTCCCCTGAAATCGCTGCGACCCCGAATGGGCGCCCGGCCCGGCCGCCGGCCATGAAAATATTCTCTGCTGCTGCAGCCTGCAAGGCTGCAAGTCCCCTGCGCTGTACGGCAGACGCCGCGGGGCACCAGTGGAAGGCACCCCCCGACCCCGGTGGCGGTTCCGTCGCAGGGTCGCCACCCACACGCACCACCACCGCCTAGGCCACACTCGCTGCATGGGCGCGGTCCACGCGCCGAGGCCCGCCCCGTCGCACCGTTTTCCGCGGACCCACCCCACGGCACCGGCCGTGAATCCACCGGTGCATGGACCATCCCCACCCGGCCACCCCAACGAGCCGTAACCCCGACGCGAAGACCAGCACCGCCGAGCCACCGGTTCGCGGCGCCCACGCACGGGACGTGGCCCCCCATCCCTCTCCTCTCCAGCCCGGTGGGCCCCGCCGCCCAGAAATCCTTTTGCGTCCGTCATCTCCCAACTTCCCTCTGAGCTTTTTTTTTTTTTTGCCTCTAGAAAGGCGAGGAAATTGTTGCGCTTTTTAATAACTTGCGTCCTCCTGCCCTTCCCTGTTGCGTCCGTCGTCTCCCACTCCGTCCGTCGTCACAACCAGGCGCCTCCTCGCACGCACCGCCGGGATCCGGCCCCCTCCGCGCCCGCCTCCGCGGCCCCGCTCCGGTCTAGGTACGGTACGCTCGCCCCCCCTGCTTCCGATCTCGGCGCGCGCCTCTGGTTTGCTTGGTTGTGACGAATTGGCGGCTCGGCCCGGTGCCTGGTGCTGGAATGTTGGGATAAGGTGCTTCCTTGGGGGCAGTTCTGGCCGTGGAGGGAGAAGAGTGCCTTGATTTTCATTCATGGGTTTCCGGTGCCCCCGTAGCGATTTTTTTGGATATGATGATGTTTCGCTGCCTGCCTTCTTGCTTGCCTGTGTGGTGCCACGGCTTGCGGAACGGCCGCCCGCCCGCGACTTAGGCGAGGCTTGCGTTCGGGAGTTTTTCTGGTGGGGATTGGAGGTGGTCGGGGTAGGGATCTAACCAGAATTGGTCCTTTCCGTGGGAATTCTACCCGCTCCAGTCGAAGCTTAGGCGCTCGTTGTTACGAATTGTATTGTCCGGTTTTGCATCTGGTTTTGCTGAAGATTTCCCAGGCAGAAGAGCTGCTACGTAGTATTCATTTCTGATCTAATGAAGCATCAAGCTGCCTTGTCTATTCTGCATAATTCTGCGTGTATTTTAGTCAGATATGGAGCATGTGACTGAGAAAAGCTATTGAGATCCATTTCGTGAACCTTTTTGTGTCAACATGTAATCTCACATTAGCGTAGACGTGATTCCTTGCCTGAGGTGCAGAAAAAAGAGCTGCGGCTTAGTTCTTAGCATATTGTTTTGAGTGGATAAGGTGGTTTTAATTACGATAAAGGTGCTCTTTGCTTTAGCCACCAGGATTGGTTTTCATACCGGCAAACTTTGGATCAAATGTGGCAAAGAGAATCCTTTGCCAAGGACCATCCATGTGCTAGCGCTATAGCTAGTGATCTGTACTGATCAAGGGAGGGCCAAGAGAAAAAAAAAAAAAAAGGTAAAACTAAAGAAGCTCCCTTTGCTTCAGATTCGTTTCTTGCGTTGGCAACTTAGCATTTCTCTAAAGGACGGAATCATTGGCTCAAGTGCAGAATCATTTGATTCTCTTTAATTAAAAAGCCATTTGTTGTTGTTTTCCCCTTCTAATCTGATAGATCTCAGATGAGGAAATGAGATGCTCCGTGTGAGCTGCTAGTTTTCCCTGTACCTCTTATCTGGCTCTTGATTTGTGACATTTTTTTAATGGGGAATGTAGATCGCATCTAGCATGCCCCCATTGATTTGATTATTTAATGCATTTGGTTGATCTTGGTGCTTATCCCTTTATCTTCCTGCCCAGTCTGTTTGGATCCCATAAAGTCTATATGTAACTTCTCCTGCCTTGTTTGCTTCTATCCACCATTCTGGATCTAAAGTTTCATAGCTTGTCTAAGAGGAGGGAAAGGTCTTGCAGGGGTAAAGCTGCATTTTGCTGGTAATGATGCTGATTGATGTTTTGTATCATTGCCCTTACCAGGTAGAGTCAATTTATTTAGTTTGCATTGTGAGAAGAATACCATCTGGTGGAAATGGTTTCTTTTTTTTGAAGCGTAGAAATGGTCTTATTTCGTTGCTAGGTTTGTAAAACTGGAACCTACTGCTTTGTTTATGTCTTGAAATAAATACGTATCTAGACTTGCATAACCAAACGTGCTTCAGTCACCAAGTTCAAGGGGTGGATCCACATTGGGTCCAGCAAGGGCACAAGCGGACACACAGTTTCTTGTTTTCAATAGACATAGGAGTGAAGTTGTAAAGGCCCATACAGCAAGCTGCTGCTCATATTTTCGGCTAGGTCTCCCCCGACAACTTGTGAAGGCATTATTTGATATATACGTGTGTATCTGTTCATTGCATAATGATGTCATGGAGCCACAAATTCTTAAGGTTTTCTTTTGCTTGGATTCTTGGAAAATCTTGAATGATTATTACATGTTACTCCCTCCGTCCTAAATTATCGTTCATTTTAGCCCTCTTTATATCCATCCATGTTCGTATGGATGCTAATGAATCTAGACATATGCAAAACACATTCATGGAAAAAAAATGAATGAATCTATTCGAAACCTAAAATGAACTATAATTTGGAACAGAGGGAGTAACAAACATGTAGCACCTTTTCTCCATGGCATTTCAGGGAATTCATTGTTTCACACACATAATGTAACCATGTTTTTCTGTACAGATTACCAGAAAATGGCAAGAAGTGCCAGAGCAAGGAGGCATGTGGCTCGTCAGCTCAGGCCTAACCCGTATCCCATTCCTTCACATCGATGGAAGGTGAAAGAGTCGAACCGAAAGAAAACATTGCCAGCCCTGCAGAAGATGGACTGGGAAGATGCCAATTGCTCTGTGTGCATGGAATTCCCCCATAATGCTGTGCTCATCCTCTGTTCGTCTCATGATAAGGGTTGCCGCCCTTACATGTGTGGAACTAGCTATCGCCACTCAAACTGCCTGGATCAGTTCAAGAAAGCTTACACCAAAGGGGCATTGCTTGAGGAAGTTCCTGCAAATAGTGTTGGCACTAACCTGGACCCGGCACCATTGACTGCAGGTGAAAAAACTGAGTCCATTGACCTTGCATGCCCGTTGTGTCGTGGAAAGGTGAAAGGGTGGACAGTGGTAGAACCAGCTCGAAGCTATCTCAATGGAAAAAAGAGAACATGCATGCAGGACGGTTGCTCATTTGTGGGGACCTACAAGGAGCTCCGCAAACATGTCAGGTCGGAACACCCTCTTGCAAAGCCAAGGGAAGTTGATCCTACCCTTGAGCAGAAGTGGAGATTGCTCGAGATTGAAAGAGAGCGGCAAGATGCGCTCAGTACCATCACAGCAACAATGGGAAGGGCTGTTGTTCTGGGAGATTATGTGCTAGACTTGGAGGATGGAGTGGACTTGGAGGATGTAGAAAGTGATGCTGATGTTGATGATGGCCGTGGGACAGAAAACACTCGAAGGATGCTACTATTTATTATGCGTCAAGTTGCTCAACATCACCAAAATCAAAGGCATCAGAGTGCAACAAGTGCATCAGACAATGCCGATGACGATTATCTGGTAAGCGTTGGTGCCAATGGAACCACACCATACTCTTACCCCTTAGACGGGGAGGACGAGGATCATATGGCTGTGGCCGGAGGCAGGAGCACTGATGTGCTTAGACCTGAGAGGAGGAGGAGGCGCCGCCGCAGGAACCGAGGTAGATTGTTCTTAGGTGCTAATTGAGAGGACTTGTGGGTTAACCGCCAGAGGAGTAACATGCACAAATGCTTCCCTGGTGTCTGGCATTCATCAATTTGGGCCTCCATTTACTTGTTCATGATCATGTACCAAGTAGTT
The DNA here is from genome assembly GCA_022530915.1 of Paspalum notatum. NCBI lineage: Eukaryota > Viridiplantae > Streptophyta > Magnoliopsida > Poales > Poaceae > Paspalum > Paspalum notatum. The sequence goes on along the minus strand of CM039687.1, from coordinate 3,135,146 downwards.
ATGTTAACATCAGCTCATTGTTTCTTATCAATGTATGTTACCAAACATTCTTTGTTGAAAAGGAAAACTCCGCATTCATCTTTTGCGGTTTGTGTAGCATCTTCTTTTGTGTCCAGGATTTCAGTTACTAATCAATATACTTGGTTCCGCAGAGATTGAATTAGACATTTGCCTTTTTTTTCATTCTAGAAATGCGCATGGATTAGTATGGGACTACAGAACAAACAACTGGTCTTTCACAAATCATAAGTGACTATCAACTGTGAACGAAATGAATTAAATTACAGGATACTACCAAACCTTACTAGACCAGCTACCAAGCTACCAGTAGAATCAAGCAGTACAAGGGGAAGAACTTTTTGTTGCTGGGATCAAAACTGTTTATTACACATTATACAATTAATGGCCTCGAGATACATTAACTTAATTTCCCGTTGCATAACATTGTAGTTATGTTCAGGATCACTTTTACAGAACATTTACATCTATATACTTATTTAAGACAGCTCTGTATCATCAATAGATGCATGTACACGGCAGATCGCCCAGCAAAACCACGCATCTGAGCTACGACGGCATATAAGTTAGCACATTTGGGCATCGGTTCCATGAACACCACAGATCAATGTGGCCTGGCCAATACCATCCGTCAACCACCACACTCCAGGTCATATGTCATCTGCCGCAGAATCGGTCATTACTTTCTTCAAGATGATTTTATGGAGCACCGCTTCCATCAGCACCACAGATCAGAGTGACTTGGCCTACCACACTTTAGGTCATCTCTCATTTCCTGACGCAGAAACGGCCATTACTTTTTTCCTAATGATTGCAGGCACACCGTAACACACAGGAGATGCACCAATCAGAAATGGAAGCCTGCAAGCTTGCCTAGCTTCACTTAGATATGAAGCTATTCGCCTCTGCCTGCAGCTGCAGCACTTGGTACTTTCATTTATTTGTCGTGGCTTCTTCCCTCGTGTGCCTTGTCGTCTTGCCCTGACATTTTTCTTGGAAGAGATATTCATGGACTCAAATTCCTGTGTTAGCTGGCAACATTTTGAACAATTGTAGTCATCTGGGGGATTTTCTTGCAACCACGAATTGAGCAAAGCTTTACTAAACCGATCGATATCCTTATCTGAAACATCCCAGAGATTTGCAACAATAGCAGGCGAACCAGCAAATAAATATGACAAAGGGGCTCCTCGAGGAGCATAACTTCCTTTGCAATGAAGTGTTCCACTGCTACATCCCATAAGAAGAGCTGCTGCACAGTTATTTAGCTTCTCGATTTCCTTCCCGGGAACATACTGACTTCCTGTAGCAGTTATCCAGGCTAGTTAGATCACAGAATAGTTATGTCGACTCAACCATCCATTGTTGTTATTGTCCATATTTGTACAAGGGGTATCTGAACAGTATGGAGTTGAGAGGTAACAGTATTTACACAAGACATTGGTCCTCAATGCCATCAGGCACATGTGAAGATCAGAAAAGCATTGACTTGTTTGTTAGATGGTTTCTTATATCACAATTGACAATTCAAAAATAAATTGTGGTGATGCATCAGGCTGCCAATAGGGGGAGGAGAATAAATCAATTCTAAACTAGATAACCATCAGCTACACCACCACTACAGGTCTACAACTGAGGTAATGACACTTCAAATAACTGGGACACAATTACCAATCCAAATGTTCAATAAAAATAAACAAAAGTTTTTATCTGTATAGGACATACCACTTCCATGTCCAAAGTACAGGAACAGATCATGATTTTTCAAGGCCAATAGCAGCTCATCAACCTTTGGAGGATTCCCTGTCGTTCCCTGCACACCATTATTACAATGTTCATAGTTATATTAATTACATTGTTCATAGTTATGTGACTGTAATACTCCCTCAGCACATACTTCAATATTGAATTAGTACATGACCCGTGCATTGCTACAGGGCAACAAAAAATTCGAGCTGTGCAGCTTTTTAGAATTTTCACAGAATTCATAACCTAGTAGTTATCCACTTTAGTATAAAAACTGATTATAGACATTTTTTGTATACAAAAAATAAAATTACAGGCCAAAGTTAGTTACAAATTGTTTGGCGCAGGATACATAAAGACTCGTGAGACATTTTGATCAGGCCAGTGGCCTCATTATTTCTCTGTCATTTCTTTAAGGTTTATGCAAAAGCTTGGTCACCCAATTCAGTTGCAGATTTCAGCCAACATCAGAACGCATTGCATCTTAAATGTTCTTATTTTTCAGGAGCCAAACTCCATGCCTGGGGGCATGTTAAGAGACCATACATGGCCACCTTTTCAAAACCTTGATCAGGTACTCTGATCTTCTGATATCTGATTGTCTGAACATTCTCATAGTCGACAGGTTGTGTCCTATCTTATCCAAACGGACATGGGCAGGAAGACGGTTTTGATAGGGAAGGTGATTGTGCGGCATCTGCGGAGCGTGCAAGCAGACGTGGACAAGCAGTAGTTTTAGATTGGGGAAGCAATCTGTGCAGCATCTGCGGAGCATGCAAGCAGACATGGACGAGCAGTAGTTTTAGATTGGGGAAGCGATCTGTGCGGCATCTATGTAGCATCTAAGCGAACGTCCTAAGTCCTAACCTGGTCCACCTGTAGGCCTGCCGTATGCATGCATGAAAGAACTGCATGCTGCATGCGGGGCAGAACGACGATGGAGAGTCTTCGCGATACACGAACAACTCACGCTATAAAAGAGTAGAGAAGTTGATTGAGGAACATCACATCTAGATACATATGGTTCATGAGTATTCAAGTATCAAAATTCAAACTAGATTTTTATATGGAGAATTAGAAGAGAAATCTGAACTTTGCTACTAAGAACAAGAAGTCAATTTGACTTTTACCTCTATGCTACATACTTTATGAAGGGTAACCTTAGCATATAAGATTGTGATGTCATTGCATATGTCATAATGTTACTAGAATGTACTTGGCTGTTATTGAGTTACGTTGAGTTGTATGCTAGTTGTCATCTAGTTGGCTAATAGTTGTCATCTTAGGGGTATGTGGCTATGTGAGGTGTGTAAGGCTTTGGAGCCAATAAATAGAGGCAATACCCTCTAGTTTTACAACTAGATATGCATCCACTACCATACAAATAGAACTTGATGTTCCTATGTTAGATCTTGAATAGATCTCTTCTTTGAGCTTTGGATTAAGCTCTTGTCCGCGGTTTTGGATACGGCCTCTCGGTCTATCTTCATCTCTAGAACGATATCTAGCTCAGCACGTTGAAGCTAATCTTTCAACACTTTGTGTTGTTTCGCTACCTATCACACCTTGGAGAAATTTCTCCTTTACATGTGTTGTAGTTATCTAGTAGCAGCAACATGGAGCTGTTCTTCCACGATCCTGTGCTGCTTCACAAGTTTAAAATTTTTTGCCTATATTTAATCTTATTCGATGAAAGCTTTGTTTTATAAAAAAAAAATATCATTGGATTCGTGTTTAGAAATACTTTTGTATGGATATAGTTTTGTTGCTACAAACATAATAGTATGAGATATTTTGATTCAAATGTTAGTGTTCGTGACCATGCCCGATTTGACTGCGACGTATATTTTGGAACGGAGTATAAATTTACTCATGCAAGTGACAAGGAAATGCATCCTGACACCATGAAAACACAGCAAAGCTCATTTGTAGGTTGCTGCGTTCATACTCGGTATGCCATTTCAGTTTTTTGTTGGCATTTTACTAGCATGGGTGGCATCCAACGGCACTAGAAAGTTTCTTAACCCCAAGCATGAATGAATGGGATTTGCTCCAATAGTTTCTAGGATTTAGTTCATTTGAGCTAAATCCGAAAGATTTGGATATAAAGCTATCAGTGAAACGAATTCTTATTTCTCAACAAAGTTATATTTAATAGAAGTGGACTAAAAACTTCTATATAGCATACACAGTTTTTACTTATATAAGACAGGCCCCTGCATTTCGAACTTAATTTTGAACAAAACAAAATCTAAATTTCAATCTTTCATCTGAGTATCCAGTGAATAGAACTTTGATAAGAAGATAATTGGTTTGGACTTTGGAGAAAGGAGACAATTTTCTAATATCATTACTAATTAAGTTTTGATAAACCATGGTTTACCTTCCATTCGTAGTTTCTGAATAACTGATCAAATTCTTCTTGTGTGCTGCTCAGGTCACCGCTAGGATTCAACAAATAAAATGAATTGAATGGGTTGATGACAGGAAAAGGAGGGACTATGGCACTGCCATCATTGCAATGATCCTTGCTTCGAGATAATGCTAAAAGGATGCTAGCGATTGATGGCATGCGATAAGCTTCTTGATTCCTTAAAACAGGCAGGCTCTCCCATGGAAGCATCTGCAGTAAATAATTGAAGTAGGTTATCAAGGGAATATGCACCATTTGAGGGCAGTTACTGACATAACGGTGCTAAACAAACAGTAGTTGCCTAGCAGCAACAGGTGATAAGGTGCAACACTAGCCACTCAAAGTCTCAAACAGACCTTCCCCTGACATCTAGTTATCTACTAGATACCACAAAAGGAACTGAAATGGACAAAGGCAGGCTGGTGAAAAACAATACTCCTACATTACACCATTCATGGCATTCACCCTTACAGCAACATATGTCAAGAAACAATTTCATCTAGAGTTCTTGACTTGCAATACAGATCAAAAGTCTCATGAAGCTGCAAATGACTATAAATACCGTAGGAAATAGAGAATAGTCAAGCTATTTCTTTTGCTCACCTGAACATTGGCATCAAGAACTAGAATGACTGGACCTCTATCAACTGGCTTAGACAGCTCACATGTTGCATTTGTTATTAAACATTTGAGTGTCTCAAAAGCTCCATCATCAATCTGGTGGGAAGAGAAGGCTCTAAATCTATCTTTCACACAGCACCCTCCCCTTCCAAAGTAACCTTTATATAAAATGAGTTGGTAAACACATTCTTGCACTTCATCCACTGATACAGCGCCAGCAAGGATAGCATTGATGAGCACTGGATTGACTTCAAATTTGAATTCTTTAACTAGATCCATCGTGATACTTGACGAGGCTGCCTCAATGTGTTCATCAGATAATCGATGGCCCATCAGAAGGCATTTCCAGGCTCCAAACCATGATTCTTCCATGTCTCTGTTGGAAAGGATGAAGATGGTATCAGACAAAAAAACTTTAAGGCAATTCCCGTATTGACATCAACATATTCCAATGACATTTGAACCAATTTACAGTTTGATATGCATAGGTAATCTTACTTAAGGGCATTATCAAGGTAGTTGTTGAGCTTCATTCTATGCGACCACCACCTGACAGGATCTGCTTTTACATCGTTTCTAGTATGGGTCGTGGTAGAGAGGGACATAAAATTCTCCTCAAGAATATTTTTGAAAATCGGGGCCACATAGTCTGTAATTGCATAGCCCCAAGGGCACTGCCACTTCTTATCTAAAATGCTCACTGGATTGCCCATATCTGCGATGGAAGACTCTTCAAACTGCATTTCTGTCAAGCAATAATGAATAAATAAAATGCTCATATTGGGGTTCAACTCTAGCCTACCCCAACTTGCTTGGGAATAAAAGGCTTTGTTGTTGTTGTTGTTGAATAACGAATAAATAAAATAAAATAAATCCAACATTTAGTTATGAAATTATATGCAATCACAATATATCACACACCTGAAATAGCATCCACGGGAAGAAGCAATGTAGTAGGTGTGCTTGTTGAATCATACCTTGAAAGCAACATCCAAGCAGGGAAAAAGGAAGGAAGCAGAAGAAATTCCCCAAGGATAGTAACATAATCACCTCCAAGCATACTAATACACACAACTGGCACATCAGGAAGCTTTTGGAAGAAATCCATGATATGTTTCTCGATATGTTTTATGTCCACTGATGAAAATCTGATGAAGAAATTTAGGTTTTACTATACATTTACAATACAATGCAACACAATCATGAATCAGCTGCTATTTTTAAAATTTAAAACCTGAGAAATTCCAAAACATCCCGATCCGTCTCATTTCTGAAATCTCCAATGATGCCCTGAAAATACAAGGAGAAACAACTAAATAATATTGGAATATGAATCTTTTCTAATCCCCTCTTGTTATGACAAAAAACTAACCTTTTTCATAGGTGGTGTTTGTAATCCAGCAAGGTAATGGGCATCAAGATAATTTCCCACAGCAACTTGATGGAAGTATGCAGCCCAATGATTCAAAGAAAGAGATCCTTGAGAACATAAGGGCAATTGAATTGAAGAATCTGTAGTTGACAGCAAGAATATGCACACAAGTAACTTGCAAACCTGCAACAGGAAATTTGGAACTTAAGACATTTATAAAGCAAGCATATATAACTATTAAATGAATAAAGAAAATAATAGCCTGACTGTTTAAGAAACAATAGAATAAGTGCATATCTACTAAGCATTATAAGTAGGCCACGTTATAATTTCACAAGATTACATGGCAGCACAAACCTCCGGAACAAGTGAGGGACTCTCTCTGGATAGAACAAAAGCTTTGAGCAACCAGGGAACAACATCAGCCATTTCTACACTAGAAAAGCTGCAGCAGATGTCCCTGAAGAAAGGTGATGAAATGAAGATAATTTAGTAAGCGTCATGAACCACTACAATCAGAATGTCATATGCATATGTTGCATAATGGGCACTTAATGAAACTTACTTTGACTGTTCAGAAAGGGAGCTTTTTAGCAAAAAGAAGCCCAGGTTACAAAGTATTTCTGCACACTCTAAAGGAAGAAACTCGCCAACACTCCCATTCATGATTAGTCCAACTAAACAAGGCCCGTAAGTTCCATAACAACCCTGTGGAAAGGATCTGAAGTACAACAATGATATGCACTGCCAATAGAGATTATGAACTTCATGATCCCCATAGTGGCCTCCGTGAGATCCCAAGGCTCTAGCTGCAAAAGGGGGGAAACATAGCTGAACCAACATATGGATGAATGAAGTACCTTGACTAATAATCAGTGTTGGTTATTAGACCAACAGATAGCTCAATTACAGTAACTTAATCAAACTTCTTAAGCAGGATCACATGCAAGTATGCAAAATCATCATAACAATCACAGGTCCTCACCTACAAGTGTAGATTAACATATATTTCTATTCTTTATCAGAAAAATATAAACATGCATTTCCATTAGCTTGTAGGAATGGTATAGTAGTGTGTCCTTGCTTGTAAAGGGTAATACTTCATTGACATCAAATATAGTAATAGCCACTTTGCTATTATACAGAATAGCTTAAGAATCATTAGTAAAGGGCCAGCTGCTTGCGTATAACTATTTGAAATCCACACTGTTGTGGATGCTTTCATTGGGTGCACCTACCAGCATCATAGCTGCAACAAGAAACCAGCTGAAGCTTGACAGGGTTAGGGGAAGGATTTGGTTAGTTAGAGGAAGGGGTTTGATAGCATTGATCATGGCATTTGTCTTTGTTTGTTAGGCTCCGCAATTCAACATTATATAAGCCACACAGATAATTTTGTTCAGTTAAGCAAGAATTGCACTGACAGTTCAGAGGTCAGAGCCTCTTTGGAGGGTAAACTAGGCTCAGTCTTGCCACTATTAACCACCAACGCATATCAATAAAGTAGCCAATTCCCCTGCCTCATAAGTTATAACACACAATGGTTTGACGTTCAAACCAAGACTTTCCCCGCTATATTTGATATCTGTTAGTTCTCTAATTGGTGATTTCGTCAATGCCCTACCAATTTGGTGTTGAAGTTAAACCAAGTCACAATAGCATGGCAACCTGAAAGCCATGCTATTGCAGTAGTTGATTTCACCTATAAGCAACGCTGTCGAAATCCAACATATTGTTTAGTAGATTAAACTAAAAACAAAAAAAGTCATTTACGTATCATTGTGAAACAGCTAGTTTATCACTGACGAACAAAATAGTTAGATCTCCAGAGTACAATGTAATATCATTTTTCAGACGTTTTAGACTTTTAGTTTACATGTAGTTAGTAGTCAACATATTTTAGTTTTGACTATCAATATCTCTTCAAATATTTTAATTCACACTTTAAAAATGGTATTGCTAGATTAATCTTCAATAGTAGTTCCAAAATAAAATATTGCACACTTGGCATATTTTGATAATGTGTACTACAGTTAATACATGGTCAAAGTAGTGTCGTCGCGGTGCCGCTTTGAAATGCCAGCTGAGTCTTTCATCTTACCCAAACTAATGACATGGTGAACGCAAAATATATAAAACAAACCATCCATGAGAGTTAAGATTCAGTATGATAATTATTCTGAAACATCTATCATTTATATAAGGCCAAGCCAATGATTCCATGTCTCAATTTTCAAGCACAGAACACAGAAAAATAAACTAACAAGGAAGTACCTGTTTTTAACAGAAGCGACAAAAGGTAGTACCGGCGAACATAGTCCAATTTCAGCTGCAAATTATTATGAATGCATCCCGAATTGATTGAGTCAACCAAAAGGCAGTTCCAACAACCAAACATGTTGCATAGGCCATCTTTTCTGCCGACAATGCCATCAGGAAAACACACTGCTTTACAACAAATCGAAGCATCTGTAACCAATTCATCACTCCAAGATATGCTACTTTTACTATGTGTATGTGCATTTCGCTTACTAGAGCGAGTTCTACCCTCTGCAGGAGTCTCCAGATTTTGTTCCTTAGCCAAACGTGATGAATTTCTAGATGTCCTCTTAGCTTTAACATCTAATGGTGGACCAGCTTCAGCATTCCTTGAGTTGTTTCTTTGAACTCTTTTTACCTTGGGCTCATTGCACTGATCAACAGATGCTTGTCTCAACAGTACACAAACACTACATGGAGGTAATAAGCCATCCTTTGAAGTAAGGGGTTCTTTCCCATGATTAGAAGAGCCATGCTTGGTTGGTATAATACATTCTTTGCTGCACACAGGACAACCACTTTTACTGCTATCGATGGACCCAGTAAGAAATCCCAATTCAGTGCTCTTCAATTTCTTTATAGCAGATTGGTATATGTCTATAGCACTAGATAAATTGGTCCTCGACTGTTTCTGGAAATCTTTTTCAAATAGACTCCAAAAGTAATCACCAACTTGAATGTCAATTGATATCCCCAAAGTCAACTTGCACAGCTTACATGAAATGATTGTATCATTTTCCATAAGAAGATTTCTGGAATATTTAAGCTCATCCTCAGCTTCTTCCCATAGCTGACGCTTACGGTAAAGTTGACCTGAACAAAATCCAAGGAATGTGAGACAGACGAAACAGATGATCAGAAAAACAATGAGAGAATTGTATATACCTAGCAATGACGTAAAAACAATAGAGAAAACTGATAGACCATGGAAATTTGATATATCTTTGCCTGTCTGTAACAAAACTTCTGCTTCAGCACCATTGCCAATCAATTCGTGCATCATAGCGACCTGTAAACATGACAAAGTGAGCATCATGCATAAGCAGATCATTATACTACTGCCCGTGGTTGTGGTAATACATGATATTTACTCCAGAACCTGTTCAATTGGTTCCAGTAACAATACTAACATACCATTGATTACTTGTTTAATCACTGCTTGTATTAAAATTACCTAATGCTGCACTATTACAATACCTGTACAGTGCTCTCAAGATAGCATCTAAGTAAACTCCATGGAGTAATGGAAGAGTCTCTCATGCTGGTTGATCTGCTGGAACCTGGCCAAATTTCAGCTACTGTTGGGCCACGCACTTCAAGAGAGAAGTCCTGCCCACAACGTTTGCCCTCCATATTTCCAGATATGTCCAAATTGAGCTCAAACTTCTTTTTTAGGAGCTTTTTGCGCAAATGGAGGGCTTCTTTTCCATATGAAAAGGCCTGTAAGATCAAAACATCGGATGTGTTTAATTACAAGTAGAGCTAAAATATTGAGCAACTACAAAACAAGAAATAATTCATATACACTGAAGATCTTGAACCAATGTTTCAAAGGAATTAATGTACTAAGTCTGATTGTTGACTGCGAGATAGTGTGGTTACCTGGAAAAGTTGTCCGCGTGAAAAAAGTCTTTCTGCCAAGTCATAGTACAGACAGGCAGCTAGAAAGGTTGATTGGTCACTGGAAGTAACCTGCAAAATACAACGCACTAACTGAGAGAGAATAAAAGATCATGGTTACCAATTTGAAGAGATAATACTAACAGAACTTACATCAGAAACCAGAGCTGAGGCAACTTTATTGACCGCATCAACACTCACATCAAAGCTGAACTGCCATCCACAGGAATGCTTACATGATTGAGGAATAAATAAGTCACTAGGCAACATCCTCTGAAGAAACATACATAGAGAAGGATGGTCTCCTTCGAAACAGTTTATCCAAAATTTAATATGGTGGCAGTGTACACCAACATGCTCTGCGGCAACAGAAATAAATTGCTCATCCAGTGGGAGATGGCAACATGCATGACTAAGGCGCCTGTTGGTGAACAGCAAGGACAATAACTTTTCAAGGGGCAAGTTTTCTTGCTTCCATATCATGATCATAACCTTGCACAGCTCAATTTGAAGGTCAAAACGGCCCTGAGATGGCAGATTAAACATGCATGATTATCTTGCTAAAGGAAAACAAATGCATCTAATCCAACTTAATAAACAAAAGATATATGATATATCATGGCTTTACCTTCATAGACAACAAATCAACCAGAGAACAAACAAGTGGCACAATTGTTTTTGATGGCTGTTGCAAGACCATATCAGGAGAAGAATAATCAAAAGTCTCCACCTTGAACCACAAGCTAAGTGCTTTCTCAGCATATTCAAATATTACCTATTGAAAATAACAATGATGACCCTAATCACAATTAGATAAAACACAACTATGTTTACTAAGCACACCTAGGATTTGAACTGGTTACCTCCCCACCAAGATGGTATTCCTGAGCACAATGCGCATACAAGCAGTAGGCAATAGCCAATTGATTGTTCACAGTTGTGTTGGCACGAGCTGAATCCTGTGAGAGTTTTTCCTGGTTTGATGAACAAATAGTGTGTGTATATATATCACTTTCTTTGTAGATAAGAAAAAATGCAACATAGGATTCGAACTCACCATTAAAAATATGGCCTCGGATAAAGATTCCAGGCAGTTTTTTAAGTTTCCCACTCCAGATGCACGAAGCACACCTGCCTTCCTCACAAGAACCCTTGATCTCTCCAAACAGTGTTCTTTTGAACAGTAAATTTCAGCCAACAGAACATCTATGATCCTTGTTTGCATTTTAGCACAGAATTTTGGTCCTCGGGCTTCCATTGATCCATATACTAACAGCTCCTGGAAAATACAATGTTTGACCATAGTACTTAGCCCCAAAATTATAAAGTTACAGATACACCGAGCTTAATCAAGTAAAATATTGTACCTGCTCTACTACTAAACCCATCAACTTCTTTGGCAAGGGAGATCGATAGCCCAAAAGAGAGTGATAGAGAAGTGGAGCACTATCCGCTTCTTGATTACCCTCAAAACTTTTGAGTATGGCCTACAATTTAAAAATGAATAGTATTAAATTACATTAACATAAGAGTTGCAGACAGCAGAATTCTTCTTTGTCAGTACCTTAACCCACAACTTTATCAGTGTCAAAGAGCAATTGAAATATTCTGAGATGTTGCCATCAGACAAGAATTCAGACAAGCTCTTTACAACAATCCCATGTGTTGTTTTGCCGCATCTATGCAGAGTGTCAACCATCTTTGTAATCCTTGTAAATGCATCCAAAATGGTATCTTTCAATGTATCATTCGGCAAATCCTCGATAATTCTGTTTCCTTTTGTCCTTGAGACATATTTCCATATTGTTTGGCAGCACAGTTCTAAAGCTTCTGGTGCCTGAAGCAGCAACAGTAGTATTCAACTTCAATGATAACTCAAGGAGTATCTTGGCCCCCCAAAAAAAGCTTAGAAGGATACCTCTTTAAAATGTCCAGTATTATGAAGTACCACTCCAATGTTGCCAATTGAAGATATCAAGAATTTGAGCTCCTCAATAGTTAACCATTTACTTGAAATGGCACGATGGATGGAGGTCACACTCTTCTGGACTATGCAAGCAAAAGGTGTTAGTAGATAGTAATGATGGTGATACAAAATTACTAACAGCAAGCAACTCAAATCGACATTTTCAACAAGTATCATCAGCATATGACCGAGCAAGTTTACTCATCATTATATCGACATATAAGAAAATAGTAATTCCTCTGCGTAGATAGCGACGGCATGATGTCACCAGGGGTTTTGTAATTGCACCAGGCAGGCAATGTTTAATGATCTATCAGTCTAATATAAATATGGGAAATGCAGCTAAGAGTACCTGAACATCTTTGTTGGTGACAAAGGAAATTTTAATCGCAGAAACAAGGACTCTCAGTAAGGTTCCACGTTGTTCGTGCAGTGTCTCATTGTCTTCTTGAGATATTTTTGTACAGCTGTTACAGCACAAAACACCTCATGAGATCAAGAATCGTTGTATGTTCCATAAACGGTAAGACCATAACTACTGCAGTAAGCATTCATCAATACATGTTCTCACATTTCACTAGTTACAGTACCAATACCTTATGGTCTTATGGACCTACCTATAAGCCAAAAAGCTGGAATCAATAAATTGATGTAGTGCTGTCAAAACATAGTCCGTTTCTTCAGAATAATGGATTGATTCTCCTTCAGAGAAGTTCTTCCAAACTACATTTGCTTGCTGCAATAATACCTTGCAAATAAACTCCAAAGAATCTAAGTATGTCACTAGAGATGTATTATCACGTGACCATAGTGCCATTGTGCCGAGAGCTTTGTCCAAAGCATGTAGGTACTTCTTCTTGTTGAGAATATCCACAGATAGACAGGAATGTATTTCACTTTCCACTTGCTGGGTACTTAAGTACAACCCAGTTGCATAAATAAGAAGCACTGAGGTGGTAGGAGAGGAAACCTACACATTGTATGAAATTACATAAATCAAAACAAATGTGGCACCGACATGGTATGCATAATCAGAAGTCAATGCTTAAAATATAAGAGCATGTACCTCAGAGAAATAACCACCTTGTTTATAAAGTATTTCTGAAGCACCAACACATAAATCCTTGTTGGCAGAAAGAATGCACCGAGAAAAATATGCTACAAACACCAGGAGCTCATTTACGGCTTTGGGCAAGTCAACCTGAAAAGGTTTACATTACAACAGGTAATAATGTGTTGTCGATAAAAGACACATCAGCACATTATTTATAATCTTGACGCTAAAAGGTTCATTAGCTTATTGCGGTGGTAGGATGGAGAGCAGAGAATATGAAGTCAGTGGTCTCAGTGGTGAATTCAGTACAGATAATAACATATGAGATGCATGAGCGCACAAGAAATTTACACCGCATTACTCAATTATATCTGTACGCAAATGAATTAAATCATCAGAAATTCAGAATCACAAACAACAGTAAGATAAAAAAGAAAATCAAGATTACCTAAACAACATCCTACAGTACATGAATGCCAAATTAAGTCTAACATTATTAAAAATAATACTGAACTCCAGCAGTAAAATCTGCATGCTATAATGGTAATACATGGCACATCTGTACATGCATATATTCAGAGCTAGAGCCATCAGCCCCTCACAATAAATACAGGTTCTGTTCATATGAATTAAAAGGTGCCTATGCTATCTGCAAAAAAATGGGGTTTGCAAAATTGTAACCTTATTAAACAACCAAAGCTCTTCTGAAATTTTCCACACTGAAACTTTTAAATTTTTATCATCATATAGTAAATGCACCAGATTTCCCCCCTTTTTTTGTGCGGGAAGGCTCTCCCGCTTACGTCCGATGAGGACGGAAAAATTCGGACCTGGGACCCACTCTCCACCACCGAAATCTTATCCCTTCCGGCTTCCTGCGCTCTCAGCCACACGCGCCACGGCACCGCTTTCCTCTCCTCTGCTCGGCCTGCCTGCGACGCTGCTGCTCCGCGCCAACGCCTGCCTCCGCACGGTGACCATGGGCGAGCACGACGGCCTTCCCCGTCTTCCACGGCGACGGCACGGCCGTGGCCGCGGCTCCCAGGTGCGCTCACCACCGGGAGGGCAGGAGCAGGAGCAGGCCAATGGCTGGAGCACTGCGAGGAGGCGCCGCAGCGCAAGGAGCGCGCTCAGCCGCGCCCGTGGCTCCACCACCTGCATCCTCCCGGCCATCCTTGCGACCGCCGCCGACGTCCTTATCACGTTTGCACCTCTCCCCGCGCGGCCTCTCCATTATAAGATATTGATGTTGCAATAGTTGAATTTGAGTGTTGTGTATATTATTTTTCGATGTTGAAGACATGCATTTTTAATGTTGCACGGATCTTGCGTTGTTTTTTCTTGTTGCATGAAACATCAACCGATGTTGTGGTGGGATTTTTCCCTTTGAATGGATGGACACATTGATTTTTTGGTCCAAACGTTAATGTTACAGAAGTTGATTTTCAATGTTGCGCGTATTGTTTTTCAGTGTTGAAGATGTACATTTGAAATGTTGCACCGAGCATCCAATGGATTTGGCTCCATCGGACGTGCGGGCGCTAGTGCTCCCATTTTTTGTGTCATCTGTATCTTGCACCACAAGTGTACCGAGTTGATTAATGTTCATCCCAGAAGGGAACTGCACTGTAGAGGAATAAGGACAGAATGAATGTAGCATGAGCAAAAGAAGAATGGGATTACCTTTACACGTGCAACAGAATCAGTAATGTTTTCAAGCATGATGAGCAAAAGCTTTGAGCTGCCTTCCCAACTCAAATCTAAAGAAGAGCAAATCTTGCGCCCAACCTGCAGCCAGGAAAAAAACAGTATCCTAATCAACCGACCAATCTAAAACTCATATTTGGAGTAGAGATAGGCAATCAATTTTAGATTGACACATACTGATGGCAAAAGTTCAACCGTCTGTGCCTTTGCACACACTTGTATTGTAGAAAAACAGAATCCATGCACTAATTCAGCATCAAAAAGCGATGCCTCAGCAACCAGGAACAGGGTGCAACGGCTCAGGGCATTCACAAGCAGCTTGAGATACTTCCTTCTGACGTCATCAGCCAGAATACTGCACACAAACACAAACTCCTCATATGCCCCCTCCGTGTCTCTCTTATTTAGTGAACTTAACTAGCGCAAAGTTAGCAATCTCACCGAAGCCATGGCTCTAACTGCTGATAAAGGCAGAGAACCCGTTCGTAAGGGGCAGCTTCCTTCACCTTGCCCTTGCTGGAACAATTAGCGAGGCAGACGGTGAGCTCGACCGCGAGGGTGGTGACTTCAGGGTCCGTGCCAGCCTCCCCAGCGGTGGCAGGGTCCGGGAGGACAGAAGCAACGTTTGCAGCGCCACGTCGCGACTTGGTGCTGGTGGTGGGTGGAGAGAGCGCGGAGCGGAGAGCGTCAAGGGTAGCGGTAGCCTCCACATTGGCGTGGGCAAAATGGCCGCGCGACTCGAGGCAGCAGACGAAGCGGCCGCGCTGGAGCAGCACGGAGTATGGCTTCCCCGCGAGGCAGGGCGATATGGCCTCGAGGCAGTCCAAGAGGAGCCCGTAGATCTTGATTAGTTCGTCCGGGGGCCCGCAGCCGTTGTCGCCCGAGGCAGGATCAGGACTCGCGCGGACGAGCGGCGGGAGGAGCTGGAGCGCGCGGCCGATGAATGGGAGGAAGCGCTTCGCGAGCGGGCGGAGGGTGGCCGCGTCGGGAGGCGGCGCCTGCTTGCTCTGCTTCGTCGCCCTCTTCGGCGGCGGCTTTGGGTTAGGGTTTGAGGAGGGCAGGTAGGGGTTGAGTGGCTGGAGATAGGCCGCGAACCGAGAGTGGAGGCCGGCGTACGAGGGCGGGGACGAGAGGGCAGCGAGGAGGTCGCCGGCGGCAGCCTCCATCGCCATATTGGATGGATGAGCGGAGCTGCGGAGGTGCCGATTGGGGAAAATTTGAGGCCTGTTTTGGTGATTTGGGGATGGAACGGGCGGGAAAAGTGAGCCGATTTCGGACGGGAGAGGATTTGGAGCGGCCGTTGGGTGTTCGGCTGTTCGCTCGGAGGAGGCGTGCCGAGCAAGATTAAGAACTGGGCTCTTGTGCGGGATTTGTGGGCTTTCGGATGGACTGACCACAGTCCACGGTGGCATTTCTCTCCTAAATGGTTATATACTTGAAGAAAAAATCTTCATTTGACACGGAAAAGTTATCGGTTTTTTTCCTTAGAAGCTAAAACTTATTTACATGACACTCAACTTTTTTCTCATCCCCTGTTTGGCACTTTGTTAGCCAATACCGTTAAAACACATCCCCTCCCATCATCTTTTACTTGGCTGGACAAAAGTGCTGTAAAAAGTCGCTACTGTAGCTACTGTGTAGACATAGTGAAATTTGAAATAGACAATAGAGATAGATAAACTCAGCCTAACATAGTAACATGCACTTTAGAGTGTGTTGCTAGAGCACGGAGCATGCGAAGGAGGTTTTTATCTTCCAAAGAGGAGAGGATGCAAGGCCTTATTTAGACAACATCGGTGTCATATTTCCTTATGTGATTTAACTATGGTTCATTAAAGATAGCCTAAGTGGCCTTTAAAAAAACTGGCATTTTGTTGGGTCGCATGTCACTTAAGTCATGGTTGGAAGTAATGCGAGGACATTGAGTTGACTTCCTAAGGCTGAGTCCAATGGGACTCGCTATATGGGTTCCATAAACACTGTTTTGCATTGTTTGACATAAATGCTGCACTGTATACACAGAGAGAAGTAGTTGGAATAGTATTTAGGGAGTGGGGACAGGGAGTTCCATTGGACTCAGCCTAACAGGGGAGTGAGTTAGTGTTCTAAAAACTAACTCTAAAAGAATTTATCAAAATCTATGTAAAAATAAAGCAATTATGTGCACTAATGTTTTGTTAAGTGTTGCTAATTTTACCGAGACAAGGTTTTGCAACTTAGTTCCACATAGAAAACTAACATATTAAGTTAGTCTAGCACCACACAATTGCAAGAAAGTAATGCGAAACTTAAAGAGAACAAGAGGTGATAGAGTGATGCAGACTCCCACCGATGCTGGCATAAGTCGGAAACGTGGAGAATTTTTTCCAAAGTATCAATAAGGCGTGTAAGTCTTACATCCAGTTTGTCGTTTGTATATGTATTTAGATTATATAAGATCCATGTGAATAGGGGCGGAGCTATTCAGTAGCTTGTGGATGCTGAGGCACCCACACAAAATTGAAAATTCTATTGCAACCTCCAAATTTTCACCATGTATTGCTTAGAGATTACATGTTTTTATGAGATGGTGCACCCCCCTCCACTGTGATCTACCTGCATGTGAACATGAAAAAATAAAGGCCAAAACCTTTTGTAACTCGAAAGGGAGGGGTTACCCATCGAGAAGTACCTGTTAGCTTACTCTTAACGGCTAGCTCAGCTGATAATTAAATTTTCTCAAGAAAGATGAACTCAACTAACAATTCCCTTTAACGATCCAAACAGGCCATTTTAACTCGTTATCACAAGAAGTCGATAGAGTTCTATCTGGATCGACAGCGCTACTAGGCTGCAAGACGCAGCATTTTCTATGTACAGTTGCACTTGCAGACGGGAGAGAGGCGGTAAGAGTTGATTTTGCCCTCCGACACTTCATTCGTGAATATTTTCTTGCTCCGCCCTGCATGCGTGGTGCTTGCAGACACATTTGACATCCATATCCATGCTATGTATGCTTCAGCTCAGAAGACAAGGCAAGAGTTGCCGAGGTCGTACCCCATCTTCTCCAGGCCGGGACGCACCGTGCAGTCGATCATCGCGGGCGGGCCGCAGACGAGCGCGAGCGTCTCGCTGCCGCCGAGTGGCAGGTGTTCCCTCATCACCTGCTCGTCCACTCTCCCCACGCCGTACTCCCACCCGTCCTCCGGCCGCGCCACCTTGCTCACCACGTACCACACCTTGAGCCGCGCCGGGTGCGCGGCCGCCCACCGGTCGATCTCCTCCCGCAGCAGCATGTCGTCCTCCGTCCGGTTCGCGTACACGAGGTGCATCTCCGTGTCGTCATCGGGCTGGTCCCTCAGCACGGCCTGGATGACCTGGTACACCGGGGTGATGCCCGTCCCGCCGGCGACCATGGCGAGCCTGCGCGCGAACCGGCGCTCGCCGCTCACCACGAAGCCGCCGCGTCCGGCGTACTCGATGTGGCCGATGGGGCCCTTGATGTCGACGGCGGCGCCGAGCGGCAGCGAGTCGAGGTACTGCGACATGAGCCCGCCGGCGGGGTACTTGGGGTCCTCGTCCTTGAAGTAGATCTTGATGAGGAGCTCGACGTGGCCGACCTCGTCGACGGGGCTCGTCGGCGTGTACGCGCGCATGCAGAGCTTGCCGTCTATCGAGGCGCACACGTAGACGTGCTTGCCCACGGGCAGCCCGAGCTTCTGGTCCGGCGACGGCAGCGCGAACCGGAAGAGTCGCACGTTGTAGGACAGGCTCTTCTTGTCCACGAGCCGGCATTTCACCTTCTCCCGCGGGTTGGCGAGCGCGACGGCCGACACCGGCATGGCCGTGAACGGTGGTGGTGCCGCTGCCGCTGCCACCGCAGGGGCAGGGGCCTCGACGATGGCGCTGAGGTCGGCGTGGCTGTTGTGCGGGGAGGAGTAGTCGGTGCCTGTGACGACGAGCTCCCCGACGCGGTACATCTCGAGGAGGCCGCGGGCCTTGTCGGAGTGGATGGCGTCGAACTCCTCGGTGCAGTCGGTGCCGGCGTTGATGAGGATGCTGTCGGCGCCGCCGGGGTGGTCCTTGAGGAAGCCCGTGCAGTCGTAGATGTGGCCGTGCACGATGATCCAGGCGGAGTCCGGGGACGTGTGGCGGCGCACCTCGGACATGGTGTACTGCGCGGTGGCCGTGTTCATGAAGGGCGTGGAGGTGCTCTTCTTCAGCGTGCCCTGCGCGCTCTCCGACGTCTCGATGTGCCTCTGCCGCGCCATCCAGCCGCCCGGCTGGTTGCCCGGCTGCGTCGGGTGCTCGAACACCAGGCCGATCTCGCCCTTGTGCGGCCGGCACGCGTTGGTCTTCACCCGGAACCAACAGTTGTTCATCATGCCCTGCGGAGCACGGGAACGACAGATGAGGCGGAACGTCGTGTCGTCATCAGAGGATTCGATATCGGTCGGACTGCTCACCATGAGGTTCCAGATGAGCTTCTCCGGCTGGGTGTTCATGGCCTCGTCCCAGGCGCGGACAGCGATCTCCTTGGCCCCGAGCACGTCGAGCACCTCCACCTCGACGGACCAGAAGCACCAGCACCAGTACTTGCCGTACTTGGTTGGCCGCTCCGGGTGGTCCAGCGAGCACACCTGCCACGTCTCGCCGCCGTCCAGGGTCACCTCCACCCGTGTAACTTTCCGGCCGCCACCTGCCAACCATCACCTGCATGCGGTTAGCTTGAGCCCAACCAGGAGTCCTGGGCTGGAAATGAACGCTGACGACTAGTCAAAACGGACGGCCCAATAGAGGCCCAAAACGTTGTTACTGGACGAAGCCCAAACTCAAACTAAATTCAGATCCCCCGGTCCCGGCATTTACGCGTGTCTGGGCAGGCAGGTCACATGTGTGTGATGCAAGATGCCAAGATGGGATGACGAAATGCGCGGCGTTGGACTCACCGGAGTAAGCGTATCCCTTGATCGTATACGGCCGCTGCGTCGTCAGGGCGTTGATGGGCAGCACCTCGTCGTGACCCGGCGTGGTGATCACCGAGTTGATGCTCAGCTCGTTTATCATGTACTCCGGCTTGTACCACCACGCTGCACGCACGAGACCATCAGCGTCGGCGACCAGAAAGAAATTAACAGACACGAGGCATGCAGATTCGTCCGGCTTCAGCGTCACCTACCCTCGGAGTTGGCGAGCTCGGCGTCGACGTGGGACGGCAGCACGCGGTTGTCCCGGTAGTGGTAGTAGCTCTCCGACTCCTTGGGCGCGACGATGATCCGCTTGAGCCACTTCACCATGCGGCCGCCGATGAAGCCCGGCACGATGAGGCGCACGGGGAAGCCGTGGTCGGGCGCCAGCGGCTCGCCGTTCTGCATGTACGCGAGGATGACGTCGCGCGCGGGGTCCATGGCCACCTCCCGCCGCAGGCTGGTGCCGTACTTGCAGCCGCCGCCGCCGGGGAGGTCCTCAGCGCCCTCGAAGCACACGAAGGCGGCGCCGCGCGCGGCGCCCGCGACGCCGCACCGCCGCAGCACGTCGCGCAGCCGGGCGCCGCGCCACACGGACGTGGAGATGGCGCCGGGGCCCCAGTTGAAGCCCACGGTCTGGCGCACCATGTTCTGCTCCTTGCGCCGGTTGCCCGCGCACACCAGCGTCACCGGCAGCTCCACGGCCTCGAACTCCGTCGCCAGCTGCTCCATGGTCAGCTTCGCGGGGCGCTTCACGAACCCCGCCACCTCCACGGTCCAGGTGGACCAGTCCGCCTTGGGCACCGCGCCGTGGTTGCGCACGTAGTGGAGCGGCGCCGGGGTGATGAACCCGTGCGCCATGAGCCGCGCCACGGGGGGCTCCGAGTTGAACGGGTGCTTGCCCGTCAGCCGGACCAGCGCCGGGTGGCGGCGCACCCACGCGTCGGAGGTGGCCTCGTCGCGGGGGTCCTGGACGGGCGGCTCCACCTCGAGGCGCGGGTGGTAGAGCGACCTCCAGTCCGGGGGAATGCTGTCTTCGTCGTCGGAGTCGGAGTCGGAGCCGCTGCGCCGCTTGCCGCCTGGGCCGCCGGAGTGGAACATGTCGAAGCTCTTGGGAGGCGTCGCATTGCTCGGCCACGGGTGGGGAGCCAGGTGCCGCTCAACAGAGGCCGCCATTGTCGCGGGCGCTCGGCACGAGAGCTAGCTCTGCGGAAACGGTGGGTATATATGGTTGTTGCCAGAGCTCGAGGCCAATTCAACACTGGAAGAGGAAGCTCAGAGTATGTAGCATCTGTTCTTGGAATCTGGGGAGGAGGTGGTGAGGGGTTTATATAGGGACGAATAGACGATGCACGGTAGGAGCCTTCTTCACTACTGCGTCGCCACCGGTCCCTGATGGGCCTGGTGCGTGCACACAATTGCGTCACAAGTATTATAAAGGAACAAAAATCATCAGATGACGACAGAGGTGGCGTCGCCCGCCACACGGGCAGGGGGGCGGCTCAAAAATGCGGTGCATGCAGTCGGCTGGTTTTCTACTGCATTTCGGCCGGGTAAGGTTTCTTTTCCATCCTCCAAACGGTGTCACTTGCATGTAGCAAGCTGGCCCCTTTTTTCTCAGGAAGGGAAGGGTGAATCATGCATATAAACAAGACTGTGATTATTTCCCTATCTATTTTAAATTATAGGTTGCTATAAATTTGTCATAGGTTAAATTTATCTAACTTTGGCTGAGTTTATAAAATAGTGTGCTTATTTGACATTTAAGAAATAAATTAACATATTTTTCTATTCACTTGGTCACAGTGCTATAAGTTAGGACATAGTTAAAGCGAAGCTACTTTGGAATGGATAGATTATTAGTACATCTTAAATTACAAATATTCCAAACCCTGTAGCGATTGAGTCTTTTATCACCAAGCATTATAGAAAATATTCAGAAACCTTTTATATTTTGTGCACAGAGGGAGTACACGTTTCCTCTAGCTAGAAAGCGATAGACCGTTCAAAACCCCTGTTTTTTAAACAAGTAGCAGGCTATTCAAACTTCAGAAACATCCAAAGATGTTTTCTTGGTATGGATTGGTTGGGGCTGGAATGCTTAGTTTCTTTTGAACACATGTGTGATCCTCTTGTAAATGCCGCGACTGCGTGTCGTGCTGAAAGTTAATTAGGATTGATTTAGGACTGCTCTTGATGTGCAAACCAAAGTGTTTTGTCGACACCAACCCCAGCTTTAGGAGCAAGGAAAGAAGACGGCAGGCAGGCGATGGGAGCGCAGCTGCGGCCATCCCCGAATGCTGCTCGCCTGAGAAATGGCCTTCCCGGGTGAATCCTAGCGACCTCAGCTCCTGCTCCTGCCACACCGCACCATGCAGGTCATGAGCCCCACTGCCGGCCGCCAAGTGTCGATCGCTGGGAGGCTCCTGAGGCCCTGCCTGTACACTCACGTCGCTTCTTTGCGGCTTCCTTTTCGCTTGCCCCAAGCATCATATCATCGGTTAATTTAACGCAGATCGATCTAGAGCACTCGCCAGTTCCATCTTCAATTCCATGGTGGGTGCATACGTAATTTGGCAAAGATCAATCAACCAGCCGGCCTCCATTGGCTAGTGCGTGGGGAGTTCATGATCAAGTTGCCTTTCATGTTCCTCTGTTTCATTGGGCGCCGTGCCCAGGTGGCATGGACAGTTGGATACCGGTGATCTACGCGGACTGGCTGGGGATCCGACCCATGCAACTAAGATTCAAGCATGCATGGACATCGGTATCTAGAACATTGTACAAGGGTCCTCCAGGTGTTTAGTTTGTACTCCATGTCTCCATACATGCATGGCACCTGACCTCAACTGTACTTTATTCGACAGCTTGATTAATTACTGCTCCATCTCTACATTGTACTATGCCATTTGGGGCACCGGTGAGCACATTACATTTTTTTTTTTCAATCAATCTGTGGGCATTAGTGAAAATTTTGCCACAGGTATACAGAATTAAAAATGCAGCCGGGGTCATTTTCTATCGAATAACAAAAATCTACCAATGGTTTATTAGTTTTTAGTAAACTGCCAGTAATACCATCGGCGTTTGGCACATGTATTTGCATATAGTAGCGATCAGAGTCAGATCTGCTGGTGCCTTTTGAAAGTTGCAACACAAGTAGTCTCTAGGAACGAGGTGGGGGGGTAATTAGATTAGTCCCAAATGAGCTCTAGGGGCTCAACATAGCATCACACCGTCGTCTCCTTTTTTAATAGCCGTAAGGGCAATGCACAGTCGCAGACTTTTCTGTCTGAATAAAGTCAAAGGCCGCAGCACAAAGTCAGAACAATTAACACTGGAGACTCCTTTCAGTACCGCAGCTCTCAAATCAGAACAAAACAAAAGGAAAACGATCAATGACCATTCCACAGCCCTTCACTAGTTGATTTAGGGAAAAAAGAAGGGAGTACTGGATCTTTGGTTATTATTACATTAATAAACCCAGCAAGACCATGCTAAACCGTTCGTGATGCAAGTGTATCTTATCACGAGACATAAGATACTGCTTCCCCGTCCACTTCATGAAGGGGGGGGGGGGGGGGGGGGGGGAGGGAATGAAAAATGCAGAAGTCTCAAACTAAATGATTGACCAAGGGCACACACAAAGCGAGTCGGCAGCATGCACCAGCATAGCAGCCGCTGTGGTAATGTAATCGGTAGCTGTGTAGTAGCAGTACTCGAGTTAACAAGGCGCGTGGCGCATGGCGTTTTCCAATGGCCAAGTAGCCGGTGCGACGCCAGGAGGATGCTTGATGCTTCCCTTCCCGGTTTGGCAACAGCTGCCGCCGGCCGGAGAGGGAGCGGGAGTGGTAGGTGCACTACGGACGCAGCTTCTCAGGTCCTCAAGGCCGCCCGGCTCCCACAGGGGTTGGGGTTGGGGTTGGGTTGCCTCCCGCCGTCTCCAAGGGCCAGCCAGCGCGAGAGCGGGGCAGAGGCCGGCCGGGCTAGAGCCGTGCAGGCAGCGGCTAGCGGGAGCGCGCGTGCCGAGCAGTGGCCGGCGTCCCGCGCCCCGCCTGTGAGGTTTCTGGAGCTCAGCCTCCCCCGGTTGGCGACTCGCCGACTCGCCCGCCCACCGCTGCATGCGCTGCGCCGTACGTCCTCTGCCTGCCCCCGCGCGATCTCGAGATCGCCCCTGCACCGTCAACTTTTATGGCTTTGGTGCTTTGCGCCAACCACCTCTGGCTCTGGATCCGCCGCCAGGATTCTGAAACGTGGTGCCAATGCCATGGCCCGTGGCCCCTCTCGTCTCGTCCCGTGCCGCGCCCGTGTGCCCTATGAGCCTCGCGCTTTGCTCTGGGAGTAGGACTGTAGGAGTAGCACACAAAGTTTGAGCTTTGGAGTTTTAGGAGACCTCACCTGAGCATGCATGCTGGTTATTATACATGCATACTTCACAGTTTCTGCAGGGCAAACGTTTTTTTTTTTTTTTGAACGGGAATCAAGACGGAGAAATTGAGCAGCGAGTTCATTGGACGTCTGGAAAGTGTGTGTTTTCCCTGCAGCTAAACTTGTCCTCAACTGAACTGAATGTATATCTCTGCGTCCTCGTCCTCTGGCCCTGTTTTTCAGAGTTGAGACGCACTTTTCTGTGAAACGACTACTTGCGATACCACCAGCCACTCGTAATGTCCTTTTTTCTCATACAGTTTAACGACTGAAATGTTCGCATCTCTCAATTCTCAAGCAGTGTTCAGTCCAAACCAGCACTGTGGTTCGTCAGTCCAGCTCTGTCCCCTCCCCTGCATTTTCTACCCACCATTGCAATCAGCTCCGTTTCATACAAATTTTGATGTAGTTTTTGAAACATGCAAATAAGTATGGTATGGCGGTCGCTTGTACATGCGGTGCAGCATTTTTTGGCGGCCTGTCCTTCCATTTTCCCACTCTACTATCATCTGTGTTGGTGCAGGTTTGAACTGTCTTGCACTTGATGCTCGCAGTGCATGCACCGGGGAGAGAGAGAGCGCAACACAGGAACATGCACCTCGACCATGAGACAGAGAGGGGGTTAAAAAAACTAGAGACTACTGCACCCTGGGACGGAGGATATGTTTTTGTTACGGTTGTGGGCTGGATTCATCGCACGCACAGCCTGTGCAAGTGCAACCGATTCCACTTGAATCCCAGAATACGGCAAAGATCCCCATCAGACTCTGCCGTTGGCTTCAGGAAAGCGAACCGGTGCTTAAGAAAACGCTGTAAAATAGGTACACCGTACATGCATGAGCTGTACTGTACATACCGCGACCACGGTTGCACACCTTATGCGGCATAAACCGGGATACCTGATTGATCCGCCGCATAAGTAAAGAATCAGTGCACGCCAACAGTCGACGGCTCCGCTTGGTTTCCACAGAGCGAAGACAACAAAAGCCTAGAATATTCCTACTTTTCAGTACCCAAAGACACAGAGGAAATAAAATTTGTGGAAAGCGATCGCATCCAGACGAATCAAGAAGAAGCTACAGTGAAAGCGCCGTATCAACTTAGTTTTGTTAAAAAGGAAACGCCATATCGGGCTCACTCGCCCTTTTGGAACAACTAATAGGCGCTCTGTGTAGCACTGGCACCCCTCAGGAAGAACATAAAAAAAATGATAAAGCGCACTTTTATTAAGGATCTGAGTTCTTGGACTTACTATTGACGTCAACAAAGTATCCATAAGCTGGTTTAGATATTTCAAGTGGAATCTTTGGTGCTTTGATCCATTGATACAATGATGTATGATGGCATCTAGTAGCCTGGTTGGAAGGAGATGAGATAATAGGATGGTAGTAAGTTCAGAATGCAAAGTATGAAACCTGGCTGAATCTTACACGAATAAAAACCGCATCCAATTAGAAACCAAAGAGTACTGCGTGCTACTAGCAGTCTAGTAGGTAGTAGGCACACACGAAGCTGAAATTTTGGGTCGAAACCAACGCAAGGCTGAAAACAGAACACGACTGGCACTGCACTAGACTGGACCCGGCCAAAACGGCTTTCCCCATTGTGCCAAACATGCCACATTATTGTGGCAACGCAAAGCAGGAGCCAAGAGCTGTAGGAGGGAAACAGACCAGACACAAATGATGGGCGTAAAATCTGCTGGTGTGGTGACATGTGGTCATGTGCCCAGTTAACCACCTGGATTGAACGTGGCTCGGCTGCGGAAACCGCATAGGCCGTTGGGCGCCCCAAGGGCCAACGAGCCTCTTGCTCGCCGGGCGGCCTGCGACTGCGACTCGGCAGCCCGAACAAAAGCTGCGATGCGGCAGTCGGGCGTAATATTTCAGCGTCTGGATGAGATGCTTTCAGTTTCAGGCTTTCAGCTCGACCTGTGGGTGCGAGCGGCAAAACTATCTATCTTTAGATACAAGTGGTTGGCACCTTTTAGATACAGCACAACGCATTCAGCTCATATCGTGGTATGCAGGGTTGACACTTGGCACAGAAAATACCAGCGCAGGCGCTCCAGTTCCAGTATGTTTGCTGTATGCACACGGGCGCGGGGCGCAGGTATTACAAATATCGAGCACCGTGTTGGTCAATGGTCATCGCAAAACCAGCACCGGTGTCAAATTTCAACGAATAAAGTACAAAACGCCATATCTTCACTGCAGGAAGAAGGCTCAGGCTGTCTCCAATAGGATTCCCCAAAAAATTCCCAAAACACTACAGCGATATTGTTTGTCAATATTTTATACTGTATCTGACATGACGCACACAGTAGAATGAAATTTAAGAAAGTGGAATGAAAAATATTGTTGGAGATAGCCTCACACACTGCTGCCCCACAACATACTTCAGAAAGCTGCACGCTACGATTTTAAAATAACACCTGCAAACCACCATTCGCCAGAAACTTAAAAGCCCACCGTAAAGCAACAACTAGTGACCAGGTGGAAACAAGTATGAGCAACCGGAGCGCACACGTTTGAGTTCAGAAACAAATGCCGTCGATGTAGATTGTAGAAACAAGCTAGAGTTTTATTAAGGTGTATGTATTTCTCATGTTACACCTGTAATAAATAACCTCGGCTGCCTTTACACCTATACAACACAAACATGATTATGCACATTCCGAGACCTCAAAACCCTACGTCAGCTAACCATCTCCAAAATTTCGTGCCCTAAACTGGAGATCAATAATGCCTCCAGTCCCACTTTGGGAATACAATGGCACGAAAGGAAACAATTGGATGGTAAGATATACAAGCTGGCTGTAATTCTCGCGAAAGCCCTTGACAACATCAAGGAGCAAGTACAAGAACTTTTATGGTTCCCTGACTGTTAGCAGTTAACATGGTAGGGCTATCACTCTTCCAGCAGGCAGCGCTAATGAAATAAGAACCAGGATCATCATCGGCGTCGTCCAGGTCAGAGGATACAAATCTATGGCTTGCTGCCGGTTTTGAGATAGCCTGCAATTGGTGTTGAGTTAGATTGAAGGAACCATCCGGTTGATTAAGGTGCACCGCACATCATAACAATGCATGCTACATAGGAACAAGAGCAAGGCCAGAAACTTGCAAATACCTTGTGATAAACAAAAACCTCATTTGTTTCGCTGCCACAAGCAATGTATTCACTGTTCACAGACAACCCAACAAAGTTCTTTTCATTTTTGTGCCCTCTGAACGTCCGTACCTGAACAAAACAATGATGTTATACCAAAGGAGTCATCCAAATTTTATTTTCAATGCTAGTCTCTTTCAAGCCTTGCATGTGCTGTTGAACCAAGCCAGACAGTTAGATGGGTAACAAGATGAATTCTCTAGCAGTTGCAATATAAAACAAAATGCTATAGATGAAAATAGAATACTACTCCGTTCATGCTGAAGTTACTATTCCATTAATAGTTGCTATTGTCAAATTTGTTTATCAGTATTTATAGGGACATAACAGAAATAAAAGAACTTTTGTCTGCCTAGTAAGGAGTATTTTCTATAACAAAATAGCTACCCACTCCCCCTATGCTACAGAAGTTCAAGAGGCAAGGACACCATTATAGCAAATGAAAAATACAATCTCAGTGAGAGCATACCGGGCAATTATCCTTGACATCCCATAGCCGCAATGTGCTATCTGTTGACGCAGACGCAAGCTCATTGTTAGATAAGAATTTCACATATGATACTGCTTTCTTGTGCCCACCAAAAATATGGACGGGTGCACTTGGATTACGTAAATCAAAGTAATGAATATGGTGATCAGCAGATCCGACCTGAAATATTGTAGTATCTGGTAAGTAAACAAATTAACCTTTTGACTGGAAAAGTAATAATAAATTAGCTAATAAATGAAGCAACATACTGCAACATAGAAGCTTGATCCAGGATTATATTTAACTGAACAAATATTGGCTTTCATATCAATATTGATCACGCTTGCTTCTTGTTTTGTGCACCACACTTTCACCTGGCATACACAGATAGCTTCCATTAGCACAGGCATTGTAACATAACAAAGTTTACATGCCACTGTTTTAGTGTGTTTCACCTATGCATTGATGAGACTGTAAATGACACATTCACACTAATCAAAAAGGACAACCAGGAACCAAACTAACAGAAAAAAAGGTGGAGGGGGTACAAAAACAAATAACGAGTCAAGAGATAGCCAGAAACTTTACCAGAACCTAAAGTTTGGGTCATCTGCAATACATTACTCAAGAAAACTTCATGCAACAATGTACACACTAAAACCTGTTGTGGCATTATTGTAATTAGTACTACCTGCAACCATCTGAATCTACTACCATTTCTGCAATGAGTCATCAGATAAAAAATGAATGACCCACCCACTCAGGTTGCAATGTCTTTTAAGTCATTTTTATGTTATTTTACATTTGAGAACTATCATCGAACTTTTCGTACTTTGGGAAAGAAAAGACGTAACTGAACTATATTAAATTCCAGGTTGCAATGCCTTTTAAGTCTTTTTTTTTATGTTATTTGACATTTGGGAACTATCATCGAACTTTTCTTGCTTTGGGAAAGAGGTGTAACTGAACTATATTAAGTTCTGAATACCTTGCAATCATCGCTCCCAGATACTAGCATTGAAGGCTCTGTACGAGAAAAATCAACACTCCATGCTCTCTTCTCATGCTCTTCATACTCCATCACACTCTAGCAGGACACAAATACACAGATACCATATACTTCAGTTCAAATTATAACACAATAATTGCAAATGAACTGTAGAATAAACTGGGATACCTGACGGGTCTGGACATCCCAAACAGTTACTATACCCTCATAGTCACTGCTTGCAATAACATTTTTTGAGTACTTGTTCCAGCTGAGGCAGCTAAGTTTGGATCGGGTAGGCAATTCAACAACCGGGCAATGCACATCTGAAGGCTCATTGACAACCTATGTAATGAAATAAATCAAAGTAAGTTCAACTGCAATGAACTATGCATCGCATATGCACTGACAAAGCAAACTTACACTAGAAAATTCGAAGACTTTAATACGCTTTGAGACTCCAGCAGTGGCAAATAGTTCATCATCACGATCAAATTCAATACTGCAATATTAGGAAAATATCAAACGTTTGTCGCAAATATTTGTGGTAAAGTAAAGTAGCTGATTGTCAAGAACTCAAGCCCATAGAACTGGAAATGAATATGCACAATCATGCATCCAAAACCCGGATATTGCTGCTCTCTAGCATGCGCAAATCTCTCCCTCTGTCCCAACGTGCTCCACTATGATGATACCCTACTTGCACATGTACTACATTACAGAACTGATGTTTAAACCTAAAATCAACTTTTCATTTGCTTTAATGCAGCAGATTTTCCCACATTAACCAGAGGAAAGATAACTGCTCATTTTGTTCATTTACGGTCCTTCGAGAGTTACCAATATTATAAGGGAGATTGGTTTTTATACCCCTACTAGCAACTCTAATTGTGGTTTTACCCTCGGTTTTAAAACTTTGTGATTTTACCCTTACGTTACGGAGACTCCATTTACCCCTATTTCTAACCCTGTTAGATGCGACTGGACTAAATCATTTAAAACAAATAGAAAAAATTTTCGAAATAGGGGGAATGGACTTGAATGCCACTTATCCTTTCACCCACAACCCATTGGAGTTCCACCGGTAAAAACCTGGGCATGGGTGCAGCGCGGCATGGGGAGACATGGCAGCAGTGGCACAGTTGACTAAGTGTGAGCCACCGCTGCCGGCGCGAATAGTGGTATTATTACAATCCATTACAAAAAAATAGGGATAAAATTGTCTGGGTATGATGGTCTTTTGGCATCGGAATTGATATTGTTAAGAAAACAGGGGTAAAATCTGTCTTTGATTTGAAAACATAAGGGTAAATTCACAAAGTTTAAAAAACGAGGGCAAAATCACCATTAGACTTCAAAGCGAGGGTATAAACACCAAAGCCCCATATTATAACCTGGATTCTGATACCTTGGTACCCCAAAAATGGTACTGCCTCCAAAGTTATATTCAATGCAGGGATAGATATTAAAATTAAAACTCTCATTAACACAATTCAAATTTGTCTATCCATGCAATTGCACTGGCTCTGCTGCCAGTTAATTTGAAAGCACAGATAAGAAACTGGGTTCACATTGGACTACAAAGTGGAAGGTGCATATTTCAAACTACTCACCTGGATACAATATTGGCAGAGTGAAACAAGTCTCCATGTCTTAGTTCCGCAATGACACGTAAACGACTGAAGAAACATGACAAAGAACAAGAAATAACATGTTGAGCTCAATGGGAACTGAAATACTAACAAAGCATATTCTGTCACCAGAGGAGATAACCACACCTGTATCGAGTGAATGTTGTTAGCACAGACTGGAAATCCTGAAGACCCGCATGATAACCTTCTCTGTTCATTGCAACAATGTCTCTTTCCTCTTGCCTACGTGACTGTGCTCCAGTACGCCGTCTTTGCAGGTAGTATTCTTGAAGCTCATTAAACTGCAATGTTCCTCATAGAATTAGATGACAGTAAAGGGCATAAAAATTAGTGCCATTTTATCTAACGCTAAAACGAGGTAATGACCATGTGCCTACTGTATACTGTCAAACCACTTCTGCAGCATAAAACATGCCTACTTTTTGGGTGTAATGTGTGGACGCCTAAAAGAATGTACTAATGCATGAAGTGAGAAACAAACCTGTGCTTGAACTCGCCTCTTCCTAGCAATGACATTACCCGATTGTATAGTGGAGCTAGGAGGGTCAGAACAAGTTAGAGCGTCTCTCCTTTGCAATCCTTGGTGGCTTACTTGAGCTTTCAAATCAAGCTTCTTATTCTGTAAACTTCCTGGGCATGATGCACTGAGTGGCATCCGAGAGTTAGGAAGGAAGAGACTGCTAGCTTTATCTATAGGGGAGGGCCACAATTTTTGTTCACCAGGCTCATCTAACAGCATACGAAGCTTCATGGAGTACCTTTCTTTTGTGCGATATAATTCTAACCTATGTCTCTCCACAGCACTGATATCTTCTTTGATGTACTGTAGATCAGTTTGAATCTGTTGAGGATAAGCAAGTATGATTAACAACAATAAACATCAGAAAAGAAGACGAAGTAAAAATGTTACATAACATTAATAGTTTTAGCATGGTGCGAAGGAATTAGAGGCATAAAAAAATATGTAGGACGAACCTCATTCAATTCTTCCAGTTTCTGCTTTCTAAGGCAGTGCAAGAAGACTAACAATATTTGCATATTTGTTTCAGATTCTTGTTGTTCCATTTGCCGCTTCTTCTCAGCAATCAAAGTCATAAGGCTACCTAACTCTTTAACCCCCATTTCATTTCCCTGTCGCAAGAACAAATGATAGATCATCAGTGGCTTGTTACAGAAATATTGCTTCATACAATGGATAGTCAACAAGTAAATACAGATCAGAGCACTGTGTGAACAAAAGTGACTTAAGTTTAAGAGTTATGTGACTGACAAATAAACACTGGGATTTACAGGTTACAAACTCGTGGTAACATTACTACATTCTCATTTGCAGAGATGCCATCTGAGACTTGACCATGTAATGCTGGATTTATCATATGAACAGTGAATCATCATAGGACAGGATAGGACATAGACAGCAGCAATCCGACAGGGAACAGAATTGTCTGTGTATTCCAAGATACAAACTTCCACTTGATACATACTCCCTTTAGCCACAGGTTGATAGTTAAGTTATATATTTTTTAGACAATCACAATGTCTATTTAGATATAAAATTAGTCACCACAGAAGTGGATGCAGGAGGAAAGATTGTTGCAGAGACTTAAAATGTGCCTGTTAAGTGGTGAATGCAGTAGGGGAGTTTGTTTATAATAGAAAATAGTAGCAACTAGAAGAACAACGCATTGAACCACTGACCTGTTGCAACGCATATCGAAATTGATCGACTGGTGATGCTGTTTTTGCAATTTGCCGGGCCGATATTTTCTTTAGAACCTATATAGGCGGGAAAATGGATGCGATGTCAGTCATATCTGCAATCGGTTCTAAACAACTAATAAACAAGACAAGATATGTTTTGTTCCAGTAAGGGCCTGAGTACAATATGCACATAACACAATCATATATTACATAAAACACGAGCCAATGGCATAACATAGTAGCGGAGTTTCATGACCGCATGGAAATGGACAACCTAGTGGCTACTAGTACCTAACAGATATGGAACACCATATGCCATGAAAGTAATTCTGAAAGGGACACCACTAACAACATACTGAAATGTATGATCAGATCAAAACGGGTTAACAAGGGCACTAACATTTACTATAGGAGTTACCACAAACTTGTAATGCTGCGGTGAAAATAAGGGTAAGCTGAGAAATGGAGAAGCCCCATGACAACATCATTCCGTATAGACCTAAACCACATCGAGACCAGAGTAGTGTCACAGTGCAAGTGCCGTCCCATTGGATGGAAGTTCAATTCGAAACTCTAGAATTCACCACACCAGCAATATCATTCGGCAATGAAGTGCCACTTTGCAATTTGTAGCACAAGGACTGATGAATTCTAGGAGCGTCGCTGAGATGAGGCAAGTAGAGCGTGGAACCAACCTTGTCGAGGAGGAAATTGGGGTAGAGCTGGGCCTTGGTGAGGTAGTGGCCGCAGCAGGGGCAGTTGCTCTTGTTGCTGAGGTGCGTGACGATGCACATGTAGCAGAAGCTGTGCCCGCAGGCGGTGAGGAAGGCGTCCTTGATGACGGCCATGCAGATCGGGCAGAGGAGGTCCCGGTCAGCGGGGCCCTCCCCCTCCGCCGCCGCCGCCCCCTGCGGCGACGCCGCGCGAGTCCCCGCCTCCTCCACCAGCGCCAGCGCGGCCGCGGCGGCCGCCGCCGTGGAGGCGTCAGCCGAGGGCGCGGCCTCCGGCTTGGGCACGGACGGTACGAGCGCGCCGGCCACCGAGGAGTCCCCCATGGCGCAGGCGCTGGAGGCGGTGGCGTCCGGGTGCGAATAATTGCATACAGGGTTGGGGGAGGCGTGGGTGGTGGTGGTGGTGGTGATGGCGGAGGGATGTGTGATGCGGGAGAGGGGAGCGGGAGCGCGAGGGAATTGGGTTCTGTGGGCGTGGGAGGGGAAGGTCGTATGGGTGGGAGGAGACCACGTCGGGGAAGGCGACTGGGGTCTGGACGGGCGGAAGCGAAGCGAAGCGGCGCCAGAGGGACTGGACTGGACCGGACCGGCTGCTGCCGCGCGCACCATCCGACGACGGGGATCAATTCACAATTCACCGCGCGGGATGCCTCTGAATTCCTTCCTGTGAAATCGCTGTAAGCTGTACGTGAACTGTGAACAGGCGAACATGGTACCGATCCAGCGCTTTGCTACAGGAGCAGGTCTCTGTGATGGATTTAAGTGATCTTTAGTCATTGAAAACGCTAACGCTAATCATGCCATACTAGACATTAGACGCAACTGGCCAACTCTTATCAATGAAATGAAAGCCGACCGGCCAAGATGAGGACAGGAGGACAAACGGGCACGGCCCAGATTTTTTAGCAAGCACTGAATTTTGAAAACGATTTATCGTCAAGAATTGAAACTCAGAAAACGATTAACCAAGCGTTGAGATACGAAAACGATCGATGTTCAGCCGGTTCACGCCACTCAGCGCCAGCCGAACATGCATCCATTCATTTCAGCATACCGTCATCACATCAACTAACTAAACAGGTGTCTCCAAATATTAGTACTACCGCTACAGAAACTTTTCTGACAGGTTCAAAGGCCACAGCAAAAACATAACGAACTGAACATAATCACACGTTCCCGTCACTGTGAACAGCAAGAAAAATACCCAACACCATCTACTCACCTAGGTGCCAAATTTGCAGATTCAGCCAATGCACTTTCAGTAGAGGATACAAAATTTGCAGGCAATCAATCGCAATTCACAGATGCGTTTCGACCAAACCCCATCAGTCGGCCAGGTCGATAAGCGTCTTGGTCACCTCCTTGGTGAGGTCGTAGCGCCGCTGGTACAGCTTCATCTGCGCCAGCCTGCTCTTCTTGATCTTCAGGTCCAGAGCGCGCGCCTTGTCGTCGCTGATCATGGCGAACTCCCGCTTGAACAAGCCCCGGTGCGCCTTCTCCAGCGCACTCACCTCCTCAGCCAGGTACGGGTACAGCTCGCGCATCTCGCTGACATCCCTCAGCGGCGCGCCGCCGTTAGCGGCCGCCGTGGTCACGGAGCCCCAGGCCTTCTTGGAGAGCTCGAAGAGCCGGCGGTCGTGGTCCTTGCTCGGTAGCTCCTCCTTCTTGGCAGCTGCGCTGTACCGGCTCTTGAGGCTCTTCACCTTTTTCTGGAGGTCCGAGGCGCTGCACCCGCTGTTGTCGAGGCTGCCGGCGAGCGCGGCCATGAGCGCGTCGGGTTGAGGCAGCGTGCCGTCCTCCGCGCGGTGCGCGTCCAGGGCCTCCAGGATGCGGACCTCGTCGTCCGTCGACCAGGTGCGCTGGAACGGCGCGCTCGGCTTCTTGGACTCAGCCACCAACGATGGCGGCTTCGCGATCTTCCCCTCATACGCCTCCTGAACTGGAGTGGGCTGCGGCTGCGGCTGCGGCGCATCCTCGTCCATGTCCTCGTCCCCTTCCTCGTCCGTCTCCTCGTCTCCTTCCTCGTCGGAGGTTTCGGATTCCTCCTGATTCGGCGGCGGCAAGGACGGGTTCTTGGTGGCGGGAGGAGGGGCTACCTGGTTCTGGTTGGCCTTCTCGTCCTCTTGGCCGTCGTCCTCGTCCTCCTCTTCCTCGTCCTCCTCATCTTCATCCTCGTCGTCATCTTCGCCCTCAGATTCCTGGGCCTCCTGCGGCGGCGGAGCTGGGTTCTTGGGAGCGGCGGGAGGCGGTGAGTAGGCAATCTCCTCCTCCTCGTCTGTCTCCTCGGAGCCCGTGCCAGAGCCGGTTTCGTCGGAGGAGGCGGCTGGAGGCGGGGGCTGTGGAGCCGAGCGCTTGGGGGCCATCGCCGGCGGCGCTGCGCCTAGGGTTACAGGTTAGGGGTGGCGGCGCCGAGCTAGGGGGTTTTCCGGCGGCGTGGTTTGCCGCAACGGTTTATAGGGCCGGTTGGGATGCTCGTCCGTCGGATTTGAAAATGGAGTGCGAATCTGCCGTCCATTTTGTAGTTAGCCTGCTGCCGTCCCTGTTGGCAGTTGGCAGTACAGATTTCCGTGGCGTGTCAGAACATCAGCAGCACGCGGAAAAGAATGAGCAAACATTAAATGCTGATGCTGATGCCGATGCCGATGCCGATTTTTGGCATACCAAATTTTAGTTAAATTTGACTACGTTCAATTGAATGATATCAAATCTTAACCTAGTGTTGAAGCTATGCTCTTTTTGCGTTTGCACAGTCCTTTCGCGTTCTGCTGATGTCGGTCTAATGTTCAGTTCAGAGTAACGCAGGTCATACTACTCCCAGTGTTCATTATAGACATCACCATTTGAAGATCAGATATCCGTTGAACACAAAGCAACTACAGCACTCACACGAGACAAATGCCAAGGCCATTGCCTGCCAATTCCTCACGCGGACGCACTCATAGTTCCACCATTATTATTCTCTCTGCCGTGTTGCTTCAGAAACAACATGGGGGAAGAAACAGCTTGCTCGATGCAGCATGGTTGCAGGATCGGGACCGGCTCTGGTCAGCACTCAATACTGTGAGGCCGTGAGGTGCATCAAGCTCGACGCGTCGAACAGCTCCATGAACCTCTGGTCGGTGTTCCTCGCCTTCGCCGCCGCGAAGTGCAGGTACTCGTCGAACACTGACGAGAGGCACCACTTCTGCAGCTTCCTCAGGCACCCGACGACGCAGCCAGTCCGGTGCTGAAAGAGACACGCAGCGTCAGGGAACTGCTGTCATGGGAGCAAAAACCCTGAACCAGCTGGGATGCGGGAGCGAAACCCTGATGCTTACCTTGCCTCTCTTGCAGTGGATGAGCAACGGCTGGTTTCGTACGTCTGAAAATCGATCGAACAGGAGGAGAATTAGAGATTTCAGATAGTGTGAAAGTTGCAATTCTGTGGAGCGGAGTGGAAGTACTGTGAATGCCGGTACCAAGAATAACTTTGAGCGCCTCTCGGATCGTTTCTTCGGGGATGTAGACCAATGGTTCCTGTAGCAACACGGTATCCGGCACTGTCAGACCGCTCTGTGGATAAAAAAGGATTATTAAGTTTCATACATTTTTTTATGCAATCGTAAGGGGAATAAAAATCCCTCTAGATTTCTAGAAGAACACGAGGGAAATGAATTGGCTGAATCCTGCCGCTGTTTTCAGACTTTTACACCGATGCAATACAGATGTACTACCTTTCATGAAAAATAGGAAATTCAATTGCAGGATTTTGTCACACCACTGAATAAGAATACATTATCAGTAGGGCGGTCAACGACCTGATGAGGGTTGACCTAATCGTGACCGTCTGAAGCTGTCTAATAATGGAGTAATGCTGATAGAGTTGCAGTGGGAAACAGCCCTGTTTTGGTTTCAACGGCTGCCTAGCCCCATTGTAGAAAAGAAGCAACTTTAGAAGAGATAAGATTTTCTTCACACTCGGTCTTACAAGCTGAATCACCTCAATGTGCGCCACTGAATGATGCCTTTCCATAAAAACCGATGTCGGTATACAGATTGCCAGATAGGCATTATCAAGTACCGACTGAAACAACTGTCAGCGAATGCTTAATTCACCAGCCACTGAAAAAGTTTGACCTTACAACTAGCTGGTCGTAGCTTCATAAACAAGAATCGAATGTGCAACGTGTCCTGAATGAGTCAACCTAGCAGCGAATATAGTTACGACACACTGATACTATACTCTAAGGCATCTGAGGCAGCATAAACTTACAAGATGGTTCAGTAAAAAAAAGACATTTAAGACAAATTGCCCTCTGAATCTGATGTTTTTTTTTTGTTCAGAATATATAGCCATCTGCATGCACTGTTTCAGCTAGGTATACCCTGGCATGTTACGAACTTTTACGATGCCCTATCTATCTATACAGTAATTAACTTAA
This sequence comes from Paspalum notatum, assembly GCA_022530915.1. NCBI lineage: Eukaryota > Viridiplantae > Streptophyta > Magnoliopsida > Poales > Poaceae > Paspalum > Paspalum notatum. Next base: position 3,097,803 of record CM039687.1, on the reverse strand, counting down.
GCATATGGGCATCATAGGTAGAAAGTAAGACCACACACAAAGTTTCAGCGGAAGGCTACAAAGTTGAGTAATGTAGAAGTGGGACTGAACACAGGATGCAGAGCTACAAGTTGAGAAATGAGAATCAATGGTCTATCTTGGTGCCTACTGGGATCCCCGTCATCACCAACAAAAATTACTATACAGAAACAGCACTGGTCAAACACCGCCCGACAGGTAAAAGCATCTTGTATGTGTTATAGCCTTGCAGGCACCCTTTGCCAATAGGCAGATTCCACATGTTTTATCCCCCCCCCCCCAGCAATTGTGCTTATTTTTTACTCCAACTGAACACTTTAATATTTACCGATTAAAATAACTATGGCTGTGTTTAGATCAAAAAGTGGAGGCGAAAAGCAGGCGAAATCTGCCAAAATTTGGCCAAAAACATCACGTCCGACACTGTAGCACACTGTAGCACTTTTCGTTTGTTTGTGGTAAATATTGTCCTACCATGGTCTAACTAGGCTCAAAAGATTCGTCTCGCAAAGTACATCTGAACTGTACAATTATTTTTTAATTTCATCTACGTTTAGTACTCCATGCATGTGCCGGCATTTTTAATATGATGGGGAATCTTCTTTTTCATAGTAGAATTTGAGAGAAAGTTTGGATCTAAACACAGCCTATAAATAACGACCACACAATGGCCATAGCGCATAGGAGAGAGAATCTCGAAGACCTGAAACCACTGATGCTGAAACTGCCATCTGTTTCGGTGACAAGAAAAGTCCTTAATCAGCCGCCCACTCGAGGAGTAATAAAACAAAAACTAGAGCCCCAGGATGCAGGATAGTGGGGCATGATTGGATCGAGGTACTGAGTGGATAGGTCAAACTCAAATCATATTTGACTTTAAATTAAAATTTAGCCAAACAACAAACTATTTATTTATATGGTTTGAGTATAGCCAAATAAATCATATATATGAAAATTTTGTTGTATAGTGTAATTTTAATTTAAAGTCAAACACGGTCAAACTGTGGCCAAAGTTTGGCCTGGCTACTCAAGGTCTCGATCCAATCAGCCCCGTGAAAACAATAGCTCTACTGTTGCTTATGGCAATAGCAAGAAGATTTTTTTTTTTTTTTTTTTTTTTTTTTTGCAGCATGAGATCCCAAAGGGGCAAAAACCAAACACACATCTGAAGATGCGCAGGAAGGGCCGCTGCAATGGAGTGCCATTTACTAGATGCATGAACCACTTGTAGCTTGTAAGGTACTAGCACAGTGTGACGATGTAGCCATGCAGGGAAATGCACGAAGGAAACAAGAAAAAAATTGTTTACTGCTACCTTTTTAGGGTATATTTACAGGATGAAGTGAAGGACATTAAGCTTTTTATAAGAACAGTGTAGAGACTGAAAGGGATAAGTGGCCCCGGTGTCCGGTGAACACACTGGAAACGGCAAGTCCCATGGCAAACACAAACAGTGTGTTCTTACTGAAAGCAACATTCTGTCCACTGTAAAACGATAGTGCGATCCCCCTCCTCCTAATGCCGCGTTGCGTTCGTGCAGAGTTTGTTTACTGCTACATGCAGAACAGAGCACACTAAATCCGACCATGGCGAGACAGAGAAACTACTAGACGCAAAGATCGTTTTGCCATACGCGGACGAGGAGCACAAATCGAAGATTTTCATTCATCGCAAGATGATGACGATTGATTGAGATGTTAATCTCGTCGGTATTACGTACCTTGCTCCCTTCGATGCCGAACTGGTGGAGCTCTATCCTGTTGCGCTGCAAGAACCGCGCGTTCTCCTCCGGGTACGGCTCCGGGCACAGGTACCTGTCGCGGGTCTCAGTCGTGCTCGCTGGATCGGAGCCGAGGCGGTGGTCGAGTGGAGATAAGCTAAAGCTCTTACACGATGGAGCGCAGGTTGAGAGAGAGCAGGAAGCGGAAGTTGGCGGCGTCCGGGAAGCCCGAGCGGAAGATGCCGTCGTCGACCATGGCGAAGTTGAGCGGCGGCACCAGCGCGCCGGGCTCCGCCTCGACGGGGACCTGGACATGGAGCTTCGGGTGGCTCCACGGCCCAATGCCGAGGACGCCCGCGCCGGCGGTCTGGATGTCGGTCTGCTCCGCGTCCTGGCTCCTCTGCCTCGCCGGAGCCTCCAGCTTCATGGGTGTGCCGGATCGCGACGAACGGCAGGACGCTGCTGTGCTGATCACTGTTCGCTCGATATCAGCTAGCTAGCGGTTGCAGAGCGGGGCGTGGGCGTGGGCGTGGGCGTGGGCAGAGGAGGCATGGAGGGCTCGGTTATTTATAGGCAGGCAGACGGCGGCGGCGGCGGCGATGATGTGAGTCTTGCAAAGAGGAGGAGGAGAGGGGGGGGGGGGGGGGGTGCTGTGACTGAGAAACGGGTACCAGCGTCAGGGCATGCTTGCGACTGGTGACTTTTGTGCGTGTGTCGGATGATGATTTGGTTTTTGAACGGCGGGAGGACGATGATTGATGGCGAGAGGGAGGCAGGCTGCCAGGCAGGGAAAGAACTCCCGGTGAAAGCGATGCGCCGATCCATTTCTTGCGGTGTCGTCGTAGCACTTGGTGGGTCGCCGGGCGTTCAGAATTATTGGTGGGTTCGGGGGAATCGCCGCCGGACATGGCCTACCTCCAAACGCAGAAGAAAATTTCTGCCAGAAACTGTTTGCTGCGTGTTTTGTCAGTGGGGGACGTTTTTTTGCCTGCGCCACGTTCAAAGTTCAATCTTTTTTATGCTCGGGGGACACAGACGCTGAGGTACTCCCGGTAAAAACTAAAAAAGATGCTAAATTTATCAACTGAAAGTCTGAAACCGGGGCCATTTGCGTGTCCATCGTGATGTCCAAGCAAGCGCGGTTCGTTTCATCACAGGGGGCCGGGTCGGACAGCGCCGGGCCAGGGGCCAGCACACCACAAGTCTCACGTGCTCGGTGCTTGGTTCGTCTTTGACCACCGCCGTGGCTAGTTGGGTCGTCGGTGACGGTGAGGTCAATCTTATGGTCGCCGTATTCTTGGCGTGCACGGTGTGGGCTTGTGCTTCGTCCGCAGCAGGTCCAACGGTCGCGGCCGGCCCATTGACGACAGCTTTCCTGCGGTTTCATCAGTCTCTGAATCTGCAAACTCTGACGGATGAATCGAGTCAAGCCGAATCTCCAAGCCGCATGGTTCTGGCTGGGTTCTTGGTCACTCGCAAGCGGCAACCGGGTCACTTGGATTAGATTAAACCAAATTCTCGTAAATTGTTTAGCGTTAAACTTAAAAGCAACATTACCGAATTGTTGTGCGACAGATAACGGCAGTGGGATGCTGCAGGACGGCCAACAACATTTTTGCCTGGCACTAACTGATAAGGGATAAAAGCTCACCACCGGCAACGGACCAACCAGTCAGGGGGGTGATGATAAAAAGGCACACGCTTGGGTTTTGTATAAGAAATCTCCACTTGCAATATGTAAAGAAATCTTTACGGAAAGAAGATCCCGATCAGGCAAGGAACCGACTGTGCATCTGCAGACCGAGTCACGAGGCATCAGGCATTGCATCCCAGTCGCGTTCGAGCATAGTGCAGAGCAGCAGGGCCTGCAGGCACGGCTGCGCCAGGGCACTGGACGCAGGTAAAAGGAGGGCTCCGCTTTGCGAGGACCTATTTGCTTCGTCTCCTGTCCTGGCTCGCTTTGCATGTGTGTGGTTATCGTTGAACAGCGCGTCCCACTCCCACCACCTACCTAAAACGGTGGTGGTTCTCGGAAGAGAAAAAAAAGGAGAGGCAGAATGCAAGATTGGGTCTTTTGATGGTGCAAACACGTCTCCAATATTGTATCCAATCCATCCACAAAGGCAGCAGAGGGACTAGTCCGGGTTGCAGAGGGCGTTGGTCTCGTCGCCTCAACGGTGCCGTGTATTATGGGTGGTTTAATTTAAGCTCGAGGTTTTCACATGGAGAGTCTTGATGAGTGTATACTCTGGACTCTGAAGTCATGAACTCGTGACTCGTGATATATGATACTTAAATTTGTGTGTACTGCACTTTTGGGATACATTATCTCTATCATCAGCCAGCTTCTCTCAAGCAAAAGGGGAGATTTTCAGATACAGGTAGACGATTCGACGAACCAAGCCGCGGGAAAATGCATGCATCACCATTCACCAGTAGCGAACATCTGTGCTTGTCAGTTCCATTTCCGGGCACCAAGTACTATTTTTCTTCATGGACTTTTGTGCGCATCTGCGCCCGCGGAGAACATGGATCTGCGAGTGCTTCCCTTGTTATTTTGAGGCTTGTGCTACGATCAGGACGGAGGACGCATCCGAGGCAAAAGCAGCGTCCAATCAGATGGAAATGGACCTGTCGACAGCACCACGGCGCAATGCTAATGGCTGGTTAGACCAAACAGAAAGGGGGAAGATACAAAGGCGCGGCGGGATCCATGCAGTTGTATAATCTATTGCTCTGCCGATCACTCTTTTACCTAAAACTCTAAAAAGCGGAAGCGGCAACTGGTGGTGCCAATTGCTCGTTTTCACTGGTGAAAACGCCTCCAGTGCAATGGCGCAATGCTCATTTTGTTGCACTTGAGCATGCCAGAATGAGGGCAAAAAAGGGGCAACAACGGGCCGGGACGGGAAACGCCATTGCACGCCTGTCGCAGTCAAAGGTGCTATTCGCCTCCAGTGGCCGTGGCAGGACGGGGCAAATCGGCCGCGTTTGGGATGGAAGGGAAGTGGGCGGCAGGCAGCCGCCAAAGGACACGCTACTGTAGTCTGTAGCATGGTCCGCAGCGTGCGCATGAGAATAGTAGCAGATCACAGGCTACAGCAGGCTCACCTAATGACACAGGAGCACTGTCAAGGCCGGTGGAATGTACAGGGCCGTTGGACTATCGTCTGACAGCGGCGTCTTCCCACGCCGAATTTCTGATGAAGCCTCATCAGCATTCGTCGGTTCAGGCCATACGGATGCCCAGTTTCTCCACCAGCCAACCTTCGTTCAGAAGAATAGAAAGAGAGAAAGAAAGAAAGGCTCTTGGTGTACATGGCCGCCGGTGCTCAGCACGTTCTCAAAAATAACATGGCCGCCGGTGGCTGTATCTTTAATTCTTATGTTATCCACCTCTGCTATGGCAACAACCATATCCTAGTCCCTCCAATGATACAGCCGGGCCACCTCTCTCGGCGCTTTTACAGCATCCATTCCACGGTGCACGCACGAAACCAACCTCCATTTCATTCAACCATTCATGCCAATCGTCCAAGGCTGTCGTCGCTTTTCGTCCATTCGTTTTCCTTCCTACTGTAGTACACTTACTACTACTACATCAGGCCACCTTTCGCCTCATTTGGACGGCGTTAATTCATATACATTGGTTCCTTTTAATTAGCGTGGCCTTTGAGCTAGCAGCGCAACAAAGAGGCGCGAGATTTGTGGGTGGACATTTTACCCTACTCGCGAGACGGTTCTCATCGCACCTGGCGCCTGCACTTTTCACGGCGGAACCGGGCGGCATTCCATCGTGGATGGACGCTGGACGCCTGCATGCATGATTTTCGCATGCCTCGCGAGAGTGACCAGACGTCCAGACCTGAAGAATCTCGAGCAGGCCGCAGGCCGGGCAACATTGGTGTCTGTGCTCGCCAGTCGCCACCGCTCCTGCGCTACCTGGCCGGCTGGCGTGTGCCCAAACACTCGCCTGCGGGCTGCGGTGGCAGGATTGTGCTCACGAGTCACACACAGTGTCTTGGGGAACTCTTGAACTGTGCGGCGTGATGTCCCCGGCTTTGCTTTGGACAGAGAAGGCCATTCCGCGATGCCCGAGCTGGACGACAAAATGATGCGCTGAACAAAGCATGGCCCATTTCTCGTACAAAGCCATGGCCGCCCGCAGCAACTTTGCGAGAAGACAACGTGGAGGCCCAAATGCAGTGAATGCAGCCCAGCCTACTGTCCAACGCGCCAGCCAGAGGCGCGGAGGAGGGCTTGGGACGGAAGGAGAGTCCCCCCCATGTGCCCCGGGGACGTCCTCACCAAGCCGATCGCGGGTTCGGCGGGCAGGATGCGCGGCGCTGTCCCAGCCCAGTGTCCCGTCGCGGATCGCGCGTCCGCCGCCCGTCCGGTTCCATCGCTGTCGTCGAGGGACACCTCTGCGCAGTTCGTCAACATTTTCCCCGGCCGCGACCGCGCGACGCGACCCGACGGCACCGCTCGCGTCGCGTCGCGTCTCGATCATCAGTGGATCGATGACTCGATCGCCCGTCGAGGTCGCGGTCGAACGCCCGTCGCTCCCTTCCTCCGCCGTGGATCGATGACTCGATCGGCCCTGCCGGCCGGCCGGCCGGCCCCAGTCATCAGTGGCTCAGTGCCCAACGACTCGCCGGCGCCGCCGTGGAAATTAAAAGCAACGGATCGGCCTGCGCGTCACACGTCCCCGTCCCCCCGGCGAGGCCCCCCGGCAACAACGTTATCTGTCCAGAGTACACAACGTCTCGCCGGGGACCAATCGTCGTCCAGCCCATCCGCAGCTTCTGGAGCTGTAGCAAGCCACCATATGCACTGGCAGTCGGTGCTCTCGATCGACGCCAATAATAATTCAGGCCTTCTTCCCTGATCCAGAGGGGGTCCCGTCCCGGTCCCGGTCCCGGTCCCGGTGCACACGTACGTACTGTTGTGTTGGCCGATGCCGATAGGATCACTTCGATTTCGATCGATCGGGTAACTGCATTGCTGGCATTCATGGAACGAATCTGTTGGTTCATGCACTCAGTGAGTGGTGTGTGGTTAGCTCGATCTAGCTACACCGAGACCGCTGTTACTGCTCTTGCTGGGGGGAAATGAGCGTGACATGATAATTGATAGCTAGGTGTGAAAGTAAGCTGAGCTTTTTCACGAGATCGAGGTCGAGAGAATGTACCAACTAGCTCCACCCTTGTGTTTCAGTTTTTTTTTTTAAATGGAGCAAAAACAAGTTGTGTATGTGACGAGCAAGAACAAGTAGTAGTGCGCTCTCTCGGGGACTCCTTTTTTCCTCCATCTGGGCAGGCATCAATCCGTGCTGTGGGAACAATTATTCGGAGCACAATGCAAAGAGATAGAACGAATGGCTGGCGACTGGTGGTTTGCTTGGTAGAGCACCCTGGTATGGTACGTACTACGCACTGCCCACTCCACACGTACGTACTCCTTGCAGAGTACTGGGTCGTTCTCTCTCTCACCAATCAGGCACCCATGCATCTCTCTCAGCTACTAGCTCACTAGGGAAGTACTGTAGCAGAGGCCACGGAAGATGCTTCTGCCGCCTTCTCTGATAAACACCTTCACCTTGGTCTAATTAAAACCCACGCTCATCATCATGGTCTCACGGACGGCGGCGGACGGATGAGGAAAGTACTAGGCCAGACCCGAGTCCGTGTGCTTCCCTGGCCGGCATGCACCACCCATCCGATCAGAATCCTATCTTCGAGTAAAATAAACACGCTGAATACTGTACTAGCCATATATACGCCAGACTGACTGCCTCTCCATCTATCATCAGCATGCATGCATGTGTCCATGGCGACAAATCTGCCAGCGCGAGGAGTTCACCTGGAAGGGCTGCCTGGCCTCATGCATGCATTACAAGTCATGCATGAATGATGCATCTGCCTATAATTTCATGACGAAGAAATAAGAGGCCTGGCAGCCACACAGCTACATGCGCGGGTCGCCCCGGCCGATCCGTACGCCGATAATTCACCCCAATCGATCATGCACCAGGGAATGAAAGCTTGGATCGCGCGCGAGCCGTGCGGCCATGCCCTCCGCATGTGCAGTGCAGGCAGTGCGTTCAGGGTTGATACGGTGCGGTGTGGGTGCTACGTGGTATGATGACTGCATTGCATCGCCACTGTTGCATACACGTAGTAGTACGTACGTACAGTACGTAGTAGGCCGGACTGTCGGAGTAGTTCATCATCAGTGAGCAGCGCCTCGTTTTCAGAGCCCTCGTGCGAGCCGGCCCTACTGCACGTAAACGCCGCATGGGCCGCAGATTCGCCGCCATCTCATCCATCTTTCAGTCTCATCTCCTACCGCCACACACACCACAAATCTTCTTATGTGCCTGTCTGTGCTCCTGTATATCTCGATCGTCCAGTCTCCTCCGGCTTTCCGGGAGGATAATGCCGTACTCCTTACCAGACTAAAGCTCATTAATTCCATGTTCACACGTCTCGCCACTAATTAGGATATGTATCTGAGCTGCTAGTAGATTGTGATAAGATTAGCCATCCTGTTACGTCTGTCTCATAGATCGTACAGGGGTTTCTTTCGTTTTAATTGAGAAAATCTAAAAAGACAACCGGGCGATAGAATTGATTCCATCACCCGGTTGCTTCCTCCGCCTGCTCCCTCCTCCTACCCGCGGGCCGCGGCTACGTCTTCTGCCTGCTCCTCCCTCCTCCCCTCCCCGGCGACGCAGCCCGCCGCTTGCCTGCTCCTCTCTCCTCCCCTTCCTGGCGACGCAGCCCGCCGCCTGCTCCTCCTCCGACGGCGCCCGCGCTCCGATCCCCCCCTCCCGTCCTTCCGCGGCGGTGCGGCCCCGCGCGCGCCGCCTCCACAGCTGCTTCCTCCTCCTCTCCCGGCGCCGTAGCCGCCGCCTGCTCCTCCCTCCTCCCCACCGACGCAGCCCGCCGCCTGTTCCTCCCCCGGCGGCGCGCCTGCGCTCCGACCTCCCCGTCCTTCCGTCGGCCCCGCGCGGCCGCCTCCTCCTCCCCCGGCTGCACGGCCCCGCGTGCCACCTCCTCCTCCCTCGGCGGCGCGCTAGCCGGCGGCGGAGGCCGGCGAAAGGGCGGCGGCGGGGGTGGCCGGGAGGGAGTAAGGGTTACACTGTAATTACAGTACTGTAATTACAGTACTGTAATTACAGTGTTACAGTATAATCCTAACCATCCATCCAAAATCCAATGGTAATCTGTGGCAGTCGCCTGATGCTGTGCTCTCCTGTCAGTCGACGACGCATGCTGTCCGCCCGCTGGCGGACGAGCGAGGCGCGAGGCGCGCGGGCGAGCGGAGCATATGTGGCTCGGCTTGGTAAGCCGGCCTCTCTAGAAACCACTCAGGGCACTCATCTATCTGTCAATCCGTGTCTTTCCTCCATTTCTGTGGAGCTAGGGTTGGCGACGGGGAGCCGGGGGATTTGATGCCCGGGGATGGGGCGCGGGTGGATCCGCTGCGCAGCGACAAGGGCGGGGAGTGGATATGCGAATCCCGGCGAAGGGGAAGGAGGCTCCCTGGAGTTGTGGATCGGGAGGTATGTGAATCGATTTGCCCCAATGTTTGTTTCATTCTGATCCCCATCCAATAGGTTCTAGGCGATGTGATCCTGCGCGTGTGGGTGGGGTGGGATAGAGATGGATCCGATGCCTAGTAAATCCGGTGACTTCGTTGGCGGAGGATCTGGCGACTTCTGATTTCATGTAGGGTTGTTCAATTGGGTTTTCAAAGGGGTCAGCATATATGGTATGTGTGTATTTTGATTTTGCTATGACACGAGACTAGATTTGTCTGTATACGCTTTGTACACGCTTTGTCTGTCTGTGCATTCTTTTAGGTCTATCTCTGTCTTTCTGTGGGGTGGGGGTCTGTTTGTCCGTCCGTCCTTGCACACTCAAGCTTGGCTAGTACGCATTGTGTCTGTCTGTGTATTGTTTTCTGTCTGTCTGTGTTTCTGTGGGGGTGCAGATGGATGTCTGTCTGTCCTTCTTTGCTCGTTGCTCCCTCTCCCCAATTTCCAATGTTATTCTCTCCTTGTGGCCTGGATGTCGAAATAGAAGGAGATACGGAGGCTTTCAAGCTGTGAATCGATGATCATTCGCCTATGAAGCTAGGTGGCTTTATATTTCAGTTCTTTAGACTGTGTTTGTGGCTGTCTAGAATTATTAACATCATGTGCATGCTAAGTCTGTTATATATGTTATATTTCAGTTTTTTAGGCTGTTATGTTTGTGTTAATACGCTAGATCTATTTTATATGTATCTGTTATATTTCAGTCCTTTAGACTGTGGTTGTGGCTATCCAAAGTTATTAACATCGTGTGTACCATGTTAGGTCGTTCTATTTGTGACTAGATAGGTATGTCTCTGTTACTTTAATTGTGTAGGTGTGTAGATCTGTTTAGGCGTATGTAACTGCACTGTAAGTGTGCCGGTCTATTTATGTGTCTCTGTGACTGGTTGTATCAGTCGATGTGTCCCTTTGTAACTGTTGCCAAACCTGCTCAAGGTTCACCCTTTAATGTGAAAAAAATCTATGCAGCTGGAGACCGTCTGTGATCCACTGTATGACACCTGTGAGCCGGCTCGAGTCTTTGTAGTGATGATATATAGTGCTCAATTCAGTGTGTCCTTGTGCGGCCTGTTTACGGCAATTAGCGTTGGGTGTATCTGTCGATGTTTGTTGTCTGGGTGTTTGTGGCTATCACTATATTTGTTTTAGGTTGCTCTTTGAGTCTTTCTGCGATTAGAATTTAAGCTGCTTGTGGCTGTTTTTATCTTTGTGTTTTGGTCTGTCTACGAGTGTGTGTGAATGTAATTTAGGTTGTGGTTGTATAGCTATTTGACTGACCAGTTGTGGCTGTGGCTGTGGTCTGTTTCGTTTATCTTTGTTTACTTTATGTTTGAGTTAGGTCTGTTAGAGGTAGGTTACTTATCTGCTGTTAGAGTTAGGTTATTTGTAGTTCTGTTTAGGTTTGTACATATATCAGTATCTGTTTATGTATGTTTATTCTTCGGTTGTTTTATCCAGAGTGAGGGTGTATTAGTTTCACTGTAATCTGTCAGCATATGTTTTAGTTAGTTTTGTTAGCTTTTTTGTTACTTAATTTCTGTAGTTTAACTCTCTGTCATAGTTAGGCCTTTTAAGCTGTGTTGTATCGTTGAATTGGAAGGAGACCTAGAGGTTTTCAAGCTGTAGGCAGGAATCTATGTGCATGTTACTTAATTTCTGTCTGTTAAGACTTGCTGTGTGTCTGCATTTACGGGGTGTGTGTCGGTTATTTATGTGTCTCTCTGTCCGTTTTTAAACTTCGGATAACTATCTATTTAGGTGGTGTTTATTTCTCTATGAGGTTTGTTTCTTCTCTGTTCTTTTGAGTATAGTAACTCAGTTACTCCCTTTGTCTGAGAAAACAAGTGATTCTGAGTTTGTTCTAAGTCAAATTTTCTAAAATTTGACCAAATTTATACGAAAAAGTGTAAATGTTTATAGTACCAAATGGGTATTGTTAGATTTCTTGTCACATATATTTTCATTAGGTATCAATTTAGTTCTGTAAATGACGATATATTTCTTTATAAATTTGGTTAAATTTTATAAAGTTTGACTTAGGACAAACCCAGAACGACTTGTTTTCTGGGACGGAGGGAGTAATTCCTTTTCTCCGTTAGTTCAATTGTTTAGTTAGAAGCATGATGACTGTGTTTCGGCTACAGCTGTTTGGCTATGGCTGTTAAACATGCAGGTTAGGACAGTGTGTTTGAAAACACACATTGTTCTTTTAGTTATAGCTTACACATCCTGTAAGTGTCTCCATATAGCTTACACATCTTTTGTATGATTTATTTTTCAGGCTGTTGTTATCATGCAAGAGCACTAGAGTGGACAGACGGACAGTCAGGAAACAGTTATTACAACAGCATCGACTTTCAAGCACAGGGGCACAGTTTTGTAAAGTTACTCGAGCCGGTTCAATTTATGCAGATAATTGTTAGCCGGCTCAGATTGGGAGCCAGTTTTGTAAAGTTACAAAAACATTTTTTTTATGTCCACATCGACTGACGGCAACACAAACCCTCAGTCACTTTCTCATCGTTCGATACAAATCCAATGAACAGAATCGTGGACTGACAAAAATCACAAAAATCAGTCGATTGACACCGAGACACACTCAAAAAATTTAGGTTCAACAACTGGTTGATGTAAAAATAGACTCTTCTAATTCGTTGGCCGCCCCCTGATGCCGCTGCTATAGGCTTTACAGAGTAGGCTGCTATTGACACGAGTTCGACCAGACACCGATTTGAGATCAGCAAGTTCGTCAGGGTTGGAAAAGTACGTGGCACGATCGCCGCAGGAAAATGCTGAAAATCCTTTTCTTTTTCATTTTGGGATGATATAGGGCGGTAAAGCCAGTGGGTAAAGCGTACTTATGTTCCCTGTCGCCGTCAGCTAAGGCTATGCACAGTAAGCCTGCTCAAATTCTATTTTCTATCACTATTTCAACTACTTCTCTTTTTATCTACAGTGCAGCATTTATACCAAACAGTGCAGAATTCTCAAAACATCACAGTGGATAGCCTAAACTGAACACACCATCAAGAGTTCGCTTCATTGCAACACAGCGCAAGCGTAAAAAACTTTTGTAATAGGGGCCTATAGGGGGTAGTGAATTTGATTCCCAAAATCTGCCCGTCCACATCAATTGCTCGCCTTTCTTCTCCCTACATGGAATTCCTGATATAGGGTATACGTTTGCAGGAGCACACATGCACAGGCGCAATTATCTGTGTATACATATGCAGTGAGTGCATCCGTCTCCAAGGTGGCAACCCCCCGGATTATATTAGAGTTTAGACAACGGAAATATTCCTGCACTAACAAGGGGTACCAATAGCATGCTAACGTACACAGCACAATATACAGAACGAACGAAGCTGCCTGACATCTCCACCTAAGACCATCTCCAACCCCATTGTCTAAAACTGTTACCTATCCACTGTTCAACCACTACTTTAACTACCATTCTTTCTGTCTATAGTAACTCTACAGTGTATAGGCAGCCTTTTAGGCAATTCCATTGAATATAGCCTAAGATTATCCCAACAATTGTCTAAAAATCTTTCCTATCCACTATTCCTCTGCTATTCCAATTACATTCTTCTTTGTGTACAGTAACGCTACAGTGTCAAACAGTGTATATGCAGTACTTTTATCAATCCCCATAGAGGATAGTCTAAAGGAACAACAAACCAACACCAGTTATCCAAAGGGAATCCCAGCACCGAGCTACCAGCCTACCACTGCATAAAAAATTTGCCTTTTTCTAAAAGCTAGCGCTCGTGTCTGTCTGATCCACGAAAGAGGCTGGAAAATTCCTGCTTGCTCGATCCGCGCCCCGATTAAGGTTGTGTGATCTGGGAAGAGAATTTGTAGGATTGGATGTCGTAGTATATATAGCACAATAAGCAGATTAGATTCCCGTATCTGCTGCTTCTGCAAATGTTCTTCCAAAAGCAAGCATGTCCGGAGAGATTGCATGCGATCTGAATAAACTCACGTGTTCATCCTGTAGTCTTCTACTAGCTGCTGCACAACAGAAGGCGGCTAATGCAGGGATCGCTCGCACGGTCCGGGCCAATCTGACTGTAAAGAGCACTACTGCGGTACTGCCTCGATTTCCTGGCGATCGTGCCGGGGCAGAGCGGGCGCGTCGCGCTTTCGTATTTTTGGCACAAGAGATTCTCTGGTTTCAGTTGAGCACAGCGCAACTCAAGGCTACAAGTGCTTGAGCGAGCATGCGTGGTTGCATGTACTATGACTGTACGACTCGAACCTAGTTGCACGTCGTGACTCGTGAGTCTAGCTAGCTCTAGATTTGCTAGAGTCTATAGACACATACACCCTCTAGTTGAATGAAAAACACCGAATTGTCATGTACTACGACGTGCTGTCAGCCTGTCACCCACCGTCAACAACTCGCGTAATATGCAGTATAATATTTGTGTTCTGGACAGGACGCTGCTGCCGACAGCACACCGGCTGGCGGCTGGAATGGATCGGTTAATTTGGATCGACCGCGCTCGTGTGGTGAACTCCTGATGCCAACACAACACAGCACCTCGCGATCCAGCACGCCGGCCGCGTACGCCAATGTGGATAGAAACCGCCGGCGTGGCGTCGAGCGCTTGCACGGCCGCACGCGCGACTCGCAGCGTGCGCGAGAGCTGTAGCGCAACAGCGTTTCGCCGCCGCCGTCGTATGGTACGCGCTAGGCTAGCTCGTACTGTATGAACGTTCGGCGTCAGCCGAGCTGATGCTGTGTTATCGTCGATCGGCCGCGCGAGCGGTCCCTTTCGGCGGCGATCTCCCCCGCCGCGGATCCAAAGCACGGATCTTTCGGGGTCGCCACTGGATGTCCCCTTTTGCGTCCCGCGCGCGGCAGGCGACGGCGAGATATTGATTTGGCGGACCGCACGCGTATCTGTCATCTGACGCGGCTCAAGATCTGATGACCCAGCAGGCCTGCCCAAGAACAGAGGTTGATCTGCTGACTCTGCTTGGGATGACAGACACCATGCTCGGCGGCAACCGTCGTCTCCCCGTTGGCCTCGCCCGCCGCTCACCCTGTCCTGCAGCGAGCAAGTGTGTCCCAATAATTCGAGGCCGCTGTGCTGCGCGGCGTGCGTGGGCTGCCTTGACTTCCCCGGCCGGCGCGCACCCGTGATCTTAATCTTGACCTGCGCACTCGGCAATATATGTAGACTAGTACTTTTTACTGCGGTTGGAGCACGCGCGAGGATTCACGCCACGGTTGCTGTCCAAATGGATTCATCCGGCCTGGACACACCAACGAACGATGGGTAAAATAATACTCCCAGCATTCTTTCCTGACGATCGAACAATCGAGACGGGTGAAATAACCGCCCGGGCCGATGCTCATGTTAGAGTTAGAAAAGAAGAGGCCGGGTAGCCTTTCTCTTCTCCCTCTCGGCCGTGCCGTGCGTGCGTGCGGCGGACGCCGAATCCAGATGTGAACGCTGCTACAACTTTTTGGCGAAATTATGGTACGTGACGCCGGCGCCGACGCAACGGCACGCGCGACTAGTTGCGCGGCAGGGGATGGCCCGCGGTGCGTGTAAGCAAATCTTGGTCTCGGCTGGCACCGTGTCGTCTTCGTGGTGACCGCCACCGATAAAGCACGGTGGCGAACCGGGGGGAGATGACTCATGACTGATGACACGCGGGCGCGCGTCCCCCGCGGCCCGCCCCACTTGCGGCCATGCCGAGCCAGCAGCTCGGCCGACGGCGACGCCTGATCACCCGTGGCCGTGGCGGCCCCGCCGCGGGTGCCCCGGCCGAGGCCGGGGCGGCGAACGCATGACGCGGCGGGGAGCGCGACGTGCACTTTGCGTCGCCGAGGCTTGTCAGAACAAAGCTAGCGTAGTAGGGTAGGGGTAGAGTAGCAGCTGCGGTTTCAGTGGCGTGGCGGAGGAGATGGCGACGACGGCTCTGATATGACCCGACGGCAAGCACCTGTTTGTGCCCCGCCAGCTCGCCGTGGGAACACGGACCTCGCCGCTCGGCCGGTGGCCGTCCATGGCCGATATGATATGATGGCCCGCGACGCGCCTCGGCACTGCACCTTCTCGACCTTGCAAGCTCAAGTACATGCACGCACCGGCTCATGTGCCACGCCGCTACCTGGGGGACTCCATTGCGCCACAACATTGATCGATCGATCTGTGCATTATCACCAGTAGTCCGGTGTCACTGTACCAGGACTCTATTTGAGCTCAGTGGCCACTAGGCTTGTCCCCAGGAGTACGTACGCTGTGACCAAATGAAGGCACGTACAATGATTTGATGCTGTATAGATCTGCTTGCTCAGCTCTGCAGTCTG
Organism: Paspalum notatum; assembly: GCA_022530915.1. Lineage (NCBI taxonomy): Eukaryota > Viridiplantae > Streptophyta > Magnoliopsida > Poales > Poaceae > Paspalum > Paspalum notatum. Next base: position 3,082,131 of record CM039687.1, on the reverse strand, counting down.
CACATCGATCATCTAGTCACACGGATCAAACGGAGTAAAAAAAAAGCCGTCTCTCGTGCTCACGCTTTTGTCGATCTGCTAGCTTTCCGCAGATGCAAAGTTTCCGCGACACACCGGAATTGGCGCGACAGGGTACGGGCTATTGAAAGCTCTCGCCCACTCGCAAGGACGACGATTAAAATTGGGTCTGGCAGAACCTGGAACGCTTGAAAGATTGTGTAGATCCGGGGAAGATGCAGCCGTGTTTGATCCGGCCCCTACCCGTGATGGGCGGAGGAGAGGTGAGGGACGAGGGACACACCCATCAGGAGATCACGATACACTCTGCTTCAGATCCATCAGAGATTGGGAGGGTCCAGCGGCCATCTCGGGTCCAAGATTACTGCAGCAGGTGGGGTTGTTCTTGCTCTTTCCCAGCATGCATACTTGTGTGTGTCGACGGTAGTATACACAGTTTCAACATTTGGATTCTCAAGGGAAATGGTGGGTTAATGCCCTTTCTAAAAAAAAAGTTCACTACAAGAGAGATATGGGACACAGGTGACAACTGTTCAGTTTTGCTAGTCACAGAAAGGGGGATGTTTGCGTTTAATTTAACCCACTAGGCGCATGTCCTTAGACTTAAAAATGACGAACTTTTTTTTTACTTACTGTGTAACTAGAGGACAATTACCAAGGATTTCCAAATTACTTGAAAAAAAGGGGTTCAGATTGAATTTATGTGTATATATTACTCCATCGTCCATAAAAATGTAAGTAAATGCTTATAATATTTATATAGTACAAATTAAGCTTGGGGGAAAAATACTCAACCGCCCTTCGTTAAAGCCAATGCTAGGTGACCAGTTCTTTATTGCGTAGTTAGTTTCATGATCATATTCTAAAAATCTTTATACTTCGAGATTGTGGAACATACTGTAACTGGCTTAAAATATACAATACTCTGGACGTGCTGTATTATGCATGTATGCCACAATTGCATCCCTATTATATATCTTGACCCCAGCAATCATCATTATCAGTCTGTAAAGTAGGGGATTAGGCTGCGTAAGACAAGCTAAAGTTCAAGTCTTAATAGGTTAGGCAATAGAGAGTAGCAGCACACGACCCTGATATAGTATTATACTATACTCGTCCATCATATATCCAGCATTAGCTGGTCAGCTGAAAAGGACTTGCCTCCATCAGGTATGCTGCGTAATCGCCGTGCACACGTACCGATGGTCGATTAGCGCATCGCTGCTAGAGCAAGTTTAATAACATAGTTTACAGTGGGTTCTATATTGTTACTATATCATACAAGCTTTATAGTTGGCTCTTAGATTAATCTCTTCTCTTCTTTTCTTTCCTGTTTTGTTTTGGGATTTGTGTAGGAGCTCGTTCTTAAATAAAAGCCTTTTTTTTTCATGTCTCTCTTTTTTACATAGTTTAAAACTGCCATGTAAACGGGTTGTAAACCTCTTATTACACTTGCTCCTATACGAATGTCCAGACCGCTTTCTGTGCCCGCTTCCTAACCGATTTGACCAGTCGAATTATACAAGTAGATAGAGTACTCCTAATTAACAACGCCTCGAGGTCATTCTGGTAATTTAGCTCAGGGCCTGCCCCCTCCCCGCACCGCGCCTATAAATTGGGCGGCACTCACAGCCTTTGGTCTGCACAGAGAGACTCACCAGCCTAACTAAGCAACACCCACAGAGCGAGAGACCAGAGTTAGAGAGCGAGAGAGATGGCAGCTGCTGCCACCACGGTTTCCTTCCCGGTGATCAACATGGAGAAGCTGGAGACCGAGGAGAGGGCCGCGGCCATGGCGGTCATCGCAGACGCCTGCGAGAACTGGGGCTTCTTCGAGGTGCATGCCCACTCTTGCTCACACACGCGCAACACATAATTAACCAACGCACCTTATTACACGAGCAATTTGACCATTTATAGCAGGAAGAATTCATGTGTTCGTTGTTTGCCTGCCCCTTCTTGCTTCATGATGAGCCGTTCCAGAAAAGAAATCAAAGCATTGATCTATCTTTACACCTAACGAACACTAGCACAATAATCCCGTACAGATTCTTATTCTCCATGAGCCGTGTAGGACGGCCAATTGATTCTACTAGCACCCCAGCTCCATCCGTCGCCCTCTATCGATGGGGACATAGCCTTTCATGCATGCCTAGCTGAACCGTGATCATTATTAACTAATCTCGATCACTAGTATATATACGTATATCGGATGCCTATTAGCTACAGTGGCTAATAACCTCCATTCCATGCAGCTTCTGAACCATGGCATCTCTCACGAGCTGATGGACGAGGTGGAGCGCCTCACCAAGGCGCAGTACGCCAACAGCCAGGAGGCCAAGTTCCAGGAGTTCGCGGTGCGGACGCTGGAGGCCGGCGAGAAGGGCGCCGACGTGAAGGACGTGGACTGGGAGAGCACCTTCTTCGTCCGCCACCTCCCGGCCTCCAACCTCGCCGACCTCCCCGACCTCGACGACCACTACAGGTGTGTTCAAACATACCACACGACACGTACGTGCGTGCTCTCGTCATTGGTCGCTAATAACGACGTCCGTATCATATATATCATATTAGTTGTTGGCTACAAGCCTACAGCCCAATCAGTAGTCTTTTGTTAACCTTTTTTGTTGGCTTCTGACGGAAAGCTTCAGGCGCCATGTCACCAGCTTTTGACCCAAGTCGCTAAACCGGTTCTTTAATCTGAAGATTCTCGGCTTCAATGACTTTGGTCTGCCAAGTTGGACTTGTTTAGCAGCCTTGATGCAAGCCTACAACAGAGCTAGGCTGACGAAGCCACCTAGTATATATAATTAGCTTGTCCTTGCTATAGGCCCAATCAAACGCTTTATCTACCTTACCTGCTCCTATTAACGAATTAACTAATGAAGTTGTTTCCAAGTTTAGTACCAGCAGTATATATTAGTGCGTTTCGCTTTCATCTACAGTGGTGTCAGACAGAATTCTGCCTGAAGACTTTACGCACTGTTATGAGCTACTATCCAGCGTTCAACATCAGAATGCTGTGTTTAGTCCAGTAACCATCACAAGTCGAATCCCTTTATTTGTTTTAGCAGAAGCAAAGTCACAAGTCTCTTTGCTGGGACGAATATATATGATATTCTTGTAGTGATTACTATTAGATATATAAAAAGAGGCTTCCTCCGATCCCTTATTGGGCCATTGGGCTCCATGCAGGCAAGTGATGCAGCAGTTCGCATCGGAGATACAGAAGCTGTCGGAGAAGCTGCTGGAGCTGCTGTGCGAGAACCTGGGCCTGGAGAAGGGGTACCTGAAGCAGGCCTTCGCGGGCTCCAACGGCCCAACGTTCGGCACCAAGGTGAGCGCGTACCCGCCGTGCCCGCGCCCGGACATGGTGGACGGCCTCCGCGCCCACACCGACGCCGGCGGCATCATCCTGCTGTTCCAGGACGACCAGGTCAGCGGCCTGCAGCTGCTCAGCCGGGACGGCGACTGGGTGGACGTGCCGCCGCTGCGCCACGCCATCGTCGTCAACATCGGCGACCAGCTGGAGGTGATCACCAACGGGCGGTACAAGAGCGTGATGCACCGCGTGCTCACGCGCCCCGACGGCAACCGCATGTCCATCGCCTCCTTCTACAACCCCGGCGCCGACGCCGTCATCTTCCCGGCGCCCGCGCTCGTCGCCGCCGGCGCCGGCGCCCAGGAGGAGCGCGCCGACGCGGCCCCGACCTACCCGAGGTTCGTGTTCGAGGACTACATGAACCTCTACGTCCGCCACAAGTTCGAGGCCAAGGAGCCACGGTTCGAGGCCATGATGAAGTCCGCCATCGCCACCGCGTAAATTATAATGCGGTGGCTGCTGCACGCATGCGTGAGCCGGGCATCGTGCTATATGCCCCGCCTGCTCGTACGTTGAATTTGAACCAACTACTATATAGTAAGTCGTCCATGAGGTACTGTGTACGGTAGATAGGCGCGTAATTTGTGTGTATCGTGCTGCGGGTGCATGTAATGTATTATTGCTTCTGTCGCGGATCTGTACGTATGCTGTACGTGTACATCGATCGTACTGTAATCTGTAAAAACCAGGAGTTATTGGTGTGTTACTACATATCAATGGAGGAAAGATTATATTGTCAAAGAAGTGTTCATGTTGTGACGTGACGTGAGCCACACATGTGCCCCAAGACAGCGTTCATTTTGCACGGCACGGTGGATCCGCACGGCACAAGCTTCCACTTCCAGTGCGTTCGCAAGCGGTGCACCAGAAAGAATTGACGAAGCCGTTCATTGCTGACGAGGCCGTTGTTGTCGATGCCAGTGGAGTCGTAGAAGTTCTCCGCGAAGCTCCTCTAGTTGTAGGTGCCGATGTAGTTACCAAAGTCTCTAGTAGAGTCCCTTCTTTGGTCACTTGTGATGATGCCACGTATACAAGGTAAATGCGAAGGCAAGAAAACGTTTGTCAATCTAGATCCACACCCAATTGTACCATCGTGTTCCTTGCAATGGAATCTACATTTCGATTTTTAAATCGTAGGGTATAATGTATGCATAGAAGAGCGATGTTCGACCGTGTATCAGAAAAATATTCTAGCTTTATTAGCATAATATTCCAGCTTCATGAAAAAACTCTCTCTTCCACATTAAAATATTCTAGATTCATGATACATTGTTTCACAAAAAAAAATTCACCGTCACGAATAGAAATGTCCTGTCTCCGAAGAAGATACTCAAACTTCATGAACGAATTCTAAATTTGAAAGGACAATACTCACAACTCAGATAACAAAAAATTACAAAATAAATAAAAAAAGAAAGATGAATTAAGAAGAAAAAATAAACGAAAGAAAAGACTACGCTCTGAGCACGGCCCATACAGGGCGCAAGCCTAACACGGCCCACCAGCGGTCTGCGCATGCATCCACTTCTACCGAGTGAGCGAGCAGCTCGGGCCTCTCGCCTGAGTCCCAGGTCCCAACAGTCCCTTGCAAAAAAAAAAAAAAAAAAAAAGGTCTCAACAGTCAAAGCGCGCACCAAAAAAGAAACTAAAGTAAACCAACCGAGGGTACGGTACAGACGTACAGTCGCGCACTCGAGACACCAATCCACACCAGCCAGGTTGCCGGCCGGGCGCGGAAACCACCGCGCTCGGATGACGGCAGATCCCGTCGGCTTTCCCTCCGGCCTCCGGTGGCCTTCCAGCAGCCCCCTGCCCCCATTGGCAGCTTCCTTCACATGTGGCGCACACACACGGAAGGGAGACCGGCTGGCAGAAGAGCACGCGGGTCACCTACCGTGCTGGACGTGGGTGGTGGCCTCTTCCTCTTCAACACCACGGTGGATGGTGCCACTGGTGGTGCCGCATGTAAGTAGTGCCCACTCCATGTGGTTCCAAGCCATGGCCGCCGAAGCCCATGTCCAGCCGGCCGGCCGGCCGGCGGCCACTATCAAGCGTGCCAACGCGAGCTGAGCAGTGGTGTAGTGGTGCTGCAGGACAACATCTAAAAGCAGCCCTTTTTTTTTTGTTCCTGGGACCAGAGAAGTCGCCATTTCTAGAGCAATCACACATTTATTTGACGAAGATGGTATACCTATACAATTGCGAAAAGCAGTGCTGCTTTGCGACCTAGCAAAACTTTCTAAGGCCGAGTCCAATGAGATTTTCTATATGGTTTTTTAAAACGATGTTTTTGCCTTATTAGACAGAGAGAGGATTTAGTTGGAACGGTGATCGAAGTTGAAACAGTGATAGAAAATGGGATACAAAATGTCATTGTACTCAGCCTAATAAAGCAGTTTGGCTCAAGCCCTCCATGGCTCCATTTCAAGGTCTTGTGAGCCTTAAATGCTTCTCGCCAAACTTCACATTTCTAAGTATGAGAACCGCGCGCCTCGGCGGCTTCCCACTGTGTCCACGACAGTAACAATTTTCTACCCCCTCCATCAGTAAATCGAAGGTCACCGTTCACCCACCAAGAGGTAAATATCAAACCTAGATTGTATGCCTACATAATTGCGAAAAGCAGTGCTGCTTTGCAACCTAGCAAAACTTTCCAAGGCCGAATCCAATGAGACTTTCTGTATGTTTTTCTCTATATGGTTTTTTAAAACACTGTTTTGCCCCGTTAGACAGAGAGAGGATTAGGCTGAATCCAGCTATTCCTCTATCCTCCATCCCTTATCACTGTTCCAACTACGTTTACATTGTACAGGGATGTTTGGCTCAAGCCCTCCATTGGCTCCATTTCAAGGTCTTGTAAGCCTTAAATGCTTCTCGCCAAACTTCACATAAACAATGATCCTACGAACGTCTCAAGGAGGCAAAAGGCCAGACATCGCCGCTGCACGGGAGACGCCACTACCATGCATGGGTCTCTCTACTCGAGTGCTGGCTACGTACATTTGTCGTCCACGCCAAGCACCATTTCCGGCCCAGCACGCAAAATTAGAGACGGTGACAGAAGAGCCAGAGTCAAAACAGATCACTCGAGCCGAGAGTCGAGACAAACCGTAGTGGGTCACATGGGCGCAAAGGCTAAACCATTAAATTAATTAATCTATACTAATCAGATTACTTATAGCGGCAGCAGTAGCATCATACTAGTTACATGGACTAAACAAAAGATTATCCCCCACCATTAGTGAAACAAAGCTGCAAAAGGAAGGCGTACAGCTACTACACTGTTGTTCGTTCTACGTACGCTGCAGCAGCAGGCAAGCAGGCAGGAGTCAAGGCTGCTGCTAGCAGTATACAAAGAAAAAGATTCCAACATCCCCCCTTTCTCTAGACTGTGGTCGTCGATTCTTTTTTTTACCCTCGAGATGGCGGGCATCCAGTCTCGTCGCCGCTGCTGTTGCACCTCTTCAGACCGTCGACGGGAGGTCGCACTTGCCCATCTCTGTAAAAAAATGCATGGGAAACACCCGTGAGATCGCAGGTTAGAGCATAATCAACCCTAAAAAACCAGCACATTCTCCGATCTAACAGCGGATTATCGCACTCCCACCATGTGAGCACGAAAGACTCCTCCGCTGGTCCCAGGACACGTACGAAGCCCGTTGAGTAAACAAAATGCAGTAGGGTACAGAGTAGGAGCTGAAAAAGGGGCCCTGGAAGTGGCAATCAGGCGCAACGCGGTCTGCGGCGTCCGGACATGGCACGCAACACCACGAGGAAACCAGGGGGGAGTAAAAAAGAACACAGGACGGGTCATATCACGTCGAGCAACGAGCCGAGGCCCGAGGCCCCCTCCTCGTCAGTCATTATTGCACTGCAACAAGGTGTGAAACCTGTGCAACTGTGAGAAGGCCACTCATAACTCCGACCCAGCGACAGCAGCTCGGATCCAATGCAGTGCAATGCTTCAACACGGCCAGACCAGCGAGCAGTAAGACTGTCTCCACCAACATTCTTCGAATCCTATTTTCTGCAACTAGCTCCCCTAATATTTATATTAAACAATGCCAAACAGTATTTTTACTGTTGAAACTATTTTTCTCTCTGTCTATAATACAACATTTATATTAAACAATGACAATCAGTAAACATTTTGCAGAGTCCCACCGGAGGCAGGCTGCTGCCGCAGCACGCTTGCAATGGGCCATGGCCCGTGTCATGCATGCAGGTGTGGTTTTGACAGCCTGTGTTGTGCGGTGGCAAAAGGAGGAGAATCATCGCCGTACAATGGCAAAGCACTTTTACTTTGATTTGAACCATGACCCGTCAATCGGTAAATCACTGTGTTCACGACATTGGGTTGTACCCAAACTGTATGGCTCTGCTCGCCTACAGCGAGGAGTCATCATTTTCGTCTTTACGTCTTACGTGTTGAGAATTTGTACCCCTACTAGGTGGTGGCGAACGAATTCCTGGAGCACGTTTGCACGAATGGTACTAGGAATGAATGAAATCACGAGCAAGGCACGGTTTTTCTAGCTGGGGATCGAAATGGCACGAGGAGAAAGGGACGAGTGGCGGCGGCGAATGGGAGCAGCAACTTACTCGGGGCCTGGTTGACGACGTAGGCGGCGCCGGCGAAGTCGCAGGTGCCGATGGAGCGGCCCTTGCGCTGGTAGTAGTCGTTGAAGGCGTAGGATGCGTGGGCGACCATGGTGTTGGGCTCGAAGCACGCCGCGCCGGGCTGGATGGCCTTGCAGTCGGCGCCGCCGGGGCCGCACGCGTAGTCCAGCGCCGCCTGCAGCCGCTGCTCCCCGGCCATGGCGTTAGCCACGCACCACGCCTCCCCGGTCGTCACCTTCACCCCGCTCGGCGGGTTACCGCTGGTGCCGGTGCCGCCGCTCGGGCCGCCGTTCTCCTGCCACCCGAGCCCACCGCCGTTGCCCTGGCTGCCGCCTCCGCCGGCCGCGGGACTGCCGCCGGCGCCGCCGAGGACGAAGTCGACGTCGTACACCTTCTGCTGGTTGGGGTAGAAGAGCCCGTAGTTGCGCTCGGAGGTGGGGCCGGGCTTCTGGTTCTCGTTGAAGAGCGCGAAGAGGTAGACGTCCATGTCCGCGTCGGGGCGGCGCGGGGTGCCGGCGTTGCCCGACAGCACGCGGCGCGCCAGGTTGCCGTTGTACGCGGCGGCGTTGGCGGCGGATGCGCCGACCTCGCCCGCGTCGCCCTTGGACGGCCACCCGGTCTCGGAGACCACCACGCGCACGCCGTGGTAGTCGCCGCCGAGCCTGGCCACGGCCGCGAACACGGCGTCCAGCTGCGCGTCCAGGAGGCTGTAGTACTTGAACCCGTTCCCGGGGTCGAGCACGCCGGCGTTGGGGCGGAACAGCGCGTAGTCGAGCGAGATGTCGTTGGCATTGCCGGCGTAGGCGAAGAACGGGTAGGCGTTGACCATCAGGTACGACCCCGTCTGCGCCAGGAAGTCCAGCATGGGCTTCATCACCGCCAGCGCCAGGTCCTCCCGGAATGCGCCCGCGGAGGACGGGTACGAGGTCGCGAGCGCCGTGAGCGCGATCGGCGACGACACCTTGACGGCCTTGTCGAGGCCGAGCCTGGCGAGCGCGGCGTGCACGTTGGCCATCGCCGGGACGAGCCTCGCCGTGACGTTCTTGGCGGTGGCGAAGACCTCGTTGCCGACGGAGATGCCCTGGATCTGCGTGGCCGGGTAGTATGCCGCCACGTTCCGGCGCACCCAGAGGAGCGCGTAGGACGGGCGGGACGCCGCCGCCGCCAGCTGCTCGTTGGGCAGCGCCACCACCACCTTGATGCCGGTGTTGGCCAGCGCGCGCAGCACGGTGGGCTCCGTGTCGTAGAGCTTCACCTGCGTGATGCCCTGCTGCTTCAGCAGCTGCACCACCGCCGCCGGGTTCGGCAGGTTGTTCGCCACCCGCCCGTAGTTCACGCCCACGGCCCCCGCCTCTGCAGCCGGCGAAACAAGAACACACGCACACACCAGTCAGTCACCAAACCGCCACCTGCATTGTTACCAAAACACCCGGTTTCGATCTGGAGTGGTGATTCCGATTACCAGCCGGGCAGACGTGGAGCAGCGCCAGCGCCGCGGCGAAGAGGACGGCGACGAGGAGGCGGAGGCGTGGGAGCGCCATGCTCTGCTGCGTGCGGCGCGGACAGGCAGTGACGAGACGGGACGGCGCCGCCTGGGAGGAGTGGGCAGGGCGAGTGTGTAGGGGGCGAATGGGACGAGCGGATGCGGGGAATTTATGGCCGCGGACCTCGTGACGCTGCCAGGCGGGCCCCGCCCCCGCGCGTTCGGGACGGGGTGGGAAAAGTGGCGGGTATGGTGGGGCGCCGGTGGGGGCACTCCCCGCGCCGGGCTCGGCTTGTGCGGGGGAGTAGTGGGGCGACGTGGACGTGGGGGGAGGCATGCGGCGGTGGGCGCGGGTGTGCGCTGGTCGGGCGAGCGCGTGGGATTTTTGGAAGCGTGAGAGACAGGGGAGCGACGGGGCGAGCAGGAGGCTGCGGAGCCTGGAGGGGGCGTGGCCCGCGTCGCGGCGACCGTTGTTTGCTGCGCGCCGGGCCCCTGCGTACAGCGTACGGCCGTTTCGGCCGGGGGCGTGTGGTGGTTAGTGGGCTAATCAATGTCGACTCTGGCTGTGGTGTGTGATGAATGAGATTGATGCCAGTTGTTGCTCGTCTCAACGGCTCGGAGATCTTTGTGCTCTTATTTCTTTCCTGTTTTGTGCCGTTGAGCTAGCCCCTTTTTCTCCCTGAGCTTTTATGTAGAGCTTGGGATGAATGAGACTGACGCTAGTTGTACTAACACATGTTACGATGAGTAGTGCTCCAGTATTTGGATGTCAAGAAGAAGAACGTTTTGCGCTTGAGAAAAGATATCTAAGGTTTACGAGGCACAAATGTCACCGTTGCAACGCTGCACAAATGTACTGATTAAGGCTAACTCCAGCGGTTTTTCTATATGGATTTTTTAAAATTAAATGCCACACTGTTACAGCACGGTAGACAGAGAGAGTAGTTGAAATAGACAGCGGATGAAGAACGGGGGAATTGTTGGATTCGGCCTGACAACGAGAAGGAACGAGAGTAGGTTAATGCGTGGTAATTTTGCTGGACTGAGCTTCTGAAGAGGAAGGGTGAGATAATGGCTTGGTTGGTGCACATTCACAGGAGATGCAGTGGTAAATTTATCTGTCAAACATTTGCAGCCTGCTGTACTGGACTGGCTGCACTACAGTACTTGCGCGTTCGCAACGGGCAAGCTTGGCTGGACACTTAAGGTCTCTCGGTTACTGCTCGCCAGCGACTTAACGCTGACCGTAATCCAACCCACCCACCCAACCATGTCCGCGCGCCCCGCGGTACTACTTGCTTGGCCGGATATCAGAAGCCGCGTGGCACCGACAGCGCTCGCCGTCGCCGCCGGGTCGTCAGGTCGACAGCGACTTGCCCGCGTCGTCCTCGACGCCATTACACAACACTTAACAGACTCTTCCATCTGCCGACCTAATAAAATCGCGTGGTTAGTGGTGGCAACCAATGCGACACGTGAGTCCAGACGCGCACGGCAGTTCAGGTTCAGGTTCAGGTTCAGAAATCAGAACCAGTAGTGCACCGGCTCGGCCGTGGCAAGGGCAGGTGCCGCAACCTCCGGCTGCCGACCAGTTCGCCGGTCCCGTCGCACAGCGCAGCGGCAACGGGGATGGGGATTGATTACCGGAGCAGGTAGCCGCCGAAGGCCTTGCTTTGCTTTGTTCTGTGTTTAATAACTAACAGAAAGTTGGTGCGTGCTGAGGGAGGTTAGGAAATGCGAAGCGAGACGGACCAAATTAAAGGGGACGCATCTTTTCATCAGCTTATATCTTCGGCGGTCTACTTGTTCGCTTGGGGCCGGCCATGGACGCAGCTGCGTCCGATGGCGCGTGGGGGTCGTCGGCGTCCATCCATGGAGCTGGCCGTAGCGTGCTGCGTTGCGCGCGATAAAGGGGGTCCGCCTTTCACTTTCAGGTGAAGCGGGTGGGGCGGCGGCTCGTGACAGTGTGCCGCGGTGTGCTGCAGCCGTGCGCAAGGGTCACAGAGAGTGGTTAGGACAATGTGCGGTTTGTAGCGTTGTCGTCGTGTCTGGGACGAAAAACACGACGACGACGACGCGGTTAAGCGGAGAAAACGCATTGCCCGGGGCGTCCAAAGTCCAAACTACAGAGGGTTTTTTTTGTCGCATCTAGTATCGCTCGTGACAACAGCTGGACACACACACACAAAAAAAAAAGGTTGTACCACAGCTATAAACACATGCAATGCATCCCCATGATTCATACCCGGCTTTGTGTTGTGGGCTGTATGTAACGTGGCGCGTAACGTAGGTGCTACGGTCTACGGAGCATATAATGCTCCCGCGCCCCTCTATTGCTTGATCTGCACTCCAGCTACGTTTTCGCAGCGGCAATGGGCGTGATTGGTTCCACGAAGGGAGTTGGGCCTGGCTAAAGATCAGATACAGGCTGAGTTGAGACAACATTTATTCATGCACCCACTGTTATTTGGTTGTGTAACCGGTGTAGAGGCAGGCTGTAGCGAGTATTCGTTTGGTTGACTGTATGAATTCAAAATGAGAAATGAAAAAAAAAACAAATATTTAAAATTTCTATAGCAAATGAGATCTATTAAATATTTTAACTATGAGTTATAACAAAAAAAAGAAAAAAAATATTTATCGATCTGCGTGCAGTAACAGCAGGCTCTCAGCCCAGCCTGCATGCGCTGCGCAGCTCACGCTCCGCGTTCCCGTCGGGCATGGCTCGCGCAGTACGGCAGCATGCATGCAGCCTGGTTCTGACGCACGCGCAGGCAACTAAACTCGTCACACCTGCATCCGCGGGACCGGGCTCAACCTCCGAACAGGGAACTAATCACGCCCAATGCAAACCATGCGATGCATGATGACCCGCCGTGCGCGGCGGTGAGTGCCGGAAACAAATCAACAATCGAGCCGGACGAGGCGGCTTCTCGTGTGCAGGACAGAGTTTGCAAAGGCACTTTGATGAGCAATTTCACCGGCGTGGGTCCACAGGGCAGGCCGCTGGTGGGAAGAAAGCGAGGACAGCTTGGCAACGGGAAAGCGGCCGGGACCGGGGATCGTCCTCCACCGCGGGGCCGGCCGGGCGCGCCATGTGCGCCGTGAAGACGCCGCTGGCCTGGCCCCGTCCGCCGCGCCACCCATCGCTCGTCCAAGACGACCCGGCCATCGGAAACACTCGTAGCCTCGCTGGCTGGTGGCTGCCAGTGCCAATGCTCATGTGGGGGCAAACAATTATAGAGTCCGGAACGTTGGCTCCCTCGATCGCGCACGTCGCCGGGGGAGGGAGACGGAGGATCGCCCGCGTCTGCTTCTGCCCTTGTTTTTCTGGGAGAGACGCGGGACAAGTGCACGCGCCGCCTCCTGTATTCTTTCAGGGCTCGTATTCTTTTGATTTGACGAGAAACTGGAGAGCTGTGTAGTATTCATAGATCTCACTGTTCCTTGCCTTGTTATTCTCTGGCAGTTTCCTGCGCCTTTTCAAGCGCATGTGGCGAGGGGGGCGGCATTGCAGGCCTCCCCTTGTACTAAGTGCTATGATACCAGTAATCTTGCAGTGGCAGGCAGTGAGCCAACCAATTCTGGACTCTGGATGTAATATAAAGATAATTACTCCTCCACATGCACGATTATGCATCATTGCACGGCTTGTTGCAGCTACACATGATGTCTCTCTCATGGGAAGAAGGCAGCGGGCCACTCGCCTCTGTCGCTACGATCTGCGCCGCAGACGTACCTGGCACGGGGATTCTGATTACATCTCCCACCACATCGTCAGCTGTCTGCCATGTGGATCATGAACATTTCACTCCGCGGAGGAGGCATTTCCATTCCTGTCGGTGTGATTGAAGAGTTCACGCCCTTGCGCCAGGGGCCAGGCCGTGGTCCGCGAGGGCCAAAATGACGACAATTCACGCCCGCTCGGGCACCCGGACGTCACGGCGGCGTCATCCTGGGACCACCCCGGTACCGGTAGGGCTGGTAGTAGATGATTGGAGCTTGGATTATGTACCGCGCCTGGCCTGCCACCCGATCGGTTTCAGTGGTACGACATCCATGAAAGGCCAAGAGGCTGCAGCGTTCATGTGAACCAATCAACCAAACCTTTTGTTCGCGCCGTGGACACCTCTCACGCTGTCTCACTGCGCGGTGCAGTGAGGCATGTCTCTGACTCGGTTTGTCACTCATGACCCACTACTAGTAGTAGTAGGAAAATAATGTTGAAAATCCGTAGACCGTTTGCTCCACGCTCCTTGAGATCACGGCACCCTATCATGTCCACATGTTCAGACACTCGGGCACAAAAATACAAAATTGAAAAAGGAGACGGGCCATAAAGCTGAGACTCGCTAAACAACACATTTCCTAGCTTGACAGCCGCTGATTCTCACGGCATCCGCCAGTAAAATTTGCGTCTATGATTGATGGTTCTTTTCCAGAGGTGACCTGCGTTTTTACTCTTCATTCACCGTCAGGCTATAAAACGGGGGGAATCAAGCCTGCTAGATCTGGCACTGTTGCACACATGGATCCGTCTACCAAACCCACATGCCCGCGGGTGATGGATGACAGGATGAGGCAACATCACGCAGCATGCACGCAGCCTGCACCTCCTGCTCCATGTGCAGCTGGGCGATACATGACACAGAAGAAGAATAGACGATATCTGAGTAAAGGCTGGGAGGCCTAGCAGAACTAGCAGTAGTTTAAAACAACTTGCTCCTCCAGAATCCAGATTCATTCTCCTCTCTCTTCGAAGTCTCAGCTGAGGCATGATCAATGGGAGTACACGAGGAATGCCAAAAGTACCAAGGAGAACAAAGACTTGCTAAGGAGAGCAATGGGTAACAGAGTGTTGAGTTTATGCACATACTCTTTCCACGCTTATTTCACATGTGCCGTAACTGCTGATGTCTAATGAGATCAGTGAGGCCAAAGAACGGCGCTACTTTGCAAACAAACTGAACATTGAACATACACTATACATGCATTACAAGTTGATGTTCAGAGGGGCATTATCAGGAGGATATGCACAAGCTTATACTATACAAGCTAGCTATTACAACAAACAGCAGTAAGAAGATCAGCATATGTACAGTTGAAGGTTTTTCTTTACTGCTTTGCCGATACTCACTACACAAGAAACTGCTGGTTAGATCTATGTAACAGAACTTTCAGCGTTAATGTACAACTGTACTTGACTCTTCCAAGGTTTTTGTGGTTTCCGAAGGACACAATCAACTCTCGTATTGATTGTTCTCACTCCATATTTTGTTTGTCTCATTGTTTCCTTTCTTGCCTTTTGAGGACTGCCGCCGAGTTAGCTTGTTAATTGCGCAGGCTAACCTGCCAACTGCGCTATTATCTCGTCTTAGGTTTCCTTCTCTGCACAAAAGCATACCATGAACACATTCAGAGAAGTGAAATGAAAGAAAAAGAAAAGGGAACAGAGAAATTTTGAATGCCAACCATGTCTAATATTTATGTAGAATGGAGATGTTAGCATAAACAAACATAGGAGTAACAGTCCAAGTTACATCAGAGTAGAAAACTGACTTATAGCTGTTTTCTACATCTGAATAATGCTTATGACATGTCAGTTGCAATCACAGTTTTCTACATCTGGAGAATGCTTATCACAGTTCTTGGATATCAATCTGGTTTAAATGCTCTGGAATCAAAATACGGCTGGATGTTCAAGGAAAAAATAAAAGCAAGATTATTTTAACAATTGCATTTCGAAAATGGAAGTATATGCTTAACTAGCAAGGAGTATCTTAGGCTACCACAATAACTATGAAAAAAAAATACAAATTCTGAGGCAAACTTATGCTTTTGTAAGTATTCATGAGTGAACAAAAGAGCAGCAAGTCATCTTAAGTGTTTCAATGCACAATTACTTACATGATTATTCTGGCTACTATACTTCCAAGCTCCTTCATGGTAGGTAGCATACCGACCACCAGTTGAGACATTAGATAGGCGCCGAAGAAACACTTGAATGTGATTGTAAATGCTGCAGGAAGCAGTAGCTGTTATCATCTAGCACACTCGAAGTTGTAATACAAGCTAGCTTTGAGAGGAAATGACTTTGAAATTCCTTTTGGGCCGCTTAACTATGCTACAGAGGGGGAAAAGGTCACTTAAAACAGTCAGGTCTGCACAAACTGGCACAAATAAAAGCCATTTTAAAAGACAATTTTGAATTCAACAGTAAACTGAGGCTTCTTTATCATTCTGATTTCTCAGTCAACATTCTTGTGATCCTACTAAACTGTAGCACTGCATAGATGTGGAAAGAGAAATTACCTGAGCCGGTGCCTATTACATGTTGAAAAGAAGGCAATAAAACCATACAAAATGCTTCGTATTGCACGGAAAATCTGAGAAAAAGAGTCGGTAAGTTTCATAGTTAGCTTAATCCAAATTTTTCTTTGTCAACAAACTTTTGGTACCTGATACAGAAGATCTTTCCAGAGTGACCCCCAGATGCTATTATCAGATGCAAGCACAGGTGGCCTGGGTACAGATCCAACTTGATATACTGCACTTAATGTTGACCAGCTCTGCCTCAGAACACTGATAATATCAACAAAAAGGTCCACTACAAAACTTGATAGCCCAATGACTAGTCGGAAAGGTGCAACTAGTATCTCTCCAAGGAGCCAAATTACAGGGTAGAGAATTGAATTCACTGGTGACAAACAAACCAAAAGAGCAACACATAAGAATCAAAACATGGAGGGAAAATGAAAAGAGCAACACATAAAAATCAAAACATGGAGGGAAAATGAAATAGATGATGGGGAGAGGTTACAGCAACCATACCGATGTTAACAACATTACTGAAGACAAACCAAAATGGCCAGATAATCATCTGCATTGTACTGATAACCACACTCCATGACGTCTCCAGTGATACCATGACAACTGAAGCCAGATATCCTACTGTCTCAGCACAAAGATTCCACATTGGCAGTGTAAATTCAAAAACCTCCAAGATTGGTCCGGCGATTGGCTCAGTCAAAACACTAAGAGCAGATTTAGCGGCTCTCACAATCTTAAGAGACCATGTAAAAGCCTGCTGAAAGTTATGCAGAAAAAGCATAGTTCCTAGATACTTAAGTCTTGATATCATTTCCCACGTTTCTATCCAATCAAAGAAAGGACCAAACAATCTTGAGGCAGTTGCCTTCAACATGGGGACATTCTTGTAGAGGTCATAAAATCCAATAAGAACAGTAATTAATGACATCAAGACATATAATGCTCTGGCAAGAGGGCACATCCATGGGCGATATATCTTGCAAAACACTGGGTATGACTGAAGAAATATAACCCATGAAGGAAGGCCATATTCAAGCAGTGTTAATAGTCTCACGTCAGATAGTATAACTTCTTTCAGTCTGAATGGAAGATCATGATCATCAAAACGGAAACAGATCAGCACATCCTTATATGTGCTAGGTTCTAACAGTGGTTTGGCATTCTCATTATCACTTCCACATGATGAACAGGAAGATGACGAATATTTTGGAGAGGTCACAGTTTCTGAATACGATTCTTCAGATGTGCTACTTCCATCATTAGGTTTTACTATTTTTCTTCTTTTGTAAGGTCCAGAGCAAGGAGGTACTGTGTAAGATGTGTCTGTGAAACTTGATGGTTCTCTGATGATATGAACATGGTCAGAATCATCACTATCACTGTCCCAATCAGGTGTTAAGAAATAATTCTGAGCATCATAAAATATATCACCTGTAAAATAAGAGTATAAGTGGTTTGTACTAGAAGCTATGAAGAAGAAAAGTGTTAGTATTAGTATTTTTTTTACCGTCAGAAGAGATGCTGTTCAAATAGTCTTGTAGGAGCTGACATTCAGAGGGATTTCCTGAGAACCAATTGGTGATCAATGATAAAGCTTGATTCACACTATCAAATTCCCATCTCTTCATTATTTTAGACTCCACAGCCATTGATGCATCGGTCTACAATGATACTAAAAGAAATGAGTTCGTGCCATCACTTTAAATTCAGCAATATCATCCCTAATTGTAAGGATTATCAACATTAAAAGACAATACCTGAAGTTCATTCAAATAATTGATGCCACGCACATCAGCCCAGTCTACCTCAAAAATGATAAGACCATATAAAGTTTGATGCAGCTCCCTATTCAGCATGCGGGCATCCTTCAACTTATTTACTTGAAGCTTCTTCTCCCGCATGGCCTCATCGATCAAGGAATACCATCTGGACGATTTATTCTGTAAATGCGGAGCAGATATTGGGTTTGCTGAGAATAAAAGCTTTCCATCAGTTTCGTCTCTCTTTCTCCTAGATCTGGAGTTTGCGAAAGGGGAAAACCTTGACTGTACCACAAAAACTGCTAGAATCAGACTGTTACAGCCGTGAAGTCAAATTTAAACGATAAAGAGATGCTGCAAGGCAAATAGGTGCATAAAGCAGTAAAAGACAATGGACCTTAGTAACCATCAACTGCCATAGGTGAGCAGGTTTTGTATCCTGATCTAGCAACCATGGGCGGTTGTCGAGCAATATAAGGAACTTCTTCGTATCAGGTAACAGAAATATTGTCACCTCCGCAAGATACGACTGTAAATCCCTGCATTTAAAATGAAGGGAAAATCTTGGTTTAGATATATCTCATGAAGGAAGTTCATGATAGATAAAAATCAAAGAAGATTTGATTGTAAATCCTAGTATTTAAGATTTTCAGAGATCAAAATTTACTATCATATATACATATACATATAGTACACCATCATCTTATCAGATCATTGTGAAAACTGTGGACCAAGATACATATTCTAAGCTTACATGAGCTAGGACAAATGGTACCAGATGACAGAAATAAGCATCGAGATGCCAATATCTTTGACACTAAATAAATGCAATTATGGAGCTGAAACTGCAAGCTGCTCATCAGCACAATTGTGCACCGTTTCTTACATCCAACATGCAGATCAATAAACATACAGTACTTATGAAAATATCACAGCACAGTACAAAATATTGTTTGCAAATACTGGAGCCTGATAGGGACAACTTTGACCATCCGTCACCGCAAATAGAAAAATTTCCAACAGTGGAATTTCTTTCCATACGACTACTATGTATAAAGTGTACCTCCCGAAAGGCCCCCGAAACATCTAGCAGTACACAGAAGGCAATACAACTACAAACAAATTCCTGTCCGTTTCCCAAAAACAGTATGTTAAATTATCAGCAGGCGACAGAAACAAGCAAGTCGCTTCTTTCAGGATCATGCCAGTTTCACTGCCAGGACTAATGGTAAATTGCACTTTAAAAATAGGAAATACAATATGAACTGGGCACACCTACGTCACTCATCGAACATCTCTTTCGAAATCAATGGAGTATTATTTGGAGCCAAACAGCATATCCCACAACTCGGAAACCAGACGACACCGTGAACTTAACGGCCACGGACATTGTAAGCCAGCGCAATTCGCAAGATCAAGAAACGCACGACAAATTACCATCGCCGCACCGGAGAGAAGAAAAAAAAATTCCAGGAGAGGCGGAGACACGCACCCGATTTGCAAGCTGGTGAGCGGGAAGAAATGCCGCTTCTCGCCGCCCCGCTCCATCCCGCACCCTCCCTAGTCCCTCCACCGGAAACGCCGAATTCTTGAACCGAACCGGCAGATCAGACGCCGGAGACCCAAAAAAAATCCTGACGCGCGACTCGAGCGAAATCGGAGAGGTTCTTCCCTCCCAGGTAGCTGCGTGGAGAGGTCACTCCGTGCTTATCCGCTTGCCAAGGCGGCCAGCCGGCCAGGCTCCAGAGCCCGGAGTTAATGCCCGCGCGCGGGCGGTAAAGACACCGCCCGCCTCCCTCCCGCTTCCCCACGCGGCACCAATCTCCAATGGCTTCCTGGCAAAGCCTCGCCGCCGCGGCAGCTCACGCGGTGTCCGGTGCTCCGCCGCGGCGACGCTGACGGTGACGGGCGAGAGGGATCGCGGCGGGGGCGAGGCCCAGCGCGGCGCCCCACGCGGGAGAAGGCAGGCAGGCAGGCCGCCAACCAACTAACGGCGGCCGCGGGGCGTGCGGCCGTGGCAGCCTTCCCTTTCGCTTTGGTGGGCAACTTCCTCTGCGCCCGAGACAGTTCGGATATTTATCTGCCAATGACATGTGGGGCCCCCCGTTTTGTTTAACGCGGCGGGTGCGTGCGTTCGGCGCGGGTGGCGCACCGCAGAGAGAGCTTGGGCCCACCGCGTTGCCGCTGGTGGGGCCCGGCCCGGCGGTTCTCGTGCTTGCCCCACAAGGCAGCGTGATGCGGCACCCTCCGCGGCTGCCGTCACCTCCCTTGGCGCTTCTGCTGCTTGCCGCGCGGCGAAGCAAAGGAGCCCGGCTAGTTCCTCACTGACTCGTGGGTCCAGGTTCTGTGGGGCCACCAGCTAGGGTAATAATGAGCTCGTAGATCTAATAAATCTTCTCTGACCACGCTGGGATCGTCTGCGGGGTTATTCCTGTGGCCATCCGTGTGCGGGTTCCGAGGATCCGACGTGCGTCGCGAGCGTTCCGAGAGGGCCGTTCTCGGCGCGAGGACCGTGAGGTGTGCGGTGTCCGGGCAGGTGCACGGCGGCGCGGAATACCATGGGGCACGCAAGCTGACACCGGTACGGCGTGCGCGTGACGCCTCGGGCGACGTGCACCGAATTGTTTGCTTCCAGGGGAAATTTAATTTCCCCTTTATAGGAAAAAAAAACTTGCCGGCGAAATTATTGTTTGCGCTCTTCGTGAGAAGCAGTCAATGATTCGTGGGCCTGCCCACTATCTCGGCGGTACACCTCACACGGTATGGGAAGTGGAGACCCCGCACGAGATAAGATTCGCCGTTTGATTCGTGGACGGATGATTTGTATTGAGTGAAGTCCAATTTACCCCCCTGAACTTGTCATCGGATCTAAAAAACCCCCCTCAACTCGAATACCAGACAAACTATCCTCTGAACTTCTAAAACCAGTTAAATTACTCCCCTCAAGCGGTTTCATACGGTGGTTTTCTTCTGACATGTGGGTCCCACTTTTACCTTATGTCACTGACAGATGGGTCCCACTTCCACCTCTTCTTCCTCCTCCCTCCCCTCTCTCCTCGCGGCCACCGTCGAGTTCCGCCGCTGCCCGCCACCGCGCCTACTGCTCTGCGCCGCTGCCGCCGAGCTCGAAGCCGCCGGCGTGGGCGGCGCCCATGACAAAGGAGGACGGGGCGGGGCGAAGAGAGGGTGGCACCGAGGCGGTAAGGGATGGTGTGGGACGCTGCGGCGAGGAAGGACCACGTCCTCCGGCGACGCGGGGAGCGGCCTCGAGAGGAGGGTCTCCGGCGCGCGGCGCGGCCTGCGGCGCCGCCCTCTCTTTTGCTCCCCCGCGGCGGGCATCACCCGCGCCATGGCCACCGGCCTATCATAAGGCGAGACCGAGCCGGCCTCCCTCTTCCTCGCCTCACTCTCGCACTGTGCCACCGGCCTCCTCTCGAGCTCCCTGTCACTCACTCCGCTCCCGCTCTCCCTCTGCTTTTCTCCACCGAGCAGAGCGCGTCCGCCATTGCCACCTCCATGATTCAGCACTGCGAGCTCGCGTCCCGCCACCACCGGCCTTCTCCCAACCAAATCGCGCGTGCACCCACTCCGCCTCCACCCGCAGGTCCTTTCCCCCAAGATCCTGGGCTTCTTCATCGCCTCCAACCACCCCCGCTGACGAGAGCGCCGTGCGTCCGGCGGAGCGGGGCGAGGAGTGTGGCCGCAGGAGGCGCGTCCGGCGGCGCGGAGCGCGGCCGCGGGAGATGCGTCCGCGGCGTGCGGCGCGGCTACGGGAGGAGCGCCTCCGGCCCGGGCGAGGCTACCGACGGCGGCGTGGGAAGGGAGAGAGAGGAAACAGAGAGGAAAAAGAAAAAAAAGTATAGAGTATGACACGTGGGCCCCATGCCACGTCAGCAAAATCAGCTCTAGAAACCACTTTGACATGGTCAAGGGGGTAACTTGCATGGTTTTAAGAGTTGATTGAGTTCGGGGGTGTTTTTCAAACTCCAAGACAACATCAGGGGTGTAAAATGGACTTCGCTCATTTGTATTTGGGATGTTTCGACGGCAAAAGTCCAACCATTACGGCAGCCTGGAAAACTGATCATGTACTTTTGTCGCGTGAATTTTGCTGTGATTTGAGATAATTAGTCCAAATCCTGCACAGAACATTGCCGGGATGGCACCGTCACCACCCGCGTGCTGCGTGCTAGCAAAGGGGGTGAACGTGAACCTGTCTGGACAGAACGCGTCAGAGCCTGTTCAGTTCGACGCCGGCAGCATGATTGAACATTCTAAAAGGAACAACAGTGACATGATATAATTTTCGAGGTACGCATGATGACTCGTTGGATAATTACTCCGTCTTGTATGCATAAAAAGGGCCATGTCGGCATGTCAAATCTGGCTTATTAAGGTACAGACTGTTACGTCAGTGGAGTGTTGTTCGCCTGTTTGATTTGTGCTAATGCTACATAAAGTGGAATTTGATTGAGCCCGAGCAAGCTTTGCATTCTGCACATGGCGCATCCGGTGTGAAATCCCAAAGGCGTATGCGTATCTGGGCTACGGGATATGCCAACCCGCCAACCCGGGCTGGATCAGAAGCGAAGATCAGATGGGCTGTCGGCCACATCTATCTGGAGCAGCCCAATTACTCAGCAGAAATGTGCTACCGTTTCGTCGTGCGAGATGGGGCGAATTTCCTACCTATCTTCCGGTAGGATAGAAGCCCACTTATCTTCCCATGTTTGAGATTTGTGCACATAATTACAATCATTGGATCTACGTCTAAAAATAAACTCCAGTTCTCTCCCATCTCCCTCTCTCCTCCATCCCGTGGCCACGCAAGCCACCGCCTCCGCCGGCCTCTCCGCCTCTCCGGCCCCACGGTCGGCCTGCCTCGCCGCCCCGCGCTGCGCCGCCTCCCGCCTCCAGCCTGTGCCACCGCGCCACCGCGGGTGCAGCCACCGCCCGCCTCCGCCGCGCGTGCGCCGCCGCCGCCCGCGCGTGCCGCCATCGCGCCGCCGCCGGGGGTGCCGTGCGCTCCTCTGTGAGTGTAGAGTTTTATGTTGTTTTTCTCAATATTTTAACTGTGTTAGATTTAACATTTTAACTGTCTTGATTCAATATTTCAACGGCTCTGATTAAACATTCTAACTACGCTGATTAAACATTTAATGCAGAAATTGTTGAAATAGTATTTGTAAAATATTAGATTAAATATTTTACAATTGTTAAATATTTTACACTAAAATTGTTATTGGAGTTTCGTGGGTTTTTTATTTAGCTTGTTTATCCTTCTTGCTGCGGTAGACGTATAGGAAGTCCCGAGATGGGGTCCGTCTCCCATAGTCTGATCCATCGGCCCAAGGAAAGCCCACACCCGCCCATACCAACGCGCCGCAGTCGGTTCCAGTGTTCCTGCCCTTAAATAGCCTCTCCCGGCAAATCGCTGCGCCTCTCCGCTCCGCCTTCGCACCCAACTGCTGCACCGAGGCCGCAACTCAGGCTCAAGGGTTCTGCCGCCGCGCCCGACGCCCACGCCGCCGAGTTCCTCGACCCGCGAGGAGGGCTCCAAACCCTAGCCTTCCCACCGCCGCCGCAATGCCTCGTCGTAGGCACGAGGAGGAGGAGGTTGAGGAGGAATATGACATGGAAGAGGAAGAGGAGGAGGAAGCGGAGGAGGAGGAGGAGAGGGGCGGAAAGAGATCGCGCCGCGGCGGGGGCCGCGGGAAGCGGTCGCGCGGCGTCCAGAGCTACATTGATGACATGGCCAGCGAGGATGACGATGCGGACGACGACGATGACGAGGATTACCGCGGCGACGGCCGCAGGCGTGCACCCAAAAAGATGAAACCGCCGTCGTATATTGACGACATGGCTGGTGTCGTCGAAGGCGAGGATAGCGACGACGACGGCTCCGATGCCGAGCCCGGTGAGTCGCTCGATTGGTCGTCTCAGATCCGAATTTGCGGGAATTCACGATGAATTGCCCGAGTTTGCCTTAATTTACTCTCCTGCATTGGCCCATAGGTGACATAGGTGACAAATTCACCGTTACTTTCCTCTCTCCACTAATAATCTGGACCTTGATTATTGCATTTGGGAGTTCTCGGGGGAAATAAAAGAACGTGAATAATTAATTTTCGGTATATGTTGATTCTCTGTGTTTTTACAAGAGACTGATTGGCTAGGTTTTACGCAAGGTTGTCGTAGTTTAGTCGCATTAGGTAGTGATGATTTCTACACAGCTTTTGCAACCCTCAAAGTTTAGAGGCAGACTTGAATTCATTTCCTCCAGTACACCTCGAAGATTTTACCTTTTGATACTATGATGGTGGTAGTTGTATACATATACGGATTGCACTCAGTTGGGCAATGTGAATGTTATACTTAATTGATTGCTAAAATCACGGTGATGTTCCTGTGATCAAATAGAACCACATTGTTGCAGAGGTGTTCCTGTGATAAACCATACTACAGTTTAGCATTACTATTTTTGTATTGAATTGTAGAGAAATGCACATTATATAGCAAACAACTGTGTTACTGCTGTGACTTGTGCACCTTTGCGTTCTATATCAGGATTTATCGATGACACTGATGCTGGGGCTGAAATACGTGACAATAATGTGGGAAGGAGGCCTATACCCCATTCTAGCTCTATGATGGATGATGATGGTGATGAAGAAGTAGAAGAGATTGTGAGGAGACTACAAAAAAAATATGAAACTGAACCCCATTTTGATTATGACGAGGAAGTAACCGAGGTTGAACAGCAAGCTCTGTTACCATCAGTAAAGGATCCAAAGCTTTGGATGGTGAAATGTGCGGTAGGTTAGCCGCATGTTCTAGAAGAATTAAGATCTGCTCCACCATTTATCATTTGTAAATTTGAACATCAGTAACATCTAATTGTGACTTCAGATCGGACATGAGCGGGAGACAGCAGTTTGTCTAATGCAAAAGTTCATTGATAGGCCAGATCTCCAGATTAAATCCGTTGTTGCATTAGAACACCTAAAGAATTTCATCTACATTGAAGCAGAGAAAGAGGCCCATGTGAAGGAGGTAAGTGGTGCTTCACTTGACATATTTTAATTTTGATACAAGGTTCTAACTGAACTTGGTTTCAGGCTTGTAGAGGTTTGCGAAACATCTTCGCTTCAGCAAGACCAACTTTAGTTCCTATAAGAGAAATGTCTGATGTCCTTTCTGTTAAGAGCAAATCTGTTGATCTTTCAATGGACTCGTGGGTTCGAATGAAGCTTGGTCTATATAAGGGTGATCTTGCTAAGGTATGGCCACACCTTTGCTGATTTCTGTCCTTTTTCAAAAATACGTAAGAGAGCCGCATATCTTTGCATTAAAAAATTAGTGTTTAAAAGGTTTTACAACCGAAGGAGCTACCTCCAGCCCTAACAGTCCTCTGTATTTTGATTTGACTATCTTCAGGTTGTTGCTGTTGACAGTGCGCACCAAAAGGTTACTGTTAAGCTCATTCCTAGAATAGATTTACAAGCGTTGGCAAATAAACTGGTATGTTCATTCTTACTAGCCATAGATCTGAGCTTCGCCAGTTACTGTTTAATAATCCGTATACATATATGATCTTACATCTTCTGTGAACGGAGTAACAATTTCATGTCTTACATGATTATTATGCCGGTTTTCCTTTCTATCATTGATTAGTTTTCTTGCAACCGAGTTCAAATATTACTGAGGCTTTGAAATCTAAAGGATGTTTGCTAGCCTATGTTATGGATAAAACAATGTGCCTTTTCTTTGCCATGCCCCTGATACTTGCTCGCTGAATCGCTTTGCTTGATGAATATCTGGTGTTTTCAGGAAGGGCATGAGGTCACGAAAAAGTCATTCATTCCACCGCCAAGGTTCTTTAGTGTTGATGAGGCGAGGTGCCTTTTCATCCGTTTTGTTGTGTAATAGGGCTACGTATTTATTGCCTTTTGCTGTTATTTGCTTATACTCGACTGAAACAGGGAGTTGCACATCCGTGTTGAAAGCAAGAGGGATAGAGAATCTGGGGAATACTTTGATGTGGTCAATGGTTTACAGTTCAACGATGGCTTCCTGCACAAAACATTCTCTATTAGATCAATTAGAATACAGAATATTAAGCCCTCGTTTGATGAATTGGAGAAATTCAATAAACCTAGTGATGATCTGAATGAGGATGTGGCTAGCTTGTCTGCTCTGTTTGCAAATAGGAAAAAGGGCCACTTCATGAAAGGCGATGCTGTAATTGTTATTAAAGGCGATCTCAAGAACTTAAAAGGCTCTGTTGAGAAGGTGGAGGACGATACTGTCCACATTCAACCAAAACAACCTAGGCTTCCGGTAGTTACTCGCAAGCTGAAGTTACTTTATGTTTGATCCAATAAGAATGTTTCATAAAAAATTACCTAGGGTACCTAAAAGTTTCTTTTAACTGCAGAGAACGCTTGCCTTCAGCGAGAAGGATCTCTGTAAATATTTCAATCCTGGAGACCATGTAAAAATCATATCTGGAGTTCAAGAAGGTGCAATGGGCATGGTTGTTAAAGTGGAAGGGCATGTTTTAACCATTTTATCAGACACCACCAAAGAACACGTGAGATAATTTTCTTCAGATATGTTAGTAGCTGCTTAAGGAACACCATCTTTTA
This sequence comes from Paspalum notatum, assembly GCA_022530915.1. Classification (NCBI taxonomy): domain Eukaryota; kingdom Viridiplantae; phylum Streptophyta; class Magnoliopsida; order Poales; family Poaceae; genus Paspalum; species Paspalum notatum. The sequence goes on along the minus strand of CM039687.1, from coordinate 3,055,890 downwards.
GGTATGCTTTGACCTTTTGCTGTCGCCATGTGATACAGATCCGTGTGTTTGCAGACCATGTCGTGGAAAGTTCTGAGGCCACCACAGGGATTACCAGGATTGGTGATTATGAATTGCACGACCTTGTCCTTCTTAAGTAAGCATAAATATTTGAACTATTATTTCCTGATCAATTAACAAATTTTTATCTCTACATAGATATGATTCCTTTCTGCAGTATACTAGTATATGGTTAGCTAGGAGTCTTAGCCTGCCATATTTCTATAGCTGGATATTTTTTCTGTTGTACATCCTACATACATGGGATTCTATCCAGATCAATATATATCGCAACCCATAGTGTGCAATATGTATTGACCTTGGGGCTAGAATCCAATCATGTATACAGGATGGTACAGCAGAAAAAGAAATCTGGCTGTAGAGATATAACCGGCTAAAGTTCCTACCATACATATACAACAATGGTAGTTCAAGAAAGCAATTGTATCTACCAAAAGATCACAATATGGTAACAATAGTGTCTGAATGGATATGGACTAACTTATTCCTCTCCTTCACTTTTCAGCAATTTATCATTTGGGATCATTATACGGGTGGAGAGTGAAGCCTTTCAGGCAAGCAGGTTCCATCCATCTTGTTTAATGGGTTATTCTTGTTTTATGTGCTATATTGACCTTGATATGTTATTAGGTTCTGAAGGGAGTGCCTGGTAAACCTGAATTGGCCCTTGTAAAACCGAGAGAAATAAAAAGTAAGATTGACCGACGGACATCTGCAAAAGATCGATACAATAATATTGTGTCAACTAAGGATATTGTGAGGGTTGTTGAAGGAGCGTGTAAGGTGTGTCTAATTTCATGAACTTCACATGATTTTGTATGTTTCAGTTTGTGTCAGAAGATCTGCTTGTTTTCAATATATTCTCTCTCTACATATTTTAAACTAACATCCTTTTTACGACAGGGAAAGCAAGGTCCTGTGGAACGTATACACAGAGGCATACTTTTTATCTATGACCGCCACTACCTTGAACATTCAGGATTTATCTGTGCAAATGCGCAAACCTGTCTCCTTGTTGGGGGAGGAACCAGCAGCCACTGTGGAAATGTATGTACCTGTATATATTAACTTGGTTGATTATTGTAGAATACTGTGTCTGACCATACTGTTTGCTTATCTCATGCAGGCGATGCATACAGCCAACCCAAGTTTTCGTGCTTTTAGCTCAAGGATTTTTCAGCCTCCAGGGAGACTGCCCCCAAGAGGATCACACATGAATTGTACGAATGTATTTAATTTGAATACCTGTTGTTATGAGTTCCAGTAGCTACTCTTTGGTTGGCCGTAATCGGTAATACTTTGAATCCCCCCTATGTAATGCAGCTGGTGGAAGGTTTGGAGGGACTGGAAGTGGGGGCAGAGGGCATGATGCAATGGTGAACAGATGTATCAAAATTATATCTGGCCCATACAAAGGATACCGTGGCCGTGTTAAAGAAGTAACTGGTGCACTTGTGCGCATAGAGCTTGATTCACAGATGAAAATTGTCACAGGTAAAGTATTATTGTAAGTGTAATAGTTGTTTCTTTTACGCTTAGTTCTAATATTTACACACCTATATATAGTTAAAAGGCAGGATATCAGTGACACAGCTGCGGTTGCAACTCCATTCCGGTAAATGTTTCTCCTTGTTCATTTCCGTAATTCAATATCTGGACCACCGTTTAGTTTCATTTGCTGACGAGTTGTATTAGCAGTGAAACACGCTATCCAAGTGGTGTTGAAATACCTGTGCATCCATCTCAAACACCGCTACATCCTATTCAGACTCCAACGTGGGATTCTGGAGGTGTGTTTTACATGCTTTATTATGCTTTGTTTAATATTCATAAAATATACTTGGTATATCAAAAAAACAAGGTTATTTAAAAATCCTGTCGTTTTGGACATGAACATGATGGTCCAGGAACTTGCTTTTGACCGTTAATTTCATCTCCCCTTATAGCGCTAATAATTCTTAATTTATGGTAATCTTTTTTGTGACATTTCTTCTTGCACAACTTTTTTTGGGCTTCTATATGTATTCCTCCTTTGGTTGCCTGTGTGTTGTCTACTAAATCCCAAAAGAGAATGTGTTGATTGACCTTTTTATGGAATCAACCACTTTTGTTTTTTGCCTAAAGTCTAGAACTTGGACTGATATCAATAAGTACTTATTTGTATTTTGGTGCCATTTTTAACCAACACAACTGGGTAAAATTAAATATTTTGTTGAAACGTGTACTGTTTCTTCTTTTATCCTTCTGATAGCTCTACTATTTCTACAGCAACCCCAATTCGTGATGGAATGAGAACTCCTATGCCTAGTCGAGCCTGGGTGCCAATGAGTCCTGCCAGGTTTGTATTTTTTTGTAAGAATAAATTTGTTAGATGCATATTGCCTTAGAAGCTGATAGCTTGAGCCAGGGAACTAAGTACTAACCCTGGCCGAGGGTTCAGCCGTGCTTGTCTCGGACTTTCTATCTTTAATATAATGACACAGCTCTCCTATGTGTTCAAGAAAAAAAAAAGCTTGAGCCAGGAATAAAAAGTTATCTTAAGAACATAAATCATAACGTTCAAATTTTGGCTGTAACGTCTATATAGTGTTCATTGCTGACTGTTTCAGTTATTGACAGGGACAACGGGGAAGATGGAGATCCATCCGTTTGGGCAAGCAGTGCCGCCTACCAGGTTTAGTGTTTTTATCGTTATCTTTGGACGGCAATTATCTTAACTGTTGTCTTAGAGATAATTAGGGCCTGTTTGGATCCGCGAGCTAATTTTTAATTCCCGTCACATCGGATGTTCGGACGCTAGTTAGAAGTATTAAATATAGTCTAATTATAAAACTAATTACACAGATAAAGACTAAATGACGAGATGAATTTGGTAAGCCTAATTAATTTATGATTAGCAAATTTGATGCTACAGTAACTATTCGTTAATCATGTATTAATTAGGCTTAATAAATTCGTCTCGTCGTTTAGTCCTCGTCTATGTGTTTTTTAATTAAATCATATTTAATACTTATAAATAGTGTCCGAACATCCGATGTGACACGGACTAAAGTTTAGCCACTGGATCCAAACACCCCCATAAACTAGAGATAATTAAACTTTTAGCCAGCAACTGATTCCGTTTCTGCATCTCTGTTCCTGTTTTTTCAGCCAGGAACTCCACGAAGTCGACCATATGAAGCCCCCACTCCTGGATCAGGATGGGCAACTGGTTGGGGTGATGCTGCAGGGAACCCTACAAGCACGAATGTACCATCAACACCTATTGGTCAACCGATGACCCCAGGTCCTCCATCCTATTTGGCTGGTACTCCTAGTGGCCAGCCGATGACTCCAGGAGATGCTGGACTGGATCTATTGTCTCCTTTAATAGGTTTGTTCTTGCTCTTTTGTACTGTTACAATTACAGTGAAAAGTCATTCTGCCGTCAGGACAAGATCGGACTGAAGCAAGTAATCAGTGGGTCATCAATTTGGGACTCACTTAATTGAATTCTTGTCGGTTCGAAATGCTTGCAGGTGGCGAGACCGAGGGCAACTGGCTTCTGCCAGATGTTTTGGTGAACGTCTCCAGGGGAGGTGATGAGGTCAGCCATGCCGTGGTGAAGGAAGTGCTCCCGGTACGTGCTTACATCTTCTGTGGCAGCTGTGACCCTTTGTTCCCCAAACTTTTTTCATTCACTCAGTGCTAACATCTCTGATAACATGTACTTCCAGGACGGATCGTGTCGTGTTTCGCTGGGGCTGTTGGGTGATGGAGATGAGCTGATTGCCACTGCAAACGAGCTAGAGGTGGTCAGGCCCAAGAAAAACGAGAAGCTCAGGATAATGAATGGCGCCATGCGCGGAGTCACCGGGAAACTGATTGGAATTGATGGGTCTGATGGCATCGTGAGGGTGGAAGGTAGCTTGGACATGAAAATAGTGGACATGGTGATTCTGGGCAAGTTGGCTTTTTGAGGACCAACAGTGGACACGGTGATTCTGGGAAATTTGCTTTCTCGAGGAACGAGGACCCTGTACAGTCAGTATTGTCAGTAGAAATCTTGGTATAGTTGGTCTCTGTATATGTTAAATGATTTGGAGCAATTTGGGTATTGAACGGCGACTTCCATCCACCCCGTAGATGTCAGCTCGGATTCCCCTGTGGACTTTTCTCGTCTTGAAACACGTCGTTGCGAGGTTTGACAATTTGTGAAAATTCCGCAGGTGCTACTCCATTTACCATTTCTTTTTGCGAGCACTTTCAGTTTGTCAATTATAGAAGCAGACTCGTATGCTGTATGAAACCAGTCAAACTACTTTCTTTCGTTCTCCAAAAGTCCATACATCGACATCAAAGGGAAAATTAATAATAATAAATTACTAATGAGCACTTCCTTTTATGTAGCCGTATTCTAGTGATTCCAACTTGACCAACTCAAAAAGTGGCATATAATATAAGAGTTTGACTATCATATGCTAGCACTGTAGTTTCAAATTTACAAGAAAACGTAACAGTTTCAGGGTAATCTTTTTTGTACTCCCTGAAATGGGGAGAGCCCAGTTGGCGCCGAAAATTATAACCATGGAGGTTTTATCTGTCGTCACACCAAGCAACCAGCGACTATTTACATGCTACCTCCAAAACTTCTACCATTCGTTCTATGCAAAAAATTTGTCCAAACATGTAAAAGTACAGTATATATTCAAACTAATCTTAACAATAAGACAAATAACAAAAAGGTATACTATAACTTATGGACTTTTTAATAAGCCGAGTGATTGAAGTTTTAAAAAAAATCAACCATGTCAAATCAAATAAAAAAAAAGAACGGAGGGAATACGTGGTAGGCGTGGACTGGCAGGTTGCGGAGGATCTGCTGAGGCTGGCAATGGCATACCCGTCAGGCCCTTTGCATGAACAGCGACAGGCAGCCGACGAGCCATGCCAGCAGCGCAAGAAACAGCCGTGGCAGCGTCTCCGGCGCGGCGGCGGCGCCAATGATGACCGTCGCCCCGAAGACCATCAGCTGGAACGCGAAGATGCGCAGCGGCGTCTCACTCTCACGCTCGGCGGCGGGGGCTGGAGCTGCTGATGGCTCTGGCGACGCGGGGGCTTCGTCGGTGACGCCGGCGACGTCCTCCCGCCGAGTCATCTTGCTTTTGCACCGTGACGACGAGCTGGGGCAACGCCAAGCTTGGAGCGGCGGAGTAGCTAGAATAAACGAGCGAGCGCTTGTGTATCGAGGCTGTGTGCACTGATGTATTTATAGTGCACGGTGTCTCTCCACACGTCCACATTGGGGGGGATGCCTATTGGCAACGGGAGAACTTGAAGCAGAGCAGAGTTATCAGCAGCAGAAGGACGATAACTACAGCCTACAGGCTACAGCGAAATCTTCGGGGGCGCCAAGAAGCTTCGGGGCAACTTCTTCTCTTGGAGTTTACCAGCAATGCGGCAGGGGTGCGCAGCAAGTCTGAGGGCAAAGGAAGGATGCCTTGCAGGGCGTAGCTCTCCTCGGAAAATTGCGGCCACAGGGGCGAGCGGGGCGACGGCGAAGCTGCCAGGAAACTTCCTCAGCTCGCGCTGCCTCCGTTGGTTTGGTGAAGATGAAGAATCCCAACACCAATTTACCAATTTTGACTTTTGAGAGAGCCGCTCGCGCGCGTGTTGATGTGAAAGATCCTCGGTGCCTGCCTGCCTGAACCCTTCCCCTCGGTGATCACAAGTCACAACACAGATTACATGCAATGCCTGGACCGGCGAGTCCTCGGAGTCAATGCAATGCGAGGGCGCCTCGTGCAGGTTCCATGCTGTTGGGTTACAATTACATGCACCAACGAACCTACTGCTGGTTCAACTAAAAAGTAAACGGTGGAGTGGTGAATTCAGCATGGCTTCTGTAACTTGGTCGGACGATGTAGTTTGGTTCATAGCTGTGACGACAACATCTAAATTCATGCCAAATAGTTTGCCGAGACCAAGTTGAAGTATGCTGGCGTTGAGCAAATTGCATTGACTGCTGATAGAAATTTTATCTCTGTCAGCTAGCAGTAGTGTCATCAAAATTTTAAATTAAAACAACAACAACAACAACAAAAATCATTGTTTGCACTGCGTGGGACACCGGCTATCGAGAAATATTTGGTCAAATAAAAAATTTCTTGTTCGTATGTCTTATTTGGCACCTAAATAAGGCCTAAAAAATTACCATTTAACTAAATATTTTTTGAAATTTAAACATAGTTAAACTTTGGTCTGACCAACTTAGGCCTTGATCCAATCAGGCCCTGACATCCCTGTTCGGCTTTGTTTAGACTTCATCAATATGACAATATTGGATCCGAATAAAATTAAGAACGTTTATCAGCTCGTCTGGTTTTGTCCCGTCAGAACGTCACACGCGTACATGAGAACCAAGATGAAACGGGGAAAAAAAAAAAAAGAGGGCTGCAATTGCACACAAGCGGGCACCGTTATCCCCTACTGTGTTCGGTCCACGTGGTTCCAAATGGAGAATTGCAGGAGGTCCATTGAGTCTAATTAAACAGAAGTTTATGAGTAGGTCAACCGAGCCTCACTAGCTCGCAGGAAAGGAAAGTCGAAACCTTGGAATAAGTAGCGCCTGATCGGATCCCACACGGCGGCAGCTTACGGACACGCAATTTCATGTTTTGAGATGGGTACTAATAAGGTGATGTTTATGACTCGAGAGGGCCAGCGTTACATATATAGAGCTGACCCGGTATTATCATACTGTAGTATCAACCCCGCCGTGACATGAACAGTGACAGACAGCCGACGAGACACGCCAGTAGCGCGAAAAACAAGCACGGCAACGGCGCCGTCGCCGGCGCTGCGGCGGCCGCGCCGATGATGGCCGTGGCCCCGATCAGCATCAGCTGGAACGCCGAGACGCGCGGCATCGGCCCAGCAGGTCCGACGTCTGGGGCGGGGCCACGGTGGCGCGGCTCTTGCTCTGGTGTGGGAGCCGCCTCATCCCTGGGGACACCAACATTGCCGGGACCGAGGCCATCATCCCTTGGGGCCATCGGACGGAGCTGCACACCACACGTGCAGTGCAGCAGGGACGTCGCACGGCTTGTTGGTGGAGTTGTGGAGGCTTGGAGGTGATCGCAGGCCAGCACGGTTTGGTTTACCCGTCCGCTGAGGGATCGGACGGCGAGTCGTTTTATAGTGGTTATTAGTTGCCCGGCCGGCGGAAATTTCATCGATTCTTTTCCGTGGACCGTGGTGGTGATCGCAGCAGTGATGCGTCGGACCTTTGCAACCACCGGATATTCACACGACACACGACAGCGACACACTCTGCCAGTGGGGCCGTCGGTCGAAGAAGACGAGCACGGCCCGGGCAGCCGATTCTGGAAAGCCCAAGAAGCCAAGTAGGCAACGGCGGAAGGAGCATGGTCAATGCCTATACGAAAAAGTCCATTATGAGTCCCTCAACTTATATAGTAAAATCGGAGTTTCGTCCCTGTGGTGCAAAACCGGGTGAGGCGGATCCCTGAACTTGTCATACCGGTCACAATTGGTCCTTATGCCAAACCGAAGGTGGTTTCAGCCGATGTGGACACCGTTTCTGCCAGTCAGCGTGTCCACATGTTCTGGACCCACGTGTCAGAACAACTACCGGCTATATCTCTCTCCCGTTCCCTCAGGCCGCCGCCGGGAGTGCCCCGCGGCAAGCTAGCCCACCATAGCCGCCATAGCTCTACTGCTCCCGTCGTGAGCTTCTCCCCACCTCCCTCCACCTCGCCGACACACCGCCACCACCTCCTACCTCCACTCCTGCTCCTGTGCACAGCACAGCTCACTGATTTTTCCTTTCCGTTCACCAACGCAGCAGCCAAATTCCTTTCATACCAGCCGCCACGGTTCAATTGCTCTTGCGGTGAGCTTTTACTCACCTTGCTCTACCTCCGCCTGGCCCTGTTTCCACGTTCCCTCGCCTGTACTGGGCTATCCACGGAGCGTCGGAGCTCCCCACCCATGGTCATGGCCACCCGTGCCGCTCCACCTCCGGCTCTGGCTGCGCACCCCGGCGCGTGCCTTCCTCTTCCTCAACGTGTCGACGCTTGACCTCCCATCGGGCCTTGCTGTCCGGGTCTCCGCGGACGCGTCCCGCTTCCCCTACACGCACCTGCACTGGCTGCCCTCAGCCGTCCGTGTCGCGTGCATCGTCGCCGAGCTCGTCCCCGCGCTCGGCCTCCGCGGTGGCTCGTGCTCTCCGGCGGCGGATGGAGAGGCAAAATAAAAACGTTAGTGCAAGTGGGGCGCGCGCGGAGGTCGGGGCGGATGGGGTCTCCGGCGACGGGGTGACAAGCGGCGTCGCGACTACGTGGTATGCGGGTGACGGCGGCGAGAGACTCGGCGAGGTGGCATGCGCGCGATTCGGTGGCGAGGAGAGCTGCTGCGCCCGCCGCCAGGGAGTCGGAGCGGTTGGGATTGCAGGCGGCGGGCGAAGCGTGGTAGGGCGATGCGCGGCGGCACGGTGGCGCGCGCGGTATGCTCGATGCGGCTGCGCGGGATGCGCAAGACGACGATGAGGAAGAACCACCGCATCGAAATCCTCCCTTTCCCCGGAAAACGGCGGCGGCGCGAGGCGAGCAACCAAGCAACGGCATGGCTCAGCAACGGCGGCGGAATGAGGGAACGGAAGGGAGATATAATCGGTAGTCGTTCTGACACATGGGTCCAGAACACGTGGACACGCTGACTGGCAGAAACGGTGTCCATGTCGGCTGAAACCACCTTCGGTTTGGCATAAGGTCCAATTGTGACCGATATGACAAGTCTAGGGATCTGCCTCACCCGATTTTGCACTGTAGAAACGAAACTTAGATTTCGCTGCAAATTGAGGGACACGTAATGGATTTTTTCCATGCCTCTGTGGTTGGTGCGGGCGAGGCGGAAGCCTGGTGGCAATTTCCTACGCCCTACCTAGCCTACCGCCTGCCTCGCCATCGGCCCGGAGGCGGCAGTCCCGGGCCGAGCGCGGACACGCCGCGCCGCACGCACGCTGACGGCACGGACGCACGCACACCGCCACGGCCTAGAAACCTGGGCTGTGTTTAGAACCCCAACTTCTCTCCAAAATTTTCAAAATTCCCATCACATCGAAGCATTAAATGTACCAAAAAACGCATTCCCGGAGTATGAAATGCAGGTAAAAACAAAAACTAATTGCACAGTTTAGATGTACGTTACGAGACGAATCTTTTGAGCCTAGTTAGACCATGGTAGGATAATATTTACCACAAACAAACAAAACGTGCTACAGTGCTTTTCAGTTTGGAACAATGCCAGTTTTCAGGGTTCTAAACACACCCCTGGCGTTCGGTTCCTTCTTCAATTCCCTTGGAGCTCATAAAGGCCCATTTCGAAACTGTATCGTTTGCTTTTGGGCCCCCATACGTTTTCTCCCCCACCCTAATCTCCTTGGTCTCTTTCCCCACTGCCGCCTGTCCTTCCAGCCTGCAGGCGACCGGACGGACGGCGGCCATGGCGACGACGGAGAACAAGAGGCGCCGGCTCAGCAGCGGAGCAGACAGGAAGCCAAGTAGGAAGGAGGTACTTCTCTCCTCTCATCTGTAACCTCCTCTTTTCGATTGGCCTGGCATCGCTCAGCTTCTATTCCCTGCGTATCGACTTCCTGGTCCTCTTTTCCCCCATTCTCATCGATGCATAATCCTGCGTTTGCTATATGGGGCTAGGCTATCTTCTAGTGAAAAGCTGTCGTATAATCCTTGCTACTGCACGTCATACTGAGGGTGCTGGACTCCAGGTCCGATGTTAGACCATTGGTTATGAAATCTGGAAATTTCCGCGAGTTCTTAGGTTCATTCCATTTTTCAGTATTGTTTTCTTATTGCACTGGCTCTTGCTGAACAATGAACACCTGGTGATGCTTGGTGTCTGAATCTGCTTTTGAGGACAACTAATGAAGATACATAGGCATATATATATATATATTGGGGCTCACGCTGATAATTCTGTGCTCTTGGATAGATTTTGGAAAGAAAGAAGGCAATCGATCAACTTATAAGGAAAGCTGTAGCTGTGGAGGACCATCTAGCGCAATTCTCGGACTTCCATAAATATCAGAGAAATGGTAACCTACATTTTGGCTTTGTACTCAGTCAAAAGAGTTAGAGGACTGTAGAAGTATTACCTCCATTTCCCTTCATATGACATTTCGGAACAACATTCTAGTGCTATTTGGGTAACTTTTTTGGCGTCATATAAAAGAAAAATGGAGGTAGTACTAATGTCACATTACACCTACACTTTCCATGGTTTATGTTCAGGAATTCAAGGAAACAAAATTGAATGCAAAATTAGTCCTTTGCACTTCCAATTAGGCACAGTGTTTATTGCTTTTCAATCTTTTATGTTCTGTTGTTTCAGTTGCAAGTGCTTCACATCAAGCTCTTTTTTCCCGACCTATAGGTTTTTCAGTATACTTAGAATCTGGACATGGTGACCAACTTACATCACCAGTGAGGAAGTACATCCAAAATCTTCTTAAGGTTAGATGCATTTGATTTCGCTGCATCCCGTTGTTAGCACATCATATTGCAAATTTTCCTTTTACATGTTCCCACTTGAATGTGATCGAGTAGACAAGTTTTAGGTTAACATGGAGGAACACTATGGACCAGAATGGCCTTCGGAAGAGAAAGTTAAGCGCCGGGAAATGGTGGCCCCAGAAGCACGATATATCTTTGTGAAGCAATATTCAAATGGTTTTATTACTGAAAATTCCATGAAGCGAGATGCAGAGGTGGAACATATGCGTGTATCATGTAATAAAGACTGCTTGCTTGGTTTTGTACACTATAGATTTGTCGTGGAAGAGGAGCTGCCTGTTGTTTATGTATATGAGATACAAATGGAGCCTTCTGCCCAGGGTAAAGGGCTGGGAAAGTTTATTATGCAGTTGATTGAACAGATAGCTTGCAAGGTAACATGATCTGTTCACCATCCTAACTACTTTATTATTCCTGTCTTCTGAATATTTTTCTTGATATGAACTATTATGGTACTTTATTTTGCTATTTCCACTTCTTGCATATTTTAGTTCAGTCAATATCCTCTCTAGTCTCTAAGAATGATGATCCAAATTATTTATATGCATTCAGAACAAAATGGGAGCTGTGATGCTAACAGTTCAGAAAGCTAACACTGTAGCAATGGCTTTCTATACTAAATTGAGGTACCTTACACTAGATTTGTACCGTCTGGTTAATTGATCTCTCGGTTACTGCTTTGCTCTGAGCCAAACTCTTTCTCTCGCCCAGATATGTAATATCTAGTACCTCACCATCACGAGTGGATCCTCAGGTATCATTTTACCTATAACTTATCTTTTTATAAGCATAAGAAAATTTCATACTGTTATCATGATTTCCATGAATATCTTTATTTTCTCAGATAGGACTTGAAAAAAGCTATGAGATTTTGTGCAAGGCATTTGACTCTGAAGCTAAGTCTAAGTTAGAGGTATTTAGCGTTCTTCTTCGACATGGCACAAGTTTGTTGCTATTATTGCATAAGATTGCTAAATCTCATAGGGACTTGTATCCCTACCAGAATTGTTGATCTTTGTCAGAACTCAGAATTGCTTGTACTTTTTATCTGCTCTGCTGCATATAATTCATGAAAGTGAAATGTCTGGGAGCTTGCATTATCTCTAACGCAGGTGCTCTTCACATGCTCATCTTTCTAAATATCTGCAGTATGGAGACAATTAAGAGTTTAGCATGCATGATGGCATGGTCATTTTAGCATGTTCTGTAGTCGCACCACAAGATCCTGGCGCATTTTGGTATGGACCCTGTCACTATGATTTATTTATTTATTTTGACAGTCTGGCACGCATGTCCTGTTTGCATTCTATTTGTATGTAGCTTCCTTTGGAACTCGACACATTTGTGCTAGTGACTACTGTCCTGCTAGTTACTTAACAGTAAACAACTCTGCTTGACTTGTTTTATGTCTGAAGGCTGGAAGCCCCTATCTTATCTCAAATAAAAGGAAAACATAAAATAAAACAAACAAAATGTGACCACACTAAAACCACATGCTAATGAGTCATTTTCCGAAAACCTTCCTATTTTTCCCTGTGCTTTAAACATAGCCTATCATAATATAATCTTTTTTTAATATACACAAATTCTCTCTTTGGCATGTTTGCATTCCTGTATATGAATCAAGACGTTGACGCTCAAGCTGATTATCCGCAAAAGAGACTGCATGTGTGGCTGTTATATTAGGTTGATGTAAAAACCTGGCTGATCTGTACAATGTTCCTTTTTAGGAAAAAAAATGTATCAAAAGAGCGAAAGCAAAGTATCAGAAGGAAAGTTTCAAAGCTGAATTGTTGATGCAGGACTACAAAGGGAGCGCATGAGAACAGTGGATATTGTGATTCTGGATAAATTGGTCCTGTGAGGAATGAGGATGTTGCGCAATCGAGATTGTTAGTTTTTATCTCACTTAAAAAAATTGAAGTCAGGCGCCTAAAATGTTTTTGTTCGTGGTGTGCAACTTTAGTCTCTGCTTATGTTCTCCCGTTGTATACTGTCAATTGGGTACAACTTGGGTATTGAAATGTCAACTGATCATCCAGGTGTCAGCTGTTGCTACATGAACTCCCCTCTCGATTCTGTTCCTGTCTGACATATAATATACAATTCGTTAGGTTCGACACTTGATGGTTCCTATTTGCTTCGATGGTTCGATAGCCAGTACTAGATTTGTCGTTTCCTTTTGCGGCAATTTCAATTTGGCAATTATAGTCATACTCGTAGCAACTGAAACCACGGACGTACTCTGAAAAGAAAAGCATATAGCAGGAAAAGAAAAGTAATATGAATCTGGAACTTCCCCCAGATGTTTATACGTGGTACATTGACTGGCACTCTGACAGCAAGCCGAAAACGACTCAGGCAGCAGCAGCTATCCCGTATTCCCGTGTCTCGCTGTCCAACCCGAAAGCTAAGAAAAAACTAAACGGTTCCACGGATAATCTTTGTACTCCCATAAACGACGAGCCAGTTGCCCAGTTGGGTGTCCAACAGGAATTCTTCAGGTTAACTTACCCTCGCCGAAAATGCTGTAAAGTAACGGGCGACTGAACACAACGACTGTATACACTGCGAATGGGGCTTGTTTTATTTCAGTCAGGCCCGTGGCATGAAGAGCGACAGGCAGCCGACGAGCCACGCCAAGAACGCGAGAAACAGCCGAGGCGGTGGCACCGGCACGGCGGCAGCGCCGATGATGGCTGTTGCTCCGAAAAGCATCAGATGAAGCGCGGGGATGCGCAGCGGTGGCCCATTGCCGGCGACGGCGGCGTCGGGGGCGACCGCGGGCCCTTGCTCTTGCTCGGCCGCGGGGGCGGGGTTCTCATTGGTGACACTGCCAGCACGAGCATCCTCCCTTGCCATCCCCGGGGACGGGGTCACACGCGGAGCACCTGCTCTGTGCTGCTGCCCTCTGCCGATGTGAGTTGTGATTTATAAACTGTCCACCTGGTCTATATGCTTTTATAGTGATCAAAGCAACCCCACAAAGCCTCACATTACACAACATTACATCACACATGAGATCCCTATTCTATCGTCACTCATCAATCACCAGTGCTGGTCGGTATTCCCCACGTAGACGTAAGCTGTCTTGACTCTTGAAATACATATTTTCCTGCACAAGGCGAAACTTCCTGGAAGTTCCCTCCTACATGTGCCACGGTGGACGAGGAAATTAGTTGACGTGGAGTCGTGGAGGGATGGAATGTCATATCTCAACGACCTCCTGGTTCCTGTGCACCGAATATTTTATTCGCTCAACGCTTTGTGTTGGATGGCCACGAGCTGCGAATCGAACATTCATAAATAATAATAATAATTTAATACAGACGTATTATATATAATAGGTGGTAAATTATGAAAATAGTAAATCTAGGAACATATCAGTTTTTTAGGTGGCATATGCTTCCCAATTTTCTAATTGGTTTGCCTCCTACCTTGCAATTGATATGGCATACGTTTATCACCGGTACTCATACTCTGTATATCTGTATCTATATATCTAATATTAAATCAAATAAGATTTCCTGACCCTGATTTTCCGATCCGTCGTGACATGTGGACCCAGCTGATCAGTCTCTTTCCGTCCTGTATCCGATAATCCAAATCACAGCTACAATACAAACCAGATTCAAACTGCAGAAGGAGCCCACGCGAAAACAGACGCCCAAGTCGCATACGGACTCCGTTTTCAAGCCGGGCCTGTCATGACATGTGGACCCGGCTGGTCAGTCTCTCCCCATTCTATATCCGATAATCCAAATCACAGCTACAATACGAATCAGATTCGGACTGCAGAAGGAGTTCACGCAAAAACGGACGCCCAAGTCGCATACGGACTTTGTTTTCAATGCTCTATGTATCGATGAAAAGCTAAAATAATAACCTTTGCAACCAAACTAAAACCACTTTAAAATTCGGTCTCAGTCAACGGAAATATTTAAAACAATATGATGTGAAATTTATTCGCAGGCCCGGAGTGCAGGAGCTGCCCACACGAAAACGGATGCCCAAATCGCGTAAGGACTTCGTTTTTGACGTTCCATATATCAATAGAAAACTAAAATAACAATATTGCCAACATCATCGAGACAATACGGTCTACAATTTATTCAAAAACCCAATTCAGATGGGAGGAGTAGCCTACGTGAAAACGGATACCCACGTCGTATATGGACTCCGTTTTTTATATTCTATATACTGTGGAAAAACAAAAAATAATATTTCTTACCAAACTGACACCACCTCAATTTTGGTCATAGCAAGGAAAAATTCGAAACAATATGTTATGAAATTTATTTGCGATGCTATTCTTATATGTATTAATCTATAGGTACTTAAGGATCTTTTTCTCCTGTTGCAACGCACTGGCATTTTGCTACTTGAATATAAGATCGCTAAATGTGGTTCAGCGTCACTACCTGAAGTGATTTTACTGCCATTTGCTCTGTACGTAATTAATAAGTACTGTTTTTTAAAAAAAAAAATGAAGAGGATGCCGATTTAAGTCTGATGAAGCAGGAGTCAGGATGTGCGTGAATGCTGATCTGTAGTTTCGCCACAAAAGTTTCTGCGGCATATTGTTAAGTGGATCGTCTCACTGCGATTAAATTCACAGTGTAGGGTGCTTGGCCTAAATTCACGATCTAAATCTTGTTGGTCACTGTCTCTTTTGCAAATGGATTCATTTTTTGAAGTGAATAGTGTCCAGTTGGATGCTTATTAGCACCTAACAACTCAGCTCGACTTGCCGTACGCTTGAAGGCCCCAATCTTATCTCGATTTCTGTTTTTTTTAAGGCACAAAACATGCGCACTTGCGCAGTGCCCAGCTAGCAAGCAGCAACGCTGGAA
Organism: Paspalum notatum; assembly: GCA_022530915.1. NCBI lineage: Eukaryota > Viridiplantae > Streptophyta > Magnoliopsida > Poales > Poaceae > Paspalum > Paspalum notatum. The sequence continues at coordinate 3,040,385 of CM039687.1, read as the reverse complement.
TGAAAGCACAAAACAGCACAGGTGCACAACAGAAAGAGCAGCTCATTCAAACTTCAGTTCAGCGCTCGCCCCACCCGTCGACGCCGGCGCGCCTTCTCCTGGGCCCTCGTTTCCCCTTGGGGACGGCGTCTCCGCTCCAAATCTGCCCCTCCTCCAGCACCTCCTCCCTCTCCCTCTTGTCGTCGCCCTTTAGCTTGCCGCCGCCGCCGAGGTCCAGGTCCAGCAGCTGGAGCTCCCCCAGCAGCCTCCTGAACGCGGGCCGCTTGCGCGGCGGCAGGAGGTCGTCCTCGTCGTCCCCGATGGTGCCCGCGCCGGCGGGCCTGCAACTGTGCTCGCCGCGGTGCATCCCGCACCTGGCGCAGATGTGGCGCCTCAGCTTGCAGGGGTACCTGAGCTGCTCGCCCGTGAACTCGCCGCGCTCGTCCTCGTCGCCGGCACCCACGAACGTACACCAGAGGACTATGGACGGCAGGGGCTTCTTGGACGCGCCCTGCTGCTGCGTCATCTCTGGATCAATCACAGTCACAGAGTTGTTCTACCTCACTGCCATCTTGCCCTGATGATGTCTGCACATACTGCTGCTGATCCTGATGATGAGCAGGCAATACACGCGTATTTATAGGCGTAAATTGCTTAGACTTATCTGGGCCGGGATACAAATGTACATATAGCAGAATAAGGCAGAGCTGCATGCAGTGCCACGCACAAATAATGGCACCGCGACAGAAGAACGACCAGTAACGCTTTGTCAGCTGCACGCCAGATTATGTTGTGATCGAGAGCTGCAAGGAACCCAACAGGCCGCGGGTGAGGAAACACGTTGCCGCTCTCGTATGGCACATGCACGGCGGTTGTGCGTGCTTCCAAGCGCAACCTCGCCCTCGATCTGTGCGCGCCGTGGCTCGCTTTCCTCTGATAGGCATCACATCCGGAGGATGAAGACGACTTGAACAACAACCACTTTACAGCACTCCGTGTCTCTGAAACATCGCCGCTCGCGCTGTGATGAGCGCCAGATCAGTGAGGCGTCAGAAGACGCTCTATGCTGAATTGCTGATGTGGTGATGCAAGAACCTGCAGCGGTTTAGGGCGTCCAAACAAGGAGTCTCGAGACAAGGGAAACGCGTGAATACGTTCGAGCGCTGCTGACAGTACAGTGTCGTCGTCGTTGATCTATCCTATCTTGTGGAATAAAGCACACAGCAGAAGGCGGCAAACGTGAAGTGAAGTGCTAGTACGCCGTGGCACACACATCACAGCCCCGTTGGCGTTGTGCGCGCCGAAAGCTGTCTTCGATCTTCACGAAGAGACCGTGCGTGCGTGTGTTTCCAGTTTCCTTCTTCCCGGTCGTATATAGGGAAAATACGAAAAGAAAATAGACCAAAGCGTCAGCCCACAACCAATTCCGTTCCGAAAAGAGGCCCAAACGACGGGCCTCCCAGCCGCGGCCTGTTCGAACATTTAGCCCAGCCGCCCAGGCCCGTCCACTTTTTGCTCTTGGTTTTGGTTGGGTGCGCTGCGCTGGCTGCCGTGCCGATCGAACCCCAAAACAAACGAACCCCCGAGCCGCGAGTTGAAACTTGAACACACGCGCTGCACGGCCCCGCCCAGGTCCCCACGGCCCGTCCCGACGAAAGTCTTGTACCGCCGGTACGTGCTACGGCACCCCCACCCCGGCGGCTGTCCCTGCCCTGCCCCGGCCGTACGCGGCGGCCTCCCTGCCGGTGGCGGTGGCGGAGGCGTCACCGGCGGGCGTCCGTCCGCCGTGCTCATCAGCATGTGGCGCTGCCGCACGTACCACCCGCCGAGAGAGAGAGGACATCGGGCCAACCGGTGGGTTTCGTCATCATTATGTATGCCTCGCTGTGTTTGGGTTCCTTTCGTGCGGTGGTACTAGTGTCTCTCGGGGGAGCGCACTGGAGATCAACTGAAACGAGCAACGAAGCGAATCATAGAGCAATCGATCGTGGACGTCCTCCTTAATTTGGGTCTTTGCATTGGCCGTGCGATCTTGCGACCGCACACCTGTTGTGATGTGGACGACAAGAAAATTATTGAACCTCCATCCATCCATGGCACCAACGTGTGTCTGCAACTCTGCATGTCTAGCTCCCTGACCCTGAACATCCTTCGCGTTCCCGTATGCATGACCGTTCATGAAATCATGACTAGTATTATTATTATCTGGACTAGGTTTGAATGGTTTGGCCTACTATGAATAGTACTATTATATTTAAACACTTGATGGGCTCGTCTTGTATGATTTGCGCCAAATTAAACATACTATGGTTCATGATAAATAGAGGTACGTACATCCATCCACCAAGCACTCGGCCAAATGAATTCAATCGACGTCGTGCACAGGATGTGAGAGCAAACAACATTTAAGAGGCGCTATGAATTGGAGTAAATGGAAGCCAGAAATGGCTATTCAATGTAGAGTATCTCCCTCACCAGCAACTCCGGCGGCCGCTCTTCCCCCCCCCCCCCCCCCCCTCTCTCTTCTCCTGCTGGCCTCCCCGGTCTTCATCACACTTGCTCTCCCACTCCCCGTGTACCGGAGCTGACATAGATCGCTTCAGAAGTTTTTAGTACATCTGCATGCAACGTTTACGTGGCGTTGCGTAAATGAATGAAAATTATTGTCTACGAGGACCTTTTGAGTAAAATGAATGAATGTAGTCCCGCATGTTTTTTTTTTAAAAAAAAAAATAGGAACAAGCACTTTTGTTGTTTCGCTATCGACATTACTCGTACCCTGTATTATTTATAAATTTTTAAAAGGCAATCAGAGGGCCCGAGTTGGTCTTCACGATTTTAACGACGAACACTCGCTCTTCAAGAACAATTAAGGGAACTCGATCCGCTCTGGCTCCCATCCATCAATTCATGAACCTCCATCATCCGGAATGAAAACTTGAAAACGACGTTCAAACACTTGGATATACCACGAATTACCTGCCGCTCGTATCAATGCATATGATTTACTCCCTTTTTATTTTGATCAAGCCAATGCGGCTTGTCACGCCGTAAGTGCGTACTCTCTCCAGATTTAGACATAGATCATGGTCGTTTTTTCCCCTAAAATTCTAATTTTTCGTCTTATTAAAAAAAGATAAATCATTATTTATTTTATTGTAATTTGTTTTATTGTTGTAGAAGGTTTCTTTTATGTTCATAAAATTATTGAATAAGACGAACGCCCGAAAATCGTGAAAAAAATCGATCGCAACTTATATTTAAAATTAAAGTAGTACTATATTATAGTACGGTAGTGTGGCCGTTCAAAGTCAATGCACATCACATTTGCCTTCACCTTTGATGTTTCAGTGCCACTTCCAAGGGTCATAAAAGAGGGCGATTCTTGATGTCAAAAAAGAGAGACGGTGATTCCTCTAGTACTACCACTCACTGGAAAAGCGTCGTCAATCCGGCACGCCTCCCCACGGGGAGCAACGCAAGAAGACTCGTCAACGCTTAGGAAACAAAACTTTCACAAAAAAAAAAAAGGTCAATCTACCCCCTATGGTGCTAGTACTAGGGAGTTCAAACTCGATCATGTTTAAGTGCATCGTGATCGTGCGGCATTAATTTGTTTAATAAAACCTATGGCCGAGATTTCAGGCTTTGGAAGCACCTGAATTTTGCACCCAAGTTTGGACCTGGACGAGCTGATCTGCCGTCCATGCACACGCGTGCGTGCAGTGAGGGGATGCAGTGCACCATTCCAAATGGGTGCAAGTGCCAACATGCCGGTTTGCTTGGTCTGTCCTTGCATTGGATGGGTGGATTCAAGATCCACCTCCGGGCGGGGCGGCCATACAATACAAGGAAGTCTTGAGTTTGATCTTTTGGTTTTGGATCCCGATACCATTATCACATATGGGAATACACCAACGAGTTAATGCCGGTTCGTCTCTTTCCAGGACGTGCCTCGCAGTGCCGGATCTGGGCGGCAGGATCCGGCCCGTTTGTGCATCTGGCCTGGGCTAGGTGCAGGAAAATTAAACAGATGTTAGTTGAAATAGCAAATGATATAAACTTTGGGTCGTTGTATGACTGCTATCGCTGATAATTTCAGATGATCCATGTAATCTATAGGTACGTACGATTGCATGTCGCCGACATCAAAAAGTTGTCTATAATAACATTAATAATTAGACAATACGAGTATATCATTGTAGCATTCTGGTCAGGGGGCTCTGAATTTGTCCCGCCCATGGTAGTACTCCTTTGTACAGAATCACTCCGATCAATATTGCATACAGTTCCGATATGATTATGCGTGCCACACAGATCCCTCTAGCCCGAACGACTTGTTTATTGGACCGAAGGGAATACGGAGTACGTTTTGGGCACAATATTACTTCGAATACTACCTTTTTTTCGTGCTTATATTTCGAAAGAAAATTTTTGACGAAACAGGAAGGAGGGGCAAGCCCCTGTTGGATAGCATTAATAATAAAGAAATCACAGCATGCACTGGTAGCTCACCCAAAAAATGTAATGTAATTTATGAGGAATGTAGCACCTTTTGATAGCTGTAAATTAATTGGGGGGCGCTGGGTAATTACTTCTTCCGGGGCGTCTTGTGATGGCCGCCGGTGTCCTGCAAATCTCTTCTGCATGCAGATTACAATCACACAGGGTGTCAGCAGAATCGTACTAGCATGGACGTAAGACTACGTGCAGTGGATTGGGTAAATAGATTGTCTATACACTGTAGCGATACTGTTCACAGAGAGAGAGTTAGATGGAATAGTAGATACACAATCCATTTACACATCCTGCTGCACATAGTCTAAACACACACAGACACAGCCAAGCTTAGGCTTTGGATTAGGAAGGTGGTAGCCAAGCGAGCACTAGGAAAAAAAACTGTGAAGGGGCACCATCCAATACGGAAACAGTGGGAGAGGGCTGGAAACGTACTTGGCTGTTTTGGCTGGTGGGCGATGGCATGTCAAGGAGGAGGAAAGTCAACAGGCCCGACCCGTTTGGGCCTTAAATGGCTCCAGCTGTTCCCACCCGAACCCAAGAAAGCAGCAGTAGGGCCGGCCTCGAACCCAGCGGGTGGGGCCCTTTTAAATACTCCTCCTCCGGCTCCCTCTTTTAATTCGCATCGGTTATTACTCCGCCCCGCCTACCGCTTCCTTCTTCTCCCTCCCTCGCTTCTTCTCCTTCCCTCAATCCCTCGTCATCGATCCATCCCGCTGATCTCCATTCTCTCTCTCTCTCTCCCGCCCCCCCCCCCCCACCCCCTTCGCCGGCGCAGGGAAGCAACGCAAACCCAGGCCAGGGAGGGTCTCCGGTCAGCTCAGTCCACGTACTCTCATCAGAGAGAGTGGGGAAGCGCGGAAGGGAATTAATGGCGCCAGCCCAGGAGGATCAAGCGGACGCCAGCTGATCGATACACTACTACCACCACACCCTACCATACTCCGTTTGTTCTCCTTCCTTCCTTGCGAGCGCCAGGCCGCCAGCGCCTTCCCTCCTCCTGAGCTGTAGTAGTGTGTGCTGCTTCGTGGAGGACCATCGAGATTACTGCTCGTACCACCCAACGCTACTATTTCCTGCATCGGAGAGAGGCTATATAGCTAGCGCCTACCTAGGAGTAGAAGCTATATAGCTGACTAGTACTGCCGCCCGCTACTCCACTAGCAGCTAGTACCTTGCCAAGTCCAAGCACAGTCGTCCCTCGCTCCGGCGCGGATTGCGCTCGAAGCAAGCAAGCGGAGGCGGCGAGGCGTGCGCGCGCCGCGACGACGGGGATGGACTTCGGCGACGACGTCATGGACGGCTCCGACGCCCAGCGCCGGAAGAAGAGATACCACCGCCACGCCCCGCGCCAGATTCAGCAGCTCGAGGCGTACGCCGCCGATCCCTCCTTTCATTCTTTCTTTGTTTGTTCGAGCTGTGTTTGGTTATGCTTTTTGCTCAATCCTCAAATGGCGGTCGTGCTGCGCATTGCAGGATGTTCAAGGAGTGCCCGCACCCGGACGAGAACCAGCGGATGCAGCTGAGCAGGGAGCTGGGGCTGGAGCCGCGGCAGATCAAGTTCTGGTTCCAGAACCGCCGGACGCAGATGAAGGTAGGTACCCCCAGCCCAGCCCGCCATTGTGAAACCTCTCCTAGCTCCTCCCTCGCGCGCCCGAGTCAGGCGCCTTGGTCGGTCAGGCGCCTTGGTTGGTTCAGTTCATGCTCCTGTTTGAGTTGAGACGACGGCCATTTATTTCAGCTCCTCCCCCGCGCGCGGGACTGCTTGCACTGCAGGCGCAGCACGAGCGGCAGGACAACTGCTTCCTTCGCGCGGAGAACGACAAGATCCGGTGCGAGAACATCGCCATGCGCGAGGCGCTCCGCAACGTCATCTGCCCCGCCTGCGGCGGCCCCCCCGTCGCCGACGACTACTTCGACGACCAGAAGCTGCGCATGGAGAACGCGCGACTCAAAGACGAGGCAAGAAAGATACTACGATTATTGCTCCTCCTCTCCTTTCTATCCCCCAACCCCAATGCGGGTGCTCTCTTGTCTGTTAGTGTATCTCATACGACGTACGCGTTGTTCCATGTTGTGCGTGTGCAGCTTGACCGGATGTCCAGCATGACGTCCAAGTACCTGGGGCGGCCCATCACGCAGCTGCCGCCGCTGCAGCCGCTGTCCATGTCCATGTCGTCGTCGCTGGACCTGTCCGTGGGCGGGCTCGGCAGCCCGGCCGCGCTGGGCCCGTCGCTGGACCTCGACCTCCTCAGCGGCGGCTCCTCGGGGACGTACCCGCCGCCGTTCCATCACCATCTCCCCACGACGGTGTCGGAGATGGAGCGGCCCGTGATGGCCGAGATGGCGACGCGCGCCATGGACGAGCTCATCAGGGTGGCGCAGGCCGGCGAGCAGCTCTGGGTCAGGGCGGGCGGCGGCGGCGGGGGCTCCGACGCGCGCGAGGTGCTCAACGTCGACACCTACGACGGCGTCTTCGCCAAGCACGGGAGCTCGTTCCGCGGCCCCGACGTGCGCGTCGAGGGGTCCCGCGACTCGGGCACCGTGTTCATGAGCGCCATCGGCCTCGTCGACATGTTCATGGACTCGGTAATGATAATAAGTTTCCAAGATCGTTTTTCCACTGCTACCACATGTGACAGCGGCAGCATATATATATATATAGCATCGTCGTTACGTTTATCGTACGTAAGCGTGACGTGCACCGCTCATCACTGTGTGTGTTCCGTTTATGTACACAGAGCAAGTGGATGGAGTTCTTCCCCGCCATCGTGTCCAAGGCTCGGACGATCGACGTCCTCGTGAACGGCATGGCCGGGCGGAGCGAGTCCTTGGTTCTCGTACGTACAGCGCTAGCTGCTTCTCCTTCAATTGTTTTGTAGCGTGTCACGTCGCACGGCCCATTTCGTTTGATTTTCACGACTCATCTCCGGCCCGTACGCGTGTGTGTGTGCGCCACGCCGCCGCAGATGTACGAGGAGCTGCACGTGATGTCGCCGGTCGTCCCGACGCGCGAGTTCTGCTTCCTCCGCTACTGCCGGCAGATCGAGCACGGGCTCTGGGCGATCGCCGACATCTCGGTGGACATTCAGCAGAGCCACGTCCGGTTCGGCGCGCCGCCGCCGCCGCGCTCCTACCGCCTCCCCTCCGGCTGCCTCATCGCCGACATGGCCAATGGCTACTCCAAGGTACAGTAACATTTTTTGTTGCCTTGTGGGTTGGCATTGCACTTGCACGTGCCTGGTATGGGTATTGGTGTCGATGGTGACTAGCTTGTACGTGTGCCATTTCTGTGATCGATCGGATTCAGGTGACCTGGGTGGAGCACATGGAGATCGAGGACCGGGCTCCCATCCACCTGCTGTACCGCGACCTCGTCCTGAGCGGCGCGGCGTTCGGCGCGCACCGGTGGCTCGCCGCGCTGCACCGGGCGTGCGAGCGGTGCGCGTGCCTCGCCACGGCCGGCATGCCGCACCGGGACATCGCAGGAGGTACAGTGTGTTGCTTTGCTTGTCGGATGGATTGCTGGGACTGGAAAAAACTCCTTCAGTTTCAGCTATGAAACATTCTAACAAGGAGTGTTTGCAGTGACGCCGGAAGGGAAGCGGAGCATGATGAAGCTGTCGCAGCGGATGGTGAACAGCTTCTGCGCCAGCCTGAGCGCGTCGCAGCTCCACCGGTGGACGACGCTGTCGGGGCCCAACGACGTGGGCGTCCGCGTGATGGTGCACCGCAGCACGGACCCGGGGCAGCCCAGCGGGGTGGTGCTCAGCGCCGCCACCTCCATCTGGCTGCCCGTCCCGTGCGACCGGGTGTTCGCCTTCGTCCGCGACGAGAACACGCGCTCCCAGGTCCTCCTGAATCTGATCCTGATCGTTACATTTTGCCCACATGCCGTCGCATTCTATTGACAAACTTTTGTTGAACTTTGCAGTGGGACGTGCTGTCGCACGGCAACCCGGTGCAGGAGGTGTCGCGCATCCCAAACGGCTCGCACCCTGGGAACTGCATCTCCTTGCTAAGAGTAAAGCATGCCTGAAAATTTGACAATTCCGTACCTGGTACTCCCTCCATCAACGTACGTGTCTGATGATCTGATGATGCATTCGTGTGTAGGGCCTGAACGCGAGCCAGAACAGCATGCTGATCCTGCAGGAGAGCTGCACGGACGCGTCGGGGTCGCTGGTGGTGTACGCGCCCATCGACATCCCGGCGGCCAACGTGGTGATGAGCGGCGAGGACCCGTCCGCGATCCCGCTGCTGCCGTCCGGCTTCACCATCCTGCCCGACGGGCGTCCCGGCGCGGGCTCCCCGCCGGCGGGGTCGCTGGTGACGGTGGCGTTCCAGATCCTGGTGAGCAGCCTGCCGTCGTCGAAGCTGAACGCCGAGTCGGTGGCCACGGTCAACAGCCTCATCAGCACCACTGTGGAGCAAATTAAGGCGGCCTTGAATTGCGCCAGCCATTGATGGAGCTGGAGCCCGATGCATCGACGGGATTGACGCGGCGCTGGCTGCACGCATTGCATGCCCGGCTGCGCAGGTCTCCCTCCCCCCCCGGCCGCCTGCATGCTGCTGCGGCTGCTGCGAGGAGTGAATTCCCTTCAAGGCGTTGGTTCGCGACGGAGTTCTTGGTTGGTTGGGGGGCTTCAATGCTGCCCATTCAAGGAGGCGCCGCTGCTGGCTGCTGCCATGGTGTCGCCCGCTTGGGGGTCACCTGCCGCGCTGTTGCTGCGCCGTCCGATCAACCATGCATGCATGATCATATCCACCTCTCTCTCTCTCTCTCTCTCTGCCACTCTTCCGTCCCCTCTTGCTCTAGGTGTTCCTCCCGTCTGTGTGTTTTCAGGATTTGAAGCTCGCGTGCTCGCGAAGAGGCTTTGCATGAAACGGAGGAGTCAAGAACGCACCATGCTCGTCTCATTCCTCTTGCTGCTGCCAATTTCACCCCTTCCTTCCTCTTTTGTCCTTCCATCCTAGTAGTTTGTAGTTGCAGCATAGAGGATGATGAATGGTTCGGGTATTGACTTCTGTCTAACGGCAGTGTTAAGCCTTCAATGGACATTAATTCCCTTTCGTTTTTTTCCTATTAAAGATGAATTAAGGGATGCTTTGTTGGTTTTTCTTTTGGCTCGTGGAATCTGTCATGATTGCGGGTATATGAGCTATTAGCCGCTTGTCGATTTGTGAGCAGGCTCTTGTGATGTACTACTACGACTCCTGCTACCAGTAGCAGTTGGCTGAGTGTACACCTCATCTGCCCAGTGCGTGTATTATCTGTCCGCGATGCGATGCAAAATGAGGTGTACTACGTGGTGTTCAGGCTTGAGGAATTAAGAGCCAGCCTGCAGGGCGCAGGCTGTTAAGTAGGGGCCGCCATTGAATTGAATTGTGCGACGTCGCGATGCATGCATGGTTGCATTGCATTGCTTGCATGAGTTGCTACTCCCCCTGGCAGAATTAAGAGAGGCTACAGCGAGGGCCAAAACGTAATGCAGAGTGTTTGGTTCCTGCTGTTCTTTCAATTCTACTAGTCTTTTAAAAAAAAACAGAGCCTCAAAGTTCTTGATTTCGGCGTAAATTACAGTTTACTTCAACCTGTGGTGCAAACACTTGAATGGTTTGGTTAAGCTGTTCTTAACTTTCAAGTACGTACGTTCCTATGGGTAATTCTGATCGAGCCTACTATCAGTTCAGATCACGAGCCTCTGCTCACGATCGATGCCGTGGGATTCGGGGGCCGTGGCCGCGTGCAATCGATCGGTTTTGGGGCCATCTCCATCTGCCTATGCGCCGGCCGCTTCGGTTTGCCAACATGTGTAGTAGTAAGCACGGCGACGCCCCCCGGCCGGGTATTGAATGGCGCAATCAATTTGCCATGCTGTTGCGACAGCGTCGAGGATCGGAGCGCGGCCCTGATTTTGTCACCATCGATCCCATTTTTTCGGCGTCCGGGAGCTGGAATTGCTGCTGGCTGCCTCGCCTCCATCAATGCCGCCCCCGTCGGGGGAATTGAAGGGCAACGGGCACGGGCCTGCGTTTCCGTCGGCGTCGTCGCTCGTTTGCAACATGCCCTGCCGTCCGTCCGTCCGTGCGTCTCTGGTTTTTCGCCGTATTCCCCTGGTCCTGCTCCGTGCCGGGTGCTGTCATGACGGGACGGGACGCCACGGAATTGCCCGCCTCACGCTGCCTGTTGTTGACAACCATGGCGCCGTGGATGGCAACTCGCACGCACCCCTTCAGGATCATGTGTACGGTGTATCACTACTGCAACAACCGTGGAGTCATCGGTAGAATATTCGAGGTGGGAAAAAGAAGAAGGAAAGAACAAGTACTAGTACATTGCATGGGCCTGGAGTTGGGTTTGGGCTGAGCTCGATGCGAGCCCACAGCGCGCTACCGGCCCAGGTACATTCTGAACTGAAGTCTGAACGAACCATCTGCCGGTATTAGAATTCAGGAACGGGATCGCTTTTACGAAAACATGCAAAATCACTCGTGGTGATGCCCCGGTCCCTGGAGTGGTGTCGAGCATTCCTGGCTTTCTGCCCGATTAGCCCGTGGCCCCAAGCAGCAGGACGAAAATCGAGCGCCACTGCTACTGCCCGTGCAGTTCAGAGCTCCAAGCAGCATGTGCTTGGTTTTCGCAGTGTAATTTGGACAATAGTTCCCCAATTCACTGTGTGTTCGAGTTCAGGTTCAGGCAGCTTTAAATACGGATTGATTTGCAGGGCCTTAAACAACGCCAGCTGCCGTTGCATGCAGTGTAATGGCATGTCCAAACAGTGAGGCTGAAGCCCTGCCTCAGCCTCTTCGTCTTCGGAGGGCAGAGACAAGGCAGCTACCCTTGACAGGAAGGTAGCTGGGTTTGGACCCCATCCAACGCAATCTGCAAGTAATGATCATGCAAGAAGCCAAGAAAATGTACAGCAAGCGTGCTGTGCTGGTCCCGGGCGACGACGAGCTTAACACGGCCGGGCAGGTTTCGGAGTCAATTAAGCATTTAAGCCGTGATCCAACGGGCCAATGGCCACGCGACCCCCTTAACTCTCCCAGCTAGATCGGCGTGGACGTGCAGGGCAGCTGGCCAGCGCAGCGAGCTGGTAGCCTGGTACTCCCATGTCTCCGTCGACCGCGAGCACCTCTCCAGCCTCCGGTCCGGTCCACGTCCACGTCCACGGGACGCCTGATGACTGCCTGTGAACGTCGCCAACATCCCGCAGCGACGGCATGCGGCCTCGTACTCGGTTAAATTACTCCATCTATCATATGGGTTTCAAGCTCACTGCGGCGGCGTTTATGGCGCTGCGGCGGAGACCTGCAAAGCGATCCGACGCCGACCGGTGAATCTCCCTTGCAGGTCGACAGGATCTCAGCACGGAGAAAAGGTAAGGCGCCCGTGTCGGGTCGGGTCGTAGATTCAGCTGGTGAATAAGGTTGCCAGTTCCACGACGGAGCCTCTGCTCGGGCCATTTCCTTTCCCTTTTCAGGCGATCGGCTACGAGAGCCAGCGACAAGGACCAGCCGAGCCGGCAGGCCGCCGAGACGCGCGGAGCTGCCGGAGACCGCTGGATTCTGTTCTGAACTGAACCTGGACAAAAAGAAGTGCTTCCATAATGCATCGAATTTTCAGAAGAATCGTGTTACTCTGTACTTTACTATTGTATTGTGATCTTGTACTCGCCAAGACCTTTTTGTCGCTGCCATTCCAAGACATCAACAATTCACGCGCGTTTTATCAAAAAAAAAAAAAAAAAAACACGCGCTAGAAATGGACCATCTTTGCAGTTTACAGATAGAAACCGCACGGGTGCCCAGACCATAGCATGTTGCATTGTTGCAGCCGAGTGAACACGAGATGCAAGCTGAAAACAAGCCGGGACACACAAATTCATCAACTGTAAGACTATGTGCAGTAGGATACGTAAATGGATTGTGTATCTACTATTCCACCTAACTCCCTCTTTGTGAACAGTATCGGTACAGTGTATAGGCAATCCATTTATCCAATCCACTGCACATGGTCCAATAGATCGGTGAGTCGGTCATTGGTGCACTGTGTGGCCGTGTTTATGCTAATATGATGATGGTATGCTTAACGCGTGGTGAATTATGTGTGGGCATTAATGGCCTCTAAGAGACGGTTGCATTGCAGCTAGCCATTGAAAGGTCCCAGCAATGAACCCATGATGCAGAAAAAAATATGCAGTTTGTTTATGAGGGCCGGGGTGAATGCAGATCATCAGTACGGACCACAAATAATTGCGGGGTCACATTTGCCGTTTACACGATTGATGCTGCCGCGAGCCGGGTGCTTTCAGTTTAATCAATTAGCAGAGTTAATAAGATGTGACTAGATATCCTGAAACGTGTCAGGGATTACGATCAAATCAAATCCCATAAAACCGAATACGTAGAAGAATAATAGAAAAGGGTAAACCTATCTCCATGCCCCAACTGCAAATGAGTGAATGTCCTTTGAAGAACTTATGATCACACTAACACAACCACCTCTTTCCCCCTCTATTTTTTTAATAACAAACCAGATATTCGACAGCAGTAATGTGCCAAGACCAGAGACTGAATAGTTAATCACGATGGCAGTGACTTTAATTTTAAATGTACTGCTACCTGACTATACTTAAAATTCAGAATCACTAGGCTAAATGCTCGGGAGCCTGGCCGGGGTGTTTGGATCCAGGGACTAAACTTTAGTCCGTGTCACATCGGATATCCGGACACTGATTAGAAGTATTAAATGTGATTTAATTAAAAAACTAATTACATAGACGAAGACTAAACGACGAGACGAATTTATTAAGCCTAATGAATGTATGATTAACGACTGGTTACTGTAGCATCACATTTGATAATCATAGATTAATTAGGCTTAATAAATTCGTCTCGCCGTTTAGTCCTCATCTGTGTAATTAGTTTTATAATTAGACTATATTTAATATTTCTAATTAGCGTCGAACATCCGATGTGACGGGGCTAAAATTTAGCCTGGAGAAACCAAACAGCCCCGCCAAGGAGCTGCCAGAGACCGCTGGATTCTGTTCTGGACTTGGACAAAAAAAGTGCTTCCTAATGCATTGAATTTTCAAAAGAATCATGCTACTGTACTACCACTATGTCTATGTGTGTAACTGTCAACTCGATACAAACATGCATAGTCTTGTGATCTTGTACCTCATCTTTATCATGAAACTCTATCTCTATTCATATTTACATTGCCATATTATCAAATATGCTGATGTGTCGCAAAATTTAATGAAATTGAAACTCTCACTGCGAGTGGCTTGAAACATATCGAGGATCACCATCAAATCTCATAAGACGGTGTTTGAATTGGGACGTGGATTGGGATAATGTAAATGGGATATAATTTGAGATTGGAGTTGAGATATACACTCACAAATATTTTTTTATCCTATTAATCCAAATATCCAAATAAGGGATATGAAGAGAGTAAAAAAAAAGGGATATGATTATCTCACTCTACAATTTTCTATTTCATTTCCCACGATCCACGATCCACAGCCCACAGCCCATGTATGAATGAATGAAGTAAAAAAAGGGGAAAAAAAAACCCACATATCAGCAACACCACCCGCTCCATGGCCTCGCGGGCTTCCACTTCCACGGTTCCACCTCGTCAGTCGCCGGAGCATTCAGCATCCGCCATGGAGCCCTCGCCGGAGCCTTCCCCGCCAGTCACCGCGGCCACCTTCCCCGCCGTCGGCGAAGGACACCAGGAGTATCAGGCCACGACCTCATCCTCTCTATTCCCACTTTTCCCCCTCGCTGCCCCCGCCTCCACCACGCCTACTGCCGAATCCCAGTGGCTTTCAAACCCTAGCTTCTCCTTCGATGCCTCCTCCCTAGACATCCCGGCTACTAGCTCCTCGTCGATCCCTCCACCGCTAAGCCCCTCGTCCGACGATGACGCTCCGCCGCAGCCCGCCCCTGCGAAGTACGAACTGGTGCCTTCGTCCCCGTCCTCCGACGACGAGAGCGGATCGCGGAGGAAGGGGAGGGGGCGGAGAAAACGGAGGCGCGAGAAGGAGCAGTATGGTGGGGACTTGTCGTCGCGGAAGGCTGGGGTTCGTTCCTGGGCTGGGTCAGAGACGAAGCCAGCCAAGGATTACTACGTCGACGCGAAGGGCGACCATGATAACCTGGCTTTTGGATCCCTCTACAGGTCTGATCATTAACTATCTAATGCAGCCATACCTATCCAATTGCTTGTTTTCTAGCGAATCTGAATTCATGGTTACTTATGCTCTGCTGCTAGTTTGCTGAATTTATTTTACTGTAACATTTAGTTCATATACTAATACAAAATGACTTGATTTTGTTTTCTTCCTGAATTCTAGGCGTGTTAGATTATAGTAGTATGATGACAAGGTGACTGTTATGCGGGGTTGTTTTAGTGCAAAATCTAGGTTCTCAGCATCAACATCATTTGAAAATATCTCATGAAATACAGGCATGCCCTGGCTAATCAATTTCTTTGAAATTCTCAGCCCTAGTTATTTGTACATGAATGTTCCCATTAACACCACTATGATAACTTGCATTTTCTACTTGTTTAGCCAATCCAGTGTTAATGCTGGGTTGGACCAGCATTTTGATATACTGTACTTTATAAGCCAACCATGGTTTGTTCTATACAACTGTTGCACATTTCTTATTTGTATTTGGTACATCTAGAATGTTATAAAATCAGGCTATTTTGAACGCTAGCGAATCAACATAATATTGTAACAGCGTAATGTCTTGATAGTTGGTAACAGCACTGCATGTTGATAGAAATTAACTGGACTTGAAATTGTTCCACAGAACAATGTAATACGGAATATGTAAAATCCTTTTCAAGTACTGCAACAGTCAATTTGATCAACTGTAACACTGTTATCTAGTTAGCCATTGTATTATATAGATGTGAGAAAATAACATAAATCTAGTTACTGACACTCGTTTTTTTTTTATATGGAGGTATTTTCCTAGTACCTTCTGCCTTAACTGATGCACCAGATTATCATTCATAGTCTGCTTGCACACAAAGTTAGGAGCTACAATCTCCTAATCACCATATGTTTGAACTCCCTTATTGGATTGACAAATATGCATTCCCATATCTGGAAACTTGAAATTATGAGCACCGATGAGGGCGAATGGACATGGTTTTCTGTAAAAAAAATGAGTGCAAATGTATAACATGGATGCCAATTTAAGCTTGTAATACGTGAACTCCACCAAGTTCATGCTTATTTCGAATATCATTACTTATCTGTGGCTATTACCAAATCTTAAATCTTGTGGTTCAGTCTTGTTTGCTTAAAACTAGTTTTGGTAGCACATCTTACCATCCTGTTCACTGAAGCCTTAACACCTCAAGAAACATGCAGAATGGATGTTGCACGCTACAAATCTCAGAGCATGTTAGAGGCACGTGGTTTGAATCGTTATATATTTTATAACCGGAGGTTTGGCTCATCACATATTGATTTGGATTCGGACTTGGATGGAATGGATAACAAAGTAAGAGCCGGAGGTCGATACTACTCAGCAAAAAATGCATTTTTTGAAAGAAACAAAGGTTTCAAACATCTGAAAGTACATAAGGGAAATATCAATGTAATGCTTGCTGAAGATTTTGTCCCCTTAGATACACAATCACTTCCTGTGAAAAGCACAACTGCGGAACAGGAGCTGGAGGAATCCTGGGAAGATGAAATACTTAGGAGGACAAGGGAATTTAATAAGATGTCTCGGGAACGCCCTCAAGATGAAAAAGTTTGGTTGGCCTTTGCTCAATTTCAGGTATTGTAAATTTCTATGGTTTTGTATATGATACTTCTTTCAACAAAGGAAGTGAGCTAACTCAACTAGTTGGGGTGGGAGGTGTGGTTGTGCATTTTAACCACCTAGGTTTGAGTTTCTCTTCAACTCAAATTTGGGTGCCTATTTCTTCTTTTAATGACAAACTTCCTAGTTCCTCCTAGGTTGGGCTTGGATCTTGATATTTCTTTTAACAAGCTATGTTTATTGTGCCCTAGCAATGCATCATCAGTTATTTGTTGATTTTGTTCACTCATGCTGGGACAAAGTTTGTCCATGTAAATGGCATTCTAAAATTTAGACTCACCATTACAGCTTTGCTCCATTCAATATTTCACTCTTCTGTTTTGTAATTTCCTCTGCTGCTGAACTGCAGGACAAAGTTGCTAGTACTCAGCCACAAAAGGCTGCTCGTTTGCAAACTACTGAAAGGAAAATTAGCATATTGGAGAAGGCTGTCGAACTTAATCCAGACAGTGACGAATTGTTGCTTTGCCTTTTAAAGTCATATGGCGAGAGGGATAGCACTGAGACACTCTTGGGTAAATGGGAGCAAATACTTACAAAACACCCAGATAGCTGTAAGTTATGGAAACAGTATCTGCTTCTGTGCCAAGGGGAATTCTCCAGATTCAAAGTTTCTGAAATACGGAAGTCCTATGTGTATGCTGTACAGGCTCTATCTGCAGCTTGCACCAAGCTATGTAGGCAGGTTTAACTTCAATGTTTCTCTGTAAATAATTACCTTAGTCTATTTTGCATGCCCCTGTGAAATGTGTTAATGGGTTCTCTCTCTTTTTTTTTTTTCCACACAGGATAATGGAAATGTAGACTCTAAGTCTTCTTCCTTAGCTCAACTAGAAGTGGGTTTAGTGGATATATTTGTGAATCTGTGCCGATTTGAGTGGCAGACCGGACATCGAGAATTAGCAACTGGGCTATTTCAGGCAGAAATGGAGTTTAGCTTATTTTCTCCTCCCCTTTATCTGACAACAAGCAGCAAGCAAAGGCTCTTTGAACACTTCTGGAACAGTGGTGGTGCCAGAATAGGGGAAGATGGAGCTTGTGGGTGGTCTGCATGGTTAGCAAAAGATGAGGAGAGTAGACAAAACTTGGTTGTGCAAGAAACATCACAGGAGACTGAAACTGGTGGCTGGAGTGGTTGGTTTGATCCTTCTCTTGGAAATACTGACGCAAATGATTTGTCAAACAAATCACTGGAACCGTCATCCACCGGAAATGATGCAGATGACCCTGATGCTGAGGACTCACCTGCACAAGATGATGTTGAAGCTTTGCTGAAAAAGCTTGGTATTGATGTAGATGCAGAGTCCAACAGTGAAGTTAAAGATGCAGAAACTTGGAAAAGATGGGCCTCAATGGAGTTGTCTAGGGACAATGATCAATGGATGCCTCTTCACGAAAAATCTGGTAACTGGAGTCTGTTTCAATTATTGTTAGATTTGTTTCTTTGAAGTTAACTCAATTCTAACACTGGATACTACTTGTAAGAACAGGGTCACTTCATTCTGGCAATGCTCCATCTGGAGAAGACAATGATCAGCTTTCCAGAGTGATCTTATTTGAGGATGTAGTTGAGTACCTGTTTTCTCTATCTTCAGAGGAGGCCCGCTTTTCTCTGATATGCCAGTTTATTGATTTTTATGGTGGCAAAATTTCAAGATGGTATGTTCCTTTTGATAAGCTATGATCCTCTTCACAAAACGAGAAATTAGCTAATACGTGCTACCTCCAATCGTTTCTGTTTGACGTTTCAGACCATCAAGTAGAACTCGCTGTAGGCTAAAATCCATGTCTGAAACGTCAATAATAAAAGAATGGAGGTAGTAATTTCTTTCTGGACCATGTGTTGAAACACGAAGTTAAATATATCAGTATATCACATCAATATCTCTCTTTTTTTCATGTCATGGTGCATTTATCTTGCATGTCACTTAATTTTCGTTGTTGAAATTGGTTCCCTAGAAGCCATAGAGATTTACGGTTGCATCCATTTTTTTGTGGTCAGCCCATGTGCTTAAAAGGAACTGTAACGACTTATAACCTTGCTGAGTTGGTGGGAGGTTTATGCCCCCACCTAATAGGTTTGGATCCTCTTTGAATTGACTTTGGATGCCTTTATTATTCTTATTAATGAAATGAACCTAATTCATTCTAGGTATTTTCATTTTGTAGTCTATGATCATAAAAATCCACGGAATGTAATAGTATATATAGCCACTTATCATATGCCAATATGATGCAGTATCTGGAGCTTTTTGTTGTCCATATCATGTGGTGGATTTTTTGTTAAGTAGATTAGGAAAATGGCCATCACAGTGTTACTGCTGTAGTGCTGTTTGTTTTAATTCTTTGCAAGCCTATGACAATCTAGTAACAATACCATGCCAACACCTTTCTTTATAGAATTTCCTCAATTACGAACTTTGGCATTATTATTGGTCAAAGCGTTCATCACCTATTCTTAAATTGCAGGGCGTCAACAAACAGTTCAAGTTGGCTTGATAGAATTTTGAGCTTAGAGATGATTACAAATGACATCCTTGAAGATCTAAGTGCTTTATCTGACATTGTAAACAAGAATCAAAATTCATATGGTTATAAATTGGAATCATTATTGGGAAGCATGCATGACTTTTCTGAAAGACCTGGCCTGGTGAAGTTTCTCAAAAATGCGATACTGCTTTTGCTTCATGTTTTCCCTCGTAATCATGTCTTGGAGGAAGCTGTTCTTGTTACTGCCCAACTGTATGCTGTTCAAGACAACTCTTCCACTACTCCAGCTAATGCATCACGAGCTTTGGCCAAAACTATGTTGAAGAAAGACAGACAGGTATGATTTGATCATCTTTTTTTTTTTTTTTTTGCATTGCTTTGTTGAGGAACATGACATGCTAAAAGTCAGGTGCTTGTGCCTGGTTGTGTTAGCTATAGATACAGAAGACAAAGCGCCATCTTGTCATTTTTTGTTCAGCATATCCATTTGATTAGTTTATCGTTTACTATTAAGTTTAATCAGCATCGCTTGACGGACTAAACACAACGCACACTTTTGGAACTAAGAATAAGAATGTATTTTGAGATTTCTGGGCAGAATTCTTCAATTCCTTGGAAGCCATCACATAATTTTCATCGAGTATTTAGTCCATCTTTCATCTTCGTTAAAATGTAACCGTCCTGATATTCTCCAGGTGCATATTTCCAATTCTACGCATGCTGTCAGTTTTGTATTTCTGAGAAGAAAAGTTGAACTCACCACTAGTAACTGCTGTTATATTGTTTGGAGCATATTGTGCCTTAAAAGAAAAATGGAGCCAACATGCTTTGGTTGGGATAATCACATGGACACAATAATGGATAATTGGTGTAAGTTTTTTCTAATAATTTTTTATTCGGCAGGATTTTTTGCTTTGTGGTATATATGGACGAACTGAGGCTATGCATGGGAACATTGAACAAGCAAGGAAGATATTTGATATGGCACTGTTATCTACTGAAACAGCTACTGAGGTAAAACCGTAAAACTATGCAGTATGATCGTGTCCAATTGTTTTTTTTTTCTAAATTTAGCAGTTGTAATATTGTCCAATGCTGCTGATGTAGCATAGTTTGTTTCTTGAATGTATGTTTAGAAGTATGGGTTTCTCCTGTTAATGTTTCTCACTTTGTCAGAGTAACAATCTTTTGCTCAGATGAGAACATCTTCATTCTAAATTTACATATGACATTTTTTACACCAAATGACACTTATTGGTAGTATTGTAGAGTTCATTGGTAGTAGTTGTATCGGTGAGATGGACATAGAATAAACATGGGCAAGCTTTATCCAGAAAAACTAAAGCACTAGCTCATTCATTGTTTGATTTATCTTGAGACAAGTAATTTTGACTGGAGAAAGATAAAGTAATTTAAGTATATTGATGGAAAAGTATGTTCCTCTTGAGCTGTTCATACTTGTAAGGAGGTAATGCCGCTGGCGGCAAATGGTCATCCATATCAGCAACATTGTTTTATTGGTTACAGATGTCACTAGGTTCATAGTCAAGTCCTTTTTTTTCAGTACTATAATTTGCTTTGTGCTAATTGTGCTTTGATCCCATTCATTATTGATGGTCATTGCTTTTGCTGAGCAGGATCTTAGGAAGAAGGCGCCAATCCTTTATCTTTGGTATGCTGAGATGGAGATAACAGCGTCCACTTCAAGAAACAATTCTGACTCAATGCATCGTGCAGTTTACATCCTGTCCTGCTTAGGGAGCAATATAAAATATTCTCCTTTCATTGGCCCTATTTCAAGGCCTCAGCAATTGAGGGCTCGCCAAGGGTTTAAAGAGCAAATTAGAAGCTTACGATCTGCACTTGCCCATGGTGGTATACAAGAAGAATCTGTTGCTCTAATCTGCTCAGCTTCTTTGTTTGAAAGTATAACGTCAGGTTATTCCTCGGGTCTTGAAGTGATAGAGGAGACCTTTCCTGTGGCACTTTCAGGTCTGGCATCCTTCTCGTTTTCTAATTTGAATAGATTTTAATGGCATTATTTTAAGCTTCATTTTGGCAACTGTACATGTTTCTTTTTATCTTCCTGCCTGAACTGATTTCATTCTCTCTTTGTACAAGTACTTGTACCAAAATTTTGTAGAAGCAAGTTAGTTGTAATTACAAGGCTTGACTGTCAGAACTCAGGGTTATCTTGTTGCATTGGACTGTAGTTCTCACATTTGTGTAATTTCTGTATTATTGTTCTGCTATTCATTTTTGGAATAATACGTGTCAATTATTTCTTCTTTCGTCAATTTTCACCTTTACACCCTTCAAATTTTCTGATTCTTTGGCAATGTCCATGAACTGCAAATTTGTTTTCTTTGCCAAATTTTCAATCAGTAAATGCTCTTATGAACTATATATCTTTTTTTTTTGTTCAGAGAGCAGTGATAACTTGGAGTTTGAGGATTTGTGGGTGTACTACATCAAACTGCTTAAAAACAATATCAACCAATTGAGTCTATCAAGGGTCTGGCCAAGCGTATCACAAGGAGTGCACAAATATCCCTACAATCCAAAGTCATATTCAGCCATGTTAACTCTGAGCTGTCTTTACAGTGTATCCAGTAATCTTCGTCTCACACTTGACAAATGTAGTCAAAGGTGAAACTTGCACCCTTTTTTCCATTATAATTCTTTTTCATATCTAAGTTCCAAGTTCATTTCCAAATACATACTGTTCTCTTTCTGTTTTTTTTTCTTTTTGTTTACCATCATCATTACTTGCATTACACTTCGAGAATGTTTTTCTTTCTGGAAATAAAAGTACTGAAAATAAAGGTGAACTTGATCCTCCTTTCCATGATAATTCTTTATATCTTTGTTCCAACTTCAGCTTTCATTGTCGCATAACCTTATTTTCTATATGCAGCTTTCATGGGTGGTGCATGCATTTTTGCCACTAAACATCTTGAACCCTAGATTCTTTTATATACCTGCCTATTAACTTTGGTATTTGTATATGAATGCAACAGGGATCCTTCCATAATCACCTTGCTCTTTGCCTTGTCCTTTGAATGGAGTAAAGCCGGATCTGACAATAGAATACACAATCTGTTTGAGAGAGCTCTAGCTGATGATAAGTTGCAGAAATCTGTTCTGTTATGGCGCTGTTATCTAGCGTATGAGGCAGAGATAGCCTGCAATTCTTCTGCAGCACGGCGTGTGTTCTTCAGAGCTATACATGCCTGTCCATGGTATGACATTTGAGTTTAATATTGCTATGGTTATATGACTGCCTTTTTCTTCTAGCCTTCTGCCTAACTGTTATTATGTAGTCAAATTGAAACAGAAACAATTTTTTGTAACGACATTTGATCCATAATTTCTCCTGATACTGAACTATGAACTGGATCTTATTAGAGGTTGATATTTCCATTTTTCAATTGTTGGTACTCATTCAAGTGCAGCCTGCTCTTCAAATAAAGTTCCTGTATGAGAAAAAAAAATGTTGTCACTGTCACAACACGAGAACAGCTTACAAACTGTTTAGTAGGAGCATCTTGCAGCTTTTGGCTTGCTTGCTTCCTGTGTCGTTTGTACAAAACCTTTTGAGGACTCTCAAGTACATTTGCTTTCATGCATGTTTGCAAAATATTTTGACAGCTGTTATTATCTTATACTACCTCTGTATTTTTTTCATTTGCCTATTATTTTATCTGTAATTTTATTACATTCAGATCTGAGTTTACAGCTGTCCTTGTGGTTGTTCATTTTAATTTCTATTGACTATTCGCTATTGATTTCGGTTCAGGCATTTGCTCATATAATCGCACTAAAGATGGTAGTGACTTAAAATTTTCAGGTCTAAAAGATTATGGCTTGATGGGTTCCAAAAGTTGAGCTCAATTCTAACACTGAAGGAGTTGTCAGATCTCCAGGAAGTGATGCGTGACAAGGAATTAAACATCCGCACTGACATCTATGAGATACTCTTAGAAGATGAAACGGATATATGATTCAATTGTAATCTGGTCTGTATCAGGAATTCTGGATTTGACTCACATAATGGCCAAGGTTTCAACAGAGATTGGTTGTACATTACAGTTTTCATACTTTATATCTGGTAAGCTTCGAACTCTTGAAGCTGGTCATGCAGGAGCCTGCTATCTACCATCAAATAAGATGGATGCGATGTACAATGGGCATGCCTTGGATTGATAATTTTGCCAAATGTGACCGTGTTTTACTATTTGTTCCTTCAAGACGGATCTTTTTGGCTGCCCCTCGGCAATCTGATTTGATGCATTGGGCTTCAGTAGGCCATTGAACTGCATGACAAAATAGATCTGAAAAGCTCCAAATTGAAATTCCTGCGAGGAAACAATACAATGTCAAAAGTGTATGGAAGGCTGTAATGAAATTGAAGCATCAAAATCGATGGATTTTTTATCCCCTTGTAAAGCAACTGCAGCCTCAGGCAAGCATTCATGCCAAATGCGCAAGCATGTTTTTCTAGTTTATTTGTTCTCCATTTTAGCATTTTTTCACACAATTCTTCTGGTGAAGCAGGTTAGAGACTTCGAATGTGTAGCTTCACTGGCTTGTTGACAGCTAGAAGGGGGCACATTCCTGCACATACACGGCTGTAAACATTTACCGTGGTCTGTTTCTGTAAGATTCTCAAAGTTAAAAGCTTTTAGAGACTGCTACAGTGGGGGCATACAGATAAGAGAAGTTTATGTTAGTTGGATCAGCCCGACTGCGTCAGTACATACTATCGTTAGTTGTGTTTGACTGTTTGCTCGTACCGCATTGGATTAATTTCACGAGCTGTTTGTAGATCCTTGAGTTGTGCCCACATATGGACTGTAGAGCCATCTGCTGTTCATTTGTGCTGGCTGGATAAAGTACTGCTTGATGTCAGCTCTACAGTGATATGGGCCATATGGGTTTATGGATCATCGGGCCCTTCTTTGTTTATACTAATCCGTTGTGCTGCCTGTTTCCTTGTTGGTAATGTGATAAGAACCAAGTGGAGACTATTATGGTTTATGGACATACAGCTGGTGAAACTTGATTCCTGGCACGATGGGGTGCATGGAGACGAGATCGGGGACGCGGGCATCCTCATGATACGACGGTCCTGCGGTACAAACTACTGGAAGCTCAGTCAGAGCTCAGGTTGAATACGGACCCGTCGGTCACCAAAGGCCCAAAGCTGCAACATATGTACATTCAGTTTACAGCGAGGTTTTATCTGTCAAAAGTGGACAGCCGAAGCCTGCGTTGAAACGAGGGTACGGTGTATTTACAAACAGCAGCCAGAACTTCTCTACCATCATTATGCTGGACAGCAGACGATGCAACTCGTTCAGTTGCTTATAGAAAAAAAAAAAAAGGAAGTAAAACGTCGACCCCGCCCGTCAGGGGGTCAGCCTCTTGTTCTGATGATGGTTATGGTGCCGCTCCCTCCCGTTCTGATCTTGGTCAGGCTAACGACCGCCTTGCCGGAGAGGCCGAGGCCGTGCGCCGACACGGCGGGGCCGCACGCGAACGGGCCAACGGGGTGCCGAACTGGCCTCGCCGGTCTCTTGAGGATTCTCTGGTTGACGTCGTCCAGCGTCGTCATGCGGCCGTCGTCTAACCCCAGCGGCTTGACGACTGCGAAGGGGTACAGCACTCCAACGCCTCTCTTCTCCTCCTCCCCTGATGAGATTGAGAGAGAGTTCTTGTAAGCTCAAGTGAAAAGGCTACGAATAAAGCCCGGTGCCTGCCTGCCGATGAGCGGGCATGCAGCTGGTTTGGCTGGACGCCACTGCAATGCGTTCAAAAAAAAAATCGCTCCTGCAACTGCTTCTCTGCACGCAGCCTGTAGTCCTCGCGCCAGTGTGTGCTAGTGCCTCAGCAGTGCACACAGCCAGTGTCTCAGCAGCGCACACATGCGCGGGGGAGCGAGTAAATGGTGGCTCACCGGTCAGCTACCCACCTGCCAGCAACGAGGGACAAGCAGAGGCAGAGGCGGGCGGGGGCGCCGCACGAGAGGGCTCGCAGTCGCAGCAGCGGCCGACGGGGGGACGCGAGCGATCGTCGCGACGCGCTGCCGCGTGGGGCGCCCCTGCCCGGCCCGCAGCTGCCTTTTGCAGCTGCTGAGCAGCAGCGGCGCGCACGGTGGCGGGGACGACCGCTGGCGCTGCCACTGCCGCCACCTCTCCTCCGGCTCCGCCCTGTGCCGCTGCCGCTGCCGCTGGCAGCACCTGCGCGCAAGGGTCCCCCCTGCCCGATGCACCTGCCACGTCCGAGCTTTAAACTGGAGTGAGTATCATGCTCAACTGGTTATTTACAATGTTGATGGTACTACGATCGACTGCGACTATTGCCTAACAACATCTCTCTCTTTGCATTTAATCCAGGAGCAGAGGTGCTCGTGCTCTGCTGCGGGAGCAGCAGTGAATCCAGTGACTAATGGGCTATCATCCGTGTATCTACCACCAGCATCAGAACTGGCGCGAGCAAGTACTGCGTGCTGGTAACCAGTATCTTGTCTGTAGCTGTTGTTGCCTACTACCCGCACTTGTCTGCTTCCTCTCTGCTCTACTACTGAGTACTGACAGTATCGGAGAGTACCAGGCTACCAGTAAGAATGGGCTCCATCCAACCCCGTCCATCCACTGTTCCAATTACCTCTCTCTCTGTCTACAGTGCCGCACAATGTATGGATACCCTCCTTTAGACGTTCTAGTGAGCCCAGCCTAAAACAAACAAACAGACAAACAATGGCGGGGCTAAATTGACCACAGGGCGCCTCTCTCAAACAGTGTCATCTAAGCGAGCGCATTAAAAACGACGTGTCGAATCACCTGAGACAAAACTGCACCGTATCTCCGCTTCCGGAGCCGTCGTGGTGTTCGAATCGTGGCGGAGATCTCCATCTTCGCCTCCGCCTCCTCCCTGCTCGCCGGCGCTAGAATCCCAGAAACTCTGCAAGCCGAGAACAATAGGACAAGTTGGAAAAAGAAGAAGAGGACAATATAAGGCCGCTGCAGCAGTGCTAGCAGCTCTTTGCGCGAGATGAGACACGACTGCGATGCTCTTTTGGACGTACGCGAATTGTTTAGCGAGATGACGAAGCCACAGCTTTACGCTTGAATCGATACCGACAGACAGTGGCTCTAGTACTAGAAGATGAGCTGGATTGCATTGAACAAATATATATATATCCAATAACAGGACGTTACGACACATGCTGTTGCCCAATGAGCTGACAGAGTTTGTTTCAGCGCGCGCTCAAGCAATCGCTAATATACCACATATACGATCTGCATGATTTCATCGTCATTGTTTCTTGTGATGAGTAGTCTGCTGCTGATGCTCAGCACAGGTATCTTATCTTATCTTACTATTATTAATTGAAGGTTTTAAAAATTGCACCAATTTTAAAACGCGCTAGAAAAAAAAATTCAAGAAATTCTCACAATAATCAGAAACATCCGATCACCAATTGTCAGATTGGAATAAAAGCAAATATCCTTTTTTTCATTATATATATTTTTCAAATAATTACCCACCTTTTCCATTACGAAATATCTGAGTTCAATTCTCAACGAAAACAAATATTTTCTTTTTTTTTAGATTTTTTCCATTTTCAAATTTACTTTCAGTTTTTGTCTTTTTTCCATTAAAGATGCTAGAAATATTTTCATGAAACAGATATTTTATAGACTTTTTGAAATTTCCATATCAATCCTCACAAGATGCGTTAGAAAAAAAAAATAAAATTATAGAAATTCTCGCAATAATAAAAAAATACCCTATTATCAATTAACATGTTGGAATCTTAATAGCCATTAGATCTGTTTTCTAATTAAGTAATCACCCACATTTGCCATTATCAAAATAATATTAAATAACCCCTAAAACTACATATTAATTACCCACACTGCCAATATAAAGAAAAATATGAAATAACACCCTAAATTTATATCTAATTGCTCACATTTGCTATTTTGATAGGATAATACCAAATATCATCTTTAATTTATATTTGAATTGTTTATCTTAGTTATTATGATTGATAATATGATGAAAGTAACCTTTCAAAATTATATTAAAATCATCTATTTTTGCAATCGATCAAAGATTATCTAAATCAATTAAGCATACATATAAAGTAGCAAGATATGTTATTATAAAAACTTAAGTATAAAAATAAATCTATATATGTTGTCCGGTTACACATAACACATTTAAGACACTAACGCACGGGTATATATATATACTGTTTACGGAGGAAGACGACGCACATACCTCAAGAAGGCACTGCAGGTCCTCGGTGACGACGGTCGCCGGACGTCGGGGCGGGGTCGTCGCCGTCGCCGTCGCCGCCATGCGCTGCCGCTTGTTGCGACGGCCGCTCCAGTGGTCGACGACGACGGCGTCCTGCAGGAAGCCGCTGGACGCCTCCGACGATCCCACCGGCGACTCCACACCTGCTGCAGGCTCAGAGCACAATGCCGGAAGCCGGCTACTTCATCAGCTCATACCACTAGCTGTCTGACTCTTGTATGCCCTAGCACACCTAGCTAGCTCAAAGAGCAGCGCGCGAGCATGCATGCATGCGTGTCTGGCAGATACTTACGCGTCGCCGGGAAGAAGGCGACCTCCTGGTCCTGGAGCTGTAGGTCGGCGCCTCCGGCTCCAGCTCCAGCTCCAGCTCCTCCGAGGGTGTGATGAAGCTCCCAATCCCAGTCCCAGTCCCAGTCCCAGTCCCAGTCCCAGCCACAGTCCCAGCCCCAGTCCAGTGGAGGGAACACGCAACAGTCGTGGGCGGAGTAGTAGCTGTCTAGGGCCATGGCGTGTTGTTGGCAGTGCAGCTCTGGACTCAGCCGGGGTCGAGTGAGATGGCTTGTCATGGATGGATGGGTGCTGGGACGACTGCGTGTCCTCTAGCCCTCTTAAATAGGAGGCCCTTTTGGCGGAGCACCAAAAGCTGTCAAGTTGGGTGGATGGAAATGGGAGGAGTTTTTTTTTTTTTTTTTTTTTTTGTGCTTTTCACAGGACAGGAGGACTCTCGATGAGATGAGAGGAGGTAGCAATGCAGTTGCAGTGCAAGAAACCAGTCAATGGAAAAGAAATAGTAGTAAATATATAGATGCAGAAAAAGGAATGGCAACAAAAGAGCAAAGGGGGCAAAAGTTGGGGTTGCCGGGGCTTGTCACTGCCTGGACCTTTCTCGTGATTCGTTATGTTTGATCGCTCTAGTTCCTTTTTTCCATCATCATCATCGGAGGCCGGACGGAGGGGCAGGCAATGTTGCAATAGCATGCATCAAGCTCAGAGACTTTGAATGCAGTACTATGTATTAGATTCACTATTGCATAATAAGTTAATAACCTAATCAAAAAGATATGTCCCCATTTGCTCACAAAAAAAAGTACATGAAAGTATATGTATGCTGTATTGCTGTAAACAATGGCCATGCATGAGTACACATACACAATGTGTTTCACACTCGCACCACTTGGGGCCAGCCATGGGGGGTAATATGCTACTGTGCCCATGGAGGTAATATTAATGTGCTTGCCTAGCTTAAATTATTACCGTCTGTGCCGTGCTGTTTAATAACTGGCAGGTACTATATATCACTAGTTGCCATGGAATATTTCCAGTACGAGATCACTGTGGAAGAAGAGGACGCGTGGTAAATAATTTTCAGGGAGGGGATGGGATGGGGGTGAAAGAAAGAAGAGAAAGCTGCCGCTCTACGTAGGCGTAGCAGTATGCGAGGCAATAGTGGAGCAGTACACGTCGTACCTGCCTGCCTGTTGGTTGTTTTGTTCGTATCCTTGTGCCGCAGCAGACGGGGACATGCAGCAGCAGTAAGCTTGAGCATCCTTTGATGAAAATCTTTGGACGGGCGAGGTCCGAAATATTTCGCCTCCTGTGTCTCTCCCTCTCTTTTTTCCACTGCTGCAGGTGCAGGATTAAGCTTTGCCCGGCGGCCTCCTCAGCCTCTGCCAAGCTTATCATAGCTCCGCGTACTTGTGTTGCACCAACTCGTAGGTCAAGTGTGGGGGCGTGGCTTCACGAACCGCCAATAATGGCCAAAGGACTACGTGCACAGCAGTGGCAGACTGGCAGTGTTTTGAGATATTGCTCGGATCGGATCGTAGAGGCAGTGGTGTCAAGTACCGGTCCATCATTGCTAATATGAATGTAGTGGCCATGACTTTATAGCTTTACATACGAGGTTAATTTAAAGATTTATCGACCTAAAAATTTAATACAACGATGCATATATAACCAAAGAACCACTACTAGTTTTCTGAGTGATCTGAACTCACTTATACTGTGCTCTGAAGTCTGAACTCCACATTATATTGTGCTCTGAAGTCTGAACTCCACATCCTGCATGTGTACCAAAAACTGCCGTTGATTGCCTGCCATATTAATATCATCAATATACAATGTAAGAGAAGAACCATCCATCCTAAAGTTTGTAAATCCCGAATAGCTAAAGCCCTCATCATCGTCCAAACATCCGCATATATGCATACTCTATCTTGCATCGATCGAGAGATACATACACGCGGACCGATCGATAAAGCACCCGCGCGCGGTCCAAATTAAAAAGCGAGATCAAACTGACCTGGGGCAGAAATGAGCCCCCCCAAAGTGAGTCACGAAAGGCAGCCAACGAGTACTTAAAACTGACATGTATCCCGTAACCTGATTGATACGCCTTTTTGTGTGTGCGTAAACCCCATGAGCTTATTAGAGATTTCTTACCCTTTTTCAGATTTCAGTGAAGAGACAGTACCACTTCTCGTCTTTATTTACTTGCCCATTGTTTCTGTGAACGGTCAATGCAAAAGCAAGGTGCTGCATGGAGTTTGCCACTCTCTCGCATTGCATTGGGGGCTGCTTCCACTCTCATGCCTGATGACACTGCTGTACCTGTTGCTACAAGGCTACTCGCAATCTTTGCAGGAAGGCAGAGGTAGATGCCTTTGTTTGTGCATACTGCAAGAATGGCGACGACTGCTCTCCATCTCTAAAACCCTGGCTCTGCGCAACGACGCTGAACCGCTGAACATATTCCGTTCGAGCATTGTGCGTGGTTTTTTTACCTGTCCTTGTGTGCCATCGGGAACATATTTCTATCACGGCGCGCGTCTGCTGCCTTCACCTACTCTCTGAATGATTGGTTGGGCCTGGCAGCTGGCTGGAGGCCGTCCTATGGTTGTAGTAGTCGAGTGTATATCCTATTCCTATGTGATGAAGAAGCGATGGCGATAGCGCGGCTAGGAAAGGAAAGGAAAGGAAAGGAAAGGCATTCTTGCGCCCTGTGCTGATGGATTGACGCTGATGATTCATGTCTAAACTTGGTTAGTGGCTTGTACTAGTATTTGATTTGTCATTTAATATTAGCTAAAAAGGATTGCCCTATGTAAATGCGCTTTTTGTGATGTTGGAGAAACCTCACCTTTAGCAAGTGATCTAGCTCTAGGGGGACATATAACTCAGAAATGCCTTGGTGAGGATAAGAACTGTGAATAGCAGAATAGAAGAGGAATAGAGGCAATGCAGAGCATGCAATTATTTACTGCATCGCGCGACAATGCAATCGGTGTTAGGATCTCTGGTAGGAGCTAGCATCGTAGCATGCATCGAATTATTGGCGGCTTTCACCTTCCGAAAGGCTTTTCTCCAGGAGCAGTAGAACGCGCGACTTTCCGAGCGCACAGGCCTCGCGAGCGGCAATGCATGTGCGGGACACTAGCTCATCAGGCAGTTGCGTTGCGCCTTGCATGCACTGGTGGCCGAAAGAACAGAGCCCGGCGCCCTATTATCTCAGCTCAGGCGGCCGCCTAATACGGCGTTCGTATTGTCACTGCTACATTAGGCAGCCGTTCTATCAGGCTGCACTGTTTGCTGTTCAATGACGAGATATAATATAGCCAGTTGATTTCTATGTATTTTCTACTGTGATGCCAGTAGCTAGGGTAGTAGGAGGTAGTACTATACGTACATGTCTTCCTCCGCATGCATGCATGATCTGAAGAGGGAATGAACGTATTGCTTGCATTGCATTGGCCACTGGCATAAGCATCTGAATTCTGAAGCAAATTAAACGCCAGCAGTGGGCTGATGGTACTGGAGCTGATGAATCACTTGTAATTCAGACCTCTGGTCAGGATCACATGCAGCGCAGGTTATGTTATGAACCACAGTACCACACAAGTGTGTATGCCGCCAAGGCGCCAAGAGCTTGTGATTTCAGACCACAAGCAAGTACGCACTAATAAGCTTGTGTGTGTATGTGCAAACTCGTACAGTTTCCAACTGAACAGTCGTTAATTGCTGCAGCAAGCGAGAAGAGAAGACCCGCTGCACTGCACTTGCTTGTGATTTCAGACCACAAGCAAGTATGTCTATGCATCAACCAGGTGTTGGAATGTTTTTCAACATCTGATTTTTTCTACCATCGTATCCTAGATGGATGGCCAAGAGTACACTGTAATTATAGTGTAACTGCCCCCACCTCACCTCCCGCCACCCCCAGCCCACCGCTCCTCGCCAGATCCAGCCTAGCGCCCCTCCCGCGGCATCCCGCCGCGCCTACGCCGCCGGCCCCGTCGCCGCGCCTCCGCCGCCGGCTGTCGCATCCGCCTCCGGCCCTGTACCGCGCCTCCGCCTCCCGAGCTCGCTCGCCAAATCCACCGCCGCCGCCCCTACCGTCGGCCTGCGCCGCCGACCGCGGAGCGCGCTGTCGGGGGAGGAGAAGGCGGGTGCGCGGGGCCACGCCGCCGCGGAAGGGGCGCTGCGCCCCAACGAGGAGGTGGAGCGTGGGCCCGCGCCATCGGGGGAGGAGAAGGCGGCGGGGCTGCGCCGCCGGGGGAGAAGGGCCGGGGAGGCGTGTGACAGGACGGCTCGTATCACACGGGTGATGTTTAGCTTTTCTCCACTAATAAGCTTGTGTGTGTATATGTGCAAACTTGTACAGTTTCCAACTAAACAGTCGTTAGTGCTCAGCTAGCTACTCCAGTTCATCGGCCTTGTTTGGATAAACACAATCCACATGGATTGGAGGTGGATTGGAGAGGTTTGGAGTAGAAATTAGTTAAATTCTTTCTCAATCCCCCTCGATCCATGTGGATTATAGGGCTTTAGCTAGTATCCAAACAAACCCGAAGTAAGTGTTGCGGGGAGTTAAACAACCTGCAGGCTGCAGCAACCGAGAAGAGAAAACCCACTGCACTGCATTGCATCCGCGAGGACCCCCTTAAAGGCCTTTTCGGTATGATTGGTTTTTGAAAGGGATTGAGGGGGACTAAATCCCTCCTTCAAATTTGAATAGCCAGGGACTTAATCTCTACCAATCCCCTCCGATACTATCCAAACCGAACAAGCCCTAAGGCTAAAGCCAGAAGCTCCGCCACTGTTGGACTTGGACCTTCACCATTGGCACAACACAATGCCCCCACACGATGCATCGCAGCATGATTGCCGCGCGCGGCCCCTACTACGTCGCCGTCGTCGTCCTCCACCTCCTCGGCAGTCGGCACCCCACCCACAGTGTACGTCTCACTGGAGGACCATTACGCTGCCTGCCGTGTGCGTCCTTTACAGCGGGGACGATCGGAGCGCGCATGCAGGCGCAACGCAACACAACACAAGCGGCGCCATCTTTGGTTTCCTTTCCGGTGCGCACCCTTCATTTATGGCTTGCATCGCATGCAATGTCCCCAGCAACATTCTGCGCCGATACGCCAGCCTGCAGCTCGATCGCATGCCATGCATCGCCTGCTGCATGCGTATGTATGCAAATGCAATTGCAAGCTGCAACAACTGCACTGGAGTAAACCGCGGCATGCACTGCACGCCACATTGAATTGAAGCCAAACCAAAGGCGCAGGTGTGGTGTACCACGAACGGTACCCCGCCGCGTCGCTGCTCATCAACAGATCTAGCGTAGTGTACCGTGCGCTGGGGTGAAAGAAATGCGATGAATTGAATTCTTTGAGCAATGAGGAAGCAAGCGGCGGCGGCGGCAGCGGCGGATCGATCTCCTGAAAAGGCGGTGGAAATTCGCGTGCCAGAGCAATAATCCAGCACCCCGTCAATTCATTCACTGCCCCGTGGTGAAAACTGATCGAACCTGCAGACGTCGACGTCTCTGCACTGCAGGCGCGCGGCATGCAGTTGCGGTAGCTGCCGGCCGCCTGCCCGTACGTCTTCCGGCTGCTCGAAGAGGGGACGACGCCGGCCGGCGGCATGTGGCGCTGTACCACTGGTGTTGATGGCTGCAGCGCGGTTCAAGTTGATCGACCTGTAGCTGCTGAGATGCTGATGGAGCTACTGGGAGATCAGATCGCGAGAGGAGGTGAAAATAAAGAAGATACGGTTAGTATCCCTCTGAACTTTGGTGGCGTGCAGGTGCAGGCTCTTCTCTTTTGTTTGCTCCTCCTGCCGTTCAAATCAGCAGGCATGGCTGTTGCCTGTCGCGCGGGCCAACTTCTTTTGGTAAAGAGAGAGTGGGGGAAATCAGAAATGGATGGTTGTGTGTACTGATCCCTGGAAGGGGAGGGCTGGGCAGCTGTTGTTTGGGTGACGAAGATTCGTAAAGACGCGCAAAGCGCCAAAGCGACAGGCTTCGTCAGCCAGTCTCTCCCGGCGTCGTGTCGCCGGCCGCCCGGTCCGATAGAAATATCAATGGGGACCCGATCCCCGATTCCCCGCGGGGAATTCCTCTATTAGGGAACTGGTATGGGGACGATTCTTCCCCACGGAGAATGAAATGGGGAAAAATCATCCCTCGTCGGGTCTGGCGGGGGCTGGTCTGGGACTGCTGTCCCGTCCCCGCGAACCCGCGAACCCGCCCCATTAAGTAACTTCTCTATCTTACTACAATTCGGCCCATTACAAGCCCACGAAAAACCCTAGTATAAAACAGGAACAGGCAGCCGTGCGCCCCCAACCCTACTCCCTTTCGGGCTTTCGGCCTTTTCCAGCCGCCGCCCGAGAGACCGAGAGTCGGCGTCCGCGTCCGCCCGAGAGCCAGCCGCCGCCCGCCGCCAGTCCGCGTCCGCCCAAGAGACCGAGAGGCGAGACCGCCGCGAGACCGCGACCGCGAGACCGCCCTCCCGCTCCGCCGCCACTCGCCTGAGCCGAGCGTGACGCGTCCGCCCTCTGCCGTCGCCACTCGCCACTTCGCCAGATCCCGCCGTCCGCCCGTCCCACAGGCTGCAGGTCGCCGCCGGCCACTCCTCCGCAAGTCCGCAGGCCGAGGCGATTCCTGCGAGGCCGCGACCGTCCGTTCGACTCCGACCCTGACTACCGGTCTACCGCCCTCCGCCATGGCTTCTTCTTCCCCTATCGCATCGACGCCCTCAAGCCCGGATGGCAGCGACGAAGGAAGGTGAGAAAACTACCAGATCTTGCTCCTTAATTCGTGTTCCCTAGCCGCATCGACAATTATTTGTTGAGGTTCGTTGTCTTCCATGCCTACGTGCTTTACTAACCCACGTCCGGCGGTCCTCATGAAGGGACGCCGCAACGGACGACCGGGCACCACACGCTACGAGCGCCGCCGCCGCCGCTGTGTTGCCTACTTCCACGTGCACCAACTCTGGTGCTTCAAATGCCGCTGCCGCGCACGCTAAGACTCTGACTGGATCTAGCGCGAAGCCTAAGCCCAACCCTGGCCGGCCACCGCTAGCTGTGAAAAGGACCACTGCGAAGCAAAAAAGTCGACTTGCAACTGCTGGAGCTCCACCGGCTCCGACTACGCCAGAAGCTTCTTCCTCTGGCAATCTGTTAAAATCCTTAGGGTTTGATTTCAGCACGCACCCCTTTTTTTTATGTTGTATCATTTTTCTTAAAATTATGCATGTGCAATCTCAGTATCATTTCTTATGAATTAGTGTAGTTCATGAAATTTATTTAGCAGCTGTAACTATGATGTGGTTTTTTATCCTTTGTGAATGTACTATGAGTCTATGACAGTTTTTGCTCATATATGTATTTATTTGTCAACTTGTCAGATTCACCATCAATGTGCCTCAGATTCACCATCAATGTGCCTCAGGGGCAGGGCAGTGTGAGTAGTTCTCAGCAAGAACTATCCCAATCTCTTTCACAAGGTGGACAACATGAGTCTGTTAATGATTCTGAACCAATACATATTGATGATGATGATGAGGATGAACCTGGAGAGGTGTACTTTGGCACAAAGAGGAAGCTTACTTTTTAAAGTTTGGCAAGAGTTCAAAAAAATCAAAGTCGGCGGTGAGATTAAGGCTAAATGCAATTATTGCCACAAGCACCTTGGAGGGAAAAGTAAGAATGGAACAAAACACCTCCATGACCATTTGGCTATATGCACCTTGAAAAAGATCAAGATGGCAGGTGAAAATAAGACACTTGCACAATCCTCTTTGAGGTTCAAATCGCAGGAGGGAGGGAAAGTTTCTGTGGAAAATTACACATTTGATCCTGAAGTAGCGAGGAAAGAGCTTGGTGCCATGATTGCACTACATGAGTACCCTCTTTCTATGGTTGAGCACACTGGCTTTCGAAGATTTGTGAGTGCATTGCAGCCATTATTCAAGATGGTGACTCGAAACACTATTAGGTAATAACTTTCATCTTCACATTAACTTGCAATTCTGTTCGGATTTGTGTTAGGCTGATTGCCTAATATTTTCAATTCTGATTTTTAGGAAGGATATTGTGGCGGAACCGCCGATTTAATACGGGCTAAGTACACCTGTCACCATTAGCTTACGGTGTACTTAGACCGTACCAAACCCGGTCGTCCGTCGAGAAGCCCTCGGCTCTCGATTTGCACCAAATCCCAGAGGAACCGACATCACACACATCCGACTCACGATGGAGCCACAACAGTTACATCATCACAGGCATTTGAATAGATAGTGATAAGACTTTAAGTTACAAACCAGGTTCTGAATAAAATAGGTTCAACATAGGTCCATAATAAAATAGAGTTCGAAATAGTGTCTCGCAGCGGAAATTAAAGATCATAGTTCACGATAAACAAAAGACTTGCAGTAGGAGAGTGACATCATGCCCACTGATGTCACCCCATTGCCAGATCACGACTCGGCTCATTCCTGATGGTAACAAGCTCCTCCACCCACGCAGGCACAAAAGAGGAACTCCATACCTGTGAACCAAATATTGGGGGCAAACCCTGAGTACTAATTACTCAGAGGACTTAATGGCATTGGCTTACGGCTGACGCAAAGCTTGCTTACTATCATTTAGGTCCTTAGCCATTGATTTTTAACAAAGGTTGATTATACATAAGGTAGCAGGATTTTACAGCCGCTACCCCTTATGATAGAAGGAGATAAACATTTAGAGTATAATAATTGACATAAACTTGAAGCATTCAAAAATCAATTAAGTAACCAATCATGTAATATTCGAAAGCATGAATCATAATCATATGGTATTAAAGTTATTACTACGTTGCCCGTGTGCGGTATTTGGCATTCTCACACCTGGTGAGCATCAGTGATTCGAATCGATTTCTAATTCCCGGGAATAACTAAAAGTGCCAGGGGCCCATATGCTTACTCACACGACGGCTTTCCCACATATAGCCCCCCTCCTCCACCTGTCCCATCCCAAGTTCGATTCACTCCCACCTGACTCCCGGGTTGTGCCCCCATGACGAGCCTGCCGACATCTCGGACTCCCCGCCATGAGCACCAAGCTCCCCCGGGCCACCTTCCTCTCAACCAGTGGGTAGGAACGTGTTTCTGTTCTCCGGATGGCACAAGTAAGGTTTCACCGGCCCCATTAACCGGGTAAGCATTTTAGCAATAGTATGCCAACCAGCAGGCGAACAGCGAGCGGGCCTTATGCGACTCGGGCGGAGCCATCACACCGCAACAACACACACCGCGAAAAGTAAAGCTTAATCTCCGCCCGGTTTCCACTTAATTATCAACATCATAGACTATCGTGGCAAAACTGCCAGTGTTCCATTTCTTTTTCAAAGTCACCCTACGCGACGAGTGACCATTCACTCGTGTCTACTCGAGCCTAGCATTTCTAGGCAACTCGTCCTACGTACTTAATATAGGTGCTAGGGCCAGGACGGCCAGTGGTTCTAATGCAATAAGGTTCCAAACAATACCTAATGCATACGCGTAATCATAAATCATAATTTGCTAGGAGAATGTAGGGCCTGCCTACCTTCCTCGCTAGGGTTAGTGTCGTCGGGAGCGGAGTCGGCGGCCTGCTGGAGATCCTCTTGCTGCGGGTACGGCTCCGGGTCCTCGGGCTCCTCGATCAGTGGTTGCTCCTGCGTCTGCTCCTCGACTCCGGGATCTATATGCATGCCATCATGCGCAAATGAGTGCAACGAATGCATATAGTATGCGAGATGCCCATGTGTGGTAACAACGTAAACCTTACCAATAAATCATACACACCCTCACCTAAAAGCCCCATGGTTACTACACATAAAGGAGTTTTAGGGTAAGCTCTTCCCTTTTGTCTTTACTTTTCTTATAACCCTAGTTTTTATTTGGCTTGCCCAAAAATGGATTTATTAGAGCCCTAGGCTTCCCCCTAGCTACATAACTCCAATGACTCCCAAAATTTTGTCACCAGCAGAACTACAACATATGGGGCTGCTGCCAAAAACTCAGGCCTAAAAGTGTTAAAATGAATTTATAATAAATCCTACATTATTTCAGCCCCAGAACTTGTTTGATTTTTCATAATTTTTAAGAAGGTCCTCTGAACGTGAAATTTTAACAGTGCTCTAGTATGAATATTTAGAGTGTGTACAAAAATTACCAAGCCTAGAATCTAATTATTTGCAGGACATCTATTTTCCATATCTTTATTTGCCATAATAATTCATCTCATACAAAACAGTGGTCCCTGCATGAACATATATACTTTCTGGGCTTTAGACACTATGTACAAGCCACCATATTTCTTGTGAAATTTTTTTTAGCACCCTAAGGCCATCTTTTCCATTTATCAAGTTTAGCAAGCGATATTTTACCATTTTCAAATCACCATGCAAAACCCACATGCATGGCCTCATTTTGGATCAGTGAGCTAAACCTGCTATTACTAATCTAAGAGTAGTGTCAAGGGTTCACATTAGCCACCTTTTATTTAGCACTTACTTCCCATTACCATAAATACACATTTTTATCATAAAAAAAGGAAAAACAGTGTGTACATGAGCAGTGCTAGGGATACAACAATTCATATACTGTCTAAATACTCTAAACAGGCCACTATCCAAATTTCACCTCATTTGAAGTTCATTTACCCCACTTTTGGTATTTATTTTGCTTTAACATGCATGCAACAAAACCGAGGGTAAAAATGTCTTTTCACATGACCACATCATACCTAGCCTGTAGATCTGCTCAAGAGGAGTTCATAGGTTCTGAGTTTGTCCATTTTGGATTTTTCTTTGAATTTATATGATTTTTCAAAGTTCAAACCGAGAAAAAGGTAAAAAGAAAAAGAAAAAACCAGATCCGAGGACCTCTGCGTAATTAACCATAGTTTCCAGGGGCTAGCGCGTAAGATATGCAAGACTCAGCCCCCCGTGCGGGAGGACCGAGTTGCAATTTCGGAAAAGTCCGGGGGCTAGATCTAAAAAGATCCGGCCCCCGTCTTCTTCCTCGCGCCGGCCGCGGCCGCGCGGCGCGGCGCGCGCGCGCCGGCGAGCTCCGGCGAGAGCTCGCCAGAGCCGCGACGAGGGGCGCGGGGGATGCGCGCGAGTACGGTGCTCACCCTGGGCTAGATCTCGTCGACGGCGGAGGCGGGGTTGAGGCGGGAACGGCGGTGAACGGCGGTGAACGGCGGCGGCGGCGGCGGCGGCGGCGTCGGCGTGAACCCGCGCGTCGCGGACGGCGAGCTCGGAGTCGATCTCGTCGGAGAGGGGGAGAACGACGACGAGGGCTAGCGGGGGAGGGGCGGCGTGGAGCGGCGGTTGCGGTGGTGCGGTTGGTTGGGCTTGGGGAGGCCGGGAGGCGGCGGCGCGAGCTCGGCCCCGAGCTCGGCCGGCAATGGCGGCGCGGCGAGAGAACGGCGCGGGCGAGGTGGAAACGGAACGGGGAAGAGCGGGAAAGGGCTAGGGTTTGGGGCGCGGGACCCTCCCCTCCTTTTGACGCGCCCGGGGGCGCCGCCCGTGGCTCGCCGTACTTCCTGTACGCCGGCGAACCACGCGGCGCGCGCCGGTTCGCGCCGTGCGCGTCGGCGCGGATCGGCGGGCCCACGTGTCAGTGACTCCGGGAGGAAGAAAATAGAAATGTGTTTTCCTTACTACTTTAAACTGCGGTTTTGACAAATTTGGAGGCCGAATTTGGAAAAAGTCCAATTGGAAGAAATGTTCTACTCAGAGAGATCTACAACTTTGTCAAAGTGAACAACCCCAAAATCCGAGTGTAAATATGGTTTAAATTCAAATTTTGAAATCAGCCCTAGGTAAGGACAGGGTACCTTTATTGTTTGGAAAAAAGAAAAACCCTATTTCCAAGCCTTTTCACCCAAAGTGCCTTTTGGGTAACTTGCTTAAAATTTCAATACCTACAACTTATTCAATGGGAGTGTTGCATGAAAGTGGTTGTAGGTTTGTGTAAACATAGGGTTTTTAAACAAGGCTGATTTGAGTTGGTTTTCTGCACTGACAAGGAAAGACTCCAAACCCTATGTAGCTTTCATTATCTGGCCAAACCCCAATTATGAAAGTTGTTCAAATCTTCGTTATCTACAAGTTTGGTAATATGAGTTTCCCCTAGATCCCAATAGATTTGGATTTAGGAACAAGAACATAGCAGAACACATGCATAAAATTTAGATTTCAAGTATTTCATCTCCTCCCATGTAAATCCTAACTTGACTATATGCAATCACATGATGCTTGATGATGCTTAGTGCATGATTAAGGTATGGTAATGCACTCGAGATGCTGGAGCATCACAGATATTATGGATACATACCAGGAAGAAAGGGAAAATGCCAAAGACTACATGGGTGCAACTAAGTCAAGAGTGGCCATTACTACAGATTTATGGACACCTGATAACCAAAAAAGAGGATACATGGCTGTTACAGCCTATTTCATTGATGATTCGTGGACACTTAGAAACATTATCATATCCTAATTAAATCCATTTTTAAATGTGTTTGTCTATACGTATATGTAGGTTTATATATGTACCTGCACCACACACTGCTGAAATCATTTGTGAGGAGCTTTATGAGGCATTGGTGGACTGGAATCTTGATGAGAAGATGTCAACTTTGACCTTGGATAATTGTTCAATAAATGATAAGGTAATCACTGAGCTTGTCAAAAAGATTGGTAAAGCAAAGTTGATGCTAAAGGGTAAACTATTGCACATGCGTTGTGCTGCCCATATTCTCAACTTGATTGTTAAGGATGTTTTGGATGTAATAAAAGATTCAATTGCAAAAATTCGTGAGAGTGTTACCTTTTGGACAACCACACCTAAAAGGATAGAAAAATTTGAAGAAATAGCTAAGCTTTGCAAAGTGAAACTTGATCACAAGTTAGGCCTAGATTGCAAAACTAGATGGAATTTTACATACAAGATGCTTAGTATTGCTCTGCCTTACAAGGCTGTTTTTAACCGTGCAAAACGTGTTGAAAAGCTATATGATTGTGCTCCAAGTGAACAAGAGTGGGATTTTGCTAGAGAGTTTGTTGATAGGCTCAAGCTATTCAATGATATCACTGAGATTTTTTCTGGAACAAATTATGTAACATCAAATATTCAACTTCTTAAAATCTGTGAGGCTAAAGAGCAAATTAGGAAGTGGGGTACATGTGGCAATCCTATTATAGAGAAAATGTAAGTGAGATGATTGACAAATTTGATAAGTACTGGAAGGAAATTCAAGGAGTAATGGGATTGGCCACCATTCTTGACCCTCGGTTTAAGACTGATTTTCTACTTGGATTCATTGAGACTCTTACTGGCCAACCAAATGAGGAGTGCGTAGAGAAAATTGGAGACATTACAAACTGTCTTTGTGAGTTGATGAAGGAGTATGAATTAGAAGATGATGAAGATAACACTGAGTCATCCGCTGCTCCACTTGCTAGCTCTGGTGTGTTGTCTTCGATCAGTGCACGTGTTGCTAGTAGAAGGCCAACAACAATGAGATTCAAATCTAAGCTAGATAGGTACTTGGAAGATGAGTTGATCCCAATTGGTACAGAAAACTTCCAAATTCTTGATTGGTGGATGGTGGCAGGGACACGCTATCCAACATTGAGGAAGGTAGCACGAGACATATTTGCTGTTCCAGTCAGCACGGTTGCATCTGAATCTGCATTTAGCACTAGTAGGAGGGTTCTTAGTGAGCACCGTAGCCGTCTCACTCCGGATATCTTGGAGGCCTTAATGTGTTCACAAAATTGGTTGCGAAACAAGTATCGAGGTACATTTTACTGCTGTTCATAGATCATACTAATTGTCTTCCTACAATGCATGTATAATAATTAATTGCTGTGATTGTTCCTTTGTAGATGATGAAAATATGAAGCTGCAAGCTTTTGGAGTTGTCTTCAGAAAATACAAGATGGGGTTGAGATGATGTTTTCTGAAAAAATACATGAACGAGAGATTTCCATATTTTCTTTGCTCAGTTCGTAAATGTTTTGTGGTTGATACATTATAGGGAATTGCACTGGTTTGATTGCCAACAGTCCCAAGAGGCCAAGACATTTAAGAAGACCTCTACAATCTATCTGACGGCTGAACCGGACTACTATCTGCTGCTTTAAGAATTATTAGACTCTAGTTTATTATGTGATAATGTACTGTGAACCTGTAGTGCCTTTGTTGAACTCTTTGAATGTCACTGTATGCACTATGCATGCCTAGACGATTTGAGCAACGCATGAATGATCTTTTGAACTGGGATGTATTAATCACTAATGCTATTTGTGCTACTGTTAGCCTGTTACCTTACCTACAACTTGTGCATCATTCATGCCTGTGCCTATTAAATGCTTAATCGGGGATTAATCGGGAATGAGGACCCGACAGGGAAAAATTCCCCGAGCGGGGGCGGGTATGGGGAGATTTCTTCCCCGTCACAGTTGGCGGGGACGGAGAATTTTCCCCTTCCCGGGGACGGGTCTGAGGAGTAAACCCCCGACGGAAAATTCTCCATTGACATTTTCCAGTCCGACTGTGATGTCTCGTCCGGGTCCGCGGCGGCGGACCATGTATGGGTGCCGCTGCATCACACCGTTTTCAGTCCCGGAGCAGAAAACTGACGCCCGATCGGCGCCGCAGCTCGGTGGAAAAGAACAGAAAGAAAAATTTGTACGAGACCTTGTGTAACGTACATCGCATATGCAGGGCGGACGCATGGCCGTTCCCCTTCGCCATGGCCCATGGGGTTATTGGGGTGCGGTACAACCGCCGCTCGGCCCATCAGCCCATGGGGCTCCCAAACCCACCACGTTGTTTCACTGGTTTTAATTCAGTTTTCCTTTTTCAAATAATGTTACTGCTACGTCACTTCTCGAATGTTTGTTATCGATTAGTACTAGTTTAGTTTTTAAACTAAAAATTAAGGGGGGGAAAAAAGCCCTGGAGAGTATTTCAAGTGGCATTACACTTAATGGCTCGACCGGCCGTGACAACGATCCATCCTAAATTACACTGCAGAGAGAGAGAGAGACTAGTCTTTCAGCTGGTACTATTAAGGCACAATCAAGAGAATGAAGAGAACGTAAACACACACTGCTACTGCAATTTAATTAAAAACATGCAGCGGATGGATCAATATATAGGAGCACACCGTAAGGCAACCATGAGCTATCAGCAATAGTGATCTCTAAGGAGAAGCACTGCAGAAGCAGACGAACTTGAAGATCCTCTTCAGAATTCCTCCGCGTTTCGGCGCCGGGTTGCCGGGCCTCTGCCTCATGGACTCGTCTCCCACGCGCCCCGATCCCTGCTGCTGCTGAGCTCCCTCCATTATTTGCTGACGACCTTAGCTTGCTGCTGGTGCTGGCAACTAATCAACGCAAGCACGGATGCCACCATATTTTGCCATATTTATACACGAGTTGGAAGCGCCTTTTTTTACCACAAATGTGGAGACATTTCACGCCTGTTTCAGGGTACAAGCAGTAGAATTGCAGAGCAGCCCTGGGCTGGGACGTGCCGACGACGCGGTTTCGGAAAAAGAAATGCCCGCCCTAGCTATCAAATCGATCAGGGAGCCTTTTCACCCCTCACAAAATCGCGGGAGTCGAAATGCGCGGTAAGTTCTCGTGTGTTTTGCGTGTGCCTTCCACACGACATCCAAAACGGGGCTCTATACATACAGAGTTTTAATAATGTGTAACCGTATTATACATGCATTGGGATTGCATTCGGATTCCATCTGATGCCAAGAAGAGGACACGATTGAATTTTAAAAACTCTGTCAGGGGTACCTCCAACTCTAGAATTTTTTCTGGAGCTGGTCATTTGTGGCTGTATAGATGGAAAAAATAGTGTAATTTCCATGAGGGAGAGATGAAGACACACCGATTGGTCCAGATGAATAATCCAGCTCTCTCTTTTTTTTTAATTTGTCCTTTAGATAATTAGATCCCACATGCTCTTTTTCGCCTGGCCTTCCTGTGGTCCGGCGGCATCACTAGATTCTTGA
Organism: Paspalum notatum; assembly: GCA_022530915.1. Lineage (NCBI taxonomy): Eukaryota > Viridiplantae > Streptophyta > Magnoliopsida > Poales > Poaceae > Paspalum > Paspalum notatum. The sequence goes on along the minus strand of CM039687.1, from coordinate 2,996,831 downwards.
TTCTTCGGAGAAAAACGTGGCTTTAAACTAAGCACGGCATGCAGGAGATGCTTTGTGTCGTTTAGATAGGAAATTAATGAAACGGAAAACCGCAAGACAATTCGGTGAAGACTGAAGAACCAGCCCAGTGAAGACGTTGTGAATTGTCCATCAAGAAAAAGAGTGGCCTACAGGTACGCCAATATATATATTCATTTAAAAAAAAACGAACATTCATATGTTACATTTGATGGATGCCACATCGCTCGACTGTCACATATCGTACTGTACCGGTGATGCATGACCAAGGAAACTTGGCATGCACGTACAAGGAAAAGTACATGAAACTTCAACATGCATGCTGCACCCACCAGGTCACACTTGAACATTGTACTCTCAAAATGACGCATGTACATTCAGGTTATTGCCCCCCTCGAAGTTAAAAGGTGAGTTGCTTGCCATGCAAGTCTTGCACTGCACTGGACCAACTGCATATTCTGGAACCTAAATTGCGAAACGCGTGACTTGGCCAGACTGTTGAGACTTGAGAGTGACTGCGTACGTGACCGAGTGACTGGTGGTAGCTATAGCTGAGACTGAGAGTCTGAAACGCATCGATCCTATGGTTCAATTCTTCGGTTCGATGCCTTGGTCAGTGGTCGGCGACTCGGCGTGCATGCATGCAACACGTACGACTGTATGCATCTGTTACGCGTAAACGGAAAATATACTCTCTTAATACAGTAGCACTGAGTGGCAAGCCTTGCCATTGTGCAGGCTGTCCAGTGGACGAATTCCGGATGCCTTTTCTCCTCCTTAATTGATTGGTGGATTTTCCACTTCTTCATATTTTTTTTAATACAGTAGACAATCATTTTTACTCCACCATTAAAGATAGCCTTAACGTCTTTGGCTGAAGCAGTAACACAGTAGAGACCTGGCCAGCTTCGAACGGTTCAAAGTGCTGCTGCTAAGCAAACTGTTTTACGTATTACGTACGTTTCGACGACGTCCACCGAACTGGCCGGAACATCTTATAATTACGCGCTGTTGATTATATTGGTGCTGTACATATATGCGTGCACCATATATGTATATCGTTTAATTAGCGTAACCAAGAAAAAAAACAGAGTTTCATGCATGCATAATTCAATGTCTCAAGGGCTATCCTTTCTTTTGGTTGACAGGGTTCAGAGAAATTATGAAACTCTGTTTAAGCATCTCGATCGATCGCAAATTCTGAACCTGCAGCTTCAGACATGCAGACTGCATGAAACATTTAATGTAGTTCGTTCGAGCACATCAGTCGTACGTATCAGCAATCCACTTGGCTGTCACTAGCAGATTTATATGAGTACGTGTCATGAGTCATGTGGCATGATGCCTTCTAAGGCTGTCCACACTCGTTGCACTCTATCCACCCACTCTAAAAGAGAATATTCTGTCCAGTCATCGCGATTTTGAAATACAGTCAACAATTCTCTGCGCTCATCTAACTCTATACCTCCCACTCTATACCAACTACCACAATTTTATATTATTTCTCTCCCTTCCCTCCACTCTCTTTCTCTCCTTCGTCTCCACCGCGCAGGCGCCTCTCTCCTCCCAATCTCCGCCTCCGCCCAAGACCGGCCACCATCGCTGCCTCTCTCCCCTCCAAGACCGGCCACCGTCGCTGCCTCTCTCCCCTCCAAGAGCGCCCGCCGCCGCCCGCCTCCTCCCTTCCGGGTGCCGCTCGTCGCCGCCAGCGCAGGAGGGAACCGCACCGGCAGTCGTCGCCGCCCCCGCCGAAGGAAGCCGCGCCCGCGCCTCGCCCGGACCCGCACCCTCCTCCTCTACTCCGCTGGCGCCTCGACCTCTTCCCCTACGCGGGCGACGACCGTCCTCGTCGCCACCGCCAGCCTCCCCAGATCTGGAGCGACGAGGAGGGGAGGAGCCTCCCTGCGCGGGCCGCCTCGCCGTCGCCGGTACGGCGTGGCGGTCGAGCGCCTCGGCGAGGGAGATGGGTGGGGACGCGCGCCCCAGCTCCTCGCCCACCGCGTCCCTGCACAGGCCGGCCATCCCCACCTTCTCGTCCTCGTCACCACCGCCGACCGTCCCCACGCCCGGCGCCTCCACAGTCCACACCCGCTCGGTGGTGCCTCCACGCCGACGACCGCTCCGCTCCGCTCGTGCACCGCGCGGGCCTCGCCGCTGCTGCTCCCGCCTCGCGCGCGGCCGGGCCCGTCCAACAACCCGGCCGTTGAGACTGCTGTCGCGCGTCCAACGTGGAGGAGGGAGGCTCGGATGGCGTCGCTTCTGTACCGCGCTGGATATAGCGCCGGAAGGGGGGCGCCGGATGGTACCGCCCACGATACCGTCGCCCGCTGCAGCCGCTCGGGACTGTAAACTGGGACTGCATCCCGTTTACAGTCCACGAGTGTGGACAACCTAAGAACTCACTCATTTTTTTTTGTCTCTGAACTGAGATACTCTGCTTTTAGTAGAGTAGGAGACCTATATATAACGTTGTTCGGACGTTCGGTACATCACTGGGATCAAATCAAGCAATAACTTAGAAGTTTTACACTCCCTTTCTTCCAGGATCTGTTTTACATGGCACTCGGACTCCCTTCCCACAGACGCTTAATAATTTTCAACACTTACATAACACTAAACAAGACCAGACACAATTAAGTAGAATAAAAACAACGAATCAAGTACACCAACAAATCACCACATATTTCATGAAACAGCAACTGACAGCCTCTATATAAAATAATTTGCCTAGCTTTTACATCATGAACCTCTCGTGTGGTTAACTCCGCATCAAGTAAACAATTAATTGGTCCTGGGAGATGAGCAACCGCAGAGGTAGTCCCAAATGCTCTTCTTCACGCCGTTACGCTTTGCCATCCTTCACCCAAGATGTCGCTGAGCCCAACAAGTTCAAATGCTCCAAGAATCTGTTCACGGAAAAAATTACAAAATTATATTGCTCCGTAGCTCAGAAAGCTTTGATCACAGTGCCAAAAACACACACAATTAAAGAACCTATTTATATACCATTTATAGCTAGGTACTAATACAACTAACAAAGTGAGACATGCAATTATGCATAGAAGCCTGCTACCTGTTTGCCTACATACTGCAAGGTCTAAAGAGAGACGATTACCTGAAATAGAAGTATAGAACTATATAAGCACCTCTGAAACTCAGCAATGCAAGTGTGATTCCTTTGCTGGAGCCGCTGCTGCTTGCCTGCTTTTATAGGGAATAGGCGTATATGCCACATGCAGTGAGTTCTCTGAACTCTGAAGAATATCCCCGGCCCCCTTCTGCCTTGGCTTAGTAATTGTACGTGATTTTACTTGGAAAAATCAGCGAGAACCGACATGAATATTCAGTGAAGTACGAGTCCAGCTTCCCGCACTTGAACCGGAAATGTGCGGTCTCCCACGGAAAGTTCAGTGACGATTGCTTCGCCATCACCACCTACGCCCTGAATTTGAAAGGATACGGCGAGTCTTGCACGTTCAAGTATACATGTGTTGAGCACTGCAGGTTTGAACGAAGCGGTAAACTGAACGACTGCTTAATCACGATGAAAAAAATAAATAGGATTGTCAGTATTGTATTGTGGGCTTCATCAGTTAATGATTCATTTCTATATCCTTGCCGCGTGCATACACAGTGAAAAAAAATCTCACGTAGAAATGTACTATATATATAGAGGGACCCTGTCTAAGATTCACCAAGCATTCTTACACAAGTTTGAATTTAAATTGTAAATTTAAATAAACAAATGTATCAACTCATGCTCTCGCATTAGTTAGAGCCGCCATAAAACAAAATCATCCCATAATAGTTGTTGTCCATAACTAAACTGCAGTTATAGAATATTAATAGAGTAATAGCCTAAAAAGGAAAAATGACGTTCATGCATGCATATATCAGATAAAAAAAAGATTGATATGTTAATTAGGAATACATGCGTCCTTGCTCACTCTTATTAAATTGTATAAAAATATGTAAAACATCACTTATTATGTGATAGAGGGAATATGTGATAAAATTTGGTGGGTAAATTTAAGATAACAGTAGAAGTTGGTAATTTTTAAAATTATATACTGGTTCACATTTTTATATTTTCCCACAAAAAGATATGGGGTTAACTTAGATAAATGTTTGGTTGTTTGTGTGTGTTTAGAAATTAATGACAATCTGTGCGTAAGTATAAATATAAGAAATTAAAGGTTTATTTTGTTTTATCTACCTAATATCAAATTTAAATATATTTCATACTACTTCCCTTCTCAAATATGTGACGCTATTGACCTTAAAAAAAACTCTTATCATTAATCTTATTAAAAAATTATGCAAATATGCAAATACAAATCATGGTCAAACTGTTACACCAGGACGATCACACTTGAAATTTGTACTGTCATCGAACTCAATGTTCACTACACGTGTACATTCAAGTTGCCCGGCGCTTTAAGACCAGGGTCACCAGAGGGTGGAAATGAGTGTGGAAAATACTGTTTGCGCACTATATGGAGAGTGAAAAAATAATGATTGCACACTGTACACAGTACGCATGCCTTTCCTCGTGACCTTGGTCTAATAAAGTTAAAAAGGGAGAACGAGTTGCTTGCACTGCAAGAGTACTCTCCTGCTTACTCTGGTCTGGACTTGACCAGCAGACTGCAGTTGAGGGAGCTGTGAAGAGTCTTCCTAGGTTCAGTGGTCGGCGTGCATTCTGCAACACGTACGTACGTGCCGTCATGCCTGGCCAGCTTGGAGAGCCTTGGAATGGTTCAAGTACATACGGAGTACTATATGCTCGAAAGCAAACCGTTTTACCTATCGCGTACGTTTCCACGTCCACCGTACCGTACGGGAACATCTTACGCGTTGTCGTCGCGTACATGCATGCACGCACAGAGCATATCATGTAGTATACTAGTATAGCCTTAGAGCAGAGTCAGCAGAGTACCTCATCTGTGCGTGTGTGTGTCATGCATAATCTAAGCTAATACTCCCTCTCTTCTTTTTTTATTTACCGTATTTTACTTCAAAAATACGCGATATGTGATCCCTAATTAAGCATTGGTTAGACATGTGCCGCGCTCGATCTGCTTCATAGAAAATGGCATAACAATACATGTAGGTGTGTTCCTTATAAACACTCGTGAAAACTTCAGAGAAGAAGCTTTTGTTTGTTTTCGGTTCTCTTTGCGATCTTTCGGAGAATTTGCTCGGCGAAGAAAAATAACTCGGCAGAGTTCAGAGAAATGGAAGGGAATAATGCTATCGATCGTCCGGCCGGAACAAAAAAAAATAATCAGAATATGCAGCTGAGACACAGGCATTAAGACTTTTCGAGCACATAAAAACATTTTTTTGTCAACAACAACATGTTTCCCTCGATTTATGTAATGACTAAAACAAGAGCACGTACTCATCAGTCATCACAAGGGAGTTTGGGCGAACGAACTAGTCACTTAAGATAAATTTCATGAGTCATGTGTGGCATGATCGATATGATTTGTTCTTAGGAATGATAGACAAACATGCATGAAAGATTTTATTCAGGATCTGTTTTACATGACACTTGTTACACTCCTTTTCCAACACCAATCGAATAATTTGGCTAGCATTAGCAAAGATTTAATTTTCAATACTTACCCATAACACTAAATTAAATAAGACCCGACACAAATCGAATGAACCAACGGATTTAGGATACACTATACACACAGATGCATCACCTACATATTTCAGAGACAGCTCCTTAAACAAAAGAATATGATATGGCTGTTAGCATAGATCCTTAAACCCCTCGTGTGTTTAACTCCGCATCAATGATCACTTCGTCTTGGGAGATGAGCAGCCGCAGAGATAGTCCCAAATGCTCTTCTTCACGGCGTTACGCTTTGCCATGTCCTTCACACAAGAGATCGCTGAGCTCGACAATTAAGTTCAAAATGCTCCAAGAATTTGCTCCTGAAAAAAGAAACAACAAAATCACAACATTAGCCCTGAAAACTTTGCTCACACAGTCAAAGTGCAAATAACAAATAAACGACCTATATATGCCATGCATATATAGCTTGGTGTTAGCTAGTACAACTAACACAAGTGAGACCTTCAATTAGAGTATATAGAAGCATCAAGCATGCTACTACAAGTGGCTACTGCAATCTCCAAAGAAAGACAATAATATACCTGAAATAGAAGCTCCCCTCTGAACCTGAGAAGAAAGCAACGCAAAGCTTGTTGGTGCCTTTGCTGCACAGCCCTGCTGGTCCTTTTATAGGATAGGCGTTCCACGTTTAGTACTAGCAAGTTCGCTGAAGAGTACCCCCTTTACCTTATTGGCATAGCAACTATACGTGAATTTACTTGAAAAGGTTGGCTGAATATAGCATGAATATTCAGTGAAGAACGAGTCCAGCTTCCTGCACTTGAACTGGATCGAAATAATCCACGGTAGGTCCTCGATCGCTCGGAAAGTTCAGCTTAATAACTCGAATCTACGCCATGGAATTGAATGTACACAGCGAGTCTTAGACGTCCGATTTACATATGTTGAGCTAGCACTGCAGGTTTGAAAGAAACTGTAAACTAAATAATGCGATTGCTTAATTAATGCTGTTGAAATACGGACTTGCTTTGTAGTTATCGTTCGCTCGCTTGAAGCCGAGCCAGCAATCCTCTCCAGAGCGAGCCGCTCCCACACCGAGTGAGCTGGGCTCAGGTGATGGCGTGGGGCGCTAGCCAGACGCCCAGACGTGCAGGTGAGTTTTTTTTCCATTCGTTGTTTACTCTTTTTCTTTCTTCGTTATCTCTTCCAATTTTCTTTTTTTCCTTTTATGTGTACCAAAAAATTATGATCAAAAGATATCATCTTAACTTTCTTCCACTTCTATCTAAAATTATGATCAAAAGTTATGATCTTAATTTTTTTCACGTTTATCTAAAATTATGATCCTAAATTTATTCTTTTATTATTATTTTTCCAAAATCAAAATTTTATTTTTTTTTAATGATAATTTTATGAAAAATAACTTATCAGGATAACTTTACGCAACCATAATTTATCACTATAACTTTATGTAAATATAAATTTACCATGATAACTTTATGTAAACATAATTTTATCATGATTTTATGGAACCAGAATTTATCACGATAATTTTATGTAAACATAACTTTATCACGAATGTTTTATACAATCATAACTTTTTTTCTTTTTTTTCTTTTAGTTTCACGCAGCCATAATTTTATTACGATAACTTTATGTAAGCCCAACTTTATTATGAATATTTTATGCAACCATAACTTATCACGATAATTTTATGTAAGCATAATTTTATCACGAATATTTTATGCAACCATAAATTATCACGATATGTTTATGTAAACATATATTTATTACGAATATTTTATGCAACCATAACTTATCACGTATATAAATGTGGTCTTATTTTGTTTCTAAAAATAAAAGGATCAAAAATATAAAATCAGTTTAGTTAGTGGACATCTTAATTAGAAGCTATATAGGAAAAACGAAGTTAAAAAACGGTGTGTTTCCATGCATGCAAATGATGCAAAGTTTGACCAACTGAGTGGAGGAGCCGAGGGGCCCACGACAGCGGCGTGAGCGGGGGAAGCAGCAGCATGCGCTCGCATGTGTAGAGCGGGGGCCGTGACAGCCACCTGAGGGAAAAGCGCTGGAGGCCATGTGCATACCGGTCTGATCGCTCGTTCCATTCGCTTTTGACGAGCACTCGCGAAATAGACAGCCCCGTTGAAATATTAATTGTATTGATCGTACAATTGGCCTTCGCTTAACAATGCTCATTTCGAGATCCTACGTGATGCATACGCTAGGGCAACAAAAGAAAAGGTCGCGTAGTCGCCTACGACCCTACGTGTTGTTGCTTCTGCTGTGACGGTCTCACGGGAAAGTGCCGTACGTCCAGGCGTCCAGCCGGTTGAAAGATTCAGCTCTGCGCGGGAGTTGGGCTAACTCGGCTCCTCTATACGGATCTTTTTAAATTAAATGTCGTACCGTAAACAGAGAGAGGGTTAAATGAAATAGTGGATATGGGATTGAAGATGGGAAAGAAGAGTAGTTAAAATAGTGGATATGGAATTGAAGATGAGAGAATTGTTGGGTTCAACCTTACTAGACAGTTGAAGGGAAAACGTCCGTTCAACTTGAGGCCGCGCCGGTGCCGTACGTTCGTCGACCGAGGTCGGCGTGCTTGGTGACTGCTGTGCATGGTGAGTGAGGCGCGCGGCGGAGTTGTACGTCCGTAGGGGGGATTCCGTCGACGGGAACGTCGCGCTCCCAGCGAGAGTCGAACCCAAAATCTCAAGTGCCGCTCGACCTACTGCAACCACTGGCTACAGCTTCTTTGGCGGCGAGGTCAGTTTTGAGATGTGCAAACAGAGACCAGCAGAGCAGCCGACGAATTTTGGCGCACTGCCAGGGTGCCGGCGGGTGCGCTGCATGCAGGACGACGACGATGCCGGAGCAGCTGATGTGGGATTGGGACGGTGAGGTCTCGGGGAGAGCAAGGAGTGGACGGAGAGTGTGGTGGCCATGGCCGCCTCTCCAGCTTGAAGGCCTTGAATCATGGGATGTCAGGTTAGGGTGGTTTCGACGACAGTTTCGCGCGCTTCTTCGTCGTCCTACCCCTCTCTCTCTCTCTCCCCTGCTGAGGCCTCCAGCGTGATAATCTCAAGCTAGGTTGTTTGGCCAGAGATCGTGGATCTCGCAAGGTTCTTTCCGACAATTGCGCAAGCTCTCTGCAGACTGCTGCAGGGGAGATCGAGTGCAAGTAGAGACTGCAATGCAACTACTCACAACGGCGCAGGAGCTGAAACAGCCTTGGTGTTAACTTGGATACGCTAGCAGTAGAGAGTCGCGTTGAATTTGAACCAATGCACACGATTCAGATTTTCCCGATTTTTATCTCTTCTCCTTTTAACAAAAAAGATCAACTAAATATCACACACCTGCAAGAGATTACAAATCGATCACAAGCAAGCTGCCAGTCCCTGCCTTCCCTGGCAGCCGGCCAACTAACGACACATCAGGCACACACACTAATTAAGCTAGCTATCATCACACGAGCAACACATAAAGAATCTAGTACGCCTGAAGAAGCATGCATTGGAGATCGACTCCGAGCGGAGCAGAGCCTCTCCGTCTTATTAATCAATCATCCGTCTTGGATGAAGAAAAGCAGCTGCAGAGCAGAGCCAGCATACTCTTCTTCACGCCGTTGTGGTCCGCCTGCATCTTCCCTCTCCTTCCCTTGTTGGCGGGCAGGCGAGCGATCGAGCAACTGAAAACAATTAATGGACGACGATGCCTGAAACTACCAGAACACTGCTGCTTGAACTGAGCAATGCAAGACGAAGAAGCTGTGTGGTGGCACCCTTGATGTGCGATGATCCTGATGCCCTATTTATAGTGGCCGCGAAATTAAAGAGGTGGGCATCAAGCCTGACAACTGACGCGAGGAAAATCAATGAGAAACACGAGAAACTCTGATCCTGTACTGTAGCAGCATCTAGGGTTGCCCTGCCTACCTATAAAACGTCTATAGCCGTTTAGAGCACCTGCAGTCAATCAGACGAGACGACCAAGGAAATAAGAGAACTTGGCCAGCACGTAGACGTAGTCGCGTACACGGTGAAAAAAAAAAAGGAAAAAAACACGCAAGCAGGTTGAATGTGGACCGGGTCATGCTAAACATTGTGCCTGGGATGCTCGGTCTGATTGAACTGTCTAATCTCAGAGTGCTCAGTGAAAGATGCAATGCATGCTCGACTCGAATCACCTTTTAAAAAGCGCACAGGCGAGCTGCTTGAGATGCAAGGCTCGCACTTAGCGAGTGTACTTACTCTCAAAAGCGCATGAAGATTGCCCACCAACTTTGCATACTTGTCAACTCATCAAACAGCTTCAGGTTCAAGAGCGCAGGACTTGTTGACCTGGACAGCAAGTGCAAGACGAGTGATGGTATGAGAAGAGTGCATGCGACTGACTGACTAACTGCTCCGAATCAGATGGATTGATGCCTTCTGGTCGGCTTGCATGAAACACGACCACGTATATTACGCGTTAACGGAGACTTGTTTCCGCGGTCTGGTCTGATGGTGTAATAACGAGGTTCCCTGGGCTCCAGCAGCATCAGAGTTTCGTTGGACCGTTTACTTGACTTATTGTACTTGCATTGGGAGCTTGGAACGGTTCATCAGCTGCCACTTTCTTTCTTGCTGCTCCTACTGAAAAAAGTGAAAATGTTCAAGGACAGAGAACTGTTCGCGCGTACCTATTTACCTACACATTGTTGGCGTCCCACGTTGATTTGATTGTTTGTGCTGCACGAGAGCACGAAGACATACGTGCCCACGAAGTTTCTTAATTACGCTTCCGCCGATCTAAATACATTTTTTTAAAATCAGGTTTCCATTTTACAACTGAAGATGTGGTTTGCACTACATACTTTCGTAAATTAATTGAAAATTTTGTGAAGTAAATAATCGTATCTCGCTTCAAAAGTATTACCATTAATTCAAAAACACATTTCGACGGTTCGAAAAACTGCGAGACTTACTTGGCATACTTTGTTAGACTATGCTTACCAGTGCCACCTAAATGGGTGCCCAAAACACTGTACGGCAATGTACATGCACTGTGAGGAGTTTGAAATATAAAAGGTGAGATAGACGGACTGGTAAGTATATAGCTTAATAGAAATTAAGATCTTCTTTGGCAAGGTTTCGGCTCCTCCAAAAATGGCTTCAGCTCAGGCTTTTCGGGTGAAACGGCTTTCCCAGTGAAGCTAAAGCTATTTTAAAAAAATGTTTGACAAAAAGGCTTATCAATGGAAATAAAGTATTTTAGAGGCACCAAATATACAGAGGAGACAAGAGAAGCCACGTGAAGCCTTTTTTTTCTTGTAAATTGTTTTTCTATTTTTTAAGAGGTTTTTTTTGGTGAAGCCATTTAGTTTTGGCTCGTTTGACAGAGTTTTACAAAAAAACTATGGAGAAGGATGTCAAAAAAAATCCTATGGAGAAGTCCTGCCAGAGAGGGCCTCATTTTTTTGAAGAATTCTTGCCGTAATAATAAACTTATGTTAGACGGCAAAGAAATCCGGAATTTGACATTCTAGTGCACATGCATTATTGCAACCTCATCAGATTCGTCATGCGATTCGCATGAATTTATCAAAAATTATCTCGCGTGCCAACTTTTGCGACCATGCATTATGGATTTGTCAAGTTCCATATTTTTATCACAACGTATTATGCATATCATGTAGCTAGCTAGTGGTGGTAATGGATCATGATCTCATTAAAATACCTTACAATTCAAATAAGTCCTCGGTTGTTTTTAGTTCAAAATCCTATAAGGTAAGGTAGTATTTTGTTGGTGGTATCGGGTGGAATGGAGCTATCTCATCCAACCGATTCCAGCGTTTGGTAAGCAAAGGAATGGATCCGTTCAACAAAAGAGAATATTCTATCTAGATTCATGACGAGCACGTTCCAAAAATTTTCTGGATCGCAACCATTCCACTTAGAATATGAGATTGACAATGGACCTGAGATCGGAATCTGGAACAAAATAATTTCATCCTACACTGCTCTCTAACCAAACACTACATGTACCCGTTACTTTTGAATATAATTTCCTGATCAATTCCTAGTCCACCATTTATAAGTATCGGTTCCACAGCTTAAAGCTCATTTTAAACAACGGATAAATGGGCACCATTATTTAAAGCACCATAGAAAATTTGGAGAGAAGATCAAGGAAGTCGAACCGACATTGAATTGCACGCGAGACAACGGGCTTGAGTACAAATGATTTGGAGACTTTTGTGCGCGTATACGCGTACGAGACGAGCGTAGCGTACAGCGGGGGTTGATTCTGTTGCAACGAAAGGAGTGGTCTTGTTGCTTGCAATTTTCCACGGTCCCAATGAACATGGCGAGGAGGCAGCCAGCACCCAGTTTTGCCAGTTACCTACGGTCGCCGTGGATGATTTCCCAGACACGGACGGATGACGTTTGTCGTGTGGGCCGGACCAAACTGCGGCCCGGTTACCTAAGCTTATTAAGACCGGCTTGTGTGGACGTCTTGTGTGGAGGCCCATAGAATGATTTGGTCCACGTGACATCTCTCTTTTAAAACAAGCACCAGCCCCCAGCCTTAGGGCTTCCACAGTATAGCCATAAAGCAGTCTATAAGCATTAAAATACTATTTCTAAGGTGGCTGATACATTGTGAGAGTAGTCTATATATAAGCAATAGCAAAAGTAGTCCATAGTGCTATGGATTGCCCATAGCAACTAAAAAAATATTTTTTGTTCTCTTTTACACAAAGGAAGAGCAGCAATAGAGGTGAAGTTTTCAGTAACCTCCTATTTTTTTTATTCTAAAGACCAGCTAATACATTGTGGAGTTAATCATAGCTATAGCCCACCTGCTGTGGGACCCATCTTTATGGACTACTTGGTCCATATACATTGGAGAAGCCCTTAGAGATCTCTTGTCCAGTCGCCATGCGGAGATGGCAATGGGTACCCGAAACCCGAGTACCCGACGGGTTTTACCCGATATAAAGGCGGGTATAGGATGACTTTTCCACCCATGGGTACGTTAATGGGCACAATCTTGTACCCGTCAGGTACGCGGGTACGGGTACGGGGTGCATACTACCCATACCCGCGTACCTATGGATAATTTATACCCATCTCAACCATACATTTTTCTACATAATTAAGTAAACATAAGTGTATATTGGGCAAAAATATTGTCAACTTGCATATTTCAATATCATTTATTATTTTTTTCAATTCATTTACTAATATTTAGTGATTTATTAATTTAATTATGCCATTATTTGTGGTATTTAAACATGTGTGCAGTGGGTAGTTAATCGGGTATGGGTTACCCGACGGGTATTTTTACCCACGCAGGTACGGGTAAAATTTTATGCCCGCAAACGGGTATGAATATTGTAGCAGGTATGATTTTGATTTTTATTTACGGATGCGGGTATGGAACGATAACAGGCGACGGTCGCCGTCCCTCCCTGCCATTCCCTGTCCCGGACTCCCGGTATGAGATGGCGCCCGCAGGCGAAGACGAGCTGACGTGGCATGGCCTGGTTACATTGTGTAGGCAACGGCCGCGTGCAAGAAACTCAGGTCCTGTTTGGTTGCGGAAGAGACCTCGCCTCGCCTAGCTTCACCCGCAACGAGGCGCTTTGCCCAGCCGGGAGAGCCATTTCGGCTCTCCTTCAGGAGCGAGGCAAAGCTTGCCTGCACTGTCCCCGAGGTGTCCAAGCTAGAAAACCAAACGCTGCTGGTTCCTCCCTATCCTTGCTTGGCGAGGTAGCACAGTGCCAAGCAAAGGATCTAAACATGCCCTCAGCGAATGTTACCTTTCTTGAAAAAAAAAAGTCCGGGTATACGATTCCAGCACCAACTTGCAAACCCGCTCACCGGCCCACAGTTCTGCCTTTTTTTTTTTTTTCATTTTCCCAACCTCACCGCAGGTCAACTGGGCCGGATTCAACGTGACCGCACGAATGAGGCAAGCTATAGCTGTTGCGCAAGCAACTGAGAGTTATTTTTTTGGAGACCTCTTCCAGTCGAATTCCATGTGATTGCCCACGGGATCGGACGAGACCTCAGTGGTAACTGAGGTTATGGTAGCCAATCAACCACGGCTAAACACCTAAAACCTACACTTGGAGCCATGCATTATTGGGTTGCACGAGAGCAGCGAATCGCCTAGGGCCAGATCACAGCCGGAGCTTTACCAAAATTGGACGACGAAGCTGCCGTCAGTTCTTCGGCTTTCTAGACAAGCAGAGAGCCTTCTGGACGTTTATTAGTTCTGTATATCTATCATCATAGTTGTCCAGCTGGCACTGACCCTCTCGACCGTCAGAAACCGACTCGATCATCGTCTCCAACGAATAAAGCCAACCTAGGCTACGAGTTCGCTGTCAGTAGGGTATATTTGGTTCGGCTCCAACAACCTTAAAACTGCACTTGGAGCACAAGCCCAACTCTTCCCAGAAACAGCATTACAAATAGCTGGCTCCGCGCCTCGGCGTTCCTGCCAGCAACTCTTTCTCCCTCTCAGCTTCACAACCTCGACCTGACGACCTCTGCAAGGAAGAACTCGCAGCTCCGGATCAGGAGAGACATGGCGGCCGAGAAGCGCACCATTGGCATGGCCATGGACTACTCGCCGTCCAGCAAGGCGGCGGCGAGATGGGCGGTCGACAACCTGGTGAAAGTCGGCGACAGGGTCGTCCTCGTCCACGTCCTGCCCAAGGGGGCGGACGCCAGCCACAAGGAGCTCTGGAAGAGCACAGGGTCGCGTGAGTAAAAAAGATCATACCGGATTTCTCAGTTCAGCTGGCTCTCTTGAGTTCTTCTGACTCTTATACTAGATCGCAAAGATTGTTAACTGACAGCACCATTGTTTCTGTTTTCTCCCCTTTTTGAGTGAACTGCAGCTTTGATTCCTCTATCGGAGTTCATGGAGATGAACGTGCAGGCGAGGTACGGGGTGAACCCTGATAAGGAGGTACTGGAGATCCTGCAAGCTGCATCCAAGTCCAAGCAGGTAACAATCTCTCTACAAACAGCTACTCACTTGTTCGCTGAATTATATGCGATAATGTGGTACCGCGTAGCTCTTCACTCTTTTTCAAGAGTTCTGCTAGATGATTCTGCTGGTAAAGGGAAATTATATTGTTGTGTAAAACATAACGCATAGTGCTCAATTGATATGACCCCCCAAACCTTTTCTCTTGCCTTTTAAAAAAGCAGCACAATAGCAATAAGCCTTGAGATGCCCTAAATTTTTGCTTGACTGGGAGATATTTTCCACACCAAAGATACAGAATTGAGCAATACAGTTATAGTCACTTGAATTCTAATATAGGTCTGTATCGTCAGAAGTTAGCTCAATCGGTATGAATGCAAAATCTCAAGTTTAATCAATTTTAGGGTAGCTGCTATATGTGGCTTTTATCATAGCTTGCCTAAACGTCAGGTTAAAGATGAATTCAGACATTACTTGCTCCCTGCATTAGGTTATATACAAGTCTGTAAGTAGTGTGCATGCCTAGGCAAACCAATCAGGGAAAAACCATGGGCCAAACACTTCCTCACTACTCCGCAGAAAACGACCAGCAGAATTAGTAAGGGCACTGAGCTGCTGACATATTTGAAAACATTGTCTGCGCATTGTATAGCCAATAGCTCTCTGCATTTTCTTGAGGTTATAGGCCCAGCTTTGTCAATGGCTCCTTTCTATATTTTTAGAAGGCTAAGGCAAACAACCAAACATTGTAAAAAAGTACTTCTTAAGGTCGCCTGTCGCCTGCCTTACATGGCTCCAACTATCTACAAAAATGTTTTTCGAATGCTAAGGCAAACAGCCAAACATTGTAAAAAAAGGTACTTTTGAAGGTTGCCAGTCAACCGCCTTGCATGACTCCAAGCCTCCAACTATCTACAGAAATATTTTTTCTCTTTTGAAGGCAAAAAAATAATAGAGCAGCTTTTGTTCTATCTCGGCTTGACCAGGTGGAAGTACTAGCAAAGATTTACTGGGGCGATGCAAGGGAGAAACTCTGTGAGGCAGTAGATGATCTCAAGGTGAACTCCTTTGTGCTTGGTTGCAGGGGCTTAGGGCCACTGAAAAGGTTAGCATCTAACCTCTCCTCTGTCAAACTACAAGTGCCAGTCTTTGGCTAACAAAGCTCCTGAGCTCCCTTAAATTTATACATTTCCTTGGACCTCACAGGGCTCTCCTTGGAAGCGTCAGCAACTATGTAGTCAACAATGCAACATGCCCAGTTACAGTGGTGCGTGGACCAACTGGGTCGAGTGCTTAAAGGTGGAGCTTTGTAGTGCGGGGATCATTTGGTACATCTGAGTTCGCTTTGTTTGAAAGGATGGTGTTTGGCTTTAGTAATTAGCTTCAGTATTATTACTTGACATTTGTTGTCCAGTTGTGAACTTTTGATATCAGCGAATTTCCTGTTACATCCTATCTACATTTCTGCTCTTATTTGTGAAATTATGTAAGAAAATGTCCACAGGCTGACTTAAAGTGTCAGGGGTGAATCTGCTTTTATATATGTGCATGACAAGGCTCCCCCTACAAAAGATCAGTATTTACTTCTCAAGTTTATGAAGAATGAATGACAAAAAATGTGGCTGTTTTTTTGTACAAATTATTGATTCCTTGTTGAAACTCAGCACTTCAGCAGATAAAGGGAACCTATAGGTTGGCACTTGGAAGCTGCTTTGTTGATTGCACTAAAAAGCTACTGCTAGGCAGGTCTTTGTAGCAGAAAGGCATTACCAAATTATGAGTTCTTACAACCCAAAACAAGCTTTGAATGACAAAAAGGCAGGAAAGGCACCCAAACGTCAACACAAAAATATTTATTTCCAAATGGCAGAAAGATGTGCTTTATTCTTAAATTGCATCAATGCTCTATACAATGCGGATGATCTATGCTGCAATTCCTTGAAATAGTGTAACAGGAAAAACTCTGATGAATACAATGTCTGGAAGACTGAACCATCATGGAAGCATATAGATCGTATCAATCAGAACATCTTACCAGTGCCATCTTTGCGTGGAACAGAATCTTCAAGATCCATTCTGCGCCAGCTCCCAACCAAAGATGACAACTGGTCAGCCTTATCATACAACCCAAGAAGACCACCTGTATGGATAAACAGAATTTTCCGCCCTTTCCACTTGGCTGGATTGCCCGCCATGTCTTTTAGCAACCCATAAACCGCCTTCCCACTGCATTAAAATAAACCATGCATATTTATACAGTTTCCGACTATCGTAACATATATCCCATGCCAAATCTCTCATTCATTCAGAAAAAGGTTGCACCTGTAGACTGGATCCAGGACAATGCCTGTTGCTGCAGCTATGTCTTTGACAAACTTAAGCTCCTCAGCTGTGTTCGTGGCGTAACCTAGCCCTTTAGCCTGTCAAGGAGAGAGATGAGGAAGCCAAATCCTAGTGACTTTGCTAGGTTATAAGAAGTTGATTGATTAGGAGTTCCATTGCAAAATTTCGATTACGAAATGTAGCTTATCAGCTTATGTGTAAAACAGGTTGCAACAAGGCACTGCAGATGAACCTTTTGGAGTTGGCATGCCAATACAATTTTCTAATAAATAATGAAAGATACAAAATGTACCTACATTTTCGATGCTAACTATATCATGTGAATCCAAACCGGATTGAAGTCCATCAATCAGGCCTTGGACATAGTCATAGAAGTATTCAGGGTCATCGCAGACAGAAAATGCATGGACCTATCCAACAAGAGGAGATTAGTCTGGAAACTTCGGCATGACATAAGACAATAAACAAGGATATATCGTACTTTTGTATTTAAGCTGCTCAGTCTTGATCCTAAAGCAAGACCAGCAATGGTTCCACCACTGCATGAAGTTAAATATCATCCAATTATAAACTGATGTCTTACAACTTTCAGAATATAGGCATGGCACAATAGGATCTGCACACACAAAATGACCCATAACAAGTATACCTGCCACATGCCACAGCGATATCATCAAACTGAACACTGGCAGATTGCTGAATTTGCTGCTCAATCTCCCTTATCGCCTCAATATATCCCCTGAACAGTAAGACATTTAAAGATAAGGTAGCAATTTCTAAACCGAATCCATTTAAAAGTTCATGGGAAGTATGCTAGACTATCTGAAGCCCAACCCTTCACATCATGTAATCTCGCATTCTTACTCCCTCTATCTTAAAATGTAATGCGTGTTTTGAACAACAATTACTCCATATATGTGATACAATGCTAAGGTCGTGTAAATTCTTTTTGAATATGAATCTAATAACATCAGTTTTGCATCAAACATTATATACTGATAGAGTAATTCTTGGTAAAAGGCTTGTCCTGACAAAACACACCACCATTTGATAAATTATGCCCAGAGGGAACTTCAGATTAGGAAATAAACACCAAAATGTAAAATGGAGCCATGGTTTGCACTTGGCACTGAATATAGGATAGTGTATTAATACCAAGTTCCCAATGAGTTTGATCCGCCAACCGGAATCACATATGGATTCCTCCCTTCTTCGAGAAGCCTTTTTTTCAGCAATTCAGCTAAAGCCTACACCAAATAAGTCCACGAAATGAGGTTCGTTCCTAATCCAAAAACAAGAAACTAGGGTAAGTGTTGGCACACAGTGGCATAAAGCACAACCTATATAAGCTACTTGATTGGTTCTCTAAAAACGCATGGATGGCAAGTATAAAATTACAGTAGAACAAAGGCATTGGCTACTTATATCCACCCAAAAACTCAGAAAAGTTCACAGCGATAATGACACAGTAAAGCATGGAGAAGACCTTACCACGCTGCCAATTTTTCCATACTCTTCTTTTGACACAAGATCAATGTGTGCCCCCACTAGTCTCTCAACAAGGAGATTGCCAACCAAACCAGGGTCCTTATCCACTAGAAGCTGAAAGTCCAACCAAAACCAACTTATGCCACAGCATTCTACAGATTGCACCTCACAAAAAAAAAAAAACATAAAATTTACCTTGGAGGTACGTAGTATCAGATAGCAATCAAGATTCAGATACTTCGCAGCCACCGCTGTGGCGCGGCAATGGTTGCTCTGTATACCGCCAACAGTGATAACGCAGTCTGCGCCTTGCGCCACGGCCTCTGCCATCAGAAACTCCAGTTTCCGGACCTTGTTTCCGCTCAACTGCATGCCAGATAGATCGTCTCGCTACAAATTCCCCCAGAAATTCCCATGTTAGAATCAAAATGTCAATTTAACGTGAATTGGAATTTTTTCGATTGAATTGAAATCTGAACTGGGCAGGGCGGTTGCTCTTTTGTCGCACCTTGATCCATACTTCCGTGCCTTCGGGCAAATTGGGCAGGTTCCACTTGTGAATCGGTGTTGGGAACTGTTTTGATTAGAAAGCACAATTTACGAGTCATGCTAAAGCGATCAACTAAAACACAGAGTTCCAATAAACTCCTGATCTGAAGTAAAGGATAAAGCAGGTAGCAGTTAAAACAGATGGAGAAGCTTACATGGCCGAGCGAGAAGGTATGAGAGGGCATGGGGGATAGGTGCGTGGCCCACGAAGGCGGCGTGTAAGGCTTCTTCGAGAGGAAACCCCCGATCTGAGCAGTGGCTGAGGAGAAGGTGGTGGCGACTCCGGCCATCCCGGTGGCGGCGGCAGCGGCGCCGAGAAGAATCCGGTGGCGGACGGCGGCGAAGCGGCAGAGGAGTGGGAGAGTAGAAGTGACGGGGACGGCCGGCCTATGGGGCCCGACAAGGACCATGGAGAATTGGTGTTTCCGCGAGCCGAGTGCTGCCGGCGGAACCGCAGAAGGGGGAGACTGGAGAGCACCTGCCGGGTGCCGGGATCCGGCCCAATTAGGCCTAAAGGACTGGGCCTCCCAATATCATGAAGAATTGTTTTTAACTAATATCATGAATGTTTCTCAAAAAAAGAAACTAATATCATGAATGATCCTATAAAAAATTAATATCATGAAGATTTTGGTTCTTCTCCAAAAAGATATGCTCCTGATACAATAGGTTTTCTCAAGTTTTCAGATATAAGAAATTCTCAAAAAATTGTTTTCTTGGTTCATTGATGGAAGATGAAAAATTTAGAAAAAAAGTAACCACGATATATATTCAAAACCTGAGGGAATATTTAAGAGCCACATATCCAATAAATGAAAAAGGAACTAACTAGTGGGATCTAATGACATGAGTAATCTCTAAGTTATAGTGACACTTTTGTGGGATAATGTGCGGGACAGTTGTAACATGTGGAGAAAGAAAAACAATAAAAACATGAGGACATATGCACATGTGCATATAAAAAAAAAAAGCATGCAAAACATAGACAACAAGAAAGTGTTTTTTGCCCTGGTTGTAGGCCTCGCCAACCCCACTATCTCGCCGTCTATATTTCAAACTCAATTCTATTTACAATACGGGTATAATATTTTTACACGTTCTGTTGACTTCAGCCTCACAGACCTTATGCGCTAGGTTAGAGGTAGAAATGTAGAATGCAGCTAGCAGGAGATTAATGCACGCTCAAAATCTTCTATACGACTATAGTAAAAATCTAATGGGACAATATTATTTCTAGCAATGTGCGTATAGGAACATGCATATGTATTTTAAATAGATAGATAATTAATGTAACAGGAGGTGCAAATGTATATGTGTATACGCACGATTATTGCCGCCTAAAATGAGGACGAGGACGAGAAATGCTGCCGTCGAAGATAAGCCAGAGTCAAAAAAATTTAAAAAAAAAAAATTCGTTACACAACAATCAAGTCCGGCAAAGACGTCATCTCGCACAAGAATGTGCGTATCAAAAAAGAGAAGCGAGAAATGCGCCTTCTCCCTGACGAGACGACCAGAGCTGGACCTGGAGCTGGACGGCCCCCGTCGTCCACCATCGGCATCTCCCAGGACATCCAACCACTCCCACCAGAAACTGACTAGCCGGCCCCACCATTCCTTAAAAAAAGTTCACGAACCCGGCACCGCCTCCGCCTCCGCCTCCGCCTCCGCCTCCTCTTGCCATCTTCTAGTCTAGCGGCCTAGAAAAACGAGAAGCGTCTTTTTGACTCATCACCCCGTCTCCGCTCTGCTCTCCGTCGTCTTAGCGGCGAAGCCAAAAAACGGAATAATAATAAAAAAAGAAAAGGAGCGAGAGAAATCTCGCTCTCATCCGCTGTCCGAATCGAACCTCTCGAAAGGGATTTGCTGCTGCTGCGTGCGCTTCATCCGCTGTTCCCAGCATTCATCATCGCCTCGCAAGGAACAGTCTAGGTTAACCTCTTGCCTCCCCTTTCCTTTTTCTGTGCCTGTGCGTTTATCGGAAGATGTCAGTGGCCTAATGCATGTACTGACGACGGGGAGTTGATTTGTTTCCTTGATTTTGTGCGATTTTCTTCGGGGGTTCCGATTTCCGACGCGCCCAGGGCTCACGTGACTCGGGTTTGGAGCAACTTCTGGAGTTGTCTGCGGCATTTTCGTCGCACGGAGAGGAGGCGCCGCGGTTTACTCGATTTTGATGGATTGCTTGCCCTTTCTCGCGCACTTACCAAATCTCAGCACGGGAGGCTGAGGACCTAGATGTGGGGGAGTGCACAGAACGCTGATTCCGCTCTTGCTTTTCTGGAACTTTTTTTACTGTGTGCATCTCTCCCTCGGCTGTATTTTTTCGTGATTTATTCGGCTGGGTTTATGGGTCTGCGCTAGTAATCTCATATTAGTAGGAGTCGATTGGTTCATCAATTTCGTTGATGCGACCCCAACTTCTCTCTCATCGCTCGGCCAGATTTAACAATTGCGCAGAATTTTGATTAGATGCTACATCGCTTCAGTTAGGTTCTCTTCGTCGATAGTCTCATGTACTGGACTCAACTTCGCTGTGAATAGCTGTGCGCACTTTCTGCTTGGCCCATGGTCACCGTAATGTGCACATTAAGAGATTTCATTGTTCTTTGTAACTCTTTAAACTGATTTCCCCCCTTGCTGTTGTGTTTGCAGGAGCAGCAGAGTTTCATATGAAGACTTGATTGTGACCCGATCACTGTTGCTGTCAGTTAATAGGTATGATTCAGTCCATTGATTGTTAATGCGTTTTTTTTTTTTTGTTGATATTATGCAGGTTCTGCTGTTCTGTATTTTGTTTATGTTGTTCAAGCATTTTTTCAAAACCTTTTTCTTTCTGCTAGTTCATTTTTACCCTTGGACACCATAATATCACTATTATGTTGTTTGCTCACAGCTTTTTTGCTAACGGTCTCACTGAACTTGACCAATAATGTTTACTAACCTGGATATCCATTGGAGTCCTTTTTAAAGAAGTATAATACTCCCTCCGGTATTTTTATATTTGACGTTCTGACCATGCAATCTAGCCTAGCTCTAGTACAAAAACGCTGTCGGGAATGTCAATTAAATCCGAACGGAGGTAGTACCATTTGTGTATAAAAGGATAGAATTGTCATTGTCTGCTTGTGCAGAGTTTATATTTTAGCTATTCAAGTGAAAGTGACGTCTGATTGTGATGGATCTTGGTTGCAGTGTTTCAAAATGACTGACCAGGAGCGAGATGATGTTCCTATGTTGCTAAGAAATGTTGAGCTACCAAGATTTCCTCTAAGAAGTAATTCAATGTGTATACCAGTCAGGGATGATGAATATGAAGAAGACACCTTTGTACCCCATACTGGTCCTCTATTCATTCAGCCGCCAACTCAGACGCCACCAGGCATTCCATTTATAGGTAGTGGCACACCGGATAGGCTTACTAGACCTTCACAGGGAAAACAGGTCAGCAAGCCACATGCGGTCATGCCAGAAGAAATTGGAGGGAATAGGTGGTCTTACAGTGGACAAGTTGCAAAGAATGAACACTTAATGATGTCTGGACCTTTGGGACAATGTGATAATCCTGATTGTGTGAACTGTCCTCCTGCTTGTAAAAATAAAAGACATTTCCGCAGAGGTTCGAATGCTTTAGACAATACGGTATGTCCTGGAAATCTGCCATTTGTTCTGAAGTTGCTAATGGTGTCTCTTAAAGCTGTTGACTATTGTACTAACATGCTCTCCTTTGTTTCTCTTGAAGTTCCATAATATTATTTATGGTCACAGTGTTGGATGGAAGAAGAAGGTTGAGCAAATCGTGTCACGCATTCCGATTATGAACCCACATGCAAAGCCTGTTCAGCAGTGGAATCAATTCTTTGTGATATCATGCTTGATTGCCATTTTCATTGATCCCCTATTCTTCTTCCTATTATCAGTACACCAGGTAATAGCAAATAAAATTTGGTGAGGGTTAGATAGGTCATTGCTCCTGTTTCATATACAAATTTGTTTATTGTATTTCTTGGTCATTCTTGCAGTATCTTTAATCAGAGTGACCCTATTTCTTTATTTTATTTCATTGAACTCAGGATGATAAATGCATAGTGTTAAACTGGAATTTCGCTACAACCCTTACTGTCGTGAGAAGTGTGACTGATGCTATTTATTTCCTGCACATGCTGCTTCAGGTAAGTGTGTCATCACTCCTGATGGTCCAGTTTTACTTTTTTTTTAATAATATTTACCGTTCACATACAAGTATGCTATAGGTACAAGATGGACTGCTCACGATATATTAGTGATTTGGGGTCCAAATTGAAGATTATTGTGCTCAGTCTTTATTAGCTGTTCAGTATACTTCTTTGTGAATATACATTCTAATTAGATATTGCGTTGTCTATCAATGTGGCATATTCTTGCTACCCTGATTCCTGATCTTATTATAATAGCATCAATGTACTAGTTACCTTAATGGTTGATTGATTTCACCAAGTGTTAGACTAATGTGCAGTGGAACGTGTAAAGGGACTGCATATACACTGTAGCACCACTGTGTACACACAGAGAAAAAGGTGGTTGGAATAGTGGATAGGCAAGCCATATAGGCAACTTACTGCACATAGTCTTAGCATGTTATTCATAAATTTTGTCTTGTTAGTTGGTCTATCCCTCAATTATAGATACGCTTCTCTTTGCTAATGAATTTACACGATTTATGTGTTTCTGTCTGTTCAGTTCTACCTTAAATATATGTATTGTCTACTTAGGCTATCCCCAGCCATTGGGTATATGGGCTGCCTATAACACTGTTTGACACTGTAGCGCTGCTGTAGACAGAGAGGAGGGTAGTTGGAATAGTGGATAGAAAAGGTTTTTTAGGCAATGGTTGGGGATGGTCTTAGAGTTGATGAGCCTACCTATGTGAATTTGACTATGTATAAGGTTATTCATGAATATAATTAGATATTTGTTTTTCCAGTTCAGACTGGCTTATGTTGCCCCAGAATCACGAGTTGTGGGAGCTGGAGACTTGGTTGATGAGCCAAAGAAAGTAGCTATCCATTATCTTCATGGTTACTTTTTTCTTGATTTCTTTGTTGTGCTTCCACTTCCTCAGGTAAAATATACCTTGCCTTGTGTACTAGTTTCTCTTGTTTAAATATTATAAGTTTATTTTTTTTACTTATGGATTCAGGCGTCTTACTGAATCAGTCATTGAAGCTATATCTATTATGAAGCCCTTTTGGTTTAATTTGGCTGTCTTTTATCTCTAATGTCTTATTAGCTTCCAATATATTTAGTGCGAACAAGGAATGTAAAAGAATATAAGTTGCTGTTTCGCTAGCATTTTATATACGAAGGTATGCCATGGTTCATTTCTATTCCTGAACCTGTGACCATCTGGGAAGAGTTGATGTCCATTGGGACGTACTTACATCTGACCATAAATTTGGGAGAATACATCGCCACATTTGACAATCAGTTGCTTCTTCCCCCGTTTGCAGCTCAGTATCCATGAATCTTGTCTGTCTGTGTAGCACTGCTTGTGTTTTTTACTTACATGAATGTCATTTATCTGTCTACTGCCAAAGTTGCTCAACTAGCCTCTAAACTGATGAGTGATGACCTGCTCTTTTCCAATGTAGTTAAGAACAACCATTTGGTAAATAATGTGACACGCTGTTATCTTTTTTGCAGTTCTTATGTTTTTTCCTAATATTTTCTTTGTTTCTTGATCAAGGTGATGATACTGCTTGTTATCCCTAAATTTATTGGGTTATCAGCTGCAAACTATGCTAAGAATTTATTGCGTGTCACTGTTCTTCTTCAATATGTGCCCCGTATCATCAGATTTGTACCACTACTTGATGGTCAGTCCGCCAATGGGTTCATATTCGAGTCAGCATGGGCTAATTTTGTGATCAACCTTCTAATGTTTGTTTTGGCGGGACACGTTGTTGGTTCATGTTGGTATCTCTTTGGCTTGCAGGTTAGTTGGATTTTTTACTGAGATTATGAACAAAAAGTGGTAGTCATATTGATTCAAATGTTCCAATTTGGATGACCGCGCCAACAAATCTTGTGTTTCACTACTGTGGAATATATATTTTTACCTAGTTAAAGGTGGACAATGTGCAGCTCTAAGCAAGCTAATATGTTACTCCCTCCGTATTTATATATGTCACGGTTGACTCTTTTTCCAAAACTTCGATTACTCGTTTTATTCAAAAAGCTTCATAGATTATTATTTATTTTGTTGTGATTTGTTTTATCATTTTATAAAGTTTGAGTGTGATTAATTTCCTTATATGTTTACATTTTTTGAATAACACGAACGATCTAAGTTTTCAAAAAAAGTCAACCACGACTTATATTTAAATACGGAGGGGGTATATAGGCCTGTTTTGGTTTTATATTTTTGAGAAACCATGGCATCAACGAACTGTAGCTTTAGAAACAAAAGACATGTGTAACCTCAATTTAGAAAAAAAGAGTACGGAGTGGAGTTTCGAAAAGTCCAAAAGACCAAAAAGGCTACCGTTTTAGCAATAGCATCAAAGATTGTGCATCTAAACACTTCATAGTTTGCTCGCAAGACCATGGCATTTTTCCAAAACTCCGAAAAAAAAACTCTGCATCTAAACAGGGCTTATTTGGTAATTCTTAGCTGTAAATTTTATATTAGTTCAATTTACTCATAAATTACTTGATACTGGAAGTTCAGATCAGTCATGGTTATCTTTTGTTTCTCATTTTGTCACAGAGGGTTAACCAATGTCTACGAGATGCTTGTTCCCAATCGACCATTCCTTATTGTGATGATTTTATAGACTGTGGCACTGGGGGGCTATACAGACAGCAGTGGTCCAACGACACGGGTGCAAAAGCTTGTTTTAACACCGGAAATGATGCTACTTTCCAATATGGAATTTATGAGCAGGCTGTCTTGCTAACTACAGAAGACAGTGCTGTTAAACGGTATATATATTCATTATTTTGGGGGTTTCAGGTATGTATCTGTTTATTTGCCTGATAAACAGTTTATTTGCCTGTGATTTTCTATATTTTTCTATATCTGTTTGTTGCATACAAAACATACCATAATCAGACTGTCCTTCATGATCCTTTTACGTTTTTCTGTGATGTTTTATTCTATTTGCATACATTGTATCACATGAGTACGATGTCTCTCTCTGTCCGTCTCATCACACACTATATTGTTTTGTTTCAGCAAATAAGTACCTTAGCTGGCAATCTTGTCCCAAGTTACTTTGCATGGGAAGTTCTGTTCACGATGGCTATTATCGGTTTGGGGCTGTTGCTTTTTGCACTGCTTATTGGAAACATGCAAAATTTTCTCCAAGCTCTTGGAAGACGGTATGTGGTTATTCTGCTGGCTTTTATACCATGCTACGTACTACAATCATGCACTGGTCAGTAATTAGAAGCCCTATTAGCATGCTATAAAACTCATCGATTTCACTCTCACCGCCCACGCTGCCACACACATCGGCCTTGTTCTCTGTTCTCTCGGGTCTAGGGAACACACTGCACAGCAGAAGGGCCATGGTCTGCACTCTGCAGTGACGGCAGGGTGTAGGAGCTTGTGTCGTTGTGCTCACTCACCTGTTCGTTGGCATCTGCTCTTGCCAACCACCACATTTTCTGCGCAAAGGACAAGTCTGCCTGCAGTCTATCTTTCAATCTGACCATTCTTTGCCATTGTCAAGACTATCTCCTTCTGCTTGTGCATGGTAGAAGTAGAATTTGGATCGTTATATAGTGCTTTGAGGTCAATTGAGATTATTTGCTTTTCTTATAGATCTCGTGGTGCATTGCTAGAACTTTGAGATGTTTTTCTAGTTCCTAGCTCTAGTTTCTTAGTTGATACAGTCTCCATGATTTGTGGAATAATATTGAGCAATTAGCCTCTGCCCACCCCTAATTTGTTATGGCTCATTCTGGCACTGTAGCCATTACATCTAGCTACATATTACATGCTAGGCCTCTTATTAAATCAGTTTTTAAATGTAATTGTCCTGACATGTTAACATCTTGCTCTTTCTCTATTCACAGGAGATTAGAAATGCAACTTAGACGACGTGATGTTGAAAAATGGATGAGCCATAGACGACTGCCTGAAGATTTGAGAAGGTTCCTCTCCAGAACTTATAAAGGAAATCTGTAGCATTTTTTCTTTAAATAAAACTTGCATTGCATATTTTTATGTTTGCTGCAACTTGTGTTTCAAAAAGCACTAGGCAGGGGGATGGGCTCCGCATGCCTAGGCATCGCTCAAGTGTTGTTAGGTGTTTGTATTTTTCTGGGGACGCTTAGAGTAATGCCACGGTAAATAAAGGAAATCTAGCATATTAGAACAAAAGATAGATATTACCATGCATCAATGTGTAATACGATTCTAGTTCATCTTTCTCCTGTCACAAATTTGCCCCCATTTTTATGCATGCATAAAGGTCAAACCATCTATAGGGAAAAAAAGCCTAGGTGCTAGGTGAGGCAGCGCACCACCGCCTAGAGCCTAGACGGAGCTAGGTGTCACTTTTTTATACAGAGGCCACAACCTTTAATACTACAGCACTACACTGTCAAGGAATAATACTGATCTGGTCGTGTTTTACAATCGATTCTTAAAATATAACCCTTGTGGCACTAATGATTTGCTTCAAAAATCTTGCTTTGTCGTTAAAAAAAAAAGATATGTTATATTTTCAGAAATAGGTTTAACGAAATAGCAATTATTTAATTAGTTGAATGTTGGTGTTAAGGTTTCATATCTGTCGGGGAAATGCACATACCCTAGATTTCAGGTACATGGGAGGCCCGGAGGGTGTAGGTTGTATTATAATGTGTAGTGATATACAAGCAAGAGGTTGTATGCATATGAACAAACACGTATGCCCCTGATCTAAGTCACATGTGGCTTGGACAGTTCCCCAGTAAGAAGCTAAGGGCAAATGTATCATTGACCACGCTGTCCCATGAATAGGGAGACCCCAGGGGCAGGAGAGGCTGGTCCTTAATCCTCATCCGTTCAACAATGACGCTCTCTCTCATACAGTCTCGGCGCTCCCTCTCTTCATTGTTTTCAAGCCTGGGCTTTCCCATGGTGATGAGAGTTATTTCCCTTTATCTGTTCTGGAAAGAACGTTTATTGCCCCAACAATATCCACAAGAATTATCATTTAACTAGTGTTAATGGAAAAAACTGAATGTGGTTTGTAATGTTGTGTGAGTATTATAAATTTAAATGACGGGGGCATGTTTGTGTGGAGGTATTTAGATAAAAATCCTTAGCATTTAGTTCAATCCCAATTCAAATTATATACCAAAACCTTAAGATGAAATACCCCTACCTGAAGAGGCAGTTATTTTACTCTTAACAGTGGAAGGTTGCAACATTTATATTTTTTATGTGTAGGAGGGTTAGACGAGCGGAAAGGTTTACCTGGGCAGCTACTCAAGGAGTGAATGAAGAGGAGCTTTTGAGTAACTTACCTGAAGATATCCAGAGGGACATACGTCGCCATTTCTTTAGATTCCTCAATAAGGTTAGTTTCGAAGGTGACAATGATTAATTCTCTAATACGTTGTTTTCTAATCTGTTCCAGTCTTTCATGTGCTATGTTTATATCTAGTTTTATGCCTACATCACATTCTGCTATAGAATCTTGACTGCTACTATTGTTTGTATTTAGTATCCACAACAGTTGCTTATGTATCTCTCATGTGAGGAGAGAAAATGGAAAAGAACTTGATCTTCAGGTTAATAGAGTTAGAATTGATGTGGGATCACAAACAAATGTATGCTGAACCAAAATTATGATTTAGCGCTCCAAGTAAGCAAATAATGAGGATAGAAGCTGGTTAAAACAGAGAAAAACAGTAAATACTTGTATTTTTTTCGTTGCCAGCTCACGTCATTAACATGATTTGTAATATAAATGTGATCTTGTAAATGTAACTTACAGATTTCAATTATGAATTGACTAATTATTTACAGGTCCGATTGTTTACCTTGATGGATTGGCCTATCTTAGATGCTATCTGTGACAAATTAAGACAAAATTTATATATTAGTGGAAGCGATATTCTTTATCAAGGTGGTCCTGTTGAAAAGATGGTCTTCATAGTGAGAGGCAAGCTGGAAAGCATCAGCGCAGATGGAAGCAAGGCTCCATTACATGACGGAGATGTATGTGGAGAGGAGCTCCTCACATGGTACTTGGAGCACTCTTCGGTAAATAGAGGTATGCAATTCCTGCCTACTCTCCCTGTTGGTTTTTTTTCTTTTATAGTTCTTAGTCGCATGGCCTACTACTTTTCAGATGGTGTGAAAATAAAAATCCAAGGCATGCGGTTGGTTGCTATACGTACAGTAAGGTGTTTAACAAATGTTGAAGCTTTTGTACTCAGAGCAAGTGATCTAGAAGAAGTCACATCACAGTTCGCTCGATTCTTGCGTAATCCACGAGTGCAGGGAGCTATCAGGTAGCCACATTTTTTTTGTTTAATTTATCATATAAGTATCATGTTCCTCTCCATCAAAATAGTTGAGGCTGTTTTAACAATAAATTCTTTGGTAGTTCATGGCAAAAATGAGAAAGTTGCATCGATGTGATTGAAGACTATTTATTTCAACCCCCTGTGAATTACTGTGTTGACTGACGGATGCTTGAACCTCGTCCAACAGGTACGAGTCCCCCTACTGGCGGACCATTGCTGCAACTCGTATTCAAGTTGCATGGAGATATCGGAAAAGGCGTCTGAAGAGAACTGAGAAGTCAAGGTTGAGCGAAGAATCTTACCCCCAGTTTTCGATCATGGCGCATGATTCTTTTCAGCGTGGACAGAGGGGATGATCTCTACCTGACTAGGGACTAACTTTTGTTTTCAGTTACAGTTCTGCATCTACAGCTTCCAGAGCCCTGAAATTCTGAACCTTCCCACTTGGTTGAATGGAAATCATGGGGCATTTTTGGCTTTGTTCTCTCTTTTTTTTTTTTTGGTCAAAGGCTTTGGTGTTATATCTCGTAGCTTCATGTTGTGTCAACCTGTGGTCTGTAGAACTAAACTCTTTGTATATAATATAAGAGGATGGTTCTCATGCATTCCCGATTAACGGAAGCTCGGTTATTGGCTGCTGTATTTGTTACTAATAGCAATTTGTATTGCCTTAAGGCTTTGTGTTCTGTCTGCCCTCTTGGGCTTAGGGTGTGGCGTGGCTGGCTGGCCCATTATGGGCGCCGCCCCCCTCTGATAGACTAGGATTAGGACTCCTGTCTAATTATGGATATGACTCTTCTCCTTCGGAGTATATATGTACATGTACCCTTTGTCTATCAATCAATCTATTTTTTTCGATTGCCTTACTTTCATGGTATCAGGAGACTGGGACTTTACCCTAGTTTTCGCTTCCGCTCCCCGGCTGCCCTAGCGCCACCTTCCCTTGTGCGCGGGCGCGCCTCCCCCTTTGGCTGCGCCCTGCCGCCACCCTTGCCGCGCAGGCGCGCTCTCATCAGCTGCGCCTAGCCGCCGCACCTCCACGCCCTCCCCTGCTCGCGTGCACTCCCCGCACAGCAGCCATGACGGGCACCCCGGCGGTCTCCGCCAACCAGTCTACCACCAGCGCTGCGAAGGCCAACCGCGACAAGGCGCGCGAAGCCGCCATCGCTGCAGCAGAACAGGCTGATCGCGACGCTGCCACTGCCATCCAGGAACACGACGCCGCCATCATCCGCGCCAACGACGCTCTCGCGCGGGCTGCACGCGCCCATAAGGCGCTGGCTGGTGGCGCTCCCGATGGCAAACCCGATGACAACAAGGTCGATGGCGATGACGACTCCAGCGCCGAGGACGACGCTGTCTGAGACGTCCGAACCTGATCCTCTGCAGGTTCATGAAGCCGCCGCCCTTCTCGACCTTCACTCCCAGGCGGTGGCTGTTCTGAACATCAAGGCTCACGTCACCATCGTCCTCGACGTCGGCTCCGACTACTCCCGCTGGCGTGAGCAGATGCTCCTCACCCTCGGAAAATTCTCCCTCAGCGACCACGTCCTCACCAACAAGAAGGCGCCTTCTTCCCCCGACTGGACTCGCATGGACTGTGTGGTCAAGTCGTGGATTTACGGCACCCTCTCCACCGATCTCGCCAACACCATCATGGAGCAGGCTTCCAACGCGCGCTCCATCTGGCTTGCCGTGGAGTCACAGTTCCTCGGCAACAAGGAACATCGCGCGCTCCTCCTTGACACTCGTTTCCGCACCTTCGTCCAAGGAGATCTTTCCATCACCGAGTACTACCGCCGCCTCAAAGGCATGGCTGATGCCCTCGGTGACCTCGGCGAACCGGTCACCGATCGCACCCTCGTCCTCAACGTCATCCGCGGCCTCAACGAGCGCTTCACCAACATCGGTCGTCATCTCCGCCTCAGCACCCCCTTCCCGACGTTCCTCGAGGCTCGCTCCAAGCTTGAGCTCGAGGAGCTGACCAATTCCAGCGCTCCGCTGACACCTGCCACCGCCTTGGCAGCCTCCTCTTCAGCCGCTTCCTCACCACCGCAACCGCCAACCCCTCAAGCTCCTGCTGCTCCCTGTTGACGGCACTTAAGCACGCCAAATCCTTATACTGCAAGCGCACAGTATCGCGGTAGCTTTTCCCCAGGATGAGTATCTTGGGTTTGTCAATCCGAGATTAATTATGCTTAAGATGCTATCAACCTAATATTAACTAAATAACTATCTAATTCTAATAGATCTAAATAAGCTTAAATGAAAGATAAAGGCTATCTAATTGCAATCTAATAACGGTTCTAATTATACTCTAACCAAGCTCTAATCTATTGCATAAAAGGAATAATCAACGATTAAACTAAACTCGGGATAGATAGGATTTAAACAGGCAAAAGGATCCACAAGAGATATGAGACAAACAACTTAAGAACTAAGAACCACCTTGATAAAGATCTAATCAACAAGCATAGAATAAACATGAATATGAATGTCAAAGATCTACTCGAACCTTTCCCCGGGCTCCACTGTCACTGGTAACCAGGTAATCGACGAACTAGTAAACCCTAACCATCTCTAAGCATGAGCAGATTCAATCTACTGATCAGGTAAAATAGATCTACTAAAAGACATGTGAGACATCTAGATTGTGGCCACAATAACACATGTAGACATGAAGCATTGCAAAGACATGGATCATAAACATGCATAAACAAGAAGCTAAATCTAAAAGACAAACTTTATTGATCAATCATCAAGGTTTTATCAAAGTATATAAGAAGTTCGAGGGATTTACTCAAGATACATCGAAATCCGTGACCCAAAGTCGTCGAGTTGAACTAGACGAAGAAGTCGGCGGAAGATGAGCTCGAGCAGCCCTCGGGAGGACCTGGGTCGGCCGACCAGACCCCCTAGGGGTCGGCCGACCCCCAGGCCTCCTGCCTCCTCTTGCTTGCTCCTTTCGCCGAGATGTCCCTCTCGCCGAGTTGAACGCTTTTGGCCCCCGAACTCTGCCCTAAACTCTCGGTGTACAATGGATTTGTGTCGAACAATGATGCCTCTCCCCTTGGGAGGCCATATATTTATACTCCGGAGAGTCCCCTATACAAGGAATCTAATAGGTCGGTTCTAAAAGTCCTAGTAGGACTTAAACACCTATTTCCATGTGTATACAAGCCTCTAGAAGAGTCCCGGTCGTCCTCCATCTTCCCTTGCTTGGATATGAAGCCATTGTCCTAGTCCTTCCAGAAATAGGATTTCCATATTCTGCAGCCTTTAGTATTTTGACCATAACTCTGTCTTCCGAAGTCCAATAAATGCAAACTCAGACTCTAAATTGTAGAGCTCGAAGAGATCTACAACTTTGGTATTCAAACTTTCTTCATTTGACATCGTTAAGGTCACCGAATTGGGCCCACAAGGTGCTACTGTCCTGGAATCCGAGAATATCTCGAGTTTTAATTGGAAGTTTGATTGGATTTGTAATAAACCTTCCTTATCTTCATATTATTCATCCTTTATCCTCCGGAACATTCTCCATAATGGGCTTGGGTCTTCTTTTGGACTTTTAGCATAAATCCTTTCTTCGAGAAATCCTCAAATTTATATCAATTATACCTATTTTCCTGCAAAAATCAATAATGCACAAAAACAAAGAGCATTCTCGAAAACGGGGTTAATTGTTAGCAAAATAATAATAAATCATATAATTAATTTATGAAACGGCATAAAAACATATGAAATTATAACATAAATTTAGTACTTAAGCCGCGTCAACAATATCCCCACACTTAGATCATGCTAGTCCTCGAGCATAAGATCGATAAATCTTAAAATAAACTCTCAACTAAATTTATGTTAATTCTAAACAAATACTTCTTAAAATAACTTTACTTTAGAAATCACTCAAATCATAACATGGGAATATTTATTTAACTTTCATGCATATAGATCCCCACAAGATTTAACGAAATCAAATGAATCATAACTATGCCAAAGTCTCCTTTCAGAATATAAAAAGAGGTTTTTCAATATAATTTTAGAAAAAACAAAATCTCTTCAAATGATCAAGAAATCACTAATCCCTTTAAATCAAGCTCTCAACAAGGCACTCATTATAAATGGCTATCCTATAAAAGATTTACTCTCTCTTCCTCACAGGAAAATATATGGAGCTTGGTAAAGGCTTAGCAAAGTTAAACATTTTATTGTTCAAATAAGTTATCTTTCTAAAGCTCAATCAATCAACTTTAAACAATTTTGGTCATCGAGAATAAAGAAAATAATATATATACATATATAGACAAAGAAAAAGAAGATATAGATAGTGGACATGTGCATGTATATAATGAAAATTGGAATAAATTCCAGAACTTTTGCACATGGTTGGAAAAAGCGAAAGTCTTTGCTCATTAATTTTATAACAATAACTCAAGGCTTTCAAAGAGACTAATTTAAATGTATATATAAATTTCTCCCCCTTTCTCCTTTTTCCTAATTCTACCTCTCTTTTCCTTTCTTTCTTTTATTTATTTCGGCCACTTGGCCATTATTTTCTCCCTCTTTTTTTTCTTTTTTTTTCTTTTTTTTTTTAATTTGACCACTTGGTCTATTATTTTTTTTTTTACTATAACCTCTACTCCTTTTTCATCTCAAAAGTCCCCTTTTTAATTTAATTTTAATTAATGAGCAAAAACCTCACTTAAATAGGTAAAGGTAAACAAAATGAGATGATAAAAAGGTTTATAGGATAAAGATATTGCTTATTATTTCTAAGCAATTGGAATATAGTAAGGCTAGCAAAGATGAAAAATCGATGACCAAAAATTATTTAAAGTGATCAAAATTACTAAAGAAATCAAACTTAATCAAACTCACATGAAATAACTTGCTTATAAACTGGCTTTCATAAACTAAGCTCTAATAGGTATTAAAAACTCTCTCTTGATTTAAGGGATGTAAAACTTGATCAAATAAAGATAAATTTAATAAAAAGATTTTTTTATAAGTCCTCTAATCTTTTTCTTAATTGAAAACTTTGGCAAAGCTATAAAACACAATCTTCCAACAAAACATGGGTTATGCATTATTAATTATTTTAGTAATTCCCACATTACTCAAATCATGACAACTTAAGCAAAATTAATTATCAAAGTAAATGCATAGAATAAACTTAAATAAAACGAGACAAAATTAATAATAATAATAATACTTTATTAATAATAATAACGCCATCCTGTCAACTCACACCTTAGTAAGTAATAAAATATAAAAGACAATAATAATAATAATAATGATAATAATAATAAAAGGGCGTTATTATTTCAAACGCTTTATTAATCTAACGGGGAAGACACATCCCCACACTTAGCTAATGCTAAGTGTCCTAGTCATCTCTGGAGTTCGACCCTAAATTCAATCTAAACTGACTCAGAACTCCGTGTAACTACGCATACCAAAACTTGAAACAAAACCGACTTGAAAACCACCCAGGTCGGCCGAGCCTGACCTCTCTGGTCGGCCGACCTGGGCCCCTCCTCTGGCTTCTGGGCCCCAGGTTTGGTCGGTAAGTTTATTTATTAAATAAAAATATTTATGTACAGAAAAATTTGAAAAATATTTAAATTACGTAACTAAATTATTTACAAAGGATAGGTTACCTATGGAAATCTAAGGGTCATATATATGGTAGTCAACTCTAACCTCTTTGAAGTTGTATGTATCAATATAATTGATTTCAATCTTGTCCTCTTCAATGTAGACCTTCAATCTTTGTCCATTTACCATATATTTGTTCCCTTCAAAATCCATAATGGTAACTGCTCCGGCAGGTGATACGTCATGAACAATATAAGGTCCATCCCATTTACTTTGTAATTTTCCTTTTCCAAATAATTTAAACCTTGAATTATAGAGAAGAACCTTATCACCTGGCTTAAACTCCTTCTTAAGAAGTTTCTTGTCAAACCATCTCTTAACCCTTTCCTTATAAATGGTAGCATTATGATAAGCTTGTAACCGTGCTTCATCAAGGGTACTTAATTGAATCCTTCTTTTGACTAAGGCGGCATCTAGATCTAAATTTAATTCCTTAATTGCCTAATAAGCTTTATGCTCCAATTCTACTGGTAAATGACAAGTTTTTCCATAAACTAACTGATAGGGTGTCATTCCAATAGGTGCTTTAAAAGCAGTCCTATAAGCCCAAAGAGCATCATTAAGCTTTTTTGACCAATTTTTGCCTCCTTTAATCACCGTCTTTTTAAGAATTTCTTTTAATTGTTTATTTGATGTCTCGGCTTGGCCATTGGTCTGTGGGTGATAGGCTGTAGAAACTCTATGTTCAATTCCCATCTTTGCCAAATAATCAGTAAAGTCTTTTCCAATAAAATGCGATCCTCCATCAGAGATAATAACTCTAGGTACTCCATATCTTGGAAAGATATTATTCTTAATCATCTCTATGGACTCTTGCGTAGACGCCTTCTTACATGGCAAAGCTTCCACCCACTTTGAGACGTAATCCACAGTCACTAAAATATACTCATATCCATGTGAATTTTCAAATGGTCCCATAAAATCCATTCCCCAAACATCAAATAAATCAATTTGTAGATTGTATGTCAAAGGCATTGAATTTCTAGCTGTTATATTTCCAGTTCTCTGACACTCAGGACAAGAAGCGACAAATTTCCTTGCATCTTCATGCATTCCTGGCCAATAGAATCCACTCGCCCATATCTTAGCCTGGGTTCTGAAATGTCCATGATGCCCCCCATATTCTGCAGCGTGGCACTTTCTCAAAATCTCACTTCTCTCATCTGCAGGTACGCATCTTCTGAGGACTCCATCAGATCCAAATCTATATAGGTAGGGTGAATTCCAATAAAATTTCTTGGCTTCGGCAAGGACTTTCCTTTTTGAATTATAGTTGAGATGAGTCAGTGGCTCTCCTCTAATGGCTCTAATTACGTCTAGCATCCAAGAATCCTTATCTATAACCGCATAAAGGGTATCGTCTCTTAACGCATCTTCAATTGGTGGACCTCCTTTACTATAGCTCATTCTAGACAAGTGATCTGCCACTACATTCTCAACTCCCTTCTTGTCTCTGATTTCTACATCGAATTCTTGTAGCATTAGAATCCATCTAATTAAACGAGGTTTAGCATCCTTTTTAGTGAGGAGGTATTTAATAGCAGCATGGTCAGTGTAGACTATAACCTTTGAATTAACAATATAAGATCTAAACTTTTCAAAGGCAAAAACTACTGCTAACAACTCCTTTTCAGTAGTTGCATAATTAACTTGGGCCTCGTTAAGAGTTTTGCTGGTATAATAAATGGCATGTACTTTTCCGTCTTTTCTCTGCCCCAGCACAGCTCCTACTGCATAGTCACTGGCATCACACATGATCTCAAAAGGTAAATTCCAGTCAGGTGGTTGAATGATAGGCGCTCTAACTAGTAATTCCTTAATTTTCCTAAAGGCTACCTCACACTCATCAGTGAACTCAAAAGGAACATCCTTCTGGAGTAGGTAATTCAGTGGCTTAGCTATTTTAGAAAAATCCTTAATAAATCTCCTATAAAAGCCAGCATGTCCGAGAAAGCTTCTGAGAGATCTAATATCTGTAGGTGGTGGCAACCTTTCTACAGTCTCTATCTTGGCTTTATCTACTTCAATTCCTTTCTCAGAAATGACGTGTCCCAACACAAGTCCTTTTCTCACCATAAAATGACACTTCTCCCAATTCAACACTAAGTCTACTTCTCCACATCTCTTCAGAACTTTTTCTAGATTCCGTAGACAGTGGTCAAAACTAGTGCCGTGAACTGAGAAATCGTCCATGAAAACCTCCATGATATCTTCAATGAAGTCTGAGAAAATGGCCATCATACACCGTTGAAATGAAGCTGGTGCATTGCATAAACCAAAGGGCATTCTCCTATAGGCAAAGGTTCCATAAGGACAAGTGAAAGTTGTCTTGTGTTGATCGTCTGGATGGATAGGGATTTGAAAGAATCCAGAATAACCATCTAAATAGCAAAAATGGGTATTCTTAGCAAGTCTCTCTAGCATCTCATCTATAAAGGGTAAAGGGAAGTGATCTTTTTTAGTGGCTTTATTAAGCTTCCGGTAATCTATACACATTCTCCAACCAGTGACAGTTCGTTGTGGAATTAATTCATTTTTCTCATTTTTAACTACGGTTAAACCTCCCTTTTTAGGCACACAATGAACAGGGCTAACCCACTCACTAGTTGGTACTGGGTAGATAATTCCGGCGTTTAGCAGCTTGATTACTTCCTTCTTCACTACGGATCTCATTTCGTTACTCAGTCTCCTTTGATTGTCTACCACTGGCTTGTGGCCTTCTTCCATCGGAATCCTATGAGTACAAAATGCTGGGCTAATTCCTTTAAGATCTGCTAGAGAATAACCAATTGCCTTCTTATGTTTCCTTAACACTCCTAGCAATCTTTCCACTTCTTCTGGACTCAGCTGATCACTAACAATTACAGGATAAGTTTTATCTTCTCCTAAAAATTCATACTTAAGTCCTTCGGGCAGTGGTTTGAGCTCCATGTCGGGCGCCTCCTGTGGGTTAGGGTCACCTAGTGGCTCTACAGGAATGTCTTGGGTCTCTTCTTGATTAAGTTCAAGTTGATTAGTGGCAATGGTTGTTTCCTCAGAGAAGAATCCTTTTTCTCCTCCTTCTAATACTAATTTTAACGGCTCTCTAAAAGCGTTAATATAGTTAATACTCTCTATCTCCTCTATATCGGGAGTGAGATTAATAGGCACTTTAGATGCCGGTAGGAAATCAAAGTCATATTTTAATCCATCAATATTAATATTGACCTTTCCTTTATCATTATTAACTACAGCATTAACCAACTTAAGAAAAGGTCTACCAAAAATTATGTTAATATCATTATCGTAGACATTAATTATATAAAAATCAGTTGGTATAATGTTATTAGCAAAGTTAACTTCAACATTTTTAATTAAGCCTACAGGTCTAATTACTTCATTATTAGAAAGTTTAATTTTAATATTAGTAGAAACTAAGTGTGGTTTATCACTCAATTTAGAATAAACTTCATAGCTCATAGTACTTACCTGGGCTTCCATAGAGCAGTGAATATTGTTGAAGTCTTCTTTGTTGATGGAGCAAGAAATACCAGTTGAAGATTCTTCTGGCTCCAGGTAGACGATAATCTCCTCAGTAAGTGATGACTCCGGCTTGACACCAATCACCCGCTTCACTTCAGAGACAAAGTCACTGTCCAGCTCTTCTTCTTGGAATAATTTCTGCAGCACTTCCTTTGTACTTAGATCATCAGAGCTCCTCCTTAGTGGAATTTCTGGTGGAAACAATTCTTCCTCTTCCTCTAAGTCTTCTGGTGGGAGTGGTCCTGCACACTTCAGTGTATCTCCAAAATCCACTGGCATCCAGCTTGTCTTGTCGAATTCTGTCAGTGGTTTTGCACTAGCAAGGCTTCTGTAATTTGAACACTCAGTCTTCACTTGTGGTGCAAAACTCTCGTACTCCTCTTCCTCAGCTGCATAAGACACTGTAGTTCTTTTGACAGGTTGTTGCTCCTTGTAGATAGCATATGTAGGCGCCACAACCACTGGCTCCTGCATAACACTCTCCTTCCTGTCTCTTTCAGCTTTTGAGGTTAAGCAGACATCTGACAAAATCTTCATAGCTTCACTCCACTTCCGAGTCAGCAGTGATCCTCCAGCACAAGTGTTCAGTCGCTCAAAGTCTCTAGTGGTAAGACTATAGTAGAAAATGGACATCATCATCTCTGGAGTGAATCCAATTGGTGGTCCTTGTGTCCTCATTTCTTCCAGTCTGTCCCAAGCTTCATCAATGTCTTCATTTTCTCGTTGCTCGAAGTTCATGATTGCTTTTCTCAATTTGTGCACTCTCAGTGGAGAAAAGAATCTTGTAGTGAACTTCACTTCGAGAATCTTCCAATCACCTTCAGCTTCTATTGATGCAACATGGTACCACTTTCTGGCTCTGTCTTCCAGTGTAAATGGAAAGAGGTTCCACAAGACCCACTCTTCTGGAACTCCGTCTTGATGGAATGTGCGACACACTTGCTTGAGCCTCTCCAGGTGCTTGTACGGGTTCTCATCATCTTCACCACTGAACTGATGTTCGGCAGCAATTCGGATGATTCCTGACTTCAACTCGTAGGATCCTGACTCCGGCATCAGATTTGACTTTTGAAACTTCAAATCTTCCACTCTTGGAGTTAAGTACTCCGCGAGTGTCAGACCCTCACTCATCATAGTCATACCTGAAATATAGACAAAAATACAAAACAAAAGATCTATGACAGCAAAAATTTGCTGTACTTAGACCAAATTAAATCCAAACAAAATAACTAAATTTAAAACTAAATTTAAAATTTCAAAATTTAAAAACTACTCCTTATTTCGATAATAGCAAAATAAATAAATAAAATAGCACACTAATTAAAAAGCAAAATAAGCAAAACTAATTAATCACACAATAAATAAAACTAACTATTAAAACTAGTAGTAACAAAGCTAATAAAAGATTAATAATAACGTAAACGATAATTATTCCCGGCAACGGCGCCAGAAAAGCTTGTTGACGGCACTTAAGCACGCCAAATCCTTATACTGCAAGCGCACAGTATCGCGGTAGCTTTTCCCCAGGATGAGTATCTTGGGTTTGTCAATCCGAGATTAATTATGCTTAAGATGCTATCAACCTAATATTAACTAAATAACTATCTAATTCTAATAGATCTAAATAAGCTTAAATGAAAGATAAAGGCTATCTAATTGCAATCTAATAACGGTTCTAATTATACTCTAACCAAGCTCTAATCTATTGCATAAAAGGAATAATCAACGATTAAACTAAACTCGGGATAGATAGGATTTAAACAGGCAAAAGGATCCACAAGAGATATGAGACAAACAACTTAAGAACTAAGAACCACCTTGATAAAGATCTAATCAACAAGCATAGAATAAACATGAATATGAATGTCAAAGATCTACTCGAACCTTTCCCCGGGCTCCACTGTCACTGGTAACCAGGTAATCGACGAACTAGTAAACCCTAACCATCTCTAAGCATGAGCAGATTCAATCTACTGATCAGGTAAAATAGATCTACTAAAAGACATGTGAGACATCTAGATTGTGGCCACAATAACACATGTAGACATGAAGCATTGCAAAGACATGGATCATAAACATGCATAAACAAGAAGCTAAATCTAAAAGACAAACTTTATTGATCAATCATCAAGGTTTTATCAAAGTATATAAGAAGTTCGAGGGATTTACTCAAGATACATCGAAATCCGTGACCCAAAGTCGTCGAGTTGAACTAGACGAAGAAGTCGGCGGAAGATGAGCTCGAGCAGCCCTCGGGAGGACCTGGGTCGGCCGACCAGACCCCCTAGGGGTCGGCCGACCCCCAGGCCTCCTGCCTCCTCTTGCTTGCTCCTTTCGCCGAGATGTCCCTCTCGCCGAGTTGAACGCTTTTGGCCCCCGAACTCTGCCCTAAACTCTCGGTGTACAATGGATTTGTGTCGAACAATGATGCCTCTCCCCTTGGGAGGCCATATATTTATACTCCGGAGAGTCCCCTATACAAGGAATCTAATAGGTCGGTTCTAAAAGTCCTAGTAGGACTTAAACACCTATTTCCATGTGTATACAAGCCTCTAGAAGAGTCCCGGTCGTCCTCCATCTTCCCTTGCTTGGATATGAAGCCATTGTCCTAGTCCTTCCAGAAATAGGATTTCCATATTCTGCAGCCTTTAGTATTTTGATCATAACTCTGTCTTCCGAAGTCCAATAAATGCAAACTCAGACTCTAAATTATAGAGCTCGAAGAGATCTACAACTTTGGTATTCAAACTTTCTTCATTTGACATCGTTAAGGTCACCGAATTGGGCCCACAAGGTGCTACTGTCCTGGAATCCGAGAATATCTCGAGTTTTAATTGGAAGTTTGATTGGATTTGTAATAAACCTTCCTTATCTTCATATTATTCATCCTTTATCCTCCGGAACATTCTCCATAATGGGCTTGGGTCTTTTTTTGGACTTTTAGCATAAATCCTTTCTTCGAGAAATCCTCAAATTTATATCAATTATACCTATTTTCCTGCAAAAATCAATAATGCACAAAAACAAAGAGCATTCTCGAAAACGGGGTTAATTGTTAGCAAAATAATAATAAATCATATAATTAATTTATGAAACGGCATAAAAACATATGAAATTATAACATAAATTTAGTACTTAAGCCGCGTCAACACTCCCCAGGCTCCTACTGGATCCAGTAAGAACAAGAAGCGGGGCAAGCGCGGTGGCAAAGGCGGCGGCAGCGGACAGGGCAGCGGCGGTCAGACCCTAGGGCAGGGCACCTGGCCATCCATCTACAATCCGTGGACCGGGTCCATCCAGATGTGGCCCGGCCCTCGGCCGCCTCTCGCACCGCTCCCAGTTCCTCGACCAGTGGCGCCTCCTCCACACCACCAGGCATACTTCACCCAGCAGCAGCCGCCCTCTCCTACTGCACCACCTGCCGGATGGGGTGCCCCGTTCTATGGTGTCCCTTCTGCTCCGGCCTCGTGGGATCAACAGTCCCTCGCGCCCGCCACTGTTCGCACGGTCTTGTCTCTGGCCCTCTCTCGGCGTTAGCCGATTCATCAGTTGGATGTCAAGAATGCGTTTCTTCATGGGACACTTTCAGAGACCGTCTACTGTGTTCAGCCTTCTGGGTTCGAGGATTCAGTGCATCCCGACTATGTCTGCCGGCTCAACAAATCCTTGTATGGTTTGAAGCAGGCACCCCGTGCTTGGTACAGTCGATTTGCTGCCTATCTCATATCTTTGGGATTTGTGGAAGCTAAGTCCGATACATCCTTGTTTGTTTACCATCGCGGTTCAGATCTCATTTATTTACTAGTTTACGTTGATGATATTGTGCTCACCGCATCATCTCCAGCTCTCCTTCAAGGGACGATACGTGCTTTGCAGTAGGAATTTTCCATGTCTGATCTTGGCTCGCTTCATCACTTCTTGGGGATGCATGTACAACAGTGTGACGGTGGTCTATTTCTTTCTCAACGCCAGTACATGCTCGATATTTTGACTCGAGCAGGGATGTCGGATTGCAAGCCATGCAACACGCCAGTGGATGCTAATCCCAAGCTCTCTGGTACAGATGGTACTCGTGTTGAGGATCCCACTGATTTTCACAGTATCGCTGGCGCTTTGCAGTATCTAACCTTCACTAGGCCGGACATTGCCTACGCTGTGCAGCAGGTATGTTTGCATATGCACGATCCACGCCAACCTCACCTTGCGGCCTTGAAGCGTATTCTTCGCTATATCCGTGGTACCCTTGATTTGGGACTCTTTCTGCGACCATCATCTACTTCTGATCTGGTAGTCTACTCAGACGCTGATTGGGCTGGATGTCCAGACACACGCAGATTTGTATTGGTGACAATCTCGTTTCCTGGTCCTCCAAGCGCCAGATGACTGTATCTAGATCAAGCGCCGAAGCAGAATATCGCGCCGTTGCCAATGCAGTAGCAGAAGCATCTTGGTTGCGACAATTGCTTCTAGAGCTACATGTGCCTCTCCAGCGTTCTACTCTCGTCTACTGCGACAACATCAGCACAGTTTACATGGCCTCGTCTACTGCGACAACATCAGCACAGTTTACATGGCCTCCGACCCTTTACAGCATCAGCGCACGAAGCACATCGAGATTGATCTTCACTTCGTTCGAGAACGGGTAGGGGGGTAATAGCAATTTGTATTGCCTTAAGGCCTTGTGTTTTGTCTGCCCTCTTGGGCTTAGGGTGTGGCGTGGCTGGCTGGCCCATTATGGGCGCCGCCCCCCTCTGATAGACTAGGATTAGGACTCCTGTCTAATTATGGATAGGACTCTTCTCCTTCGGAGTATATATGTACATGTACCCTATGTCTATCAATCAATCTATTTTTTTCGATTGCCTTACTTTCAGTTACATTATTTTTAGACTAGATCGAGCTCCCCGTCGCGCTCCCGCCGCCGGACGCTCACGGACGCGTCCGCGACCAGCAGCGACCCGAGTCCTGAGCAGGAATGACGCGAGCGAGCGAGTAGGCGAGCGGCATCCACGCGGGCACCCGCGCGCCCGCCGCGTCGCCGGCCGAGGTACCCGAGCAGCGCGGGTAGGCACGCCGGCGAAGGAGGTGCGCTGCGACGGCCGAGAGCTTCCACAGCACGCCGAGGTCGAGGTCTGCGTCGACGAGCTCCCGGAGGAGGCCGTCCTCCTCCTCCCTCTCCGCGCCGCAGAAGACGTCCGACTCGTCGTCTGGAGGAAGGTCCGGACGTCGTTGTTGCTTTTGCGGTAGGCATTGGGACCTTCCCTAGCTGCGCCCGGAGGTCTTCCTCCTTCCTGACGCTGCTGCGCTCGCCCTCACCGTCGTCAGTCAGTGGCGTTCGAACCGCCAGGGCTTGAAGAGGAGATGAGGGCTGGATGCGGATCCGCATGCGGGTGAGGGTGGGAGAGAATCGAGGGGGTAGAACGGAGGACTCCATTGCTGTGGCCCGTGTGAGTTCGTGTTCGTGAGATGCCATCCATGGCTGCCATGGACCCACGATGGATTGTTTGGGCCGAGAAATCGAGGCCCAGCTACTTCCGAGCCTTTTTCTGGAGAGGATGCTCTTTTTATTACTTTTTGAATTGCCAGTAGCTTCTTTTTGCCTACTCTTTGCATTTTGCTTCGTGTTGCCTCCTTTTGCCTACTCTTTGCATTTTGGTTTCTGTTCCCTATCAGGCCAACCCTCCCCCGTCCAAGGAGTTTTAGGCCCTCTTTGGAACTGTAGTACTTTTAGAGTTTCTAGGCAATATCATGGTATTGAACAATACTTTAGTATTTTCTCAAAAAAGTGTTTGGTACCTTCTCCAAAACCATAGTTTTGAAAACCATGGTTTAGCCAAAACCACAGTATTTTTAGAGTATTGAATACTTAAGTCTGCACCAAAGTTTTCAGTCTACGGGGGTGTTTGCCAGCTGCGCCAGGGGTGCAGCCCGGCCATCATAGGCGCCGGCCCGTGTTTGGGCGCGCCAGCCGGTTGCCGAGCTCGTCCCTGCGGAGCCATCGGGAGCTCTAGAGGCCGGCTCCGCGGGCATCACCAAA
The DNA here is from genome assembly GCA_022530915.1 of Paspalum notatum. Taxonomy (NCBI): domain Eukaryota; kingdom Viridiplantae; phylum Streptophyta; class Magnoliopsida; order Poales; family Poaceae; genus Paspalum; species Paspalum notatum. Next base: position 2,952,099 of record CM039687.1, on the reverse strand, counting down.
TCGATCGGCCAAACGAGGCCGCCCTCTCGCGAGCCTGCGTGCGCTCCGCGGGGCTCTCCTCCTCGTCCGTTGCAGCTCCCCCTCCCCGGCCGACGCGTCGTCCGCCGCCGCTCCCCTCCCCGTCCGGTGCATCGCCGCCCCCTTCCTTCCCTTCTCCCGCCTGCCCGAGCTTGCCCCGCCACCGGTGCTCCTCGCCCGCCAGATCGAGGTAGCACGCTGGGAGGAGCTCGCCCGCCTAGAGGAGCACGTCGCCGGCTAGATCTGGCGGCGCGGCGGGTCGGTGGTGTGGTGGACGGGTCGTCGCAGCGCAGGCATGGCAAAGGTGGAGGAGACCGAGCATGGCGGCGCGGCGAGTCGGGGGGTGGAGGAGACCGGCGCGGCTCGGGCATGGTGGCGCGGCCCTTCTTCTCCAAGATCCGGCCGGTCGCGCCTCCGCCTCGACGTCTCCCCCGGCGGCTGTGAGGATGGGGAGCCAGTGCCTGGCCGGCGGCGGCGAGGACGGGCAGCGGACACAAGGTTGGGGGAGCGAGCGACGAGGACGGGCAGCGGCCACGAGGTTGGGGGAGCGAGCGTGGGTGCAGGGATGCCAAACAGAAGCAACACTCAAGCGCGCTAACTGGAGACACCAACCAAACACGAGCTCCGAGCTTACGGGAGCCTGGGTATCCCTAGATTTGCCTCAGCCTGGAGCCTGGCTTTGTGGGGAGGACTGCCAAACACCCCCTACAGCTCTCGTGATGGCCTGTCTTCACTGGATTTCTCTCTGCTGGCGCTGCTCTTCCGCGCCTTGACCTCCATCTTCTCCCCGCGGCCTTCTCTCCCGTCACCAGCACTGGCAGCCCCACATCATCGTCGGCCCGCCTCCCTCCGCGGGCCCTGCTCCTCCGCCCCGACGAGGCTCGCGCCACGGCCTCGCTACCAGCGCCGCCGGGCCTCGACGCCGCCCGGCCTCGCCCCCTGCGGCCACCCGGCCTCAAGACCTCGATTTCCGCGGATCTCGGCCCTCCGGTCTCTTCCTTCTGCTCCATCGGCGCCAGCCTCCTCCCCGGCGAAGCCCCACGCCTCCCACCTCCACTCCAGTGCGCTTCCCTCCTCCCGGCGAAGCCCATCCGCCCGTCTCCGCCCGCCCGGCGTGGACATGCCGCCCACCTCCTGGCGAGGCCCCGCCGACCGCGCCGCCCACCTCCGCCCCGGTGTGGCCGCGCCGCCCGCGCCACCCACCTCCTCTCCAGACTACGGTGTGGACGCCGGCGAGTCTCCGCACGTGAAGATCTGTGCGAGGATGGGAGCGGGGAGGGAACAAAAAGGAGAAAAAGAGCACGCAACCAAACAGTCCACAATATCAATGAATATCATGGTATAATCACAGTATCTGAAAACCACAGTATTGATGTTACGTCCAAAATATACCATAGTATTTGAAAACCACGATATTTCAAAACTGAGGTACCAAACAGGCCCTTAGTTTTTGTCAGGCCTTTACCAAATCCTCCATGTCCAAGCTTCTTGCCACGCATTCGACGTTAGCAAATGTGGATACAACCGAACCGACAGTGAACAACCAAGGTACCTAGGTTACTTTACAAGCGTCCAAAGTGGAGCTAGGCAAGATACATACAAGGAGAGACGATGCATCGCCGCCATGTTCAAGGTTGATGATTTTAAAGTGCAGTGATCTAAATTCCAAAGGCTCACCGATGAAGAAGCCAAATTAGCATGGCGTGGCGCAGATGCACCGGGCAAGAGGACGCCTAGAGAGGAAGAAGGTCGAATGGAAATGTTCAAAAGAAATGAGTGATAACTGGACACGAATCAGATGTAGTCACATTGTTAAGATTGGAACCAGATGTTCAGATAACAATATGTTCATCGATCCGTCAAGATCAAATAACACCAGTACACTAGAAAAGGTGGAAGAATTACACACCATGGCTCTAAAGCTACCACTAGTATAATCATTGTAATTTCCAAGTGTTTGAAATTAACCGAGGCCGGTCATTACATCTACTCTTTGATTAATTAATCACTCTACTTCTTCATCGTCATCGTCTTCGTATTCTTCGTCGTCGTCTTCGTATTCCTCTTCGTCGTCTTCGTATTCTTCCTCATCCTCCTCCTCCTCCGCTGAGGAAGAGTTACTACTACCTTTGGCCATGGACAGGACGTTCCAGTGCCGCACGGCGAGGTCCCACCCCACGACGGACCCCCTCTCCGCGTCATCCCACCTCGACGACAGGAACCCGTAGTGGACCCCGAGCAGCCCCACGGCGAACAGCGCCGCCGAGCCCGCGGTGGCGGCCCAGGCCGGCGCGTCCCCCGCGCGCTCGAGCAGCCTGAGGAACGCGGCGTCCGCCGCGACCGCGGCCGCGGGCGGCGCCAGCATCCGCCACATCATCCCGCGCCGCATCTCCTCCGACAGCTCCAGCTCCAGCCCGAGCCCGCCCGCGCGCCACTGCGTCCTGGCCGCGGCGCCCGACGACGACGACGCCGTGTCGGTGTCGATGACCTCGACGTTGCTGGAGCTCGCGGCCGCCGGCCTGGCGCTGGCGCTGGCGCGGCGAGAGGCGCTGGGGATGGTTGGAAGCAGCGCCGGGCGGGCGCTGGCGGCGCGGCATGGGAGGTGCAGCAGCTCCATGGTCGCTCTAGCTCAGCGTGCTGCTGGTACCTGGGGTGGGCGGGCTGCGGCTTCTTCGATCTTGATGGTGTTGGCGGTGGGCGGAGGCCGGACGTAGTTGTTGTGTGAAGACGAGAAGAAGGTGGCTTATCCTAAGCTTTTTCCCGGGGATGGCAACGTGAGAGATATTTTTTGGGCCGGCACAACATGAGGGGAAATGGGTCAGGCCTTCGCCTCAGAATGCGTTCCTACAGAATTTATTTGGTTTCAGTATTTTTAAAGGGTGTGTTTTTCAAACAGATGACTAATATACAGTCTATTGCATAGTGGTGAGCGGTCCAGTTTATGGCTTCAATAGCAAATCTACCTTTTTGTCACAGCATCTGCTTTGGCTTGAAAAATCATAGTGCAACCTGTTATTGGTGAAGTCTGAAGTGAAGTGATCCGTGCTCGTTGCGATCTCCCTGATTTTTAGCGCTGAAAACCAGAAGCTTTAGGCAATGGACATGGATCTTCATGATCAGCTTGCATCAAAAAGTAGGAATGTTTTGACGAGAGACCCCCAAATTAGTGAAACGTTTCGTGCCTTACAGTAGCCGCACACGGCCACTCCCAGACCGACGCTGATGCCACTGTTGTGGTGAATGATCGACTGTTGTTTGAGGATGGCGAAGTTGACGGTGACAGTGATATCCATAATCCAGGTATTGTTGTAATGGCGTGTTTTAGAATAAGCAGCTAAACACCGGTATCCTTGGACACACTGTGTTTCGTAGCTTTGCTCCTTTGTTCAGTGGTCCAGTTCATGTTTATTGTACGTTGACCAGAGCCACAAATTTCTGGAACGTTTCAAGTTTTTCGGTAATCTCGCAACCAGTTAAGTCGATTATCTAAACAAAATGAATACAGAAAATAACGAGCTCGAATTTTGCACTATAAAACTGCCCCTCCTCGAGCCATCTACAGCAAAACAACAGAAAGAATTCTGCGATGGTCTGTGCGTCCGCGCGGCGTGCCAATGCCCCTACCTCTAGACTCTAGAGGCTGCTGCCAGTAGGCCTACCTGCCAGAGTGCCCGTGCCAAATCTGTGTATCGCTGGCACGCAACGGATTCAATGTACTCTGTAGCGGGAGACGTCACGATATGTTTACCGATAAACTTGTTTAGCTGCCGCCGACTGTGGATTCACTGTCGCCGACCACGACGAATTCTCCATGACCATGCGTGTGCTGCTGGCCATGTTTGTACCTTAGACTCGTCACCTGGGCTTGCTTGTGGGCTGCAAGTTGGGTCGATGGGTTCGACGGCCCATAGCTAGAAGTCACGCATGCACGTCATGGCATCATGTCGTTTTATACATTTACCTTTACATATCCATCTACCGCTACCTAGCTGCCTCTTCGATAAAATGCCACATCATCATCTCGCCTACTAGAACTAATAAATATGTAAACATCTTTCTGAGTTCTCAAGTCGTTTCTCAAGCTCTCAACCACCAGCGCCTCAACAAACCTCCATGCACCGGCCTGTTTCGTTTCATTTACACACACAGGCCATTTCTACGCCAGATCCTACGTGCGCACTTCCAGACTCACCCCACCAGCATCGCTTATCAGGCCACTTGTGAACAAAGAAATTTAAAAACACGGCACACAACCACCGGGTCACACCCTCTATAAAACGGCCCTGCCATTGCCATTCCACAGATGAAGCACTAGCCACCACCTAGATCTCTACCACCACCCTACAGCAGAAAGCAAGGGTCATCCAGTGTTGTAATTGTAACAAAGCTTCTACTAGCTGCAATGAGGACTACTAGCAGCCACATGTTGCTCCTCTCTGCTAATTCTCTATCTACTGCACTGCACAAGATGATATATACACGTACAAATGCTCATAATGCTGTACTGATGATAATATTCTGATCGTGTGCAGGCATGGCAACGACAGAGAATAACCTCCTGAACTGCGCGACGACCTCGGCCGTCGTGGAAGGGCCATGCACCACGCAATCATGCGCGGGCTACTGCCACGCCAAGTTCCACGGGACCGGCATCTGCTTCCCACGGGGATGCAAGTGCTCCTTCTGTAGGGACGTTCCGCCGGCGACGAGGAACTAATTGATGCTCGTGCCGTTGTATTGTGATCTTCCAAATGGCTAAATAACGGCGATGTAACCGGTCGACGGCGTTGTCTTTGTATCAGAGTGCGTTTGAATTAAGGGAGAGAAATATCACTATATATAAATAACAAATTGTGTCTCGTGTTTTGAATTATCGTGTCACTATTTGCGGCGGTTTGATTTTGCAAGTGTTTCGATTTTTTTTAGGAACTTGCAAGTGTTTTGATTGTGTCCAGCGACGAGTTATTGTGATGTCCATGGGCCAATTAGGGCAGGCCCAAGCAGCAATGGGCAAGTGTTGGAGAGATGCCTAGAGGATGAGAATAGTAGGATATATTATTGGAGTCGTGGAGAGAAATGAAATATAGAGGAAGGGATCTTTAGAAAACATATAAATCTTTAGCAAAGCGGTCTTTTCACATGCAACTTAACACTGTTAGGTGTATTTTAACACCAGAGTGCCAACTTAGGGATGAAGGAAACTTTGGGGTGTCAAATCAGAAAGTTTTCAGTTTGGAAGGCCAAGAAAGGAACGAGTAGCTTTCTCAGTGACAAATAAAAAATTTTCTCTTTACAATAATCCAATTCCAATCGAACATATCTCTAGGATGACTGACGAAATTCAAAACATCAATCACATTTTACACGCCCACATAGATGACTGATGAAATTCAATCTATTCGTCATATATCAAAAATTACATAATACAATAAAAAATGCAGTAAAACAGACATAAAATAGACACAAAACCATTGATGGATTGATAAACAAATATTAGAACAACTGAAGGGGAGTAAATCTGATTTTTAGAATATAAAAATGTAATGAATTTTCTACACTCCAAGTAGATCACCTGTTCATCTTGAGACCACATCGTTTGGGCCTAAATTTGCGTTGTTGCTTATTCGCAAAACTGCCATAAGTTAATTAACGAAATAACAAATCTACTAATCTAGTACTAATAAGAACCGTCAACCGTATACTAACATTTGCGAAAATGAGGTTTGTCCTGACTGATGGCGGTGATCGGTTCTTTCTTCTCGCACTGATTCAGCACATGGCGGCGGGGACTGAGTTTCGCAGCCTGTCGCGCACGAGTCGGACGATGCATTTGTCTTGTCCACAATCTCTGGCGGGTTTGACTAAAACCCTCTCATTAGTTAGTCATCTAATCTAATATAATCTAAAACAAAACAAAGCGCCGACGGGGGGCAAGGGGCCACATGCTCCTTCCTCCCCCCTGCTGAGTCCTGACACTTGCTTTGTCTGCACCACAGCACCAGCGACCCTCCATGCCCGGGCTCGTTGCCTCCAGCTACGCGCCATGCAAGCAAGGCAAGCTATGCTATGCATCACCACCACTCCAACAGTACAGTCACTCCCCCCACATGCCGCTTCAGCTTTGAGATCTGCTAGCTCAGCCGGATCTCCTCTGCGTGCTGCTACCATCCGAAAGCATCTAAAAATAACTATGTGCAGCAGGATGTGTAAATGCATTATATATTTATTATTTTAACTATTTTTTTCTGTAAACAGTGTCGCTGTAGTGTATGGACAATTCATCTACCCAATCCACTGCGCATAGTACAACAGACGCATCCTGTTTCTTTTTTCTTTCATTTGCTGGTCCTCCTCGCGGAAACGATGTGTGTGATGAGTGAGACACTGACGAAGCGTATGTGTGCATGCCTCGAGATGAACTATGATTGTGCCCGGATCCTATGCTGTTTATATACGCTGATGAGCGAGCCTCAAAACATTGTCGGGTAAAAATACTATCTGTGTGTACTGTAGTGTACTTCGGTGGAGGGCTCCGTTGACACTGACACCTTCCTATGTCTGTGGCAGCCTTATGTCGTGTCAGGCCTTGTCCCGATCGCTGCTCCAGCTTTTCAGGTGATATGAAGTAATTTGACAGAGGAAACGTTCAATTGCTGCTCAATGTACAGTTGATGCACCGTTGCATTGAGCATTAGCCTACCATTGTTTTTTTAAACGAGCAACCAACGGCAGCTGCACAGTGACTTTGGTGCACCACGAACCCCTAAGTCCCCAAGTGAAAGCTGCACCAGCCACAGAATCTACCAATGGAGCTACTCACAGCAGTGCTAGTGCACCTCTACTGCACACTGCCATGCATGCCATTGGCGGTGTGGTGCAACCGTGCAAGTGCGGTTGCCATATGTGCACGGAGCTAGCACGAGAGAAAGAATGAGAGATAGGTGTAACAACGAATATAATCCACCGAAACTCCAAAAAAAAAAAAAATATCCTCGCAGGGCACGGCACCACAGCATTCGCAGGTTTAGAACGAACGAGACGCAACAAAGAATTCATCTGAGTCACCACCAGCAGATTATGTGCAACCCCATGTACCACGATGTCCTGCAGGAATCTTGCGGCCCCCATGGATATATGCATGATCTCAGCCAGCCATGCCATTGCCATGCGCCGTCGTCGTCGGCGGCGGCGGCGGCACGCCGTCGTCGGCCTTGTTGGGCGCCGGGGTGGGCGCTTTCTTGTCGACGTGCTCGGTGCGGCCGAGCTGGCCGGCGCTGCGCCCACCGGCCGCTGCGGCGGCGCGCACGCGGCCCTTGCCGAGGTGGTACTGGCAGAGCGCGTAGCCCACCAGCGTGGGCTGGCTGCACCGCCACCCGCGCCCGTTCTTCCGGCTGCACCGCGACCCCTCCTGCAGCACACCCGGGCCCCGCGGCTTCTTCACGCTGCCGACGCTGATGCTGCTACTGTTTTCACCCATCGACTCCTCCGGCTTCATCGCGTTGTTATGAGCGCCGCCCATTCTTGCTTCCGCTGCCGCTGCCGCCGCCACCGCCACCGCCACTGCCACCGCCATGCCTCTGCCGACGTCGTTGCTGATGACACGCTCTCTGGCCTTGATCACCGACTCCGGCACGTTGCGGTGACCGTTCTCTAGGCTGCAAGGCGCAGCATATATAATGCAGCGTTTGTAATACATACAAGGATCAATGGACGGGGCAAAATCAAATGAAATGCGATCAAAAGAGAAGCAGTGCATTCGTGTGGTAAGCACAGCTCAAGCATAGGTAGCTAGATCACAAAATTGCAGGTGCAGCTAATAATCCTAGTCAGACTAAACTAATGAACATCAGTCAGTGGCACTGGAGAATCTTAACAGCCCACTTTCCACGATCACAGCGGCGACGCGTTATGCATGGTGGAGAGCCCGGATACAGTGGGGAGATCAGAGCCTATTCTTGGCATTCGGAGTAAATGCTACGGTGGTGCAGGTCAGCCAGCATCTTCCACTACATCCGAGAGACCGAGTGCACCGATGCAATTCCAAGCAGGCCAGGATAGATGCAACGCGCGCGCGCGGTGCCTAACAGAGACAAATTAGTAGTGCAATGCCCGCAAGCGAGCTGGATTGTTCATGATCGATGCGCGCGCACGGCCGCACATGGTCCATGTGTTCCCAACTCCCAAGTGCAATGCAAGCACAGAGATTGCACTCACTCAAAACAGATCGGAACAAGGCGAACGGGACACGATAGGAAAAGGCAGAAGAGGAAACAAGAAACAAACTAACAAGTACGGCCGATCCGATCGAGCAAGGAAGGTCCCGATCGATGAGTCTCAGAGTGGCAAAAGAGGGGTGCACACTGGATGGATCATGGATCGACGCGCGCGGTGCGGTGATGTGCAGGTGCATGCACATTAGATGCCGCGGTGGCGGCGGCAGCAGTGGCTCTATCGCCACTACACTAGATGGGTACATGAGGCCGGGGCATGTTGTCTGGCAAGGAGGGAGGGAGGGAGGGGAAGGCCATTAATCGACTGCTGGGCTGATGCGTGCGTGCCTCATGTGTCAAGCTGGCATTTTGCCCACTAGCATGAAACAGTGAGCCCCCGAGCCCTGCAAATAGAAAAGGGCCTTGGATGCTTTCCCTTTCTTAATAATAATTCCCACAGCCATCGCTTCGGATCACCTAGTAAGTCACACAAGCCACCACAAGATGGATGGATGGATCATGGATGGAGATGGCGATGCCATTGCACACAGCAAGCAAGCGCCGCCGCCGCCGCCGCTTCTTGTTCCGGTTGGTTTCAGGCTACGGCAGGCAGTTCATCACATCACATACGGACATACCTCCTGTGGCTGTGGCCGTGGCCACCATCATCTGCAGGCCGCTGTTGTTGTGCACCCAGGCTGCCCCGGCCGCGAGCCTCCATCACACTGTCCTGCGAACGAAAAGCAGTAATCCAAGAACACGGGGGTTAGCTAGCTAGATCTGGCGTCCGGCTCCGGCCCGGGGGGTGCAACCGGAACCAGAACGAGAAGGCGAGCGAGAGGAGAGCTGCTGACGTCGTCCTAGACAAAATTCCCTCGTCTAGGAAGGAGCGCTGAGATTGGAATCGGGGACGACGGACGAGGAAGGCCGGCAGCACGCGTACCTGCGGGAGCAATGGCAGCAATGCCGAACGCCTGGCGGCCGGGGCGCCGAGATCCGCGGCCGCATTCGGGTGCAAGTGCAACCCGTCCGTCCCCTCCTCCTGTTTCCTGTCCCCCGCGGCGCGCTCCCGGCGATCCCTCGGTGCACCCGGCGCCGGTGCCTGGGCCGCGCGCGGATCTGTGGGCAGCAGGTAGGCCAGAGGCTGGCCCGGAGGCCGCCTCCTGATCCTCATGGACGGGAGGGAGGACGGGGGGGAGGGGACGGGAGAGAGAGAGAGAGAGAGAGAGAGAGAGGGCAATGGAGATTTGGGCAGGGTGCAAATTAAAGGAGAGAGGGGGAGGCTTTGTGTGTGTTGGTTTTGGTTGAGTTGGCCTTTTATGGCCGCCCCTCTCCTCTCTCGCTAGCTCATGGATGCATTTATTTAAGGGAAGCAGTAATTGCAATAGATTGGTGCAGTTTCACTCCCTCAATCGGGCTGGTTTTGGGGTCGATTTGGGTTTTGGGATTGAGATGAGAGGAAGCGAGAGATGGTGGAGGACTGGAGGGGGTCGGATGGCGTGAGGGGGGTTCAGTGGTGGGTGCTTTGTTTTTGCATGCAATACACCATGTGCACTCGACTGTTCTATAGGGGATACATTGGGTGCAAAGGCAGGTGAGATTTGTCCCATGGATGGTATTGCTAGGTGTACAAGCAATGCGTTTTTTCGCAGTCGACGAGCACATGCGGTCCATATATAATACCTTGGTGGAAGTGGTCTTGATGAAATATTGAGTAAAATTCTTATCGTATAGATCATGATTCTAGGCTCGAAGGATCACAGCTTGCCTAAGACTAGAGGTTGTCATATGAAAAAATGTTGTCATGTTAATTCCAATAGTGTTTCGTGGTCGTCACGATATGAATAGGTACTGAGAACAAAGATGTTAATATATCGTTAAGCCATACGGAATAGCAAAACAAATTGATCTATATAAAACTTTTGGTTTAAAGGCTCAAGCCTCGTGAGGGGCGAATCTACGTGTAATCACCGGGCTCAACTGACCTCGATGGTTTTTTTTTTTAATTCCTTTACAATTACATCTTCAGAGTTTGCAAATCAGGGTGCTATACAAACAACAAAGCATGTTTGACCCCAGTAACTAGCACTTGACCCTGGTAACATAGTTTTCTAGATTCACCCCTGGCCTCGTGTGAGATTTGAAGCGGTACTAAAAAGATTGGCATACGTGGATTTCAAGAGGTTTTCGTGTTCAGCACTGTATGAAGAGAAAGGTGGTGAGTATACCATTTTTTGTACAAAACAACAATAAATTTTACTTCTATCAAAATATCATATTTAAAGGCTCGAGGCACGTGTGACTTTCGAATGTTGATGGGTTTCGAGAGATTTCGTGTTCAACACGACTTGAATAGGTTCTAGGGAGAAAGGTGGTGAATGTAGTGTTTTGGCGCGAACCAACAATAAACTTTAGCCCATATAAAATTTAGGTTTAATGCTTCTCAAGCCTTGTGGGAGACTCGAAATAAAGTAATTTGGGACGTTCAACATAATATTTTAGACTCGGAGCCATCATATGCAAGCTCCAAGAGGGTTTTGTTGACTCTATTCTCTTCTTAAAGAAATAGGTGCTCCGCACGTTGAAAAACAAGACAACGATGATTTTGTGTTCAGCAAAAAGTTCTAGCGTCGTAGAGTGAAAAATGACAAATTTAGAAGTTTGGGGCAATTATCAAAGACTAGTAACATGTTTTAGTGCCAACATGAACATTTATTAATCGTTTCACTGGAGTTTAAAGAAAACTTGCTGGACGGTAGAGTTATGGCATTTGGCGTCGTCAGCGTGTGCATTGATCCATAGAAAGACAAGGATGTGTGCGTGGTCTGCTGTTCACAGAGGGAGCCAGCGCTAACATTTTGAAACGTTGGTTTCATACAGGTACGGCTAGCACATTAGCAATTTAGTATGCACAACTATTAATAATTTGACAGGAGAAAAAGATTGGTTGTACCCAGCTTTCGGTCAGCACGGCGTCGTCGTAGTAATTGGTAACCTATGAGTTGCCCGCGGGAGCAGTGAGTGGTGCTCTAGCGGGTCATCACCAGCTCTGCAGCTCACTACGCGTGCTATAGTACAGACAACAGACTAGCCGCGTCGATACAAGACTCTCAACAAACTGGTGACACCCATTCTCTCACATTGCGACGTAGGCAAGCACAGCCGTTCTTTCCTTTTTTTTTCCCCTTGAAAAAAAAGGTAAATAAGGCGGTTACGTTGGGCCCAGGCACCCAGACACCGGGCTTGCATCCGCTTCTGTCAAAGCCCATTGGGCCCAAGAAGCCGGCTGTCATTCAGATTTCAGCGCCGTTCTAATGGGTTTCTGAATGGATGGGTAGGGGTGGGTTTTTATTTCACTCCATTTGTTGTGGCATGGAATGGGTTTGGGGAGGGTATAGCCCCATTAGCAGGGCTATAATTTGGCAGGCGTCGAGCGACCAGGGAAAATGCCTCTTGTGTACAGACGTACATACAATACAAATCAGATATTTTACTAGTGCTGGCGGAGAGACCATCCTCAGATCGAGCACTTCATCCCTGGGTCTTGGGACAATCAGCCGGCAAGGGAATGTGCAATTATATCGTGGCCTCCTCATGCATGATGCATGGGGTGGCCTACAAGCAGTCCACATGACATGATGTGCCCTATCAGAAGGAAATTCAGCAAGGCGAGGCACATTCCGGCATGGCCTTGGCTCAAGGACCATCATCGGATGGTTCGGTGAATCCTGATGGGCAATGGAGCAGAACGTACTGTACATTATCTAGATCATGTGAACTCACTACCTCCAAGCCCGTCCGGCAGTAGCTGCTGAACTGAGAAGAGACCACGGGAGACCACGACGGGTGCAAAGATGTTTCGCGCCAGGTCAGAAAACCACCATGCATATGCCAGGGAAGGTGCGGCCCCGTCCGTGCGACCCATGTAGAAATCCTAAAATCCAAGCGGCGTCCTTGGGTTGTGGGGTACGGTGGACCCTGTATTTTAGAGCGGAGAGGGGAGTTGGGGGGACAAAGTGATGCCACGCGACAAGGGAGAGGACCAGGGAGAGACGATGGTCCTCGCCGCGCAATCGAGATCAAGGTAAACAAACACACCCAATTGGCCAATTGGAGTAGTGGACAGCACCTGATCTCTGATAAATGCTGGCAACAGTCGGTGAATCCTGCCGGCCCTGCAACGGATGGAGGACGGCAGTGAGCTGTGCCTACCGTAGCGGCAGCCGTGATCCGTAGGCCAGAGGCGCTGCACGTACTGGAGGGTCAGGGCACTTGGCCACAGATCGTTTCACCAAGCCGCTGGACTCTGGGCAAGTTGAGTTCCTGACCATTGTCTGGCAAACAGACAGGTTAGCGGATACACATACCGCCACATGCCCTTCATATATGGACCTGGATGCGGCAATGGTACTCAAGAGATTATGAGCTACATACACTCCCATTTTTCAGCCGAGCATTAACGGCTTAAGAGGCATACAAATGTCAATTGCAACCAGTTTCTGTGGACGATTCAGTAAGTAAACCAAACAAGAAATGGAAAAAAAAATGAACTCAGATTACTATATTACTATATGCAGAGCACACGGGCAAAAATCTCACAAAAGGAAAAGATCCTCGCTCCTATGTATCTAATGCACTATCTACTCTCCATTTCTTCTTATTTTTTTGCTAACCACACGTGTAAGTTTACATCATATAATGCTATTGAGCCTATACAGATGCTGTGTTGTTATTCAGAGCTATTGATCTGACTAATTGCCTGCTTTACTCTATGCAAGGATTCTAAAATCCTTGGTCGTCTCAGTTATATCAGCTTTCCTTTGATATATCATGTGGGTTTTGCCACATGCAACTTGCCGTATGACTACAACTGTTCATGTACAAGAACAAGTCCACACTTGCCTTCATTGTTGCATCGTGTGCCGCTGTTTCACCAAAATCTGTGCATATAGCAGCTCGTTCCAGGAATCAGGTACTCCAGGAAGGCACCAGTGGCTGCAGTCCTGGTATAGGGCAGGTGATTTAATCTCCTCCTCGGTCAACTTCTGCTTGCGATAGACTGAAGGGTGGGCCTCCTTCCTGTAGTCAGTCATCCTTGTAATGTTCAGGTACACAACAGGTGTTTTCATCCCACCAAGCACCTCCTCCAAAATGCTCATCTTTGTTGGGTATGGTGTGAGGTACTGGTCATTCGTTATGGGTTCTGTTTCCTTGTCACAGCTGCCACCTGAATTCCATTGACCCCCGCTGCATGACAGAAATGGACAGTAAACATCAGTTACCCATATAGCATATGAAGCTGAACTTGCAAAAGTTCACAGATAGCTCTGCATACTACCTGAAATGGGATGCTGCGTAGCCTCTGAAAAACACAGTGGTTTTCTTGGTATTTACATTGGAATCAACCCACTTTGCCCAGGTGTTGAGAGCTCTTCGATAGGCATCATGTACATCCAGCTCACTGTATACACGGTTGCCCTCTTGATAGTAATCTTTCCTGAAGCGCATTTTAACAATACTCAGAACAGTAAACGACAAATGAAATGCAGGACGTGTGAACTGTGAACCGCAGATATTAAATGAATCAAGCAGGGGTTTGTTGTTCTCACCCTAGAGAAGTTTTGTCATGCGTCCACCAGTGACCAGTATTGAAGATAATGATATCTGCATTCTTGTACCTTGGAGACGCTCGATCGACAATGTCAAGCCTGAGAGTTTCCCTGGTACCCTTTCCATTTTTTATTGGCATTTCCCATTCCTGAACAAGGAAAGGGGAGCGGAAGAACTCCACACTGCAATTGTAGTCCTACAGGCAAAATGGTATTTGCATATAAGAAATATGTAGCACAGACGCGGATTTATTTTAATATTTCTTTTTAAAAATAATCATTATAGATAAACTACGTTGTAGTTAGAAACTTAGAAGTTAGAATAGCATCACTAATTCTCCAAAGGCCAATGTTGACAACATGTCTACCATTGAAGCAGCTAGCACACCATGAATACTACTTGATGTACTGCATCTTCGATGTTGCTGGCTGAACTGGAAATTCAATCATCAATCACTGAAATCAGTGAAACACCCGCTAGGGTGTCCCTACTTGAAGAAGGCACTGGCAGTCTGGCACACGTACTATCCACCTCTGACGACTCGCGGCCAGAAGGGGTAGTAGGCAAGGGGAAGGGATCACGGAAGTCAACTGGTGGTGCGATGCGGCTGCGGCTGCGATCTGGCCGCCTGCTGTGCTTGCTTGCCTAGTATCGATCGTTGCCATCTGCTCCCGACGGGGAAGGGGAAGAAATCAAGCAAAGAACACTAGAACATTAAGGGAAGAAATCCAGACTTTCCGCCAGCAGCTGGAGGAGGTCGTCTCTCATGTGGCCTGAGGGCGGGCGGGCGGGCGAGCGGGCGGCGTGGGTCATTGCTGACTCGCCGGCTCGCCGCCGACAGGTGGTGTTGCGGGCGTGCGGCGGCGTGCATGGTGAGTGCATTGGGCTAGGGGTGGGGGCTTTAGGTATGCTGAGGGGCTGCAGTGGGCCGCTGGGCCGCATCCAAACAATATCGGCCCCAATTATCCAAACGTGTTGAGTTCTCATTTTTTGGAAAATAAAACTTCAATCAGTACGTGTTGACGAGGAAATTAAATTAAGTTCCTACTTTTGGATAATTTAAGTCACTTCAATTCAATTTAATATTGGGTTTATCCAAATAAGCTCTACATGATTACCGGGGTGATAAAAATAGGCTCTAATTGCTGAAACTAGCACAGAATCACAGAAAACAAAACTGGAATACGGCATCTATACCTGGAACAAGAAAGAGTAGGAGCCCTCAGCCCTGAACTCGCGCCTGCCGGATACCTCAAAAACTTTCCTCTTGTTTTTGACGGAATTCCTCAGGATACAAATCAGGGATTCCCACATGTTCCTGTTGAGCGAATCACCGACAAACACCAGTCTCTTTCCCCTCAGCCTCTCCAGCATATCAGTTGGGTTCAACCTAACATATGCAGCACATAACTGAATTTGCCAAACAGCACACACCAATAACCAACTGCTGAATTTGTCAAATAGCATACGACAATAAGCAACTACGCTCAGGCAAACTTTTCTCACCTTGGGATCCTGCATCCGCTGGGTTGCCACCGGAGCCTCTCGTAGGCTTTGTCAGGCCGGCCGTTGAGGTGGCAGTTGAAGGACTCATCGATGTGAGGACATGATCCTGCAGGGTACAGAGGATACGAGTCGTCTTGGATCCAATTCCCGTAGAACATGTCGCAGCTGGCCAAGTTCTCGACCCAATCATCCTTCTTGCGCCGACCGGCATTAGCAGCTGCTTTCACCAGCGCAGCACTGCTGTTATTGGCAATTGGGGGGGGCCCTTGTGCAGCAGGATGATCTTTCACCGGACTAGTGCTCCTCCCCTGTGGACTAGCAGTTGGTTCTCTCTGCTTGTTTGCAGAGCTATTGCTTCCATCTGAAGCAACTGAACTGTTGTTCTTGTTATCTGCAGGGGCCTGAATTAGGACAGTCTGGTTGTTGCCGGCAGCTGCACCTGCACTTCTCGGAGACGCAGTTCCATTGCCGTCCATGGCCGCTGCAGCTGCACTCGCAGTCTGATTGGTGGTGGACGCAACAGCGGTGCCATTGCCTGAAGCTGCAGTTCCGCTTCCTCCCAATTTGTGCGTTGAGCCGGCAGCATTCCTTGCAGTGGCTCTCATCCCGTTGCCATCTCCGGAGGCATCCGCAGAACTCGCGTTCGCGTTGGGGACGTTGATCCGAACAGGCACGCCTCCCTTCGCCGTTGCGATATTCTGGGTTGAACCAGAACCACCGCTCGCGAGCCCTGCTGGTTCATCACGCCCACCCTTGGCCTCGGCAGCGGCGCTCCCGGCGTAATGTTTGGCTTCGGCAGTACTAGCCCGCACACGATCGTCTCGCGGCGCGACGGCGCTCGGCACAGCAGCCGCAGTAGCATCGCCTGGCGCTGGCGCACGATCCCTGTTGGGAACTCCGCCCACACTGGAACTGCTGGGCGGAACTCCACCCCCGCTTCCCAACCGCTCACCGCGGGGCCAAACCGCGCTGGAGCCGTTGCCTTGCGGACCGCTCGGCGCGAGCCCGCCACCGCTCGGTCCGACGCGCCTCGCCGCGACGGCGACGGCACCAGGAGGCGCCGTGGCGGAGCAGTTGGCGGGGAGCAGCGAGGAGAGGAAGCCCGAGACCTGGCCGCGGTACGGAGACGCGGAGGCGATCAGGCCGTCGAACCACGCCGCGGCCGGCGACGAGGCAGGAGGCGCGGGGAGGGAGGGCGCGAAGGCGACGAAGACCGCGAAGCCCGCGAAGGTGAGCGCGAGGCCGTAGAGGCAGAGCCTGACGGGCCGGGCGCGGCCGACGAACCCTGCTCCTCCGCCTAGGTGGCCGAGGTGGTCGGCCACGGCCGCCACGCCGCTCTGCCTCCACGCGCCCTTCATCCGGTGGCGTGCGCCGGCAGGCGAGAGGGCGCGGCGGGAGTTGTTAGGGTTTAGAGGAGGCGAGGCGGCGAGGCGGAGGCGTTGCCGCGCGCGTAGGCAGCGCCGGGGTGGGGAGGAGGAGGAGGGAGCACGCCGTGCGGCCGTGCGATGCGGGCGCGATCGATCTGCCGCGGCAGCGGTAAAGGCTTTTGTAGGGAGACGGGACTCGGGAGGCGGCGTGGTGCAAACTACCTACCTGGTTTTGTGGGTTCTTTTTTCAAAAACCTCCCAAATTGTGAGCTTTTGGCATTGAAGGTAATTCTGAGATGAGATTAAACAAAAGAATAAATGTACCGGAGTTTGAGAGGAAAACTGACGGTAATTCAGAATAGTGACAGTTTGAAACGAGAATTTTTTTTTTCCTATTTCTGCACTTTTTTTATTTTTTTGTGAAATTTCTTCGTGATTTCTGTGAAGTTCCTGCATTCCAAACGGGTCATTATTGTGTAGTATTTGACGCTTCACCGAATGCAATAGTGATTGTAAAAAACATAATGCAACTGGTTTTCAATGGAAGTGGAATTGAGAGGAAGATCAATGGCAAGTTTGTTGTCTTCAAGTCTACACAGTGTAGTCTATCATAGTGAGTATGT
Organism: Paspalum notatum; assembly: GCA_022530915.1. Classification (NCBI taxonomy): domain Eukaryota; kingdom Viridiplantae; phylum Streptophyta; class Magnoliopsida; order Poales; family Poaceae; genus Paspalum; species Paspalum notatum. The sequence goes on along the minus strand of CM039687.1, from coordinate 2,934,765 downwards.
GGTAAATATATCTGACGGTTCTCTTCCCAACACAAAGTTTTCTCCGAGCCATATGTTGCTTTTTTAGCTATGAATTGAACGATAGCCAAAGTTGTTCTTTTGTCATTGTCTTCTAGAATTTTTACATTTTCTTCTTTCCCTCTAGGCCGGCCTTGTTGCTTGTCGTCGGTGCTCACTGTCCCGTGCCCTCTTGCTTATTATTGTGCATTCTTGCTATGGGACACACCAAATAAATGGTTAGGCTATCTAGTTTTTTTCCTCCATTTACAATGCCTAACTGAACCAAGCATGTTGTATAGCTTCTATACTCTGGCAATTTACCATCAACAAGCTGCTGCTCTCTATTTCTTAGCAACCTATGTATTTTTAAAGCTCGAGGTGATCAAACAGGTCCGCCTTACTCTGTGGTTCTTAACAATACACTAGGTTTTACAAATCCACAAGCCAGCTTTTAACAATTTCTAATTGATCCAAAAAGAGCCTTGCTCGTGTAAGGGTAGGGGTAGAGAATCGAACAATAATATATTTCAAAGTAGAATCATGTTTTGCCTCACAAAAGCTCACCAACGTATTCATATTTTGTACTCCCTCCATTCATAAATATACGACGCGGTTGACTTTTTTTTAAAATAATTTTGATCAATCATTTCATTCAAAATTTTTGAGAAGTAGTCGTTTATTTTGTAGTGATTTGCTTTAGCACTAAAAGTAGTTTGAGTATGAACTGTATTCTTATTTATCGAAAAACATTTAAAATTTTGTAGTGATTTGCTTTAGCACTAAAAGTAGTTTGAGTATGAACTGTATTCTTATTTATCGAAAAACATTTAAAAAAACAACTTACCCAAGTTTTGTTTAAAAAATCAACCGCATTATATATTTGTGAACAAAGGAATACGCATAGATCCAAATTACACAAACCATCAATGTTGACTTCCACTAGAGACCAGCGAAGGCCTAGTCCCTAGCGGGCGGGTGCGGGCTTTGACTGTTTGGCACAGTGGTGCACACACCCTCACGGCCTCACTACAAGGGGTGCAACTCGCTCCCACATCTGGCGTCGTCTGCAGCTGCCGCCCCCCGTACGCAGTGCGACCTTGCCTTCCAAGTCGGTACACCTGGTCGTCTCGTGGACTTGGTGGTCCGTACTCTGGAGTATTTGCCATCTTAGAAAACAAGCAGACCGCGTGTGGACTGTGGGATACACCCGTAGTAGGCTTAGGCTCAGCGATAAGTTGGTGCCACGCTTTGCGCTAGGTAACGGATTTACCGTGAGAATCGAAGCTTAACGCATAATCAAAATTCTGAGGCTTGTTTATTGCACGCGCCTAACAGTAGGCTCTCCTAAACTGTGTACTAGTATAGTAATGATAAAAACTTAGGCAAAATTCAATGCGTCTGTCCTGAATCTGAACTGGTCTTATTGCTGGCTACTTTAGCAGGGTTCTTATATGCAAAGCTGGTTCTGTGGTTCATGCAGCGGCTATACGATCGAGCGCTATATTAGCCATCTCCTATCGATCTATATATGCAGCTGGACCATCCGCACAAGCCGAAACCCAGGCCAGGTTGCGAAATCTGATTGCAAGACGGAGAGGCGCAGCTCGATCGCTGCGTTACTGCATACTGCCTAACTGTGATATGCAAAATATAGGACTTGCATTGTCATTGCAGCAGTGTGATTAGAGCTGCATGTAGCCAGGTGAATGTTAGGAAAATCTACCCGACCGGGGAACAGCCTAATAAGGCGCCCCATTAATTATTGACTGATCCCATCCATGCATGCCAACTCCTCCATAATAATAATAATCCAGATTAGACATTACTACCACTACTACTACTAATCGACACGGCAAAAAAAAAAAAAGAGTGAGAAAAGATATTCCGGCCAAAAGTGGCTGATGGGCTTGCCAAATAGTGAAGTGAAGGTGAGCCTAACACATTCATATACACAAGAAATGCATGTCAGTGCTAACTTGCATGCGAAAGGAGATGGTGTTGTACTGAAAAGTTCAGGAAGATATCGTGAGGAGTTAGGTCTCGGTTCACTCGTTTGCGGCTCCTCGGAGGATCCCATCGTGTCGATGCAGCACTAGCTCAGCTCGCGACTTCCGCTTAATTTGGTGGTGCTCTGGTAAGCAGCCAGCCAGTGTGTTCATCTTCTGCCCCTTTTGACTTGTCATGTTTGCCACGTTCGAAGACGAAGGCCACATGCATGCCAGAAAAGGCCCGGGCCACCACTAGCTAGTACTCCTAGAGAACAGCGGAGTAGAGAGGTTGGTCATTGGCAACGGTCTGCTGGCTTATCTGCTAGCTGCTGGGGAATGGGGAGATCCAGTTGAAAGCAATGGGCAGCATGCACCGCCCAAGTCTCGCCGTGGAAATATAAATGCCGATGTGGTTCAGAGTTCAGAGGCTTGCTGGAATCATTCTCTCCATATGGCAAATGGGTCCCACACAAGCCCGTACTGCCTTAGCATCATCATCACCACTAACAACTACGATTATGTACATGCACTGGAGTGTGGTTTCTTTTGGACCCAAATCATTTCGACGTGTGTCGTGCCCATGGTCTTGGAAAAAAGAACGAATTTCACGGCATCGATCGTATCTAATGATCTGCAGCTGGTGCATTTCCCCCCCAAAGCTCAGAGATGAGACATGAAAGTTGCGAAGCACTCGAAAGATCCGTGGAGTACGCCTTAAGCAAGGGTTCGTAGCTTTAGATCTTTTTTTTTGTTACCGTGGGGTGGGGACCATGCACAACACGAAGGAACATGCATGCATACGCCGGTTGGCCGGACGGGTCCAAAGCGGCTGGGAAAAAAGGCTAAAACGAACACCTTCTGGCCTGCCACCGACGCGGCCAGGGCCAAGCGCCGCCGTGCCGTGAGTGGAAGGGCGGCGAGCCGGCGAGCTTGAGGGGAAGAAGCGCCAGAATTTGGGGTTGTGCCCTCATGCCCAACCAGTAGCAGGAAGGCAGCAAACCCAAGCTAAGAGGCTTTTCGCTGGATTTCTCTGCGTGTGGTGCGCTTGCCGGCTGGTCCGGGGCAAATCGATCATCTTCACCGCAGCCGCGGGGCGATGCACCGTCGTGACAAGGACGCCACGGCCTGCCACAGCACACAGGCGATCCGAACCTGCGATTCGGATTCGGTGGTGCGGCAGGACCGTACCACGGTGCCCGTACAACGGTATCGGCGTCTTCGTCACGAACGCATGTCTTCTCGAGTACTGCCACGGCTCCATTCCATTCGAAACTACAGAGTACTTGTAGTATACTGTACTTTATTTTATTATATTATAGTTGAATTAGGTTTCTCTGACTTCAATAGATCCTTTTAGTAGAAAATATTAACACCTTATAAATACTTGAACAGTTGCGCTCTCAAAGCATTTTTCACGATAGATTTATAGATAAACCAATTTATGAACATATCGTTTTTTATTTAGGATCAACATATAACATATAGGTATATCGGCCTTATATAAATAGAAACATATAGGTATATCGGTGGCCTTCTCCGATTATGTTGGGCCATGTAATTTTTATCGATGGGCCAGCAACACGGAAATTCGAACTGTATGAACCGGCCCGGGATACAGAACGGGCTCCGGCCCACACTGTAACTCGAGAGATACTGGCCCACGTTTGCCTCGCCCTCGGCCGAAAAAGTCCACGTGGAAAAAGATCTCGAGATATTTTACGATCCGCTGGGCCCAGACGCCGACGCAGCGCCGCTTTTGACCCCACTCCCCCACCAGACCCACCCCCGCCCATCTCATCTCATCTCTGGATAAGCCTGGCTGCCACCCGGCTCTCGATCAACTTTCGCCTCCCGTCGCGCTCGCGTCGCGTCGCCACCACCTCGCGCTCTCCGATTCGGCGCATATACCCCGTCCTCCCCCACTGCCGCATCTCCGAGAGTCCTCCGAACCCTGATCACCGGCGCAGGTGCCTCGCGAGCGCAATCTCCGAAACCAATGGCGCTGCTCGCGCCGGGCCCGAGCGCGCTGCGCGTGCGGGAGGCAGCGGCGCCGCACCCGCGCTCCTCCTCGACGGCAGCCGCCGCTTGCTCGACCGTTGTCGTTGGTGGCGGGGCGCTGTGGCTGTGGAACGGCGGCGGGACGGGGATGGGGACGAGGAGGGGGAGGGAGCGCGGTGGGGGGAGGGTCCGAGCGGAGGCCTACTTCTGGGACGTGGCCAAGCCGGTGGAGATGGAGGAGATCGACAGCATGGAGAAGCTCGACGACGCGCTCAGGTGGTCCGTCGAGAACAACCAGCCCATCGTCATCGACTGGTACGAGCTAGCACTGTGACACATGTGTTGCCTAATAATTATATAGAACATTAATTATATTTCACCAGAATTGAGATGTGGTCTGTTATTGCCAGGATGGCTGCTTGGTGCCGGAAATGCATCTACCTCATGCCCAGGCTGGAGAAGATAGCAGGAGAATATCCTGGGTTGGTGTAACTTCACCTTACTTTTAGTTTAATTAGTGTTTTTTTTTCTTCTTGAAGAACTTCATCTCAGTTGAATTGAATGTTAAACAATTTCTAGCAAGGAAACTGATCTCAAGTTATAAAAATACGTGTTTCAGATTAGGGTACCCTTCAGTTTATTAAATGTGCTGTTGATTTGTTGGGTTAAACCATGCATCACATATTCAAATTTCTGTTGCAGGGTCAGATTTTACTTTGTTGATGTCAATAAAGTTCCACAAGCGATGGTAAAAAGAGGGAATATAACTGTAAGTCTGCAAATTCCAGAGATTCTTCACAAGATAGCAGTTGATTCAGAATGGCTTTGAGATAATCTGAACATTTTTGTCTTTTCTCTGTGCATATTGCAATTCCAATTATCTGTACATCTGCCTTCAGAAAATGCCCACTATTCAGGTACCACAGAATTTCTCTTCCATCAATCAATTCCCATTCCTACATGATTGGAATTAGAAAAATCTTGACCCTAAACAACGCATTTATATCCAGTTCTGGAAGGATGGGGAGTGGAAAGATGAAGTAATAGGAGGCCATAAAGCTTGGCTTGTGATGGATGAGGTTAGAGAAATGATCCAGAAGAACAAGTGACCAAGCACCCAGGATGTGCAACGGATATCGTACTGGATACTGGATAATGTAAATAGAGATGTCAGATGATCACTTTGTATACTAAGTTGCAATCAAATCAGTAAAGACACGGTTCATATAATATTTCAGCTCCTTGTCACAGCAGAGCTAGTTTACACTGTTTCAATCTTCCAGCTGAATTCCTCACAGAGTATAATATTTGATTAGAACACTGGTAGATCAATCATGTTAGGAAGAACCAATTTTATACTTTCTCCTAATTATCAACTTTCTTTCTGTACCATCCTGTCCATTTGCCTATGCTTCTACCTTCAGAAAAATGCCCAATATTCAGGGAATGCTCCATTTGTTCACTTCTCGTTTTCTGTAGTTGGAACTTGGAACTAGATAAATTTTGATCTCAACCCAAAGTACACATCCATATTCAGTTATGGAAGGATTTTGAGAATTGAAACCAAATTAGTAGACTAGGAGCTGAGGTCATAACTCACAAGGTGTGTCTTGCGATTCTGGAGAACAAGTGATAAAACACCTGGACCGTGCAATTGATGTAGAGTGATTATCTGACCATCTCTTCAGTTATTGAAGCTGTACTGATGATCAATAAGCTTTATTTCACCTCCTTATCAATTGTGCTTCTGTATCATTCCCGACAAAAACCAACAAGTTGGATATTCGTTCACAAGAAGAAAGAGGAAACATGCTGTAAAGAAACAAATAATCCCAGTCTCCCAATTCTTTTCAATCGATGTATCTACAAGATTCCATCTATCTATTACATACGAAACTAAGAACTCAAATCCCATTTCCATCCACAATATATCAAACCAATAATTACAATCCGAATGACCAAACTACCTAGCTGCCCAGAAGCACCGGCGGGGCACCGCTAAGCTCCGGGCATCTCAACTCAATCCTCGCGGCCAGCCGCCCTTCGGCGCGACGTCGCGGAGGACATCGACGGCGATGCCGAGGGCTCGTCGGTGCCGACGGGGACGTCGGAGAGCGGCGCCAGCACGCGCCTGACGCTCATGGACCGCATGGGCCTGAAGCTGAGGGACCTGAGCCCGCCGCCGTCCTTGGAGAAGACGTCGGAGGAGCTGCGGAGGATGAGGTAGACCAGCGCCTGCACGACCACGAACACGGCGACCTTGACGAGCGCGTCGCTGAGCTCCGGCGAGAGCGAGAGGAAGGCCGCCTCCATGGCTGGCTACCGAGGTGATTGACGCGGACGTTGGCACAAGGGAGAGATCGAGAGGGAGATGCGTGTGATTGTGTAAAGCGTGTAGATACCGAGAGATCGATCAAGATTGTGTAGTGGCGTGGCGGTAGCCCCTCCTGCTCGCTGGCTTTATATAGAGAGATAGAGCCGGCCGGGTGCGGGTGGCTTGCCAGTTTGCAGCATGTGCTCCTGGGATTTGCAGCTTCTTGCAAGTTGATTCTTCTTGGTTTGGTCGTACTCGTACACGCAAGCGGCGAAGTGTTGTGGGTTTCGTTGTGGCTGTGGGTAGCTTTGGCAAGGAACAAGTCTCTGCCCGTAACAAGTGTTCACGTTTTCTGTTTGCTGAAATGGACCTTTGTCCGTTTGTCGTAGTGTGAACATATGTGCTTAGCGGAGCAGTTTGACCTGGGGTCCCGGGTCCGGAACATCTCTGTGTCAGGTAGTATATATGCAGGCACCAGGCAGGCTGCTGAGACTATCTCCAACCATTGCCTAAAATTTTTTTCTATCCACTGTTTCTCTACTATTCTAACTATACTCTTTTTTGTCTACAGTAACGCTACCGCTACAGTGTCAAACAGTGTAGAGTCAGTATTTTTGTCAATCTCCATTGGGGATAGTCTGATAGGAAGGGAGAGGCCAGGTGAGATGGCAATGGCATCCTTATTCGTCCAGCTAGACGATGACGCATCGGATGTGATCCACCCCTTTCAAAGCAGTCGCTGATATTGGGAGAAGGATTTTTTTTTTACATACACTCGTAACCAATCAGATTAAGCACATTGGCTTTGGGTTCCTTTGATTAATTACTCCTCGTGGAATTGACAAAACTGCGTCATGGACGGATGGACCCTTCTACCTTTTTGGGCTGTCAAATCAAACGAATACTCCAGATCAACGACCAAGAGGATCAGAGAATTCGATTTGACCAACACCGTCCAGAAAGAAATCGATCGAGATGATCCGTTCACAACAAAAGCCATCCTGCAGAAAACAAGACCCAACTTGCCGCCTTCTTGTTTTCTAGAACCTAACTGCATGGATCTTTCTGGAGCTTTTTAAGTTGTTCCAATCAAGTACAGTACTACTCCTCTTCTCGATGCCCAGCCCAGGTGTCAAAATCCTCTAGTCGCAAGAACGTTCTTGGGCTCAAGTCAACGGCATTCCATTGACCTCTTTGATCTGCTCATCAAGAACGCGCCACCGCCACCGCCCACCGGCATGGCGGCATGCCCGATTGCCTGCATATGCGCCAGCTCTTTACGGCCACTTGGGTGGTTTTTTTTCAATTTAACCATTTTTAAAAACTTTTTTCACATATAGACCCCTGACGAAACTTATTCCAAAAATGGACCCAAACCTCGGCGCTCTAAGACGAAACGCCGAGATATAATGGGTCGGCGCTGGTCTAGTTAACGCCGACCTTGCCACGTCAGTGCCGATGTGGCTACGGGTCCGAAGCTCGGCGCTTTATGAACCCGCGCCGAGGTTAGCTATCTCATCTCGCGCCGAGCTACGGTACCAAGTTTTCCAAAAATGAAAAAAAAAGACCTCAGCGCTTGGTTGATTGACGCCGAGGTTACGAAGCTCGGCGTCCCGTGATCCAACGCCAAGCTACAGGACATGCTAATAAGCATTTACCATGTCTCATGTGTGCACATTCATTCATATTCATCTATGACCTTATGAATTTCACATGAAATTAAATATAGATCATATTACGTGAGATAAATTTCATTAGATTCATAATGTTATTCTCGATATGTTAAAAATATATCATCTCATAAAATATTTATAAAAAATTTAAGAAATAACCATATATGTATACGCATAGTTTAATTCATAATTCATGTGAAATCCAATAATTATAAAACCAACTCTCATGGATTACTTTATTTGCCTTTATCTATCTCTTGTATTACAAGGTTTCTTTATTGTGCTATCGTTTATACCACTACAATTCAAGAATTATTTTTTTCCGAGGATATATTCAATCTTTTAAAAAATCGTTGTAAATTTGTCTGAGCTCTCCTAATTAAAATCAAACCCAACTGCATAAGCTCGATGTAATTATGTACCATGTTTCATATAAAATCATGACTTGCATTTGTAAATAGTTTAGTAATACCATTTCAGTGGTTGAATGTCTACTTTCAGTGCACATATATCTTAAGGATTAATTGATTAAAAGAAAGTCAAAGCGAACAAACGGAGTAGCACATAGTCACATAAAATAGAATAGCACAGATTGCAACTATCATTTGTCATAGTTGTCTATCATATTTTCTATTTCTTCAAATAAAATCATGAAAGAATTCAAGGAAATGAAATCACATGAAATCATGAAGTACTTATAACACATGAATCCAACATGTACTCGTTTTAAAGATTTATTCAATTCTTGAAGATTAGCTCTATTGCTTTAAAAAAAATTCAAAGTGAGTATAAGTTGAATTCATATTAACTTAGAATTCTTTCATAATTTTACGTGAAATGATTTTAATGAGTACATAAGAACATCAAGTTAACATAGTTGGGTCGGCTTCATAATTTTAGGAGCTCACACGAATTTACTATGTATTTTCTAAGCTTGAATATCCTTAGAAAAAACAAGCTATGAATTGTAAATTTCACACAAAAATTGACAGCACCAGACAGAAAAGGCAAATAAAGTATATGTATATGAGAGTTGGTTTTATAATTATTGGATTTCACATGAATTATGAACTAAACTATGCGTATACATAAGGTTATTTCTTAAATTTTTGATAAATTTTTATGAGCTGATATATTTTTAACATATCGAGAATAACATTATGAATCTAATGAAATTTATCTCACGTAAATATGATCTATATTTAATTTCATGTAAAATTCACAAGGTCATAGATGAATATGAATGAATGTGCACACATGAGACATGGTAAATGCTTATTAGCATGTCCTGTAGCTTGGCGTTGGAGCACAGGACGCCGAGCTTCATAACCTCGGCGTCAATTAACCAAGCGCCGAGGTCTTTTTTTTTTCATATTTAGAAAACTTAGTACCATAGCTCGGCGCGAGATCATATGACGCCGAGACAGCTAACCTCGGCGCGGGTTCATAGAGCGCCGAGCTTTGGACCCGTAGCCATATCGGCACTGATGTGGCAAGGTCGGCGTTAACTAGATCAGCGCCGATCCGTTATAGCTCGGTGTTTCGTCCTAGAGCGCCGAGCTTTGGGTCTATTTTTAGAATAAGTTTCGTCAGAGGTCTGCATGTGAAAAAAGTTTCTAAAAAAGGTTAAATTGAAGAAAAATCACGCCACTTGGCGGCCAAGCCTCACGCGGTTTTGCAAGCGGATCAAGCGTTCCAGTGCCCAAACGGAAGAAACGTTGGCTGAAGTCGAGCTGCAGCGTGGCGGCTCGATCCGCGGCGACGCGGCCGGCCGGGCGGTCACCGACGGGTATGCATCCACTACGAGAGGGAACAGAAAGTCACGTGAGACACGTGAGCAGCGGACCAACTTTTCAGAGGCGGCCGGTCACCGATCAATTTTTTACTAGCATCTAGATCCTGGGCCCACAAGTCAGAACACGAGGTCAATGTGACTATGTGAATTCTGCGCCCACCTAGCAGAATGGTGAACGATACGCGCGAGTTCTTGGGCCTGATTGGTTCGAGGCACTCAGTGGGTAGGCTAAAGTTTGGCCGGGATTTGATTATGTTTGATTTTAAATTAAAATTTAATTAAACAATAAATTATTTATTTGTATGGTTTATATATAGCCAAATAAATCATATAAATGAAAATTATGTTGTTTGGTTAAATTTTAATTTAAAATCAAATATGGTCAAACCGTGGTTAAAATTTGGCCTGGCCAACAAAGACCATAAACCAATCAGACCCCTTGTTCGGATGTGATCCATAGAATGCTTTTAGGCAGTGTTTGGTTGGTGGGACGCAGTGGAATAGAACCATTCTGTCCCACCAATTCTAGCGTTTGGTTGAAAGTCTGAGGAATAGATTCGTTCCAGAAAAGAGAATATTCTCTTCAGATTTGGTATGGCCACGTTCCGAAATTTTTTTGGAACGCAACCGTTCCACCTAGAATGTGAGACTAATAGTGGGACCGAGATTAGAATTTGATACGGAGCCATTCCATCCCTAAACGCTAGGACACAACCATTCCATTCGTAAAATCTAGACGGAACTATTTTATTCTAGCTCGTTCTCCAACCAAACGCTACCTTATACATAGGCCATATCGGGGGACGCCCCAGATGCAGTACTGAAATGTCAATACTTCTTGTTACCGATATACCAAATATATAAACTTTAACCCTTCAACATCAACAACGACGCTTTGGCCGAGTGGTTAAGGCGTGTGCCTGCTAAGTACATGGGGTTTCCCCGCGAGAGTTCGAATCTCTCAGGCGTCGTCTATATTTTTTTTCCCTTTTTGCTCTTCACCTGCGCGTGCGTCGTCCTCAATCCTCACCACAATCATGATCAGCTGCACTTCTTGCCGCTGCCTTTTTGCTGAAAAAAACTGTGAGAGGAAGAAGGATGACATGCACAAGAACAGCAGAGGTGGCGACGGTCACTTGTCGGGTAAATTGAAAGAGTAGAGCCTTTTCCTGCTCTGTCACTCTGTGTACTAGACAATGATACATTTACAGGAGCGAGTTACAGAGTGTTTGACGCCAAGTTGATGTCAATACACAACACAACCATTTCAGATTGGAAGACGAACTGGACTCGAGCTCTTTGCTGTCAGACAGTTGTTTGTTCATCCTCAATTCCTCATGCTTTCCCGTGTTACCTCAGGTCGATCTTCAGCGTGGCCGAAGGGTATTTCTTGGGGCGCTGATCCACCGAGTGCCGGCAATGGCGAACCTCCACGGCGCAGCCACATGCTCGGGAGATGCGTAGTCGATGCCAACGCGGGGGCCAACTAAAATGCTCTCCGGCTCTGGCCCATCCAACACCTCCAGTCCACCTGAGAGAGGGGAACAAAGCCATCATTAGGTGATGAAAAGAAATCAGTATCAGCAATTTCAAGCGACGGTGGAGGTGAACCATCAGCCATGCATACAGCATACCAGGTGTGTAAAGTGGATGGTTCGACCAATCAGTGGATAGGCCCAGAGCTTGTCCAACCTGAATACGGTGGGCAGAAATCTTAGATTTTAAAACACAGTTGTGTAGAGACAGTGGGAATGGTAACTAAGCAAAACGGCACATACCTTTCCTGGCCCTGTAAGTAGGACTGGTTTCTCAGTTAATTGACCACGGCGCTGCTGGATAGTTTTAAGTCCTACAGCAATTTCAAGAAATTGATTGAAGTCCAGTTTAAAGTATGATGAATAGTTTTAATTTTTAGCACCTAGAATGGTTTCAAAAAATGGATTGGTCTCCAGTTCACAGTATGTTATTCAAGCTTAAATTGATAAGGCAAGAGAAGTTGAAACCACAGATTTTTCTTTTAGCCAGATAAGGGACTGAGCTAAAAGGCTACAACATTTTGATAGAACCGATTCACACAGAGCTTAAAGTATGATGTATATACACAAGAACATTAAGGCAAGAGATGCTGAAACCACCAAAAGATCTTCGGACAGCCAGATAACAAACTGCAATTTATAGGTGGAGTGTGCGGTCCAGTTAGTAGAATTGGAATTTGTGGGAAAGGCTGTACTCTAGTTGTCCAAGGGAACAACATGGAGAATAGCTTGTTGTGGAGATATGTGAGCAAAAAAGCTCCATAACTCATATTCTAGTTTTGCAAATTTTCAATTTCCTCTTCGGGATAGGGAGAGGTGAAAAAGGTAAAGTTAGTGCAAAATCTCTGTCAATGGTTTGAAAAGTACAGATGTTCAAAAGATTATTTCAGTTCGGAAACAAAAAACAATAGAAACGAGAAACAAATCAAGAACCAGAGACTGACTGCAACATCTCCCGTTCTACTGCATTGTCAGGCTGTTAATGTCACACTGTAATTGTGTTATGTCTTATGATCCAAGCAAAAATAAACCCCTCACCAACGTTCAGGACGAAGATACTGTTTTAAAACTGCATCAGTGGTTACCGGGCTTAATGCCAACTAAAGTCAGCCAAATCAACACATAGAAATATCTATTTTTTTATTGAAACGTGTAAAATGTTTGCTGGCATGTGCTATGGAACAATGCTCACCGCTAACTGGAGAACATGACCGGATCAAAACAGCAGCACCAACACCCTCCATATCAGCAACAACATTGAGCATCATGTGGAGTCCATAGCACAGATACACATATGCATGGCCTCCCGGTCCAAACTACACAACAAAGCAGAACGGATTTTAGCTCAAGCTCAAATTGCAAAACCCCAAATTTACCGTGCTCAAAAAGAACAATGTAAGGAAGCACTGATCCTACCACTGGAGCAGTCCTCGCCGTGATGCCAAACCGGCCGTGGCATGCTGAATCATTTGGCCTATAGGCCTCCACCTGAAACCAGAATATCATGACACAGTGCGTCAGTGCTCATCACAGAGAAGAGCAGTCTGCCCCCAAAATAGATAGACGCTACATAGAGGGAACTTTAGAGTGGCTCCCTAGCGCTAGTTCAACAGAGAAGAATATGATATGAAAAAGATGCGGGACTTCAGAGGAACAACCACCTCGGTGATGCGGAGAACGACCTCATCGCGGCGCAGGAACTTGCCGAGGAGGCGGGGGGCAAGGTCGAGGGCGTCCACCTCGAAGAACTCTCGCGGCAATGCGCGCGGCACGGCTTCCATCTCCATCGACGACGAGGGAAGCGGTGCCCTCGCCAACGCCGAGGACCCAGCAGCCTCGGTCTCTCCGGGGGCGAGCCGGCGGCTTCTGAGCTGCGACTTCTTCCTGGGCGAGGAGCGCTTAAAGCGTGGGGGTGTTGGCTTGCCGGAGGTGATCATTGGGGACGGCTCGCCGGCGGCGCTCGTCGACGGCGAATGTGTTGGGCAGAGAATGGGTTGCGTGGAATGGACGGACGAGATGGAACGGAAGGACTGCATCAATGTCAAATTGCCTGATTGCGAACTACTGTATATGATGAAGCCTATCAGCGAAACTGCGCAAGGCTGCTGCCACTGCCAGGATTTGAAGGGAGGCAGCCGCACGGATTGGTCCGGCTTCAAATTTTACTTTTTGAAACAAAATATGGTGAGGATGTTAACACTAAGGCAAGTGTTAGTAATTAATCGAACAATATATTGCCAACGCTTGAAATGACGTTACCAAAAATCGATGAGAAAAATAACTTCTTGTGATGTTTGGTAGTGCTCTGTTTCTTACTTTGAAGTGATTATACTAATATGAGTTTAAAGTTGAAAAAAATAGCTTCTCTTAATACATTCTTCACATATTGATGGCTTTCCTAAGGAGCACAATATATGAAAGTACAGTATAATCATTTTCAGTTAAAGAATCATTTCTTTCACTTAGGTGATTTTGCCTTATTAGTTATACTAGCATAGACTTACGTGCAACTCGTATGTGATACGAGACGATTAGTCAGGCAATTAAGGCAAGAGCGGAAAAAAGAAATAAAGAATTAGAATGAAGGAAACATATTTGATTGACACCATACCTTTCTCATAATTCAAGACAAGGAAATACACAATGGGTGTGGGTATAAAATGGTGTGAACAACTAAAAGACTAATTAAATGGTGGGCATGTTTTCTTTCTATCGGTTTTAGATCCTTTCCAACCCTTCCCAATCATTTAAAATTTTTGCAGTGGGGCTAACATGAGGGGTACAGTAGAGCCAACATAGGTAAAAAAATATTTTTCTAAAACTTAGTCTTTTATAATGTCGATTTTGGTTACTTCGGTTCTTTCGCTACCCGAGCCGAATACCTAAAAACGAAATAATCTGGGTTAGTAAGAAATTGAGACAAACATTTTGATTGGTTATTTTAGTTACGATCTCGATTGTTTCAGGTTCGTTTATTAATTATGCCTACCCCTAAATTTAGTTTTCCAAGCACAAGTGCGCAACTGACCTCAAATAACATGATATGGAACCTGAGTTTGACCCAACATTGCTGCTAGTGAATTAGTTAGCTAAATGCTCACTAACCTAGGGCTCACTACTTACACATTGAAAACCTAGAATCTATTCAACTAAGAACGAGCAATGCTTTCTAATCGCGTGCTCGGCCCCTTTTACTTACCCAACAAGTATAGCAGCCTATAGTCCTCCTAACAAACTAAGCAGAATTATTGACAAAATGACCAGGAGCAAACTCCCGAATACACTAGTTATCGAGTCTACTAATGTTTAAGCTCCATGGTTTAAATTCACCAATTTAAACAACCATGGTTTAAATTCACCAATTAATCTAAACAACGAGATATCTCTTAGCCCATCTAAAAAAATTATGGGGACTTCGGATGGATATACAAAATTTATTTAAAAATAGTTTCTATGCAGATTTATTCACTATATTTATTTTTATTATAATATAAATAATTAAGGATGTATATTGGACTAAGATTTGTTTACATCTATACATGTTTCAAAATTTAGTTTTTTGTGTAATGTTTCAACATTTTCTAAACTTAATTCAACTATCTGCATAATCGAACTCAACATTTTAGATAATCTAACTCATCATTTTTAAGAAAAATTATTAAAATAGTATATCTACATTGCTGAACAAATATATCCATAATGTTAAAATGGAATAGTTTGGTGTTGATCTTTTTAAAAACTAGAAGAATATATATACAAACTGTACTTCATTCGTTGCTTTTTATTGTAAACAACAACATGATGAAAACGATTTTAAAATCGATTAGTAGTTTAATAGAAAAATCATTTAAAGTTTGAGGCCCAAACTTGATTTCCACCCACCTCAAAGACCCAGCTCTGTTCCAAGGGACTTCCTATCTATCTAGTGGGAAATAGTTGAGCTAACTAAATAAAAAGCCCATTAGGCCCAATAGCACCTCTGTCTGTTTTCAACCTTGGTCACTTCAACAATCGCAAATGCCTGATTCAACATTTCATTTGTCCGATTTTAACATTTTACAATGACTAGTTTAACAATTTGTACATAAAATGTTGAATCAATCTACGTGGAATGTTGAATCAGTGTACGTGGAATGTTGAATCAAGGTTGGTGAAATGTTGAATCGGTGTTGGCGGAATGTTGAATCTCACCGGCAGCGGTTCCGGCGGCGGCAAGGGGCAGCGGCGAGCATGGGCGGCGTCTCCGGCGGCGGCGCTCGGCGCTCGGCGCTCGGCGTCTCCGGCGGCGGCGCTCGGCGCGCGGCGCCCATGGAGGCGCGGCGGAGGCGGCGGAGGCGCGCGGCGCGGCGGCGGCGTTGAGCAGGGGCGGGGCGGGGGAAGCCCGGGAGGAGAGAGAAGAGAGGTGGGAGATGGACGGTGGAGATGGTGTGCACGAATCTCAAACAATGGAAGATGGATGGAGTTTTGTTCTACCGGAAAATATATAGGATTTGCGCTGTTCCAAGCCGCACGCATCTCAAACTGGAAGGCTTTCTTTGTTCCGAATAGAGATGGCAATGGGTACCCGACGGGTTTTATCCCCGACGGGTTTTATCCAATATAAAGACGGGTATGGGATGATTTCTCTACCCACGGGTATGTTAATGGACACAATCTTGTACCCGTCGGGTACACGGGTGCGGGTATGGGTATAGGCTACCCATACCCACGTACCCATGGGTAATTTATACCCGCCTCAACTATGTCTTAATTCTACATAATTAAGCAAACATAAGTGTGTATTGGCAAAAAATATGATCAACTTGCATATTTCAATATTATTTATTATTGTCTTTAATTTATTTACTCATATTTAGTTATTTATTATTTTAATTGTGCCATTATTTATTATATTTGTGCTATTTAATCAAGCCCTTAGTGGGTATTTAATCGGGTATGGGTTACCCGACGGGTTTTTTTACCCACGCGGGTACGGGTATGGGTGAAAGTTCGTACCCGCTCACAGGTATGGGTATCGTAGCGGGTATGATTTTTGTTCGCGGGTACGGGTATGGAATGGTAATACCCGACGGGTTTTTACCCGTTGCCATCCCTAGTTCCGAAGAAGTTCAGGCTTAAAAAAAGAAGAAAGGGCCCAAAGCAGTATCCAGGCCCAGGACGGACTGCGTTCACCCACCTCCGGCTTTCTTCTCCCGTCCCGTTCACGTTTCTCGTTCACCCCGCGTGCGCTCGCGCTCCCTTGCTCTCCCCCTAGTGGCGACGAGCCGACGACTGGGCGACCGACGCCGCCGTCCAACGCCAGCTGCCCAGGTCTTGGTCGGTCCCTTCGCCGGCGATGAGTACCCACCAGGTATGACCATCCCTTCCTGCTGTGCGAAACGGGGCACCCAAACCCTAGCATTAAGCTATTTGGCCACCTGTATTCGGATCTGATCCGATGTAATCACAATTGTATACATGTATTATGCTTATCAACCTCGACCTTTTTTTTTGCAAACATTATGGGGTTTATATGTGAATATACACCCATGTCACTTCACTGGGTTTGGGCGGCGCCCCCACCCAGGGTTTCGATCTCGCGCCGATTTATCTGTTGCTACCTCGCAGTCTGACTTTTTTGTTGCTGGATGGGTGCAGGAGGGCGGCAGTACCAACCTCGATGCGGCGATAGAGTCGCTCCTGAATGTCGAAAAGCAGATGAGGCTGGCCAGCGATGTTGCCGGCACAAGGAAGGCCGTCATTGACATCGTTGAGCTCTGCTACAAGGCAGGCGCGTGGAAGACACTCAATGACCAAATCGTTCTCCTCTCCAAGAGGAGAGGCCAGCTCAAGCAGGTTTAATGCTCGAGAATTCATTGCCCCTCTCTTGCATATTTGGTTGGCTTGCCAGCATCAGACCCTTTAGATGTGTTTTAGCTATTTATTTACCTCTATGGAGTTGCGTTTAAACATCAATTTTCCCCTCCATATACATGCCATTGAAGTGATTAAAGAAATGTGTTACTACTGTAACCCTGTTATGTTCTTCATGTTGATTGTAGCTATTAGCTCAGGTATTGATCCGAAGATCTGTTGAACTCTTGTCAAAACTTAAAAATGCTGGAATTGAGAAAAGCTTTCTGAATCAGATTTCCTGTTTAAATAAACTATTATAATGCTTGAAGGAAGTAAAGTTAATCCATACAATAGGGATTAAGAATAGTACTAGGAATGCATGATATCTTCATAACGTTGCTACACTATACTGACTGGTTTTCTTGTGCATGTCACCATTCTTCCATATCAAACATCAAGCATGCATACGCTTTGCTTTTCATTGTGTTTTTGCCATATTTTGAGTCTTGTACACAACTACCTTGACTCTGAGCAATGTTTTGCCCATGATCAGAATGCAAGATCATAGCATTATGTAGTTCTTTACTCCCTTCAACTCAAAAGGAATAGAGGTCTGCTCATGGCATATACTGTACCAAAGCAGTACAATTTGCTTCACTGTATCTACTATCTTGGTTTTGCAGACTCTTACATCGTCTTTATCTATTTATTTACTTATAAATTGATGAGTACCTAAAGCAAAGCAAACTACATATACCAATTGCTAATATTTTGTTATTGTTCGAAAAAAAATTTGCTAATATTTTATTTCCGTACTATACATGCTTCTCACTGCCTACCCCAGCTTGGGACAAAAAGGCTTTGTTGATGTTGCTGACACACTTCTCATTGTAACTTTTGTTTGTTGCAGGCCATTACTGCCATGGTTCAGAAAGCAATGGATTACATTGATTTGACACCAGACATGGACACGCGAATTGAGCTAATCAAAACATTGAGTAGCGTCTCTGCTGGCAAAGTGAGAATTTGTCCATCATGACAAATTTTATTCCTTTATGATTCATCTTTGTGTGTGTAATCTTACAATTGTGTGTCTACAGATCTATGTCGAGATAGAGAGAGCAAGATTGATCAAAAGACTTGCAAAAATAAAAGAGGAGCTGGGACAGATTGATGAGGCTGCTGATTTGATGCAAGAAGTTGCTGTAAGTTCACACTGCACAAGAATTTTGGGCATCTACTTCCATATTTCTTTGACAATGTTTCTGCCATTCTTTAGCACTGTTTCCAGTTCTCATCATCTATCACCTACATCATGGACTAATAAGCTGCTTATCAGGTCGAAACATGTGGCTCTATGGCAAAGACAGAGAAAATTGCTTTCATTCTCGAGCAGGTAGCATGCCAATCCATGATGATATACTTTGAATTGTTATCGAACGCTGATTCATGCAAAATTTACTGTTACCATTACCACAGGTCCGATTATGTCTGGATCGCCAAGATTATGTCCGAGCACAAATCCTATCCAGGAAAATTAGTACTAGAGTATTTGACGCAGATCCGTCAAAGGAAAAAAAGAAACCAAAAGAAGGTGACAATATTGTTCAGGATGCTCCTGCAGATGTACCTTCCCTCCTTGAATTGAAGCGCATCTACTATGAATTGATGATTCGGTATGTGATGCTTCTGCTCAATTAGACTAATGCACCTCTGGCCTGCTACCTAATTACCATTCTCTGATACCTGTGAAAGTTTCATTTCCTCTTCTCCCCCAATTATCTTTCCAATTTCCTTGTTCCATGGTTCACAGTTACGTTTCATCTGGGAGAATCATAATTCACCATTCTCTTTCCAGATATTACACGCACAACAACGATTACCTGGAAATCTGCCGTTGTTACAAGGCGATTTATGATATTCCAGCAATAAAAGAGGATCCATCAAAGTGGATACCGGTACTCTCCTCTCTCTCTCCCCCCCCCCCCCCCCCATGCACCCACACACCCTGAGTCCCTCACCCACCCATTAATTATCTTACATGATTTCCTTTCAGATTCTTAGGAAGATCTGTTGGTACTTGGTGCTGGCACCTCATGATCCTATGCAATCGAGTCTTCTCAATGCTACACTAGAGGATAAAAACCTTTCTGAGATCCCAAACTTCAGGTACATTTGTATGTCTTCAAAATTGCAATCTCGTAACTCGAGGCAGGTTTACCTTAATAATCACATACATTTCTTGTTGTGATAAAAAAGGTTGTTGCTGAAGCAGCTGGTCACCATGGAGGTGATTCAGTGGACAAGTTTGTGGGAATTCTTCAAGGATGAATATGAGAATGAGAAGAACCTTCTTGGAGGTGCTTTGGGTGATAAGGCTGCAGAAGATTTGAAGCTGAGGATCATTGAACATGTATTGCTTACTCTGTGTTTATCCTATATTTATTTAGTTATTTTGCTTTATACTTGTCCATTGAATCTGGATTCTTGCTCTGTTCAGAATATCTTGGTTGTCTCCAAGTACTATTCAAGGATTACCCTCAAGAGGCTTGCAGATCTTCTTTGCCTGAGTTTGCAGGTTTGTATTTATTTACCTTTGTGTGCTATTGTATTTTCATTGTGATCCCTGACTATGGTATCATGCTATTAATATTCCAATGCATGACAATCACCTGAAATTGTGGGCATTGTCTGTTTGGTTGCTGCTCTGGCCCGGGGAGCTGAACCTAGGCAGCTCAATGCCTCAATGCAACCCAGGCCCTCGAAATTGAACGCTTGGGAACACTGCCTGGGCCAGGCGAGTTTCCCAGGTCAGCAAGCAAACAATATGCTGCAATGTGAGCTGATATCTAACTGGCCCTATACATAATCTTTCAGGAGGCAGAGAAACATCTTTCTGACATGGTGAACTCAAAATCCCTGATTGCGAAGGTCGACAGGCCGATGGGAGTTGTGAGCTTCCGGACAGCTCAAGACAGCAACGGTGTACTCAACTC
This sequence comes from Paspalum notatum, assembly GCA_022530915.1. Lineage (NCBI taxonomy): Eukaryota > Viridiplantae > Streptophyta > Magnoliopsida > Poales > Poaceae > Paspalum > Paspalum notatum. The sequence continues at coordinate 2,914,631 of CM039687.1, read as the reverse complement.
ATGGGCGACGAACCTCGAGAAACTTCTTGACCTCGTTGAGAAGAGCTGCCACCAAATACACAAGGAAACCATGATCCACAAGGCGGTGTTGAAAGCTTAACCGTTTTGGCACTGGCTGATTTGCTTTAGGTTCCCTTCGTAGCATAGTGTGGAATGCTATTTGTTGCCGGGGCTTACTCAGCGTCCTCCAATTTTCTTAACCTGTGTATCTTGCTGAATATTATTTGAATTCTTATATCTGCAATCAGATACCTCGTCCCGAAAAGTGAAAACTAGATTCTATTGATTGATGATTGAATTTGCCAGGGCGCAGGGATGAAAGAACGACTGTGAACTGATATTGTTTAAAGTGAGTCAGGGCTCTTTGAAATGAATCTCTGTTGCGGCTACAATACTAGCTGATTTCCCGCACGTGGCACGTTGCTGCATTGCTGCGGGGTTTTAAATTAATTTCTATACGATTGATATCAATTTTGTTTTGGCTCGTGAACTCGTGGATCCTATGCCACAAGGAAATAAAAAATGATAAAAGTAACCGTAATATATGATGTGTAGTCGAATTCATATGCAAATCAACTACAGAATGTGCTCGAACGGGAAACAAACAAAGGATAAGATGACATAGCAATACACCAACGAATTGGCACATACTGAAAGAACAAATGTATTTTTCTCCTCCTCGGTTTCTCTGCATGTTGCATCCATTAACCTGTCTAAGCAGTGAGTTGCTTTGATTATTTAATTTCTGAACTTTGCCGAGTGAATATAAACTGATTAATTAAGCAGACAAATATAACATGCATGCATATATAGTCATTAGTGAGCAGGAAACTAACAGGACATAATATGAAAATGAGTGACATGTTATGAAAATCAACTGTGCATATATTATTGAATTGTTTAATGCATGAATGAAGGCATAAATCTGAAGTAAGAATTTTTCTATTTCCATGTTCATTTCAGTTTCAATCAAGAACATAAAAGGAAGAAAGCGAGAGTCAAAATTCGTTTGCCTGTAACCACGAACGGTAAAATAATAGAGAGAGAGAGAGCAAATCTAGCTGCTACGAATGGCGAAGCCGAGGCTCTTGATGTCGAGTGATCACCCGACAACGCTGCACCATCGATTTAGTTTCTAGGGAGTGGAGGTGCGAGAGCGACTTGACTCAGGGATCCTCCATGGAGAGATGGCTTTGTCGTTGGCCTTGAACTCCATCAAAGATAGATGTCGTGCACAAGGTTGTCATCCTTGCCGACGCTATAGGGCCGTCGTGCTGGCCACGGCATGCTCGCCGCCGTCGCCGGAGCAGACCGCGCCGTCATCGTCATGCAGGTGCAGGCCAGAGACCACCATGCACTCGCCGTTGCACAGGCTGTCTCCCCGCGCTGTGCGTGGTCGTTGCCGCCTTGCCGGGCACATCCTCGCTTACCGCCGCTCCTATGTCCCCACTCCCCACTGTCAATTTGCCATCACTGTCGCGGCCCGCGTGCTCGCAGTGTATTATCGGAGAGGATGAGCTGCCTACTGAGGGAATGGAATGTCATATGACAGTCCCAGGGAATGTCATATGACAGTCCCAGGCTCCCAGCTCTGTCACCTGGAAGTTTTAAACTTGCTGAAAGAGAAAGGATGTTTTCATCTGGCAGAGAGAATATCCGTTCAAGTAAAAGCCAGCCGCTCTTCTTAAGCCCCCCCTCCATACAGAGGCTACAGTCACAGAGAGCCCTCCTCCATGCAAGTGTGGCGAGGGCTAGTGCCTTCGTCAGCAGAATGCTTCGATTTTTACACTGAGTTTGCAGATTCCAACGTACAGGAGGTCACCAGGTGAGAACTTTGCCCATTCTTCACTACACGGTTCAGCACTTCCTTATTCTTCTCTCTCTCATAGAAGGTCTTCAGTTCATTATACTGACGAAAGTAGATTCACTAACTTGAATGTTGTGTACTTACTGACAACAATAGAAGATGAATTGTGTGCTGCAGGCCAAATGTCCAAAGACTTTCTGTAGTACCCGGGTTTTAGGGTTCTCATTCTAATCATATGGGTGTTGCGCTGACATGTTCTTGACAAAATGGTTAACTAATCTGAAGCAAATGCAGTCAGATTGATAGGAATGGTTTCTGCCTTTTGTCGTGTGTACAGTTTAATTGTCCCAGACTTTATAATATGTGTTCCATCCATTTCAATAGTATCTGCAAGTTTTGATGCACGGCTCTTATTTCTTAAACAGATGCAGGCCATGTATATGGTGATCCAGATGGTCAGGACTGCAAGGTCCGTTCAGTATTTGACACTCGCTCTTCTCAAGTTTGCAACGCATGCGAGTTTACCAATCCGAGTCACCAATGATTTTGTCTGTTTGTGCTTTAGAGGAATGCATTCTTCAGGCGGCCAATCACATACTTCACTAAAGTGTACTTCAAATCTGGATTTATTTTCTTTTAGAAATACCAATGTCAGGCAATGTCCGTGTAAAGCTGATCTGTGACTTGGCTGACATATTGAGTATGCTGTGTTTAAACTTCGAACGGTTGAATTGTGTGCCTGCACATACATTAGCTACCGTATAAATGCATTAGATGCTTGTGTGATAGTCATTTTAATTCACAGGGAAAAAACGCTTTGAATGGATGTTGGTATTTGCTCGAGGTCTGTGACTGTCATTGGCTGGCCCAAGAACATCAAAGAATGGCCAAGCTAAATATTTACTTGTTACCGTAAAGAAAATCCTAGTGCTTGGTCAACTAAAAATGCAATGGGTTAATTACACAGTGCATCGGCAAAGAGGTATGCTAAAAAGCGCACAGTGCTTGAGGCTGAAGCAGAATCAGTGGACTCAGGATATTCAAAGAGCCTTAAACGTCACTGCACTTGCTGAATTTCTGGAAATTTGGGAGCGTTCAACTCCAACCAAATACCACAGATGTTCATCGCTGGTGCTTCCCTAATTCTGGGCATCAGTATTCGGCTAAGTCCACGTACAACGCTCTTTCTATTGGCTCGGTACCCTTTGAACAATGGGAATTAATCTGGAAAACTTGGGCTCCAAAGAAGTGACAGTTTTTTTCTGTGGTTAGTTGCAAAGAAAACATTTTGGACGGCAGAGAGACTGGCATGTAAAGGCTTGCCTCACGCTACCCATTGTCACTACTGACTTCTGAGATCAAGAGCCCAAAGCCATTCAACACATTTTTTTGTGATTGCGTCTTTGCCAAAGAAATGTGTTTCCTCCTCTTGTGCTGCTATGGTTTACCAGATTTCTCCCCGCCCCGTGATGATATTGAGTTTTGTGGATGGTGGAAGGGTATTTCTGTATTGTCCCCCAGAGTTATCAGGAATGGCTCGAACTCTCTCATTGCTTTGGCCACTTGGGGTTTGTAGAAGCACCGAATGACGCCATGTTCAATGGAGCCAATCCTAGTGTACAGGTTGTTATCAGGCAGATCCTTGAGGAGGCTCACCTCTGGTGCTTGGCAGGTGCTAGGGGTTTAGCCCTTTTGGAGGTGTCCACATAAGTTTTTGGCTGGGTGTTTGGTAGTGCGCTGTCTGGAGGAGCGTCTATTCCCTGTTTTTGTTGAGTTTTGTGGGAGGGAGTGTTTCAGGTGCGTTGTTCCTTTTGTGTTCCTTCTACTTAATGCAATGATATGCAGCAATCGAGCGTACTCGAGAAAAAAACAAAAGAAAATTGCTTGTGTTGTACATGAAGTGGCAGCAAAGCGTCCAAAGTTATATTTGATTTTATTTGGAACAGGTCATACTCATAATTTTCAACTGGGGCCTGTTTTCGTGGTAAAATCATTTCACAATCCATTGCTAGGTATAATAATAGTGGCTACTACAACCCAAAGAACTATTTTGCTACTTTTGGACAGACTAATCACATGGAAGCACCTTTTTGCAGCTAAGTTTAGCTCATATTCTATGTCCTAGCACTAATCAAAACGGGAGGGAACACAAAGTTCAAACTCCATCCCAACTTTAGTGATGTGAAGGAGATACAAGGGAACAAAGCTATCCAAATTTTATTTTGGTACAAATCCTAGTTTATGTCCTCCTAAACTACCAATTAAGACTTGACAAAACCCAATGCTAGCCAACAATTATGGAAAACAACACAGCTTCCCACCATTTACCTGTGTCATTTTCAACCACTACTAATGTCCTAAAATCTCTTTATTCCCTTATATTGTAGAACAGATGGAGTATGCATGAGGTATGTTTGGTCTTATATATGAAGCAAATAGAATAATTTGAAATATTCGTAGATAATATGGATGCGCACCTGATTCACGACGACGGGATCATCCCTACTAAAATTGATGACATGGTTAAGCAATGGATCCAGACGATCCCGCATTGCTATATATCCGTACAACTCCACCGAGCCACCACCCACATGAATTTTAGCCAACTTCAGTGAGAAAATTTGCATTATCGTACCAGGTGGATGCCAGTAGCAAGTTCCATCAGCGTGCAGGCGACAATATGGGGAATTTGATAACTTCATTGCCTCCAACCGAGTTTCATCATCATAAAAAGTTACGAGTTATATAGTAACATAAAATGGTAGACATGCAGCTTGAGGATTCCATGGCTCTATTGGAAAAATTCCTTTTTTCATCTGAGTGGAAACTTTCTATGTTCCAAACCATGGGCATTCAACCAGTAAGGTAAACAAAACAAAGCAAAGCTAGCCTCAAGATTTTAGCAGAGAATACATGAGATAATGTTGCCTGGTAAAAAAAATGGGAAGCAAATTAAACAGAAACGGGGACAGAGATACTGATCACTACTTACTCTCGCTGCGGTCCGCAATACGGTACTCTTTTTTCCAGCCCCGATCGGCCGCCCTGTATAAAGAACCATCACGGTGCCTGCTCTTTGGGAGCAGGCCCGTCGGTTGGGCAGCGCAAGGGGTGCGACGAAACGGGGCCATCAAAAAATTAGGGCCTTCAAAAACAATACTAAAATAATACACTTACTAGTTAAAATGTATTTTAGTTCATGTTCTCTGATTGTCATTTGTTTGCAATGTTCACGTCTTAATTGTCATATCATCTTCTAAATTTTGATTTATCTAGTTCTACCAACTCTATCATCGCCTGTTCACGTATATAATTTTTATCTTTTACTTTGATAACATAAATACATATTGTGTTTCTTTGTGTTATAAAAACATATTGTTAAATCATATAACAAAAAATATTTTAAATTATATGTTTTATAGAAGTAGTGTTTTAATTTGTGTATCGCACCGGAACCTCAAAATTCTAGGTACGGCCCTGTTTGGGAGTCTGTACAGAAGAGGGACTACGCCGCCGTCGATCCCCAAGTCACATGGGCCCTGGCTGTCCAGATCAGAATCAGAATCCGAGGTTTCCTCCGGCGCATCACGCTTGTTCCTCCGGCGCATCACGCTTGCCATCCACGGCCGGATCCAAGGTCGTCCTGCAAGCATCATATTCATCACCGTTCGCCCCATTTGCTAGGATTGAAGGAATTTACACGCAACTGATTGAGAGTGCGGAATTTAGAATCAGAATGAAGAGAACACACAGGGAAGGATGGCGGACAGGTGAGCTGAGAGGCGGGGAAACTCGTCGCGAGAGCGGTGGTGGTGCAGAGAGGAAGAGGAGGCGGTAGGAGAGACGCCGGTGCGCTGGGGCAGGAGCGGTGGCGGCATTAGGGCTGCTGCCCCTGAGGCGAAGAAACGAGCGTGAGAGAACCTGCATCTGCGTTATGCGCACCTTTTCGATCCTGAGCGCAATCTTGGGGACCTCCTATATACACGGAAGGAGGACATGCAAGCCCACGGAGACCCAAAACCCAATAACAACCCAATAACAGTTTTTAGTGTAAAATATTCAATAATTGCAAAATGACTAATTCAATATTTTATAAATACTATTTTAACAATTTATACATAGAATATTAAATCAGTGTACTTGGAATGTTGAATCAGAGTAGTTGGAATATTGAATCAACGCAGTTGGAACGTTAAAAAAAACATCACCACTGGAGGAGAGCGCACATCGGCCCGGCGGCGGCACCCCTCGGCAGCGCGCGTCCCAGCGGCGGCGGCGGCGCGCACCAGGCGGCGAGCCACGGAGGCGGTAGCGCTGCGGCGCGTGAGGAGACGGCGCGGAGGCGGTGGCACGGAGGCGGCAGCGCGGCGGCGCGTGGGGAGGCAGCGCGCGGACGAGGGAGGAGAGAGGAGGAAGAAATTAGATGAGATGGATGGTGAAGATTGGACTGCACGAATCTCAAACATTAAAAGATGAATGGGTTTTTCTCCTACCGGAAAAATAGATAGGAATTGCGCAACCTTGGGGATCGTCTGCTTCAGCTGAACTGCTACAACTAATAGAACGAGCACTTGGGCTTATATGCGCAGCCAATACAGAACAATGCGGCCCAGCCCAACATGAAAAGAAAAGAGAAAAAGCAGTTTCAGCGGCAGCTGCCGGCGCCGGTGTCCATAGCCGCTGGCCGCTGGCCGCTCGCCTCCGGAATCCCTCACCGCCTCCTCATGCAAGGAATCGGTGAATAGGTCCCCAACAAAGTTCTCTGCTGGCGCCCTACTTCTCCCCCATAACATGTCCCTTGGGCGGCAGCACCACTGACTTCTGTGTCGACTACGACGGCTTCCATAGGTGATTGTTCTACAGGTGAAGGGAGAGAGGAAGGTCAACTGCTGCTGCACTCCTGTACCTCCATGCGAGGAAGAGGCAGTCATAGGGTGACAGCAGCAGCTTCGGAAAGCCAATGTAGAAGTCGATGGTCGATCAGAGTAGGATGTTGATTTGAGACTGTAAATTGAATGCCTTCTGTAGATTGAGACTCTGATCCTTTTTCAATTTGAGATGCGAGCATTGTAAATTGCAGCAATTTATTGATCGATGCCGGTAAAAGAGATTGAGAGTTCAGTGAACATTGTAAAAAGCATAATTTTTTCTATGTCAATCCAGGATATGGAGAAAGAGATTGAGACTTGAGTATATATAAATTGCAGTGATGTTTTATGTCAAATCAATATGGCAAAGAGATCGAAACTCCATTACAGCAAAATACTATGTTAATACAAAAGCGCTGAAACTGCTAAATTATCATCACATTCTCTTCACAACCCTTCGCCTTGTCATCGGTATCTAGTCCTCAGTACCTCACCTTCTTGTCAGTAGGTTCTTAGTAGTAGTATTTTTTGGATAAGAAAAAAAATCATAGGATCTTGTACTAAAATTTGTGAGGTCTGAAGCCAAAACAACGGACTGTCAGTCTCTATAACACAGTAATAACATGGACAGTAGCTTCTCGGTAGCCATACTTGGCAGAAGAAGGGGAAAAAAGAGAAAATCATGTACTGTTGTAGGAGTATTAAAATTTGTGAGGCCTCATGCCAAACATAACTAAATCAATCTGATGACAAATAAGAAATTAAAATTGTATTGCTCATATATTGGACTTTTCGGGGCTTACTCAGAGTCCTCCAATTTTTTAACCTATCTTGCTGAATATTATTTGAATTCTTATATCAGATATCTCGTCCCGAAAAGTGAAAACTAGATTGTATTGATTGAATTTGCCAGGCCGCAGGGGACGGAAGAACTGCTCTGAACTGATTTTGTTTAAAGTGAATCAGGGCCCTTTCAAATGAATCTCTGTTGCTACAATACCGCAATATTTAATCAAATAGAAAATTTCTTGTCCGTATGTTTTATTTGGCACCTAAATAAGGTCTACAAACAAAAAATTATCATTTGATTAAATATTTTTTAAAGTTTGAACATGGTTAAATTTAACTAAATTTTGGCCTGGTCAATTTTGGTCTTGATCTAATCAGGCCCTATATACTCCTATAGGCCAGGTTATCCACAGTTTACTACAGCTTGAAATAGAAAGAATGCGCCGAAAGGATATTACAGTTAAAAGTAGACACAAAGCATTTTATGTTGACAGAATAGTTTTTGCCCAACAAGCAAGTGCATTGATAAAAATGGAGGGACGAGCAATTTTTGACGGTTGATGCCTCGTATACAGTCGTGGCTATGCATGTGATTAATCCTTGAAACATGTGCTTACTGCAGAAGTGTTGAGCACCTGACGAGTGACTTGCTTCTAGAACATTGTAGATTTCTACTAAAAAAAGGATAAACTAGAATCCCAAAAAACACCGAAGACCTCACGTAAAGACCCTTTACAAAGAGCGAATTTACCAAAGCAAGTGTGCGATTTGATTGATAGAAAAGCATAACTGCTGTACACGACTGCGGGGAGCTCCAGGCGACCGGACTCGGATAGTACTATGGAGGGCGACGACCGGAGGGCCCCGCTGCTGGGTGCCGGCGCCGGCGGCCGCCCCCCGTCTCTGCGGCGCCGCGACTCGGCGCGGTCGCTGCGCAGCAGCTTCCTGTCGCGGCTGCCCGACAAGGTGCGCGCCGGGCTCGACCCGGAGCACCTCGCCGACTTGGACCTCTCCCGCGCCAAAGGCCTGTCCCAAGGTAAGCTGCGGGCAACCCAACCTGTAGCTGTAGCTACTCCGTCCGTAGTCGCCATTTCCACGGCGGCACAGGAGCTCTGATCCCTCCCGTGCGTCGGTGTAGGCGAGAGAGAATACTATGAAAGGCAGTTCGTGACCCTGAGAACCTTCGAGGAGGTGGAGAGGCGCTGCATGCCCGGCGAGTTCGATTCGGATCTCGAGGCCTCCGACTCCGAGGACAAGGAGCAGAAGCAGAGCGAGTTCGCCATGAAGATTTCCAACTACGCCAATATCGTGCTGCTGGTTTTCAAGGTGAGTCCACGCGTCTGGTTGTACAGTCCTAGAGGAGTAGAACGAGGGTGCCAATCAGAACTGGAGACTGTATGCTTCCAAAATACAGGTGTATGCTACGATCAGGACGGGTTCCATGGCAATTGCAGCGTCCACGCTAGACTCGTTGCTGGATTTCATGGCCGGCGGCATCCTTTGGTTCACACATCTTTCCATGAAGAGGGTGAACATTTACAAGTACCCTATTGGGAAGTTGCGTGTTCAGCCAGTTGGGATCATCGTCTTTGCGGCCATCATGGCAACTCTAGGTATTGGCATCTCTGCTTTGGCAGAGCTCCACCTCTATCAAGAAATGTGTGACTTCAACTAAACTGGGGAAAAAATGCAGTACGGAAGTGTCTGTAGAAATTTATTAAAATGGGGCTCTTGGTCAATATATTAGGTTTCCAGGTATTGGTCCAAGCAATTGAGCAACTGGTGGAGAACAAACCTGGCGAGAAGATGTCATCAGAGCAGCTGATATGGTTATACTCCATCATGCTTTCAGCAACTGCTGTGAAACTTGCTCTCTGGCTGTACTGCAAGAGTTCTGGAAATAGCATTGTCCGGGCTTATGCAAAGGTATGCAACCCAACCTTGCCCATACTACATGAGAGCATACACTATTTATGAGGCACTATTTTAGATGGCTACATAGTTTAACCGGCATCAAATTGTCATTTAAATTCACCTTATACCTGTCATTCAGGATCACTATTTTGATGTCATTACCAACGTCGTCGGTCTGGTGGCTGCTGTTCTTGGCGACAAATTCTTATGGTGGATTGATCCCGCGGGAGCTGTACTGCTTGCTGTATATACTATTGTGAACTGGTCCAAAACCGTGTTAGAAAATGCAGGTACTTGCAGAACTCTTTACATTACTAAGTGTCATGAATTCTGCGAGTGCTTTATTTACCCCGTTTAGGTACACTGATATTGGGAAAAAAAAAAAACTTCATATGCAGAAAAGCTAGGTAAGAGGCAGATGTAAAATTGGCTATCTTCTCCTGTTGGCTGTTGCCAAGTTCTATTAAAGATTACTATGACCATTGATAAGTGATAACCAGAGCAAGATGGCGCATAGTTATGCTGTGTGTCTGATCAGCTTTTCTTTGCTTCAGCTACCCTAGTCGGCCAATGTGCTCCTCCAGAGATGCTGCAGATGCTGACATACCTCGCCATGAAGCATGACTCCCGAGTGAAGCGGGTTGACACAGTTAGAGCTTACAGCTTTGGAGCTCTCTACTTTGTCGAGGTCAGTTGACAACTTATCTCTAGAAGAACACTAGCAAACATGGTGTCCCTACTCCCATTCCTTCCCTCTCCTGCTACTAGTGTGGTGGATCTTGCGGAATAATACACTCTTGGCGACAATGCAGGTTGATATTGAACTCCATGAGGATATGCGGCTGAGGGAGGCGCACACCATCGGCGAATCTCTGCAGGAGAAGATCGAGAAGCTGCCTGAAGTCGAGCGGGCGTTTGTTCATATTGATTTTGAGAGCACTCATAAGCCTGAGCACACCGTCCGGAGCAGGCTGCCATCTAGTGATCCCTGACAGATTTCAGAATACTCCTATGTAGTGTTAGAGCACGTTCTTTCTAGGCATCGTCGATCAGCGATGGAATCAGTGGCCAAGGATCTGCTCATTTGCGGCGTGGTAGGAGAACGCAATGCTTGTTCCACACGGGCAATGCTCGCATCCCCCACCGCACCGCAGAGCCTAGATGTAATCTCCTTCAAATCTGTAGAATAAGAGCGGCACGTATTTCTCGATGGAATAATGGAATGATGCGGGGTTAACATTTCCGGGTTTAGTGACCCTAATAACGTGCTTGTAATGTTATGTAACTTCATCAAGGAAAGGATGGGTTATAATTGCTTCACTGCTGAATAAAATCTTGCATGCATCATAGCTTAACCACGCGTCCACGCTTGCGGCATTCAGTCATAGAAATACCGTGTGCAGCGTACAGATCTAACACAACCCTCACTATGCTTTTCAGCCTGCTAATAGCTACAGACAAGGGTACATGAAGTTGACCCAGAAAGTTAGCTGGCTTCATCTTTAGCAAAGGGGTAACAAAAGGATCCATCACATTATTGCAATTAGCTGGCAGCAGCGACCATAGCCGTGCGAGTATCCGTGAAAGTTGAGATCAGTGCGCCCAGCTGCAGTTTATCATTGCACGCAAAGCTTAGCCTGTACCTGCATATCAAAGACACAGATGCCATGAATAATGTTGCTAGCCAGCAGAAACTAAATACCAGAAATAATTTGTTCTCCCAACTGACCATAGCTCAAATGCACTGGGAACACACAGACCATAATTGGTCACAACGACACAACCTTGGTATTGAACTATCTCAGAGACGTTGCATAACTTTTAAGTAACCACTTGATGAAAAATACAGTTTCCACTCTCTGAAGAGATTTTGCACGTGGATAATTACTACATCCGAAATTTGCTGAATAAAAGTAACATATTGCAGTGTGGCACTGTTGCAAAGGCAAAACTATACTGATGCAATAGCAGATCATGTAAATATTAAATAGTTAGCTTGGCCATACATGCTGCTCTTGCGTCCATGACATTTGCATAGAACTTGGGCAATTACCTACCTCCTATGCTTTTATGTGAACTAAAATGACTATTAAAGATATATTCATTAATCATGCCATTTGAGTATAATTTGCAACAAAACATAACTAATGGCACAAAAACATGCAGGGCATTTACGGTAGTCTAATATATGTGCAGGCACGCAATTCAACTGCAAAGTTTATACAGGACATACTCAATATCAGCCAAGTCATTAATCAGCTTTACGCGAACATTGGATGGCATTTGTATTTTGAACACAAACCTGCACAAAAGACAGAAAATTAGAAATGCTACAGGGGTTTCAAATTCAATACTAGACTAGATAAGGACAATCATAAAGAATGAGATCTGGTAGGCAGCAGGTAGTGTTTACATAGTAACCTCCCGTATGATATCAACCAAAGCCAGCCCTTTTCTCATCTTCATGTCAGATATATCTAAACAGATAAAGCAAAAATATATTTAGAGTTTTAGACATTGATAATGAATTATTAGGACCATATTGATAAATGGTAACTAAATGTACATTTGAAGCTTGTTGAAAATGGTTCATTTAATAGCCAAAATGCTATCTCCTCGATATCCTTTGGCATGGGATTTCCTGTGCAAAGATATACAGCTTCTTCTGTGATTTGTTGGGATGCCATATGTGTTGACTGCACATACAAAAAAGGTAAGTCATTTTTCAAAGCCATTGTAAATGGCACACCAGCTTATAGAACATGATAACGGATATCATCAAGAGAATACTATGTTTTATGGCTCATCTCAATGTTGATATTAGAAAAGTTGAAAGGACGGCATTAGTGAAATACTCAAAAACTAATTTTGTTTGTTAAAAAACAAATACTTGAAGCACACACCACAGTTATGCAAATCAGACAGATCTATGCCTTTTTTAAACTCACTCCCACATGTGTGAAACTTATCTTTAAATGACTAGATATCAAAAACTCAAGGTAAAAAACTATTGGGTTCAAATGCACGGCATGTAAGGGATAACCTGCAGTATATTCAAAGCCTTCCGCATATCACCATTGCTTAAACGCACTAGGGCTGTCAAACCACCATCATCTACACTGAGCCTGCAAGTGGTACATGCAAAAATTAACATTGAAGATAGGACCAGAATCTCAGAATAACATGTGAAGATCGTGTAACATGATATCATGCAAAACAATATAATCGAGTTCCCAGGTAACTAAGGAAAACAACTGCTTACCCCTCAGATTTTATTATATGTTGAAGACGCTCCCTAACATGACTGCCATCAAGTGGAGCAAATCTAAACCTAGTGCACCTTGATTGTAGTGCAGGGATAATTTTGTTGACATGGTTGCATATGAGTGCAAACCTTGTGCTCCTTGTATACTTTTCAATGACTGCAATGAGGGCAGATTAAATAGATGTAAGGAAGAAAATCACAGCAATACTACGGCAGCGAACAAAATAAACCCTTAACAGAAAAACCTCTTCGCAGTGCAAATTGTGCATCCTTAGTCATGGCATCTGCTTCGTCCAAGAGGACCAACTTCACAGCAGGCCTTGCTCTGTAGGAAGTTAAATTGGAGGCAAAGGGGTATTACTTGATGGTACTATGACAGCCAAAAGTTACTTGATTGTATACCAAGTCTGGAAGAATTCCTATCAAAAGGGGAAAAGAAATCTTCAATACTTGTAATGCATACCCAAATGAGAGGCTGCGCGCGCCAGCAAAATCCTGGATCTGCTGCCTTACAACGTCAATACCACGCTCATCTGATGCATTGAGCTCCAGAATCATATTGCTGTACTGAGACCCATATAGCTTTCTCGCAACAGCCAGTATGGTTGATGTCTTCCCAGTGCCAGGTGGCCCATATAACAACAAATGTGGAAGTCTATTCTCATTCGTGAGCCTGTCAACTACAACAAGAGAAAAATGACAAAATAATCAGCTTACCACAGGTGTTCGATGCTAGAAACCACACAGAATCATACGTTTCAGCTACAACCAGCAGAATTGCAAATAGTTCTAGTAGCTAGCTAATAATGTAACAAGTTGCAGCTCGGGAATGACAAAAACCGTGGTAACATGCAGACATAAATTTGGGACCAAAGGTCCACTCACATACAGGTAGGTAATATGAGATATCAGAACAATAGTATAGCATAATAAGATCACTTAAGAGTTGAACAAAAAACATGGTATCAGATCGACCATAACCCACGAAATAGTGATTGAGTGAACAGCAAACCTAATAAAACCCCATCCCATCCCTCCTAGGACCATAATAAACCCCGCATCAAGCATCGGAAGAGCCCAACTGCTGCGGCCACTTACTGGTGTCGACGATGTCGCGGTGAGCGGCGACATCGGCGAGGGACTGGGGCCGGTACTTCTCGACCCAGGGAGCAGCCCTGCCGCCGGCGGAGAGCGGCGCCTTGCCCTTGGCCGCCGCCCCGGGGGCGGGCGCGGCGGCGTCGACGTCCATGGGAGTTGCGGTGGTGGTTCCAGCCATGGCGGAGCGCAAACCCTAGAGGTGGAGGGCGGGATTGGGGGGAATGGTTGGCGCCAATTCGAAACCCTCTCGCTCTATGACGGCTTGGCGACTTGGCGAGCGCGAGAGGGAGGGGAGCTCGGAGTAGTCAGCCGTCAGAGCTGAGGCTAGGCGCGTAGCTCGAAGAAGGCCAAGTTTTGGGCTCGATCCGAGAGGCCTTAGCCCAGCCCATGTGCGAGTGTGTAACGTGTAGTAACTTTGATGGGCTTTTCGTCATCGGGCTGCTGGTGTTTCTGCTGGGCTGTATTGTATATCTGTATCTACATACTTAGCATAATGTACAACAATAAAAAAACTTCGTAAAATGAGGTTTTCGCAGATTCCTGCAGGGATTACGTTGCTCATTTCCGTAATAAATCTACAACTACGAAATTATCCGCCATACACGATATACAGTGTATAATGGAGCAATAATACCTAGGTAGGAGCAGTGAACATTACAATTTAGTACAATCGTAGCATATCATTCCGTGGAAGAGAACCAGAAGCCCTGCAGGTAGGAGAAGAATCTAGAATAGTGTGCATCTTTTGCATTTGGGCGGCATGTGTGCATGGTGGTGGTAGCTCAAGCCCCCACGCGATCATTTGCTTAGAAAGCTCCTTTAAGTCATCCATCACCGGCCGAAAGCAGAGAAAGAAAGCGCCAGATTCTTGTCTTGTCGCCGAAAGACAGGAGACTAAGATTCCACACTTTTTAGGTCTTAAAATTTGCCATTGTCTAGATACTTTAGATGTTTGCAATGCATTACCTTGATCATGTATGCCAACAACTCTGGTTCCATTGGCATCTTTTCCCTTTTTGAACGACCTTATTTTGCCACTTACTGGGCACTATGTTCAGCGAGAGCGAGGCTAAGTTCTTGAACGTTTAGATTCAGCAGCGATCTGTGGGGTGAAAGGGGTACAGTGGGGGAAATGATCACTGCACATATGGATACTGCTGTATGTGCAAATTGATTTTTCAGTTATTCACAGTGTCTTATTCTTAATTCCAAACTAAATAGGAAGTCAAGTTTGCTAGCGCAAGAATGTAATACCACAAATCTCAAGGACTCCGCAGGATTTGAAGGGTGAAAGAATTTGTGCCATTTTCTTTCTTATTCCGTATCCTGTCGTTACAGTATTTTTTTACACTATACTATTGATCACAGTCACAGCCCCCAGTAGATTATCTAATTGGCAGTCTCCAGTAGCTACCCTCCAGATTCACACAACAATTCCTATACTCTTTCCAAGCTCCAATTTTCCAGCAAGTGATCAGAATAATCCGCTCTAATTATACTACTACAGCTGCTTGTCGATACCACAGCTCTGCTGCCAACAGGAGCACAGCAGTCAGCAACAAGAAGCTGGTGCAGCCTGCAAGTCCGCTAGCACTAGCTAGCTCTTGACTGCTGCTCATCACCGGCGGCTGACCAGCGGGAACCACAGGTCCCGGAAGCAGGACTGATAGGAGACGAGCAGCAGCACGAGCGCGAGCGCGAGCGCCACGCCCCACGGAGACGACTCCCCCGCGCCGTCCCGCTGCTGGTGGCCACCCCAGCCGCCGCCGTACCAGGAGACCTGCCGGTCCCCGACGAGCAGCGACGAGAGCCCGCCGCCCCGCGCGCGCGGCCCGGCCGTGGCCGCCCAGTACTGCACCGCGAGCAGCAGCAGCAGCGGGGACAGCACGACGGCGAACCGGACCTGGTCCACCAGGCTCTCCACCGCGGACTCGTAGCGCGAGTAGAGCGACGTGGCGCCCAGCAGCGCGGCGGTGGCCAGGAACACGAAGAGGTGGAAGGACGTCGCCCTCGGCGCCGGCGCCGGCAGGTAGCAGGCCGCGCTCTGGTCGTAGTAGTAGCCGCCGCCGCTCGCCATGGTGTTTGTGCAATTTTTCGCGAGCGCGCGCGGTGTGCCAGTGAAATGATCACGTTGAGGAGGGGACTAGCGGTTTATATGGGCCCGGAAAGGGAGGGAATTAGGGAAAGGATACGATTCGAAGGGCACCCGAGTCGAGTCGAGTCGAGTCCAGCCAGCAGCGAGCTGCGCGCGCTTTACTTGGCACGGGAGGATTCCGCGGCGGGTTCCTTCACGAGGGGGTGAACGCGACGCGACGCGGCAGCGAGCTGAGCCAACCGTGCGGGGACGCGTGCCGGCCGGGCCGGCGGCCGCCGATCAGGCGTCGAGCTGGCCGTTAGAATGGCTCGGAACCGACGGATCGGGTGGGAGTGGAACCGATCGTTTCAGGGTGATTTGGGAAGCGCTGCTGACAGTCTCACTCTCACACGTCTGCGTGGTTGATTCACAGCGCTGCCCGGTGCCGATCTTGACAATCACGGCGGACGGCGAGCACTTGAGGTCGTGGTGGGCCGGATTATTAAGCTCGCCAAGCTCTAAAACCCAGAAGTTCTGAAGGTCGCCGCCGCGCCTTTGGCTCGCCGAGGAAGAACAGCTCAATCGAGCCCATTGTCAACCACATCATGCAGCAGAATACGCCTATGGATGTGCATATATGTTTTGGACGGTTGATTGACAAGCCGACAGAACGTCCACATGTTTTTATAGAGAGTGAGCGTGCAAATAGCATAGAAAAAGAGATGGTGCAGAATACACTTGCAAGTTGCACCGGCTATGTACATAGCCTTGAGCAACTCAAATCGCTCCCCGACGCGTATGACATATAACACCTACAGGTTTGAGACTAAAATTGGCCAGTTCAAATTTTAACCATATTTAAATCTAAGAAAATATTTTATCAAATAACAATTTTTTTGACCGTAAGCCTTATTTAGCGCCGTCCTCCGAACTGCCGAACACCTTGACTAACATGCTCTTCCTCAATGCTTTATGATGTCTGTAGTTATAGCCCATCAGAAAACCGTATCAAGCTGCCTGGCTTACGGGGCAACAGGTATGTGTCCACAACGAAATCAAAGGAATCATCACCAGAGAACCAAAACATAATCAGAGGTAAACTAGTCGAGGCCCAGGACACAACATTGCATTGTTGCGTAGGGATTATTTGGTTGGTGGCCAAATCCAAAGCTAATATTTTTTGCCATGGCCAATGAACCAAATTAGCTATGGCCAAAATTTAGCCTTGGATTTGGCCACAAACCAAAATGGCCTATAAAAAGAGGACCCACTTATGATCTATGATAAGTACAATGAAACTGTCGGAACGTGAGCTCCGACCGGGTGGCGGAATGCACCCGTCCGATCCTAAGTACTACGAGTAGTTAGGGGAGAGCGGTCGTTGATAGCCACATAGTAAAAGCACGATGGAGGCACAAGGGTCTAGAGTGGTTCGGGCCGCCGGAGCGTAATACCCTACGTCCACTAGAGGTATGTTCTTGTATTGGCTTGAGTGTGAAGGAAGAGAAGAAAATCGTGTGACTCCTTCTCTGGATGCGTCCCGAGCGTGTGAGCGTGTATTTCAGCCTATCCTCTACGTCTCGCATGCCTCCCCTTTTATAGCCCAAGGGGTGCATGTACATGGTGTCCGGGGCCCGACAGGTGGTCCCGGCCTGCTATCTCTACTCAGCAGAGTTCCTTTATGCTGACTTGGTTTCTTGGGTTATTTCCGGCGGAGGTCAGGGCCTTCGGCTACGCCTCCGTCGGTATGTCTCATGCTCCGTTGCCGTGATAACCTCTGATCCCTGCACATTGTACCTGCATCCGCCGCAGCAGTATGGTGCCGTCCGGAAAGTGCTCCGCCGGCCTGGTGTAGTCCGGAAATGTCGCCACGCCGCCCCTGCTTGCGCTGCTCGGTCCAATCCGCCGTAGTACCCGGCGGTATGGCTCCAGGGGCAGGAGTGGCAGGCGGCGTGCCGGCGCGACATTACAGGTAGGTCACTGCGGCGTGCCACAGTGATCCTACCGTGATAGCCTGGGCGTGGCTGTCGTGTGTGCGTGGCGTAGCCCACGCCGCGTACGGTGTACTTGTTTATGCGGTTTAATCCCCGATATCCGGCGGGAAGTTGACCGCTACGCCTTGTCATGGCCGCCGCTCCTCGGTAACGCGCGTCTCACAGTATGGTCACTGTCGCCTGTCAGCGGCGGTACCGGAGCCCGTCAGCGGATGTTAGGGCACGCCCGTCTGCCCGCAATGAATGCGGTAGGTGGGTGTGGCCCTCAGCCGGAGGTCCCGCCGCGAGCCCAGGGGACACGTGGCGGCCCCGCCGCAAGCCCAGAGGACACGTGGCGGCCCCGGACCAGGCTGTTGCGGGGACGGGCACCCTCCGTAGTCTGCAGCTTCCTCGTTGGGTGGATGGCACGTGGCCGCTCCGGACCTCCCCGAGCTGGGCCGGCTCGGCTCCCTTCCTGGGGTCGCAACGCGTCCCTAACTTAAGACCGGACCTCGTGAGAACAGGTCTGGTCTTCCATATGGACCCGGGATACAGTCCGACCCACAAGCGGTGGGCCAGAACTGCGAGTGGGTTTGGACTCTTTCCTTACTGAGACACGTGGCGACACTGGCCGCTCCCTCTGGTTGGCGGGGAGGCTAGGTCCATTGGTCCGAAAGAAGAAAAAACCCTTCTTTGTCAGGCTGCGTGGAGCATTGTTAAAGACTGTACTTAGCTTTTGCCCTGTATAAGCGGGTACCCGGTTTGCTGAGTACCGACAGAAACATTTGTCAAAACTAAGGCCATGCTGCCCGGCAACGACATTATTTGAAGATGTGGTTAGAAATAGAGAACTGTATTGATACAATGGAATTCACTCTTAAGGAAATATTCACATTTGATATCCTTTCAATATCAAGAGCAGGATGAGCAGAGCGAATACATGTTAGGTATTTGGAGCGGCTATCAGAAACCTGTCAGATTTCCCGATATCTGTCCATTGTTTCTTCAATCCCAGGTTGTGAGCATGAAAACCCAAAATGCCGCCGTGGCATCGATAGAAGCTCTAGGCACAGTCAGGCAAGGCACGACTGCCATATTTGATCACGCGGAGAATATACAGAACACAAAACTAATTCACACTAAGAAAAAGAAAAACCGATACGAGCAACTTACGTACAGAAAACCCACACCCAAACCAAGCAGGCTTTTCATGATAAACTACTCTAATAGATGAGGTCACGAGCCATCATGTTTGGCCCCTGGATCCTCATTGTCATAACCCTGAGATTTCTTCAGTTTCGCTACTAGAACCCACATGTTGGCGAGTTCACTTTCCAGGAAGGCTTCCTTCTGCTTTGACTCCTCGACTTTCCTTTGGAGCTCTGCTTCTTTTTGCTCCTTCTCCATAAGCATGGTCTCTAGAGCCTTTTCCCTTTCGTGGCTTGCATTGGTCTCTCTTCTACTAGTGGGCTCGTGTCGTCTGCTCATGCTTTCCCTCCTATTACCTCTTGGCCCATTGCTAGCTCTGCGTGGAGTCGGACTTCTCACCGATGCCAACTCAGTCGCAAGCTTCTCATTTTGGTTCATTAGTTTGGTCACTTCTTCTGACAATGCTTTCAATTCGACGCCAGCAGCTGAAGCCAAACCTTTTGCGTAAGTACTTTCCTCTAGTAGCTTTTGATTGCGATCCTCAAGCTGAGCTTTGATTTCAATGAGTTCAGATACCTTTTGCTTCAGCTCATTGACCTCAACTGACTGAAGACCATAGTGCCAAAAGAATGGAAAAGTAAGCTAAATAAAAATAAGAGTAACAATATAAAATGGTACCATTGTAGCACCGTAAAATCTCAAATGATGTTAGGGGCTGTTTGACTCCTAAGGATTTAGAGAATTGAAATGTGACTAAATAGTTGAGCTAATGATGCATGTGGATTGGAATCCATCATTCTACATATGTATTAATCCAAAAGAAAATGATTCTTCTCTCCCACCGGTGAATTGTTTGGAATTGTATCATGAAGTTGTGAACTCCTGCCTCGCTCTCTTTTCCCCAAGGCTCTCAAATTATCTCTTCTTTTCCCATATTAGCGGGGAACAAGTAGTTATTGTAATGAAATTCCAATTCAAAAGACCCAAACAACCCCATAACCTATTTGCACATCTCAAATAATAACAGTAAAGAAATGTCTTCGATAATCTACTGTTCGCAAATATTGTAATGGCTGGAATGAAGTGTATGACTACACATCATGGATGAAAGAAAGCCTGTTTTGAGAAATTCAGCGAAAATGTTTTCGTTTCAGTTCTGAAATCCAATTTTCTTTATCAGCATGTAGCCACTAACATCTAACAGCAGTATTCACGGAAGTTTGCATATTTAGTGCTAACAAGGTCACCAGAGGGCTATCTCCAACAGACAACGCAAAAGGATATGCAAATGCAAAAATGCCTCTCCGACGACACTGTAGCGCAACGCATCCATCTCCAACAGGTAATGCATCAAGGAGAGGCATAATGCGTTACAGGAGAGAGAACATGCAAATTTGGACATCCTCTCTCCTCCAATGCAACACTGTACATGTGAGGGAGGGGGTGTGAAATATTAGTTGTTTATTGGATTGGTATTGATTCAGTGTAGAATGCATTTGCATATGCATGGTCTGTTGGAGAACCAAAATTTTGCATACCACACGCATACACTGTTTACTATGCAAATAGGCAAATGCCTCTCAAAAAATGCCTCTCCTCGTTGGAGATAGCCTTAGATTACGTTAGGTTGTTGTGTGTTTTTAGTATATGTCTAAGTAGAAAGAAAGTAGAAGCTAAATCACAGAAAGCAAACCTGCAATTGTTTTTGCTGTGGCTCGGAAGAGATCTCACTTGGAACAGTATTTTCTTGATCAGCATGGTGTTCAACTTCATGGTTAACTCCATTATTCTGTATCATGCTATTTGATAGCAAATCCTTAGCTTCAAGAGCTTGGGATAGCTGTTCTTTGAGATGAGTAACTTCAGCTTGTAATGCCATGCATTCACTTATCTGGTACCAAAAGTGATTCAAATAAACGTCATAAATTGATCTTAATCATTCCACAATTCAACTAAAACAATCTCGCACATCTAACCTTCTCATTCAGCTGATCTTGTATCACTCTATTATCTGCAGCCTTCACCTGCAATTAAAAAAAAATTAATGATAAACTGATCGAGTGAAAAGGCAAAAGACCAATAAATATAATAAGATCGTTGTAGTCATTTATTGCACATTTATTACAATAAAATGATATCATTAAAAATGAATCAGTAGTGGGTTGGACCCGAGTTAAACACTTCAAAGGCGTGTTATTTTTTTATTTTGAGAATATGGGGCATAATTGAAACAATTTTTAGTACCTTATGTCAATGAAATGCCAGATATGCAAACATGCAACATAGTGATGAAGGTTCTTTATAAATCTTAAATTGCTTCTGGTATGCCATCAATGTCTCAAAAAAGGTGTTCATTATAGAATTTAAACTGGTATATATTTTCCTGCTTTTGACCTATCCTAGTTTCCAGTGCAAGGGGCACAAGGCACAGTCCAAAAGTAGTTGAGTAAGGCAGAATCTATTTCAATACCTCAAGTTCGAAAGATTTCTCATTGAGCTGCTCAAGTATTTCAGAATAAGACTGCAAAATCAATAAGAACCTTCCAATTGTTAAACAGAAATGCCTAGCGAAGAGATAGCATGAAACCAAAACAAGTGTAGAACATTACCGGTGAAAGGTCTAACTTGTCAGCCTTCCCTTGAGTTCCTAATGTTGCATGAGCAATCTCTCTTTCCAAAGATGCTATTTGCTGTTGCTTCCCCTTAATTTCATCATTTTTCTTCTTCATTTCCATCTTTGAATACCAAAAGGTAAAAGGTTAATATCGAAGAAAGCTTGTAAAAGCAAACAAAATTAGTTAAGAGAGTACCTGAATCTTCTCACTCTTTGGGCTTCTTCCAGCTTCCTCTGTGAGGCGCTTAAGAGCACTTGTATTGAGTGCTACCTCCCCTGACAAAATCTTCAACTGCTCTCTCAATAAATCAACATGGTCCATCGTTTTTCCACTGGCCTGGTACCACATCACATATTACAGCATGTCAGTAAAGAAATTTGTCAAAAAAAAAAAAAGGATATAGCTCTGATCCCATTGGATCCTGAACGGGACGACATTATAATAGATTAACAGTGTTGCCAGTAAAACTATTATCAGTTTAATTTATGGATTCTATAAACTCCGAAGACAACCCATCACCTACAAAGACTAGATCTGCTGGTATTTTAGTCTTCTAGCTACGAAGAAACAGTGAATACTGTTGTACTAGAATTATCATAGTGACAAATGTAGCCTAAATTTAGATGGGTAACTGAGAAGTTACGGGCGTGATTGGTAGCCTTCTCCGGCCAGCCAGCCCGTGGGAGCCAGGGCGATGGGAGCCTGTCTCGCACCGCACGAACCAGGCTCTGCAGAAACGAAATCCAGATCCGTTTCTTGGGAGCCAGGTTGGGGCCAAGATTCTGCATGCACAGACACAGAACTGGAGCTGCAACTGACAACCAAACACGTGATGACTTGCTCGGGAGAGTTGCCGGGCGAGTGTCCAGACATCCAATCACCAGAAAACTTTCTCCCGCAGACCAAGATGGAAGGGCGCAGCTTACCAATCACACCCTACAACGATTGGCCTCTCCAAAACAAAAACTATACTTCTGAGTTTTGAACATCCTTACTATTCTACAAACTGACTTGTGATACAGCAATTCTTATTTTGGAACTGCTATGTACCATCTCAATATTTAGCTTTACTTGATGATATAAAAAGAGAGAAAAACATACCGAAGGAGTTTCTTCACCATGAATGCTACCGGAAGGAAATTCCCCATGGCCAATGCTAAACAGATCAGCTGATACATTCTCACCAGCCAAAGAGTTTGATATTCTTGGTTCTGCAGCGAAATTGATGCTTTCCCCAATGGGTGTTGAAGGAGCGGTCGATTTAGTCAAACTGGACTTATCACCTTCTGAACTTGTCAGAATAGAAGCTCCATCACGTTTCTGGAATTCAATGTAACACGTGGATTGATTACTTCTTTAATTTAACACCAGGAATCCACATACATTCCACTAGCAAAAATGTAAAAGAGCAGCCCAAGATGGCATACCCGGAGTTTGAACCAGTTAAGAAGTCCTTTCTTGTTCTTTTTTTCTTCCTTTGAAGAATCTTCAAGTGACACACCAAACCCTTCAACAGGAAGAAGCAACTCATTGTTTTCATTATCCATCATTATATCTCTTCTTCTGTATGGAAGGTATGCCAGCTGCAAAATTAGCAGGCAAACTTTAGCAAGACTATGTTTATACAGAAATGCTGACAGGGATTAACCCATTTATTACCAAAAGGCATGGACAGAGAAAATGAATATGGAAGTTAAGCTGAGTGTTGTCAATCATAATTTCATAAGAATAAATAGCCAGACCTCCTCTTCCCCAAAAGAATGTCTTCGTCTTGGTCCAGGATGCGGAGAAAATCTAGAAGTTTGGGTTGCCTTGGTGGAAACCAGTATAAGTTTTGTTAAACGCTGGATCCTTGCCAGCAAAGCAGCTTTAGCTTCCTCCTCTTGTTCCAGCCTAGACTGCAGCTTGACATTACCATCTTCTAGCTTTTTATATGTTAAAAAAAAAAGTTAGGAGGATTCAAGGACAAACCAACAAAGCAAACACGTGGCGTTATAAAATTCATAATCTATACTAAATCTAGAACACACTTGAGCATAAGGGTAGCTGAACAAATGCACTAAAACCACTCCAGTTAATTGGAGAAGATATATAGTAACATTTCCCGAAAAATAAATAATTATGTTCAACATGGTTTCAGAAGCAGAGGTTCAACTGGGATAAAACAACATAGCACCTTTTGTTTCCAAAGGATGATATTATCTTCCCCAGTATCTTTTGAGGGTGTGCCAGTAATAATACCCATTTTCAGCTGCTCTAGCTCTTCCTTTAATCGGCGAATCTCAGTTTGATACTTCTTTATTAAAGATTTCTCATCTATAATCTGCAAAACATAAAGAGTAAAGACAAATGCAGGGGCATATATAAAAAATATTTCATTTCATATATATCAAGGACAAAATAACCCCTAAAAAACTGTCTAGTGAATGTCAGGCCTACTTTGTTCTGTGATGCTTGGATCTCAATGCGCTTCGCACGGTGGGCAAATTTTAAAGTATTATGGGTCTCTTCAGAATTACTTGATGCTGGTGTCACTGTGCAAATTAGCTGCAGAAGAGGAAAAAACAGTTATGAAAAATCCTGATGACATTAACAACTAGTATCTGCCATCCAATGAGCAACTTACTGAAACACGTCCTTGACCACTGAGGGACGACTGAAGTAGTCGTGTTAGTTTTGAATCTCGAAATGGAATATGTGTAGCCTTTCCATCAGTCAGCTTTGATATCACCTGAAATGTGAAAAGCATGAACTCGTTTCTAATTCAAGGTTGTAAACATTTTAAATTTACCCAACAGGGCAGAACCCATGAACTCCAATATTGGGATTGGAGCATGATGTCATGATTGGTACACATACGATGGTGAAACATGTGTATGTTAATGCTCGGATGTCAATTACAGATATTGTGAAGCAACCAAAATGACGTGTATTATAGTGAGTCCTACCGTTCCGAGAGTTAGCAAGCTTTTGTTGATATAAGATCCTTCTTTCCGCCGTACTCCAGTTGTTTCTGCCCTTGAGCTCTCTGAACCTGCCAGATCGATGAGGTTCTGCAAATGAGTGACACAACTACAGAATCAATTTATGCTTTGGCTGCAAGGATAAAGAGATGCCGGATGCAAAAGAAAAGAAAATGAATAAATATTACACTAGTACATTTAACCAAGTGCTAAAGTGGTAATTCTGCACTAAAAATAGCAGGAGCCAAACCCACCAGCTGTGAGAAGGTGACAGCTTCCCCTTCATTAGACTCACCACAAGGGCTGCTCTCTATAGTCTGTCACACAATGAAAGAACCCATAAAAGTTCATCCCTAGCACCGAGTTCAGCTATTTTGATTTAAGCATGCTTGGCAGATACAATTAATGACTTTTAGTGTGCCAATGAAAAACAAAATATGAGGCCTTCATTTTCTTCAAATAGCAGACAGACAGAAACAGATTTACTTTATACATTATTGTTATGCCTCTTTACCAGTGTAAAAATAGTATGACTTCTGCTACTCAGTAGATTGAAGTTGGTGGATCCAACATGCCTATGCTCTGCAATCAGAGTGGACACAGTAATTAGTATTTAGTAAATAACTCAATATGTTGATCAACAAAAAAAAATCTCAGTGCAACAAAATAGTAGAAAGGCAGCGAGTTGAGAACTATGGGCACTGTATGTGCATGATTGGTTAGCGTCTTTATTTGAAGATTAGAGATAGTTCAAACTTGGAGGTGTTTTGGAATAAGCAGTTGAAGAATTATTTCTTTTTAGATTTATTCCATGTATTAGGGGTAACTATCCTCAATACAGAATTTTAGAGATAAGTTCCTTGCGAGTCAATCAGTCAAATCAAATCATCCCCATAAGAAGGATAGCATTATCTCCAATTGACCATTCAAAACAAGCAGGCAATCAAAACGGCTAATCCATCCTGAGACACTGCCCGCACCCATGCTACCTTCAACACTGCAGGCAACCGAGCCACCACAATGGTTTGACTCCTGCTCCCTGTGCTCTAATTCCAATCTAGCCCATAACAGTATTTTTTTTTAAGGTCACACAGTTAGAGGTTGGAGGAAACTGTTATGGCTAGATTGGCAATGTAGTATTGATAGATGGGATAGCAGATAGATCCGTGACTCGCCCTCCCTTAGGAGGCTCTTAGCTGCACTTTATGATCTATTTTTTGCTTAACCCTAAATTGATACAAGGGTGTCTCTTTTATAGAGACGATTGACTTGACCCCTAAGAAATATCTAACTTGACCCTTAAGCAATTATCTAACCGAAACCATCTAATCTTATCCAATCTAATCTATCTAGGCCCAAAACTACTTCCATAACAGAAACCATAATATTAAGAATCATGACTGAGCTCGTGGTGTGACTCACTTATATCAATATAGAAGGGTCAAACATCTGGTTGTAATGGAGTTGTAAATTTAGTTGTATGTGAACTATTTCCCTATTAATGGTATTTTGTTAATACTTTTTTTTTTGCAATGGCAACCAAGAGGCTCTTTTAGAGTGGCATTTCACTCATTACACTACTCTGCAGTGACATCAATTTTCCACCGTACTAGAGTCTTTACAAAGATATGTGTAATCAGTTTCAGAGCTTCGCAGGAATATTTTTAAGAACCTGAAAAGAAACTTCCCCTAATGTCAATTCAGTGTCATACTATACGATCATTTTCAACATGAAAGTTAAGAATTATCATGAAGATCAATTCTGAAACAGAATCATGTAAAGATATTGTTGGAAATCACCTTCTCCAGCTGCAATAAGGGACAGTGCATGTGCAGGAGATAATACCACTTCTTCCTTGATACCCTCAACAAACGTTCCCTGAGAATGTTAACGCAATCAAGGAACTTTAAAAAAATGTACAAAACAAAGCAGTGCATCCATCCTAAATGTTAGCAAATTTGGGGGTGTATTTTTAATTATTTTGCCATTTGAAACGTTTCGTAAAAGATTACGTTTCAAGGATCATGTTCCAGAATTCACAGGTAGAATGTACTGTAACATTTAACCTAAACAAGTAAACCAATTCTAAGACCCTACAAAATACAAGTTATCAGTATAAGTTGAAAGACATGTAAACAAGCAACAGTGAACCTTTGGATGGCACTATTATCTTGGTATAGAATTTTCAGAAAAAGATGCAAGTAATCATCTACCGGAGAAATCATTTGTTTGTTAGTAGTTTGAAAACGTAGCCAGTAGAAAGACTTAAATAGATGAAGAGAGAGTGGATATATTAGCACCTGAGGATCCTCTCTAATTCTCAAATTCTGACCAGCAGGATTTAGTAGATCATTGACAACCTACAAACCAATGGACCCTCAATTAGAACAATATAACCAACAATCATTCGTTGTATGGTATAAACTCTGGTTAAGAGTAGGTTTATGTAATAAGCAGATGTACCTCAAATAAAAAGTACTATGATGACAAAAAAATGATTATGGTGACAAACCTCATTATAAATTTCCAAGTATGACACACGAAGGAGGAACTCGCGATTCGGTGTCTATAAAGAGAAACAAAGCAGTGATAAGTATATAATGCATTGGATGCATCATTTCCATGCATATTTATTCGTAATATCACGATCCAAGATGGGTTCATATTTAGCAGTACCTCTTGTATAATGCTAAATGCATCTTTGACAGCCAAAGGTATGATCCCTGGGGATCTTTGGTCTCCCTGAGCCAAAAGAACAAGTACATCAACTATCAAGATACTAAGAAAACATTTTGAAATGTGAAGAAACTGATAAATGAGGCTCCATATTAATCTAGCCAATCACAAAAAAATGGGAATTAAATGTTGTCATGAATCAATAAGTTGCAAACATATGCTTAAAAGAAAATCAAAATACACAATATGGCCATGCATGATAGCAAAAGATTTAGCCAGTGAAGCAACTTCATTCCATTTCCTTTAGTTGGGATGGCAGACTTAATGTAGGAAAACCGCAGGTAACTAATCGGTAAAGAAAACCTAAACCACAAGCTGCGATCAAATTTTACCCACTGACAGTATTTATTTCTCAATTCACGTTCGGGAATACACACCAAGTCCCACAGCAATAGTTTAAGAATGAATAAATAAAATGACTAATGATTAAGACAGAAGCAAAAATATAAAAGTTTGATGTGTTATAAATTTTCTCACATGCATCGTGTGTGTCTTCCCACTGCTTGTAACACCGTATGCGAATATTGTACCTGCAACAGTATGGAAGAAATTTATCAACTTTGACTTTCAAAGAATTAATTAAAGATACATGTGCCTAATGAAATTCAGGATAGATTATCGCATTCAAGAATGAACATGGGAAAGGATTAAGATTTTCTATTACCCAACTGTAAACAATGTTATGATATAGAAACGATGCTCCCTCCATTCCAAACTATAGGTCACTGTAAAAAATCTCTAACTTTGGCCAATATTTTAGAAAAATATACTATCATCTGCAATACCAAAAAAAAATGCACTACCAAGACATATTTCATGGTGGATCTAATGAAACTAATTTGATGTTGTTAATATTGGTGCATTGTTTATAAATAGAAAAGTTTGACTAAGAACAAAGCTAAATTGACCTATAGTTTGGACATTCTGCAAACAGAGACCAGCTTGTTTTATATTGTAATAGAATATTCAAAAAGAAGAAAGCAAAATGTTGCCATGATCTAGTCATAAAACATTGAAGAAAAATATAAACACTAAAACAGGAGATAGTTACCATTTACTCCCTCCATAGAGCCACTAACAACATGTTGAGCTGCAACATCATATACATGACGGGTTGTAGTAGTTGGCGCAAAAACCCGATCTGGATAGCAAAACTACCATGTCACAATTTGAATTTCATATGAATTGATTGATGGTCTTCTGTAAAACAGCCATTCTATGATTCTATCACTATCAAGCGCGAAGTGAACACTTCAGGAAAACTTGACATTTGCTAGAAATGTGAGACAATCATATCCGATGCATAACCACAAAATGTCACAAAGCCCAGGTCTCCTGATGAATATGCCAAGCTATTCATGTGAATGTGCTGGATTGCAAAAACTTCAAAACCTCACCTAAATTGCTCCTGTGTTATTGGAAAACTGGTAATCTCGAAAAGGCAGGTAGTACTAATATGCCAACAGTGAACCCATAAGGATAATGACTAAGGAATGCAACGCAAGTGACACAGCAACCAAGCAATCCAGTCATCCAGCCACAAAATGACACACCAAAACCGCACGCATACCGTAAGCATAGGCGACGTTGGGGTTCTGCTCGCTGCGCACGACTGTGTCACCATCCGCATACCACGCGACCTCCTCCCCCTGCCGAATCTCCCGCGGGCTTCGCACGCGAGTCCAAAACCCAAATCAGTCCACATTTCCCGAATCCAACCGCGACCAAACTAACCACCACTCCAGAAGCGAAAGCGAACTAGCGAAGTGCACCTGAGCGGGCGGAAGCGGACGGTGACGGTGACATTCTCCTTGGGCGCCGGGTCTTCTCCCAACCCTGCGAACAGCGGGGAGACCGGCCCGTCGAGCGAGAGCTCCGGCGTGAGGCGGGACGAGGACGTGGTCGTGGTGGTGGTCGACGTCGGCGAGCCCGACTGCGGCTGCGGCTGGTGCGACGAACCCTTCGCCGCCGCCGACGCGGCGGCCCCCGCCCTCCGCTGCCGCGACGCCGGCCGCGTCGACATTGCCGGCACCGGCGCGAGATCTAGCAGCACGAGGCACCCGCCATCGGATCCGGTCGCTTTACGCGGGTTTCTCCTAGGGCTTTTCCCCCCAACTTTCCAGTTGGGTCACACGCTCGTGGGGTGGCTTGGCTTCCCCCCTCTCTTTTTGCTTCCGTCGGAAGCGATGCGGGAGGTTGCCGCCGCTGCAAGATGTTGTGGAAGAAAAGCAAGCGGGAGTAGTAGACCAACCCCTCTCCCTCCTCTTTTCCCGTTCGCCAACTGGTGAACTGGGTAGCGGAGCGGAGGGAGGGAACGGGACGAGGTGTGGCCGCAGTGTGGGCGCAAACGGGGCGGCGACGCTGCCGCGCGGGCCCCGACGCTGACAGGTCAGCACTCTGGTTGCGTAGAGTAGGTGTTGACTCGCGGAAGCCGATCGGGAGTTTTTTATTTTATTTTTTTCCTTTTGCGGTTGGCTGCCGTGCGGGGAGAGTTTCGTCGATTTTGGGTGCTTCGATCGATCAATCCAGCGGTGATCGTATATGGCGACTGCAAAATTAAATGTGGTATTATTATGTACTGTAGCTGTAGCTATGAGTGTGATTAGTTGAAACAGTCACAGAAGGAAGGTTGCGCAAACTGATCGTCTCCGTCTTGTTGTTGGGTCGCTATTGTCAGACAGTCGTATTGCTGGTGCTGCCGTGCTGGTATTAAGCAGCACCGGTAGCACGTTCAGGCTCTGGTCTACTGGAATAGTAGTTGGAACATGGAACCGAACAATGCACCATGTTTCGGTTTGGTCCTGACGGTCTAATGGCCTGCACAAATGAAATAGTATGGAGTAAGGCTGAAATCTACTATTTTTCCATTCTTCATCCTCATTCTACTATTTTAACTATTTTTCTTTCTGTCTACGGTACTGTAACAATGCGATATTTAATTTTAGGGGATCCATATGGAGAAACCGCTAAAGTTAGTCTAAGAACCTTTGCTAGCTTGTAAAATAAGCAGTCAGCTTAGGAAAGTTAAGATTCAGTGGACTCGTAAATCTTCTGACTCTGACACGTCCGTAAAAAAATGCTGCGCGCTTGCGAGTCTGTTTGACTTTGCCTGATCCCCCTTCCATTGAAATAGATAATTGAATAGAGCCCTGGAGCAGTGACCAGAACTGAGCAGACCAGCGAGAAAACGCGAGTCCATGCCCTTTTTGTTGCCAGCCAGCGCGATCCAAAGGTGCAACCGATCTGATGAAGCCCACCCTACCGAATCAAGTTTACCAACGCACTGCGGAATCCGCGCGCCCCGGTCGTTTTCCAACAGCGAAGCGCCCTCGGCCGCTTCCTTGCCGGCCGGTCGGGACCGCGCGTCCGCCAAGCTAGCGCCAGACGAGCGGAGCCACGCGTCCATCCCATTCCCATTCCCATACGGCGCGCGCGCATGGCAGCGGCGGCTTGTGAGCACTCGTGACCGGACGACGACTGGTGCGTGATCACTGAGCGCGCTCTCTGCGACGTCCCGGGACTGGAGAGGGGAGCGACGTACGGAGAGGCACCGCACTGGGACCGACCGGACCGCCCCGGGGACGGGGAGTGATGAGTTGAGCATCCTGTAGCGATCTCACTATGGAGGGACGCCGGCCGTACGCTGTTCGTGAGGGGTGCATTTGCATGGCACTGTGGCCAGTGGGATAACCCAGTGCCGAAGGGTGCGTGTGGGTGGGCAGCTGGGGCGTGAGACGCGCCACATGCGTTTGGCCCTTTTGGCTAGTGGACAAAAGCTAAGACGCCAATTCGAGCGGCCACAAGTCTAGTTTGGTTGCTCGGCACATGGCTCCAAGGTCCAAAGCCTTGGGGTGCTGGCGTGCGGCCAGAGCCCGTGACCGTGGGGATTTATTACTGTTGCAGATAGATCGCGTCAACTACTCCCCATTTTTGCCCGTGCCTTCTAGTACCTTGTACTATACAGCACTAGCACTGCTTGATATCCTATATGGATTCGTTCCCGGTGGTGGAAATGAGTGGACGTGGCGGCCTGGCACTTCTTCATGGATCCCATGATTTTGTTTTCCGGGGGACCAGCGACGTGATTACGGGCTAATACTAGGATTATTGGAGTATTGAGCACTTTTTTTTATGGGCTGCGCAAAGTCTGCAAATTTATCCGTTTCTGTTCTTATTTTGAGTAGAAGAAGGGAAGGTCCAGTGTTTTGTTTTTAATTCAAGTGGACATCTAAAATGAGCTAGTCATCAGTGGACACCAATTGATTGCAGGTTGGTGTGGTTGACAAAATCTACGAGATGGGGACGCTTCGTCGCGTGCAACGCCAAGAAAGGCGATGCGAAAGGAACAGGTTGGCCTGGTCAGGGGGGCGGACGGTGACTGTTCACCCTTGATTGTAGTGTTTACGCTCACTCTCGACAAAGCAAGAGGTGTACTGGTGTCATGGTGTACTAGCCTAGGCTAGCTAGCTGCACCAAATTTACTATCAAGCAGCTGCCCATTTGCTACCGCGATGCAATATGCAAGGTCACACCGTACCATTCTGTATTCAATGGACGCGAACTAGAGACCCTTTTTTTTTTTTTTTTGCCTTCTGGAAGCAGCACACATGGCTGGCTGGCTTGTACCGTTGTACGTCCCGCCGACGTCGAGGCCCGGCCGGTATTATTGGAGAGATCGATCAGGGTCCCGGTGGTCACACGATCTCATCAGCTGATGTGCACGCGAGACCCGTCGAGCAGCGTGATCCACCAAAAGTTGACCTTAGCCCGTGTAGGTACGAATTAACTAATTAAGGCAGGTCGGTCGCGACCGCGACTCGGCGAGAGGCACGATGGACCTCGCCAGTTCTTCGTGCTCTCGGCTGCCGTGACCCTGACGTCGACCTGGCCCAAATATGGATTGATACTGGGCTGGAATTGGCCTATGCGCAGGCCCAGATATGGATTCAGACTGGGCTGGAATTGGCCCTTCGCGGGCCATACTAAGGCCTGTGTCACACTTGCCACTCCAGCGATGGCTGGGCCCAAGGCACAAAGTTTCAGGACTGGAAGATGATTTACCAAGATGAACGAAAGGAAATTCAGTACTGGCGCCGAAGATGCTGGCAATGGTCCAAACGACTGGAGCTACAGAGAAAAGAAAAGGAAGAAGAAATCCTGGGGGCCTAGCTAGCTCGGCTCGGCACCGGTAGCGCACAGCTCGGCCTGTGGCGCGCAACAGTGAAGCGTCACTCTTGGGGCTGTGCAGGATTGTTTCCCGTGCCACGCTGATCATACCGGCACAGTTATACGAGCTCGGCGTTTCCTGGGGACATCAAGTGCAGCCAAGACTGCTGGTTAGTAGATTCGCTTCTTGTCACATGTCAATCATCACTCCCTCGCTCATAAGACAACGAAGCCCGTAGAAGTAGCTGCCTAGGACCTGCCTTCCTGTTACGTTGTGCGTGCCCTCCGAGACGTGGATCGGTCGACGACACATCCGGTGCGTTCATCAGCCTAAAATAGCTGCAACCTGCAATGATGATGATGATAGACGACACGTCCGGTGCGTTCATCAGCCTTGGTACTCACTCGAAAGCTCAGTGGGTTGGGTTGACGTCAAAGGGGCGCACAGAGTCCTTGAGTCACCGCACTGTGTTGCAGGCAGCACGACACGTCAGAACATACTCAGGGAAACATGCATGCATGCATTCTGCATGCTGCGCGGCGGGCTTCCTAAACAACAACTGATCGTCTGACTCCGCTGCAGGGTTTCCCATTATAACAACGTCCTTAAAAGGCCGTGCCATGCACAGCATGCATGCAAAAAGAGACCAGAGGCCGTCACATTTAAGGTTCAGCAGGCCGGCTTTATGTGTAGAGTAGAGATGCATCTTGCATGTCGTCGGTCAGATGATGATGCACCACCATACCATGCATGGCCCTGCTGCCTGCGACGCTACTGTGACTCTGTTCAGCCATCGCATGATGGCATGATGCATTGCTGCGTGCGTAGCATTATCACAGTTCTGATCGATCCCTGTAACCGGTGTTGGCTCGATCTAGTACTTGTTGCGCAGGTGGCCGGCCCATGTCGTCGGCCTGCTGTGCCTGGAAGCAGGGGGGCCAGGGACACTAGGGAGCGAGCGATCGAACGCGACCCACTGGCGATCTGATGCGCAGCCGCAGGAGAGAGGCAGATCGAGAGCAGGCAAGCACAAGCGCTGCGCGCCGCACCGACCGATCTCGCTCCATATCATAGCTAGCTAAGCTAGCCGTAGCCGGTAGTGGATGCAGCCGCGCCCGCGCGCATTCCGAGGCCGGGGCTCTCGCGGAGCCGGAGAACATGCATGCACAGCACGGATCGATCCGCAGCAACAGCAATCCATCCATGAGTCGACGACGGCGCGCGCGTAGAAACAGTGAAAAGGAGAGAAAGATCTGGGCGAGTCTGCACTGCAACACGCATCATCTCCCTATAAACTATACCGATGGTCTGATCTGATCTCTGCGTATGGTTTCGCGCTGCCCAAGTACAGGTACAGCGCGCGCTGGTCCCTGCCCTGGGCGCCCGGCAAGCGTCTGAATCTGAATTCTGAACGCAGCGGTGGTGGTGGTGGTGGTACTGCTGCCCCCTCCCCACCTCTTTTAGCTAGATCTGTGGAGGGCACTGCATGCGCTAGCTAGCGCTGCTCTGCGACCTGATGCAACGGTGCTAGCTGCTGGGCGTGCGTCCACGGCTTCAGTGACCTGTAGCTTTCTTGGTGTACGCATATAGCCAGCCATGATGGCATTGGAAGATATAGGGGCCAGGGGGCCAGCATCATCTGCTGCCTGTGTCTGTGTCCTGTGTGTGTATGCATGCATGCATTCATATGCGCCGGTTCGATATATAGGCAGCTACTACAGCTGCCGCAAGTGTTAGCCCAGCGCACATCGGTTGGTTTGTCCGTTGGTTGCCTGAGGCTTCTTTGTCCGGTTACGTTACTTCTCCACTGGCGACAACTTCCTTATCGCCCCTGATCGCCTCACAAGTGTTTCAGGCCACTCAAAATTCAGAGAAACCTTGTTGGTTCCATGCATGATGATGGCCAATTGGCCATATATTCCACAAGATGCTACAAATACATAGGGGCAGTACAAGCATGCTCCCCACTTTATTAACTTGTTGCAAAACATGCATGAACGAGAGACGCGGTAGATTAGTTTTTTTCTGTCCGTTGGGGAATTCGATCAGTTGTGACATGTAAATGGACGTTGTAGCCATAAAATAAAAGAGTTGTGTTCATACCATTTTGCGCAAATGTTCATCACCTCATTAGCAGTGGCGTCCTTTAATTTTGTAAATTCAAGGCGTTGACTTGGTTGTGATAAGTGACTCACAAGGTGCTTTCGAGTTAGGCTATGTTTTGAGGTTGATTGTGACTCACCGGGAAGAAGGTAGACAATGTCCCTTGACAGGTGTTAGATTTGACATGGTGATTAATGGGCACTGGTGAATGTCAAACGAGGTTTGAGCTGATGGATTGTGGGAGGCGGTGAATGGTGATCAAGAAGGCTTGTGACTAATGGACCGAGTAATAAGTACATGCAACGCCATAGCCCATAGGCGATCTACATCGATCACATGAAGAGAAAGGGCGATGCGACATGGAAGGGAGAAGTTGAGAAGATGGTGGAGTTGTCAACCAATGCAATTCAGGGCGAGTACACATAAGAAATTGATGGATGATGGGTATAGGACAAGGATCGAGGTGGACAAGTATCTATTGGGGTTGTAAGACTACGTACAGCAGGATGTGTAAATGCATTGTGTATCTACTATTCCAATTAACTTTCTCTCTGTGAACAGTGTCACTACAGTGTATAGGCAATCCATTTACTCAACCCACTGCACATAGTCTAAGGGAACTATGCAGGTTCAATAGGTTTGGTGGTTTGGGCCTCAAAACCATAGCTTGACGAGTCAAACTAGGGATGGCAAGTCAAACGATGTATGGACGAACCATCGTAAACTCATATCGAGGCGAAAGAAATTCATGAAGGAGCCAATATGTTCAATAGAGTTGTCTAATAATGCGCAAAAACACCCCTTGGGCTAAGTAGGTAGGTTATTTTTAAATTGGCCAAAGGACTACAAATAGAGTTGATGGCTAGTTGAGGAGGTAACTCTTGGAATCATACTTTCCTTTCCTTAGGTACTAAGTGCTCATTGGAAGAGAAGGCTAGCTTTTAGAGAGAGTGAGTGCCCTTAAGCCTAGTTTTCCACCATTAGAGGGAGAATGAAGGGTGACAGCTTGCTTTAACATCATCGTATATTGGTGAATTGCTCATCAAAGAATCAATAAGCTTTTGTTAATCGTCTCATGTGCCCCCAAGTTTGTCTCTCGCACACCGTAGCTCTGCACTCATTTACCCTATGATGCACTCGTCTATGTATGCACTTTTTTTACTAAGTGTTATTTTTTGCGCATTCTCCTTCCTTGTCA
This sequence comes from Paspalum notatum, assembly GCA_022530915.1. Taxonomy (NCBI): domain Eukaryota; kingdom Viridiplantae; phylum Streptophyta; class Magnoliopsida; order Poales; family Poaceae; genus Paspalum; species Paspalum notatum. The sequence goes on along the minus strand of CM039687.1, from coordinate 2,878,911 downwards.
GTTCGTATGTTTCTTCCATATGTAGAGCCCCTTTGGCACAGCTCCAACCGGCTCCGGCTCCTCTTGCTAGCAAGAAGCTGTTTTTCTCTCTCCTAGAAAAATGAAATGCATATGAGAAGAAGCTCGTGAAACCACTATCCAGAAGTTTCTTTTAGCTCTTGCTGCACACCTACCCACTGTTTTAAAAGTAGGAGCCGGAGCCCAAAGAAGCCGTGCCAAACCCTCCCGTAGTTTTCTTACCGGCTCATGTGTTCTCCCCCTCTTGTGGCAGACACATGGAGTAAACTGAAAAAAAAAACTGACGAGACGCCGCAGAGAATATGTCAGGACCCTGTGTTATTTGTTGGGGGCGATGCATGCATGCATGGTGCGCGAGACATTTGGGACACCAAGTGCGCCGTACAAGAACAACCTAAATTGAATTCCGGAAAAGTACTGTGGTCGTACACAGTCTAAAGCTGTGCATGACATGCAAGCAGGCCATGTCTTTGAGTGCTTAATTCATGATGTCTGTGCAAGCGTTATGATGAAATCCATGATTTTGATACAGGATCTTGCCTACATGTGCTGATGAGCAGTTGCTTGCACCCCCCTGTGCTAACCTGATAGCTGGTGGTATAGGGATGTGACAGTCTTTAACCAGTGATGTGACGTGACCACAGTTAAGCAGAACTAATCACATGACTTCTAGTTCTGGGTTCAGCTGCTTTTAAAATCTTGAGTTGCAGTAGTAGTAGGAGTATTATTTTTCCCATGTTCTTTTCGATATAGATAAAAACACTAGCTATCAAACCTTTCTATCCGTACACCTCAGAAAGAAGATGCCCCTTCCTCAATTTTAGAATTCCCTGTTAGCTAGCTGTTACTATCGACAGGCCCTTTTCCTTCACGTGCCAAGCTGCCATTAGTAAATTATATTACGCATCTATATGAGGAAGCTGAAAGTACATGAAACACCTGGCTCGTGGCAGAGCACACATGCTAAAAAGAGCCATCTCTGTACAAAGCAATTCAGGCGGACGTATAGTTGGGCCAGGGTGCGAAAAAGAAAGGTCATGTACATTATGTGCACCTACGGGACCATGTACGGCAGCGCTGGATCAATGCTTTTTTAGGCCCTTAGATCCACACATTTCCAATCTACCGTGTGGATGCAGTTCTTTCTTTGGGAAATTATGCCGGTGCCGCTCAAACTCCACAAAATTATATTACTATCTCATATCGTCTCTAGAAATTAATGCCATGCCATATCTGAGTGTGGCGCAATGTTTTATTACGGCATAAAATCAAAATTTGAAAAATTAGAGCGGCGTGGATCTAGATTGTCCTTCTTTTCTTTTCTCTGCATTTTTCTAGGCACTGATTTTTGGAATGAAAAAGTTTCATGTGCTTATAATGTGTTTCGCAACTGAATGGAAGGACTACCTTGTTTATTTATTTGTGAGGTGCGAGACAATGATTTCTTAGGATTTATCAAAGAATTTCTCGTACTTTAATATTCCCTATTTCCAAAATAACACATGCTAGCTAGGATCCCAAAACAAGCATATCTTTATAATTTTTCCTTGTGGCGAGTTGCGACACAGAAAGAAGTTTTTTCTGATCTTCACCAACTCACTCAGTGAAGGGCCACAGATAAAGCCAGCTAGTTCGAGAGTTAATTAATTGGACTTGTTGAATCACAAACGTACGACGGAAAAAATGGGTACGTAGAGATTATTTAGAAACTATGAGAATTAACATGCACTTGCAGCCGCTAATCCACGCAAGAGGACGCCTAAACACAAGAAAGAGAAGAATTACAAATGGAGGTCCAAGCTAACACTCTCCTTCTGCTGGTGGCCCAATTCATACCTACCTAGCTTCTCCGGCGACGTGGACGAGCACGACGACAGCGAGGGCGAGGATGACAGCAGGCTCATCACCGCCGCCTTCTCGTCCTTGCAAGTCGTAGTTGCCTCCTCCGCTGCCGGCCCGACCAGGATAGCCGCCGTGTCAGCGCCGTGCCGGCCGGACGACGACATGCCGAGACGATTATTCTCCATCGTCGTCGGCGGCGGCACCGGCCTCCATAGCCCCGGCGGCACCGGGCTTCCGTTAATCGGCTGGGACACGGAGCCTGGCCCCCCGACGTAGGGCCCGGGCGGGCTGGCGCTCGTCCACATCGGGTAGTGCGCCGGCGGGGGCGGGGGCGGGGGCGGCAGCGGCTGGTCGTAGCGGCCGAGGGGGTGGGGGTGGTGGTAGTCGAAGAGGCCGTACATGTGGCCGGGCACGTAGCGGTGCATGGCGAGGGAGGCCTGGAGGTGGGCCCGCTTGGCGTGCTGGCGCTCGCGCTTGTGCGCGTTCTGGTGCCCGCCCAGCGCCTGCGACGTCGGGAAGTTGCGGCAGCAGTAGTGGCACTCGAACTTCCTCTCGGCGGCAGCGCCGCCGCCGCCGCCGCTCTTGGCGGTGGCGTTGCTCTCGGACGTGACCGTGCTGCCGTTGGCCGCGTCCGGGGAGTAGTCCTCCTGCTGCGGCAGCTGGTGGTCGTTGGAGAAGTCGCAGCCGAAGAGCCGGATGGTGTCCCTCGGCGCCGGCGCCGGGGCCGGCCGGATGAACGGCAGCTGCGAGAACGAGTCGACGCTGCGCACCTCCTGCGGCTTCGCCATGACGACCAGCTGCTAGCGCTAGCTCGGCCGGCCGGCCAAGAATTCTAGCTAGTATACCTCGCTACTCTCTACTCGCTAGCTGCTGCCTGCTTCGTCGTCGTAGGTTGCGAGCGAGGCGACAGGCAAGCTTGATATGCTTGTGTATGCGTGTGTGAGAGAGGCAGAGAGCTCAAGAATTTGGCTACGAGTTGGTGCGGTTTTAAGGGGATGGGCGGCGTGATGAGGTCGAGAGAGGAGGGCCGGCCGGCCGGGGGACCATATGCATATGCAAGTAAGAGCCGAGAGGGATCGGAGGGGGACGACTCCTCGACTAGGCTTAAAGCTCCCTCCCCTCTCACCACCAAGTACAGATGCATGCAGCTGCAGTGCCAGTTGCTGGCTGTGCCCTGGCCTGCTGGCGCTAGCAAGAGGCCGTCTTCTCTCCTAGCTAGTCACCACACCACACCCCTGTCTAGCTAGGAGTCTTCTCGATCATATTTCTTGGCAAATTTGGCACTAGCTAGCTAGTACTACAAATTTGTACACACACAGAGGGAAGAATATATAATTGAATAATACATAAATCTGTGTAACTTTTGCCCCCTTGCGCGGTACTATTAGGTAGCTCCGTCTCGTGCATCGATCGGTAGCCATCAGTGGGCATCATCGTCATCAAGTAGCTAGGGAGATGGGTGTTGCGCGACTCCATCTATACATCGCTCTCGCGGCCTCTGGATTGGCTCTAGGGCTTCTTTTATGTTATGGGAGGTTGGCTTCTTTAGATAGAACATGAGAGACGCGGAGCAAGCGGAGACCACCACCGGTGGTCCTCCTGAGGACGGCGACGTGCTTTGCCCTGCCCGCGTCCTTGTGTGTCGTTGTGTGTACTGCCCGCTGCTCATGCTGCATGATTATTACTGCATGCTGGTGCCGGGGGGTCGATGGATGGTGGATGGTGCGGCCAAGTTTTCCTCTCTTTATATACCTTTTTATTTATTTATTTATTTTTCTATATCGGTGCTGGTACTTTGCTATATATATGCTGTCTACTCCGTACACTACTACCACGTGATTTTTAAATACCACTATGACTAATTGGTGATATTTTTTCTCAATCGTGCCTTTAGCATGTATTTCATTAAGCGGGTAGACTATCTGAAGATGTGACATGATAGAAAATGTAAACCCTCACATATCATAATAAACATCTAGTCATCCATACTGTAACCTCTAACACGTCATATCTATTCCATTTTCTAGAAAACTCTTACTTCGACATTATAAAAGACAATTTTTAAAACCCATAGATCTACATTTAAATTATTCACCATGTCATTACAAAATATGATTTTAAGTTAAATTTGCATCTAAATATTTACATAATATTAAAACAAATAAGGATTCTCGGTCCGTCGTGACAGGTGGACCCGGCTAGTCAGCTTGTCCCTATCCGATAATTCGAATCACAGCTACCATACGAATCAAATTCGGACTACAGAAGAAGCACACGCGAAAACGGACGTCCAAGTCGCATACGGACTCCGTTTTCGATGTTCTATATATCGATGCAAAGCTAAAATAATAACATTTCCAATTCAACTGAAACCACTTTAAAATTCTACCTCAGTCAACGGAAATCTTTGAAACATTATGTTGTGAAATTTATTCGCAAGCCCGGAGTACAGGAGCAGCCTACGCGAAAACAGACGCCTAGATCACATACGCACTTCGTTTTTGATATCGATGGAAAGCTAAACTAACAACCTTTCCAGCCCAATTGATATCACTTTAAAATTCGATTGCAATTAACGGAAATTGCCAAGACAATATGTCCTACAATTTATTCAGAAACCCGATTCAGACGGCAGGAGTAACCTACGTGAAAACGGATACCCATATCATATATGTACTCCATTTTCAATGTTCTTTATATTACCAAAAAAGCAAAAAATAATATTTTTTATCAAACTGACACACCTAAATTTCGATCACATGCAAGAGAAAATTCGAAACAATAGGATATGAAATTTATTTGCGAGACTATTCTTATATGTATTGATCCAGAGATGCTTAAGAATTTTTTCTCCCGTTGCAACGCACGGACATTTTGATAGTTATCTAAAACATGACTAATAACTCCCCTAGACACATTCCATTTTTCTTAAAAGCTGCCTTTAAAGGGACCCTCTATTTTGTTTAAGTTCTCACCTATACCATTACAAAAGATGATTTAAAATAAATCCTTAAATTATAATTTAAATTACCTACCCATGTTTTTATTAAGTATAATTTAATATAATCACTATAAATATAATTATTCATATTTTTGCTTTATACTTGCAAATAATCTATCTATCTTCCTTTGGGTTGCATGTAAATAAATAACCCATCTCTGCTACTATGGAAACTAAACAAAAACATCCCCTAATATCTACATCTAAATTACCAATATTTGTATTATAAAAATATATTACTACAAACTATCCTTATGCTATATATATCTAAATTATCAACTACTACCAAATATATAGATTGCTAACTCAAAGTAATAACTATTAACTATAGTCTCTCCTAGATGGATGGAGATATAAGAGAACATTTATGTGAGTATTCTATTTGAGTATGAACAAATGAGTGAGATTGAAGATTAATATTCTTTTATTACCTGTGAATTCTGAGTTGATATAAATGCTGGCGAATCTAAACACATATTAGAACAATCCATATATTCAAAACATAAAATCCCTTGCGATTGGGATGAAGTCTACAATAACCTCTCAAATTTCTACTTAAATTAACTACCTCTGCTACTGTACTAAAGATAAAGTAAATCAACCAAACCTATATGCATGTAAAGTAGAAATATATGCTATTATAAAAATAAAAATAACCAATAGTACTTATATAAATACGTATTCATACTATCAAATTTATCTATTGATTTATATATCTAAACTCTAATACATGTGAGAGCACGAATCCATAGACTATTAAATTTTTCCTGCTTTGTCCTTTTACATTTTTTACGAACTCGTCCTTTTGCATTGACAGCGAGCAGACTATAATAGGTTTAATCAGGTGCTCGTCAGTACTACTAGGTATTAGCTGTAGTGAGTATGTACGTGTATGATCGATGGCCCTTTGGACTGGGATCCACCAGTTTGATTGCTGGATCAAAAGCTAAGCCAGTACGTATGTATAGTCGTCTATGAGATCATGACTTTTTAGCTTGCTCCTTTCCCCTTCTCTCTTTATTTCCAAGCTTTGTCATGTCTAGCTCTAATTTAAACCCAGTTGGGTTAATTCCATCTCCAGAGCTTGTACGTTTGATTAAAAAAAACTCTCCAATCCATGACCGTTTATCCAAACAGACCCGGAAAAGAAAGATTAAGAGAGAAACTTTTAAGGGATTTAGTCCACCTCAATCACACTAAATTGAAAACAAGTCACTGAATTTCATGCATGTTGCGTGATTTTTTTTTTTCAATAATGAGCTCGTAAAAGGTCTTTCACTGGATCATTGGACTGGATCACTGGACACTACCGGCCCCCTCCCCTCAGCTTCTCTCTCTACCTAAAAGAGATATATAGGAAAAACACTGCGTACCATACCCATCTGGAGGAGGAAAAAACGCACCCCTGTTAATTTCTCTACCTGCTCCACAGCTAGAGCTAGTGGTCGATAATTATCTCTGGTAATTATATTCGTGGAGAGAACACCTAGCAGCAGATAACGTGGAATGGGCCGTATATACTACTATTCACTCTATATAGTAGTACTACAAGCTAGGCAGCTGGACGATGCAAAGAAATTAAAGAGATGCATGCCGTTGTTGTTCATATACAGATCGATCGAACTGCTCGAATAGAGACGAAAAGTAGCTCATTGACGCTAGTTCCTAGCTAATTAACAAGCAGGGACGTACGTACCCGGTGGATGCATCCAGTTCCTCTCTTCAACTTGCCACGGGCATTAATACCGGATGGGACGGCAAGCAATTTCAAGTCCGATGGCGCGCAAAGCCGTGATCCAACCAACTGCGATGCCATTTGAACCTGCGTACGCGGTCCGTCTGGATAAGTACATGGCCAACATCAACCAGGACATGCATGTGTGTCGCCGCAAGTACACTGTTATGACAGACAGTGAAATAAATCTGCATCTCTTCAGCTCTCGTTGCTGGTGGTACAGAGATCGATTTTTGATATGTGGTAGTACATACAGATGCATGGATCGATCGATCTCATCATCTGGCCGCTGTCATGTTTACTTAACTTTTCACCTCTGATCGAGTCGCCTCTGCATGGCGCCTGCAGTTAAAACGACTCTCAACCAGTCTCCATATACCACTAGTACTCTAGTAGTGACAGAAGATTGGGGAAAAGGCATGGCTGTCTGGCGACGAGTCCATCTATACATCGAAGAGAGATCGATGGAGCACAAACACGCGATGCGACAGAGACGACGAAAGCAGCATGCATCGTCTTGTTGGAGCAGCAGCAGATGGATGCGTGCGTGCGTACATAGCACCGCGGCGCACGTCGGCGACGGCAACCGGCCCCCCTGCAGGCGGGTGCGCGCCGCTGTCGCGGCGACGTCGCGGCTGCGGCTGCCGCTCGATCGCGCGCCCCCAGATCCTGCAGGCGACGCCAAATATTCTCGACTGGGACGGAGGTGGGCCTTCCACAAGCTACTCATTGCATGCCTTGCCCGCGGATCTCGACTGGCCGGCCGGCTGGGGCTCACCAAGATTAGGGCGTATTTGGAACGCAGGAATTTCACAAGAATCGTATAGGAATTTCACAAGAATCAGTTCAATTTCACAGTAAAAACGCAGAAATGGAGGAACCATTCAAACGGGCCCTTGGTTTGTTATTACCGGTTACCACTGCCGGCGACCCAGAGATCAGATTCAGATCGGGCCGAGGTTAAGAGCCCGTTTGGTGGGGTTTTTGCTGGCTCCGGCTCCAGCTCCAAGGAGCACCGACGAAGCCACTTCCCAGAGGCTTCTGGCGGCTCTTCCTGACCTGTGAGAGGGAGACGAGAGGAGATAGAAAAAGTGCTCCGCTGCAGTATCCGGGCAGCCTGCTACAGTGCTCGCAGGTGAAGCCGAAGCCGTTTCGGTGGCAGCCAAACAGGCCCTAAAACGGACACGGGCTCCAGACTGCAGGCGATAAGCGCGCCGCGACCACACACGCGATCGTTACAGAACAGTGACAGCAGTATAACTGATAGAGCGGCCGAGAAGGCAGGAACCGGTAGATATGCCTGTCAGTCAGGCTGGGACGATGGAAAGGATTGACAGAGAAGTACGGTTTGCCACTTGCATGCTAGCTACACAATTACAAGTAGTAGTGGCTTGTAGCATGCAGCTCCATCTATCGATCTCCATGATGATCCATGCATCCATCCTCCATCTCCATGTCGTCCGGGGTGCAATTATTCATTCGGGGCAAGTGACTACTGATCTGAAAACCTACCACCCGCGCGCCGTCCCTTTTGGTTGTGTTGTGTGTGGGAAGATCGATGCAGTGGCTGCATCGGCATCGTAATGGTCATAACTCCCGGAGAAAGACATGGCATTCATGTTGTTTTCGGTGGCGAGGCGACGACTGTTTCAGCATCTCTGTTGTCTGTTCCGAATTCCGATCGATCCGCCGGGTTCGTGGTTCTGCCCATGCCCAGCAGCCAGCAGCCATGGACCGGACTACGCCACCGTACCCAAGTCTTGCTATATATGTGCAGTGCAGGCTCTCCCTTTTTCGCGTCGGTCCCTATTTTTTGCTCCTCAAGACCCCAACTTGCTTCTTCCCTATCGATCAAGGACATGCAACAAAGAGATCCTTTAAGCAAATCTGATTAATTAAAGGAGAAGTAGATGCAAGGGTATAGATGTACGTACGTACGTATTCCTGATTATTTGACCTAGTACATAGCAGCTAGCTAATGCTCAGTCATCAGGGGCTGCTGAATTCGATCGCCGGATGCATGAGTATGTGTTTTGCCTGCTGCTTTTATGCTAGTCTAGCTTTCTAAGCACTTGTCGCCATCACATCATATGCCAAAGTCCTCTCCCAATTAAAGTAAGCTAGAGACAGTGCTCCAAAACAGCCATCGAATTCCAGCTCTATTGATGGAGCTCCCTGTCCCCTTTAGCTTTTGGGGATGAGACTTTGGATGCTGCTGCTTGGGACCAAACATGGAGCCCGGCCCGCCCAATTGATCCTTGGACTCAGCGATCAGAACTTGTCCCTGTCCTTCTTTTTTGTGTGCCCCAATTTGCACATGTACGGCCACGAGCCATCAACATATTAGCACATCGTCAGCCAAGCAATATTTCAATTTCATTTTTTTCTCTTCATTTTTCTTCCCGGAGAGATAGAAAAAATATAGAGATAGGTGCAGTAAAAAAAATAATGTGTAAATACCTGAACAAACCCTATATACGGAGAATTCCCAGCTAAACACGCTAGTAGGGTGACTGACTGATGAGGGTTAATTTTGCCTGAAGGAAAACGCACACACAAAAAAAAAAACAGTACACTACTAGCAGCTAATTATACCCTACAAGTTGCGAGAGAGAGAGAGAGAGGATGTGGAGGTGGACACGCATGCTGACAACTGAAGGGGCAGCGTCAAGCTGCTAATGCAGATAGGGATGGAGGATAGGCTTTGCCAAAGGCTTTTTGGTGGTGTTCCTTTCAAAGGCCCTGTTTAGATCCAAAAATTTTTTTCCAAATTCTACTATACAAAAAAAAGATTCTCCATCACATCAAAATACCGGCACATGTATGGAGTACTAAATGTAGATGAAATAAAAAAATAATTGTACAGTTTAGATGTACTTTGCGAGACGAATCTTTTGAGCCTAGTTAGACCATGGTAGAACAATATTTACCACAAACAAACGAAAAGTGCTACAGTGATTTTCAGTTCAGAACAGTGACAGTTTTCAGGATCTAAACACACCCAAAGCATAAATATGGGTCTGATCTTGCTGTCGGGAGGGAGATCTCCAATCCTTCCTACCTAGGACCACCTCAGCTATCAAGCAGCAACAGCGCGGCTCAGTACCTCACCTCACCTCACCTCCTCACAAGCTCAGCCTCGATCAGGCTGAGAGGCTGTGCTTGAAGCAAAGGCCAGGCCGCCCCCGGCCGGCCCCTGCTGCTGCTCATCAAGCAGGACACAGGAAAGGGACTGCTCACATGATCGTGGAGCAAGAGTTGGAGAGATATTTATTAATTTTCCTGTGTTGATTGGCCCGGAAGAGCCGTAGAAGACAGAGTTGTGGCCTTGTGGAGTTGTGGGGGTAGAGGGTTGCTGTCAGCGAGGAGTATGTATGTTTTGCTCGCCCTTGGAACTGCATGCATGCCCCCAGGCGGCACAATATGACTACCTCCAGGCATACCCATAACTTGATGAAATGGACAAGTTCAGAACCAACGAACGAGCACACAAGCTAAGGACGATCGAGGAATTAGCTGTATTTTTCTTTACGGAGAGGAAATAAACATGTGTGTGATGATGTGATCTGTGGAAACACAGACAGGTAACCAAACGGACGGCCCTTCTGAACATGCTCTGCTTGGACTTCTGAACGCATGCATCAGCACGGCGGCAGGGCAGGCAGAGGTGTGGTCAGTGATGAGTCGCGTAAATTCCCTTCCCCTGCGCGCTGTCTGTCGACGACGGGGCAGCAGCAGCAGCAGCAGCAAAGGCAGGCGCCTTCCCGTTTCAACACCGGCTCCCATTCTGCCGTTGAATCCGTCGACCCGATCGACCTGTCGGCGCGGCGTTGGATGCCAACGAGCAGTACAGTACGTGGCCGATGTTCCCATCGGCATCACCGCGCACTGCCAGCGCCCGGTGCACCAACCATCCGTTCGGTCTCGCTCTCGCCGCGCGTTCCCCGCCACACCGCTCTGCCTCCGACTCCGACGCGCAACCAAAATATCCAGCTAGGGAGACGCATCACGCATGGCGCCGCGCCAGCGCGCGCGGCCGACACACACATGCGCGCTGCACGGCCGGCTGAGCCGGGGACGGCGACTCGGCGAGTTTAAGCGCAACCGCCGTAAATTCTCCCTCCGACCGAGATACCACACGCATCGGGGTACGTACGTCCGGTGCCGGGGGGCATGTGATGGATGGATCGACCGCGAACAACCGCGAGTTAATACGAGGCCGGAAACTGGCGCCGCGAGGGACGAGTGACATACGCGCCCTGCGCTTCGTACGAGTGCAGATCGGCATGTGATGAGCTCTCTGGTCTCGGTACGGTGCAGCCAAAGTTATGTGTTGGGCAGTTGATGGGCTTCTCGGGTCGATCGGGTGGGTGCACCGGCGTGGCCTTTGACATGTCGTATACGTACGCTCATGGGGGTTTTTTACCCCATACGTACAAGCTCTTGTGCGGAATTGTATCCTAGCTTTTTTTTTTTTTCTGCTGCTGCTGCTCCGCTGCTCGTATATATGTAGACTGGAGTATGAATTACAGGGAAACTCCACAATCTGTTGTGTCATCTGTGATGCCTTGCAAGGATGGATGGATGGACCTTATCGACGGGCACACCAATCTGGAACTGGAAAGCCACGCACACACGAAATTTATGAGAGCGGCAGGGTACGTGAGCAGATCTGAAATTTGGACGATCGTCCTTGGTTTCAGTACCACAGCGCCCATTCAATTCCTCCGCCGGATCCACAAGTGGTAGGAAAGCCGTGCATGCTACTGTCCAATCCCCAGCACCCAGCAGCATGTGTACTGCTAGCATACGCTGACTGAGCAAGCCCATGACGTCCCATGTCCCACTCCACTGCTGTTTTTTTCTCTATGAGAGAAAGAGAGAGAGGCGACGGACGTACTGTACAGAGGAGCCACTCTGTGACTGTGATGAGCATCATTTAAACGTGGTCCTGATGAAGTAAAGCTTAGCGCCCCTGCATCGGAGCGTAGCATGCCATGCATGGCGCAGCACACAAAAATGGGGCTAGCGGTGCAAGTACATGGGGCCCTGGCTCCTGGCTGGTTTGTTGTCTAGTATACCAAATGTAGGACAGTCTTAGGTACGTATATCATGTATTGAAATCGCACCTAACTTGAGCCTGTCTCTGTGTGTGTGTGCATTTCTCTTTTTTTTTTTTTTGCCAGCTTTTATGTAGTACCACTGGTTAGTTGCTGATTGGATCGGATCAGTCACTATGCATGCCATGTGCGTTATAGGTAGCAGTGGCAGGACCACTGATCCGATGCAGAATTGAAGCAAGAGAGGATATGTTCGTTTTCGTAAGATTGGATTAGATTCTTCTAGCTCGATCCGTATATATAGTTTGCACATGTTAATCTTCTACTGACAAATTAGGTGGAGCTGGTATGATTTGTGAAGTAGAAGGTCGACTTCAACGCCCACGCACACTGCATTTGCTCGTTCATTCTAGCTCCAGAAATTAAAGACGACCATCAGCAATTCAGCAGGGGCCATGCAAGATCTGATCGATCGACATAAAATTAAGCCAGAGCTGATCGAACGAGCTCTGCAATGATGGTAGTCGTAACATGGGCAAGGTTTATGCGCAGCTAATGTGGATGCATGGGAGAGAGGATTGGATGCCGTACAGGTACCTTGCTCTTGCCACGTACGCATGCATGCCCGGCCCCTTATCCTGTTCAGCCTGCTTCATAAATCATAATGATCGAGGGCTTCTACATGTGATGTATATTTTCTTCTGCTGCTTATTTCGTCCGAGCCAACAACTGATGATGATGAAGTGGTACTATTATTAATTCAATAAGACCTTCACATCGTGATTCGACAAACCGGGCTCCTGCACAGTACGTACAGGATCTGTCCAGTTCTGCCATTTTTCGTTGCCTGAGAGCGACGCCCTAGCTGCAGCTACCTAGCTTCCTCTTGGGAGAACATGGCCGACCAATAATTCACGGGCGCGGCAACTGACGGTTGGGGAGGTACATTATGTTTTGTGCGTCTTGTCCCTGCTAATTAAAGGAAGCTAATCAAACTCAGTAATAAGCCCCCCGGATTAATTAGCATCAGAGAGACGATCGATCTCAGCTCACTTTAATTGATTGATGACATGCATGATGCACCCGAACAGGGGAGCCACTGCTGTTGTGATGGTTCCAGCCCAACCAACCGCAGCACCTGTGTCTATATGGCAATGGCACGCATGGTCGATTGGTCGTCCATGAGATCGATCTGACCCTGGCTGCAGGAGCAGGACGACGCTTAGCTTGCGTGGTTTGTCATCACAGACTCGACTCGATCGATCACATGCATATGCATGTGTAGCTCAACTGTGACCCGACGTTGACATGACGGTAGCCTCGGATCATACAAACCTGAATGCATATCTTTTCAGGAGCAGTAGCACGGCGCTGTCGTGCCAGCTTTTCCTCCTAAAGATGGGAAATTTGAGGAGAGGGCGGCCGGGGCGCAGTGGGAAATTTTCTTAGGAACTGCATGGGTTGTTCCATTCCAATCCCCATCAGGCTGATGACCACCATCAATATCGCAGAGTTGTCTTTCTCGCAGGCTGCTCTCAGCTGCGGCCGTCGCCGTCGTCCCCGCGACGTGACGCCGGCCGGCCGGCCGGGTCCTCAGAAACCGGCAAACCGCGGCATCATCGCGTCGCGCGCGTAGCGTCGGAGACCGAAGCTGATGGCTTCGTCCACCTCCGGAAAAGGCGTTTCCTAAGTACGTCTCCGCGCGGTGGCTCGCTGGGCGTCACACGTTTGGGCACTCTGGTTTTTTTTTTCTGCCTATTATAGGCCCGTATTGTTTTTCAGGTTGAACATAGAAATGTTGTTTGGATGGCATGTAAGCCCAATAGTTTTACATCCTGATTGGACCAAAATCGGTGTAAAAAAAAATTGCCTACCCAGGCCTGGAAAGAAAAACGAGAAACGTCGGGGTCTTCCTCGGGGTCGCCTCCGCTCGCTCTCCTTGGCGGCGGCGCGGCGAGGCAGATTCGCGCATCCGGGAGCCGCCTCCCTCTCGCCAGAATCCCACGGCATACGACGGTCAGCATCTTCTCGTCATACGATTCGGAGCCGCGGGTCGGTGGCGCCTGTCGCCGCACCTCCTCTTCATGCTCTCGCCGTACGATTTGGTGCCTCGCGGCGGGGGTGCCTGCTGGCGGCGCCGCACCTCTTCTCCTCCTTCTTTGGCACTTCGCTCTCGTGGCTGCCGGCGGCGGCGCACATGGCTGAAGCTCCCTGAGGTCGAGAAGGTGCTGCGCAAGCAAGGTCTGACCGTCTGAGCGGGCGAGGATGCATGCGTGGAGATGCCTGTGCCGATTGGTTGTCGCCACCGGCTGCTCGGACCAGCACATCCGCTACTTCACCATCGTGCATGGCCTAGTTCTGCCAATCCTGGTTGCTGCTTGTCCACCGGTGAGCTCAAGAAGAGGTGCTTCTCACAAGTTGGCCTCCACTGCTTGGCATAGTGCAATTTATTATGACATGAAATTTGATACTCGATATGAATGCTTTGAGCTCCAAACCTTCATTTTTGTTGCTCTGATGTGGAATCGTTTTGCCCCAATTTGAAGCTCTGTTTTTCACTTCACTCTGATGTTGTGGTGATGATCAAATTTCCCTCCGGTGCGGCTCCAAACTGTTGCTCTGAATTGAATTGTTTTGGCCTTTTGTGATCTACTGATTGGCACCGGGTTTGCTTCAATATCAATGCAATTTCCGGCGTGAGAAGCAGATAGCATAGACATGTTTCCATGTGACCCAAACAGTGAGTTACAAGCGAAATAAGATACATCGGTTTTTCTTGTGCACAACAATTTGCACTGCTCTTTTAATCCGGCTGTAAAATTTTACGAAATTGCCAAACAGGCCCTGAAACTGAAAGGAACAGCTCCTGCGGCCCGCCGGCCGGGGCCGGGGGCGGTGAAGGAATCGCGAGAAGAGGTTGCTGTTAAAGCTGGGCAGGGAGGTCGCTGTGACGTGTGAGACAGCGCCGATCCGCAATCCGCTACAGGATCGACCGGATCGGGAGTCCGGCCGGGGGCGGAGCGAGAAGCAAAAGCTGCTGTCGGGGAACGGAGCGTAAATGGCAGAGATCGCTGTCTTGAGTTGGGGGAATCGCATCAGGATTGCGGCACTTGAAGGCAACCGTACATCGGAGGGGGCTTTCAGAGAGCCCGGCCGGAAATGGTTTCGTTTATTTGTTCTCCACAAATTAACCCACAGTGGCAGATCGACTCCAGTTTCGGAGGACTTGTTTTGCCAAAAACTGCAGAAACCGGTCGGCAGCTGTCTAGGGTTTATTTGGGCCTAGATCGCGCATTCCACTTGCAAGGCACCGCGTGTGCAACGGCACTGGCTGCCTGCATAGGTTTGTTTGTCTCTAGCTAGGAAGATCGGAGACATGGCATTAAAACACCTCGCTGGAATTCAGAGGGATAAGGGTATGATTTGCTGATGATGGTCGGTGATCCAGTTCAATGTTGGAGCCTCGGTCTGAGTCTGGGACCAATTCCACCAATGCTTCCTGCGCTAGCAGCTACCACTCGAACTCTCGAAGTGGGCATCTCGGAGAAGAAGACAGAGAGAGAGAGAGAGAGACCCACGTTATGGTACTCGTAAGGCCCAACATAATATATTATATATATAAGCCTAACTGCGTGCGTGTCTGCGTCTGAAACCCATGCTGTCCATCATAGCCCAATAGTGTTGTAATTCGGTGCATCTGGATCAAGCTACAAGTTATTCTGAAACGCACTGAATTTCAGCACTTTTTATGCGCTAATTTTTTAATTAAACCGGCTTACATATAGCTGACATTTTTTGTTTGGCAAGTAAACAAGTTTTATGAAGAGGGAGGCGAGGCCCCAAGGTTCGGGTGACGATCGAAGCAGAACTCGCAATAACATCCTGTGGGATTCAGGCAGACGCCGATGCCGTCGTGGTATTTGTTGGCGCAGTCCATCTTGCATTCCTGGCGATCACACGCCTTGCCTGGATTCAAGGTTATTGAGTCGGGATTCGGGCATCGGGCTGAAACATTTCCTGTCATATGTAGGGTATGTAGATTCTCAGCAGAAATGGCATAGTAACAGGAGTGTCACGAGCTCTTAAATCTTGCAGAATTATACTAGATTTGATTTAAATGTAGTAATACAGTACGTCTGAACGATCGAGAGTACCTGGAGATAGTACCAGAAGGCCGATGGCAATGGCAACTACCAACAGACCAGCCCTCATCCTGGTGTTGAGGAACTTCGAGGGTTAGAACAACTGATCCAGGTTTGCTGATGACACCTTGATATTGAATTATACTTAGCAATATATAGCTGTCTAGGTTTTATAGATGTTGTGATGGCGCTACTTTGGGATTCTTTTACAGCAGGAGATGGTAACCATTAATAGCTACTCCCTCCTTCCATTAATGTATGATGTCTTTTCGTTAACTAAAAACATCATATATTAATGAGATGAGGGGTAGTATATTCTTGACTGAATTGCATATTGATACATTTATCATATCCTGCTAAAATTAAACCAATATGTTTAGAGCCGTTTTAAAGGAATAATATATAGCCTTTTTTTTATGTTTTAGCCAATATATATTATGGTCCATAAAGAGACAATATGCAAAGGCCTAGTAGAAGCCTATGCTAAGATGCTCTTATTAGCCCAACAGCTACAGCATAAAGGGAAAAAAGCATGATTTCCTCCCTCAATCCGAATACTAGGTATATAAGTCCTCCTACAACTATTAAGACATACTATTATGCATTTTACCTCTCTAATAACTCGATTTCCTGGATAGTTTTCTAAGGCAAAGTACAATGGGACTCCCTATACCCACTCACTAAACACTATTCCAACTACCTCTCTCTTTGTGTACAGTACAACATTTATGTTAAACAGTGCAAAACAGTATTTAGGAAACCCATATAGGGAGTCTCATTGCACTCAGCCTAACAATGTAAGTGATTTCTGACATGTCATCAATTGACACTATACGTCACGTTAGATGTTCTTTGACATGAGGCAATAAAATACATCAATGAAAAATCATTCTTTTACATAGCCCACTTGTCAACCTACCTTATATCTTCCTCTTCCCTCTCCTTACCTGGAGGTACTAGTTTCATATTTTACTGATTTAAAATAAATTAGTTATGAATTTTTAAAAATTAAATAGTTTTATATTTTTAAAAAAATAAAAACCGCCTTTCAAACCACCTTAGGACCAAATATGTCCGGTTTCAATAGTGAGATGGTCAGATATACCGGTTTTAGAGTTCGATGGTCAAATCCGGACTCGGGCGACAGTTCAATGGTAAAAAATGGACCTTTTCCATTTAGAAACACCAATAGCATATGAGTTTTGATAGATATTATGCTTGAACATTTTGTAGAGTGCTGGGGTTGTAAAAAAATTAGCTTTTTATTATATGCTGATTAATCCAAGCAACCTATTTTTCACTTCCACAGAGTGCCCCTCTTTTATTAGACCTCTTTGTAGTTGATGCACTATAAGGATTTTGTTGATACACGACGGTTCGCTTTCGTCACAAAACGTTGAAAAACCGTCGTAGACGAGCATCTATGACATACTTAAATTCTGTTGTCATAAATTGTTTGATTCACTGTAACCATCATAGATCGACAAAATCAAACCGTCATGGATCAATGACGTGGCTGCTGATGTGGCGCTGCCGTCGCGCTGGCGATGACGTGGCTGCCATTTGTATTTTGGTCCTCCATTTGCTCTCTATTGTTGTACTCAGCCTAAGACGGAGAACTGAACTGCTCATCTTCAACCTCCAGTTCGTCCTCAGCCCCTCCAAAACTCCCAGGTCAGAAAATGTTAAGGGGGCTTCCATGGTGGGTCGGGAGACTGGAGCCCGCTGAGCCGCCACTAAACCGCCACTGGAAGGGCCACATTCAGTGGGATGTCTCATGTCGTCGGCCGAGAGGGAGGGTCGAGGAAGAAGGCACAGAATCGGTGGGACGATGCAGTGGCCGGCCGCAGCGCTGGCAGGATGAGGCAGGTCCTCCGGGGCGAGTGTGGGTGTCGGAGGGAGGGAAAACTAGAGAAGAATCGGAAAGCTAGAAGAAAGTCGTGCATTCCTACGTGTGTTGTCGTACTTGTGTGCTCATACCAATGCATGGATGATTAAGCGAAAAATATTCATCTCTGTCAAAAAAATTTCCGCCCATTCAGCTTATTATACGACAGTCGACAAACAACAACCCCATCTAGTGCAGCCGAATGGAGTTGTATCTTCATGAACCTTGGAGGCTGAAACATTATTTTTCTTTTGCAGAAACATTATTTCTGACGCATTTTTTTTCACAATTACCATGCTCCCAACTGTTATTATTTCGCAAGAAAAATCTTACACGGGATTCAATCGGGTCCTACTGTATAGTAACTATTTCGTCCAATTTTGCGGAGTCTGGAGATCCATGCAGTACTCGCAATCACATCCATCTGGATTCATGCAGGTGCCGACACCGTGCTTATATCGCCCGGCGCAAATCGTCTTGCAGGTCTTTGGATTGCATGGCTTGCCAGGGTACAGGATCTCCGAACCGCGCCGTGCGCATAGGGCCGACACCTTCGCCGTCATATCTGTAGATCTCAGCATTATTAATCAATCAGCGGGAGGACTATTACCAATTATCGGCTCTAAAACGTTGCGATATTATGCATTGGATCGAAGTGTGCAGTCTCGGGGATATACCTGAAGATACTACCATGAGGGCAATGGCAAACAGCAACAGGCAACTAGTCCTCATCCTGCAGGTTTGTTATTGCAGAAGTATCAAAAGTAGATGACCCACGGAGAGAGAGAGAGAGAGAGAGAGAGAGAGTTGTTGATGGCTCATATTTGGGTCCTATATATAGCAGGAGTGCTGATGTTATATTTGGCTAAACACTATGCATTCTATATAAGCGATAGCAATTACTGCTATCTAGTTTCCACTGATATATCTATAGCAGTAAGTTCATATATTCCTAAAAAACAACCCTTGTGCTAGGAGACGTTTTAGCAGGAACTAAATGGCCTTAAAGCTGTAGGCTCCCATATATAACTAGCACATGTTAATAACCTGCTTCTGCTATTGTCCTTGATTCGTGTAAAAATATAACCTGGAGTTACTACACTTTCTACGATCTTTATTGAATCATCTATCTAATCCTCGATATCTTACTATTTGAAACTCATTTTGAAGCATTGTGTTTATTATTCTCAAGCAACACGCTAGGAAAAAATATTAAAATTTTCACAATAATAAAAACAGTTTTACTCTTATTCATTCGTCTGATATTTGTTTATCCATCAGTCACGTTGTTTTGTATTTTAGGTCAGTTATATTAAATTCCTACATATATATAAAAAATTATTATTTATTGCTGCATTGTAATTTTTTGTACTGTGTTATGTAATTTTGATATATGACTGCTGAATTAAATTTTATTAGTTACCCATGTGGTCATGTAAAATGTGACTAATAGATTGAATCTCATAAGTCATCCTACAGAGCTAGAGATGTCAATGGAGAATTTCCCACTGGGTTTCAGCACTCCAGACCCATCCCCATGAAGCTATAGCCATCCCCATCCCTATATCCATACCCATCATAGGCATAAAACTCATTCCACATCCATCCCCGTTCGGGTCTTTGTTGGAGCTCCATCCCCAATAAAATATATGTGAGCATATAAAAAATTGACAGGAAACATACAAGAGTAGTACATCACCGATGAATTTAACATGTAAATAGCCCGGACGGATGATTAGGTGAATAGTGCGAATGTACTGTGTAAATAGCATGTGTGGACGATTAGGGCTTTAGCATTTATTTGTTGGGCCTCGACTGGGCTTTAAATTGTTTGACAGGCTGCATATTAGACTTAGACAACTTGCACATCAAATTTTACTAGTGTATATTCTCTATGAGTAATTGGGTTTGGATGTTTCCTCCCTAGGCCCATACCCACATATCCAATGGGAGAAAAATTCCTCCCATATTTGTACCCATGGAGAATAAATTCTTCCCGTATCCTAACCCTAATAGGGCAATTTCCGATGGGTAACTGGGTATCGTGTCCCCGTTAACACCTCTATACAGAGCTGTTCAATAGATATTGGATGGTTGTAAAATGTGATCGATGGAAAGTCATATACAAGACACTTGATGAGGAGACACACCCTAATAAAAATACATGGTAATCTCTTTAATGAATTGAAATATTAAAAGCCATTAAATCTATCATGTTTTAAATAATTACCTACAATATTAAAAGCCATTAAACCTATCATGTTTTAAATAATTGCCTACATGTGTCATTATAAAACAAATATAATGTAACACCACCTAAATCCATGTCTAAATTCCTTACCTATGTAATCATGAAACATAATATGAAAAACTAACTAAAGTTTTATACAAATTACCATCTGCCGTTATGGTAGATAATCTAAAATAGCCTCTTAAATTTATATATATAAGTAACCTATCTTTGCTAGATGTTTCTAAATTACCGATTTCTACCATAATTAAATTTATCTACTAATTTTAACATGTCTCCGAAGTCTCTAACTAGTGTGAGGGCATTGGTGCCTCTCTATTGGTTATCTCCAACAGATATCCACTTAATCATCATCTTTCTATATCATACATTTATATAAATAATTTTCACCCAATGACCATGTACCCAAAATTATACCCACCGTTTGATGGTCCAATACAATGTAATCTGACGAATCAATTTTAATCAACGTGGGCCCACAAATCTAGCACGCGCGGAGACTCCAAGATGTTTATACAATCTTAATAAAATCGGACGCGCCGAAAACAATCGCGGCAAGATCGTACGCACGAGAAAGAAAAAAGTAAGGATCACTTTACGCGTTTCTGCCCGCAAAGTCCGTTCCACGAGCGTTCGTTCCGCTCGCTCCGAACGAGCGATGTGTGCGCTCCCACGCGGGTGGACCCAGGTGATGGGCGTGGGTGCTGGGCACTGCCCCGCTAGTGGTTCGGACGCTCGACATTGAGAATTTTTTTTTCATTTGTTGTTTACTTTTTTGTTTGCGTTATTTTTTCTCTTTTCATATATTATCTACATATTTTTTCCATACGCTATAAATCATGCTTATAACTTATTCCATGCGCGATGTCCGATGGGCTATCGCTCGCTCGGCTCGCTCGATCCCCTCCCGCGCGCCGGTCTTCGGTAGGGGTCCAGGTGAGTTTCTTTTTTTTTTGTTAATTTTTTAGTTTAAATAAATTTATGTAAGCATAATTTTATCACGAATATTTTTATGCAACCATAACTTATCATGATAACTTAATGTAAGCATAATTTTATCACAAATATTTTATGCAACCATAACTTATCACGATAATTTTATGTAAGGATAATTTTATCATAAATATTTTATGTAACCATAACTTATCGCGATAACTTTATGTAAGCATAAATTTATCACGAATATTTTATGTAACCATAACTTTATGTAAGGATAACTTTATCGCGAATATTTTATGCAACCATAATTTATAACGATAATTTTATGCAAACATAATTTTATCATGAATAATTTATGCAACCATAACTTATCACGATAATTTTATGTAAACATTTCAATAATCAAGATTGAACCAATACTTTTCATTACGACTTTAGTTTAACAAACTAATAGAAAATTGCCGTAGAAAATTGTAGTGAAATCACAACATATAAATTCTTTTATTGGAAATAAATTATATATTTATGGTCTTTCGGAACCATGAAATTCAAAGAGGTCTCAATAAATTTTACATGAATCAATTCATTTTTATAGAAAAATAGTATTTAGAAAAATTCTCGCAATACAAAATACTAGAACGGTTGTCTCAGTTGTAAAATTGTTGCTTTGTTCTTGTCTGACCCAGGTTGAAATCCTAGAGAATGCATTTTTTTGGTTTGGTCACAGTATTTTTTTTCTTTGCCATGCTGTATGCGGCATATGCCGAAGCGAGCGTGCTTTGTACATATACAACTTTTATTCTCACGTGCAGAACGCACGTGCATTTCTAAAATCAGCTAAGTACCAAAAGTGCATGACGTGGGCAGTGGCGGACTTAGGGTGGTCCTAATATCCTGAGGCATACCTAAGAAAGTGCTATTCAGTAGTAAACACACAATAACAGTTGTCTCTGTTGTAAAGTCGTTGCTTTGTTACTATCTGATCCAGGTTGGAATCCTGGAGAATGCATTTTTTTTCTTGGTCACTGTATTTTCTGTTTGTATGATGTTGTATGCGGTATATGCGGGGCGGGCGTGCTATGTGCGTATACAACTTTATTTTCACGTGCGTTCTGCATTTGCATTTTTACTAGTCTCTTTAATTTCTCTCCACGACTCCAATAATATATCCTACATACTCTAGGCATCTCTCCAACACTTGCCCATTGCTGCTTGGGCCTACCCTAACTGGTGGTCCAGCAAGGACATCACAATTGCTCGTCGCTGGATACAAGCAAAACACTTGCAAAAAAAATAACCGCCGTAAATAGTGGCACGATAATTCAGAACACGAGCTTGTGAACCTTTGTGCTTCAAGATTGCTTCGCGAAAAAATCTTAGCGTCCAACGGGCTTTAACAAATGGTATGTGGATGCGAGGGCTGCGAAGAATAAACTCCGAAACTGAATTAAGACAGTTTGTGAAGCTTTGGTCAGCTTTGAGGCATATACAATTAACAGCTGAACCAGATTCCATTAGTTGGTGCCGCACAACAAATGGGTTGTATACTGCAACTTCACCATATGAAGCGCAACTGATTGGATCCTTCACAGACTACTCATGGCTGCAGGTCTGAAAAGCCAAGGTTGAACCTAAATGCCGTTTCTTCATTTGGTTGTTGTTACAATGCAAGATTCTTACCTCAGACAACATCATCCGGAGAGGAGGCCAGGCTGATCCAGTATGCACTATGTGCCACAATGCACTTGAAACACCGCTATATATCATGTCTGAATGCCGCTACTCAAGAGAAGTTTGGGGAACGGTTCAAACGATTTTTAACCAGACAAACATTGAACAAGGAGGACCAAGCATGAAGTTATGGTGGTCAGCATTGACGCATCCCCCCTAGCACAGATAAAGACTTAATCACTCACATAACCCGAGTTGCAATCTACACGGCCAGGAACATATGGAAAGAACGATGTAGGAGAACATTCCAGCAGCAGAGCCTATCGGTGAACCAGCTTTGTGCTCTTATTCAACAGGATATCAATTTGTTCTCAATGACGTTCAGCTCTGTGCCTGTAATTTAGATAGGCTTCTTCTTTTTACCTATGCGGTTAGGCATAGGTTTTTTTTTTCCTTATTTCATTTAATATGTAATCTGTACATTTTATTTCTTTCTACTTAATGCAAGGGCAGAGCACCTGCCAATTCAAGTTCAAAAAATTCAGAACACGAGATACAATTTGTTATTTATAAACAGTGATAGTTCTCTCCATTAATTCAAACGCACTCTGCTACAAAGACAACGTCGTCGACCAATTACATCGCTGTTATTTAGCCATTTGGACGATCACAACGGTACGCACATCTGATCGATCATCCGGCTTTAATTTGGGGCAGAGCCCGTCATCAGTTCCTCGTCGCTGGCGGAACGTCCCTACAGAAGGAGCACTTGCATCCCCGTGGGAAGCAGATGCCGGTCCCTTTGTACTTGGTGTGGCAGTATCCCGCGCAAGATTGCGCGGTGCATGGCCCTTGCACGATGGCTGAGGTCGTCGCGCAGTTCAGGAGGTTATTCTCTGTCGTTGCCATGCCTGCACATGATCAGAATATTATCATCAGTACAACGTTATGAGCATTTGTGTATATATATCATCTTGTGCAGTGATGTAGATAGATAATTAGCAGAGAGGGCTGTGGATGCATATACCAGGCGAGGATGTCACTGCCAGGAGGGCCAGGACCAGGAGTAGCATGTGGCTGCTAGTCCTCATCGCAGCTGGTAGTAGAAGCTTGCTTGTTACAACTACAACAATGGATGACCCCTGCTTGTGCTGTAGGGTGGTGGCGAATGCTTCGTCTGTGGAATGGCAATGGCAGGGCCGTTTTATAGAGGGTGTGATCGACCCGGTGGTTGCGTGCCATGTTTTTAAATTTCTTTGTTCAGAAGTGGCCTGGTAACCGATGCTGGTGGGGTGAGTCCGGAAATGCGCACGTAAGATCTGGTGTAAAAATGGTCTGTGTGTGTAAATGAAACGAAACAGATGCACGGAGGTTACGTTTGTTGAGGCGCTGGTGGTTGAGAGCTTGAGAGACGACTTGAGAACTCATAAAGATGTCTACATATTTATTAGTTTAGTTTTAGGTGAGATGATGATGTGGCATTTTATTGGAGAGGTAGCTAGGTAGCAGTAGATGAATATATGTAGTAAAGGTAAATAACACGACGTGATGCCATGACGTGCCTGCGTGACTTCTAGCTATGGGCCGTCGAACCTATCGACCCAACTTGCGGCCCACAAGCAAGCCCAGGTGAGGGGTCTCAGTTACAAACATGGCCAGCAGCACAAGCATGGACATGGAGAATTCGTCGGCGACGGCGACAGTGAATCCACTCACGTCCCATCCCAGCGATCCTCGTCGGTCGGCAGCGGCTATACAAGTCTGTCGGTGAACGTATCCTAATGTCTTCCGCTACAGAGTACATTGAATCCATTGCGTGCCAGCGCCACACAGATTTGGCACCGGCACTCTGGCCTCTAGATCGAGGTACTGGCGCTGTGGCACGCCGCGCGGACCATCGCCCTTGAGCTGGCCGAAACACTTGTCGTCGCAGCCGCCGGAGTAGAGGACCTTCGAGCACGCGTGCTCCGGCGGGCTCGGCGCCGGCGCTGTGCAGACCCTGCAAGGAGAAATGGAGGTGACACAGTGTACTGCTAGCTGTGAATATGGGCAGACGCCATGGTCGTGCAGTGGAAAACGAATGGTCCTGTATCAGAGGCGGGCGCAGAATTTTTAACGTTGGTATTCGAAATTAGAAGAAGCTAAAAAAATTTCGGCCCAAGCCTAAAAGACTACTATTTGACATGTATAACACCGCATTATCATGCTAAGTGCATAATATATACTAATAGTAAACATAGCATAGAATTGAATATACTCTTATGCATTCAAACAATTTATCATAAATTGAAAATAACTTCAAATCAACGGCGGGGCCCTTTCTCTTTCTCTTCATCTTTAATACACCAAATGACCAAATGCTAATTAAAACATAAAATAAATTTGCAATGAATACACAATCACAAATTCACATGCACAAATTCACAATCTAGGAATCACACAGAAAGGAAAAATGGGAAATAAAATGAGCAATTGGTTTACTGCTGCCTGCCGGGAGCCGGGAGGGAGGGATGCCGGAGGCCGGAGTGGAGGAATGGAGGTGGTCTGCAGCAGAGGAGGGCGCTGGAGGAGGGGGTTCGGAGCAGCGAGCAGGGCCGCCGGAGTGGAGGTGGTCCGGAGCAGCCGAGCAGGGGCCAGGGGGAGTGGGGACTGGGAGAGCCGGGACCGAGAGCGCCCAGCGCCGGAGTCCCGGAGACCGGAGGGAGCAGGGGAAGCGTCGGCCGCCGGAGCTACTTGGGATGCGGTGTGGGCGTCGCCGGCGGAGGAGCTAGGGTTGAGCGCAGCGGGCGAGGGGCAACCGCGAGTCGAGAGCGGGCGCAGGAGCGAGGGGGCTGCCGGCCTATGAGCGGGGCGAAGCCGAAGGGGCCTGGGAGCGGAGCCGGGAAGGAAATGGGACATAGGTGGGCCGTCGAGTGGGCGAGGGGGCTTGGGAGTTGGGTCAGGGAAGGGAATGGGCCGAGAAAGAGAAGGGAATGGCTGATTTTTGTATACATGTATTATACATAGCATACATAAATTTTTTTTTGGCAAAAATCCATGGTATTCAACTGAATACCATTGAATCATGGTGGGCCCGCCTGTACCTGTACTCCTGTTTATGGATAGTTTAGTTACCGGTTGACAGCATACATGGCAACGCCGAGGAGCACCCCGTGGCAGGTTCGGTATCAGATCACCTAGCAGATGCAGTTCCCTCTGATGTTTTGCTGTAGATGCCTTGAGGAGGGGCAGTTTTGTAGTGCAGAATTCGAGATTTGCGCTCGTTATTTTCTGTAATCGTTTTGTTTAGATAATCGACTTAGAGTAACTGGTTGCGAGATTACCGAAAATCTTGAAACGTTCTAGTAATTTGTGGCTCTGGTCAAGGTACAAGAAACATGAACTGGACCACTGAACAAAGACGCGAAGCTACGAAACACAGTGTGTCCAAGCATACCCGGTGTTTATTCTAAAACAAACCATTACAACAACACTTGGATTATGGATATCACTGTCACCATCAACTTCGCCATCCTCGAACCACAGTGAATCATTCACCAAAGCTAATTAGTATGAAGATTCATGTCCATTGCCTAAATCTTTTGGTTTGCAGCGCTAAAAATCAGGGAGATCACAACCACTACAGAAAAATTGTATTTTTTCGTGAGCCGAAATATTTTTGTGGACCGATCCACGAAATTAAGTATATAAATTCGTGGGCCGGGCCTAGCCCACAAAAAAATATATAATTTCGTCGGCCGCCCAGCAGGGTCCACAAAGATAACTGTAATTTCGTGAGTTTTTGTTCGGCCGACGAAATTATAGAACGGGCGGGAAAACTTGAAAAAAAGACGTATTTTCATCGGCTATAACAACCTACGAAAACACTTAAATTCGTGGGCTTTTGCCTAAGGCCCACGAAATTAGAAATAATTTCGTCGGCTTTAGGTTGTCCGATGAAATTACAGCTAGATCTAATCTCGCCTTTCTTCCCCACGCACACACACTTTCTCCACGCTCTGGCCGGTCCCCGCCGCCAGTAACAGGTAGCACTATGTTTTTTCAAAGCAGATGCTTCGACAAACAGGTAGATTTGCTATTGATTATTGAAGCCATAAACTGGACCGCTCACCACTACGCAATAGATTGTATTTTACAGTACACAGTAAAGGTAAATCGTACAGCATAATGCACTGCAATTAACCACAAATCTTAAGGTTTATGCGAACACATACCATTGCAACAATACATGGGCAGAAGTGTCAACGATCAAACCATGATTTATGGGCTCTGCGACCACAACACTATATATGAAACACTTGATAGCTTCTAGCACACCACAAATTAAGCCAAGGATGAATTGCCTGAGACCAAGACCACACCGGACACTAAGGACACCTAGAAGTCTGGACCACCAGCTAAGGTTTGCAAACCATCATCTCATAGCTGAAACCCTCTGCTGAGTCCCACTATGCATGCTGGCTTGCGCACTCGCCTGCCCAAAATGGCTAGAGAAACTGAGATGATGACTTGGGTGATCGAAGAACTCGTCATCTCTCCTCAACATTGGAGTCACATTGAAGGCAGGAGCTGAAGAAACAACCTTCTTGCCTTGTGAGGCCATTGTTTCATCTCCAGCTGCGCCACCACCAAGTCGCAGTCGAGTCGAACCTGAGGAGCTTGTGCCAGTTTTTATGGAACTGATGGGGGCAGTGAGTGACTGCTGCTGCTTAGTGTTGAGGAATCGTCCGCCGGAACCTCTTGCCCTCTTCATTGCATGAAGATGCCGGGACTCATGAAGGTAAGGCTGCATGGATATTTTATCCATTATTGGGCCAATCGTAAGAGATTACTGATGAAAAGATATTGCATGTGGAGATATGAGACAAGATAAGTAAATAAGGGACTAATAATACACACCTTCCGACCTTTGACCAGCTTGTTCTGAGCCTCTAACTTAGCACGTAGCTGCCTTCTGCGAAGTATCCCGTGATATTGTTTGGGATTCACATATATGGGCTCATCCTCTGCTAGCTCCAAAGGCAAAGGAATTCTTGTGGATGTCCCCCCGCCATCAATTTGGGAACGGAACCGCTTTAAGTACAATCGATCAGACAAAAGCCACCAAAAGGTAGTAATATTTCTTAATAAAATTCTGAAAAATAAGATATATGACTGATGGATGCCTCAAGATATGTGCAGGTGCCTGCCTTGTATGTGGATAAGAATCGGGTGTAGCGGAATCCCAGAGAACAATTTTTATGTGGTGATAGTACAAGTCAATTTATACAAGTACAAACAGAAACAATTATATGGAATCCCAGAGATCAAATTTTTATGTGGTCAAGGAGAGAGGATAAGAGGACATGCTTGGATTGTAAGGTAATACCAGGAGAGTGTGTTGTGTCTCAACACAAGCTCGTGGTGGCTGATTTCCGCTTTCGTTTACGTGCCAGACGGGATAAACATGCCAGAGTTGTGAGAACAAAGTGGTGAAAACTCAAAGGAGAGGCGTCAGAAGACTTTAAGAGAAGGGTTATCTCGGAGGGCTCATGGAAAGAAGGGGAAAATGCAGACAACACGTGGGGGAAGATGGCAACTTGCATTAGGAAGGTAGCGGCGGAAGTGCTTGGTGTGACCAAAGGGAGCAAAGGTGCAACTAAAGATACTTGGTGGTGGAACGAGGATGTACAACAGGCCCTTAAGGAGAAGAAAGAGTGCTACAAACGCGTGTTCCATGACAGAAGTACAGATAACATGGAGAGGTACAAGGTGGCAAAGAAGATTGCAAAGCGAGCAGTGAGTGAGGCGAAGGGCAGAGCATACGATGACCTTTATCAAAGGCTAAGTACAAAGGAAGGAGAGAAGGACATCTATAGGATGGCTAGGTTTCGTGAGAGGAAGACGAGGGACCTCAATCAAGTCAAGTGCATTAAGGATGCGAGGGATCAACTCTTGATGAAGGAGGAGGACATCAAACTAAGGTGGCGCGAGTACGTTGACAACCTGTTCAATGGGGAGAGTGAGAGCACGTCCATTCAGCTGGACGACTCCTTTGATGATGCCAACATATACTTTGTGCGTAGGATCCAAGAGACCGAGGTTAGAGAAGCCATAAAAC
Organism: Paspalum notatum; assembly: GCA_022530915.1. NCBI lineage: Eukaryota > Viridiplantae > Streptophyta > Magnoliopsida > Poales > Poaceae > Paspalum > Paspalum notatum. Next base: position 2,850,264 of record CM039687.1, on the reverse strand, counting down.
GGATGAAAGGGGACAAGGCAGTGGGCCCTGATGCAATCCCAATCGAGGTGTGGAGATGCCTAGGAGATATAGCTATTGTTTGGCTGACAAAGCTTTTCAACCAGATTTTACGTTCGAACAAGATACCCGAAGAGTGGAGGAGAAGTTCATTAGTGCCAATCTACAAGAACAAGGGAGATATTCAAAGTTGCACTAACTACAGAGGGATCAAGCTGATGAGCCACACGATGAAGCTGTGGGAGAGAGTTTTAGAGCATCGCTTGAGAAGTTTGACGTGTATTTCCATGAACCAATTTGGGTTCATGCCGGGGAGATCGACCATAGAAGCAATTTTCCTTTTAAGACAAGTTATGGAGCGGTACAGGGAGCAAAAGAAGGACCTACACATGGTTTTCATAGACGTGGAGAAGGCTTATGATAAGATACCAAGGAATGTTATGTGGTGGGCTTTGGAGAAGCATAAAGTCCCAACAAAGTATGTGACCCTCATTAAGGACATGTACAACAAGGTTGTGACTAGTGTTCGAACAACTGACGGTGACACAAGTGACTTTCCAATTAACATAGGATTACATCAAGGATCAGCTTTGAGCCCTTATCTTTTCGCTTTGGTGATGGATGAGGTCACTAGGGATATACAAGGAGATATCCCGTGGTGTATCTGTTTGCTGATGATGTAGTACTAGTGGATGAAAGCCAAGCGGGGGTAAATAGGAAACTAGAGTTGTGGCGGCAGACTCTAGAGTCGAAAGGCTTTAGAATTAGCAGGACTAAAACTGAATATATGAGATGTGACTTCGGTTCCGCTAGACAGGAGGCAGGAGATGTGAGTTTGGAAGGTCAGATAGTGCCCAAGAAGGATACTTTTCGTTACTTGGGATCGATGCTACAAAGAGACGGGGATGTCGATGAAGATGTTAGCCATAGAATCAAAGCGGGATGGATGAAATGGCGTCAAGCATCCGGTGTTCTATGTGACAAAAGGGTACCACAAAAGTTAAAAGGCAAATTCTTTAGGACGGCTATTATACCTGCGATGTTGTATGGTGCAGAATATTGGCCCACTAAAAGAAGACATATTCAACAATTAAGTGTTGCGGAGATGCGTATGTTGCGTTGGATGTGTGGGCATACAAGGATGGATCGAGTTCGAAACGACGAGATACGGGATCGTCTTGGGGTAGCTCCAATTGAAGAAAAGCTTGTGCAACACCGACTAAGATGGTTTGGGCACGTGCAACGAAGACCTCCAGAGGCACCAGTGCATAGCGGCATCATAAGGCGAAACAATGATGTGAAGAGAGGCAGGGGCAGGCCAAATTTGACATGGGAGGAGGCAGTTAAGAGAGACCTAAGAGATTGGAATATAGTGAGAGAGTTAGCCTTGGATAGAGCTGCTTGGAAAGCAGCTATCCACGTATCCGAGCCTTGACTAGGCTCTTCTATGTACTTCTCAAAAAAAATCTTTAAAACCCTTGTTTTAGGCTCTTCTATGTGCTTCTCAAAAAAAATCTTTAAAACCCTTGTTTTCTTGTTGAAAGTGACCTTTCAAAAAAAAAACTTTTCTCGTTTCTAGCGGTTTGGTTTGGGTTTCAATTCTAACCTACCCCAACTTGCTTGGGATTAAAAGGCTTGTTGTTGTTGTTGTTGATAGTACAAGTCAATTTATACAAGTACAAACAACAGCAACTATCTGGGAGTTGCCAGCACGCTGGTACCTGTAGAGACATAGTTATGGAAAAGTGCATGGCCTGAAAAGCAACAATTTGGTCAAAAAATTACTACATTTGCTCCAAAATGTGATATTGGACCCGGGAATCACCGGGAATTGGTATTCTAACTCTGCCAAAACTAGAAAATTAGTGGATACGGGCCCTTTTTCTCGGTTCTAAATAGTACAATGATTTATGAAACAATGTAGGGCATAAGGAAAAAAATGTAAAATCTGACTCAAAATTGCAAAAATAGACAGAATTTAAGCGCAGTGGCCCTAGCCTTCGATCTGGATGTTATTCACAACTGCAGAATAAAAGCAGATGCAACCATCTTATCACTAGTAGCCTATGTGTCGGTACCCAGCAAACCGGGTACCTGCTTATACTGGACAAAAGCTAAGTACTGCCCTTAACAAGGCTCCACGCAGCCTGACAAAGAGGGTTTTCCCCTTTTTGCGGACCGACGGTCCTGGCCTCCCCGCCAACCAGAGGGAGCGGCCAGTGTCGCCACGTGTCTTAGTAAGGAAAGAGCCCAAAGCCACTCGCAAGCAGTTCTGGCCCACCACTTGTGGGCCGGACTGCATCCCGGGTCCATATGGAAGTCCTGGACCTGTTCCCGCGAGGTCCGGACCTCAGTTAGGGCGCGTTACGTCCCCAAGAGGGGAGCCGAACCCGATCCAGCTCGGGGAGGTCCGGAGCAGCCACGTGCCATTCACCCAGCAAGGAAGCTGCGGACTACGGAGGGTGCCCGCCCCCGCGGCAGCCTGGTCCGGGGCCGCCACGTGTCCCCAGGGCTCGCGGCGGGGCCTCCGGCTGCGGGCCACGCCCACCTACCGCATTCATTGCAGGCAGGCGGGCGTGCCTTGACATCCGCTGACAGGCGCTGGCACCGCCGCTGACAGACGACAGTGATCATACTGTGGGACGCGCGTTACCGAGGAGCGGCAACCATGACAAGGCGTGGCGGTCAACTTCCCGCCGGATATCGGGGATTAAACCGCATAAACAAGTACACCGTACGCGGCATGGGCTGCGCCGCGCGCACGCGTCAGCCACGCCCAGGCTATTACGGTAGGGTCACTGTGGCACGCCGCAACCTACCTGTAATGTCACGCCGGCACGCCGCCTGCCACTCCTACCCCTGGAGCCACACCGCCGGGTACTACGGCGGATTGGACCGAGCAGCGCAAGCCAGGGCGGCATGGCGACATTTCTGGACTGCACCAAGCCGGCGGGGCTACTTCCCGGACGGCGCCATACTGCTGTGGCAGATGCAGGTACAAGGCACAGGGATCAAAGATCATCACGGCAACGGAGCACGGGACATATCAACGGAGGGGTAGCCGAAGGCCCTGACCTCCGCCGGAGATAACCCAAGAAGCCAAGTCAGCATAAGGGAACTCTGCGGAGTAGAGATAGCAGGCCGGGACCACCTGTCGGGCCCCGGTCACCATGTATATGCACCCCTTGGACTATAAAAAGGGAGGCATGCAAGACGTAGAAATACACGCTCGCAGGGCATCCAGAGAAGGAGACACACGATCTTCTCCGCTCCCTTCACACTCAAGCCAATACAAGAACACACCTCCAGTGGACGTAGGGTATTACGCTCCGGCGGCCCGAACCACTCTAAACCCTTGCGTCTCCATCGTGCCTTCACTACGTAGCTATCAACGATCGCTCCCCCTAACTACTCATAGTACTTAGGATCGGGCGGGTGCATTCTGCCACCTGGCCGGAGCTCACGCTCCGACATTTGGCGCGCCAGGTAGGGGGCCGAGCGTCAGATAGCCACATCCACGCGGCATGATGGTTCGCATCAGCGACATCCACGATGGCGCAGCCACGACGGAGGAGGTGGCTTTGTCAGGGTCGCACGCCTCCCTCCACGGTTCTGACGGCACGGCATGGACGCCGCGAGCACCTCGCCGCCCTGCGATAGACGCAGTGGCGGCAAACATTGCGGTGGCCAGCGCCGTGACGGCAAACGAAGCCGCGGCGAACCGCGCTGCTGCCCGCGGACCGCTCGCCGCGGCCAGGGAGCTGCTCAACCACCCTCCGGGGCCGGCAGCCTCCCCCAGCGCTCTCGCGCAATGGCGCAGCGACGTGGATCGCCTGATCCACTTAGCTGAGGCCACCCCCGGCTCGTCAAGGGCTGGGTCTCGACTTCCACCCAGCAATGGTGGGAGGTTGGATCGCCACGGGCCGCACGACGAGGCAGCGTCCGTGCGCTCTCCCACAGTGAGGAGCGCGCCGACGAAAGACCTGCGAGCCGAGCTTAACCGCCGGCGAACAGGCACCCATACAACTGTGGAGCAACCACGGTTGCAGCCGAACGCCGTCAAAGGCAAGCACCTTGACGCCGTGTTCGCTGCTGCGGCGTCCAGGCCCCCGGGTTATGCGCAGACCCCGGCCGGGGCGCAGACACCGCCGGGGGTCATACCGGCTGGAGTCGGCTGTGCCGCGCTTGCAGACGGCCTTCGCTCCACGCGTTGGCCACCGAAGTTCCGGCCACACTTGCCGGAGAAGTACGACGGGACCACCAACCCGTCGGAATTCCTGCAGGTGTACGTCACCGCTATCTCAGCGGCTGGTGGAGATGACGCCGTCATGGCGTCATACTTTCATGTCGCCTTGTCTGGGCCAGCCCGGACTTGGCTCATGAACCTCACCCCTGGGTCAATCCGATCCTGGGAGGAGCTATGCACGCAGTTCATCGCGAACTTCGCCAGTGCATGCCAGCAGTACGGCGTGGAGGCCGACCTTCATGCTGTGCGGCAAGAACCCGGAGAGCCGCTCCGGGCATTCATCGCACGCTTCGCCAAGGTGCGGGGTACCATTCCCCGCATCTCCGATGCATCCATCATCACCGCCTTCCAGCAGGGCGTCCGTGATGAGAAGATGCTGGAGAAGCTAGCGACCCGTCAGGTGCAGGACGTCGCCACGCTGTATGCGCTGGCAGACAAATGCGCCAAAGCCGCTGAGGGCCGTGCATGGCACTTGCCTCAGCAAAATACAGCTGCCCAAGCAGGAAGCTCTGCCGGTGCCGCCCGAGAGGGTGGCAAGAAGAAGAAGGGCCGACGCCCTCAGAGGTCCTTGGAGGGAGCCCCCGTAGCCGCGGCTGCTCCTGGCGGCCGTGACGCCAACGGCAAGCGCCCGAGGCAACAGGCGCGGAACAGCAGCGGCTCATGCCCTGTTCACCCAAACAGCGGCCACAGCGCCGCCGACTGCCGCGAGATACAGAAACTCGTGCAGCGGCGCCTCAATGAGCGACGGGAACGCCCGCCCAGGGATGACTCGCCCCCACGCCAGCGGTCTGGCAAGGAAAAGGCAACCAGCGGGGCAAGGAGATGGGCTATTAGCCCCCGGAGCGGGAGCTCAAGAGCATCTACGCTCTGGCCAACTCCGACTCCGACTCCAGCGACAACGAGCGTCGCAAAAAGCTGTACGTCATGTACGGCGGGAGCTGGGAGGTTTCCTCCCGGCGAGACGTGAAGGCCCTGCGCCGAGAGGTCCTCTCGGCCAAGCCTAGTGTCCCCAAGGTGGCCCCACACCTCAAGTGGAGGAATACCACCATTTCCTTCGGGCCATCCGACTGCCCAGAGAACATGGCCGGGGCCGGCCTGCTGCCGATCATCACGTCGCCGGTGGTTGCCAATATCCGGCTCTACCACGTGCTGATCGATGGTGGGGCCGCCCTCAACATCATCAGCTACGCAGCTTTCAAGCAGCTGCAGATTCCGGAGTCACGCCTGGCTCCGTCGCGCCCATTCTCCGGAGTGGGCCCGCTGTCGGTCTACCCGAAGGGGAAGATCGACCTCCCGGTCACCTTCGGGACACCAGAAAACTTCCGCACGGAGAGCGTCCAGTTCGATGTTGCGGATGTAAACCTGCCATTCAACGCCATCATTGGCAGACCGGCGCTCTACCGCTTCATGGCCGTAGCCCATTACGGGTACTTGGTCGTGAAGATGCCCTCCCCGGCTGGTGTCCTCACCGTGCCGGGAGACCGCCTCGCCGCGGTCGCCGCCGTGGAGAAACTCCACGCCCTCGCTGCTGACGCAGCGGGCCCCGAGGAGGCCGACCCCTCAGCCTCTGTGATTAAGGCTCCTGCGAAGGACCCGAAGGTGCCCAAGGTGCGCCCAGCTGGCCCAGAAGACGTGCCAGTCAAGACCGTCCAGATCGGGGCGGAGGCCTCTCAAACCACCCGCATCGCGGGGAATCTGGGGAAAAAATAGGAAGACGCGCTCGTTGCCTTCCTCCGAGCAAATGTTGACGTGTTCGCCTGGGAACCGTCACAAATGCCCGGGATCCCTAGGGAGGTGATTGAGCACCGTCTGAAGATCAACCCGGATGCCAAGCCGGTGCGGCAGAAGCCACGAAGGCAGTCCGTGGAGCGTCAGGACTTCATCCGTCAGGAGGTCCGGAAGCTTCTAGACGCGGGCTTCATCGAAGAGGTCCATCACCCCGATTGGCTAGCCAACCCGGTAGTTGTCCCTAAGGCAAACGGGAAGCTTCGGATGTGTATCGACTACACCAGCCTCAATAAGGTGTGTCCTCCGGACCCTTATCCCCTTCCGCGCATAGATCAGATAGTAGATTCTACCTCCGGGTGTGAGCTTCTGTCTTTTTTGGATGCGTATTCCGGGTTCCATCAGATCCGGATGAACGAAGAGGATAAGAGGCATACAGCCTTTGTAACGGTAGATGGTCTGTACTGTTACGTTGTAATGCCTTATGGTCTGAGGAATGCTTTACCCACATTTCTGCGTGGCATGAACTTTACGTTCCGCGACCTGATCAGAAATATAGTCGAGGTTTACGTCGATGACATCGTTGTCAAGACCAGGGAAGGGTCAACCTTGCTGGAGGACCTGACCCTCGTTTTCGACAGGCTGCGCACAACGCGCACGAAGCTGAACCCCGAGAAATGCGTCTTTGGCGTCTCAGCTAGTAAGCTGTTGGGTTTCCTGGTATCGCACCGGGGCATTGAGGCAAACCCAACCAAGATCAGGGCGATCGAGGCTATGTGGCCACCTGCCTGCATCAAGGACCTGCAGAAAGCTCACCGGGTCCTTGGCAACCCTCAGCCGCTTTGTCTCAAGGCTAGCTGAGAGAGCCCTACCCTTCTTCAAGCTAGTGAGGAAGTCCGGACCATTTATATGGACCGAAGAGGCTGAACAAGCCTTCCAGGAACTGAAGCAGCATCTCACCACACTGCCCATATTGGTGGCGCCAGAGCCTGGTGAGACTCTGTATCTCTACCTCGCAGCAACATCCGAGGTAGTCAGCATGGTTCTGGTCACTGAGAGACCAGAGCACCTCCACGAGGGAGGGACCAGGACCCCCCGAGTGGAAGGCGGTGGTCCGTCCACCGCAGAAACAACGACCGGCTCCGAAACCGGAGGTCCGGCCGACACCCTACCCTGCCAAGGTAGCGAGCTGCCAGAGGCAGAGGGGCGGGCTGCCCAGGAGGCTGACTTAACAAAGGCGGGTGGCCCGGGATCCTCCGCAAGGGTCCGGACCACCCAGAGGCCGGTGTATTACGTCAGCGAGGTCCTCCACGGGGCAAAGGCCAAGTACCTGGAAACTCACAAGTTCGCTTATGCGTTACTGGTAGCTTCCAGGAAGTTGCGCCATTACTTCCAGGCGCATAAGATTGTTGTGGTGACCTCTTACCCGTTAAGAGCGATCCTGCACAACTCTAACGCCACCGGGAGTATCACCAAATGGGCTGCGAAGCTGGCAGAATTCCAACTCGACTTTCAGCCCCGCAGCGCTACCAAGAGCCAGGTCCTGGCAGACTTCATCGCGGAATGGACACCCACTGCCGCTGAGTCAGGAGGCCCGCAGTCTGAGGCGGGTCCTTCACAGCCAGGCAGGCCTGTCCGGGTTTTCACCGAGCCACATTGGACGCTATTTTTCGATGGGTCTGCCCGCGAGAGGGGAGCCGGAGCTGGTGTGGTACTCGTGGAACCAGACGGAGATCAAGTGAAGTACATAGTACGCTTCGAGTTCAAAGCCACCAACAACATGGCAGAATACGAAGCCTTGATCTTCGGGCTAATGGCTGCCCAATCACTGGGAATCAAGCAGCTCCTAGTCAAAGGAGATTCCCAGCTGGTGATCAGACAGGTCCGGGGGGAGTGCTGCTGCAACAACCCCCAGCTCGCAGCGTACCTCATACGAGTGAGGGAGCTCGAGAAAGACTTTGAGGTCCTGGAGCTGCAGCACATTCCAAGAGACCTCAACTCAGTAGCAGATGACCTCTCCGCGAGAGCATCAACTCAGGGCCCAGTACCCGATGGCGTCTTCGAAAGACAGCTACTGAGACCAACCGCCCAGCCAGCCGAACTGGGTGAAGGGGGCCGAACTAGCACCTCGAAGCTAGCAGTCCTGATGGTCCTCCACCTCTGGGGGCCATCAAGGATCGTGTGGACTGATGACCCCGGCACGTCATCAGGGACACATCCACTAGGTCAGGGCAGTCCCGATGCATGGATTTCCGAAATCCGGGACTACCTGAAGGACAAAATCCTTCCCGATGAACATGTATCTGCTGAGCGCATAGTGCGGTTGGCTAAACGCTACACACTGGTAGAAGGGGATCTCTACCGGCGTGGCCCCAACGGCATCCTCATGCGATGCATAACCCGGGAAGAAGGTCGTGATTTAATCACGGAGATCCATGGAGGCGAGTGCGGGAATCATTCGGGGTCCCGTACGCTGGTCGGTAAAGCCTTTCGGCACGGATTTTACTGGCCGACAGCTCTCCAGGATGCAGCCGAGCTGGTAAGGTCCTGTAAAGCGTGCCAGTTCCACGCAAAGCAGATACACACACCAGCTCAGCCGCTGCAGATGATTCCGCCCTCCTGGCCCTTCGCGGTATGGGGGGTAGACATCCTGGGACCATTTCCTAGGGCCGTCGGTGGGTACCGATACCTCTATGTTGCCATTGACAAATTCACAAAATGGCCGGAGGTAACCCCAGTGGTGAAAATCACCCAAGGAACCGCAACAGCTTTCCTCAAGTCCATTGTATGCCGGTTCGGCGTCCCTAACCGTATCATAACGGACAACGGAACCCAGTTCAGGAGCCGAGTCTTCCAGGGTTACTGTGACGGCGTTGGCATCCAGCTATGCTTCGCGTCGGTAGCACACCCCAGGAGCAATGGACAAGTAGAAAGGGCTAATGCGGAAATCCTCAGGGGGCTCAAGACTCGCACCTACGACTGCTTAAAGAAGCACGGTGCCAAGTGGATCGATGAGCTCCCCTGTGTGTTGTGGGGAAACCGGACCACACCCAGCCGAGCGACCGGGGAAACCCCGTTCTTCCTGGTGTATGGGGCCGAAGCATGCCTCCCGCCAGAGATTCTCTTGGGCTCCCTACGGGTCCAAGCTTTTGTCCTCAGGGGGCTCAAGACTCGCACCTACGACTGCTTAAAGAAGCACGGTGCCAAGTGGATCGATGAGCTCCCCTGTGTGTTGTGGGGAAACCGGACCACACCCAGCCGAGCGACCGGGGAAACCCCGTTCTTCCTGGTGTATGGGGCCGAAGCATGCCTCCCGCCAGAGATTCTCTTGGGCTCCCTACGGGTCCAAGCTTTTGATGAATCTTTGCAGGAACAGGACAGGCGCAACGACATCGACCTCGTCGAGGAGCAACGGTGGCAAGCGGCAATCCGGAACGCACAGTACAACCAGGCGCTCAAGCGCTATCATGAACGGACCGTGCGGGGAAGGGTCCTCCAACCTGGGGACCTAGTCCTGAGACGCATCCTAAACCGAGAAGGGCTCAACAAACTCTCCCCTAGCTGGGAGGGGCCCTTCAAGGTGACGGAAGTAAGTCACCCAGGTTGCGTCCGTCTTGCCACGGAGGAGGGCATCCCGCTGCCAAACCCATGGAACATCGAACACCTCTGTAAGTTTTATTCATAGGCAGAAGCAGGGTTTTTTTTCTTTCTTTATAAAGTAGATAATACCACCATGTGGTCCAGAGCGGTGGAGGTCCGCCCTTGTAATCTCGGCCTCTGGCTGACGTCACATGGTTTCACCTTATAAATAAAGGAAATTGCCCCTGTTGCTGCCTTTGCGATGATTTCAATTATCTCCTTATCTCCCTATCAATATCGTTATCACTAACCCCCGCCTGGTACCCTATTATCGCCTAAAGCTTGAAACGGGAAAACCTGACTTGAGAGCAGGTGAGGAATACCTTGTCTAGTCGCTCGGGTGTGGTCCGCCGTGCTGGGGGCCAGCTCCCGGGAAAAGGAACTTGCCTTGGTGGCCCGGAGTCGTCAGCTGCTTAGCCTGGTCCCGTACCCTAAGCACTGTACACTCCCCACTTCGCCGCAAGTTCCCCAGTACCAGGAACAGAGCGTGCAGCACGCCGAACCACACCCTCGCCATTAGCAAGCTCTCCAGACCCTGACCAACAAGGTCCAGTCCTGTAAAGCCCTAAGGCACCTGAGAAAGATGTGTTTCGCTGAAAGAGGCCTGTAGCGTCAGGAGCCGGTCCGTGTCTAAGATACCTGAAATAGGGATAGTCCGGGGCTGTACAGTGCCTTAGCCTGGTCCTGCACCCTAAGCCTGTGCACCCTACTATCCCCATCCGGGCATCTTGGTCACGGACCATGCACCCAGGAACGCCGGACCACAATCAGTCGAGAAAAGTCAACTCAGAATAGGGTACCGCGGGTCTACTACTAACATCTACCATGAGCTGCATGCAGGTCCGATTTCTGACTTGGTGGTAACCAGCCTCCAAACTAGAGCCTACCTACCAGGGGGCCAGGGGTCAGACAGAACCATGCCAGCATGCAACAGGAAAGAGGAAAGGTACAACATACAGATAAGTCACAACGCCCATCCTCTCTCATTTCATAAGTTGTCCATCCAATATCTTACAAAAAAAAAGAAGAAAAAGATACACTTGAAGCCGGATTGAAGGGGGCTCTGTTCTTGCCAAAGGCAAGGGCTGAAGATCCACAGGCGGCACGAGAGCTCAACCGCTCGGTGGCAACCGCGTGGAACCAACGCGGCCGAGCGCGACAGACAGCTCGGGATCCGCGGGGCGCGCAAGCCGAGGAGCATCGGCACCAGCGACGGGGAGACGGCGGCGAAGCTGCTGAGCTCCTGCTGTGGCCACGCCGCCTCCAGCCACGTTGCCACCGAGCGCGCGCTGTGGAGCACTTGGCAGTGGTTCAGGAGTGCCCTGTCCCACTGCCGGTGCCGGATCCCCCTCGACAGCCACGCAGGTGCGGGGTCGTCGGGAGGGAGCTTGGCTATAGGTGTCCCCTATGAAGACACTCGTAGCCAAAAATCGGCACTCATATGAAGAAACTCATAGCCAAAGAAGATGGGTTCCATGGGAACATTCCCAGGCTATCCTAAGAGTGTCTTTCCCAACTTGAGGAAATACTTTTGGAGAAACTCCCCATGCCTTGCTGCATGGAAGGGGCCAAGCCCCTCCTGGAGAGGAAGGGAGTCCCATGTTCTACCCAACCTTGCTTGACTATGCAACTGGAGAAGTTGTGTTGAGGACGGGGTGGCACGCCCCTATTTATAGGGATAGCCCGAGACACTGCGGCTGCCAAGCCCAAGGCGTGGTAAGGAGCACGGCTCACGGGCGCACTATTTCCTTCTGACGCGCCCGGGTCAGACTGAGAGCGCGCGCCTTTGTAAGGGCTGCGCCGGCCGAGAGTGAGGTGACCTATCCCTGCGATAGGGCAGTAGAGCATCCGATGCCCTGCCCGCCAGCAGGGACAAGACTGGACATAGAGGGACGGGGGAGACCCTACGGAGAGCACGCGCGTGACCCGCCGCGCCCCTCGGGCGCCCCGCCGGCAGTACAACCGCATGCAGGCGAGCGAACCGCTGCGACCGCATTTAATAAGAAGGAAAGAAACCGGCCGGTGCGGCGTCAGCACGGCATCGTGTCACCAGTCAGCACGAGCCAGCCGCCTCAAAAGGCGGGAGATTCCCACAATCTGAATCGCCAGAGCGTGGGGCCCGGCAATAGCCCACACAGCCGATAAGGCTTAGCTGTGCGGGGCCCGCCACAAGGGGGTCAGGTAGCACCATGTCAGCACGCAACAAGAAATAAGAGAAGTGGTATAGATAAGTCACACTCTCTATTTTCATTCCAGATATTACTTCTTACATAGAAAAAGAAATAAAAAGAAGGCAAGTAAAGCCTCTATGGCGCTGGGGGAACTCCCGCCTCCGGTGCATCCGGCTCCTCGTCCGGCAGGGGCCCGCTGGAACCGAGCGGCGACGATCTCAACCACTTCCTGCACGCTTTCCCGGGCGGCGGCCTCCGTTTCTTCCACCGGACCAACGACAACCGGATCCAGGGAGATGGCGGGGTCGTGGCTCCGGAAGCAGACCAGCAGGTGCTCCGCCACGACACGGAGCAGATCGCGACCCTCGGCTTCAAGGCGCTCCGCAAGCGTGGAATCCAAGCGCCGGAGCCGCTCCATAGCAGAATGATGGACGGGGAGAGCGTCCGCCATGGTCGACGGCGGCTCCGGCACCTGGATCGGACTCAACCCGAGCGGCACCAGAGCGGTGTTCGCCTCCCCAGCCCAGTCGGCGAAATGTCGAAGGTCGGCGCGCAGCTGCGCCTGACTCTCCGCCAGTGCCTGCTGGGCGGCCTCCCGTTTCAGCTGCTCCAAAGCAGCTTGCCCTGCTCGGAGCTGCTTCGCCTGCTCGTCGAGCTCCGCCTCCCGGGACTTCACCCAGTCCTCTCAGACCTTGAGGGTACCAGACAGGCGGGAGGCCTCTGTCTTGAGGGCCCTGGCCGCCGCCTCGCGCTGGGAAGCGGAGTCCTCGAGGCCTTTGGCAGCAGCCTCGCGCTGAGAGAGGGTCTCTTCGAGGGCCTTGACCGCCGCCTCGCGTTGGTCAAGCGCCGCCTCCTTCTCGTCAAGTTTTTTATTGACGGCGAGCTGCCTCTCGGACACCTCCAGCATCTCCTTCCTACGCCGCTCCATCCCCTGCATCTCGGACTCCAGCTCGGCCCGATCGAGCCTCAGCTTCGCCACGTCCACAGCGACCGTCTTCTCCCAGAGTGCAACCGCACGCTCTCGGACGACGAACAGCTGTAGGTCCTTCTCAAAGGCCTCGTGATCGGCGTCGAGGTCCCTGCAGGCGGCGGCGAGTTCCGCGCGGACCTGGGAGTACGGAGAGGACGTGGCGTGGATCTGTTTCCCCAGGCGGGCCTGCCAGCCAGCCAGGCGCTCACGCTCCTGCTGCAGCTGCGCCCATTCCAGCTGGAACGCCTCCTTGACGTCCTCCAGGGCCTGGAGTCCTCGGCGCAGCACGCGGGGGAGAGCCGGCGCCCCTGGCAAGGGCAGGTGCGGCCGACCCTGGACCTCTTCCAAGCCGCCCTCGGTTGGACGAGGGGCCCCGGACCCCGTCGCAACTTCTGGCGTCGATCCGCCCGGTGCGGTCTTCTCCGTCGCGGCTCCCGGCGTCGGACCACCTGGAGCGACCACCTCTGTCGTGTCCGCCCGACTGCCGGACCCGCAGGGTGGGACAGCACCGGCGGAAGGAGCAGCCGCGGAGGAGCTGACCGGACGAGATGTCCTAAACAGGGCAGGAAATGAGGATTGGGAAAATTCGAGGAACTAACAGCGACACTGCAAAAATGCTTGGACCAACCCAAAATAGCTTACCTCGGTGTCTGCGCCGTCCAGCGACCTCGGAGGCCAGGAGCCCGTCGCTGCTGTTGGTCCGGCTTGAGTGGCTGGCGCCGCCGTTGCTGCTGCCGGTCCGGCTTGGGTGGCGGCGGCGCATGCTGCCGCTGCTGCTGTTGGTCCGGCTTTGGCGGTGGCGGCACTTGCTGCCGATGCTGCTGCTGGTCCGGTTTGGGTGGCGGCGGCGCATGCTGCCGCTGTTGCTGTTGGACCGGCTTTGGCGGTGGCGGCACTTGCTGCCGATGCTGCTGCTGGTCCGGCTTGGATGACGGCGGCGCATGCTGCCGCTGTTGCTGTTGGACCGGCTTTGGCGGTAGCGGCGCCTGCTGCTGCTGGTGCTGCTGGCGCGGCTGGTGCTGCTGGTCCGGGCGCGGCGGAGGTGAAGGACGCCCCCACTGCCCGGACGAGCTTTCCCCCTCCGTGGTCCGCTGGCGCTTTGGCTCGGGCTCCGAAACGGAGGTCCCGTCGCCGCGGGACAGCCTACGCCGCCTCTCCTCACCGCCAGCCGTCGCCGTGGGTTCCTTCCCCTTGCCAACAGGGGTGGAGCCCCCCGTGCGGGCGCTCCCAATCGGAGCGTCGCCAATGTTGATCCCCCGGTTGGGGTCGCCCCCGAGCTGCCGCGCCGCGAGCCCGGCGTCGTCAAGTGTCGGCATGTCCCGGAGCACCGCCGTCCGCAGGGCCTGGTCACTGCAGAGCGGCACGACGGCGGCGGGCAAAATCAACTGCTCGGGGGCGAATGCCTCACCCACGACGCGGCACATCAAGGATTCTAACTCTCCCGGCGTCAGGTTGTTGACCTCGCCCCGCGCAATCCGGCTGCAGTCGTTGGGGCCGGTGTAGCTCCACGCCCGCCTCGGTCGCTGCTGCAAGGGGGCGAGTCTCCGCGTGAGGAAGTCCGCGAGGACGTGCATCGAGGTGAGCCCGTCATTAACGAGCTCGGTGATCCTCACTAGTACGGAGGAGAAGTCGCCCGGGAGGTCCGCAGGGGCACCCCATTCCGGGCGGGGCGAGGTTGGACCGCCCTCCGGGAGCTTCAGCCGGTCGTTCGGGTCCGCCCTCGCAATCACCCAGTCGTTGCGCCAGTTCTCCCACTTGGCGCTGGAAAAAGGGGGAAGGTAGATCGACGACCTTTCGGACCCCTCAGCACGAAGTAGAAGCCGCCGATGTCGCTCGCGCTCCTACCGGAACCTTTTAGCGAGAAGAAGTGGCGAAAGAGCGCCAAACAGGGCGGCACCCCCCACGAACATCTCGCAGAGGTGGACGAAGATCGCCGCCTGGAGGATGGAGTGGGGGGTGAGGTGCTGGAGCTGTAGCCCGTATCCCTACAGCAGCAGCAGGAAAAAGGAAGAGATCGGCACCCCCAGGGCGCAGTAGAGGTAGGAGACGAAGAGCGCGAACTCCCCTGGCCGCAGATTGCGGAGGGGGAGGGAGCCCGCGCGAACGCCGTTGCGACGCGTCGCGTCCGTCCAGCCAAGGAGGCGACGCATGATGTCGAGGTCCTCCTCAGACTGCCAGTTGGTGGGATCACCGAGACCCATCTCCATGGATTGGAGTAGCGAAAGGCAATGGGGATGCGCGGCACCAGCGAGGGCAAGAGCTCTGCGGCGAAGAAGGCGAGGCGCGGCTGCGGTTGCTAAGGGAGCGGAGACGAAGCCTGAAAAAGCGTACCAGGCATTCGGTCAAAGACCCTATTTAACAGAGCCATCGGTGCACTACATACTTTAAACACACGCACGGACGCACCCGCAACCCGTCCGGCCTCTGACAAGGGGCCCCAGGGGCCGCTAACCACGACAGGTGGGTAAGAAACCGGGTGAGAAAGAACGCGAACCGTCACTCGGCTTTCGCGCGGCCAAGCGCGCGATCCGCTGCCCCCCGCCTTAACTGCGGAGAGGTGGGCAGGCGGCCCGTCGCTTCGACTGCCGGCGCAGGCCTGCCCCCTCGAAGCTCGGGAAAATTCCCACGACCTGGCACGACCGGATCGTGGGGGCCCGACAGGTGCCCATGTAATCCGGTGCGGGTCGAGGGGGCCGAGGCCAAAGGCCACACGGAGCCCTCGATGGCGCAGACGATAAGCGCTGATGGACCCACCTTAGGTTCCCAAGCTCACCTAAGGTGGGCCCAGGGGCCACTGTCGGTACCCAGCAAACAGGGTACCCCGCTTATACTGGACAAAAGCTAAGTACTGCCCTTAACAAGGCTCCACGCAGTGTGACAAAGAGGGTTTTCCCCTTTTTGCGGACCGACGGTCCTACCTCCCCGCCAACCAGAGGGAGCGTCCAGTGTCGCCACGTGTCTCAGTAAGGAAAGAGCCCAAAGCCACTCGCAAGCAGTTCTGGCCCACCACTTGTGGGCCGAACTGCATCCCGGGTCCATATGGAAGTCCCGGACCTGTTCCCGCGAGGTCCGAACCTCAGTTAGGGCGCGTTACGTCCCCAAGAGGGGAGCCGAACCCGATCCAGCTCGAGGAGGTCCGGAGCAGCCACGTGCCATTCACGCAGCAAGGAAGCTGCGGACTACGGAGGGTGCCCGCCCCCGCGGCAGCTTGGTCCGGGGCCGCCACGTGTCCCCAAGGCTCGCGGCGGGGCCTCCGACTGCGGGCCACGCCCACCTACCGCATTCATTGCAGGCAGGCGGGCGTGCCCTGACATCCGCTGACAGGCGCTGGCACCGCCGCTGACAGGCGACAGCGACCATACTGTGGAACGCGCGTTACCGAGGAGCGGCAACCATGACAAGGCGTAGCGGTCAACTTCCCGCCGGATATCGGGGATTAAACCGCATAAACAAGTACACCGTACGCGGCATGGGCTGCGCCGTGCGCACGCGTCAGCCACGCCCAGGCTATTACGGTAGGGTCACTGTGGCACGCCGCAACCTACCTGTAATGTCACGTCGGCACGCCGCCTGCCACTCCTGCCCCTGGAGCCACACCGCCGGGTACTACGGCGGATTGGACCGAGCAGCGCAAGCCAGGGCGGCGTGGTGACATTTCCGGACTGCACCAGGCCGGCGGGGCTACTTCCCGGACGGCGCCATACTGCTGCGGCAGATGCAGGTACAAGGCGCAGGGATCAAAGGTCATCACGGCAACGGAGCACGTGACATCAACGGAGGGGTAGCCGAAGGCACTGACCTCCGCCGGAGATAACCCAAGAAGCCAAATCAGCATAAGGGAACTCTGCGGAGTAGAGATAGCAGGCCGGGACCACCTGTTGGGCCCCGGTCACCATGGACATGCACCCCTTGGACTATAAAAGGGGAGGCATGCGAGACGTAGAAATACACGCTCGCAGGGCATCCAGAGAAGGAGAGACACGATCTTCTCCGCTCCCTTCACACTCAAGCCAATACAAGAACACACCTCTAGTGGACGTAGGGTATTACGCTCCGGCGGTCCGAACCACTCTAAACCCTTGCGTCTCCATCGTGCCTTCACTACGTAGCTATCAACGATCGCTCCCCCTAACTACTCATAGTACTTAGGATCGGGCGGGTGCATTCTGCCACCCGGCCGGAGCTCACGCTCCGACACTATGTTTTCCCATTATGTTTTGTGATGCTCCAGCATCTCAAGTACATTACCATGTCTTAATCATGCATTAGGCATCATCAAGCATCATGTGTTGCATATAGACAAGCTAGGTTTTGCATTGGATGAGATGGAATGCTTGAAATATGATTTTTATACATGTGCTATGAGATGTTCTTGTTCATAAATCCAAATCTATTGGGATCTAGGGGAAACTCATATTACCAAACTTGTAGATAATGAAGTTTTGAACAACTTTCATAATTGTGGTTTGGCCAGATAATGAAGGCTACATAGGGTTTGGAGTCTTTCTTTGTCAGTACAGAAAACCAACTCAAATCAGCCTTGTTTAAAAACCCTAAGTTTGCACAAACCTACAGCCACTTTCATGCAACACTCCCATTGAAGAAGTTGTAGGTTTTGAAATTCTAAGCAAGTTATACAAAAGGCACCTTGGGTGAAAAGGCTTGGAAATAGGGTTTTTCCTTTTTCCAAACAATAAAGGTACCCTGTCCCTAACTAGGGCTGTTTTCAAAATTTGAATTTAAACCACATTTACACTTGGATTCTGGAGTTGAGCCTTTTGACAAACTTGTAGAGTTCAAAGAGTAGAACATTTCTTCCAATTGGACTTTTTCCAATTTCGGACTAGAAATGGGTTAAAATCGCGAAAAACAGAGGCCTAGAAAACACACTTCTTTTTTTCCCAGTTCTGAGTCGCTGACAGGTGGGGCCCGCGATCCGGGACGCGCCCGCGCCGCGAACCGGCGCGCGCCGCGTGGCTCGCCGGCGTACAGGGAGTACGGCGAGCCCCGCGGCGGCCGTCCGAGCGCGTCAAAAGGGAGCGGGGTCCCCCCCGTCCAAACCCTAAGCCAAACCCTCGCCTCCCGTTCCGTCTCCGCGCCGCCCCGTCCGTTTTCCCGCCCGCCGCCATTGAAGCCGGCCGAGCTCGGGGCCGAGCCGCGCCGCCGCCTCCCGGCCTCCCCGAGCCCAACCGACCGCACCACCGCGACCGCCGCTCCACGCCGCCCCTCCCCCGCTAGCCCTCGTCGTCGTTCTCCCCTTACCCGAGGAGATCGAGCTCGGCTCGACGTCGCGTCGCGCCGGGAGCTTCAAGTCGACGCCGCCGTTCACGCTCGGTGCGCCGCCGTTCCCCGCCGCTCCACGCCTCCTCCGCCGACGACGATACCCCCAAGGTGAAGCCCTAGCTCCCGCGCACCTCCGCCGCCCCGCGTCGCGGCTCCGGCGAGCCCCAGCTCGCCGGCGCGCGCGCCGCGCCGCGCGGCCGCGGCCGGCGCGAGGAAGAAGACGGGGGCCGGATCTTTTTAGATCTAGCCCCCGGACTTTTCCAAATTTACACCCCGGTCCTCCCGCCTGTTTACTGAGTCTTGCAGATCTTGCAAGCTAGCCCCTGGAAACTATGGTTAATTACGCAGAGGTCCTCGGATCTGGGTTTTTCTTTTTCTATTTTCCCTTTTCTCGGTTTGAACTTTGAAAAATCATATAAATTCAAAGAAAAATCCAAAATGGACAAACTCAGAACCTATGAACTCCTTATAAATAGATCTATGCAATGGACATGATGTGGAGATGAGCATTGACCATTTTGCCCCTGTTTTTGTGTATGCATGTTAAATAGTCATAAAATGGAAAAGATGGCCTAAATGGTTTCCTAAATTTGTGAAGTCTTGGTGTTGGCTTACATGTGATGTCTTGGCACTGTTTGAAGGATTGTGGGCTGTAGTGTGAGTAGTTTCACCTTGTATTCACCATGTCATGCTCATTTTGTGTATTTATGCAAATAGGAAAAATGGTGTATATGCATTGTATGTTCCAAATGGCATGCCTACATTTTTCTTGTGCCACATATAGTATGGGAAGCTCACTGGTGAAGTTTGAGAGTGTGCATGTATGGTTTAGTCCTTGTCTTGAAAATGACAAAAGTTGCTAGCTAGGAGAAAGAAATAGGAAAAAGGGTTCTTAAATGGCATGTTTAATTAGTAAAATGAGTATTTCTTTATATGGATAAATGGTTGAAGGAGTTATCGTGTTGTATCATACAAGTGCATGTTCCAGAGGTGCTCATTACTAGTAACATTTATATGACAAATTGTTTTGATGCATGCTCTACGTGATGAATCCCATGTTGAGTGATGGTCTGTACGATTTCTTAGTGCCATACAATTTCATGCATTGCATTTCGTTGCACTCATGTGCACTCTCATGGCATACATATAGATCACGTGAACGAAGAGCAGACGCAGGAGCAGCCACTGGTCGAGGAGCCCGAGGACCCGGAGCCGTACCCGCAGCAGGAGGATCTCCAGCAGGCCGCCGACTCCGCTCCCGACGACACTAACCCTAGCGAGGAAGGTAGGCAGGCTCACATGATTCCCAGCAAAAATATGAATTTTGTTACGCATATGCATTAGGAGTTGATTGATACCTCACTGCATTAGATTCCTTGGCCGCCCTGGCCCTAGCACCAATAATAGGTCCGTAGGACGAGTTGCATAGAAATGATAGGGCCGAGTAGACACGAGTGAATGGTCACTCGTCACGTAGGTTGACCTTGAAAAGAAAATGGTACACTGGAAACTGCCTTGATGGCTTCACTGTTGATGATTAAAAGGAGACCGGGCGGAGATTAAGCTTTACTTTTCGAGGTGTGTGTTGTTGCGGTGTAATGGCTCCGCCCGAGTCGTTTAAGGCCCGTTCGCTGTTCGCCTGCTGGTTGGCATACCATTGCTAAAGTGCTTACCCGGTTAATGGGGCCGGTGAAACCTTACTTGTGCCATCCGGAGAACAGAAACACGTTCCTACCCACTGGTTGAGAGGAAGGTGGCCCGGGGGAGCTTGGTGCTCATGACGGGGAGACCGAGATGTCGGCAGGCTCGTCATGGGGGCACAACCCGGGAGTTAGGTGGGAGTGAATCGAACTTGGGATGGGACAGGTGGAGGAGGGGGACTATATGTGGGAAAGCCGTCGTGTGAGTAAGCATATGGGCCCCTGGCATTTTTAGTTATTCCCGGGAATTAAAAATCGATTCGAATCGCTGATGCTCACCACGTGTGAGAATGCCAAATATCACTGACGGGCAACGTAGTAATAACCTTAATATTCTGCAATATGATTCATGGTTTGGATATCAAGTGGTTGATTATTATTTGAGACTCAGATATTTCATAATGATGATAGCTATGTACTTGCAAAGGATTATCTCTTTCTTTCACAAGGGTAGTGGCTGTTAAATCCCACTATCCGTAAATAAACTTTTGAGCTAAGAATCAAAGGCTAAGGATCCAATGATAGTAAGCAAGCTTTGCGTCAGCCGTAAGCCTTGCCATTAAGTCCTCTGAGTAATTAGTATTCAGGGTTTGCCCCCAACATTTGGATTTCAGGTATGGAGTTCCTCTTCTGCGCCTGTGTTGGCGGGGGAGCCTGTTATCATCAGGAGTGACAGGAGTCATGTCATGGCATGGGGGTGACATCAGTGGGCGTGATGTCACTCATCTACTGCATTTCTTTTGGTTTAAGCATGACCTATGGTCTTAGACTTCCGCTGTGAGACATTATTTCGAAATTCGGCCGATGTTGGCCCTATGTTGAACTTATTTTATTCAGAACCTGGTTTGTAACTTAAAGCCTTATTACTATCTATTCAAATGCCTGTGATGATGTAACTGTTGTGGCTCCATCGTGAGTCGGATGTGTGTGATGTCGGTTCATCTGGGATTTGGTGCAAATCGAGAGCCGAGGGCTTCTCGACGGACGACCGGGTTTAGTACGGTCTAAGTACACTGTAAACTAATGGTGACAGGTGTACTTAGCCCGTATTAAATCGGCGGTTCCGCCACAGCTGGTATCAGAGCCGATCATACACAGACAACAGTTATATCAACAAGTTTTAGTTTACAAAACTATTTTTGAAAGCCCTTTTCAAGTAATTTGTAAAAGAGAGTATACGATATGCCCGTATTAAGGATGTTAGTGTTATCCAGGTGACATCACTGACATTTTGACCTAGATAGAACTCATATGCATATTCGGCGCTTTGAGAAACAACTTTTCGGCCATTAGCCCTCCCCAGTACTGGTGAAAGCTATTGGAAGTTTTGCGATTAGTTGTGAACTCTGCATTCATGCTGGTAGGATAGAAATTTTTAAGGGGGGTGGTCACCTTTGCGGTGTTTGTGACCACTCTTCTGTTGTGACGCAGCAAGAATTCAATTTGCTTGCGTGAGTGCCAGCCCGGTCTAGCAGAGGACCGTACAGATGCGTTGTCCACGCGGCGCAAATTGCGTGGATGCCACTTCTAGGTTTAGAGTGGTAATGTTGAAAGCATGCATTTTTCTGCAGGTACACTGACTACGTGCGATATTAAGAACGATAGTGAACGCCTAGTTGCATTAGAGAGAGCCGTGCATATATGTCACCGAATTATCGCTAGTAATACTAAATAGGGTGTGCGATGTGAGATCGATAAGGACGAATCATGCATCATGATTTTCTTTTCTGTCAAATGGGATTTGCTGCTAAAAATATGAGTATTGCATGAACTCGAAATTTTAAGACACCACTCTACACGTTCCCTCCGATCCGTCTTGATCATGATTTTAAAATCCACTCCCTTATAAAACTAAGACATCTCCTTTTTATGCCAAACAGATGGTGAGGACGAAGCAGACCGCGCGCAAGGCCACCGGAGGGCGCCCTTTGCCCCCTATGACCCACACGCCGCCGGTTGCCGAGGGTGGATGGGTCCATGAGCGTTGCCGGGAGGACTGTCCCATGTCCCTGATCCTGTGCAGGGCCATGCGTGAGTTGGGACGTCGCCCCTGCCCGTTCATCTCCACGCAGCTGATCCACGAGCCGGGAGTCTGTGAGGCCAAGGTGGTCCTCACCACGGCAAACGGTAGTTTCCGCATGATCGTTTCCCGCGGAGTCAGTGGGGAGGACGCTCGCAAGGGTGCTCTCATGACAGCCCTTGCAGTACTGAGCTCTGAGGAGGAGGCGGGTGACACGGTGCTGCGTTTCCTCCCCACCCTCGGACAGGACGACGACCCGTGGCAGGACCGTCGCGACGACCTTCGGGCACGGGGTGCCTCGCGCCCCCAGATCGCGTGTGTGGACTACGCCCGCGAGGTGTACGGGCTGTACATTCAGGAGAAGGACCGCAGCCAGTTCTTCGCCGCCAGGCACAGGGACGCTCAGGCTCGCCGTGAGGAGTTGGAGGCGCAGGTGTCGGTGCTCCAGCAGCGCCTCGCGCAGTACGAGGGATCCCAGGACGGGGAGTCCTCCGAGCCTCAGGAAATGGAGCAGGACGAGGACGCCGCGACTACCGGTCACTCTGAGGCTTAGAGGATGTCTTAGTGGAGTAGTAGTATGTGGCGCGTAGCTAGCACGTTGATAGCGATATTTTGTTTCACCACGCTCCGTGCTTACCTATGGTTGTACCTAAACATTTGTGAGGTGAGAGCTCGTACGGGTACCCATTTATGTAATATGGGACGCCACTTGATGTGTGATTCGATGGTTGGTCGATGTAACCACCATCCTGTGATGTAATGGCTAAACCTTGAGCCTTAATTTAGATCGTTTTAATTAAATTCGGAATTCGGTTTTCTGCACTACCTGGTTGCATTGCACGCAAGATATGTACATGTCATGATTTCTGAGCCTATACCTACGATGCACGAAAATCTCATGTAATTCACGTTGGCATCCTCCTTGCAGATGGTGAACACTCGCAATGGGCAACACTCGGGTTCGGAGCAGCAGGCGAACGGCGCCCCACCTCCGCGGAGTTGGCTACCCTGATCGTGCAACAGGGTGAGCTGATCCGACTGCTAGCGGAAGAGCGCCAAGGCCGCGGTAATGGGCAGCGGGAGCCTAGAAACCGTGGTATCTCATACCGAGACTTTGAGGATTTGCGCCCTCCCATCTTCAGCAAGTGCCCCGAACCGCTGGACGCTGATGACTGGCTCCGCACCATCAGATCCAAGTTTACTCTCCTCCCAGAGTTGACCGAGCAACAGAAAGCGCGCTTTGCCGGGCAGCTGCTACAGGGACCTGCGGGGGCATGGCATGCCACGTTCCTCGAGATGCAGCGGGCTGGGCATGAGCCCACCTGGGAGGAGTTCTCTCAGGCTTTCCGGGCCCACTATATCCCGGATAGCCTGGTAGAACAGAAGAAGCGAGAATTTCGAGAGCTCAAGCAAGGAAACAAGACGGTGATGCAGTACGTACAGGCGTTTATTCACCTGTCGCAGTATGCACCGGAGGATGTGCGAGATGACCCCTCTCGTGCCGCTAGGCTTCTGAGCGGCTTTGACCCCACTCTCCAGACACACTTGGGGCGTCGCTACCAGAGCTTCACCGACTTGGTGGACACCGCGCTTGATATGGAGAATCGCCTGCGGGTCGCTAATGAAGATCAGAGGCGCAAGCGCCAAGCCAACACATCTGCTGCTGGATCCTCCCAGAAGCAAAAGTCAGCCTATAGGCCCTCACAGCAGTACTATCAGCAGCCCCGTTTCACGGTCCGGCCCAATCAGCCGGGCTGGGTTCACCGGGCGCCACAGCAGCAGAGGCTCACCGCCGGCACGCAAGCTCCGGCCCCCGCGACCCGTGTCCTCGCTCTCCCGGGACCTGGAAACCCTTGCTTTAACTGTGGCAAGGTGGGGCACTTCAGTCGGGATTGCAGGGCACCCCGCAAAATTCAAGGCCCGAATCCAGCAGGCGGTACCCAGCAGAGCAAGCAGAAGGGGCCGGCACAGAAGACGGGTCGGGTGCACTACATCCACCTGGAGCAGATTCCCGCCGGTGTGCCGGTGCTCGCTGGTACGTTCATGATCAACGGTCGTTCGACCGTCGTGCTATTTGATTCGGGGGCTACGCATACCTTTATTAGCAAGGCATACGCACAGAAGCATGACATAAAAATGCACAAGTTGAGGGAAAACTACCACATCACTGCCCCAGGGGCTCCTATTGATACCAGTCTAGGGGTCAGGCACTTAAAGTTGGAAATAGGAGCCGAGACTTTTACCATCAACCCCGTGGTGCTGCCACACCAGGGGATTGATATTATCTTGGGAATGAATTGGATGACTGAAAACAACGCCGTCCTAGATATTGGCAATAGGACAATACAGTTAAGGTCTAGGGTCAGCGGCAAGGTTATATGGGTACACATGCCAGACATGAAACACATGGTGGCCACAGTAAATGCAACTGAACTCGATGAAATCAAAGAGATTCCTGTAGTATGTGACTTCCCGGACGTATTTCCGGAAGAACTGCCGGGTCTGCCTCCGGATAGGGACGTAGAGTTCCGCATTGACCTCATCCCCGGTACAGCCCCTGTCTCAAAAAGGCCATACAGAATGGCACCGGATGAACTAAAGGAGCTAAAAATACAACTCCAGGAGGAACTAGATAAGGGTTTCATTCGGCCAAGTTCGTCACCTTGGGGTTGTCCGGCCCTCTTCGTAGAGAAGAAAGATCAGGGAGGTAAAAGGCTCTGTGTGGACTACAGGCCGCTAAATGCAGTCACAGTCAAAAATAAATATCCAATTCCACACATTGACATCCTGTTCGATCAGTTAGCTGGGGCCAAAGTCTTCTCAAAAATTGACTTAAGATCGGGCTATTATCAGATAAAAATCAGAGAAGAAGACATACCAAAAACTGCTTTCTCGACCAGATATGGCTTGTATGAATATCTGGTCATGTCCTTTGGGTTAACCAACGCACCGGCCTTCTTCATGTACATGATGAACTCGGTGTTCATGAACGAGCTCGACAAGTTCGTCGTGGTATTCATTGATGATATGCAAAAATGAAAAAGAACACGAAGAACATTTGCGGGTAGTACTCACTCGGCTAAGAGAACACAAGCTATATGCCAAGTTCAGCAAGTGCGCTTTCTGGTTAAAGGAAGTGGGTTTTCTGGGGCATGTCTTATCAGAGAAGGGGGTAGCAGTTGATCCTAGCAAAGTGAAAGATGTCCTGAATTGGAAGCAGCCTGAAACCGTAACCGAGATCAGGAGTTTCCTTGGTCTAGCGGGCTACTACCGCCGCTTTATCAAGGACTTCTCCAAAATTGCTAAACCGATGACCTCCTTGACTAAGAAAAATGCAAAATTCATGTGGGGTCCGAAGTGCGAGGAGGGGTTCCGAGAATTGAAGAAACTGTTAACAACTGCACCAGTACTAGCCCAACCGGACGTCACCAAGCCCTTCGATGTGTATTGTGACGCCTCCGGTCAGGGCCTCGGTTGTGTCCTAATGCAAGAAGGGAGAGTAATTGCGTACGCCTCCCGCCAACTAAGAAAACATGAAACCAACTACCCGACTCACGATCTGGAACTTGCAGCAGTCGTGCATGCCCTGAAGATATGGAGACACTATCTGCTGGGCAATACCTGTCACATATATACTGACCACAAGAGCCTCAAATATATCTTCACACAGCCCGAACTGAACATGAGGCAGCGTCGGTGGTTAGAATTGATAAAAGATTATGACCTAGAGATTCATTACCACCCGGGGAAAGCGAATGTAGTGGCGGATGCACTAAGCCGTCGGGCTCATTGCAATGTGATTGAGGTCCGACCCACGGCTCGGGTGATATGTTGGGAGATGAATGAGATTGAGATGCCGGTTGAATTCTTAGTCGAACTATATAACATCAGCATTGAGCCAACACTAAGAGATCTGATCGTTGAAGCACAAAAACACGACCCGGGCATGGCTCACATACGTGAGGGTATTGCTGAGGCAAAGAGGGATTGCTTCACCTTAGATAACCAAGGGGTCCTATGGTTCAAAAACCGCTTAGTAGTCCCTAAAGATATGGAGTTGAGGAAGAAAATATTAGAAGAAGCTCACGAGTCCGTACTGGCCATGCATCCAGGCAGCAATAAAATGTACCAGGACTTGAAACAAAGGTTTTGGTGGACCCGCATGAAGCGGGAAATCGCCAAATATGTATCAGAATGTCACGTGTGCAAGAGAGTAAAAGCAGATCACCTAAAGCCAGCCGGTATGCTTCACCCCTTAAACATCCCGGCTTGGAAGTGGGAAGACATACACATGGATTTTGTGGTAGGGTTGCCACGCACTCAGAAAGGGTACGACTCCATATGGGTGATCATTGACCGTTTCACTAAGTCAGCGCACTTCATACCGGTCAAGACCTCCTACACTGCAGCCACCTATGCTGAGTTATACATTGCACGAATAGTATCCCTACACGGTGTTCCTGTGACCATTACCTCGGATCGAGGCTCAGTCTTTGTATCTCGTTTCTGGGAGCAGCTACAGAAGTCTCTAGGCACAAAGTTGATCCACAGCTCAGCTTACCACCCTCAGACTAGTGGACAAGTAGAAAGAGTAAATCAGATCCTAGAAGACATGCTTCGGGCCTGTGTCTTAACCTATTCCACCAAGTGGGATGAGTGTTTGCCCCTAGCAGAGTTTGCATATAACAACAGCTACCAAAAGAGCTTGGAGATGGCTCCTTTCGAGGCTCTGTATGGGAGGAGGTGCAGAACACCTCTGAACTGGTCAGAACCTGGAGAGCGAGTTACCTTCGGGCCCGATTTGGTAACACAAGCCGAAGAGCAAGTGAGGTTTATACAGGAAAACCTAAAAAGGGCACAGTCAAGGCAGAAAAGTTACTCAGATAGAAGGAGGAGACCGCTAGTGTTTAAAGAGGGTGATCACGTGTATCTTCGGGTATCGCCGATGAAAGGTGTGCACCGGTTTGGGGTAAAAGGGAAGCTAGCACCGCGGTACGTTGGGCCATTCAAGATTTCCGAGAAATGTGGACCCGTGGCTTACCGGTTAGAGCTACCACCACGCCTCGCGGCAGTCCATGATATCTTTCACGTGTCACAACTTAAGAAGTGCCTGAGAGTGCCAGAGGAAGAGATTGACACATCCCAAGTTCAGATTGAACCGGACCTCACTTATGAGGCCAGACCGGTGAAAGTCCTGGACCAAAAGCAACGATCGACTCGACGTAGCACGGTCACCATGTATAAGGTGCAATGGAGTGAGCACACCGAAGAAGAGGCCACGTGGGAGACGGAGGAGTACCTGCGAACCAAGTATCCGGGTTTCCTTCCGTCCACCTCGAACGAGTAGGTTTCGACTTGCTTAAAACCTTTAAATACCAGTCGCACTGCACCTTCTCATCTCTATGAACTCTCCACCCACAACACATCAAAATCTCGGGACGAGATTTCTTTAAGGGGGTGGGTTGTGATGCTCCAGCATCTCAAGTACATTACCATGTCTTAATCATGCATTAGGCATCATCAAGCATCATGTGTTGCATATAGACAAGCTAGGTTTTGCATTGGATGAGATGGAATGCTTGAAATATGATTTTTATACATGTGCTATGAGATGTTCTTGTTCATAAATCCAAATCTATTGGGATCTAGGGGAAACTCATATTACCAAACTTGTAGATAATGAAGTTTTGAACAACTTTCATAATTGGGGTTTGGCCAGATAATGAAGGCTACATAGGGTTTAGAGTCTTTCTTTGTCAGTACAGAAAACCAACTCAAATCAGCCTTGTTTAAAAACCCTAAGTTTGCACAAACCTACAGCCACTTTCATGCAACACTCCCATTGAAGAAGTTGTAGGTTTTGAAATTCTAAGCAAGTTATACAAAAGGCACCTTGGGCGAACCGGCGCGCGCCGCGTGGCTCGCCGGCGTACAGGGAGTACGGCGAGCCCCGCGGCGGCCGTCCGAGCGCGTCAAAAGGGAGCGGGGTCCCCCCCGTCCAAACCCTAAGCCAAACCCTCGCCTCCCGTTCCGTCTCCGCGCCGCCCCGTCCGTTTTCCCGCCCGCCGCCATTGAAGCCGGCCGAGCTCGGGGCCGAGCCGCGCCGCCGCCTCCCGGCCTCCCCGAGCCCAACCGACCGCACCACCGCGACCGCCGCTCCACGCCGCCCCTCCCCCGCTAGCCCTCGTCGTCGTTCTCCCCTTACCCGAGGAGATCGAGCTCGGCTCGACGTCGCGTCGCGCCGGGAGCTTCAAGTCGACGCCGCCGTTCACGCTCGGTGCGCCGCCGTTCCCCGCCGCTCCACGCCTCCTCCGCCGACGACGATACCCCCAAGGTGAAGCCCTAGCTCCCGCGCACCTCCGCCGCCCCGCGTCGCGGCTCCGGCGAGCCCCAGCTCGCCGGCGCGCGCGCGCCGCGCCGCGCGGCCGCGGCCGGCGCGAGGAAGAAGACGGGGGCCGGATCTTTTTAGATCTAGCCCCCGGACTTTTCCGAATTTACACCCCGGTCCTCCCGCCTGTTTACTGAGTCTTGCAGATCTTGCAAGCTAGCCCCTGGAAACTATGGTTAATTACGCAGAAGTCCTCGGATCTGGGTTTTTCTTTTTCTATTTTCCCTTTTCTCGGTTTGAACTTTGAAAAATCATATAAATTCAAAGAAAAATCCAAAATGGACAAACTCAGAACCTATGAACTCCTTATAAATAGATCTATGCAATGGACATGATGTGGAGATGAGCATTGACCATTTTGCCCCTGTTTTTGTGTATGCATGTTAAATAGTCATAAAATGGAAAAGATGGCCTAAATGGTTTCCTAAATTTGTGAGGTCTTGGTGTTGGCTTACATGTGATGTCTTGGCACTGTTTGAAGGATTGTGGACTGTAGTGTGAGTAGTTTCACCTTGTATTCACCATGTCATGCTCATTTTGTGTATTTATGCAAATAGGAAAAATGGTGTATATGCATTGTATGTTCCAAATGGCATGCCTACATTTTTCTTGTGCCACATATAGTATGGGAAGCTCACTGGTGAAGTTTGAGAGTGTGCATGTATGGTTTAGTCCTTGTCTTGAAAATGACAAAAGTTGCTAGCTAGGAGAAAGAAATAGGAAAAAGGGTTCTTAAATGGCATGTTTAATTAGTAAAATGAGTATTTCTTTATATGGATAAATGGTTGAAGGAGTTATCGTGTTGTATCATACAAGTGCATGTTCCAGAGGTGCTCATTACTAGTAACATTTATATGACAAATTGTTTTGATGCATGCTCTACGTGATGAATCCCATGTTGAGTGATGGTCTGTACGATTTCTTAGTGCCATACAATTTCATGCATTGCATTTCGTTGCACTCATGTGCACTCTCATGGCATACATATAGATCACGTGAACGAAGAGCAGACGCAGGAGCAGCCACTGGTCGAGGAGCCCGAGGACCCGGAGCCGTACCCGCAGCAGGAGGATCTCCAGCAGGCCGCCGACTCCGCTCCCGACGACACTAACCCTAGCGAGGAAGGTAGGCAGGCTCACATGATTCCCAGCAAAAATATGAATTTTGTTACGCATATGCATTAGGAGTTGATTGATACCTCACTGCATTAGATTCCTTGGCCGCCCTGGCCCTAGCACCAATAATAGGTCCGTAGGACGAGTTGCATAGAAATGATAGGGCCGAGTAGACACGAGTGAATGGTCACTCGTCACGTAGGTTGACCTTGAAAAGAAAATGGTACACTGGAAACTGCCTTGATGGCTTCACTGTTGATGATTAAAAGGAGACCGGGCGGAGATTAAGCTTTACTTTTCGAGGTGTGTGTTGTTGCGGTGTAATGGCTCCGCCCGAGTCGTTTAAGGCCCGTTCGCTGTTCGCCTGCTGGTTGGCATACCATTGCTAAAGTGCTTACCCGGTTAATGGGGCCGGTGAAACCTTACTTGTGCCATCCGGAGAACAGAAACACGTTCCTACCCACTGGTTGAGAGGAAGGTGGCCCGGGGGAGCTTGGTGCTCATGACGGGGAGACCGAGATGTCGGCAGGCTCGTCATGGGGGCACAACCCGGGAGTTAGGTGGGAGTGAATCGAACTTGGGATGGGACAGGTGGAGGAGGGGGACTATATGTGGGAAAGCCGTCGTGTGAGTAAGCATATGGGCCCCTGGCATTTTTAGTTATTCCCGGGAATTAAAAATCGATTCGAATCGCTGATGCTCACCACGTGTGAGAATGCCAAATATCACTGACGGGCAACGTAGTAATAACCTTAATATTCTGCAATATGATTCATGGTTTGGATATCAAGTGGTTGATTATTATTTGAGACTCAGATATTTCATAATGATGATAGCTATGTACTTGCAAAGGATTATCTCTTTCTTTCACAAGGGTAGTGGCTGTTAAATCCCACTATCCGTAAATAAACTTTTGAGCTAAGAATCAAAGGCTAAGGATCCAATGATAGTAAGCAAGCTTTGCGTCAGCCGTAAGCCTTGCCATTAAGTCCTCTGAGTAATTAGTACTCAGGGTTTGCCCCCAACATTTGGATTTCAGGTATGGAGTTCCTCTTCTGCGCCTGTGTTGGCGGGGGAGCCTGTTATCATCAGGAGTGACAGGAGTCATGTCATGGCATGGGGGTGACATCAGTGGGCGTGATGTCACTCATCTACTGCATTTCTTTTGGTTTAAGCATGACCTATGGTCTTAGACTTCCGCTGTGAGACATTATTTCGAAATTCGGCCGATGTTGGCCCTATGTTGAACTTATTTTATTCAGAACCTGGTTTGTAACTTAAAGCCTTATTACTATCTATTCAAATGCCTGTGATGATGTAACTGTTGTGGCTCCATCGTGAGTCGGATGTGTGTGATGTCGGTTCATCTGGGATTTGGTGCAAATCGAGAGCCGAGGGCTTCTCGACGGACGACCGGGTTTAGTACGGTCTAAGTACACTGTAAACTAATGGTGACAGGTGTACTTAGCCCGTATTAAATCGGCGGTTCCGCCACATGTTTACTAGTCAATCAACCCATGCGAATAAAAGCAGATACAACAATCTTATCACTAGTAGCCTATGTTTTTCCATTATGTTTACTAGTCAATTAACCCGTGCTTTCGCACGGGTTGAGTCTTAAATGTGTTATGGGTAACCGTACAACATATATAGATTTATTTTTATACTTAAGTTTTTATAATAACATATCTTGCTACTTTATATGTATGCTTAATTGATTTAGATAATCTTTGATCGATTGCAAAAATAGGTGATTTTAATATAATTTTGAGAGGTTACTTTCATCATATTATCAATCATAATAACTAAGGTGAACAATTCAAATATAAATTAAAGGGGATATTTGGTATTATCTTATCAAAATAGCAAATGTGAGCAATTAGATATAAATTTAGGGTGTTATTTCAGATTTTTCTTTATATTGGCAGTGTGAGTAATTAATATGTAGTTTTAGGGGTTATTTAATATTATTTTGATAATGGCAAAGGTGGATGATTACTAAATTAGAAAACAGATCTAATGGCTATTAAGATTCTAACATGTTAATTGATGATAGGGTATTTTTTTTATTATTGTGAGAATTGCTATAATTTTATTTTATTTTTCTAAAGCATCTTGTGAGGATTGATATGGAAATTTCAAAAAGTGTACAAAATATTTGTTTTATGAAAAGGTTTCTAGCATCTTTAATGGAAAAAAGACAAAAACTGAAGGTAAATTTAAAAATGGGAAAAATCTAAAAAAAAGAAGATATTTGTTTTCGTTGAGAATTGAACTCAAATCTTTCGTAATGGCAAATGTGGGTAATTACTTGAAAAATATATATAATGAAAAAAAGAGGATATTTGCTTTCATTGAGAGTTGAACTCAAGACCTTTCATAATGGCAGAGATGGGTAATTACTTAGAAAATAGATCTAATGGCTATTAATATTTCAATCTGCCAATTGGTGGTCGGATGTTTCTGATTATTGTGAGAATTTCTTGGATTTATTTTTGTTTCTAGCGCGCTTTGAAATTGGTGCAACTTTTAGAACCTCCAATTAGTAATAGTAAGATAAGATGATCGATACACGTTAGTATGGAAGAGTTAAAAAGCAATGCGATGATGCTGCACAGAAAGTATTATGTTCAGTTGATAACAAATGCAAGGAACTGCAACTAAGGATCTATCCAAACAGTGTATGCTTGAAATGGAAAATAGATAAGGCACGAGGCTAGTCACCTACTTGGTAATTGGTATATAAAATTACTAATCAAGGTAAGATGGGCCATTCAGATGAAATAGAAGAATCCGTTCAGAATGAACCGAAAACTAGGGTATTTCACAAATAACATTATCATGTAAAATTTCAAATGCATGCGACACCAGTCTTAAGTTAAAATGCCTTGAGATATTTTAACTCAACAATTTATTATAAGGGCATACCACAGTGGCAACACTGGTGCGTGACCCATAGGCTGCCCAAACACCTCCTAAGCCAGAATCATTGTATGGGTATGAAATGCAAGCCTGTGTATAAAACAAATTAAAATCAGATGCATGAACCATGTAAAAAGAAATGATGAGCTCTTAAAAAACAAGAATGTTGAATTATAGTGTTGAAAAAAATGGAAAAATTTAAAGCTCTAGATCACTACAAGTCTTACTATTGCTTGGCTGTACTCAATGTTTTGACCTCCAAATAGAGGCTGCTTATTATCAAAACTCAAAGTTGATCTCATGTGATCATTAACCGTTTTCCCGAAGGAATTACCTGATAAAACAAACAAAGGAAGAATTTTTGCACAACGTTAAATTAGTATAATAAATTCAAATGTACAAAGAATCCAATACCAATGTAGCAAAAGAGAATACCCTCCAAAAACATAGTGATTCTTGCTTAGCAGTGGTCCAAACTGATCTCTTGTTATTGTTATTTTATTTCTAGCTAGTGTGTTGTTACTATGTAAATCCACCACTTGGGCCAGAGCAAGAGAGAACAGTTACTCCTAGTTTAGACTACAGAGTGGGCCTGTTTGGTTCCTGGACATAGGTTGCCGCACCGCAAGTGTGGCGTTGCCACATCTGTGGCGGTGAAATTCGGCGCCACAAATATGGCGGGTTGTGGCGGGAGAAATGAACTGGATTCTGACAAGGATGGTGTGGCACGCCACAAGCTAATGATGAACCAAACAGCAGCACAATGTTTTGTGGCGGCACCTCATCCAAGGTGTGGCGAGCTGGGGCTGGGAACCAAACAGGACCTAATATCATTCTAGACGTTGTCAAAATGATCTTTTAGTTTTGACGAATAATGTCTTTATGAATATTAAGACAGGTGGTGGCAAAATTATATGAATAGGGTTGCGTTAAAAACACTAACAAATAATGTATTTTGTAAAGCTTTTTGGTGGTTAAAGTTATGTCCTCGATAGATACCTCTCTGTATACAGATTGACACTTAAGGTGTAACATGGAGGGAATGCTACAACACGATTAATTACTCAGCAAGAGCAGAAAACAATGTGTGTTCCCGGGAGTAAGCATCTTACTGCTTATGCTGATTTTTGCCATGTCCACTCAAAAAAAAAATGCATTCATGTGCTTGTTAATGGTTTGTGACTTATGCAATAAACTCATGTTCATAAAAGAGGACGATATAAACATGAAACGCAATGTTTATTCAGTGAACCGAGATCCAAGTTCATCATGCATGTTGTAGGCAGAAAAGACTCACACATACATGACGAAGTTTGGTTTCCCTTATGGCTATATATGCAGATGAGACCCCATTTAACAAAATAGCTCTTTAATCTGTCATCAAAATTTTCTAAAGCACAACAAGAGGCAAAACCCATGGGAGCTAGCTTGATCCGTGTAATGCATACCTCACACCACACGTTGGATAGTAGAAATAGCTTCCAATACCTGGATACGACAGTAAAAAAACCCTGGATACTGATTTGAGTTTACTACTACTTCACTGAGCAGGCCTAATCTCATGTGGTTTTAGACAAAGAACAACAGATTAAAGCTTCATGAGACAATACCATCATAGTTCACAGTTTCACTAGCCTACAAACATGTACACATAACAAGGAATCCTGCTAAACACATTTGGAAACTAAAAACGGAAGGGGGAGTAGCATTCCAGACTTAGAGACGAAGGCCGTGAAATTAGTAGATACTACCATCAGTTATATATATGATCAATAGAACATGTGTAAAAGAAACAAATGCGACCATATGATCACATACAGAAAATATCACTACCAACAAGCTACTGGTTCATGGTAAGTAAGACAAGGAATTAAGGCCATGTCTGCCATCGAGTTTAAGCACCGCCGTCCTAAACACATCCAATAGCAGCACCCCAAGAGTCCAACGACTAGTCAAGCGGTGTGTCCAAGGTACATGCAACCAACCAAATCAGGTAGCAGGGTAGCACAAGTATCAAGTAACCTCACATCAAAAGAGGATACCAGCTCCAAAGAACACAGCCAAGATTCAACAAGTTTTAACTACGCAAACGTCTAATCAGCAATTACCGATTAGAGCCCAAGAACGCACGCGAGGCGGGGAAGAAACACGCCCTCCGAGGAAGCAAGATTAACCAGCGTAATCCAGGGATGCGCGCGTTCATGACGGATCGACACAACAAGAGGGATACTAGTCGATGTTACGACGGGAAGAGATGGAGACCTTTGGAAGCGGAGGAGGAAGACGAAGAGGAGTGAAGCATGGCTCCCACGCGCCTCCCTCGGTGCGTCCGCCAAGCAAAGCTAGCTGCTCTCTGCGCCCCCTTGCCACGGCCACCTCCCCGCCGTCCGTCCCTTCCTCTGGTCTCGTCTGGCCTGGCCTGCCCCCCTCGACTGCATCACTCCACTTGCGCTGTTCTTTATCCCCCGTCTTGTTCCAAGGAGCCCCCACATCGCTCTATATTTTATTATTGCAATTTTGTATGTCCACATCCGGTGTGCCACATTTTGCTATGGCAAGTAGTGCGGGCGGCAAGAAAAACTAGGGAAATCTGAAACAAGGGGGAATGGTTTCGCTCCCCGATGGCAGGGCTGTGCATACCTGGAACAAGAAGGTGCAACTGTTTTTTAGTGTGGCTGTTTGTTTTGGTAAAAGAGGGGGACCAATTTGTATCTAGATTCTAGATTCAAGCAGTAGCTGTTGCTATATGTGAGGAAGGAATCATACAAGGTGCCATTATTATGGCTTGGCTCTCATGTTTTTTTTTTGGGTTGCACTTGTATTTATTCATTTTTGGAGAGAGTAGTAAATTAATAATAGCGCACTCAGACACATATTACAGCAGTGGAATGAAACGTTTTGAACTTTAGTATAGCTTATTTCTTCAAGAATACGATGCTTATAGCTTAATTAGGGATACTCCATTATAAACATTAGCATGACGGTATTTATTGAACTACCTAAAACAAGATTGTAATTGGATTTCAACCATCTTTGTATATCATAAAAATATATAGAATGGGCCGTAGCAAAATCATGCATGTCTCATCATGCTAGGATTTGAGTAACGTAAAATAACTGCCATAAATACTTTTATATAGAAAATAATGATGACAAAAACTCATCGGACCACATAGCCCTATAAAAAAGATATACTTCCTACTTATCGTTTACAATTTACATCAATCATTTTGTTGTTTGTTAGAGCAGTGCAATTTGTTTTACTAATTAAGGGACCGATATGTATCAACAATGGGTATACACACAAGGTAGTTGTTGTTATTCGAGATAAACAAATGATATAACGAAATGCAACTGTTGTTAACAAATCGATCATAGCAACAATACTGATTTAACCTCAACAAGAGTAATAATACTAAAATGGTGCAACTTGATATAAAATTTTAGTTACGGAGACAATGTTTCAAAGTTCGGTATACTTTTCTTGAAGAACACCATGTCTGTAATCTACTTTTTTGGCATGACTTTTGGCATGTGAACACTGTCATAATATAATGGTTTTATTTCATCTTTATGGGTGTTTTTTTAACAATCTATCGAGTATTAAAGCCTAATCATATTCTTATAGTCCTATGGTGGCTTGAACCATGTTAACCTAGAAGAAACAAAGAAAAAAAGCCATTGACTGACCAGGTTACCTTAAAACAAAAAAAGAACAATTTATTTCAAGCTGATGTACCAATAGCGAGGACTATGGTTAACATGACACATCAAGATAATTAAAAAGAGAAAAGTGCCACTAGACATCACGAGCATCAAAATTTCCAATTGGCAACGTCAGGCCATGTCCCATTCCTCGAGGACTGAGGTCACCGGTGGTTTGTCACTTTGTTGGGGGGAGCATCCAATCAATGGTCGTGCAGCTGGGAGGTGGACTGGTTCGACGAACGGGTAGCTAGGTCCCAAAATTCCAACAGTTTATTCCGGGCTCCGAGGGTTTCTAATTATAGGAACGTTCATTAAATTAAAGGTAATGAAAGTTATCTTAAAGCTAACTAAGTCA
Organism: Paspalum notatum; assembly: GCA_022530915.1. Lineage (NCBI taxonomy): Eukaryota > Viridiplantae > Streptophyta > Magnoliopsida > Poales > Poaceae > Paspalum > Paspalum notatum. The sequence goes on along the minus strand of CM039687.1, from coordinate 2,814,025 downwards.
TGTAAAAAAAATATCAATATTTATTGCACAATATAGGTTTGAACATTTGATGGTGAATCAAATGATACCTGTGTTTTAGATAATAGGTTACAGCAGAGCCAGAGCAGTGCTATAGCGGCTCTAAAAATATTCCTCTATGACCATACCAAGTGGAAATAGCAAACTATTGCAACATAAATAGCATTTTTAGGATGTTGCAGCTAGATCATATAGCCTACTATTTAGAACTCTGAACATACTTATAGTAGCCTGCTATTCCAAGCTAAAAAAAATTAAATATAGAGGTTTGTTTGGCTCATTGTCCACCTCTATTTGGTATCATAAATATTGATATTTTTATATAAATTTGTAGATTTATTAAAATTTAAGATATCCCACTAGAATAAAATTAGAAGTACACCATATGAGTTTAGAAACATTTTCTTCATAACCTAGAAGGCAAGTGGCAATAATTAAAAAAACCACGGACATTATCGTATCCATTTATTGAATAGGTAGCTGGCGAAACACGTACGTTAAAAGTGAGAAGTAGGACCACTTTAATATATGGAGAAAAAGAAAAGAAAAGAAATGGTCCATAGGACCGGCACACGCTGTACTTAGCAATTGGGACAGGCTGCATCTTTTGACAAGTCTTGCATGAGTTGTTCCAGTTTGTTGAGATTAATAATAAGTACTACCCTGCATTTGCCGTCATCGTGTGCAGGTTCTTTTCAGTTTTCAGCGTTTTTTCCCTTGTCTCGAGAAGACAAGCGGACAAAGTACTACTATGGCCCTCGGTTTACCTTGTGTAGCTCGAAACCTGCTGCTAGCTCCCAGGCCGGCCGGCTGCTTCACGGAGACAGAGTCATTGTCATGCAAAAGAAGAACCAAGAAAGAATCGTCTTCCTCCTCCCGTCGCACTCGCACTGCCAGTGTCACAGGTGCACTCTGTTTCAGTCTTTTCCTCCCAAGCTTACTAGTAATAGTAGCAGCACGCACGCCGCCGAGGGAGGGTCCCCGTGAGAATCACGAAAGAGCGTGAGCTCTGCACCTCCATCAGAGGACACAGAACGGCAACTTGTTCCGCCGATCATTCTATCCGCTTTGAGGTGGGGGGCTCCATGCCATGCACATGCGCAGGGTCCCCAAAGTAGCACAATTATTCCCCCCAGCACTTGCTATTTCTGCCAAAGGTTGCCTGCGCCGTCAGCCTTCATGATACAGCCCAATGGCGATGAGATCTGGGGGGTAGCCTGTGAGCCTTTCTCCATGGAATGAAGATTAGTCAGCAGCACTGCCTGGCCACAGCAGCTGCCATGATAGCTGAGGAATTCTCCAGCTTCCAAAGGACATGCAAGTGCAATGGCATCAGTACTGGCTGGCCTATCACTGTCAGGAATGTTTCTGCTTTTGTAACTTGGATGCAAAGCTTCAGCTGTCCACTGGAACGTTTTTTTGTTTTTTTTTTTTTTCACTCATCAGGATTCACCGCGAAAAGAGTGCAAGAACAGAAGTTGAGCTCATTGCCACTTCAGAAAAAAAGAGTGGTCTGTACATGTGCCGAACCTCAGTGGAGTACGTACATAGATGCGTATAACCCAAGTGGTGACTAGTGAATATTCCAAAAAATAGACAATGAAAAGGAAGTGGTTCCAATTGGGAATATGGGTTCATTTCAGTTTCAGCATACTGAGAAAGTTAACCGCGGTATATTCACCACTGAACAGATAGATGGAAAGCCATCGATGGGCCTAGACAAAGCTACCACAGCATGTCAGCATATGCTGCTGCTAAGCTTATCGCTTGAAGCCATTTCTTCCACATTACCAAGAGCCCAAGACGCAGGCCTCCACAGAACAGCGGCAAATTACTTCAGAAGAAAGCATGGCAGCAACGTGAAAATTATACTATATCGCATATTTGAATGGATTTTGTTATCCAAAACATATTTTCTTCATGGGAGCATACTTTATTGGCGGACCATTTCTTAACAATGGTTGTCCTAGTCCTAGTTGAACAAAAAATATGTTTGGTCAGAAAAAATAACTGATCGCGCAGCACTGTTAGGGTTGGTTTGGGAGTAAAGTATTCAAAACCACAATATTTTAATACCATGGTCTACAAATTGCAATGACACAACCATGGTATTTTTTTACAGTAGTCTAATCCATAGGTGTTTGAGAACACAGTATGGCTCTACAGTATTTGATTTCACCAACTCTTTCCCCATCACTTCAACAAAAACTTTTGTCTAGATCAAAGTTTCCAATACTCCAAAAATACTGTGGTATTGACAATACCATGATTTTGGATACAGAGCTTTGCCAAACACCATTTTACTCAAATACCATGGTGTTTTCCAACACTACAGTATTTTTTACAATACTACAAAAATACTTTGTCCCACCAAACAGGGCCTTAGCCGTAGACGGACAGGGGCGCCGTACCAGGCTCGTCGGGGTTGTTGGGCCGGAACCATTACACACGGTACATGGCCCGCTAGCGTCTTTTCTGTTGGGCTTTTTCTCGCTGAGTTGCCTATTGGATCGGTGGGTGCGTGGGTGAGCACGGCCTTCTATCTAGGTTGGGCTCATTCTCCCCAAATATAGCCCAGAGCTATGTGTGTGGATGGCCCAGTGGATGGCCTGTGTTAAAAGACTAGAACAACCCAATTATCTACGGAGTATGGTCCCCTCAAAAAAAAATCTACGGAGTATGGAATATGGGTTTCAAACAAAAAACAGATTGAAACACATTACATAGGTTTTAGGGGTGTTTGTTTCAACTCAGCCCATGATTCAATTGCTGTGACTTCAAATACATTCACTTCCGCTTCAAATACATTACAGATGATGTAACACGCATTGATTTCACTATTTCAGAGCTTCTCTGCGACAGCAACAATGACTACAATTGCTCCTTTTAGATGTGACCCCCATCGGCCATCGCTACATCCCTAATGACCTGATTTCTTTACGTTTTGCGTTACCAACAATACTAGTTCATCTCCACCAATTACACCAGGACCAGGGTACAAACTTGCGTCCATCAAGGCATCAATGTCCACGAATGCAAACCGAATTTGGATCGAGTTTTGGATTTTGGAATGAGCTAACGTTGGGAAATGTTGCACCTGCTTGTCAGTCAAGCACAATCGTCTTGCTCAACTTCCACGACGCGTCGTCATAGCATCGTTCCCGGAGATAGAACGTGAACCTAGCGTATGCCAAATTTGCAGCTCTCCAGCAGCATTGCCATTGCCATCAAGATGATATACAGGAGTAGCTTTAGTTCTATGCGAGCTCGAAGCCTAGAAGCATGGCGAAGACGAAAAGGGTGCGGCTTGGCGCTGTGATCGCACGACTAGCTCATTGGACACGGGGCCGGGGCCGTGCCAGCAGCCCGGCGGCGCCGCCGGCTCTGGGACGCGACATCATCTCGGCGTCTTGGAACGCAGGCAGGCTGTCGAGCTCGAACAGGTCGGAGCTGGACTCGCTGCTCTCCTTGGCCCTCTCGCGCTCCTCCGGCACGCCGAGCGCGCGCAGCAGCTCCTCCACCTTCCTCTCCGCCTCCTCCGCCACAGAAGTCTCTTTCGCCTGCCGCGCCGCCGTCCCCGCCTCCGCGTCCCGCAGCCTGGCGGTTGCCGTAGTCCCGATCACCCCACCGCCGCCGCGCTCGTCGCCCACCACCACGGCCACGGGCGAGAACCTCACCGCCCGCCTCGCCGGGGTGGTGAGAGCGCCGGCCCCCGTCGCGGCCGACTCCCGCCGGGAGGCGCGCGACGAGAGGATCGACTTCGCCGACGCCGGCTCCGCGATCGCCACCCGCGGCGTGCGCTCGGCCGCCGCCGACCTCCTGTTGCAGAGCAGAGCGTTGAGCAGGCACGCGAACGGCGCCACCTTCGCCTTCTTCTTGGCCTTCCTGCCCCTCCTCCTCTTCTTGTCCGCACGGTCCCCCGTGGACTCCTCACGTGGCGGAGCCGGAGGGATCGGCGGCAGGGGAAGAATCGAGCTGCTGGGCAGCAGCGGGTCGGGCCGCACACGGCACGGCCGCGGCGGCCTCTGCAGCCGCGGCGAGCGGACCGAGGAGCCGGCGGCGGGCGGCGGCGACATCTCCGGCGCCGGACGGTTGCGGCGTCCCGTCGGGGACGAGGCTGGCGTTCGGCGCGCCGCCTCCGTCGACGACCGCGCTTCGGCGTCGGCGTCGGCGTCGGCTTCGAGGGAGTGGTAGATGGCGTCGAGGAGCGCGGCGGAGAAGGACGGCTGGTGGCCCCGGCTGCAGGGCCGCGGCGGAGGGGCGCGGGCGCCGTCGTGCGGAGTCATGGTGGTACGGGCGTGCGCGTGGCGTGGTGGAGACTGGAGACTGGAGAGGACGACGGCCGGGTGGAGGAGGGAGAATTGGTTTGGTGCTGGTGCTGGTGGTGGCACGTTCGTGCGGGGGGTGAAGTGAGCGATCAGGAGAGGAGGGTTTGGGAAAATGCCGCGCACACACCCTGCAGGCGGCCAGGTGCCATGGAAATGGAAGTGGGTGGGTGACACTGTCCGCACGCACTCGAGTTCCCGACTACTTTTCTCTGATTCTCCCCCCACGACACGACAATCGACAGAGAGTTTGTTGGCAACGGCCGGGCCGGGGAGCTTTCTGCGCCGCTTGATGTGTGAGAGAAAGGGTGTGTTTAGAATCCTGAAATTGGTACTGTTCCGAACTGAAAAGCACTGTAGCACGTTTCGTTTGTTTGTGGTAAATATTGTCCTATCATGGTCTAACTAGGCTCAAAAGATTCGTCTCGCAAAATACATCTAAACTGTGCAATTATTTTTTTATTTCATCTACATTTAGTACTCCATGCATATGCCGATATTTTGATGTGACGGAGAATCTTCTTTTTGCATAGTGGAATTTGGAATAATTTTTTGGGTTCTAAACACACCCAAAGTCAGAAAGCTTGGCTGTGACTACGACCCCTGATCTGACTGATTGTGTGCATAATGAGATTTGGCAGGGCTGAAAATTCAGCTTGCTGCTTGAAGCTCGGCTGAGGTTCGGAACCCGAGCCGAGCCTGTTTTTTGCGCTTGAAAAATAGCCGAGCCAATTAAGGTCCAGTCTACGAGTCTCCAAAAACAGGCAGCAATTCTAACCCCTTCCACCCAGACACCTAGTCCAGGCTCCTAGCCGGCCAGCCGCCAGGGTGCCCCTGCTCGCCCCTGCACCTGCACGACGCCTGGTCGCGGCCGCCGGGCCCGCACGGCCGTCCCCATACGACGTCGGCCATCCTTCGCACGACTCCCGCCGCCCTGCCGACACCGTCCGCCACCGGTCGCCCCGCCCCTGCGCGGTTGCATGACGCCCGCAGGGGGGCGCCCTGCCCCCGCACGACTCTCTTCGTCGGCCGCCCCGACCTCAACTTCCTCAGCTCAGGCCTGCCGTGATGCCGCTTGCCGATGCCCACTGCTGGCCACCCGGGCACGCGACGCCCTTCACCGTCCGTCCCGACCTCGACTTCGTCAGGGCTCAAGCCCGTCGCGGCGCCACTGCCGATGTCCGCCCCCGGCCACCTGGTGCGCATGTCTGAGCATTCCGCTACCGCCGCCGCCGCCTGCCAGCTCAAGCCGGCTCACGAGCCTAAGCGAACCCGAACCGAGCCTCTTCGCGGAGCTCGTAACACGACCAAGCCATAGCGAGCTCGGCTCGGCTCGTTTCCAGCCCTACATGCAGCCATGCAGGGATCAGGCAACAGATGACAGGGAACAAGCACCTGGTAGTGGTAGAATGACAGAGCTGAGAATCGCGTCCAGCAGAGTGAGGACTGAGGATGGTTGTACCCCATAACTGTTTCCCGGGCCAAGGAGAAGCTAGCCATCTCTTCGACGTATCGGTGCAGTGGACGAACAGATAACTTTGCTTTCAAGACATCCGATCGAATGATGCGGTTCCTTTGCTAACTACGGCTAATGATTGTGCAGCTCAATAACAGAGCAGAAAAGAGTGGCGCTAGACGGAAGAGAACCATTTTATTTAGTGCATGGTTCCTACGGAAGCCAGAAAGAAAAAAAAGGAAGCTCAAATCTTGCGCTTTTGCAGGGATGGGCACCAGAGAACCAATGAACCTAGGAAAGCACTAATTGTGATCATCACCTCGCCATGATTTATGCGCCCTTGATGGCTAGATCTTTGATCTCGCTTATACTACTCCTACTACAACTTTGAAAGAGGGGAGGATGCGGTTGCGGTGGTTACGCACTGGCTTTCAGCCGGTGCTCAGACACTCGCAATCGCATCAACTGCAAGTGTGCAACATACTACGTAGGGGTGTTTGATCCAAGGACTAAAATTTATTTCATGTTATATCGGATGTTTCGATATTATTTAGAAATATTAAATATAGTTTAATTAGAAAACTAATTATACGGTCAAAAAATAAACGACGAGACGAATTTATTAAACCTAATTAATGCACAATTAACGACTAGTTACTGTAGCACTAATCATAAATTAATTAGGCTTAATAAATTCGTCTCGCCGTTTAATTTTCATCTGCGTAATTAGTTTTATAATTAAATTACATTTAATATTTCTAACTAGCGTCAAACATTCAATACGACGGAAGTCCGAGGATCCAAACACCCCGTAGGCTGCCCAAGTAGAACCAAACAGGCACGGTGGAGAGGGTACACCAAGTTGGCCCTGCTGGCAATGCACAGGTAGGGCCTACGCGAGCCTGCCATCTGACGGCTGAGGCGTCCGAGATCCGCCGGCGGCAGGTGGTACGCCGGGCCGCCGCCGCGCCGCGCGTGGGAGTGGGACCGCAACGCAACGCCACTAGAGGCCAAGCCAAGGACGCACCGCCGAAGCGATGATGACCCACTGGGCCACTCCTCCGGGTCAGGGGCCGTGCGCGGCGACATCCACCGTGCCAGCCCAGTGGGTGGAGTACAACCTGCGGACATCCCACGGCCCATTTCTGTCTCCGCGGCTGGGCTTGAATTTGCCGTTCTCGTCTCCAGGGTCCAGGCTGCACCGCCGGTTCGGCTGGGCCGGCCATAGCGCAAGGAATCATGTCTCAATCACTGGGAAGGGAAGAGACAGTTATTTGCGGTTTACTTCCCCTCCAAAAAAAAGTTATTTGCGGTTTACTAGAAACACATGCAGATGTAGTAGTACTACTTAAACAGCTTGCTAACGTTATTAGGGTTCCAAAATTTAGGATTTGAATTTCTCTCTCTCTCAGTGGTACTAGAAAGATTCGAAGACCGTGTGTCCGTGTCACGCACACGGCACGGCACGGCACACTATTCCTAGAGGACGAAGATGCACCGATTGACGCGGTTCCCAAGCAGTCACTCTCAAACTCTACACAGAGCTACTAATCCAGCAAAGCGCGAGGCCGTCCTTATCCAAAAAGAAGAAGAAGCGGGAGGCAATAATCGCCTACCGGTCCGACCAACGCTGATCTTGACGGCAACCAGCCCAAGGCCAACCAAGCTATGTAATACTGTACGATTTGTCATAGCGAATAAAACTAAGCTTCAAATCCTCGTTTCCATCCAAATGCCATCAAAGAAGTCATAAACAAATCTGGAGAAAAAGATTTGGCCAGAACTTTACCCGGAGCAGAGCAGAGCAGCTGTGCAGAGAGGACACTGCAAATAGCAAAGACTGTGTTTAGATCTAAACTTTTCTCCAAATTCTACTATGCAAAAAGAAGATTTCCCATCACATCAAAAATGCCAGCACATGCATGGAGTACTAAACGTAGATGAAATCAAAAAATAATTGTACAGTTTAGATGTACTTTGCGAGACGAATCTTTTGAGCCTAGTTAGACCATGGTAGGACAATATTTACCACAAACAAACGAAAAGTGCTACGGTGCGCTACAGTGTCGAACGTGATGTTTTTAGCCAAATTTTGACAGATTTCGCCTGCTTTTTGCCTCCACTTTTTGATCTAAACGCAGCCAAATACGAACGCTACGGAGCCTCGTATCCCAGAGAGACCCCAGACGCGGCGCACACAGAAACGAGGCACGCGTTACGCGTCTCCGGATTTTGGCGGAAATGCGCTGAGCTCGACGATCTTTGCGTGCTCCAGAAACCTTTCCCCGCCCCACGTCACCCGCACCCGCCCCCGCCCCTCGACGCCCGGCCGTCCGATCCGCATCCTGAGCCGATCCAGGCCGCCCGCCCCGCTAGGGAAAGCAATTCCCCTTCCCCTCACCTTCTTTTCGAAACCATCCACCTCTTCCTCGGCTCCTCCTTGCGGTGCCTCGTCGTCCCCTCCCTTTCTCTCGCTTCCCTCCCCTCTGGATCGCAGCGAGACTGACCCCTCTCCCCATCCTGCCCGAAGCGAAGCGAAGCGGAGTGCGCAACCCAGCCTCGCCGTGCGGTCTGATCGGCCCGTCGGTTCCGTCGATCGGGGCAATGCTGCGTGGATCGAGCTGCTGCTGATCACGGTGAGCTCTTCCCGCTCGGATCCGCTTCATCCACGCCTCTCCGGGCTGGGTTTCCGCGGCCAGCTCTCGTGCGATTTGGCCAATTTGGGTTCTGTGTGGGATTTCGTGCGAGAGGAGGAGTGCGCTCCGTCCTGCCTGCTTCGGCGCTGGAACTGCTTCTTCTGGCGCTTTCACTGGAGCGTTTTGGAGTGATATAAGCGCTCCCGGGTCGGTAATCGGTACGATCTCTACGATCGATTAGGCTTCGGTCATTTCTGCTAGGGGATTTTGTTTCTGGTTCCGTAACTCGGTCTCGGTATCTGTTATATGCTATTAAATGCTGTATGTAAATAGTAGAACACATGGGGGAGCTTTTGCCGATCAATCTATGGCTTATTGCACAGGTCTAGAGTGGTGTGATGTTCTTAATAAATGCGTATTATATTGTGGGAATTAGTATTCTGTGTAGATACTGCTTTGGTCACTTTAAACTCGGATAGGTTTATGTTTGTAGAGGCCTTGCTTTGGTCCTGTTCCCTTTTGATTTTTTTTTTCTAGGACGAGACTGATTTAGCTAAGAAACTCACAGTGTGTCTTAGGGACAGTGCCTAGAGCTATGGATCCATTTTAGCTTCTAGGAGCATCTAGTGACACGGCTTGTTGTTGATTGTTCTGTTTTTCAGTACCAGGGACAACTGATTGGAGCAAAAAAAAAAAAGGTGCTTTTTTGGCACTTCACATACAACATTTGTTGGGGGTAACTTGGAACAACTCAACTCACTGCAAAGTGTCTCGTGCACCGTTTGCACGATGTGTGCCCGACTAGTTCTGAGCAATGAATTTGATCTTACTATCTTAGCAACATCATCAGAATTTATAGTTCATGCTTGCATAATGCAAGAAATTGATTTTTTTTCGTTATGAAATTTATAGACTAACATAAGATCGAGTTAAACAAGGGTTGTTGCATCGTAATGACTTTTTTTGCTGACTTTGCACTCCATTATCTTTACCAACTCTCAGCTATTGATTGAAGGATTGATAGTTGCATATACACTGAAGTAGAATTGGTGCTTCAATACACTCTCACTGAATTATACACTTTGAATGTTAAAAGTTTGGTCATTTATGTTCAAAAAAAAGTTTGGTCATTAAACTGATCAACCTTTATCGAAAAAAGCTGCATATAGAGCATATAAAATCAGAGGGAAGCTATGCTTTCTTTATCTTACAATAGCTTGTTTGCAATCACCCACTTCCTTTTGTTTGTCTCCTTTTTATTCAGCGTCACGTGTTGTTGTCTGACTATCCAGAATTAGTCATTGCCTGCGTTATTGCTCTGGGATTTATCAATTGATCACTGTATTACTAGTCCTACAAATATATAATTTTGAATTCACACTGATTGTAGGTTTTCATATTGCCTTCTTTTGATTGCTAGGAGCTTTGGATGAAGTTTGCGCTTATCTATGGAAGTGGACGACTCGCACGGCGCTCTAGTTAATAAAAGTGAAGGGAATGACTTCGAAAATAAAGGCAGTTCTGATCCTGTTGTATATCAGCTAGTTCGGGTAAATTCACAGTTGTTTATACACTTATACTGGCCATATGTTAGTATAAAAAACTCAGCATGATATTTCTAGATGATTGCTGAGTCATTTAAGAAACACTCGCTTTAAATATGTGCAGGTTGAAGGTGACGGAACACTTGTTCCTGCCACAGAGGATGATGTTTTGCAATTTGAACATTTTCTTCACGGTGAGAAGGTAGATCTCCCTTCTATTGAAGATGTAGGGCATGTGGAAGAGTTTTTCAGCAATGATTGCATCTTACCGGAGAAGTCTGACTTGGAAGGTGATGCCAATAGAATTACAAATTACTCAGTTTTTAACTATTAACTGTTACATATTTCTCTTTTGGGTGAATTTCACTTCATTAAACAAGACTTTTGTGTTATCTCGTCAAAATACGGCCTGCTAGCCTGGAAACTGGCGAGGTTCCTGCGTTAATTCAACTGCTTTCACTTCTGATACTCACTGATTACTCAACTTGCACAGATGGTTCTTCCAAATCGAAGAGTGTAGAAATATACACGCAAAAATTGGGGGCTGACATAGAGGTATATATTTATCTCCTGTTCTGTTGTTCATCATAATTATCTGCCATGGAGTAGTTTTTTTAGTTCCATGGCAGGATAATATATGGTTATGCTATTGGATAATTCTTTTAGTACATTGTAAGGGTAATCCTTATTGTCAATATTTTCTAGTTAAACATGGCATGGCGTTGATATGGAACATGGATTATCTGGTTTTGTGGAATTGTTGAGAGTTTTGCCTGCTTATATAATTTTTACCATATATCTTACCAGCTTTAGTTAAAGCTACTTTTGTACATGTTCGAGTCGATGCAACTTTAAGAAGATGCATATCACTACACAGGAAAACAGGATCCAGTCATTGGATGATTCCCTTAGTTCTCCCTCAAGGTGTAGAGTTGCTCATGGTCAGCCACCTGATAAAGTTATTACAGAACAAGGGGACAACAACATTACTCAACAGGACAATGCTTCAACTGAGACTACAAAATCAACAGTGTTAAATGACTCTTGCAGTGCTGAAAAGGAGAAGGCCGATGCCTGCTCAAGACCTGTAGACGACACATCTACTGAACCATCTGTTTCTGGAGTTAATAGTTCTGTGCCAGATTTTTCCATATTAAGAGGGGAAGTATGTTTGGATGATCTTACTATTAGAGAACTTCAGGAGGCATTTAGAGCCACTTTTGGGCGGCAGACTACTGTCAAGGACAAGATATGGCTCAAAAGACGAATTACAATGGGCTTGACCAATTCCTATGATGTTCCAAGTTCAGGCTGTGTAGTTAAAGACTACAAAATTGTTGGTAAGGATGCCAAACAAGAGATATCAAACATTGGTGAAATATCTAAGGCTGGGCGGCTTCAAACTACTACTCTGGTTAGGGATCAAGTCATATATCCAGGAAACGAAGGGGACTCACCATCTAGCTCCTACTATCAGAGTGAGGACCAACAAGGATCTTCCAAGAGGTTCAAAAGAGTACCAATACATAATGATGAACCGCAAGGAAGTCTCCTTGCCGAACAATGCACTAACAAGAGAGCTAGAAAGCCAACAAAAAGATACATAGAGGAGCTTTCAGACATTGATATTCATGACTCTACTGGAAAACTTTCTTCACCTGCAAAAAGGACTGCACATGAAGAAGTTTTGCTGAAACCACGGATCTCTTTCCATGAGGCTGAGTCTCTGGGAACAATCTATCCTACTAGAAAGGACACTCTGGGAGGATTCAGTGTACATGTTCCCTATGTTTCAAGGATGAGGAGGGGGCGCCCTAGGAAGGACTTCATTTCATTTGTGGTAATAATTTACTACATGTGAATCATTCATTTTGACAGCACGCACTAATTTGGCATTTCTTCTTTGTTATCATGAAGCACGACATATGTGTATGACGTCCTTTGCTATCTCTTTTACTGATGTACCTTCTATTCAGCTAATACCTCATTTGGATGCCTTTTCAATCCCTTGTGCAAATTTAGCAAATTTCTGACATTGCTGATTACACACGCTGTCTCTAAAAGAGCTCAGCATGTTAACTTTGCTTGTATGCATCTTTTCCTTATCCAGAAGCCAACAGTCTATTTTATGTGTCCTTTAGGGGTTTAATATGTATAATTGTATGAAAGGCTTGCTGTGCCATACCCCATTTAACAAGTCAAGTTTCTATTAGAAGTTGGCTAATAGGTCAGGTGAATTGCCTGAATGGAAAAGTAATTTACCAGATTCACCTAATTATTGGAGCTCAGAAAGCTGATGCTACCTGTACCTGCCATACCTAACTAAAAGGATGGAATAAATTGCAGTGTATGCTAATAGACATGTTTGGTTGTCTCCTTGCTAAACTTGTTTTCGTTACCTTTTATAACAGGATAAGGAACCTTCTGTGAAACCTAATATTAATAGGGTTCATACAGCAATTCGGATGATGTTGGCAGAAGAGGGGGAAGAGGGGAACCACATTAGGAAAGCATATGAAGTTCCACTAACGGTATGCCTTTCGTCATGTAGTACAACTCAATTAAATGCAAGGTTGAGAAGCTAAACAAGTACATAACTGGAATTAGATCTTGAAACATCTATCTCCAAAAAATTTGGCTGTTGCAAATTTGCCCTGTTTCGGACACAGATTAAACCATTTTTCCTTCACTTTCATTCTGCTACCAGGTAAATTCGGAGAGGGTACATATAGAAGCGGTTGCTAGGAAGGAGGTTCAGAACCTACAAACAAAGGTTTACGGTGCTCCTGCCAAACCTAAAGCAAAGCAGGGTCTAACGCGGAAGCATCATCGAGCATGGACGCTGTGTGAGGTTGTGAAGTTGGTTGATGGTGTGGCTCGGTATGGAGTGGGCAAGTGGTCTGAGATCAGAAAACTCTCCTTTGCCTCATATTCTTACCGCACCTCAGTGGATCTCAAGGTGTGTTTGCTTGTACAGCTGAAGTTTACTCATTGCGATTTCATTTTCCAATCAAACCTGCTGTTTTGTCCAGGACAAATGGCGGAACCTGATCAGAGCAACCCAGACGCAGCTTCCTCCGCAAAAAGATGTAATCTCTTGTCCCTCTTCAAGGCACATGATCACCAATTTCTTTTAATCCATTCGTTTGATTTATCCTGCGTTTCTTTGCTTCCTTTGTTACATTTTGTGTTTCACCCTTATACTATTCTGAGCAGGGTGGCTGTCCACGGAAGATTAACCCTTCCATCATACCTATACCACCATCCATTTTGTTGCGAGTGAAGGAGCTACATGAGCTGCAGTCACAAGGGGGCGGCTTCACAGCACCAGTCAAGTTCCCTGGGCAGAACAGCAAGGTTGTGCAGGGGAAAGGGTCAGGATTTTTGTGATCCGTGCTATGTAGATATAGGGGGACAAGGAAAATACTAGTTAGAATAGAAGCACGCTCTTGGGCGATAGAGTATCGAGTACATATTACAACGTATATGTTGCCACGTTATCCATATTCATAATGTTCTCTACCAATGCACGTTGTCTCCTGTGAAATCAAGCTGGGACAGGTGTAATCAGCTATCTAGAAAAATATTGTTGTATTTTCTACACTATAAAAAAACGAATTTTTTAAAAATATTTTTTATCTACAAAGTCATATGTATATCCCTTACATTGACACCATTGCGCAGTTTGAAAAAAATTAGAAAAAGATAAAAATGTTCAAAACCTATAAATGCAAAATATTTCATCCTATTATTTGTTTGATTATTTCACAACACGTGTGTGTTGTACATACACGCTAGTTTGTGTAAACAGCAGACAGCTCTAGCGCCGTGTAACAAGCATCAGTTAGCAAACGCAGGCAGCCACAGTTTAAGAACGAACAGAGCCAATTCATGCGTGCACTCCTGAGCAATACGGAGTTTTAATTCGATGAAATCAATCCAAACAGTTGCCGTAAAGTAACTGTACAAAACAAAGCTTCCAGAGAAACTTCTAGCTACAAGATTGTTCAGCTAAACAGGAAAGAATATAAGCAGCTGATGCATCGCAGCAGGTATCTGGTGCACACACAAGGAAAAAAAATCTCCACTGATGAGTGCTGAATGAACAAAATCCTATTTGCCAGGGAAGCCACTGGGCGTGCGGCTGATAGAGTTAGGAGAATACTAATGCTACACACCACCTCTCAGGAAAGGACCACATGAACCAGCCGTTGATGCATGTAGAATAAAGCTCTTAATATGACACTGTCAATCTTGAAATGCGATCAAGCACAAATTTACTCTCAGCTGACGGATCCACCCTCTCCACCTTGGCCACGGTGTTCTTCACTCGTCGCTCGTCACCATATGTTTCTTCTTTCACTTTCAGCCTCAGTAAATAGTCCTGATACAAGCATTGGAGCAAGACATCTGTGTAGCGAGGATCTTCGTTCTCTTTAAACATGTAGAGTTCTCGTGCTGAGCAACCGAGTAGCTCCTGCCCACACTCTTGGAATGCTGTCACAAAAGTTGTTCCAGTGTGATCTTGGATCTGTATCTGCAGGATATACCTGTAATCACACTCTGGAAACTCTTGGTTGCACTTGTCACAGAGCCAGTTGCCTGAGTCAGACTTTGTCACCTTCTTACTGCATTGCCTGTCTCCGATCATGTTGGGGCATGCTGCATAGCAGAAGGAGTCGGTCTTGAAGAATACAACGGTAGCCTTCACTGTGACCCAATCAGGTTTGTCCCCCATTCCAAGACCATCATCCTTTATCTGTGCAATTGTCTTTCGGATCTCATTCCTTGATGCTGCAGGAGTGAAATCCCTTGATATGGACTGAGTAGAAGCATCTCTTCCTCCACTATCAAACCACTGCCTGAGACTATGAGCCTCAGCAAGATCAGGGTTTATGAGGAGTTGAGATGAAGAAATCGTGCCAACAGACTTGCCACTGTAATCATTCACTTTTCCAGCCTTGAGAGCCAGTACAGGAAAGGTCCCACATTCAACCATTCCTTGCAGCTGCAAGCCTTCTCTGTTGCACAAGTCCCCCCACATGGTTACCTCTACACTTCGACCAGACATATCCTTCAGGGAAATGGTCCTTTTCAGAGTTTCCATGCCATTTTTCCTCTGTATTGTTGTACTAGGGTTGACAACTGTAACAACACCAATGACATCAACAATAGCATTGTTCTCCAACTCTTCAATTCTATCAATCGATGTGAAGCTAAACCGTTGGGCGGGAATGGAGCTGTTATCATCAAGGCAAAGTTCAATAGTAGACTGGGATTCCAAGAAGATCTCCCACTCATTTTTCAGATGGTTGTAGTCCCTTTTTGCAGCTTTCAAGTTTCCTCTTGATACAACATACACCTTACCAACTTCCACAGCTTCATAGAAGCGATCAACAAGAGAATTAAAACATGTAGCACGTATTTCACCACCATCAGAATCAAGCAGGTCAAATGAGAACACTTTTCCATCACCTTTTGCATTATGGTACCGGCGGATCTCTCCCTTGGCAGTAACTCGAGCCTTGATAGCCCAGCGGCCCTGATAAGGATTTAGAGCAGATATGGGGATTATTCCAGCAGGAGCATCGTTTTTCATGATTGTGCCACGGTTTCTGTAATTGGGCGCAGGGCGATAGGGTGGCTGTACTGTTGGTTGGGAGACCTGTGCACTCTCATTTGGCTTGGAGACCATGCTCAAGGAGTTCCCTGCCATCGTTCTCTGTATTAATGGAGCATCGGTGGGCCTTGTCACTGTGTTGAAAGTACTCCCAGCAGTTGAACGATGTGGAGGTGCTCCATTAAACTGGTCTATTCTCGTGGAATTTGGATTAGAAACTCCAGATTCAGGAGGTAGAGCTGGATTTCCGATGATCTCACACTCTGGAACAAGAACCTCCATGTTCAAAATGACCATAGCCCTGTCATATCAATCCGATTATCATATAGAGAGCAAGAACTTATATCACTTTACAGAGAAAACAAATTAATTATAATTAGAAAAATTAGTCAACAACCAACTTAGAAGCGCTGACTATACTGCTTAACTGGTAACCAAATCGCTAAGCTGGAAGGCTCAGACTGCAAACTAATCCAATGAAACAATAGCAGTCTGAATCAGCATGCACACGGCACAAGAAGTAAATTACAATGATCAGATCCCATTTTATAACATGATCAACAAACTAGAACCTAACTGAGTCCAAACATGATAGCTGCCTAGAAAATATTCCATGCATAACAAAACAAAAGCGACAAAATTGACGCATATAGCAATACCTCACCAAGTTACCATTTAAACAGACATAAGTGACAACTGAGCATCAGCTGCACGGCTCAAATCACAGACATCCAACCTTTTATCACGGAGGGAGAAGAAAATTACAGGCAATTCATGTCTGGGGAGCATTAGGAACATAACGATCATTCCAGATTAACCTATTCTGATAAAAAAAGGAGAGGCAAGGATAAACTCAGCACAATCAGAAACATAACGATCATTCATGTCTGGGGAGCATTAGGAACATAACGATCATTCCAGATTAACCTATTCTGATAAAAAAAGGAGAGGCAAGGATAAACTCAGCACAATCAGAAACAACGTTCATGAGCCCAGATTAAAATGATGACGCGCACAGATCGACTGACCAAACATTTGGTATACTGTAGCAGTCCGAGCTGCAGGCGAAGCCAACAACCGATTCAACGGAATGCAACCCGCACGCACCATCTAAACGGAACTAACAGGCACAAAATAGCAACCAGCGAATAATCGCGACCTAGCAGTTTTGAACGCCGCGCAGGCCTGAACCCTAAACCAAACCCCAAGCCCACCAAAGCGCAGGTGACGAGATACGCATCGATCGATCCAGTCGGGTGGGAGTGGGAGGCCGCCCGGAGGGGGACGCGGAGAGAGATTACCTCACGCCGTTGACGTTGTTGACGATGTACTCGAGGAGCTGCACGATGGAGCCGCGGCGGACGACGCCGGAGCGCGCGAGGTCGCAGAGTTGCGAGGCGAAGAGCACCTGCGTGGTGGCGACGCCGTCGGAGACGATGGCGCGGAACCTGGGCCCGGAGCCCGGGGGCCCGGGGACCGCGATGCTCCGGAGGTCGACGACCTGCACCAGCGGCTTCAGGTTGGTGTCCCCCGCTAGCATCGCCGCCACGGCGTTGGGGGTCAGCATCACCATCGCAGGCTCCGCAGCGCAACCCTAGCTACCCTCCTCCTCCTCCCCGCCTCGATCCGCGGGGCGGCTGGACGAGGACGGCAGGCGCGCGGGACGAAGGCGAAGAGGGATCGGGAAATTGATTGGGGCGCTTATTGAAATGCTCCTCTCTTCCAGGAGGGGGGTGGGGGTGGGAATGGAGGGGAGAGGCGGTTTGCGGCTTCTTTCTGAGGAAGACACCACAGTCAGTGACACGCTCTTGCTTTGGATAGAAAGTAGCCGTCGGATTGGGGTACGACGGGCGCATCGAACGGCTGCTATTGCGCTGGCGGAGGCCGCATGCCCCCATCCACGTTCACCGCGAACGGAACAGAATGCCGGGCGTCGCATGCCAAAGCGTTTTCTTGCAACGAGCCGATGGCCACTTGCAGTTGCAATTGCATAAATATGGAATTCAAAACAACAGAGCGGAATTTCAAAAGCAACGAGCATGACATGAATTTTTCAGCGACACCTGATCCTGCTAGGTCAGTAGCTATCCGCCAACTCAATACTCTTTTGAATTTTTCAAAAACTAACTTGGCAGTTCCACCAAGACTATACTCTCGGATAGGCTCCGTTTGGGGCACAACAGCATATTTATGAATAAATGGAGTTGATATAATGAAGTTGTTAAAGCGGTCTCAAATTCACCATCTGCATTAGTGCATTACACAAACCACAAAAGCGATAGGCAGCTAGCATCGGCTGTGGTTTATCACGTGTATGTCCAGCATCATAGCACCGGCATTCCATCAATTCTAAGTTCTGCAGTGTCAATGTAAGAAGGATACAAATACATATGGAGGCTGCCATTTCTATGGTAAAGCATGGTACAAATACATAGAAGATAGAATCTCACATTATACAAGTCAATCACCAACTCATCTGGGTTTGGCGAAAATGCACTGTTAGTGTAGACAGACTGTTGTCAGAACAGGCAATGGTAAGTAAAACTCCAGCTTATCACAGTTTAAATTCTTATAGAACAATTATGTTCCTACCAATGTATCCTGATGAAGTTGTCGGCAAAGAAACTCTATGACCTTCAAAAACTAATCCCGTCCCGAAATCTGGTAGGAGATAGATGAGTAACAGGTTTAACCCAGTTCAAGGTGTGAAAAGTAAAGGAGAACATTGATTAAATCAATTTCAGGGATAGAATGCAGCAATCGGCTAATAATGTCAGGATTTAATCAAAACAACCAACTCGGGACTACATAATTTTGGCAATGTTTCCAAGTGGCAAGATGAAATTTTGTGTGTACAGGACAACAACTGAGAAAAGTATTGTTTTCCTTGTTTCAAAAAAGAAAAAAATAGGTTATGTCAATAAGCAGCATTTAAGCAATTCCTTGGCAAGTACACCCTCAGTTTCAACTTATAATTCACTTTTGCTTTGTCCAAAATCAAACTTCTCTAATTTTGACCAAGTTTTTATGAAAAAAACTGAATGAACATCTACGATACCAAATAAATACATTATCGAACAATATTTCATGGTTGATTTGATTCAATGGAATTTATTTAATATTATAAGTCTTAGTCGCTTTTTCTACAAACTTAGTCAAAGTTAGAGAAGTTTGACTTACGAAAAAGCTATGGTGAGCTATAATTTGGAATGGAGGGAGTACTTCACAAGCACTATATGAAATATATGGATCTAGTCATTTCATCCCGTCTTCCTAGAGTCCTAGTAAATAAACTAGGTTAGAAATAATGTATCCTCAAATTTGTAGCAAAAATCTCACTTCTTCTATGATTTCCTACGACCAAGAGAGTACAAGATTGCTGCTCTTTTGTTACTAATAAGGAGAGCAAATTGAAGGCATAGAAATAATGCAATCCCGTGGCAGCAGAGAGGTCAGCACAGGGAAGAGGAGAAGAGCAGTGAAGGCATAGAACGGTAGCAGAAGTCGCAGTGACCTTTCTGATCCACTTCCGCCGCCATCGGAGCTCCGATGACGACGAAAAGGTCACGTGCCGGTGGTTTCGTCGACCGTCGTCGGCGACGGCGAGTCCATTAGAATTCGGCTTCGAGTTTTGGGCCTAATAAGGCCTTCTCTGGTTGGGGGCTCGTATGCGCGCGATTCGGCCCATCAAGGCCCAATATTGTCTTATCGTGTAGGGTCACTGTGTAGGCTGCATTCTGGGACTGGAGGAGCAACTGCAATTACCATGAGCGATGAGCGCTGCAAATCCCCCAGACACCATCTCTCGTTTTGTTGTACTGTACTGACCAGAAGTTCGTCTCGAGGAACATGTGTGTGTCTTGTTTGGTCGTACTGATTGTTCGCTAATGGAGAATCTTTTACTAGTAGCAAACTGCTGCTGACGGGGGTGTCAGCACATGACAGTTGATGCTCACCAGACCCCTGGGCAGCTGCAGAGCGCATAGATACACACACACAGCGTCCAGATCTGCTGCAAGCCTGACGCCCCGTGGGGATCGAGAGGGGTTAGTTATAAGCACCTGACACGAGAAATGCTGTCGCGAGCTCTGACACGGCCAAAGGCCCAAACCACAAGAAAAGAACCAGGTTTAAACATCTGCATCGGATCCCCTCGGAACAAAAACGCTGCGGCCAGGGCCATCCAGCCACACAAATGGCGCATAATTAAGCCTAAACTAACCCACGGCTTCACCGGCGCGGCAGCGGCGAGCTGGTCAAGAATCTACACCGACCTCTTGGCCCTTCCCGTGCGTTTTGTTTAGCCGCGCTCGTACGCCCGCGGCCACGTATCCCGAGGTGTCAGACGTGCGTCGTCAGAGCAGAGCGCTGAGCCGCGAATAATCGGGCAATTAACATGTCTGCTAAACCCTCACCCCCGGCTGCGCGTGACACTAGTTTATGCGCGTGCCCTCTGCAGAAGTATCGGATTCCTAGGCTGTGCACGTGTGCGGCCCTCCGTAACAAAAGAACACACGCACCGGCCGGCGGCATGGGCTGCTCCTCTCTGGCTGTCTACTCCACGTCCACCATGTGCCCCCAGTGTGTATTTGCTGCACTTCTCCGTCAGTCTAGCTTGCATTCGATCGCGCCTAGCTTTTCCTTTCGCCACGGGCGAAGTAGCGCTGCCGTGTGCAGGAAATAATAGAGCAGCCACATGCCACTGACCTGAGCTGCAAAACAGGCAAACCATCCATCCATCTTCCTCCATACGATCGATATTCACCGCACCGGCCGCGCGCAACGACATGCCACGAGCTTAAATCAAGCACACCGCAGCCCGTCCACATGCATTGCATGGGTAAACGCATGCAGGTGGTGAGTGCCCAGTGGGAAATGGGGGCGCGGCGTTTCCACAACCGCGAGCAGCTTTTCGCCGGCAATGATGCTGCCACCTCGCATCGCAATCGCAACGATGGGAATGGGAAACCCCACAGCCGCAGGCCGGGACGCCAGATCGAGCAACCGCGGCGCCGAGAAGGCCGGCCGCCCTACTGCATGTGGCGGTGGCGGGGCTCGCGGCGCTCAGCCCTCTCACGTGCGGCTTGTCAGGCGACCAACGACGGCCACGAGTGCCTGCGCTTCGTCGCCGTGGTCTTGGCGTCGCGCTCATCAGGCAGCATGCGGTGGAGCGCGTGGAGTTTTTTCTGGCCGCGTGCAGTGCAGATAGGCTGCCGATCGAGAGTGGCCGTGTCGAGCGCGAACTGGCTCGCGTCGTCTGTATGTTCCCTCCGGCGGCAGCTAGCTCGGCGTGCTAGGAAGATGCAAGCAAATATCTTCCGGGCATACACCGTACAGTACACAGAGGGAGACGCGGAAAAACCTACTAGTACGTACTCCAGTAGTTCTATAGGACAGGAGACAAACACCCGTCCGGCAAGTTGCCACTCCCGTACACAGCAGCAGCAGTAGGCAGTACTGGCGTTGCTAGGGCTGTGCTATGCTTTGGGGTGTGTTTAGTATACCAACTTGGGGTTCAAATTGGGCCCAATTTGGGGCTGAAAATACTGTTCCGAATCGAAAAGCACTGTAGCACGTTTCGTTTGTTTGTGGTAAATATTGTCCTACTATGGCCTAACTAGGCTCAAAAGATTCGTCTCGCAAAGTACATTTAAACTGTGCAATTAGTTTTTTATTTCATCTACATTTAGTATCCCATACATGTGCCGGCATTTTTGATGTGATGGGGAATCTTCTTTTTGCATAGTGTATTTTGAAGCACTTTTTGTGCTCTAAACACACCCTTGGACGTCGCCAGGGGCGGCTGACGCTGACCCAAAGTGTCAGTGGCGCTACTACCGGTACTTGCGCCCATGACTCGCGAGACTGCCACCGTGCCGGGCAGCAGACAGCAACGAGTGCAGGCTTTGAAGAGCTGCAGCTGGTAGGGCTAGGAGCTGCATCAACAGCGGCGAGGTCACCAGCTGCCGCGGCCAGCGGGCACAGCGTGCGTGCATGCATGCAGCGGGGGACAGCAACGCCTGGTGCGGCAGCGGCCGCAGACTGAGCGAGACCATTCAACTCGCGTAGGATGTGTTTTAGATCCGTTGAAATTGGGGATCAAATGCACCTGAAAAATACACTGTAGCACTTTTCGTTTGTTTATGGTAAATATTGTCCTACTACGGTCTAACTAGGCTCAAAAGATTCGTCTCGCAAAGTACATCTAAACTGTGCAATTAATTTTTTATTTCATCTACATTTAGTACTCCATGCATGTGACGACATTTTGATGTGATGGAAAATCTTCTTTTTGCATAGTAAAATTTGGGAGAAAAATTTAGATCTAAACACAGCCGTAGACGCCATACCTGACACCCTGACAGAGCCTCAGGGGCTGGCCGCTCGATGGAGATGAGCCGAGCAGCAGCAATGGCCCCGCTGCGGATGCCATGCCATTGCCATTGATTTCTTCGTCAACACTGGAATCTGCTCGCCACGCATGCTGGACGGCGACCCCCTGAATCTCTCTGAACCCTGTTCCGTTGGCTTCAATGGGAACGGATCACTGAAGCCAGGAGCTTCCAGTCAAAGTATAAACAGTAGCAGTAGAGAAGCAGCACACCACTGCTAGGTGCCTGCTATAGCTCCTACTACCAGTCAAAGATATGCAGAGTCAGAAGCCACTGTGTCATTACCAACTACTAGTAGTATATTGTCTGCCTGATGCATGGTGATTACTGTTCTCTATTCGGTGCAGGCTCTGAGCAGAAAGTGTTAAAGTAAGCTGTGGGGGAGATGGGCAACGGAGCTTTGTGAGGAATCCCACAGATGTGACAAACTATCTCACACGCAGAGGGGAACCCGACAGCAGGAAAAGGGAAACCCAGAACCGATGAGCGATGGATGAGCACGGTCACAAGATATTACAGGCACGGCAGAGGCAAAAATGCTTCAGAGATCAGAGAGGGCCTCGCCTCTCCGCTAGCCTCATCACAAGTAGTAGTAGAAAATAAGCAGCAATTACAGGGAAATGTAACACTCGAAGCAGCATTGCGTAACAAGGAAAAAAAAAATGAAAAACTGGAGAGGAGAGAGAGAGAGAGAGAGAGATCATTCTTAGGAGGTTTCGGTCATTCAAGTTCTTCAAACCACGTGCTGGCCTTAGAGCAAAACGGTACAGCTCAGTACCAGCATCCAGGCAAGAACAGCTCCAGGTTGATTTGGCCTCGTCGAAAGAGACACTAGTCTCTCACTCATCTGCAGATTGCAACGACACGAGAAATGAAACATCGATCAGAACAAGTCCTTTCAGAGAGATAACAAGCTGTTATAGTGAACACTGCTGCCAACGCAGAACTCACCGTTACGGTAGCGGCAGGAGATGGGGAGGTCGTTAGCGGCCATGGGGATGGACATGGAGAGCTGCGTCTCGCCGTCGAGCCCCATCCACGAACCGCCCTTGCTTCCCTTCTCGTGCGGCCACTCGTCAAAGAAGGGCCGGAGGGGCTTCTGCGCCGGGGCGGCGTCGTGGCCGGAGGGCCTCTCCAGCCGCAGGTCGGCCCCGAGCACGAAGCAGTGCTGCTGCTGCTGGCGCCGCCTTTCCTCCTCGTCGTCCTCCTTGGTCAGATCAACGGTGTACGCCGGCGCCGCGCCGCCGGCCCCGTACCCTCCGACCTGGAACAGCGACGGCGTGGCGCCCTGCTTCGGCTCCATCCCGAGCTGCTTGAACTGCCACTGCTGCCCCGCGGCCTGGCGCTCCCTCTCGGCCGCGCCGTCCGAGAAGAACGCGTGCTCGCCGACCTCCTTTGCCGTGTGGCCGTAGGCGTAGTCCCTCTGGTCCACCGAGTAGTACGACGACGGCGGCGGCGGCGGGTGCGGGTGCGGGTGCGGGTGCGTGGTGTCGAGGTGGAGGTGGAACGGGCTGACCTGCGCGTGGTACGCGCCGGCGGCGGCCGGGCGCGCGGCGGCCGCGTAAGGGCTGCCGCCGTACAGTGCGTGGTACGGGGCCGCGTCGTGCGCGGCGGGGACGCCAGGGCGGTGGTAGGAGGGCGCCGGGGACGAGGTGGTGGTGGTGGTGCCGGTGGCGCTGGTGGCGGAGGCGGCGGCGTTGGAGGACGGCGCCGGCGTGGCCAAGGACATTTCCACAGGCTTTCTTGAACGGTTCTTGCCCCGGTGCATGTGCTTCTCGCAGTACTTGGAGTCCGGGTACGCCTCCTTGGAGCAGCGCCACTTCTTGCCGTCCGTCCGCCGGCACCGCCCGGGCTCCGGGTCCTCGTCCGGCTTCCTGCCGAACCCCATGCCGAAGCAGCCCCACCCCACTGCACATGCAAATGCAACCCATCAGCTCATGCAAAAGAACACACAAGCAAGCCGAAAAAACGAGAACGGAATCAGGTGGCAACGGCATACACGAGGGTTGCGGCGGGAAGGCGAGCGAAGGGGTGGTGGCGAGGGCGGAGTCGAGGATGCGGCGGAGCGGCGGCATGAGGTACGACGGGATGGGCTTGCCGGACGCGAGGCACTTGTAGATGAGCGCCTGGTGCTCCAGCTCCTGCCACTGCGACGCCGTGAACGGGTACCGCCCCGTGCTGGCACCGCCGCCCGCGCGACCGCTCATCATCATCATCTCCGCCGCCACCGGTCGGCTTCTCTCCCCGGAACAGAGCTCTACCTAACCAGACACCCGAGCAGACGATCGTCGGAGAGAGAGGGCGACGGACGCGGCGTGGGCGTGGTCGTGGCGGTGTTGTAAGCGAGAAGCCGAGAGGCAGGGTGGCGAGTGGTGGTGTGAGCACCCGGCGAGGTTCGGGGTGGAGGGGGTTTTGTAGTGGAGCGGAGTCGAGGCTTCGAGGGCCCTTGGCTGCCCCTGCCCCGCGTACGCGTTCGAGGTGCGGCTGTCGGCGTGGGGTTTTGGGCTGCAAAAGCCTTGGCCCTTGGGCCACCATTTGATCATGTTTCCGCCGTTGGTCACCCCAATCCCCCTGCCTGAGCCTGCCCACGATCCGATCCAACAGCCATCGCCCCGACAAGGCCCCCGTCACGTACTGTACGAGCCGGGTGTTCCGTCATCGGCGGCAGTAGCAGCAGCAGATGGGACGTGGCGTTCAACCTGCGCGTGCGCCCCGTACATACGTCCTGCGCAAAGCGTATTGGAGGGTTGCTCCATAATTTATGGCGAGGGTACAGGGGGAGGCATGGGCAGTCTCAAGATGCAGAGTGCGCGCTGCAGAATCTACTGTGCGCAGGCAGGACCGCAGCGGGTGCAGCTGCAAGCCCAGCCTGCAAGACCTGCAGCCCCGCTCGTCACAAGTCGGGGACGGCTGCCGGCCGGCCTCGCACGGACGTGGGCACACCATGACGCGACCACCCGTCCGCGGCCGCGGCCGTGGCCGTGGCCGTTTGCACCTGTTTCCCGTGACGATTTGCGAGCTACAGTACGAGGCCAAGCGTCAGCTGGGACAGCAACGAGGCGGGCACCCCGGCACCCAGCATAGCTGCCCGCCACGGCGTTCGTATGCCGCATATGGCTGGCGGGTCTGTAGTGTGCTGAGACTGTCTGCGCTCCTCTCCGCCAAGCGTTCCGTAGCTGCAGGCCGCAAGGATTTGGACTAAAAAGTGCTGCAGCCGTCTTCTCCAAGCTCTCCCATATACCCAGCGGAGACCGTCTCTTTGTCAAATCGAGAGGAAATATGGAGGCTCCGCCACACTGCCGTCTTTCGGCGTCTCTCGAGGCCGTGAACGTTCGAGGAAGACGCCGGGCGGCTCGGCTTCAAGCTGCGATGGTCGATCGGGCCAACGACGACCCGCATCCGACGAAGAGGAGTCGGATCCGGTGGAAGAGGCAGAGGAGGAGCAGAGAGAGGACGGATGCGTGCGAGGCGGTGAAGGAGGCGGTGAAGGCATCCACCACGAAAGCATGCGAGCCGGCAGCAGCGTGAACAGGAGAGGAGGGTGGACAAGGCAGCGGATCTCATGGGCCCTCGGCCGCTGCTCGCCTCCCACGGGGACGGCGCGGGGAGGTGGGAGAGGAGCAGAGGACGAGAGAGCCAGGGTGGGTGGTGCCAGGGCGGGCGAGGTGGCAGATCTCGCGGGCCCATGGCCACCGCTCGCCTCCAATGGCGCCGATGTGGGGAGGTGGGAGAGGGGCGTAGGACAAGGGCGCCGGGATGGGCGGCACAATGGCGGGGACTCGGCGGAGAGGAGGGAGATGGGGGAAAGAAAGGGGGCGCCTAGGCGGATGAGCTGTGAGAAAGGAGGGAAACATGGGAGTAAGGAGATGGCTGGTAGGGTTAGAGAAGAAAAATACATAAAATATTCGGTAGTTAGATGTGGAGAAATAAATTAGAGCAATAGGAGTACAGAAGAAGTTAAGATTGTGGAAAAAGAATCCTACGGATTGAGATAGAATATTATGTTTGAGAAAGAAAATTAGAGAAAATGGAGTGTACATAGTTTGTCTCCAAAGCGCGGTTGTCTAGAGTTTTGACGGGTACACTGAAATCTATAAGATTATGCGCTATTGTTCTGTCTTCTTTTTTGGATGTTTAGGGCTTGTTTCGATTGAGGCCAACGTTGGCCGAGCCAAAATTTAGCAATATTCGACCATGTTTGAATTTAAATAAATATATTTTTGTTTGTAGGTCTTATTTGGGGTTTAAATAAAGCCTACAAATAAATAATTTATAATTTGACAAAATATTTATTCCAATTCAAATATGGTCAAACATGGCTAAAGTTTAGTATGACCGACGTCTGCCTCAATAAAAAAGGCCCTTAGTTTCGATCGGCTTTTGGAAATCTAGATAAAGAACATGGTATAAAATAACATGGATAGAGATAATTAACATTATAATAGGTTGTGCCTTGAGGCATAAAATCCAAGAGTAATAATTACGTAGAGTTTGGCATTTTATTGAGATAATATTATCTAGATTCTTTTTATCTCTTGAAACCAAACATCTAGAGACGTATCTTGGACAAAAACATTTACATATTTACGTACATAATTTTCACGGTACTAAATATTCCATCCTCCATCCAAATTTATATGTCATTTGATTTTTTGACACTAAATTTGACCAACTTTTCTTATTCAAAAGTATTGTGAAAATCTGGAAAAATTAAAGTCATAGTTAAAGTGTATTATACGCTAAATAAAATCACAATGAAAATAAAATGATATTATGAAAATTTTTAAATAAGATGAGTAGGTCAAATTTGTTTTAAAAGCCAAACAACTCATAAATTTGGACGGAGAGAGTAGCATTTACATGTTTAATCCTGCTTAATTCATTATCTTATAAACATAAAAAACGAATAAAGAAGAGAATATATGTACCATATATATGGAGAGCATCTGCTGCAACACTTTACATGGCCGTTGGTTCTTGTAAAATACTGATCACCGAACTATGTAAACAATGTTTGGATCACCCAAACTATTTTTTAGCAGCTAATTTTTAGTTGGATGTATCGAATAAGGTTTTATAGTTGGTTAACGCACTTTAGGCTTGATCGGTGGATATGGCTGCTTAAACGATGTTGCCAAACAAAATATACTTATTGATTTCCAGCTCTGACTGTTTCCTTCACCAAGTTATCATCAAGCCTGATGTTGCAGCCGCAGCTGCTAGTTTCTACCGATCACTCCTTTAACTCACGTTATAACTTAAATCGTGTAGAGTGTACACATTTGCATTCAGTATGCACCCAATTATTACAAACATCACTTTGTCTATAGTGTAGGTAAAGTGTTATTTTTGTACTACTAAGACCAAGGTCACCCGTAGATGCATCCGTTTACGGTGTGCATTCATTGTTTGTCATTCTGTGTAAAATGTGCAAACAGTGTTTTTCACACTCATTTTCACTCTTCGGTGATCCTAGTCTAACAATTTTCTACGCAATCTGTTCGACATGGTCTTACGAAGTGAACAAGTTCCACGTGTTGAACTAACTTTGAAAAAAAGATGTTCGGAAAAAAAGGTTCCACATTGGTACATATTTTGTTTAAGATTAAACATTTTTTCAAAAGGCTTTTTTTCCGCTTGTGTTGGCGTTACCCAAATTTGTCACGGCCAAAATTTGGTCTGTCTCGTTCAAGTGGCCATTTCTGCCGTTCGCGTGAATGGTAGTAGCTGGTTTATTGTCAGGCACGTTAGGTTTTGCCAGTAGCAGCAGGCAGAGCACAGCACTAGTTTATTGGGGCAATGCTGGTGGGTGTCAGACGTGCCCAGCGGGTGGACGCTGTGCCCATGTCCATGCCTCGCCACCAGGTGCGTGGCAGGAGCGGGCCCCACCTGAATATTGTTGTTCGCATTATTATTGACTGCAACCCTGCAGGCTGCAGGTGGCAGCGGGGAGAGAGAGAGACAGGCCGGCTCTGACACCCCCACGCAGTAGCCTGCAGCCACCCACCCCCATCGTTTCTCTCCCTCTTCAAGACTCGCACTCGAACGCGCACCCCTGGAGGCTGGAGCTACCCTATACATATGTACGTGTACTCCAAAGATTTGTGCTGTTGCACTTCCGATACAGTAGCCAGCTGCACGTAGGAGTACGTACTACTGCAGATGCCCATTGGTGCAAGAACCAGTTCAGTCAGACCATATGCAGTGGAGCGTGTAAAATATTGTCTATATACTGTAGCGACACTGTACACAAAGAGATAGTTGAAACAGTAAGTACACAATGCATTTATACATTCGCACATTCATACCTACGATGGTCAAATGCCTGTTTGCAGCAAAACACAAGAAAACATTACTCCATCAGTTAACAGCAGGACATGTGACTGAACTAATCCAAGTGTATTTGGTACGTACGTATATCTCTATGGGAACCGGAGTTGCGCTACACGGGTACCGTATAGGTATGCGTCGGGGGACAGGATCACAGGACCCATGGCCGCATGGCTGCTGTGCTCTTCTGCCTTTTGTTGCCGCTGTCCCCCTCTCTCTCTCTCTCTCTGACGGACCGCCAGCTTTACGGAAACTCATAAACAAAGGCCTTCAGGCCACAAGCTACTCCTCTCCCCCTCCTTGTGTGCACCGCACACATGTGTGCCTGCCTGCTGGTCCCTGTTCTATTCAAAGGAAACCAAAGCAAAGCTAGCTACTCCTCCTCGCAGCATCCTGCGATGGCTTCACCCGGCGACGAGCCCTGCCTGCCTGCGCGAAAGAAAGGGGAAAAAAAGGAGACAGCGAGGAGATCACCACCTGCGTATGCGTGCAAGTCGGCTGCAGCCCTGCATGCGAGCAGCGCAGCTTGCACCGTACTCTCGCTCCACACGACGCGCGCGCGCTGGCAGGCTTTTCCTCGCTGTTCCTGCATGCTCTCAGCAGCTGTGCCGCCTGCCGTTTTGCTCCATGTGTCGTCGCGCATCATCTGATCTGACTCAACACCAACTTACGTGAGCATTTTTGTACTTTGCGACCACTGCTGCAGAAACTGGGCTCCAGAACGCCTGTCTGTGTGTCTACTACTACGTACTGTATACGTTAGTATATGCCAACAGTTTCTCGTAATATGAAAATAATAGAGATATTCATGCAAAAACCAATCAAGATATTTGTTGCCGATAAAAGTGGAGCCGAAAGTGCAGTGCAGGTGCCCAGGAGCAGAAGCAGATGATAGGCCGCGAGCTTTTTTAGGTCTCTCTGATTCGTTCCAGCCAGGCGAAAGACGCGCCACGGTCGAGCCCGCTGCGTTTTCTTTCCCCGACAGATGTGAGAGCTTCTGGGCGCATCGCAATCATCGTTTTCTAGTTCTTCTTCTTTTTTTTTCCTTCTCCTTTTTCCCATTACCCTCACACAGGTTTTCCTGGTAACTCACTCCAGTGTCCAGTCCTGTGAACACTGATGAATAGGATTTGTTCCTCATGGACACACAAACCCTACAAAGAAAAGCGCTGACAGTATATTCATATTCTCACATTACTACGCCTATAACATGTAATAAAGACATATAATAAACGACTAACGGAGCTATATAAATTTGAAGCGGTACGATGACACAAAATCAATTCCAAATAAAAAGGCTTTTCCATGAAGCATAGTAGTACACTAATACGTACGGAGTACGTGGCTGTTATCATTAGCACAAACACCGCAGGAAAAAATGTGACGTTTCTACTAACACAGAGCAGTTAGTTTTACTAGCGTCATTATTGAGCTTTACAAACTATAATTAGGCATCAAATAGTAAGTACAATCGTATCTGACCGGTCAAAGTAGGGAGTCAGGCTCGCTGACACCAACAGATGGGGCCCATGGGCCTGCAACCGTGGGCCACTTTTGGGCTCAGATAAGCCAGAGCGATCGGTGGTCATCACGGCTCAGACAGCACGCACACCCAGTCCCAGGGAAACACTAGTACTGGTTACTCTGCCATAATGATGATGTACCTTGACCTTTCAGACAGGGTGAACAGAGAAAGAACAGGTACATTAGTAGGAGTAGTATTTTGCATCTCCTGATCAGAAATGTTGGTTACGAACTGATTAGAGGAGCGCCGTCTGGTTATATTGCACAGTACAGAAACGTTTGAGCCTTTTCTTTCTTACTTTTTTCTAAAACTGTTTTTGCTTTGGGTTCTCCACTGTCCAATGCATGGCACCACAATCTTCTCGTCTGTTTTTTTTGCGCCATGGAGACGGAGAGAAGAGCTGGACGGAGATCACAGGTGATTAGTGGTGGCTGACGAGGCCTCTCTTTTGGCTGTGACAGAAAGGGTAGGGCAGCACGGGCGGCATGCGTGGGCCGCCAGGGACTTGCACGGCACTCTTTCGGCTCGCGCAGGGGTGCTCCACTGTAGCCACACAAGTACTAGTACTGGCCTTTCTCTGCTGCTTTGACTATGTGTCATACCGACACAATCTGCTTTGAAATGCAGCTTCGTGTGCGGTTTGTCTGAAATACAGATAGATACAATCTCCTTTTTTTTTTTGTCTTGGAAGCACATGTTCTGGCACCGTATGATTCGAGCATGCCTGGACTCATCATGGTGCCAGAAAAAAGAGCCCGCCACCACTCGTTACTAATGCCAATGGAGATGTCTATACCCATTGTCTATCACTATTCATCTACTATTTCAACTATCTCTTCATGTTTACAGTAACGCTACAGTGTTAAACAGTGTCAAATAGTATATATGCATTTTTTTTTACACATTCTCATTGAGGATAGCCTCATCAGACCATTTCAACGGCAAGCAAAAGTGTTGCCTATAACACTGTTTGATACTGTAGTGTAAACAGAAAAAGAAATAGTTAAAAAAATAAAAAAATAGTGTAATAAATAAATATTTTAATCCGTGGTTGGGTATGGCTTCACGCGAAGAAAACCATCGAAATCTTCCTGCCCCTGAAATACACCTTCCTCGTTTGACAATTTGACCTCGATCAGTTTCCCTTCACTCTCTTGTGCGCATGCAAGCAGACGAGGTGAGACCACAACATCGCCCCCAGGCGACGCAGAAGCAACAGTTGCAGCACACATTACTGCAGTCGCTGTCTCACAGTCAGAGCACATGTCTTGTCCCCTCACTCCTCAGGCGAAAGCGACACGAACAGTCAACTGGAGCCCCCACCCCAAATATCGAAATCTCTCCCCCCATCGTGCTCGCGGCGTCGCCTCCCTGCTGGCCTCCTCTCGCCCTCGGCCCTTCCATGGACGAGTCAAAGAAGCGGTCAGTGACGAGAGATTTCGATATTTGACATTAAATTCGCAAGTCTCACCGGATTTGACACTCAATTCGCGTGGCCTTCGAAATTTGACACCGGTCTTGCGAATTGTTTTTGATTCGGGGGATTCTCAATTTCTTTTCTCATTTTCCTTTTTCAGCCCACGTGACCTGACCCTTTTGCCCTCAGACCCTATCGTTACATCCCCAGTCCCACGACATCCATTCACTCGCTCGACATCCTCGCTCGCGCACGGAAGGACGAAGAACAGACCGGCGGCGCAGCTAGGGTTTTGTTGACGGCACTTAAGCACGCCAAACCTTATACTGCAAGCGACAGTATCGTGGTAGCTTTTCCCCAGGATGAGTATCATGGGTTTTGTCAATCCAGGGAACGAACTAATTGAGAACTAACTAATAAGAGTTTAAAGTAAACTAAGGCATAGAGTATAGATCTAAAACTACCTCTAATCTATATCTAATCTGCATCTAATCTACGTTAAAGATAGAAGATAAACAACTAGAACAAGACTAGAACACTAATTAAGGGGTATTAACTAGCTTCTAATCAAGCTCTAATTGGATCCAAGACAAAGCATAATAACGGGCATCACAAATAGATAAGAACAACGAGTAACTAGTAGCTCAAGGTAAACAAGCATGATCAAGCATATTCATCATAGCATAAATAGATCTAGATCAATCAACCTAACCCCCTAGATTGGCTTAACCTTTCCCCAGCCCTACTGTCACTAGAACCAGGTAATCGACGAGAAGCTTTCAACAGGCACATGATTAAAGAATGCACCCCTAATCACTTTATATGGTCTAATAACATAATTAGCACAACTAGAACTTCTAATCACCATGATCACAAGAACTAGATATACAACTATATCATTAGTAAGCTAGATCAAAGATCAAAGAACAAGAATACTAGATGAATATAACCTTTAAAAGACATGTTCTAATCAACATGCAAACTAGATCTAAATCTAACTAGAACTAGAACAAGCATAATTAGAACAAGAACATGGTAATTAGACAAGAACAATGCTTCATTAATATACCTGTATCATACTTACAACCATGGTCATACCTACCCTTGATGATACAATTAGACCTCTGGAGCTAGGTAATTAGAGAGCCATGCAAGGCCTCTAATCACCTCTAGGAATTAGAAGAACCCTAATTCTAGCCTAGAAACTCGACCCTCAGCTCTCATCTAGTTGTTGTCCCTCTTCTCTACATCTTGTCGCCTTGATAATGAATTGGATGCCTCGACCAGGGGCTCAGCTTCGCTTTAAATACCCTGAGGATGCCGTATCCGAAAAGGAAACCTCAACCGCCTTCGGGAGGGGGTGGGGTCGGCCGACCAAAGGGCTCCAGGTCGGCCGACCTGGAGTCCCTGGACCTCCTCTGCTTTCCATCTTTCGCGGGCTTCGGGATAACCTTCATATAAATCTTCCTGGAGTCTTTTTCGGACTCTAAACCTTCCAGATTCTTCTGTATCCCGAGATCTTGTCGAGTCTTCTAGAATTGGGCTTCATTTGATGGGTCTTTAATTGGGCTTCTTCTTCCATTATTGAATAATATTCAGAGGTCTTTTTACTCGAGGTAGACTTTGATGAATTTTGCTTAAAATTGGCCCAAAACCTGCAAAAAATTACAAGTAGACAATTTCCAAGACAATATTGCAAAATCCACAATAATCTATGTTATTTGTTAGTAAAAGGCAAAGTTGACGCATAATAATAGGTAAAAACAATATAAAATAATGTATAATTTTCGTTCATAAGCCGCGTCAACAATATCCCCACTCTTAAACCTTGCTCGTCCTCGAGTAAGTCAAAATTTTATAAATAAGTCTACTTATAAACTAACATCAATTAATCAAACTAAAATTAAACTCTCAAAATTTTTCTAAGTTTAGACTAGCAAGATATATAGACAAGTAGATATTCATGTAAGCATATCCCACAATCATATATATATAAGAAATCAAGAATTCATCAAAACAGATCTCCTTATGTTTTCAATAAATTTTTCAAAAGATAAATCAATGATTAAAGATTAAATTATAAGGCCCAAACTCTCATCTTTCCAGGCTCTCAAAGTATATAGACAAGCAGGTTAAGTACTAATCTATAATATATATGTGTAGGCTTTATCTGGAGCTTGGTATGGATCCTAATCAAAATTTAATCTCAATATATTATCAAACTAAGAAAAGAATCTGCTGGAATTACTGAGATTTCTCAAAAAGGTCATGGAATTCATAATGATGAAAAAGGACTAAAGGAAAAAAAAAAATATAGAAAAGTGGTCATATGCAAATATATCTATTTGATCTCAAGGCACAAATGAAGTCCTTGTTATCGGATTGCATATGATTGGAGTATTTTCTGGAGTTTTATTGAAGAGGATTCAAAAAGAGGTAAAACAAAAGTAGATCAATGAGGGGCATATCTATAAATTCCTAATTCTACTTTGACCACTTGGTCTCTTTTTTATTCACCCTTTTTTTTTTATATATGTGGCGACCACTTGGTCGTCCTCTTTTTTTTTTTTTTTTTTTTTTTTTAGACAATACCTCCTCAAAGATTGAATGAAAATTTGACAAGCAATATCCCCACTCTTAGATAATACTCACTTTTGAGTATCTTATTGAATAGTATTTTGGGGATTTGCTTGTCTAAACATCTCTTTTTGTTTTGATTGAAAACTCCAGAAAACAATAGGTTGTGGACAAGGGAGATAAATGAAACGATATTTGGTTTAGGGAGGATATCCAGCGAGTTTTGTAATTTCTCCAATGTAGAGAGTTACAATGCATGGATAATTTGGCTAGCAAATGAAAGATAAGCAAATTGAATGACCAGCTTTGAAATCTCAGACCCTAGATTCAAATCTTAATCCAATTCAGCCAAGAATTAAATTTGATCAAGCTATGGTTTTCAAATAAAAGCTCTAATAGGTAGGGCCTATATAAGATAATCATAAGAATCATTGATTATAACATTAATAGCTCAAATAAAAATTATAAGGAGATCCATAATGACAAAAACTTGAAATCAAATATTAATAAAATGCGGGTCTTTATGAAATATCAAACTTACTATATAAATGCTAAGTCATAATTTAATTAACATGCATTAATTGAGAGTATAAAATTAGCTTAATTAAAAGACATCAGATTACAAGCAAACAAACATTTTTATTTCAAGGATACAACATGATCATGATTAAACTAACTAACATAAAGAAAATAAGATCACTCATAAAAGATAAAACTAAAAATCAAACTTTAAATCTAAACTAACACACTACAAATATAGAGAAACACAAAGGGAACACCGAATTGATAGATATAGGTAAATATTTGCAGAATTTAAAAATGAAAAGAGAAGGTGTTAGAAATTTGTTACCGGATAGTCCTTCAATTTTCTTTTTCATTAAATAACTCCCTGCAAAATAATTCAAATGCACATACTACTCTCGAGGTAACGGTCGAGAGTAGAAACAGTTTACCATAATCTAAAAATATTCCTAATTTCTATTAACTTGTGGCCTAGCTAAACTTAACGAAAAGAAAAACTAAACTAAAGGATGAATGTAAGCATAAGATAAACAAAGCACATAGCAAAGCTTATAAACTTAATCAAATGAAATTATGTATAACTAGCAAGGTTAATTAACTTCATCATGATGATCAACAATTTAATCTAAGCACCATGCTTACATAAAACTGCTAAATTACAACACTCTAGCGATGTCATAATAAACATGAAAAGCACTCATCATGAAGTTAAATAAACAACCAAGCCAATTATAATGCAAGTATGTAAATCTAATCTAAATGCAAAGGTGGTTTATGCAAGAATGCAACAAGTTTATCCACAAAAGACATGATTAGAAAGAAACTTTTAAATAAATTTAATGATGATGGTCTCAAATTAAATCTAAACACCATGTTTACACTTAATTTTCCGAGAAGAAAACTCGGCCGAGTTTCAGCATAATTATAAAGCATACATCAAAAAGCTTATGAAAATTTCAAAACTAATAAAACAAGTGTGGAGAAACAATGATAATGCAAATGCAGGGAATAAAACTAAATATGCAATGATATGATGATGATTATCTAAATTAAGTTAACTAGCCACAAGCTAAAGAATAAAAGGGTAGTGTCATGCTTCCTAATTCTCTATAAAGACTCTAACAGTATAGACAAATAAATAAAATGGGTTGCCTCCCGAAAAAGCGCTTAATTTAAAGTCATAAAGCTAGACTTCTTACTTGCCTTCGTTGAAGTGAAGCCATGGTCCTTGGAGTAAGAATCCGAAGTGTCCATGCAGCTTGATAACTTGATTGTGCAGCTTCATTGTGTCTTGATCAAAGCATCACTTGTGTGCACAATCCTCTGCTTGTGTGTTCATGTACTAATGTTTTTGAAGCTCCTTGTAACTGAACTTGATCATGAAATACTTCATGGAAGCTTCGCCCAAGCTTTCTTCATCGTCGTTGTCACCATCTTCTTCAAGTAGTCATCACCATTGTTGCTGCTACCTCCTTCTTCGCGGTATATCCTTCTGAGGTCGAGCTCCATGTTGATGATATTTCAGCCTTCCGTTTTCAGCTTTCCGATGTTGACAATCTTCATCTTTTGGACTTGTGCCTTGGTGGAATTTGACCGAGTCCACCATGGTTGATCTTGAAGCTTCATGGGCTTGATCCTTGTCTTCAATTCCTCCTCCATTCAGTCCACCCACTCCTCAAGTTGAAACTCAATCAAACTTTTGCAAATTCTGATGATGTCTTTAAATCTTGCAATGCTTTCTTGAATCATCATGAATTTGTCTTGTACTCTTTTACCACATTGATCTCATTGTTTCAAATGAAGTGTGAATTTCTCTACATGGTTAGCTCATAGTGCACACACACATGTATAAAATGAAAGCATCATGGCAACGATTAGAGATAAATGCATGTTCATAAGGTTGATTGAGGTTAAACAAACATTTGATTCATGAATCAAGGACAACTATAATTCAAATTGAAATTATATAGCAAAGCACTAAAGCATATGTAAATCATAGATGAACATGATTCATGAAATCAAACATGGGATAAACAAGGTTATAGGTTCCTAATGATTTTGGCTAAAATAGAGAGATGATTTTGAAAGAAATAAAAATAGGCTTAGATAAAATTCTAACCAGGGTTCTTTTTGTAAAGAGACCAAACGTTTTGAAACTTTAAAAATTTCAGAGATAATATTGTGCACAGATAATAAATCATGAGAAACATGCACATGTTTATGTTTAAAATTTCAAAAGCAATTTGCACAACAATTAAACCTTAACCGAACCACTTCAAGGAGACATAAGCAGTTGGTCAACCTCTACTTTTGCACAAACCTTGGCTCTTAATTTTTTTTCTAAACTAAACTTAAAGCCTAAACTTGAGAATTAAAAAAGACTAGCAAATCATATCCATCACTTTGCATGAGTAGATTCAATTGACTGATTAAAGTAAAAAAAATCTACTAAAAGAGCATGAACACATGAAATTTCATCTTCATGGTGGACTGTAAACATACTTGGAATTAAGCATTGCAAAGCTATGGATTAAAGAACCTAGTCTAGATGATTCTCAAGATAAGAATTAAGGGAACAAAGGTTAACAAAAGGATAAAACAAAACAAAAGAAAGAATAGAAGGGTAACAATCAACCAAACAACCTATTAGTGATCATTGTGAAACTTCTCTAATTAAACATAGGTAAACTTTTTAATTATTTTACGATAAAAATAAAAATTACCTTAGTTTTGAAGAAGTGAAACTATGGTAACTCACCTTCTTCCTTGAATGCCATCATTGCATGCACCATCAAATATTGGAGAGGAACACTTTTGTCTTTCTCGAAATTCAGCCACCCTTGTTCTGACCCCTTTAGTATTTCGACCATAACTTTGTCATCCGAAATCCAAATAATGCAAATTCGGACATTTTCGTGAAGAGCACGAAAAGATCTACAACTTTGTCAATTGGACTTTCTTCATTTGACATCGTTAAGGTCTCCGAATTGGCCCCACAAGGTGCTGCTGTCTTGAATTTCGAGAGTAGCTCGAGATTTGGTTGGAGCTTGGATTGGACTTGAGATAAGCTTTCCATATCTTCACCTTCCTTGTACTCAAGCAATCCTTGATCTCCGGAACCTTCTCGGCTAATCATATCTCCGCTTCCATTATCTGTAGCTTAGAACAAACAAGCTCCAAAGAAACATTAGTATTAAAAATAAATTGACACAGCAGACATACCTTTATCATCGGAGTTGCTCCGTGATAGCTGTAGAAAAACTCAATAATAGATCATAAGCAACTAACAGCGTTAGCACCTACTATTAAAGAGCTAGATTGGAAAAGAGAGATTTTTTTTTTAATTGGACCGAAGTCCATTAATTTTTTTTTAAATGTTAGTCAAAACAAATATATACAAGAAAAACAATAAACTAACTAGAAATAAAAGACAAATTGGATATATACATAAACCCAAATTAATTAGAACTCGATTAATTAGTTCCCCGGCAACGGCGCCAGAAAAGCTTGTTGACGGCACTTAAGCACGCCAAACCTTATACTGCAAGCGACAGTATCGTGGTAGCTTTTCCCCAGGATGAGTATCATGGGTTTTGTCAATCCAGGGAACGAACTAATTGAGAACTAACTAATAAGAGTTTAAAGTAAACTAAGGCATAGAGTATAGATCTAAAACTACCTCTAATCTATATCTAATCTGCATCTAATCTACGTTAAAGATAGAAGATAAACAACTAGAACAAGACTAGAACACTAATTAAGGGGTATTAACTAGCTTCTAATCAAGCTCTAATTGGATCCAAGACAAAGCATAATAACGGGCATCACAAATAGATAAGAACAACGAGTAACTAGTAGCTCAAGGTAAACAAGCATGATCAAGCATATTCATCATAGCATAAATAGATCTAGATCAATCAACCTAACCCCCTAGATTGGCTTAACCTTTCCCCAGCCCTACTGTCACTAGAACCAGGTAATCGACGAGAAGCTTTCAACAGGCACATGATTAAAGAATGCACCCCTAATCACTTTATATGGTCTAATAACATAATTAGCACAACTAGAACTTCTAATCACCATGATCACAAGAACTAGATATACAACTATATCATTAGTAAGCTAGATCAAAGATCAAAGAACAAGAATACTAGATGAATATAACCTTTAAAAGACATGTTCTAATCAACATGCAAACTAGATCTAAATCTAACTAGAACTAGAACAAGCATAATTAGAACAAGAACATGGTAATTAGACAAGAACAATGCTTCATTAATATACCTGTATCATACTTACAACCATGGCCATACCTACCCTTGATGATACAATTAGACCTCTGGAGCTAGGTAATTAGAGAGCCATGCAAGGCCTCTAATCACCTCTAGGAATTAGAAGAACCCTAATTCTAGCCTAGAAACTCGACCCTCAGCTCTCATCTAGTTGTTGTCCCTCTTCTCTACATCTTGTCGCCTTGATAATGAATTGGATGCCTCGACCAGGGGCTCAGCTTCGCTTTAAATACCCTGAGGATGCCGTATCCGAAAAGGAAACCTCAACCGCCTTCGGGAGGGGGTGGGGTCGGCCGACCAAAGGGCTCCAGGTCGGCCGACCTGGAGTCCCTGGACCTCCTCTGCTTTCCATCTTTCGCGGGCTTCGGGATAACCTTCATATAAATCTTCCTGGAGTCTTTTTCGGACTCTAAACCTTCCAGATTCTTCTGTATCCCGAGATCTTGTCGAGTCTTCTAGAATTGGGCTTCATTTGATGGGTCTTTAATTGGGCTTCTTCTTCCATTATTGAATAATATTCAGAGGTCTTTTTACTCGAGGTAGACTTTGATGAATTTTGCTTAAAATTGGCCCAAAACCTGCAAAAAATTACAAGTAGACAATTTCCAAGACAATATTGCAAAATCCACAATAATCTATGTTATTTGTTAGTAAAAGGCAAAGTTGACGCATAATAATAGGTAAAAACAATATAAAATAATGTATAATTTTCGTTCATAAGCCGCGTCAACAGGTTTCTCGTCGGCGGCGGAGAGAGGGCGGATGCGTGGGCTCAGAAGAGCCTGAACGACGCCATGAATCCTTCTGACATCCCTCCCGGGTAAGGCAAACTCCTGTTCCGACTCCTCTTCATGGTAGCTATTCGGTGGAGAAGGGAGAAGCTTTGGTGGGAGACAAGAACGAGTAGGGCATATTTTTAACTCATGTATATCCTTGTTTGTGTTTGTTTTGTACTGGTTAGGATCGATCCGGAAGTCGCCTTTAGGGTTAGTGTTCAAATTTCTGGGTTTTCGGCCAAGTTGAATGACGGAAGCTGTGTAGATGTGCAAAGGAAATGCGATGAATGGGTTGTGGACTATAGCAGCTATACCTTGGCCAAATTAGAGAATGATTTGGCTGCAAGAGTTCAGTGGGGAAGCTCCCAGCAGCTCATAATATCTAGCTTTGAAAGTAGTGACGGTGAAATGAAGTTGGAGGATGATGATTCTCTGTCAGTTGCTTTCTCAGAAAGGTTGGCTGAGAAGAGGCTATTTCTATATGTTGATGTTGTAGACAAGCCTGCACTGTGCGAATTGGCTATTACAGAGGGGGCCATGAGTAATGTGTTTACAGATTATGGCAGTGCTCAAGTGGAGTCAAACGACCCTGCTGCTGAACCTCCCGTGATTGATTGGAATACCCTTGAGATTGCTCCAATTGCAGAGGAGCAAATTGGTGCTGCACTCCCAATAATGGATGAGGATGCAGTATATGCTTTTGTTGGTCTTAGTGCAGAGGATGAGAGAGCTGAGAGAGGCAGGGCTGCTGCAGAAAAAGAGGACACACTTGATGATTTAGTGGACTTAGAAGAAGCAGAATTACTAGTTAATGATAGAGTCCCTGGTGAGGAACATGTCTTCTATGACATGGAAGACCCTCCAATGATGGTTGGAACGAGATATGCAAGTATGAAGGAATTTAGGGCAGCAGTGCGACATCATGCTATCAAGAAGCAGTTTGAGTTAGGAACTGAGAAATCATCTAAAGAAAGGTTTAGAGGATATTGCAAAGCAGAGGGGTGTCCCTGGTCTATTGTGGCTAGATTAATGGCTGATGGGGAGCAAGTCAGGGTACAATTTGCTAACTTACCTTGGATATTTTGTCTAACTTTACTTCCTGGTTAGTTGAATTCTATAACAATCATGTTTAACCCTTTTTTTTTGCTGCCAGGTCACACTGAATAAAGAGAGACATTTTTGTTCATCCACTAGTAGAATCAAGACCAAGATGGCATCATATCACTGGGTGGCAGAGAAGGCAATACCATTTTTGAAGAAGGATCAGAATATGGGTGCAAAGAATTTGCAAAAGGAGCTAGAGGAAAAATATCAAGTGACAATAGGATACTCCACTGTATGGATGGGTAGGCAAATTGCAGCAGAAAAGATTTTTGGTACATGGGAAGAGAGTTTTGGATACCTGTTTAGGTTCAAGGCAGAGGTTGAGATGAGAATGCCTGGAAGTGTTGTGGAGATAGAACTTGTACATGAAAAAGATGGCACATATTTTAAAAGATTCTTTTGTTGCTTGAAACCAAGCATAGATGGTTTCTTAAATGGTTGCCGGCCATATTTGAGCATAGATGCCACAGCTTTGAATGGGAGGTGGAATGGACACTTGGCCTCAGCTACCGCACTAGATGGTTGTAACTGGATGTTTCCAGTTGCGTTTGGCTTCTTTGGCAGTGAAACTGATGAGAGTTGGCTATGGTTTATGCAGCAGCTACATAAAGCAATTGGCAATCCACCTTCTCTTGCTATTAGTTCAGATGCTTGCAAAGGCATAGCAAAAGCAGTGAAGAAAGTGTATCCTTGGGCAGAGCATAGAGAGTGTTTTGTTCATCTAATGAAGAATTTTTCCAAGAGGTATTCACGTCCAGAGTTTGGACGCATGTATCCAGCAGCTAGGACCTTTCAGCCACAATATCATGAATATTTGATGAACAAGATGTATGCATACAACAAAAAAGTTAAGA
Source organism: Paspalum notatum (assembly GCA_022530915.1). Lineage (NCBI taxonomy): Eukaryota > Viridiplantae > Streptophyta > Magnoliopsida > Poales > Poaceae > Paspalum > Paspalum notatum. The sequence continues at coordinate 2,772,637 of CM039687.1, read as the reverse complement.
TATTTTTGGATGAACACCACAATCTTCTTTGGATGAGAAGCAAGTTCTCAGAAGAAATCAAGTGTGATCACAATACAAATAATGTGGCTGAGGTTTGGAACGGTTGGATAAAGGATATTAAAGACCTACCAATAGCAGAACTTGCTGATACCCTGCGGGGAAAGTTCATGGAACTGTATGCAAAAAGAAGACGGATAGGTGAAAAGTTTGAAGGATACACCATGTTACCTCTTGTAGTGCGTCAACTTCAGTCCATGAGTAGGGAATTGGGACATTTGAAGGTGAAGGAGGGTGGTAGGGAGGAGGCAGAGGTGACAGAGGTCACTGCCTCACACAAGATTATCAGGCATGTTGTCAATCTCAACCAGCACACATGCACATGCAGAGAGTGGCAAGTCTCTGGAAAACCTTGTCCACATGCTTTGGCATTAATTACTACTATTAGAAATCCTAACTAGGAACAGTTTCTCCATCCCTACTTCTCAGTGTATCATTTTAGAATTGCATATGGCGGAGTAATTAGGCCATTTCCTGATAAGTCTCAGTGGGCACAAGTTGAGCTTGGTTTCAGGGTGTTACCTCCATTAACAAAGAGAGGAGTAGGGAGGCAGAGGAAAAATAGGATACCTGGGTGCTTAGAGAACAAGGGTAACAAACCTAGGACAAAGGGATTATGGCAAGTTACTTGTAAGACATGTTTTGGAAAAGGCCACAGGTCATCATCCCCAAAGTGTCCTATGAATGGAACAAAGAAAAGGTACAACTAAGAAAGCTAACTTTGTTTTGATTTGACATTGCATTATAATTTAATTTTGTCGTGCACTATGTTTAATCCCCACTATGTTTTGAAATGTCATTCATATGCAGGAAGAGCCGTGCAAAGGGTGGAAGGCCATTGGGTTCAGTCACTGGAGAAAGTAGCAAGAGGGGTACTAAAAAGAGGAAAACGATAATGCAAGCAAGTGAAGCCAATACAAGTCCTAGACCTGTTACCAGAAGGTGATACAGTTACAACAATTGACTAGTTTTTCTTTTGGCATTTTTAGTTTTTATTAACCAAACGTTTGCTCTGTTATTTTGTAGCCAAATGCAAATGAGCAATAGCTCTTCCAGTAGTCCAGGACCTGTGATACCTTGCATCAATAATACCCCTTCCAATAGTCCTGGACCAGTTACCAGAAGGTAAAAGATTATCAACCTTTAATTGCTGAGAACCCCACCTAGACATAATGTTCACATTTTCCCTGCCTGTTGTTAACACTTTATTTTTTTTTCAGCCAAATGCAATTGTTGAGAACCACACCTAGACTTGCAGATTCTCCAGCTAAGAGATGTGCCAAGAAAAAGCTCACTCCAAGGAAGCCGAAGTAGTTGAATGATGTTTTATTTGAACCCAACTTTGAAAACTGAATGGATTGTACTCTTCTATTTCTGTATGCATGAGACATGTGTGGCCGGGATGAACATGCTTTGGATGCATGAACCTGTGTGGACCTTTGTTGGTCTAGTTTTTGTAATACGCTCGGAAACTTGGCTTTGGGTGCATGAACCTGTGTGGACCTATGCTTGTATTGGCCAATTTAATTGGTGTGTGCAATGAAATCTCCATGAGACCTGCATACATGTTACAGGGTACATGCTGCCCAAAATTATCGAACTTTATGGGCACATGCTGCCGAATAAACAATTACGAACAACAAAGCTGGGACAACATGAATAATCAAGAACCAAATTTCATTGCATCCAGACAATGTTCGTTACAAGGAGTCTCAATTACATGAGATTCAGTTCATACAACTACTGCTACTGCTGGACACGGCTTCAGTACAGCGCAAACCATGGAGACGACCTCCCCTGCAGCAGCTCCAAGCACAGCAGTAACACGACCTCTCTTGCAGCGTCTCCAGGTGCAGCACATCGCCAACGGAGGGAGGACCGACCTCGTTCGCCATTGCCCGCGGGGGAGGACCGACTGCAACGGCGTGGCCCAGCGGGGGAGGAACGGCGTGCGCGGCGGCGCGGCGGGAAGGAAGGCCGGCGGCGCGGCGGGGGAGGAACGGCATGCGCGGAGGCGCGGCTGGGGGAGCGGCGTGGGCGGCGCGGCAGGGGAAGGACGTCCAGACGGCAACGCGGCGGAGAAGAGAGCTCTGGCAGGCAGGGCGAGAGCTCCGGCAGGGCGAGGAAGACCGGTCGAGACGATTTGATGTGGTGTGAGGGCAAAAGGGTCAGGTCACGTGGGCTGAAAAAGGAAAATGAGAAAAGAAATTGAGAATCCCTCGAATCAAAATAATTCGCAAGACCGGTGTCAAATTTCGAAGACCACACGAATTGAGTGTCAAATCCGGTGAAAATTGCGAACTTAGTGTCAAATATCGAAATCTCTCGTCAGTTACAGGCCTTCCCATCTGGTTGTTCATCACAGAGCAGATGCACGGCATACGTTCAGTGCTGCCTGCGCCGGCCTGCGCTGCGCGGCACCCCATGTCATCGTCGCTCGTTCCGTCGTCGTTCGTACGTACAGTACGTCGTCCTCTCGCCCAGACGCGCGTCGCCAGGCGCCTGCAGCCGTTTGGCTGCTGCCACCCCTCTCTGGCCTCTGCCTGCGCTGCGCGGCAGGCGCCGGACCAGGACCGGTCACTCGCTGCCTCTGCCTGCCTGGTGCCGACGTATGCATGCATGCTTCCGGGTTCTGGCCAGTCAGGTCAGCCAGTTGCCAGTGCCCAGTGGGCATGCGAGTGTGCTGCTTCTGGGTGTGTTTAGAACCTAAAAAGTTTTCCCAAATTCCACTATGCAAAAAGAAGATTCCCCGTTACATCAAAATATCAGCATATGCATAGAGTACTAAATGTAGATAAAATAAAAAAATAATTGCACAGTTTAGATGTACTTTGCGAAACGAATCTTTTGAGCCTAGTTAGGCCATGATAGAACAATATTTACCGCAAACAAACGAAACGTGTTACAGTGCTTTTCAATTCAAAACAGTACCAATTTCAGAGTTCTAAACACACCCTGTCATGCACGGACGCTGGCTCCCTGTCATGCACGGACGCTGGCATCCCGTCAGAGACGCTCCCATTCCCCGTCCGCTTTTGCAGCCGCGGGCAGACCGGTGTCGTGAACCAGCGCTGCCCAGCGCCAGTGGTAAATGGAGATGCCATGGTTGGTTGGTGGTGCATGTGCTGGCCTGCAGGGTGCCGGAGTGGGCGCGCACCGCGTACACTGCGTAGTTTTGAACCTACACGTCGTTGGATACCTGTGTGCTGCAGATACTGCTATTTTGAAGGGTAATTAGCATGTGACAAGTGGAGATGTTCTTTTAGATTAGATGTGGTCGGAGTAGGATGGGCAAGGGCGAGGGAATGCCTGTGCAGACTGCAGAACCATGGACTGGGGACTGGGGACTGGTGTCTGGAGGCATACGCCACCTCCAGCAGCGTCACTGTCCCTCGCGAAAGAGAAAGGCGAGGCCCTCGAATAGCACTGCAAAGACTGTTGTGCGCAGGGCTTAGCTTGTCAATGCAATTGAAAGGAGAGAAAGAGCAGAAGCCGCATGCAAAGGACCGCCGCTACCGGCGAAGAAAAGACCCCAAGACTGTACCTACGACAAATGAGACTGGGATGGAGTGTTTTCAGAATGCACGAGAAATGACCCACCTACCAAACACACTCGATCAACCGAGATCTATGGCGCACCGCAGCGCAGCGCCAGGGGTCCAGGAACGGTAGGTAGGTATCGGAACGCAGTGGGCACCATGACTTCCTGGTCCCTCAAACGGGCTCTCAAGCATTGCCGGCAAACCAGGAGCGCGCGCGGCAGGGACCATTGAGCCCTCTCTGCTGATCAATCCGCGGCCGGGCGGCGTCATGGCATCAGCCATTGCCTGCACGAGGAGGAGTGGAGGACCATCGGCATGGCCGAGGAGGACCACGGCGCATCCGCTTCGGTTATTGGAAATGGAAAGGCCGTGCTTGCGTGATCTAGGCAGCTGATTCGCGATGCCTGCCCACCACAGGCACTCTACCACAGAAGATCCGCGGTCTCCGTCGTCTGCCGCCGGGCTCCTGGCACGTCTGGCCGGTGAGAAGGGAGCCAGACGCAGCGCGGCAGTAGCATCAGGAGGCAGTCACGTCAGGCAGGCAGCAGGCAGAGGAAGGGAAGGGCAGGGCAGCGCCTTTCCAAGCGCAGCTCGCGTTCCCGGTTCCCTCAGCACGGCCAGGCCACGGTGTGCTGCGGCAGCAATGCATGGCCGGCGACCCCGCCTGCGGAGCGGAGCCGAGCGGCACATGCAACGGCTGAGCGGGACGGGGCGGTCAGAAAGACTGCAGGCAGGCAGGGGCAGTGCGACGACCACTGGTTGAAAGCGCTTGGTGGTGCTGGTACTTGTGTGGCAGGCACATTCACTGCGCGCCTGCCACCGCCCCACGGGGCAAAGTCCTTTCCCTGTGCGCACGCACGAACGCCTACTGTAGCACGCCATCCTTCACAAGCGGCGCAAATGCCTCCTGCGGTCCTGCCTGCGTTGGCGCTGCAGATTCCCAAATCTCCGGTCAAAAGTGCCGTTCCGTAGCCAAAGCACCGTGGCTGCTGCCGATGGAGCAACAGCCTTTGGAGGATGATAGGTCACTGTCCGTGGAGAAGGCCCGCCGGCCGGGGTAGAGGACACGTCCAGTTCGGGCTTTCTGTCTGAATCTATCCAGCATTTGCAGTACAAGTCAGCGAGTTCAAGGCTATATGGGCACTGAACAGCGATATCGTCTCAATGCACAAGAAGCAAGTAAAGCTGTAACTTGTGCCGATAAAGGATTTAGATACGCTCCAACAGATTGACGTCAACCACGTATCACAATCTCAATTCTCAATAAATGATCTACAAGTCCCCATTTTATCGCGAACAAACAAAGGCTGCCCTTGGACAATGATGCCACAATGAAAAATACCACACGTTAAATTACAGCTCAAAGGAAAGAGATACAAGTCCTATTTTGGCATTGTGTAACACTTGGGTTCTTGAATCTTAGCATCCTTCCAATACAATAACATTATCAAGTTCCTGCATGTCGCATTGCATGTTTCGTTACTTGCCCAATGAGCACATTTACGTCTGGAGATTTTCATGCAGACATGGTTCCGTTACAGCACAGGCAAGGCATTGTAGGAATAATCCATAAATGGCTTCTTATGGGAACCTATACTGCCTACAAAATCTTTGATGGCGGATCACCACACCAGACTAATTACAACTTCTATAGGGGCATTCTTCTTCAATACCCATTCACTGGATCCTGATAATCTACCATTTTTCTGACAGTATATGGGTTGCCCATTGCAGCTCTTAAAACAGTTGTGAGCTGCCAAAGTGACGAAGGCAGCTCATTCTCTCTAAACCGATATGTACAGTTGAGCTCAGCACCTAAAGACTGCAGTACAGATAAGATACATCAGAACTCGAATAGATCATGGATGCAGTAAAATCATTACCTCTGGTAAAGAGGCCAAGTGGCTAACTAATGATGGAAAAAAAGCAGCAAAACTGACAGCAAGGATATCACACTTTTCTTTGAGCTATCTGACAACAAGGAAAGAATGTTTAGAACCAAAGCTATAAGGCCAAGTACTAGTCATTGTCCTGTGCTCATGGATTCAACATTGAAAGTAGTAACGAGTTTCAAGAGAAACTGCTTGTAACTTTGATATTTTGAAAGCAGGTTAACAAACAATACTCAGTATCAGAAATAAGAGATATAACAGTCAAGATAAAATACAAAGGTATGCACTCTTGATTTCATTCCTTCTTAATGCAATTGTAATGACGGGCAGCCCTCTTGCTGGTTTGAGAGGAAAACAAAATGCAAAGGTATATAGCATCTCACCTTGGCAAGATGAGACAGACATTAAGTCTGTAACAGACGCTTAGTCCTTCTGATAAAAGGAGAGAACTAGGTCTGTATGTACTGAGAACAATTGTGTGTCCACAAAAAGCTGTCAACAAAAAAAAAAAAAAAACACAATGTATATTAGTCTGTGCAGTGGATAACTTTGTCTTTCCCAGAAAAAAGCACAAAACTAGCATAGCATGCCTTGCATCACTTCAAACCAGACAGACATTCTAAGATTCTAAGATAAAGATAAGAATGTCATACTAAGGTAGAGAAAAGAATGCAATTTATTACCTTCATAAAGGGCCTATCCCGGCTTGGGAAAGAACCGATAAAGCTCTCTCTTAAAAGTAAGGAAACCTAAGCAAAGAAAAGCAGAGTTATCAACCAGGATTCTACAATTGTACAAGCATGCCAACAGAAAAGGCCTTACTACTGATACTAACCAGTAACCACGACAGTTCTTTTACCAACAAAAACAGCCAAAAAAATGTATCCAGATTTTGTGCTAATGATTCATTTATATAGAAAAAGAAACTAAAGTAAGCCATAACACATCTCAGCAAGGGCAGGAGAACAAACCTTGTCATTGTTAGATTGCACATTAGTAATAGTATGAGATCTCAAGTTCGAGCACAGGGTATCAAGGTAGTCTCTAAGCACTGCCAGGAAACCTTTCGCCGCTTCAACCTGCACGCTTAAAAGATTATATACATATCGAGGGAATACATGCGAGTAGGCACAATTTAAGTCTTAACTGAATATAAAACCCTAGAACGTTTTACCAGCCCAAAAATGTACAGAAAACATGGACAGCTGACCGACTACAGATTTTGCTGGAAAACATACTTGCAAGATGAAGCAAAAACAAAGGACAACAAGGCAGATGACTAGTATGTCCATTCAATCAGTACCAGAGAAAGTTGATTATCAAAGATAATTATAGCGAAATACACTGCTTATTTATACATAACAGAAAAAAGATGAAAAAAACCAGACAGGTTATCAAAGATAGATGGCCAAGGCACTACCTGGGCATCCGTGCATTCGTAAACAGGACGCTTTCTTGCAAGATAACTTTCTCCAACAAGTATGGAATGATAAGGACGCAAGGAAGAGAGCAGCTCTCTGTGCTGCGGTAGTTGTGGGACTGAAGAAGACTTAATCTGAACAACACAAGGAATTCATAAATAAGCAACAACTTTTAGGATCCAGTGATCAATAACACTACAACAATGTGTTCTTATACAAACAATTAAATGAACGAGAGAACATAGTCATTAAGAGGAGACCTCGGAATAAGAATTTGTAAAACTTGAGTTGAAGTGCTACTCAGAAATGTATGCACCAGAACTGTCAATCATCTCCAGTTATATAAGTTTATTTCAGCATTTAGAGACACGGGCTACTACCAAGCACCCAAGCCCAGCCTTCGAATTCAGTACCAACTCAACAAAGTTAATACCTATTTCCTCTAAACTTTTGAATAACTAAAAATCTATCCACAGTTGTGCACATAATTGAACTCCAGAAAGCAACTGTGGAAACGAACAGGTACCTGATTCCGGTTGGCATCAATCACCACAGCATTTGAAAGCCTGTTTAGGACATCAGATGTTTTGTTCTGTATGCCAACCTAAAGAGGACAATAACTGTTATTTCTTCATAGAATATCTACATAGACTTATCAAACTCATTTCAAATACACAGCAATACACCAAAAGCTGATAAGATTTTTTAGGAAACACAAGCCCAAAACATAATTGCATATAGAGTATTTAACCCACGCGAGACCAGCTTATCTGCCTCCCCAATCCCTACCATTTTTTCCTTGATGCCACTACTTTGGTCAAAACAGATAATGTTAATTGGATCAGGAACTCACTATGTAAGGGACTGGTGCATCCAGAAAATCCATCATGTCAATAGGCAAAACCTGGAAATCAATGATGCAGCAAAACTAAAAACAGTAATCGCACACCAGACACGAAGGGCAAATTTGAAAAACACAAAAAATAGGAAGTACCGGTATGAGCAGACTCTGCCACTGATACGGCCGTATAAGAGGTATGATGGATAAAATTGAAGCCGATAGCATTCCCTGGTTGTCAGAAATTATCGAACCATATTATTGCCAAATTTCATTGGTTTCATCAGTAGAGTTAACCAAAATATTTTGTGTACTCAACATCATATGATTTCAGGAATAAACTGAATGATTTAATTGGAAATTGTTTAATTACATATTAGATGTACTCAACATCATACATGATGCTTTAGCCTTTAGCTGATGACCAGGTAGTCAAAAAACCAAAAGGCACATTAATATTTAACGCTGAAAATGCCAAAATTTACAAGAGGCTTAGAACAATACCAGATTAGAACAGACAATAACAATCTGTTTCTCCAGGAGCGCAGCAGCAAAAAGTGTCATTACCTGCCAAAAGTATTATTTTTTAAAAAATGTGCAAGGATGTAATGTACCATTTGTTCAGAAATAGATAAATGTCAAGTAATCTACTTTACTTTTATGTTCTGAAAGGTCGCATTCATGTAAAACAATTTAGAAGACAAAATTAGATCACTGATTGCATATTTCAAAGAAAAAAGTAGCCGAAAAAAATATTTTATTGCAGAACTGATGACAGCGAACCAGAAGGCAATGCAAAGAACAGGCATTACATACCCCGCATGCTACAGATATACAGCAGCCCATTAAAAATACTCATTGTTACTTCAATCAAAAGAACAGAAAAGGCAAAAGGTTATGCAGTAAAAAGGTTGCTAGCATGTTCTTAGAACACAATAAACCAGAACTATAATCCTAAAGCTTTTAGGTAGCTGGTGCAACTGCCAATGTATTATGCTAAAGTCCTTTTCGAAAGATTTGTAATCATAGATGTAGATATACCCACTTGCAAATAATTTGCACTAGAGGTCAAAAACAAAAAAAAAGGCGAGGATCATGATGGAATAGCCCAATACTTACATGCTCCAACCTGAGGCATCCACATATGGATGCCACTGCCCATGTGGATAAAGCAGTCGATTCCTCCTCGGCAAAGAGTGCATTACGCATCTGGAAAATGGACATGACATTAAGACATACTAGTCTTATGTTTCAAGATGCTACACATATCAAAGCTTCATCATGCCAAAAGAGGTCAATCCTTATTGTGAAGTGTGGCAATGATCAACATACCTCAGCAACCTCCAAGCTTATATCACGTGACCTAAGCTCAATAGTAGAACCAGCAATATGAAGAACTGTTTCACCTGGCCGGTGAAAAATCAAAGGATGCAAATGATCCAAGGGATGAAAAGTAAGCGATGAACCCCTTGTAGGGCAATGCAGCTGGTAGTATTGACAAACTACTTGCAGAGAACCATATTTTTTTGCCTGAAGAAAAATTTTAAGTTAACAAACCAAACAAAAACAGACAAACCAAGGATAAGGAAAGGAGTTCTGTCTGAGTTCATGCATAAACCTTGGCCCACTGCAGTATGTTGTTGTGTCTAACTAAATCTCCATGACCAATGGAAGATGGCTCCTCTGAGTCCGATTCCTGAGAATCACTTCTGAAATTTCTGCCTTCAGAAGGAGAACCCTGTGAACTGCAGCAAATGGCAGTAACTATTCTGTGACTCTTTAGGCACCGGTGATCATGTAGTAATTGCAAATGATATTAGGCCATGATTAGCTACTAGGCATCAAATGCCAACAGCAGGCAGGAGTAAAATGATTGTTTCAATCAGATTTAAAAGTTATGAAGCAGCACATTAATTCTGTGTCTTCATTGATATTACCTCTGTGATTAAAGAGTGTTCACTTTGGTTCAAAAGAACGAAAACAAATAGCATCCGATTTTCACAGTACACCAGGTACTAAAGCGAGGAACAAAATCAAACATTTCTCACAAATCGGAAGGAAAATAAACTCATAACAGTAAGAGATTCATTTTCTTTTGTGCCAAGGTTGACAGTATACTAATGATTCATCGTGGGTATAGCATACCTTGGAGATGATTCACAATCATCACAAAGACGAGATCGCATGAGTGGTAGAATAGTATCAGTAATAAAGAGATCGAGCTGCTCATCATCCACATTTTCCTTTGGAGAATCATCAAAGCTCTTCTGTGCATCAGAATCAATTTGGACATCTGGTTCCAAGTCAAGTTCATTATGCTTAACTCCAGATTGATCTGATGATGTATCCTCTGGACCGAAATGATCAGACACTTCGGGGGTATCACAATGAGTGTCAGTTTCCGTTTCACGATCACTCTGTTCTTTAGCACAAGAACTGTTTTGCTGTTGGTCTTCTTTAGAAACAAAGTCAAGTTGGTTCTCTCCACACCCAGAACTGCTATTAGTGACAGGCACCTCCTTCGATGAAACACCCATGCTTGATTCAGATGATTTCTCCGCATCGCTTGTGTTCCCATCTAAATATTGTTCCTGCGCTGTAACTTCAGTTCCTTCACAGACATCACTCTGCTCACAGGCTTCCTCAAGCGATAATGAAGTTAGCATGCTAACTCCATCTGTGAGCCATTCGAGCCGCTCTTCCATAAGAATACTGCATAAGAAATATGGCTGGTATTTATGAATGCCATATACAAATGAATTAAATCAAGTAGAATATCAATATTGAGACCGGTACAACTTCCATGATTAGCATGCAATTGATATGCAGCTAAAAGAAAAGTACGCATCAGCAGCCACTGGATCAATGCACTGTACAGTGTAGACTAACCTAAAAATAAGAGAATTGCTATTTGTCAGATTCATGTTTTTTGCTTTTTTTTTTCAGGCAACGATGCATCTAAGCCATTGGATTCCGATCAAATGACTAAACCATCTTCATCGCATTCGCCCCCATGTCCCACTGCCCTTGCTACCACCCCCAACTGTGTTCCCGCTGCCCCCCTCTCCCACTCTAATCACTTTGTTTCGGTCTCCCCCACAGCCGGCACCGGCACAACACCTGCCCACAGCCAGCAGTACCTCACCTCGCCACTCCACCCGCTTCCTCCACCGGTCATGCTGCCCACACCAAAGCCCCTTCCAAGGTCAGAAATTCAATCACAACCCACAACAACCCCTATTTCCCAAACCCTAGCCAAAGGAGCTCCCCCATTGTGATGTTCCAAAGGAATTTTTCGCAAAATTTCAGGTGCCTGCTATTAGGAGTTTAGGACATGTGTAAAAATAAAGATAAACACAAAGTACTTGATTTTTAAAGGTATCAATAATTCAGATACAGTGAATGCGATAAGATAAAAATCTTATTCAAAAATATTACCTCTGCAACACCCCAAAATGCAGTTCAAAGAACGGAAGTCTGGACAGGATGCAGTAACATCTGGGTGTAGTTATCACATAACGACTCCGGCGTGGAAAGATGGGTTTTTCATTCATGAGCATTGATACCAGCTTTGATGGTCTCTGTACAATCTCTTCAACCAGCACACAGCATCCATACAATGTAGAGTCATCGGCAACCTGCAATCTCTCAATCATCAGTCACCTGGTACCGATAAAGGATGCAGTAGAGGAAGATAGGTATACCTGTAAGCGGAACACAAATGATTGGTTGCTTTCTTTAAGTTGTTCCTGAAATGGGTAAAAAGATTGTAAGACTCACAAAAAACATCAAAAGATTATATAATGGCTAGGTGCAAGTAGAAATAATGAAGTGAGAAGAGATCTATGGCAGAGGTTGTCTATCTACTGAGTTTTTTGTTTACTATGGTCTCAGAAGTAAATGATGGCTGTATCACATAAAGAGATACCTACTGATTAAAACAGAACAAAGTCACAAGCATAGCTTAGTAACTGTCACCTGCCCAAGGAGAATTTCATTCAGCTCACTAAATGAAGGAGTACGTTCAACAGCATGAACCTAGAGAAACATAGACAGTGGTAAATTATCCAGACACTTGTCAAGAAATGAAATGTATGATTAAAAGAATGTAAGTAAGACGGGTAACTAAACAAATCCGTTGAGTTGTTGCGATATATCACCTTAAGCTACTCCATTCAAATAAAAAATGGCGTTACTCCATCTATCTTGTTTAACAACAATCATAAAACTCATGAGGTCCTATTTATGCTCATTGAACAACCTTTCCATCCTCAAGAAGTTTTCAAGTTTCCATATTAGCACAATGTCTGCCTAATTCGTGTTTTTACTCATAAGCAATGTTACATAAATAACTAGTCTTATGTCATTCGGTCATTCCTTGCATAGCCATGGCCATTTGGCAAGCTATAATATTATGAAATGAACCAAACCATTTAAAGGGAACACCAACACTGTCTGTTTGCTACATAAATTTGGTTCAGCTGAATCACAGAACTAGTAAGTCACAAGAAAAGCAGTTTTCGGTGCTAACTGCTAGAAATACACTATACAGGGGAGAAATGGAAGTTGTATTCAGAGCCAAGAGCGCAATGCGTATTGATGGGATAAATATAAGCATTACTAGGTGGCAAGCATTCATGAACGCTCCTGCGAACAAGAAAGGAAGTCTAGAATATTGATTGCACTTTGTTATCACAAAGAGCAAAACTATATAGCTTGGATATGGCAGACCTGTACACCACCGGGAAGGCAGAAAGAGAGGGTATCCTTGTACTTGAGGGGAAGAGGCTTCTCTGGAGGGTATGCAAAAAGAACCTAAGGGAGGACAAATAAAATCAACATAAGGACTACTTTTTTGACAAACATAAACAATGGAATGAAGGTTCATACCAGAATACAATTCTCATCAGAACAAACAACGTGAAACGGTAGGCAAGATGAGTGATAACCTGTGGTTCCAAATTTGATACTGCATGAACTTGGTGGTGGCTGTTGCCAAATAAATTTCTTGGTTTCTTTACATCTTCGTCATTTCTGCCCAGTGCAATGTTTTCCAGCTCCTGTGTGTCTGCCTGAGGTGGAAGCCCAACAATCACTATGCTCTCAAACAGATGAGACGGTTCCCTGATGCACCTATTACCCTGTTCCAGGAAACAACATTGAGAGGCATGTACTCTGACCATAACAACATAGACATTCAAACATTGAGGTATGACCTGTCCTATATGAACTCGGTATAGAGTAAGTGAACAAAGAAAATAGCATCTTATAATGAATTGCAAAGTTTAAGCAATATGTTAAGTAACTAGTTTGAAAACAGTGTCCAATTCAGTTATGTTTCACTCCTTCCCAGCAAATAAAGTAGCAGGGCTTCACATCAATCGATCAAGCAAACAAATCAGCTCTGGCTGACAAATAACCTTAGTTATTTTGCATGGTATATGTACAACAATAAATAGATCAGGAATGCATAGGTAGAGATGTAGAGTGAGATGCACACCAATGACTTCAGCTGGAACCTTGACCACTGCCGTTTTTGAGTCGTGAGGACTTCTGGATTGTAAGGTCCTGACAGGTCTGGTGAGGATGAGAACCCCTTCATGATTTTCGAGAATTGCTGCTGAAGCTTCTGCATTGGGCTGCCACTCTCATCTTTGGATGAATACATGACCGACGGCCGTGCAGGCTCTGTGGTGGCAGCTGAAGCAGCGGCGATAAATGCTCTTGCAACCTCTTCAGTTGTTTGAATCAGGTGTGACGTGTTGAATTTAATACCATCCGAACCATCGCTCTTGTCCACCATCCTAAATGCCTGCTAAACATGCAAGCAAGGAGATTGCTGTTTCAGTGGTGTAACCGACCAAGCTGATTAGCCGCTACTCTTCTTTTTACTGTAAACATTAGTCAGTACTCATTAATCATACAGCAACTAACTACGAACTATCATGAAACAATTCCAAGCTGACGTTCATGATCCCGTGGCAGCCATGCAATCAGAATCAGCTTTCGATGGACAATTTTCAGTCGGGCAAATCTCCTGTCATCTAAAAACAGTAAACTATTGGCAGCTAACTGGTAACCCAACAGCATGAAACAAGTTTATATATCTCAATCCAAAACCCGGCCAGATAGCCACCTAACAACTAACAGCATGTACTTTACAAAAAACAAAAAAGCCCCCCACTGAGCGCAACATCCCACTTTTCCAAGAGAATCACTCAAGTGATGGCGGAATCTTAGAAAGTAACACCAACTCAAACGGCACCACATAATACTACACTAGAGTTAGATTCCCGGTTCGAGGAGTGACAGGAACCATCTGTGGTGGAGAACCGGAGATGCCTATTGACAGTTCCCCACATCGCTGCCTAAGGGGGGGTGAAAATCTACCAAAATCCGCACAGGGGAGTCCAACTACTCGGTCGGAAATGAATAGCTGACTACTCCAAAATCCATCAACCGCGGCGTTCAGACGGGGGAGGGAAATCCGCACGCTCCAAGCCACCAGACGCCATCAAAACTAACAGCAGCGGCCGGAAAAGCAGAAACCAGACCCAGCCGAACCGCCGCCCCTCCGATCGACGAGACACCAGTCACCAGGAGGGGAAACCGGTGAAACCACCAAAAACAAATCGCTTACCGGTGGTGCCCGCGGCGGCGGCGGCGGCGGAGATGGGTTCGACGCCTCGCCCTCGCCCGGCGCTGATCTCCTGCTGCTGCGTGCGGCGCCGCCCAAATGGACCCGGAGACCAGACCAGACTCACCAGACCAGCCCGCGAATGGGATGGCCGCCCTTTCGTCCTCGCGGGCTCACGCCTCTCTCTCTCTCTCTCTCTTTTTCCCTCGTTTAATGCTTCGATTCGTTATGAACGCGCAGATTTTAAGTGGCGAGATTTGGAAAGCGAGTTTTTTCGTGGCTGAGTGGCACTCTGCTGGAACTGCAAGCCACTGCGCGTGGGGTTGGGCAGTCTCGTATGCGGGGCCCATCGACGCGGAAGCAAGGGGTTGGGTTGACCCGGACTGTGTGGCCTCCTGTGTGGCCGGGCGCGCTCGCCGCCACGTCTTGCGACGCGTGGCCACCTCTTGGTGTTACCGCCAGGGCCCCTCTTCGATGGTCTTTGGTTGGAGAGCGGGTGAAATTCAATGGTTCCGTCCCAGATTCTATGAATGGAACGGTTCTGTTCTAAATTTTAAGAATGGAATAGTTTTGTTCTAGATTTTGAGCTCGGGTCCACTGTCAGTCTCACATTTCAGGTGGAACGGTTGACTTCCAAAAATTTTTCGAAACGTACCCGTCCCAAATCTGAAAGGAATATTCTCTTTTTCAAAACGGATCCATTCCTCAGCCTTTCAACCAAACGCTAGAATTGGTGGATGGAATGGTTCCATTTCACCCCGTTCCACCAGCCAAACACTACCGAATTCTTTTTTCTGGATACGATGTACACGGCGGCATGCAGGCAGGCAGGAGATTTATTTATTGCATGAAGCGAAAATCATACTGGTAGTGGCTTGTTGGATGTCGATGCAAATAATTGTGTGGTTTTTTAAGTTGTTTATTAGTCCGGCATAAAAGTAGTCTAGCTAGTTCCAGCAATCAGCTTTGTTCTGTTTTGTTCATTCCTGGATTAGGTTGATACGATATCGATCGGTTTTCAGTCGTTTTCTGCTTGGCTCCTACCGAGCATGGCGATAGCATGTGTTTTGGACTTGGGCCGTTGGGCGAGACCGGGAAGCGCCTTGTGGATATCAAGATGCCTGCTGATGCTGTCTCCATGTAAAGAAACTTTTGCCTTTGATTTCTCTCCTTTTGGGCAGGGATTTTCATTGATTCTGAAGTACTAATAGGGTTACTACTTACAATTACAACCTCGCAAGCCTAGACACAAATGACTCAAGGCACGTAGACGTAGTCACGTAGGTACGTCTCCCAGCCAGGCTGCCGTTGTTCAAACTCGACGAACATATATTTTCCCGCAAACTCATGAGCTAATTACACGTGCTTGTTCCACAGAAATCAGAAGGTTCGATGAGTGGCGTGGCGAATCTCTCCCTCTATATACGGCTCCACCGCACATGCACGTCAGGTTATTTTCAGCCAATTGATGGGTTCCTGCCTTCCTGGGTACGTCTGCGCACTGCGCCTGTCATCTTCTCTGCACTGCTGTTGCCGTGCAACGGCGCAACCCATCCAGAAAATCAGTACGGCCCTGTTTAGATCCAAAATTTTCTTCCAAATTTTACTATGAAAAAAAAAAAATTCTCATCACATCAAAATGCCGGCACATGCATGAAGTACTAAATGTAGATGAAATAAAAAATTAATTGCACAGTTTAGATGTACTTTGCGAGACGAATCTTTTAAGCCTAGTTAGACCATAATAGGACAATATTTACCACAAACAAACGAAAAGCGCTACAGTGTATTTTTCAGCGCTACAGTGCATTTCAGTCTCAATTTCAGCGGATCTAAACACAGCCAACCATTCCATGTCAATTTGTAACAACGAGGCATGCAAGCCATACGTATGATTCCACGCTGGTACAGTCTATTTCCAGCACACGGCGAAGATCGGACGAATCGAATGAAATGAAAACGCGCGGTCAATATTCAATAATCCAGCTAGTTCTGAAGGCCGTATCGGGCAACACGGTTGATCAGTCCCGAAGCAATGATGGGAGCGGGATGCGTACATCTCGATCTCGTGCCTGCTAGTACTAGAATCCAGCAAAAATACCTGTGGCTGTACTGTACTTCCAATGCTTATGTTACGGAGTCATAAATGGATTAGTATCAACCTACGTACGGCTGTGAGCCTGTGACAATACCTCCTCCTGGGGATTTGGTAGAGGCAAAGCATTCATGTTGGCCATGCAAGATCCTCAGAGCACGAAGCAAAAGTTTTGGGTGAGCAAGACCTGATGCTATAATTCCAGGCGATGAACTGATTGATGATCCGATGAAACGGAGTAGCTAGCCAGAAGTCAAAGTCGTCAATGGTGTCGTCAGTGGCGAATGGACTGGCCGGCCTTTTTGAAGGATTCATTCATGGATACTACGTCGCCAAATCCAACCTCCGAGTCTCGACCTAATTAATCACCGGCGTTAGTTTTCTGGACACGCACCCGCCCAACTTGACTATCGCGCCGAGTACGAGCGGCCAACCAGGCAGGCAGCACCAGCAAGACGGTCTTCTTCGTGCTGCCGCCAGAACCCAGAAGTCTTTACACCTGACACAAGCTGTATCGTACAGAGCCATTAGATACGATACGACCCAGGTTCCAGGAAGAAAAACATTAGTACATGAGTACCATACGCTTTCCTTCAGCTGGATTTGTACCACAAAAAAAATTAAAAAAGAAATCCAAAAACAGGCTTGAGGCTGGTACCGGGAGCATGCCACTTCTAGTTCTACCGCTGCTGGTGCCCTATGTGCCGCGGGTAGCTGGATACTCGAATTGATTCGCCCCGGCCGCCGCATCGCTTGGAAATTGGAACAACAGTACGCGTGCGGCGTGCACATGCGAGCACGGCCCGAGCCGGCACATTTTCTCGCTATTTTTTTTTTTGACAAAAGCACATTTCTCGCTTTGGGAGGACAAAATGGCGCGAATGGTCACGCGACGGACGGCGACAGCGATGCGGGGTGTCCTCTCCCTTGCGTTTTCTTTGGGCCCATGCCGCCGGCGTGCCGCAAACTTCTCCCAAAGATTCCCATTACATCAAAATACCGGCACATGCATGTAGTACTAAATGTAGATAAAATAAAAAAATAATTGCACAGTTTAGATGTACTTTGCGAGACGAATCTTTTAAGCCTAGTTAGGCCATAGTAGAACAATATTTACCACAAATAAACGAAAAGTGCTACAGTGCTTTTCAGTTCAGAACAGTGCCAGTTTTCAGGGATCTAAACACACCTTTTGTTCAAGAGCAGAGCAGAGGAAAGGACGCCCCCGCCTGGCTTCATGCAGACGGCCTGCTCGCTCGTGCCTTGCTAGCTCTTCTAGATTTTGCAGCGCCTTCGCAGTTCGTACCCGGTACACCGACCTGCACCTGCGAGTGGAAGATTCCAAACTGCACGTTGAACGTCGCCCGGTACAGTACGCTGAAACCTGAAGCGGAACCGTCGCCAAAAGTCATCAAAAGGCCCGGAGGCCGGAATAGCTGACTTTCTGTCAGGTTTGAGCATCGTACTGAACAAGAACAACCCTGATCCCATTGCATCGCAGCCTCGCAGTCGCAGGTCACAGAGCCACGTACTCCGTTCCCCCGTCATGGCACTGTGTTTGATTCCATCGGTGCTGCTGGACGGATGGCAAGCACCAAGCAGTTAACGCTAGTGGACCCTCGTACGATGCTGGAGGGCGGCTGGATGTCACCGTGTCCGTTGAGTTAAACCATGGGTGTGTTTAGATGGTTGAAAAAAATACTGTTACGAACTGAAAAGCATTGTAGAACCACTGTAGCACTTTTCGTTTGTTTGTAGTAAATATTGTCCTACTATGGTCTAACTAGGCTCAAAAGATTCGTCTCGCAAAGTACATCTAAACTGTGCAATTATTTTTTTATTTCATCTACATTTAGTATTCCATGCATGTGCCGGTATTTTGATGTGACGGAGAATCTTTTTTTTATAGTAAATTTTAGAAGAAAATTGGGTACTAAACAGGGTCACGCTTCTTTGCCTCAACCTCGAAAATGGCAGGCAGGAACTGCGACGCACACCTCTCAAAAAGATCTGGACGTTGCCAATTCGGCAAAGCCAACCGTGAGCTGAGAGTTTGAGACCATGGGCTTGTTTGGTTGAGCCCATCGATGGCCAGGCGCTACGGTCAAACCATATTTAATTTTAAATTAAAATTTAGTCAAACAATAAATTACTTATTTATATGGTTTGAATATAGCCAAATAAATCGTATAAATGAAAATTATATTGTGTAATGTGATTATAATTTAGATCAAACTGTGACCAAAATTTAGTTCGGCAGGTGGCAATGGCATGATCACGTCTGCTTCTGGAACCCAAGCCGCTTCGTCCGAACGAATAAAATACGTACTATGAAATCGGGGATACATACGTGAGGGGGTCAGGGCGGGATGCAAAAGAAGATCATCTCTTCTATTCTCCTTTATTACACGATTACATCAGCAAAGGAAGAAGAACGAACGAACGGTGCACGACCACACAAATTGGATACTCCTAGAGTTCAAGCACCACGCCTAGGTAGCTTTACGATCCCTGCCCAGAAAAAAAAAACAGCATTATTAGGGTCTTTCTCGCGTGAAAAGGACCAGATTTCTTCATTCGTTCATATCCACGGAGGAGCTGGCGTCATGATCGTCGATGACATGGCATAGCTGTCCGCCAACCACACTGTCATGGATTTGCAGTAGTCTATCTCGCTCCGCCTGATTGTGTCCCCACTCAGACGCTGCCTCATCAAATGTCAGGTCGCCACACTGAAAAAGAGTGCCGTGTGCCGTGTCATCCTCCATTAGATGAATCATTAGGCCATGCGGCGTACCACCAGATGCATGAACATGACCGCTTCCTAACTTTGATCTGATTATATCTATATCTCTGAATATATCTATATCAGCCTGGCAAAATAGTAGCATATATGATGATGATCGGATCAAAGGTCTTCCGTCAGTCAGTCTTTAAGCAACCAATGTCCAGTCTGCGCGTGGGGAGATCACAGATTACTTGCAAATTGTGAGTTTAAGTATTGTACTAGTAACCTGCAACCAAATAATGACTCCCTCCCTACCCCAAAGAAAAAATCATGGCTTCCCTGCTACCCGTTTCTTGTTAAGGTAAGGAGGCGGCAGCATCCATCATCACTTGCTTCTCTGTCCTCTTGTTGTTAACAACAGGTTTGGCAAAGCAACAAGACTGGCACTTGATCTTCAGGCGCCAGGGCTGCTGCTGTTTCCTGCACAGAATTGCGACGTCAGACACTGACGCTCCACCAACCAACCACCTTATCAGCAGCCGATCGAGCACCGGCGCAGTCCGAGCGGGGTTTTGGCGTGTTCCGAACCCCCATTATGTCCAAGTTGAATACTCAACGGCGTTGTGTTTGTCTGAACACTCTCGCTCTTGTTTAGTTTTTTTTTTCCCCCAAGGTCCAACGCCCAACTACTTCTTCGTCAGGAAAAGAAAAAGGAAAATAGAGACGTCGATGTACTGATCCGGTAGGAGATATTCGTCGCAGTAGGCTGTGTCGCTTGGTGTAGAGTGGATATGCATCGATTGGATAATATCGTCTGACCCTTTGCTTGGACAGAGACAGCAGGAAAGGTTTTATCGGTTCATCCAGCGGACAGAAATTCAGCGACGAAACCGGGGGAGGATGGGCGAGAAAACCTCGTGCTGTGGATCTTCTGGGTTACGATTACCAGGCCATGCAGTCGGAAATTAGGGCCGTCGCATGGGTCAGCCCAGTTAGGAACTCCGGTCCATGAAGCGAATTTACTTCTACTGGGCCAACCCAGAGGCGGCCCAATCCGAATGATTCCAAGCTAGCAAAAGTAGCCCAAGCCCAACTCCACCATCCTTTCCCCTTCCCCGCATCCCGTCCCGCATGCCAGCAGCAGCGTCGTCCACTCCGCTCCGCATGCCATGTCCACACGCCAGTTGAGTTGCCAGCTTGCCATGTGTCATCTGTGCACTGTGTACATACTCCACAGTCCCATGCTTGCGCGGGATGGGCTGGGCATGCATGCCCCTTCGCTCACGCAGGCGCACCCCCTCGGCCCATGCCGCTGGCGTTGCTCCTCCGCTGGGATTCGGCGACATCCTGGGGCGTGCTGGGGGAGCGCCCGTGGGAGGAGCGGGGCGGAGCACGGGGACATGGGCTCGCCGCTCGCCGCACCGAGACCGATAGGGAGGAAGCGGCAGTGGTGGCTGGAGCTGGCGAGCTGCTGCCCCTGCCTGGCTAGTTCGAGGCCGAGTGGTCTCGTCGCGGCGCGAGTAATGGCTCTCGCTGCGCGGCCGGCCGGCGAGCTGTGTCAGTAGTCCCCCAGCTAGCGTCGCCCCCATTCATTTCGATCGCGTCCTTGGCCGTCCGGTTCTACGCTGTGGAAATCCTGTCTTTTGGGCTGGTACACTACACGTATTCAGCAGCAGCCAGCAGGGGAGTACGACTACGGAGTACCAGATCCAGATCGGTCAATACGTACGGCAGAGACTCGCTATACCGACTGGCGACTGCGCTGCTGCTACGAGGCTACGGCGTGCATCGGTGCATGCATGGTAAAATGGCCGTGGATTGGTCAAGGTACGGCACCGGGGGGTTGTTGGCCATGATCAGCAGTTTGTTGTTTGTATACTGCGAGATTTGACCGGAATCGTGTCATCTTCGGATACCCAGGTCAGAGATGCATGCCTGGGATTTATGGTAGAGATCGAGGTTTTATTTGGCCAGCGTTCACCAGCACGATAGCTTCAGATTTGCAAATAAAGTTGCAGGCAACGACGTGCTTCATCAGCCATCACAAACTTCAGACGGACAGGAAACAAGTCGAGAGGCTATCGCGCGCACCCCTGGTGTCGACTGCCGACGCAGCCATTCACAGCTCTGCCATGGTATGCAATGCTCCCTTCCAGCATGAAGCAAACTGCTCATTAACCCGTGGAACATCAAGGGTGTCTGGCTATCATTAACCCGTGGAACATTTGCACGGGCGAGTCTTTTAAGATCGTGGCTGCTGGGGGCGAAGCACTACGGTACTCCAGAATGGCAGAATCCACAGTTGACAGTCCGCACATGCTTTGCTAATGCAGTGCAAAGAAAGGCTGCTGCTGCTCCTGCCGTCGAAGCAAGAACGAAACCTGACGACAGCTCGTCGATCTCAGCATGCTGGGGTCGTCTTTGCTGCGCAACGCACGCTGCAGATTCCTTTAACAACTGGAACGCGTATGCTGCTATCAGGTGACCTGATCGAGGAATAAGCGCTGATGCTGAGCTGCTGATGCCTGCGTGCATATCGCATATACTACGACTGCGCTGCCGCATGCCAGCTCTACAGGAGAGAGGTCTCCGGTTCTCCACAGGTTCATCAGCCGTGGCCGGATTTACTGAAACCAACCAGCAGACGCGTTGCGATCCATCGCCTTTTTTAGGGGAAGCAGGAGCAGTTTTATCTGCTGATGCTCATGAACAACATTGTTGAGAATGAAAAAGGACCGGGACCTCTGCCTGCGCCTTGGGGCCCCTTGGTTTCAAAGCTGTGCCTGACGAGACAGACTGTTTCACCACAAGCCGGGGCGCAGGCGGCGCCATTAGAGATCTCTGGAGGAGCGTGGGTGGCGAATCGCAGCCAGGTCCCGGCATGGCCCTGCCTCTGCCTGGAATGGATGGACCAGAGCCACACCCACGCTGTTGCGCGAGAGATGGGGGAGGGTGTCAGCGACGACGACGACGAGGGTCCGGGGGCCCTGCGGCGAAAAGAGAGCGGATCCGTCTGGGCTTCGTTAACCCTCGGCCTCGGCGTGCTTCGTTGCGCCTTTCGGAAGCGTTTGGGCGGGCGTGGGCGCGTGGCCCACCACGAGCACCGTGGCGCCAGGACGTTATCCATGCTCAGAACTAATGGGCCCCGTGAGTGAAAAACAGAGAGATGGGGGGAGACAGTCGTACTCGTATGCTGTCCTTCCATTTGTGCTCACCGTTTTGCATAGAATGCTCTTAGTGTTTCACCCAAAATGTTTCACTGCACAAACTCAGACACGTGCAATAGTAGTTAAAAATTAGCGCCGACACAGTATCAACTTTTTTCACAAATTATTTAGAAAAAAAATCCAATCTCGACACCTAAATTTTCTCGCCATTTGTACACATTTTTTTCACCTCCCTCCGAAAGCTCTAGAGATCTTATAATTTTAAGTTTGAAGTTAGAGCTCTACTCCACCACCACGTGATTCTTTATTGGCCGCCCCTCATACTTTCCGCCTCCACATACCAAAGCCCCTTTGGCAGTCGCAACTCCTATCCCTTCCTTGCTATAGCGTAGATATCGCACGTGCTTATGTTACTAACTACGCATATAGCCTCCCTCTTCCCACTTTGGTACCCCTTCCACTTTCGTTCCTTTCACGCAGTGGCGAAGCTAGAGCATGAAGGGCCCGAGTACGCATTTTAGTAACCACTTGTAATAATGATCTAAGTCTAACTGATCCATGCATGGTGAACGCCTAAACAACTGAGGAGTGCACAAATGGTAAAAATTAATAGTTAATCGCTAAGAATTTTAAATTACCCTGTTGCCGGTGCACTCGGTGTTGTAAACGTGGCTTCGCCTCTGCTCTGACGTCAACAACGAGCTCGTGTTGCTTCTACTTTCTGCTACAGCGGGCCCTATTGCAATTCACGAGGATTGAGATGTGCTAGCGACGACTACTATGATTGTTGACGTTGTGCCCATGTTTTACCTTCTAGTCGAGTTGTAGCTCTCTCGACTTATTTTAGTTCCATCACCCACTATGGGTGGATGTCAAGTGGTGGTGAAGCAATTAGCTGGATGACGAGGGCATACTATAGCGACATCTCAGCAGACTCGGGTTAGTGTGGCAATGAATGACGACTGTCACATATGGGATGGTTGAGGCTGCCAAAGACAAGCTATGAAGAAAGACATTGAAGGGACGATGAGTGGAGGAGGAACTCAGATCTTAGGTGACTTAAAAATACTTAGATGCAGATAGAATCATTATTTACGGAACACAAGAAAGACATTGACACCATCCTAAAATAGAAGGGATTTTGAGATTCAAATAGGTTTATATGCTATTGCATGATTATTTTTTGTGTATATATTTATATTCGTCAATATTCATATAATGCAGATGGATGACGTAGGGGATGCTAAAACTTCTTGTAATTTGTAATGGAGTTTTTTTTTATAAACTACGTGAATCTACTCATTTCCAAAAGAAACAATTTAGTTATACAAACGGAACTATAGTTCTCGAGAAAATCATCGTGCCATGCTTGCTACAGTAGTACAGATCTAACCACCAGCAATCGAAATGGTTTCACGGTCGAGAGTTTCGCACACAGCCGGTGGTTCCCAGATCTACGCTCGGGCGGTCGGGCCATCCATGGAGGCCGACGGTACTAGGCGAGCGAGAAGAGAAAGCCACCCAAGTGACGACCAATGCGGCAGTGAGCCACATGGACGTGGCCCCCCCTCCCACGCCCACTGTCTTCACCTCCCTCGCCAACTTGACGCTTCCCTCGAGGAGCGAGGCGCGGGCAGCCCGAGAAGCCAACCAAAACCCCGAGCCCATTAAAACCACGCCACGCACACGCACCGCGCCCCCCTCCGCGAATGCCACTCCCGCTCCTGCCCCAGCGCGGCTCAGCGCCGGCCATGGCCCGCCTCCTCCGGGCCCTCGTCGCCCTCCTCCTCCTCGCGGCCGCCGCCGTCGCCGACGACGGTTCGTGCCCTGCCGACTCCATATGCTTCAGACTGCGGTGGGTTTACGGGGGCGGTGGGTTTTGTGCTCCTCGAGAGGAGAGCGGTTGGATTCATGGGGGGCTCCGGACTGCGGTTGTTTGCTCGTGCTCCGTTGGTATTTTATTGGCCCCGCTGCTCGTGCTTGGTCGCGGCGGCTTTTAGCAGTAGCTTAGCGTGGTCTTTGTTTATAGCCGGTTCCTTTTGATATTGGTAAAGTGCTTGATTAATCTAATCCTGGCCCCCTGTTATTAGTTGCATCTCCGCTGTCCTTGGGAGCAGTTTCTGCAGTGAAGTGCTGCGGCAGCGATAACGAGCAAGCACAGCACCCCTATCTTAGATTCCTAGAATGCGGCCTGTTGTGATTCTGTTTTTTCATTTGGTATTTGTCGGCCTTGTTTTGTGTAAAAATGCGTTTTTACTGCCATTTCGGGAAGCCGCGGGATCTTTTGTTCCTGTTTTGTGTGTTTTATTGATTGTTTTTATTTTGTGATGGTAATTTATTTTGCACAACTAACTCCAGTTTTTCCTTACGACTTGTGCTGATTATTCGTCTTATTCTGCCGCCGCTGCTCTTACTGATCCAGGGGCAACGCTGCTGGAGATCAAGAAGTCATTCCGCAACGGTGGCAACGCGCTGCACGATTGGTCCGGCGATGGCGCGTCCCCGGCCTACTGCTCCTGGCGCGGCGTGCTATGCGATAACGTCACCTTCGCTGTCGCGGCGCTGTAAGGATTTCCTGTCGCGAAACCACTAAACTATACTGCAAGTGCCGATGCGTGGTTACTGACGCTGCTCCCGTGTGCGATGCAGCAACCTCTCGGGGCTCAATCTCGAGGGTGAAATCTCGCCAGCCATCGGGAGTTTGAAACGTGTTAGCTCAATGTATGATGATGCATTGTTTCCTGGATAGGAACTTTCAGATGCTGAACTGTGCTTGACATTTTTTCCTCTGTATGTTGGGTAATATGTAGTGATTTGAAGTCTAATGGACTTTCCGGGCAGATCCCTGATGAGATTGGTGACTGTTCACTGCTTCAAACTCTGTAAGTGGGTTTCAGTTTTAGTTATGCCATTTTCTTTTTTTAAAAAGATTTTGTTCAGATATTCCTTCCTGTAAACTCCCCCAAATAGTGCCCCCCCCCCCCCCCCCCCCATTTTTTTTTGCCTCTGTGCACCTCTTTTTCCATTTCGTAGGTTTGTAGGGGTTTTGTTAAACTAGTGTCCTGATTATCTTCCCTATTGTTATGTATGATTTCTAACAGTACTCTTCTTTTTATCCAGGGACTTGTCCTCAAACAATCTAGAAGGAGACATACCATTCTCCATATCTAAGTTGAAGCATCTTGAGAACTTGTAAGTTATATTCTTCACACAAGATCTATGCTAAAGAAATTAATCCACAGTGCTTGTTTCATCACATGTGCTACTGCTTCCTGTATTTGTAGGATTTTGAAGAACAACCAGCTGGTGGGGGTGATACCATCGACACTCTCTCAGCTTCCAAATTTGAAGATATTGTAAGTAACTCATAAAGCATTCTGTGGTATGAATTTTTTTTTATTCTAATGTGATATGCACCATAGGGACTTGGCTCAAAACAAGTTGAGTGGTGAAATTCCAAATCTAATATATTGGAACGAGGTTCTTCAATACTTGTAAGTATCTTCCTTTAAAAGACAAAATTCGTTTTGGTTTAGTACCTCATCTGCCTATTTAAAAGCCGAGCAAATTATTATGAATTAAGTTTAATAGTATTGAGAGCTTGAACCTGTTGGGTATTCAAGGTATAACATTTTCACTTTATATGCACACAACATAGGGTGAGCAGGCTACCTTTTGATTCGCCATGCTTACTTGTTTGCATCTAATTTTCTCATGTGCATCAGGGGATTGCGAAGCAATAATTTAGAAGGAAGCCTCTCCCCCGATATGTGCCAGTTGACTGGCCTGTGGTACTTGTGAGTGCACTGCCTCCCTTCGTATATCATTGGTGCATCAAGTTAGACCCTTTACTATATTCACAAAGTTACTTTTGTTTATCTCAGTGATGTGAAGAACAATAGCTTGACGGGTACAATACCAGAAACTGTAGGGAACTGTACGAGCTTTCAGGTCTTGTATGTATATACATTCTATTCTTTTTGAAAAATGCTGATCAAAATTTTGGCTGTAGAGCATCACTGACCTTTCAATATATTAGGGATTTGTCTAACAATCAACTTACTGGAGAAATCCCATTCAACATTGGTTTCCTGCAAGTGGCTACGCTGTATGTGATAGTGGTTCCACATATTCAATTGAATGCTTTTGGTTTGATTATTGCAAGCAATGACTTGAAATATGTAAACATCTGTGCTAGGTCTTTGCAAGGGAACAAGTTCTCTGGCCCTATACCATCAGTGATTGGCCTTATGCAGGCGCTTGCAGTGCTGTAAGTTAATTATGAATTCTTAGCAGTTAAATATAAGGAAAGGACAATGTTGAAATGGACACTTTTACAATATAATGATCCAGGGATCTGAGTTTCAATGAGCTATCTGGCCCAATACCGTCTATACTGGGCAACTTGACATACACTGAGAAATTGTAAGTTTTTTTTTTTTTTTTTTTTTTTTTTGCACATAGGTTTTGAAGTCGGTTGATTATTTGATTAGTGATTCTTTTAGCTGCACAGTTGCACTGCCAGGAAATTCTAGGTTTCGTCAAACTTTTCTTTACCATAAGTATGGCTGAATCACAGTTTTTGTGCTGGTAGATACCTGCAAGGCAATAAGCTAACTGGTTCAATACCTCCGGAGCTTGGCAATATGTCAACACTGCATTACCTGTAAGGGTGTAGTTTCTCTGTTAATTTGCTTCTTGGTAGTTTATTAGTTACTGTTCTTACCAATTGTAACACAACATCTGTGACTCTGTGTTCAGGGAACTGAATGACAATCTATTGACTGGGTACATTCCTCCTGATCTTGGAAAGCTCTCAGAATTGTTTGACTTGTAAGCATAATTATGTTCATTTTTTTGTTACCTATGATGCTTACTGGAATGCTAATTCAGATGGTGGTCATTCTCACTTGCTATTCACAGGAACCTTGCAAACAACAACCTTAGAGGACCTATCCCTGAAAATATAAGTTCATGCATAAATCTAATTAGTTTGTAAGTTCCATCTGTTCCCCTAAGGTTCTATGCATCTTTGGTGGTTGGATACTTAACCTTCTGGCTCTTGTAACAGCAATGCTTATGGCAATAAATTAAATGGAACCATTCCACATTCATTTCATAAGCTCGAGAGTCTGACTTATCTGTAAGTGATTTTGTGATGCCTAGCTTTTTTTTTGTTGAAATTGTATTTAAGCAATAACAATAGTATGGATCTGATCATATTACTTAATAAGTTGTATTCATCCATTACTTCAGGAATCTGTCATCAAATCATCTCACTGGAGCACTTCCAATTGAGGTGGCAAGAATGAGAAATTTAGACACACTGTAAGTTTCAGCAGATAATTGGTAATTTCTGTCAAGCAATTGCTTTTGATGCTATGATATGTTACATTAAGCTATCTGTAGGGACTTATCCTATAACATGATCACTGGTTCAATTCCCTCAGCTATTGGAAGACTAGAGCATCTTTTGAGGCTGTAAGTCTTATAACCTATCATTTTAATATGAATGTTTGTATGAGGTCATGATATTACTCTTATTCGTATAGCAACTTAAGCAAAAATAATCTGGATGGGCACATTCCTGCTGAGTTTGGGAACTTGAGGAGCATCATGGAGATGTAAGTACATTCTGACCTACCAGTATTCAAATGTCTACTATGTTGATCGCTTCTTATGTGAGTAATGTTACGACACATTTTATTCTATTTCAGTGATCTATCCAACAACCACCTTTGTGGCCAGATTCCTCAAGAGATTGGGATGCTACAAAATCTGATACTGTTGTAAGTATACATGTTTCCTCTTATATCCTTTCATAACTGATAAATTAAGGTTAGAATGGCTTCGCCCAATGGACCGTGTATTGTATGTATTCTTTACCCAATTACTACAGCAGCCTGATGTGTGTTTTTCTTTGTCCTTTCAGAAAATTAGAAAGTAACAATATTACCGGAGATGTCTCTTCACTTACTAACTGCTTAAGTCTCAATATTCTGTAAGCTAAACAGCCAAAAAAAGCTACTTGAATTGTTTTGTCTGGTTTTCACTTATAATGTTTTAATTCTTGGGTGCTTTTGCAGAAATGTATCATACAACAACCTCGGTGGTATTGTACCTGCAGACAACAACTTCTCGCGATTTTCACCTGACAGGTGCTACTCTCTAGGATTAGATGGTACCTTCAGAATTATTTTCCTTTTGCCAATCCTTATTTATATCTTATCTATCCAGCTTCTTGGGTAACCCTGGACTTTGTGGCTATTGGATTCGTTCTCCATGCTCTCCCTTATCCAGTATTGAGCAAAAGAAGAGATGTATGCACTACGATATCTTCATTAAGTTCTCTGCATCATAAATTATCACTAATAAGCCATCCCCTCATTTTTGTTTGCAGCATCTATCTCAAAGGCTGCATTTCTTGGTATTGGAGTTGGTGGCCTTGTTATCCTGTTAATTATCCTAGTATTTGCTTGCTGGCCACAGAGCTCACCGTCGCTCAAAGATGTCTCTATAAGCAAACCAGGTGATACACCTGTTAGGTTCTTGCTTTAACATATAAAACTCCAGTATCTATTTTGTAGCTATTATCTTGTCATTCTGGTAGTTTTGAATCAATAGTTATTTGTCCCAAACAATTTTTATTCTGATTTGTTATTTACTGTGACAGATAACCTTGCCGCAGCATCAAGCAATGTTCCTCCCAAGCTTGTGATCCTCCACATGAACATGGCCCTTTATGTATATGATGATATTATGAGGATGACAGAAAATTTGAGTGAAAAATACATTATTGGTTATGGAGCCTCAAGTACTGTCTACAAATGTGATCTGAAGAACTGCAAGCCAGTTGCGATAAAAAAGCTATATGCTCACTACCCACAGAGCTTGAAGGAATTTGAGACCGAACTTGAGACTGTTGGAAGCATCAAACACCGAAATCTTGTCAGCCTTCAGGGATACTCCTTGTCACCTGCCGGGAATCTTCTCTTCTATGATTACATGGAAAATGGCAGCCTCTGGGACGTTTTACATGGTGAGTGCACATTGCTAAAATATTTCACACAAAATAAAATTGGGAATAGTGGTGCATAATAACATATAACATAAATACTCCTTTTTTAGGCAAAGTGCGTATAGTATTTAGAAGGACTATCTTTTTCACTTGTGCTAGCTTTCACATGTTCATCTGTCAGCGAGCACCTACTGGTCACTTCCCTAAAAAGTTGTCTGGATAGTTTCATTCTTCTTTCAGTTAGGGTATTTCCTTGGATCAACAAACAATTGCAAACTTTCTGCAGTCATTCCTAATTGGTACATCTTTGTTGATTTTAGCAACTGCATCCAAGAAGCCAAAACTCGATTGGGTGGCTCGCCTCAAGATTGCTCTGGGTGCTGCTCAAGGCCTGGCTTATCTTCACCACGAATGCAGTCCACGAATAATTCACAGGGATGTAAAGTCAAAGAATATCCTCCTAGATAAAGACTATGAGGCTCATCTTACTGATTTTGGTATTGCCAAGAGCTTGTGTGTGTCGAAGACACACACATCAACTTATGTGATGGGTACCATTGGCTACATTGACCCTGAGTATGCACGCACATCCCGGCTCAATGAGAAATCTGATGTATACAGCTACGGCATCGTCTTGTTGGAGTTGCTTACTGGCAAAAAGCCTGTCGATGATGAGTGCAATCTTCATCACTTGGTAAATAACCTGATCTAATTGTTTTACTTGCTTACAATAATTTACTTGAACATTCCCATTTTCCCTTCACCTATACCTTTAGATTTTATAGCTCAATATGTACTCAATCATGTGCGTTAGATCTGCGTTCCTTCAAGGGGACCAGCAACATGAAACCCATCATGTGAATGGATCTGTGCTCACTGGTGGCGCAGTTCATTGTATGGCTGGTGAAAGTTCAATTATAACTTGCCAGTGTCCCATAAAGCCTGCCATGTTTGTCCCCTGCCTTCAATCATGTGTCTGAAAATTTTACTACATACTGCACACTATTATCAAAATTGGTAGCTGACTTTTACTTTTCAACAAATCATTGATATGTGGGTAACTTCTTTCATCATTTAATCTTTTTGGAATAAAAACCCGACGTTGCATTATGCTACTGTTCTTGGATGTCTTGGCGAGGCAAGGGAATAGAAAATAGCGTATTCGTAACTTGCTGATTTGAATCAAAGTTGCTGTTCTCATTGGCTATCTGCTACCTCCAGATCCTATCCAAAGCAGCAGACAACACGGTCATGGAGACAGTCGACTCAGACATCACGGACACATGCAAAGATCTTGGCGAGGTGAAGAAGGTGTTCCAATTGGCGCTCCTTTGCACCAAGAGGCAACCGTCGGATCGACCAACCATGCATGAGGTCGTGCGTGTCCTGGACAGTCTAGTCTGCCCAGACCCGCACCCGAAGCAGGCACAGCCACAGGCGTCGGAGCAGTCATCCACAGCTCCGAGCTACATCAGTGAGTATGTCAGCCTACGAGGTGGCAGCGCGCTCTCCTGCGCGAATTCATCGAGCGCGTCGGATGCCGAGCTCTTCATGAAGTTCGGCGAGGCGATATCGCGGAACACAGAATAGATCGATCGTCTGTCTGATGGTCTCAGAGCTGAGCCTGCAGTTTGCAGCATTTTGGTTAGAAGAGGTATCTGGCACCCTGTAAATATTCTTCTCCCTTCTCCCTTTTTTTTGGACGACTCTAGCCATTTTTATTCGTTATTCCATGTTTTTCTTTCTGTGTTTGGACCATGCGAAGTGTACTGAAATAGAGTTTTGTTGGGGAAGAAGTGCAACTAAAGGAATGGAATTAGGTTGACGCTGCTTTTACTGACTCGCTCTGTTCTTCAGCTGGGACAGTGCTGCTCTGCTCAATCAGCGCACTGTTTAACTGTTTATAAGGCTGAAAATCATTCTGGGGAGTGTTGCCGTTACATTATCCTGGTCCTGGCTTCCTATTCCTTGATCATGCTACTGTGACTTTGATTCCCTGGCGGCGGCTGCGCTGCAGTGCCGCTTGTATTAGCACCTGGCAACTACCCTAGTACCCTGCCGCTGCATGGTTAGTTATGCTACCAACAGTACCAGTAACTTCTGCAGCTGTAAAATTTCCTCTTGCTTCCCCAGGTTGCCCTGTTGAATCCATGGGGACCGGAGGGAGGGGACCGAGCCTGAGCCATCGGGCGCGGCCATGCATGAAGCCATGTCTCGTGGAGTGTCAGGGATGAGTACAAATTTACTCTGGTAGGGGCCGCTGGGCCCTGTGCCCGTGCGAATGATTGAGGGTGGACAGGCGCAACAGCGCGGTGATGGCATGGGCGAGCCAAAGCCTCTGCCTGCCGACTCGCCTGGCAATCTGGCATGACATGGGCAAGGGCCGGGCGGGCGACGGTGAAGCGAGTCGAGTTCCTCGTGACCCGCGCGACACGGGCTCGGCGCCGGCGCAGACCGCAGAGGCCACGCACGACTCGGTGTCATGGTGGTGGTGGAGCGCCGAAGGGAGCCGGGCGGCGGGAGGGACTCGCTCCCGTGTCGTGTCGAGGGAAAGGCCCGGCGACACGCAGCTTTTCATGCGTTTTCGTGGTGATTTTGATGGTGGTCAGGCTCGGTGGTGACCGGTGAGGGGAGAGCGGCAGGCACGAGTGACCGACGGCGCAGAGCGGCAGAGGCTTTTCGCTCGCTTCCTCCGCGGCGTGGCGCCTGCCGCCGTACTGTCGCGTCTGCCGAGCCGAGACCGAGGTCCCAGCCCCAGCCCCCAGGCCCAGCCACTGAAACAGAGCGCTCTTCTCATTGTCTCGTCCTCCTGGATGCCATTGCGCCTTTGGACGAGTTCTCTCTTTTGGTAAAGAGATAAAGGAACCAGTGGCAGTCTCTGCATGCACTCGATATGAAACAGAATTTGTACACGTAGCGACACTGCAGATGGGAAAAATGTCTTCGTTGCTAGTGCTAGTCACTGACCCATGGCACGAGAGCAGGATCGGATGTCATTCGCTGTTACCAAAGTGAAGCTCCGAATCCTTCAAAGAAAAATCTCACGGGTACATCATGGGCTGCACTTGGACTGGGCTCACACGAAAGCCCACTGCACAGGCTGTTTTTCTTTCTAGGGCTGAAGTTCTGGGCCTGACATACTACGTCCTAAAAAGTCCAGACATACCACTACATCTCACGGGTACATAGTGTGCGTGTTGGCCCGTCAGCCCGTGTGTGTGACGCAAGTAAACGGCTAACAAACAGAGGTGCCATTCGGCTTCAAAAAAAAAAAAAAAAAAACAGAGGTGCCATTCTTTCTTAAAAAGTCCAGCTAAAAAATGTTTCTTAAGAGTCCTGAGACTTTGACGTCAGGTAGCTGTGTCCGTATCCATCTTCTCAGATTGTGATTGTCTCTTAGGGATCACGCTTTCTTGGAAGTACTCGTCCTAAACAATGGTCGGCGCGAAAGGGACTTGATAGTAAATGGTTACCAGCAAGTGAAGAAAACCACGAGGCGAGAAAAATACAAGAGAGCAACAAGAGGAGGCTTTACTTAGACCAAAGTCACCAGAAAGTGCATCCGTACTGTGTACGGTGCATAATCATTATTTTTTCAGTCTGTATATAGTGTGCAAATAGTGTTTTTCACATTTATTTTCACTTTCTGGTGACCTATCTTAGAGTGCAACAAGAGGAGGCTTTACTTAGCGTGCACAGCTTCCCCAAATGCCCCTCCAGTGCACGTACACGATACACCGCTAGACGCGGGCGAATGAGCCCACCGCACGCTCACACGCAAGCCTTGGGGCGGCACCGTGGACCGATCCGCCACGACACCGTCACGGTCTCACGGACGCCACACAGCGGCCGCCATCCACTTGTAGGCCCCAGCCTCAGCGAGACAGTGAGGCCCTGCGTTGCATGCACCGCAGCAACAGCCGCAGCGGCGCAGCCCAACCATGCGTCCTACGTGGCTCATTGGTGAGGACAGAGCTGCGCCACGTGAGAGAAGCGAGAACGATGGCTTGTTTCGAGATGCCTAACAGGGGCAAGACCATAATTGCACAAATGAGGATATAGGAAAATAGGCGCCGGCCCCCTTCAGGGCCTCGTAAAAACCGTGGCCCGGTGACTCTGGGTGGAGCGAATCGCGGCGCGTTCGCTGGGCCACGGTCTTGAACACGCCCTTTTGGGTGCAAAAACAATCTGGGCCGTCAACCGCGTTGTGATCAAAAGGCCATGCATCGCACGTGTTCGGTGCCACTGGATAAATGAACTACATCCCGTTTTGGAGGCACGTAGGACTACGTCCCGTTTGAAATTTGAATGGGGAGCACTTGTATATTTAAATGTCCCGTTGTTACGAGTTATGACAAGGACCAGGCAGGCTTCTATAAAAAATGCTTTTGTGCTTATGGATCGGGATTTTTAAAAATAAATCAGTGTACGCAGTATATTCAAAGTTTCACTTCAAGCGGAACTCCATTCTGCCTGACCGACGTCTCACTAAATGTCCCAATGGATTGCTTATGACATATTCCAACCGGAAGAAAAAATATTGCGCTTTTATATGGCTCTTAAATATTGATTCGTCATCTATATTATGGTGAGGATTTTTTTTTTCACATGAAATAA
This sequence comes from Paspalum notatum, assembly GCA_022530915.1. Lineage (NCBI taxonomy): Eukaryota > Viridiplantae > Streptophyta > Magnoliopsida > Poales > Poaceae > Paspalum > Paspalum notatum. The sequence goes on along the minus strand of CM039687.1, from coordinate 2,738,625 downwards.
TAAATGACCAATAAAACTCTAAATATATAATCTTAGGGGCTAGCAGTTGGAAAAAATGAAAAAAAAAAACTAGTGGCATAATCCAAGGCACTGAAGGGTAGCACGACCAGGGAATACCTTTCCGACGGAAAACCGCCGGTTTTCCGGAAAATTTCCCGTTTCCGGACGACTACGGAAAGTGGAAAACCAGAATTTTCCGGCGGATTCCGTTTTCAAATTCAAAAATTTGAAAAAATTTATAAAAAATTACTAAAAAAATCTGAAAAAAATATGATAAAAAACTAGATGTTTTTCTGAGCCATTAGCACTTGAAATCGTTCAAATCCAAGTTGATTCGGTTGGTTAAATTGATGAATTGGGTTCGGATCCGTTAAGACCCTAAAACCTGTTATGTTGAGGGAGCCTTATCCACTCCACCGACGGAGCCGAATCGCACCAGAGCCTTTCACCCGACGCTTTCCTCTCTCCTGCGCTCTTCCCCTGCGCTCCCTCGACGATCCGCCGCCGCCGCCGCCACATTCCGCCGCGGGGAGGCGGGATTCTGCATTCTCTTGTAGGCTTCATGCGTACTTTGGACTTGTTTGGATCGACAAGCCCATTCATTATGTTGTAATAATTTTAATGGACTTTGGACTACGTATGAGTGCACTTTGGACATAAATTATGTGTTAAATGTTGTGTTTCTAATTGTTTGATGGAGTTTCATATATTCTATCTACTATGAACTGTCAATGTACACATAATCAGGGAAAACTCTGCCAAATTTTCTAATTTTTACATATGCACATAAATTTCCTAGCTTTTTTCCATTGTTTTCTTCATTTTTCGGTCAAAATCCACGGTTTTCCGACGGAATTTTCCGGTTTTCCGACAGAATTTTCCGGTTTTCCGGCCGGGAAACTTCGGAATTCCTTTTTGAATTTGAATTGTGCTACCGGTCGGTTTTTGCGGTAAGTGGCGGAAAACCGTCCGGGATTTGGGAAAAATCGGAAAGGTAATCCCTGAGCACGACGATAATAAGAGGTACACAAACACGGACAACAATGACTGTTAGGGTTTGTGGTTGAGAAATAGGACAAAGAAATGCAAATATTATGTGATGTCATTCGGTGCGAGAACATGTGGCTAGATTTGTGGAATTGAATTATAACTAGCAAAATGCCCGTGCATTGCAACGGGAGAATCTAAACTTATATTTGATCGAGTGTATATAGATATCTAATTTATTCTAATTATTAATAAAATATTATAAAAAGAGGTATAGTTCTTTTTTATTGATTTTTGATGAAAATAGGGTTCTTATATATTTTTTATTATATCGATCTCACGAACACTCGGAGATGCTTGAACAATAGCTCAATGGACGGGCAGAAGAGCCTCCTCGGCGTGCTTCCGCCGTGGCATGGGACATGGCTTGCGGCGCATCGCTACCGTGCTCGTTCTCCTCAACAGACAACGAAAGACACGGCAAAATCGTACTTCGCTGCAAATTGTTTTGGTTTTATTGGTTTTAATTTCTCCATTCATTTTAAGGAAGAGATTGTCGATTTGGACTATTGTTTTTACATTGGATGGCTATAAGTAGGAATCGTATTTACACAATTTTTTAATTACAGTTTTTTAATAATTGATCGCGTCATTTTTTTTCCTAGCAACTCTTTGAACTTTGGACCTTCTCTGTTCTGTCTCACCAAGCGGCCGAACCTGTTGTTGCTTTCCTCCAAACCCCGGCTAATTGACCGGCCCACACAGGCCCATGAGCTCCTAAGCCTAATAGCCACTCGCCCATTCGCACTGCCGCCTCCCCTCGTCCTGATGCGCCGACGCTTCCTCGTCCTCCGCAGCACCGCAGCCGCCTCCCCTTCCCTCCCTCTCCTCCGGCTGAGACCTCCTCTCCAAGGCTCGCCGCCTCCTCTCTTGGCGCGCGATAGCCGGATCGGACGCGTCGGCCCTCTCCTCGTCCTCTACACCGTCGCGCGCCCTCGTCCTGCCCGGATCTGGCTCGGCGCGGCCGGTTGCGCGACCTCTTGCCGCCTCCTCCCTCCCGACTCGGGCAACCTTGTCCGCCCGACGCGGCCGCTTCCGTGACCTCCTGCCGCCTCCTCCCTCCCAACCCCGGGCGAGTGGCTTGGGCGCCCGGATCTGGCCAGCACGGGTCAGCGACTCCACCTTCGGCTCCTCCTCCATGCCCTGCGACGGCGACCATGGCAGGGCGAGCGCTCCACCGGTACCAGCCTCCGCAGATCCGAGGCGGTGCGTCTACGCCGCCGCCTCTCCACCTTCGCCCCGTCGCCGCCACGTCTGCCGATCTCCGCATTGTTGCCGCCCTCTCCCTCCTTCCCCCTCGTCTCCTCGGCCTCGGTTCCACTGCCCCCCTTCTCCTCGCTCTGCGGCGGAGTGGGGTGGAGAGAGCCGGTAGGGAGACGTCGACGGAAGGCAGGCGTCGGCGGGGTCGCACTAGGTAGGCCCAAGTGCGCGGGTGGTCCGGATACGGGACGACGGATCGCGTCCCGTCAACGGAGCGGAACCGTGTAAACTTTTATAGGGGTGTAGAGGAGTCAATGTCCTATATATGAATCGATCGCATTGGATTAAGACAATATACCTTTTTTTTGTAAAATATGTAATGGATTTGGTTAAGGTGTTCGGTGTTGTGGCAGGTACAAAAGAACACTTCATTATTGTTCAAAATATTTACAATGCGACATTGAAGAGAGATGTTCCTAATAGGATACACCATATCTATGCCTTCAGTGGCTCACTATGGAGCATCAGCGGATGATTTTGAACCCTCCAACTCCAACTAAGTAGTGCCACAATATCTAGTTACATGTGTGGTGCTGTGCATGTAACGTGCCCTTTTAGGCTTTTACCTACACCTATTAGTATTTTTTTTGCTTTTCTTATGAGGCCCTAGAAGTAACATACCTCCTATTTGTTCACTAGACGAGTAGACCCATTATGTAATGGTATATAACTTATTTGCTTGCTGATCCTTTAATGTTATGTTCTTTAGTTGGTTGCTCGATTATGGGGACATCATGCAATTAATTGTAACTTATTTGTGTGATATCCCGTCAATAGTCAGTATCTCCCACTGTATTTTTCTACTATGCAAATGTTGTTTTCTAATAGTGAGATAGATGCTACAAGGGTCATACACTAGACAAACTTAAGGCAAACTCTCTTGTTGCAACGTCTCACAATAATTGTTTTTCTTAGTTCTCACATACCATGGCCAATATTGACCAATAAATTCATATCTATGTGATTTCAGTTGAGAAATAGAAACATTTAGCATTCTAGGTGAAAAAGTCATATGGTTTTTTGTAGCTATGGACACCTCTACTTTTTAACTGTCATGATATATCGGTGAGTAGCTATGGGTTAAGTTCGGGCCCGTTTGGTAGAGCTGTGCTCCCTGATTCTCCAGCTGCGGGAGCAGATTCTTAGGTGGAGTGATTCTCTGGTAGGAGCGAATCAGATTGATGAATTGCGTTTGGCTGTTCGGGGGAGGAATGAATCCCACTTCACACCGTTAGTCTGTGGACCCCGCCTGTCATAGTCTAGACCTCCATCCCCCCGTAACGTCCATTTCCCCAAGCCCCCGACGCCACCTCGCGGGTGCTCGCCACCGCGCCCTGCCTCTCGCCTCGCCGCCCACCTCCCGGCGCTGCTGCCTGTACCTCGCCTCGCCGGTCCGCCGCCTCCCTCCCCGCTTCACGCCGCCGGCCGGAGCCCTCTCCCTCCCCGCGACCCCGCCTCCTCATCCTCCTCCTCCTCTGCTGGCGAGGCCACTGGCCCCGCTGGTCTTCTCCCCCATGGCCGCCATGCCCCGCGGGTCCTCCTCCCCGACCGACGCGGCCCCGCGGGTCCTCCTCCCCGACGGCGCACGTGGCCCCGCCGGTCCTCCTCCCCGACGGCGCGCGTGGCCCCGCCGGTCCTCCTCCCCGACGGCGCGCGTGGCCCCGCCGGTCCTCCTCCCCGGCCGACGCGGCCCCGCGGGTCCTCCCCGGCGGCGCGAATGGAGGCCGCGGCGGCCGAATCGAGTCAGCGGTGGCGCGAATCGAGCCGGCGGCGGCCGAATCGAGTCAGCGGTGGCGCGAATCGAGCCGGCGGCGGCGCGAATCGAGGTATGGGGGCGCGAGTCGAGCCTCGGCGGCGACGACAACGGCAGGCGCAGCAGCGGCGGGGCCGGAGGGCAACGCGGGAAGGGCGACGGCGACGGTGGAGGAGCGGACGAGAGAGCCGGGGAGCGGGTTTTTTTCCGCTCCCGGACGCTAGTACAAAACGGGGGAGCGATTCGCTCTGCTCCCCCCGCGAATCGATTCCCTTTTTTCCCGTTTGGCAGCGCCCGCCGGATTCACTCCCTTGAATCCGGCAGCGGAGCGCTGCCAAACGGGCACTTCATATACTCATAATATGCGCTCTATACATTCATTTGCTATATTCCTTGTCAAACATTATTGTCTAGAGCAAGTTCAGTTGTTTTTTATAGACAAAGGTTTTGAACCTTTTCAGCTATGTGATTTGTATGTCATGGCATTTTATAAGACCAGAGGATCTAAACTTCCAACTATGAATAAAATAATTAGGTTTAATAAATGGATGTGGCCACACATTGATTGGACCGTAGCCATTGGTGGGACTCATATTAGTATAACACCACCACTGAAAAAATTGTTAGTTACCATGGAATATTTGGTAAAGCAACAAGGAATGCAATGACAATGGTTGGTTACATATGGATCAACCGTGCTCTATGCATGGCATCATTGTTCTTTAATCATGCTATTAAAGACAATAAAGATACATTTCCACACGTAATTATGTATCCTATCATTAATTCCCTCATTTCTTCAAATTTCAAAACAATATGCTCATTTTGCTTTTGTTGTATGTTATGAAAATACCGTAATGTCAACAGGAATACCTAAATAGACTAGTCGCTTGGATACTTACACCACATAAGAAGGTCCAACGATACTAGAGAAGTCCTTATAAAAAAAACTAGAGAAATGGCCCATGGATTAGTGTCATGCAAGAGGTATGCAATCATTTGTGGCAAAATCTTCTCAATGTTGTCGAACGCTTTGTTTGGTTCACGGAAGATGGGCTAAAAATTCTCAAGGTGCCGAGCTATCCAACAATGATCATCAGAAGTATTGTTGCAGTTATCATGCGTCTTTAGAAGTTTACCCATGGAAATCATACACTTACGCAGATGTGATAATGGCGTAACTATGTGCTAACCATGGCAAGTAGAAAGAGGAAACATGGCCCATCTAAAATACGAGTAGGGTGCATCTAGCTCCCAAAGCCAATGATGCAACATGGACATAATGCATGGTGAACTAGCTAGGTCCACCATAGCTAAACCGCAATATGCTGCAAGTATGCGACTGCTTTATCTCCTATACATGTTTTCAGTTGTAATATATTGAACCCAACCGATTTAGGCTTATATATTGTACGATGATTCTACCCTTAGGATTCCAAATGCTGCTTGTATGTTAAATAACGTGCGGTGTTCGCATAATTTATAGTGAATTTCTTCAGCCCCGTAATATTATAGCACATGATTTTTTATAAACGTATCACACAAATAAGCACCAAATCAAACCATGTTATGTTTTGTAGACTTTTGTTCAAACATGTATGGGTAGCACAGACAACTACATCACAATCTTCTTTTTCAGGAATCACTTCTTATTGAGCTTGCTAAACGATTTATCAAATATGATCAATCCCACGGGAGAATCAGGAGCAGGAGAATAATGGGGTGGAGGTCAGCCACAAATCCCATCAACTTCCATGATTCCAATGGGCGGATTTAATTACATACAACATTAGGGGCCAAACTGAGCAAAGCGTCCCATATTCAAACGATTAAAAAATAAGCCAGATCAGCCGATTTGAACACACGATACTTACCTGTGGGACCCACGCCAATTCCTCCCCAGAAAGACGCCTCTGCCCCACAGGCCCGGTCAGCTGTACACCGCCTTGATACGCGCGGGCCCCGTGCCCGCCACGCAGGCTGAAATGACGCATCCACCCATCGCCGGTTCAAATTCTGGTGCCACCTCTGCGGGAAATTTTTACACTCACCACCCTGCACACCTTGGGATTTCTCCCCAATTCGATGCCTTGAGGCCACTGAAAAGTGCACGGGAGAAGAAGCGCCAAGCCAAAGCAAAAATTTCGCCATGAGTCCACAACGACTCCAAGCAGCAGCGGCCGCGCCGCTCTAATCGGAGCTCTGATAAGACGCAGCCGCCCCCCCCCGGCGCAGCGCCTGAATCCGCCGCGCCCGCCTCGTGCTCGCCGTCACTAGTTTCCCCGGCGGGACTAGGGTTCGGAAAGGCGGCGGGGAGCCTAGGGTTTCGGCGGGATGAGCTACCGGAAGGGGTCCAAGGTGTGGGTGGAGGAGAAGGGGGAGGGGTGGGTGGAGGCGGAGGTGGCGGAGGCGAAGGAACGCGCCGTCGTCGTGCTCACCAGCCTGCGAAAGAAGGTATCGCAGCCTATCCTCATTCCTCCCCCCGTCCCTCTGTCGCTTTCGCTTCATTCCGTGCGGTTTAAGTTCCCGTTGCGCCGTTTGGAAGTTTTGGTGGACGTCGATGTCCAAGTATTGCTTGCCTGGCGATGTATTTGTTTGAATTTTAGGACGTTGCTTGTGCTTGGTGCTTGTTTGATCGTGGTTTGTTTGATACGAGTGAACCGAGGTTCAAAATTTAACCTGTTTGTTTTTTTTTTTTTTTCTTTCGTGAGGAAGTCTGGAGTTGTTCTGCACGACTTGCTTCGCTTGCTAGACAACAGTCATTCCTGACGATGGAAACTGAGGCACTGATTTACTTTTATATATCCGGAATGAATCAGTTTGTATTTTGGTATAATGGCACCCATCAGTTTTAAGTGTTTCACACTATATTCAATCAAATTCTTGGCCAGCTACTTAGAGTTTTTAATATTGTCGTGTTGTTTGACTTGATCTAGGAATGCTTCAAAGGTTTGATGGTTAGCAGTGAATTTTTTATGCTTGTATTTGATGTTTTTTTTTGAACTCACCCTATGTGTTCTGCAAGTTGCCTGGATTACCTCTGCTGCGCAGTTTTAATTTAAATTGGTCAAACTGAGAACTTATATTAATGTGGTATTCCCTTACAGGTCCATCGAGTTTAGCAATCCTTGTTCCCTTTGTTGAGATTTTTACTGTACAAGTTGCTTCTGTAATCTGCTCATTTTATTTTATGCTATATTCTGTATGTTCCAACCTATGTTTTGTTGATTTATTCAATTGCAAGCAACACCCTGGTCGTTTTTTTGGAGTTGATAGCAAAAGTAGCAAGATTGTTTTCACGATGAATATTGGCCACCGTTTTATCTTTACTGTCACACCCATTGCCATTGAGATCATTAGTGGGATTAATCTCCCGAGAGTGCTGAAGTGCATGGGTATTTGGTAATATTTCATTTGGAGCAGGAGAACTTAATTTCTCACCCACTAGAACCATTTATGACTAGTTTATTAAGACCTTGTTTCATTTGTCATGCTGGAAACTTGATCTGTGTTTAGCTAAAGCTTTCCTTTATTGATTCAGATCACAGTTTCGCCAGACAAATTGTTGCCCAGGGATACCGATGAAGATCTCGGTGGGGGTCATGTTGATGACATGACCAAACTGACATATCTGAATGAGCCAGGTGTTCTTTACAATCTGAAAAAAAGATATGCATTGAATGAGATATATGTAAGTGGTTCAACAGCTCTGTTTTTATTTACTGCAGTGATTTACATTTGAACCTAATTGAAATGTAACTGAGTTGCTTACCCCAGATTTGCTAAATGCTAAGTTACGTAGTTGAATAGTCCAATCACACACGTTTAAGTTTCCATGCCATATAGATTTTAGTGATCACCAATTTTCTTAGCATATTCTAGCCAGAAGTTCCTGTCCCCTGTGTTTGGGATTCTGTTTTTCATGTGCTATACTACCAATCATGTCTGCGTTGGTAAAATTTATGCAAAATCTTCTGGAATCGAATAAAAATCATCTGCAATTGAAAGTTTGATCCATTAAGCCAAAATCATGTGTCGTTCGTTGCTAACACAATAACAATGCTCTAATCTCAATGTTTTTCTGCCTCAATTAATTCATTATACGGCTTCTCCTTTTGCATCTTGTAGAGTAGAATGATCATTGGCTGTAGTTATCTTCAATTTGATACTACCTCCATTCTTGAAAATTTGTCGATGACTAGTTCATTTTAAAACTAAAAGATATCAAATAAAAAAACTGGAGGGAGTATAATCTATACATCATGGAAATAATCAATTCCATATGTTGTATCGTGATCTTTTTTGTATTGTAGTTTCTTTCATGTATATTATTGCATGCCCATTTTGATTGTCAATCTGAGAATGCAATGAATTCTTTTTTAACAGGAATTTCAGTCTCTCGTATTGATTATGTTAAACGATTAATGATCTGATTGCACCATTGATTGCCATCACTTAGTGTATACATGTCTTGGTGCTTTAGTTATGCACTACTTTTTTATAATGGATTTTCACCTGTCTTTATTGAGACAGACATACACTGGAAGCATCTTGATTGCTGTCAATCCTTTTACGAGGCTGCCTCACCTGTACAATGAGTACATGATGGAGCAATACAAGGGTGTCCGATTAGGGGAGTTGAGTCCACATGTTTTTGCAGTAGCTGATGCATCGTACAGGTAGGCAGGGGTTACAGTATGATTGAATTGCAAGGCACTGTTTCTATTTAATTTTATTTATTTTGTCGAGATTGGTTGAATCGATTAGGGCTATGGTGAATGAATCCCGAAGCCAATCCATCCTTGTTAGCGGTGAAAGTGGTGCTGGCAAAACTGAAACGACAAAGCTTATTATGCAGTATCTCACTTTCGTTGGTGGCAGAGCCGCTCTTGATGATCGGACGGTTGAACAACAGGTTTTAGAAGTAAGTTTCACCATTGTTTTCTTGAGTATGCATTTTCTGTTGATATTATTGATTGAGAGCACTATCATAACAATTCTTCATTTGTTCCCTTCACCAGTCTAACCCTCTTTTGGAGGCATTTGGCAATGCAAAAACAGTACGGAATGACAATTCAAGGTGAGGCTTCACTCAATGTTGGTCAATATTTTGTGATGACGCGTATGTGTTTATCCAGATAATACTCAGTTTCTTCTATAATTTGTAGACCTAACCTTTTTTACCACCTTCTATTTTGCACATTATAACCTAATTTCTTGGTTGCAGCCGATTTGGAAAATTTGTGGAGATACAGTTTGATGCAAATGGTAGAATATCTGGAGCTGCTATTAGGACCTATCTTTTGGAAAGGTCCCGTGTTGTGCAAATTACAGATCCCGAAAGGAACTTTCATTGCTTCTACCAATTGTGTGCTTCTGGAAAGGTATGTTTACAAATTACCACTTATTTCGATTGGATCATTTATTACGTTAGTGCACTCTATATGGGTTGGTACTTTGTGACATGATTACCATTTACTAAAATTGATGGCTTCCAGATACGAGCTATTAATTTGACCACTATGTATTAATAATCAGTAACTATGGTGGCTTGCAATTTCTTTGATATTTCTTGGTAGCATGTTACCAGTCTTGTGTCAACCTTGCAATTTCTTTGATATTTCTTGGTAGTATATTATTTCTTAATAATTGGTAACTATGGTGTCCTGAATCTACACAGAATTGTTTGCATTTCTAGTGACAACCTCTAATATCATTTTTATTCCAGGGGGCTGTGTACATTATATTGTGTTATGATCAATCTTCTGATTTAGTCCTTTCCGAATACAAATTTAGTTGTAAAGTAATGATACAATGACAATATTAAGTTTAACTTTGATATTGCACTCTGCCTGTAAAGGATGCAGAGCGGTACAAGCTTGGGCATGCAAGCGGTTTTCATTACTTGAATCAAAGCAAGACATATGATTTGGAAGGGTCAATCAATGAAGATGAGTACTGGAAGACAAAAAGAGCAATGGATATTGTTGGGATTAGCAGAAAAGATCAGGTTTCTAACAGGATGCTAAGTTGCTAGCACACCTATATGTTACTTGGAAAATACCTTCCTCAGAGAATCATTATACTGTACTTTTAGTGTAGTTCTATATCCCTATTTCAGAAATTGAATCTGTTATTTGTCTTCTTCAGGATGCTATATTTCGGACATTGGCAGCCATTCTTCACCTTGGCAATATTGAATTTTCCCCAGGAAAAGATTCTGATTCTTCAAAAATTAAGGACTCAACTTCCAATTTTCACCTCCAAACTGCAGCTAACTTATTCATGTATGTTTTGTTTCTGCATCAACTATCATGTATCATAATTAAAGCTATGGTTCCTACAGCAACTTTGCACACCAGTTGTTTATAGACATAGAAGATCTGTGACATGCTGGAGCCTATTATTTTGTTCAGGCCAAATTATGTATCATAATTAAATGTTTTGGATTAGGGCTCCCATTGCTGGGAATAGTCGCACATTGCGATTTTTGGGTGGGTATGAGTTTGAGGGTGCACCCCCTAATGGGCTAGCTTTGTAGGGGGGGTGTTGGTCGGACAGACCTAAAACCTATGGCGTCCCAGCGGCCTGGGGTGTGTGCGTGCGTGCCGTGTGTGGGTGGGCCCATATCCAACACCCATGGCCTTGTAGACGGCACTATTTCATATGTTGGAAGCTAGATTGTAGGAAGGGAGGATTGCGTATAATAGATTGGATGTATTGCATGGAGCCTTTGGGCTGTATATATATAGGAGTACAAGACTTGGGGGGCAAGACACCTCCCCGGATACATCTGCCTCCTAAAGACACACGGCATCTAATACTGCCAATTGTACTCTAACATAGATAATACTGCTCTGTAATTTTATTGAATTTGCTCCTTATAGTTCCATTTTTGGCTCTTGAAACAGGTGTGACCCAGACCTGTTGGTCTCAACACTATGTAGCCGGTCTATACATACCCGTGAAGGAATAATTATTAAAGAATTGGACTGTGCTGCAGCAGCAGCTAATCGTGATGCTCTAGCAAAGACTGTATATGCTAGATTATTTGACTGGTATTTTCTTCTGCAATACTTTTAAGATATATATTTTTGGTATGTAATACCATTCTTTCACAACTACTTTCAGGCTTGTCGAGAATATTAATAAGTCAATTGGTCAAGATGTTGATTCCAAGGTACAAATTGGTGTCTTGGATATCTACGGCTTTGAAAGCTTCAAAAACAACAGGTGTGTAGAAAGCCTTTCATTTTTTTCATTTTAACTTGTAGCAATGCACTAATGTTTCATGGCCGTGTACTTTTACATTGTTTTGGTCAAATGTACTGTGTCATTAGAAGGAAAAGAACCTACTTATCCTTTATTTACAGCATTTTTATTGGCAATATACCGCTGTCACCACCACCACCACCACCACCACCACCACCACAAAGCTTTCTAGTCCCAAGCAAGTTGTGGTAGTCACTGCGTGTGTGCATGAATTTAGCATATTATTACTATAATTAGGGTGGAACATCTGTAACTTATATAACTATTAGCCATCACACTGAAATGCTGATTTTTGTGTTTTTAATGATGCTCTTTGATTTACCTGTACAGCTTTGAGCAGTTCTGCATTAACTTTGCAAATGAAAAACTTCAGCAACACTTTAATGAGGTACGTACTATATTAGTATGTCTGATTTAGAAGGATGCGCTCTTTAGTTTAATTGCTTCTCTTAAAACTGAACGCTACAAATGTCTTCTCAGCATGTATTCAAGATGGAACAGGAGGAGTACAAAAGTGAAGAAATTAACTGGAGCTACATTGAGTTCATTGACAATCAGGATGTCCTGGATTTGATTGAAAAGGTTTTTTCATTACATTCACTTATTGACATGATTCGAGTGATCTATGCTCTGTGGGGTCCTGATTTGTTTTGTGTGGTAACTGTTAAATAATTGTGTTTTATCTTTATATTGAACTATGTTTCCATATATCATTATTTTGCAGTGTTTATGTTATCATCACTTCACATTTGTCTGGTATCTGTTTGCAATTTGCTGAGTCCATGTTGTTCTTGTCCTGCATCAGCTGTGTTGAGATCGACCGCTGCTCTTGTGCCTTGAGCAGTTGAGCATTTCCTTATAATGAAGTCAGCTTATGTTGAGATTGCTTGGAACGTTCATTTACAGCCAGATGGGTGTGCCACCATGTTGAGTTCTGTTTAATCCCAATAATGATTGGCTTGTGCATCGTTAGCAAGTGTGGGTAATATTAATAATCATTTAGCTGGTAGTGTCTCCATTTTTCGGTGCATTTTTTGTTTCTTTTGGCCATTTAGTTTAATATTATATATAGGATAGGACTGAAGGATGCAATTGCATGCAATGAATATGATTGTTCAAGTCAATCTGTACGTTTTGAGATTATACAGCTGTATGCTTTAGAACTTTTCTGAGCACTTATAATCCTGTGCATTGGTAGTACTCTTGTTTCTGTAAGGGCTTGTGCTGTTACTTCCCTCCCCAGGGGGATTAGGAGGGATTGAGGGGGATTTTTACTTGCAAGGGATTTAATTCCTCTCAGTCCCCTTCATCCGCCTCTAATCCCCTTCAAACAGAACAAGCCCTAAGTGGGTGTAACATGCTGCCATTTTCCAAAAGAAAGGTTCTTAAGTTGGTAATGTGTCCTTTGGTGACGGATAAGGCTTAATAATCTTTCCTAAATGTATTTAATAATGCGCTTGCTGTGGCAGACATATGAGCACGAATTTTTATTTCTACATGCTGTTAATATCTTCAATATCTGTAGCATAAGCTGTACTTAGCAAGCTACCAAGTCTGTTACTTTATTCATATGGTCATGCTTTTCCTGTTATGTAATAGTTGTTTCATTTTATGTTTTTAACCTCCTCTTACTGCCTTTGCTCTTGGTCTCGAAAAACATTTCGTAAACTGGGATTGTGTTCTTTGTCCTTGAAACAGAAACCAATTGGAATTATTGCACTGTTGGATGAAGCTTGGTAAGATTCCAGTTTGTTTCTCCAGTAATATAGCAATTTATATAAAGGGAGAAGTCCTACAACCTTGAGTTACCACAATCGTCCGATTTTCAACCCAAAATTACAGTTAGCCAGGGGCCTTGTGTACCTGGTTTCGTTATTCAAGACTGAAAATCGGACGAATGTGATAGTTTAAGGTTGTAAAATGGGCTTTTCTCTTATATAAAATCAATCCCTGTGCTGAGCCATGATTTGTATATTTACAGCATGTTTCCGAAGTCTACTCATGAGACCTTCGCAACGAAGATGTTCAGAAACTTCTCTTCTAATGCTAGGCTTGAGAAGACAAAATTCTCAGAAACAGATTTTACCATCTCGCACTATGCTGGGAAGGTAAGCCATGGCTGTCAGGTATCGTCGTAATTTCTTATTCCTTGTATAATAATTACATCAAGCTATTTCCAGGTCACATACCAAACAGATTCTTTTCTGGAAAAGAATCGAGATTATATCGTTGCGGAGCACTGCAACCTTCTATCATCTTCAAGGTGTCCATTTGTTTCTGGACTTTTCACTTCGTTGCCAGAAGAATCTATAAGATCCTCCTACAAGTTTTCATCAGTTGCTTCCAGATTCAAGGTATCCATAAAAAGTCCTTTGCCTCTGCTTCCATTTTGCATTTGAGAATGTGCTGGTTTACTGTCTTTCTTCTCAATTCTATGGACTCTAATGATTTCTCTGTCATTATTGTTATTATTTTTGAAGCTGCAACTGCAAGCCCTCATGGAAACCCTAAACTCGACTGAACCTCACTATGTACGCTGCGTGAAGCCGAACTCTGCTAATCGACCTCAGCTTTTTGAAAATCAAAGTGTCTTGCATCAACTGCGTTGTGGAGTAAGAACTTCCACTGAAGCATAGAGTACAAAAACAGTATTACAGTTTGACTCGTTTTTGATTAATCAGCACATCTAACCATATCACTGTTCATTGCTGACCACCATGTTTGCTGCTCACACTGAATGTTAATGTTGATAGTTTTCACTTCAAGTCCTACTTTCGAGCAATTATATCCATAATCTTATATGAAATGACTTGAGATTGTTGTTGACTTGGCCAAATGATATCACTGTAATTTTCATTGTCCTTCTGATCTTAAACCATATCAACATACGAATTGAGTGGGCATACTGTATCGATAGTTTTGGGAATTAACTTGACCACATCCACATGGTTGCTTGAGATATACTACATTATCACATTTCTGCTTATTACATATTTTATTCTCTTATGTCTATAAAACTCTCAAGCTACAACATCATATACTCCAGCAGTTTTGGCATTGTGTAGTCATGATGATATAGCTTGGCCACTGGTTCCTGTTGTCCAGATGTGTAAAATTCATTGAAATACTGTTGCAACAACTTGCACACTTTCTAGAATTATATTTAATATTTTGCTGGAGAAATAAGTTCTTAACTGACACTTCACCGTTTTTTTGGTTCGTTATTTATATTTTGCTAAATTCATGTTTGTCTGATTGATATTTTTATCAAAATTATCACTTGATGGCATGACAGGGTGTATTAGAGGCTGTCCGTATTAGTCTTGCTGGCTATCCTACCAGAAGGACTTATGCTGAATTTGTTGATCGGTTCTCTGTTCTTGTTCCAGATTTAATGATTGGAAGGTACGCCCTCATATCCTTCATGAAACTAGCTATGGAAAGAGATGGAATCTATGCGAGTTACTGTTCTTTTTTGGTCTAAAACACCCTGTAGAATAGCTTGATCTTATTGGTAACAACAAACTCCACTAGAATCTTCTGATTTGTCTTGAAAAAAATTGAGCATGGGATTTTTCTGGTTAACACTTTGCAGTGTGGACAACTGTGTGCCTCGCGTGATGTTTTGTGCGTATCTAATTGTGAAGACATTGCAATAATTCCATCATAGTACAATACCAAAAGTTGGGAGTTTATCAACTCTCAAGTCTGCTTATGCAAAAAGAAAGAATGTTTGCTTGTATATTTTGCATCACCTTGTTTGATATTATGTTTGCTTTTACCTATGCAGTTATGATGAAAGAGTGCTGACAAAGGGAATTCTTGAAAAGATGAAGCTTGAGAATTTTCAAGTAATCTGCTTAGCTGAGATTCTATTCTTTCAATGTAGTAAAGTTATTTTTTGTGATGAATCTCGTTTATATCTCCACAACTGTATAAGATTTAGATATTTTGTTTGAAAAAACTGCTGCTGTTGTTTTACATAAACTTGCAGTTCTTCAGAGAGCACCATCATTAATTTGAACTTTTCAGTGCTTCTGGCGCTAAGGAACTTGTGAACTTGTTTGCTAGATAGTCTAGGATTTCTTGGTCCCAGTGGTTTCACAATTTGCTAGATAGTCTAGTATGTCTGTTTTTTGGGTATGTAACTTCTGTAGTGTTTTTTTTTTTTAATTTATAATATGCAGCTCTCCTGTCAATTTTAGAGAAAAAATCATAATTGAAATTGAAGCAATTGATTTGATAATATGCTTAAGTTGATTAAGGGGAAAATATTAAAATAATAAACTGACATTTGTTACATGATAGCTTGGTAGAACAAAGGTATTCCTTAGGGCTGGTCAAATTGCCATATTAGATATGCGTCGTGCTGAGGTTTTGGACAATGCTGCACGACACGTTCAAGGCCGTTTCAGAACATTTATCGCTCGCAAAGAATTTGTGAAGACCAGGGAGGCTTCAATTTCTGTACAAGCATATTGCAGAGGTAAACATGTGGGCCTATCATGTTTCTTTATTATTTTGAATGTGATTTATGATGACAGTAATAAAGAGAGCTATTGCTTTCTCCACCAAACGAACTGGATTGAAAAAACTCCTTTTCTTTTTAATTAGGCGTGTATGCATTTTGATATTGAAACCTTATAATCTTTGACTAACAATTAGACCAAGAGTTTGTGGATTGAACAGTTCAAATTTAGTACCATTTTATTCATATTTAGTACCATTGTCATATGATGTAGGTTTCATGCTCAAAGTCCAGCGTCCGAGACCGTACATACTAGCCAGTCAAACATCACCTTACATTTTGAAATAATGACCAAGTATCAAAAGGTTTGGCCGCCATGGTTCAAACATTACTGTTCTTACTATGGCACCTTGCATAGGGTGCCATTGACTCCTATATCCCTTGCGATGAACAAATGGATTTCTTTTCTCACATCGTGGACAATGAACTCCTGCTATTTTGCTTTAATGGTATTTGCATGCCTGCTATTCTCATGGCTTGCAGATTCCAAACTTATCCTCTTTTTATTGTAAGCATCTTTTATAGACCGTAATCTTACTCCCTCTGATACTAAATTGTAATACATTCTGTTTGCTAAATTAGGCTGTTTGGCAAGGAAGATGTACACAATCAGGCGAGAAGCAGCTGCAGCCATAATTGTTCAAAAGTATGCCCGAAGATGGCTGCTACGTCGAGCTCACCAGCAAGCTTGCTTGGCAGCTCTGCTTATTCAGTCTTACATTCGAGGGTTTATTG
Organism: Paspalum notatum; assembly: GCA_022530915.1. Lineage (NCBI taxonomy): Eukaryota > Viridiplantae > Streptophyta > Magnoliopsida > Poales > Poaceae > Paspalum > Paspalum notatum. The sequence goes on along the minus strand of CM039687.1, from coordinate 2,722,030 downwards.
CTCGGCGCTATTTCTCTGCCATCAGGGAACACAAGGCAGCTACGGTGATACAGGTGCCCCTTCCCCCACATACACAAAACACCCCAACACACACATGCACACCCTTTCTAAAATTTTGCATAAATCAAAGATGCCCATTTATTTTATGGTAGTGTACGGGATTTTATTAACCATATTGGCACACTGCAGTCAACATGGAGAAGGCGGAAGGTTGTAATGCTTTTCCAGCATTACAGGCACGCGACTGTGGCAATTCAGTGTGCTTGGAGACAGAAGCTTGCAAGAAGGGAGCTAAGGAGACTCAGAATGGTAATTTCATTGGTTTCTGCAGAGGAAAGGTCTTAATGATCGGAGCCTGCGTTCATTATTTGCAGTTTTTCTTCTTTTCTATAAATATTATTGTGTGTCCATTTGATTCTAAGGTTTTTTATGTTCTTTGCAACTCATTACCTTCAAGTTTCTTCTCTCCATGTCATGCTTGGCATTCTCTAATAGACTGGATGGAATCTTCTCTTTTCTCCTGTGATTATCATGTGTTGGGAATAATCTTATGTGATTGTTTATGTGATAGGCTGCAAACGAAGCAGGTGCACTGCGTGAAGCAAAGAATAAGCTTGAGAAAAAAATGGACGATCTTGCTTTAAGACTTACCCTTGAAAGGAGACTACGGGTTAGTATTATTGACATTTTATTGCATTAGTTAATTATTTGTTAGCAATACTCGTCGTGTTCTGTGATTGTGCGGCTTGTTTTTGATATGTCCTGTCGGAGGTATTACTAAAATTAACTGACAGGAATGGCTTTTGCATAACCTATGGGTAGCTGGAAAGTGTCTAAAAGTGAAAGAAACCCAGGAATTCATACATTGACTGAAATAAATAGTATACGGTGTCTAATGGACGTTTGAAACATCATCATTTCAATTTTATTGGGAAAAATGATTTACGAAGTAAAACAGTAAAAAAAATTCTGGAGGCAGTTTCTGTAACTTGGTTGGTTGGGGTCAATCCTTGAATTTTACTTTGAAATTATGCATTTCATGGATTGTGCCATGAAATTGGTTAGTTTCGCGAACCTTTTTTAATGTTTTATTGTATATTTTATCTGGAGTTCTCTTTTTCTGCTTCTACCGCAATTACTTTTTGCTGATTTGATTTCTCATTTGGTTGATCTTTTATTTATCTGGTGACTTTACTTTCAATTCAGGCTGCCAGTGAGGAGTCAAAATCAGCCGAAATTTTGAAGCGCGACAAAAAAATCGAATCATTAAGCGCAGAATGTGCCGCTGCCAAGTCAGCTGCTCAAAACGAACATAACAAAAATTTGTTGCTCCAGAAGCAGTTGGATGAATCTTTGAGAGAGATTAATATGTTGCAGAGTAAAAAAATTATGACAGCAGAAGCAGAAAAAGAGAACTCCGATCTAAAGGTTTCATAACTTCTATCTTCAACTCTTCATAATCTTCTATCATCGGCAGAATTAGCTCAAATGCTCTGGAACACGACATAGGTGTAGCATACTAGCATTTGCTGGATGCCACTCCAAATTTATATAATTATCTAATGGACACTACAAATTTAGGGTGTTTTCCAGCAAATGTCACTCTTTGCGATTTCATAGTGGTAGTACCATAATTATGAGTATGCTTAATTGGCCTCCATTTTGAATTGGCGCCCTTTGAGGCTTTGACTTCTTTTTTCATTCATCTGGTAGGGAGTAGATAAACTTTGTGAAGTAGTGACATAGGAGCAGTCCCCAAGCTTGCTGCTGCACTTATCATATGGGCAGCATGCTCTGTGCTCTTGAATTATGACTTTTTGGGCCTTTCAGACATATCAATTGATTATATTTTTACTGAAGCATCTCTTATGCATTCCACAGAACTTAGTTGAATCGTTATCTATGAAGAACTCAAAACTGGAAAAAGAACTTACTGTGGCTCTTAAAAGTAGTGATGATACAATGGAAAAATTAAAGGATGTGGAGGGAAAATGCAACCATCTACAGCAAAATTTGGATAAGTATGTGTTCTGTATTCACATCTGTATCTAAAACGCCAGGATGCTGGAATAATATGTCCTGTGGCCATGTTTCTGGTGGCCTTCTATTGAAAACAATCTTATGGTTTCGTGAATTCAGGTTGCAGGAGAAACTTACAAATTTGGAAAATGAAAATCATGTCTTAAGACAGAAGGCATTTAATATGCCAACAATGAACAATCTATCTGAAACTCCAAAGAAAGTATCTGAGGTAATTTTCTTTGTTGCTCTTTCTCAGCTCCATGCTTTTGTTGCTGACTCCACTACTTTATACTGCACAAGTTTACAACTAGAAGTGACACATGACACCAATTCTTGCCATTTTAGTTTTAAACTGTTCATTGATTCCAGATCTAGCTACAATATCTTGTTTAGTTCACTGACATCATTTCTGAATACAGAAATTTTCTTCTACGATTGGGCCTCCCAACAGTGAACCGAAGCTTATATTTGTGAGCTTATCTTCTCTTTCAAGTTAGATAGCTACAATCTTTCAGATTCATGTCTATAAGATTTAATTTGGTAAAACTAAAATTGTAGGAAAGCCCAACGCCAACAAAATATCTGGCTCCTCTGCCACAGACTTTGACTGGATCAAGGAGATCGAGGTTGCCTGTTGAAAGGCATGAGGTGACTTCCTTTGTGTTCTTGACTTTTATTTGATGTGCATCATACTGCCTGCACTTGTGAGGTTGCTAATGTTCTTTTAGGTGCATTAGTGGTCTATAAACAATTTGAGGTATCTCAATATTGTCTATTGTTCCGTGCAGGAAAATCACGAAATTTTATTGAAATGCATCAAAGAAAATTTAGGGTTTAAGAATGGCAAACCAGTTGCAGCGTGTATCATTTACAAATGCCTTTTACACTGGCGTGCTTTTGAATCAGAGCGGACTGCTATTTTTGATCATGTAATTGAGGCCATAAATGATGTCCTCAAGGTAAAATAATTGAGCCCATATTTTTTTTTGTTTACACTACTTGAAGAAAACCAATTTCGTTTTGTTTTCCCTTACAGGGGGATGAAGCTGATGGCAGATTACCTTATTGGTTGTCCAATACCTCTGCATTGCTATGCCTCCTGCAGAGGAATCTGCGTTCAAATGGATTATTTGCTACACCATCTCGTCGGACTGGTGTAGCTCTAGGGCTAGGCGGGAAAATAGTGCAAGTAAGGAATTTGTGCATGTAGTTATTGTTTCTATTTATATTGGAGGCTGTCCTGCTCCAGTCCACTTTTTTACAAAATGAGCAGCCCCACTAATATCTCAAATCCCTGGAGCACAATTTTACCTGCTCCAGTCCAATAAGGCAGATTACCTTATTGGAGGCTGTCCTGCTCCTTAAATTGGAGGGAACCTAAACAGACCCTGAATCTTGTTAGATATACTTGTATTATACCTGTATTTCCTCTGTATTGTAGGGGGTTATATGTATATTTTCCTTTATGTTTTGGTGTATATATATCGGCCTTAGTGCCTCATAATGAATACAAGTGCTATTCATAACATGGTATCAGAGCCAAAATTAGGGTTAGGTTTTCCTCTCCTCTCCCAAATCGTTCCTTCCACGCCGCACTGCGTGTCTCCACCAAAATTTCGTCGCCTCTTTCTTGAAGCTGGTGTCGATTTCTTCGTCGATCTGCTCGTTCCGCACATCGTTGATCGTCGCCGGGAAGTCTGTGTCGCGCTTCCCGGCCTGCCCGTCGTCCGCTCGTCGCGCGGAATCGTTGCCCGCTTGTCCGCGCGGGTCATCTGCGCGCCGCCGTCAGCGTGGGTACTCCGCGAGCCGACGTCTTCCCGGCCTGCCCGTCGTCCTCCGCCGGCCGTCGGTTCTCCTCCGCCCGCCGCCGGCCGCCGGCTCTCCTCCGTCCGCCGCCGGCCGTCGGTTCTCCTCCTCTCGCCGCCGACCGCCGGCTCTCCTCCGCCCGCCCCCGGCCGCCGGATCTGCTCCGCCCGCCGCCGGTCGCCGGTGCAGCTGGCCGCCATCCCCTCAGCCGCTCGCCTTTGTTTTGAGCCGCATGTGCCGCGTGTTCTGTTCTGAGTAGCATGTGCGGTCTGTTCCTTTTGGATAAAAAAAAAAAAGAAAAAACAGGTCTGTTTTTGCTTTTGTGATGGCGCCGTTGACTTCCTCCAATGGTGGTGTTCCTGTCCTTCGCTGTCCGCTGCTCTTTGATGGGACTAACTACCATGTCTGGGTTCCTCGTATGCGCTGGCACATGCGTGGTTTGCGTCTCTGGGAGTTTCTTACCGGAGAGCTTCCATGTCCGCCTTGTCCTCAGGCTCCGGCGAGTCCAGTGGTTCCCGAGAAGGCGACTGATGATGAGAAACAGAAGATTCTTGATGATTTTGCTGCTCTTGAGAAGTCATATGAGGCTCAGTTCAGTGCTTATCGGTTGTGGTTGGATGAGGATGCTCATGCTGGTTCTATTGTTGTTGCTAGTATGCAGGATCAGTTTGCTGAGGAGGTTGTTGATTTTCAGTGGTCTCATCAGATGTGGTCTTTTCTTCGTGATCGCTATGAGCCCACCGGTCAGTCTGCTTATTTTGCTGCCATTCGTCGGGAGCAATTGATATGTCATGGTGACCTTACTGTTGATGAGCTCTACACACAGTTGTCTGCTGTTTGGCGTCAGATTGATTCCTTGCGTCATCCTCTGTCTCCGAGTACTTGTGAGTTCTGTCAGGGCCAGCAGTCGGATATTGAGCTTCAGCGTACATATGCCTTTTTGACCCGTCTCGGGGATGAGTACGAGCCTTTTCGTGCGCAGCTTCTCGCTCGTCATCCGTTTGTTTCCTTGATTGATGCTCTTACCAATGTTCGTAATGAGGAGACTCGGCTTCGTTCTGCTGGATTGTTACCATCTGTGTCTGCTTTGGCTGCTCGTTCTGCGCCCTCACGGCCGGCTGTTGCTCCACCTTCTTTGCCCTCGTCAGCTACTGCGCCCTTTCCTTCTGCTCGTGGGGGTGGTGGTCTTCATTGTGATTATTGTGGGAAGGATGGACATGTTGAGGCTTTTTGTTACAGGAAGAAGAAGGCACAGCGCTCTCAGACTCGTCCGGCTTCACAGACTTCACTGGCTTCACAGCCTTCTGCTAGTACTAGTGCTGGAGTGTCTCAGAGGAGTTCTACAGATCCAGTTACCCAGGAGATGCTGATGCTTCTTCGTCGCCTTGCTGCCTCTTCACCGTCTGGGACTGCTAGTATGGCGACTCTACCGACTGATTCATCAGGTTCTGCTGCTGCTTCTCAGTCTTCTGCTCAGGGACCACCAGGTAATAATACATGGATTCTTGATTCCGGTGCCTCTTTTCATATGCCTCCTGATCGCTTTTTTCTTTCATCTATTCATTCTTCATCTCGTTCTCTTACTGTTCATACTGCCGATGGGTCCTCTCTTCCCGTAGCCGGAGAGGGCACTCTTCTATCTACCTCTTTTCATGTTCCTAATGTATCCTATGTTCCTGATCTAACCATGCAGCTTATGTCCGCTGGTTAGCTCACTGATCATGGTTGTCGTGTTATCTTTGATTCTGACTTTTGCTATGTTCAGGATCGTCACACGGGTCACCTGGTTGGTACTGGCCCTCGTCGTCGTAACTCTCAGCGTCTTTGGGAGCTTGACTGGCTTCGACTTTCTTCCGCTGTGTCTGCCAGTTCTGACGGCTTCGCTTTAGCTGCTTCGTCCACTTCGTCTTTTGCTCAGTGGCATCATCGGTTGGGTCACCTTTGTGGCTCCCGTCTGTCTACTCTGATTCGTCGTGGTCTCTTAGGTTTGGTTTCAGGTCATGAGTCTTTAGCTCAGTGTCAGGGTTGTCGTCTGGGAAAGCAGATTCAGCTTCCCTATAATTCTAGTGAGTCTGTGTCTGAGCGTCCTTTTGATCTTGTCCACTCAGATGTATGGGGTTCTGCTCTCTTTGTTTCAAAAGGGGGTCACAGATATTATATAATTTTTATAGATGATTTTTCTCGCCACACATGGATTTACTTTATGAAAAATCGCAGTGAGGCTTTATCTATCTATAAGAATTTCTCTGCTATGGTTCGCACTCATTTCGACACTTCTATTCGTGTTTTTCGTGCTGACTCTGCAGGTGAATACCTTTCTGCTGCTCTTCGTCAGGTCCTTTCTGAGCAAGGTACTCTTGCTCAATTTTCTTGCCCTAGTGCTCATGCGCAGAATGGTGTTGCTGAACGCAAGCATCGCCATTTTCTTGAGACGGCTCGTGCTCTTATGCTTGCTTCTTCTCTTCTCCCTCATTTTTGGGCTGAGGCTGTTTCTACTGCCACATATTTGATTAATATTCAGCCTTCTTCCGCTCTTCGTGGGGGCATTCCACTTGAGCGTCTTTCTGGCAAGGCGCCTGATTATTCTGATCTTCGGCTTTTTGGTTTTGTTTGCTATGTGCTTCTTGCACCTCGTGAACGCACCAAGTTGACCGCCCAGTCAGTTGAGTGTGTCTTTTTGGGATATAGTGCTTAGCATAAGGGATATCGTTGTTGGAATCCGGTGGGTCGACGCATTAGGATTTCTCGGGATGTTGTCTTTGACGAGTCTCGTCCTTTCTATCCTCGTCCTTCCTCGGATGCTTCATTAGCATCTTTAGTTCACATAGACCTTCTCTCTATACCCTCTTCTACTGTGTCTTCTTCAGGAATTGTGCCTCCTTCTGTAGTGTCACCTGTAGAGTCTTCTTCAAAGTCTTCTTTTTTGACTCCTGACTACACTACAAAGCCTTCTGTAACACAGGTTTACACACGCCGTAGTGCTCTGACTCCTCCTGAGCCTACTTCTGATGAGCCATCACCTGCTGCTTCTTCTCCTGAGCAGCTTCTTCGTCGTGGTCATCGGTCTCGTCAGTCAGTTGATCGGTATGGTTTTGGACCTGTTACTTGGCAAGGTTTTGCCGGTACCGTCCTTTCTGAGCCGCTTTCCTATCGTGATGCTATTCTTCATCCAGAATGGCAGCTTGCGATGGCTGAAGAGATCGCTGCACTTGAGCGCACGGGCACGTGGGATCTCATTCCGACTCCCTCTCATGTTCGTCCTATTACCTGTAAGTGGGTCTATAAGGTTAAGACTCGCTCTGATGGATCTCTTGAGCGCTATAAGGCTCGTCTTGTTGCCCGTGGTTTTCAGCAAGAACATGGTCGTGATTATGATGAGACCTTTGCTCCTGTTGCTCATATGACCACTGTTCGTGCTCTTCTTGCTGTGGCCTCTGTTCGTGAGTGGTCCATCTCTCAGCTTGATGTAAAGAATGCCTTTCTTAATGGTGAGTTGCGTGAGGAGGTGTATATGCAGCCACCGCCTGGGTATTCTGTTTCTGAGGGTATGGTTTGTTGTCTTCGTCGCTCTCTCTATGGTCTTAAGCAGGCTCCTCGGGCTTGGTTTCAGCGCTTTGCTTCTGTGGTCACAGCTGCTGGTTTTTCTGCCAGTGCTCATGATCATGCTTTGTTTGTCCATACATCATCTCGTGGTCGTACTCTTCTTCTCCTTTATGTTGATGATATGATTATCACTGGAGATGATCCTCAGTTTATTGCTTTTGTCAAGGCACGTCTGAGTGAGTAGTTTCTTATGTCTGATCTTGGCCCTCTTTGTTATTTTCTTGGGATTGAGGTTTTCTCTGCACCTGAGGGATTTTATCTGTCTCAAGAAAAATATATTCAGGGTCTTCTTGATCGTGCTTCCCTTACTGATCACAAGACTGAGGAGACTTCCATGGAGCTCAATCTTCGCCTCTCTGCCATTGATGGTGAGCCTCTTGATGATCCTACTCGTTATCGTCATATCGTAGGTAGTCTTGTTTATCTTGGTGTTACTCGTCCTGACATTTCCTATTCTGTGCATATTCTGAGTCAGTTTTGTTTCTGCTTCCACTCAGCTCCACTATAGTCACCTTCTTCGTGTCTTACGTTATCTTCGTGGGACTATGTCACGCCGTTTGTTCTTTCCACGCTCTAGCTCTTTACAGCTTCAGGCTTACTGTGACGCTACTTGGGCTAGTGATTCCTCTGATCGTCGATCTCTTTCTGCTTATTGTGTTTTTCTTAGTGGTTCTCTTATTTCTTGGAAGACTAAGAAGCAGACAGCAGTTTTTCGTTCGAGTACAGAGGCTGAGTTGCGTGCTATGGCTCTTGTGACGGCAGAGGTGACTTGGTTACGGTGGTTGCTTGCAGATTTTGGTGTTTCTGTGTCTGTACCGACTCCTCTTTTGACTGACAGTACTGGTGCTATTAGTATTGCTCGTGATCCGGTAAAGCATGAGCTTACTAAGCATATTGGTGTTGATGCATATTACACGCGTGCACAGGTTCAGGACGGTGTTGTTACTCTTCGCTACGTGCCTTCGGAGTTACAGTTGGCTGATTTTTTGACGAAGGCACAGACCAGAGATCAGCATCGTTTTTATCTCTCCAAACTCAGTGTGATTGATCCACCTTGAGTTTGAGGGGGGGTGTTAGATATACTTGTATTTCCTCTGTATTGTAGGGGGTTATATGTATATTTCCCTTCATGTTCTGGTGTATATATATCGGCCTTAGTGCCTCATAATGAATACAAGTGCTATTCATAACAAATCTATCTAGTAGTCCTGTACGCAAAATTTATTGCTTGTATACAGAGGCATGGTCCACAAAACACATCTTTGGCATCAAATACATATTATAAATTGTAATACATGAATACGTTTGTATCATAAATCCACTTTTCGAGACAATTCTATTCGTATCTGTTTCAAATATTTAGTCGTTTCCATGTACAAACACCACTAATATCCATAGATAGTTTGGCTACATAAAAAGATAGTTTGACTGCATACTATGATCTCAAAATGTTGCTTCTCTTTGTGGCCAGAGGAACCGTATCATACTGCTGTTCTTGAGATAGGTGCTTTCATATACGTTCTCTTTATTCTCTTGTTTGTCACCAGCGGGCTTGTAGCCCAGTGGTATCTCCACCTCTTGGGGGCTTGTTCGGTTGCCTTGGTTTTGGAGGGGATTTAGGCCTCGGGGTGTTGAGGTCCTGGGTTCGACTCCCCAGCGAATTTAAACAGTTGTCTGTTGGGAAAAAAATCCCCCCTTGTTAGCATAATTTTCGGGGGGGAAGGGGGGGGGGGGGCGGGTCTCGACCTTTTAAGGTTGGGCTCTTCTACCTTAATTACAATGCCATGGGGGTGGTTCTTTCCCCACCGGTCTAGTTTTTTTTTCTCTTGTTTGTCCATGTGTTGATTGAGGCTGCTTAGATTCATTGCTTGGAATTTCTGGTTACTAAGACCAGAATGAGAAGGCAACATATGTACTTGCATAAAACATTCTCTCTTTTTTGTAGTATTATGTAAGTTATTCATAGAGTTATATATAATCTGATTCTGTATTTTGTAATCTTTGTGCCTTGTTGTTTTGTTCGGAAAGCATGTATGAATATAATGATTTCCTTTCTGATTATAAAAAACAACACTTTATGCTTCTTCCAGACACTGAGATCTCCTTCTAAGCTTGTTGGGCGCGGTGATACTCTGCCACAAGTGGATGCACGGTATCCAGCTATTCTATTCAAACAGCAGCTTACGGCATGTGTCGAAAAGATATTTGGGCAGCTCAGAGATAATCTGAAAAAGGAAATATCACCTCTTCTTAATGTTTGCATACAGGTATACAGGTATTTTTTCAATGCGGTAACAAACAACCGGATTTTTTTGGTAACACTCTGAAACTCACATGCAGGCTCCAAAGTCAACACGTGGGCAACCTGGGAAAGCATCAAAGTCACCTGGCGTTGGTGCCCAACCGGCATCAAACTCATATTGGGACAATATCGTCAATTTCCTTGACTTGCTTATGGACACACTGCGTGAAAATTATGTAAGCATTTGTTTTGGCCTGGTTTTCAGAAATAGTTCCTATATTTATGCAAATTTCATTAATTAGGCACGATAGGGATAGCCTTTAATGTCTCCAAGTGTGTCTAATATCTGTGTTTTGCTGCAGGTGCCATCCTTCTTTATACGTAAACTTATTACTCAATTATTCTCTTTCATCAATATACAATTGTTTAACAGGTACTTCACTGAGTTCACTCATTTCAGAAACTTGGAACTTGGTATATATGTATTTGAATGTGCAAACAGTGGGGCACACTATCTAGTAAATATGAAAATATCCAAGAATGGATTACTTGGAATATTTATATTATTTAATAAAAAAAATGTTTCAATGAATTTTATATTCTAGCTTTATTAAGTTTGCGAACAGTTCAGTTTTTGTCGGAGGAAAGGGGCTGTTTGCGAGGGAAGTAGTGTTGTGCTTCATGCTATGGGTGATGGGATGGTGACACTTACAGATAAACTGATGTTATATCATTCCAGAATAAAATATATAGAAAAAAAATCTCCACAAGTTTCCTGGCTATGCTAACAGTTCTGTTCTGTCAGTCTTCTTCTTCGGCGGGAATGTTGCACGTTCTCCAATGGAGAATATGTGAAAGCTGGGCTATCATTGTTGGAGAAGTGGATTAGTGATGTCACAGAGGAGGTATTCACAATTTTACATTCTTATCATTCGTTTATTTGTAGATTCTGCTGTATGGTTGATTCTTCATGTCTTAAATTGGATACCATAACCATAATTTTGCTGTATCTTTCCTTTTCTGTTTCTCTACAATTTGTTTTTTACATTTTCAGTTTGCTGGAACATCTTGGCATGAGCTAAATTATATCAGACAAGCTGTTGGCTTTTTGGTAATTGTTTCTGCACGTTGGCCACCCCCACATATTTGTTGGTTATCTTACGCCTTGGGTTATTCTCACAAATTATATAACACAGGTTATACACCAAAAAAGAAAGAAGACACTTGAGGATATTAGGCAAGATCTTTGCCCGGTATGTATATATTCATGTCCTCTTTTTCTGTAATTTCTATTTTGCTAACTTCTATGGCAGAACTGTAATTTATCCGATGTTTCATGTAGTCCTTGAGCGTTCGCCAAATCTACAGAATATGCTCAATGTATTGGGATGACAAATACAATACCCAAGGCATATCACCTGAGGTAGGCATTTTTTGCTTGACCCTGGAACATTCGCTCTTCCGAGATTCATTTTACTTTACCTTTATAACAAAAATGAGATTTTCAGGTGGTTGCTGCAATGCGGGAAATGGTGAACAAAGATTCCCAGAATCTGGTATCAAATTCCTTTTTGTTGGATGATGACTTAAGGTAGGGAAACTGGTTATTTCCAGAATCTCAATAGTACTTTGCTTTCTTGAATGATTTGTTCTATACAGGTGATATTTGAAATGTGGTATGCTTCACAGGTTCACTAACATATCATTTTTGTTTGCTGCAGTATACCATTCTCCACGGAGGATTTGTCAATGGCTATCCCAGCAATAGATTATGCAGATGTCGATCTTCCAAAATCCCTTCATCACTATACATCAGTACAGTTTCTACTCAGGCAGCAGGATCCTGTCCAATAGGATAAATATAATGCTGCCTTGAAGGTTTGTTGGTCCCCAGTTTTTTTGGGGGTAACATCCATTTGAGATGATGTCTTGTTGTTTAGATGCCTAGATATGCAAAAGGGGTGGGGAGTTTAATAGTTGAAAAGCAACCATTGTTGCCAAGCCATGGTCCGCCACTCCCCGTAGCTGTATTTGGTTGTACAGAGAATGTTGTAAGAACTGTTGGCCCTAGCCCAAAGCGAGTATATCCGTGGCAAATTAATCAATGCGTATCACCGATGAGTATATACAATGCTGAAAAGGACAACATAGTGCGAACGATCTGTGGGGATAATGGCGACTCTAAAGCAAAACATTTGCGATACGCCTAATGTGCCAACTCTACAAATTCCCATCTTTCCGTTGTTTCCCGAAAGCCATAGCTGGGCATTGGATGCCAAATGGTGAAGGAAGAAATGACACTTTCCCTAAAAAACCGGCGAGAATGGTACTTCTTCTCGGTGATCCAGAGCAGGATAGTAGAAAAAAAGGAAAAAATGAATCAATAAACAATTTTAGCTTTACACCTTGCTTGCACTGCAACTATGTACACTTTACAATTTCTTTGTCAGAAATAAATACATGGGCTAACACGCAAGCGTGATGCAATCATGCAATAGTGCATCGATCGTCGATGCTGTCGTGGGTATCATCTACGCGCCCCTGTCCCTACTCTGCTTCGGCGAAGAGCTCTTGTGGCCCGCCACCGAGTTTGCGTACCGTGGGTTCCCTGTCCGCATCTCCCCTTCGGCGTGCACGGCCGAGGCGAGGTACTTCTTCCTGGCGGCCGCCGCGGCGCCTCCCGCTGCCTCCTCGGCCTTTCCATGGTCGGCCGGCGGCGACGGGGACGGGACGGTGTACACGAAGGGCCCCGCGGGCACGTCGCTGCACATGGTGAGCAGCGGCTGGAGCGCGTCGACGACGTCGCGCATGGTGGGGCGGGACTTGGGCACGCTGTGCAGGCAGTGGTAGGCGACCATGGCGGCCTTGTGCGCGGCCTTGGCGGAGTACTGGCCGTCCAGGGCGGGGTCCATCACGCGGTGCAGCCGCTCCGGGTGGCGCAGGTACGGGCGCGCCCAGTCCACCAGGTGCTGCTCCCGCCCGCGCCGCCGCTTGTCCACGCTGCGCCGCCCCGTCAGCAGCTCCAGCAGCACCACGCCGAAGCTGTACACGTCACTCTTCGCTGTCAGGTGCCCTGCATGCGTATACATAACACATGGTCAGCTGCTGATCGTGACCAATCTAGTTCTCTGCTATATATCACGGTTAATTAATCGAGAATGAGAACATATTATTATACATGCATGATGCATGTACACTGCGACGACGTGTAGTAGCGTACCAGTGAGGATGTACTCCGGCGCGGCGTAGCCGTGGGTCCCCATGACGCGGGTGGTGACGTGGGTGTCGTCGCCCTGCGGGCCCTCCTTGGCCAGGCCAAAATCCGAGAGCTTTGCCGTGTAATCCTGCGATACACATAACATATGCATCTGTCGGTGAGTTTGATCAGCCGCAATGCTGATGATATTGGCAATAATGTCGTTTTTGCTTCCAACGTTATCCTAATACGGGTATAGTACGTGTCAGGTCGATGCGTGTCTGCTACCAGTAGTGCACCGGCGTCGATTTCGTGCTAAAATTTGATGCTTGCGTCGTGTGTATGTATATACCATGGCACTACTATATATAATAGCTATAGTCTAGGAAAAAGTACGGGTCCATCGGTTCTCTCTCTCTCTCTCTCTCTCTCTCTCTCTCTCTGTTGCCAATTTTGTGTGGTTCTCAAGTTATATTCGGCAAAAGAGTGTTAGACTAATCAAGTACACTACTACTACAACACAGAGGCTCCGGGCTACTCGCTAGCTAGTATGGATCAGGCTAATAAACTACAGGTACAAAGAATATTAGCACAGCTTGGAGCTTAGCTCGAGGATCTAGCCCCGGACAAGGCAACAACAAAATTTGTATCGTCCGGCCGGGTGCACCAACTAATCGGAAAAGATGTTTCTTTCCTCCTTAGAATAACGGGAACATTAATGACATTATTATCGTGATCAGATTCGGTAGGAGAAGTAAACAAATCAGAAAGGGACACCCGTTTCTTATTTTCCTGGGCTTCTAGCTAGCTAGGCGTTCTGTTTCCTCTTTTTTTTTTTTCATTCAGATTCAGTTGACCGCCACCATATAAAATAAGAGCATTATGGAACTCGGCCTCTGGCCCAGAGCCTCAGATAGATAAATGTCTACGGTGCACGACATATATATCGACAGAGATTGGCCAACTAGCTGAGAAACAAAACGTGGTGGCATGTAGCTAGTGTTGTTCCTGGTGATCGATAGCTAGCGTCGGCGAAGCGACAAGGAGTTATTACTTGGAACTAAAGCAAACGCTAATTAACAAAACCGGGCGAACTAGTCATATGTATATATATATATATATAGTCGATCAACGAAGAGGAGATCGAAGCGATGATGAACCGTCGATCGATCGAAAAATGGGAATTGTCGATCGGGACCAGCTGGCCGGGATGCATTTGTTGCACGCATGTATACTCACCGAGTCGAGCAGGATGTTGGAGGCCTTGAAGTCGCGGTAGATGACGGGCGTGTCGGCCTCGTGCAAGAACGCTAGCCCCTTTGCGGCGCCCACCGCGATCTTCAGCCGCGTGCACCACGGCAGCGTGGACAGCAGGTCTGCATATGCGCGTACGCACAATCATTAGATCATCAGTGTCTCGATCAATAACCACGTACTCCTACTACTCAATCATTATTAAGAGCTATAGAGAGCCATTAGTAGGATCAGTAGCTTACTCTTGAAGAGGTGGTGCTCGAGGCTTCCTCTGGCCATGTACTCGTAGACGAGCATCCGCTGCTCGTCCTGGCAGGCGTAGCCGATGAGCTTCACCAGATGCGGATGGCTCAACATCCCCAGGTACACCACCTCGGCCTGCAATTCAATTCATGCAGCGTACGTACACGGTAGACACACCACGATTAGTAATCATCATTCATCAAAGCACACAAAGAAAAACAAACAAACAAACAAAATGTATCGTACCAGCCACTCGCGGTGCCCCTGCGGGCCGTCGGCGTCGAGGCACTTGACGGCGACGTGCTGCGGCTGGACCTCCCCGCCGTCCCCGGGGAGGAAGCCCTTGTACACGGGGCCGAACCCGCCCTCGCCGATGAAGTGGCCGCTGGAGAAGCCCCGCGTGGCGGCGCTCAGCTCGGCGAGCGTGAAGGCGCGCAGGCCCGAGGAGGCCAGCGTCCGCGACAGGTCCTCCAGCGACAGCGACCGCAGCCGCGCCGTCGCGCTGCGCATGCGCCGCACCGCCTTGTTATTCCTCGGCTTTTGCGGCCTCTCGTCGCCGCTCCCGCTCCCGGCCGCCGGCTCCTCCGAGCCCACGAAGCAACGGAACAGCATCCTCATCGCCGGCCTTCTGGTGATGGACGGTACCGGCCGGTCACCGGTGGTCAGGGCGTTCTTGCTATGCTGCTGCTGCGTGCTAGCTTCTGCTTTGTCTCTTCCGGTGCTGCCGCGGCCGTGCCCCCAGGAACCTTTTGTTTCGGCGAGGGAGACGACGGTGTCTTGGAATTGGATGCTTTGACACGAGGGGTGTCAGGGGTTATATAGCGAGCGCGCACTGGGTGGTATCGGGGCGCCGGCTCAGGCTCTCGGGCTCTCGGCATGGCTCGCGGCGGGGTAGGTTGGTTAGTTGGGGTCTTGGGGATGACGACTGACGAGTCGTCTGAAACGGCCATTTGACCGGACCCGGCCGGTGATGGAGCCGGCGTCGCCAGCGCTAGTGTGGTTTCGTGTGTGCGTGTCCCATATCCAGGAGGGACTGGCCTTGCGCTTTCGCGCCGTGACCACGGCGAGGGTGAATAATGATGGCGGTGAATGCGACTTTGCTGTGTGGCAATTGCGAATCGGCGTCGACATCCAGCGTCGTCACATCGCTCAAGGAAAATTCAACTCGTCATTTTTGTTGGCGCGTCCTCTCTTGGGAGATATCGAGTATACCCAAGTATACAGTAGATGACACGTGAAAGTGGTGAAGAGCGGGTGATTTGGACTTTAACAGCAACGTGAATGAAAAAGGAATAGGCGAGTGTATTTCCCCCCAGAAAATGATGAAAAAATATCGATGTACATATGTTATGTTGCTTAAGTCGAAATGTATGGATCCACCTAGAGCTTCAAGCTATATAACTTGTTTTTATGGAGTATATATAATATTTTTAATGGGTTTTTAGCGTGGCGCCTAATTCATTAGAGGAACATTTTATTAGGAAAAATTTATTGCAGGACATCCGACATCCGTGGAATAGGCTATTTCATACCGCCAACACACTAATTGGCCAAATACTATTATGAAACAATAGCCATTTGCCAGAACACACCTACCGCATCAATTAAAATAATGATTTTTTGGATTTGGAGAGAGATGATCGGTGGGAAATGTCGGTTTGGCCTTGTCTTCAACATTTTTTTTTCTCTCCCATTGCCCGCCTCCGTTTGCTGCCCGCTGAGCGAGGCTGTCCACGCCGCCATATAGACGCGTAGTTTATAGCTATATATCTTTCATAATAGAATATATCGGTAATTTAAATGCATATCTGAGGTATTTTCTAGTTCACTTTTAATAGTGGATGAAGTGGGTAGTTTTGATGCAAATTTAAAAGATACTTTATGTTATCTATCTACCGATAGATCGAAGTAAGTAACTTGCATGAAGACTTAGGGCTACTTTACGTTATTTTTCCATTGATATATGCATGCAAATTTTTGCCCTATATTATTGATAATGGTGATTAGAGTCTACTGGTAGGTGTTTATAATTTTTGTGAGAATTCATCATATTTATCTCTTTTTTATAGCTTGTGTCATCTTTGATTAGTAAGATACAAAAAAGAAATGGACAGGTGTAAAACATTGCCCTTTTTATTAATTGCTTTTGCGAGTAGGTGTGGGTAATTCGTAAGCATGTAATATTGGGTTGTTTAGACTACTTTTCATAATGGTCCTAATTTTAAAAAGCAAGTTTGTATATTTGAGTTAAGTAGCACTCTGAGGTATTTTTTTCGGCGATAGATAAAGGGGGCAACCTTTTTTTATTAGATAAAGGTGTGCGACCTATACAAGACAATAAGTACTTTAGGCCAATTATTTCGTATGTAATTTAGCAACGATTTCCAATGGCTATTGCTATGCATAACGATGATTAAGGTCTATATCATTTTTACAATTTCTAGGATTTGTCATGTTCATCTTGTTTGTTGAAGATTAATACAAATACTCTAAAATGATTTATAAATTGCAATCTCAGGAAGGATATACAGATACACCGGCGTGTATGGCTGGCTGGAACTAAACAAGAGGTGCTCGTGTTCACTGTGCAATCAGCGACAGGATCCACGAGCACATGCGCCCACCCCAATTAAGCTGCCATCCATGCTCGTCGTCAACGAGCTAGGGGGAATCCAGGAACTCCGGAAGAGAGGAACGACCAAGGCAGATCGAGAGTCATGCAGATGCAGCCGCGGCCGCGGCCGCGCGCGTGCTCCACCCGATCCGCCGCATCCGCCGGCCGCCTACCTGGTCCTGGAGCTACCAATCAGCAGCCGCGCGATTGGATCGGACATGGAAGAGATCGAGCTGCAACTGCAAGCGGCGGCGGCGAGGCGAGCACCTGCACCTGCCGCTGCGTCGCGTAGCGCGTTGTGATGATGCTGGGGGCAGCATCATCCTGGATTCCTGGCATATATAAGCTAATACAGTAATAAACTAATCCTTGAGCTCGTACTACGGAGTACGTTGTGATCTTCGGACGAAGCCGGCGCACATGCGTTGCCAAGGAATCTTGGAATCGTTGGTGGGATTATTAATTGGATTCTTTTCTACGACTGTGTGAGATTATTATTGGATCATTGTTGGACGCAGCAGCTACTGATTGCTGAAGTTTTTGTCCCGGAGTATGGATTTGGAGAACATGCATACGCAGTTCGGTTAAGTGGAAATCAGAATCCACACACACACAGCTCACAGGACAGGGGCTATAGTGCTATAATGCAGAGTTAGAATTACTGCACACCTGACACATGCAACCTTTCCCGTTGCAGTTGTTTCCATTAGCAGACGGTTCCATGCATAGGGGTGTTTTGGTTTTTAGAATTTGATATACTAGAAACCGATTTTGTTCCAAACACCAATAGGTTTTATTTTTTGAATTTCGTGTATGGTGTCTAGAAACCAAAAATCCACTCTTAGGGCTAGTTTGGCAACCACATTTTTCTAAGAGATTTCCATTTCTTCAAAAAAAAAAGAACTATTTTTTTCTCAATTCTTCAAAATCCATTGAAAAAATGGGGTTGCCAAACTAGACCTTAGATGAATTTTCTTTGATTCTATGTAGAATTCAAATATCCCAAACCAAACACCCACTCCGATACAACATGTTGAGTCCTCGAGAGTCGAGACTCCTTTCCAGTTATTTTGGGAAATATCAGATGAACACACGAACCGACTGTGTTGTCCTAAGTCCTAAGGTGGATTCTAGCAGAAGAACCATTTCATCCTAAACTCAAATTCTGTATTACTACAATGCAGATTTCTTCTTTTGATCAATCTTTTGACCTTTCCGCTAAACACAGCCAAAACACTCAGAGCATTTATTTGCTTCCATGATTCATTTGGAATGAAGCCTTAACTCCCAACCTTGACCCTTGACTCCAAACCGCCGCATCCCGGTTCCCAGGAGCAACTCGAGCAGCATTATTATTGCCCGAGATCCTCACCGTACGGACCAGACCCAATTAAGCACACAAAAGCACCACTGCTCTGTACAATATTATTGTTCTCTGCATGTCCAGCCATTTGTTTGGGATTCGCTCGCTAATACTACTACGAGTACACAACGGGGCGTGTGCCCCCGACGATGACGAACGTGGTACCTGAGACTATGCGCAGTGGATTGGGTAAATGAATTGTCTATACACTGTAGCGATACTGTTTATGGATATGGAACTAGTTAAAATAGTGAATACATAATGCATTTACACATCTTACTGCACATAGTCTGAGGCCCTGATGATTTTTGGAACCAACAAACAAATCAGGACGTCAAGGCGACTCCATCAAGAACCTGACAAATCATAGCAGCGGAGACGACGACGCAACCTTTGTGGATTCAGATCATTAGCAATAATAATGCAGGCACGTTCGCCAGCTAACCCTGCACGAGACGGGGAGCACCAGAGGTTTCGAGCTGGCTGTACGATGTTTCGGCTAAAAGTCTACTTTCAGGGGGACCACTGATGGATGGCTGCTACTGTAACAGCTTGTCTCTTTCCTGAATACGGCTTGGGGTAAATGGGGATCCCTGCATGTGTGAGCCGAGCTGAGTTGTGTGGTACTGGAGTTGCACAGCACTTCCAACCAACTTCCTACTTTTCTTCTTATCCTGTTCTTTTTGCTAAATGATTAGATGTAAATTTAGAGGGCTAGCATAATAGCAGGGGTTAATATTTTCTAGAAATATAAAATACTGCTAGATATTATGACTGCATTTTGCCGAAATGATCAATGGAGTGATGTTTCTGATACATTTTAGATACATTTTATTGAAAAAATTCGCCGCCGGCTAGTAGTAGCAGCAAGAGAAGGTAGGATAATCTAGTGTGCTGCCGGATAGTTTCATAGACACGAGTTTTTTTACGCGTGCATGACGTCTGTGAAGAGTAATAAAAGTATATATATATTCGGACTTGTTTGGATACTAGCTAAAACCCTTCAATTCACATAGATTGAGGGAGATTGAGGTCTCGTTTGGGCTTCGTTTGGGTGGATGTGTATTGTTGTAGATTGTGGCCTTAATCCATATGTTTTGTGCATGAAATGGATTGGCTAGGTAGCCTGAGGTGGAATTTGAACTAATTTCCACTCTAATACACGTGGACTGTGTTTATCCAAACAAAATCTACGTGTTTTCTATCTAGCGGCGGTACATACCACCGGTGGTATGGTTCCTGTGGGCGATGGAACACGTACATGCTGAAACTGTTTTGACTGGCTCGCAGGATGGAACGAAGGCAAACATACAGGGCCATTGGTCAAACGTCAAAACTCTCTGCGCTTCTATTCTATCCATCCCACCCAAAAGTTTTCCGGCCGCGCCGCGTCTTCACCTTTTTGTTCCGTGCTGACTTGTGTTTGTCCAGATGAGCAAGCAAAAGATATATGTCGATCGTTTTGCACCATCCCGGACGGGCGATCGAACACGTTCTTCTCTCTCTGCTTTCGCGATCGATCTCCTGATGAAACGAAACATATGCGCCGACGTACGACGTGCCCTAGTTAAGTTCTAGGCTTCAAGCTACCCGGCCGCCACGCACGGGATTTCAGAGTCAAATAATGTTAGGCTTACCCAAGATTTGCTTCTTTTGATTTGTATTTCATATCTTCAACTCCCTTGCGGTGGTACAGGTACACACACTTCTAATTCGGTCGATCTCTTACCATGCAAACCCCAAAGACGAATCTGCTGCCTTGACTTGAGGCCAGGCTAGCTTGTTGCTGGAACTAACCATCGTTCACCGTACGTACGTGTACGCACTCGCGAGGTCGTCACACGTGTGATTTGTGGAGTTGTTGCCCAAGCCGCAGCCGCATGCGACAGAGAAACAACTAACCGTGTGCCGGCGGTACACTATCTCACTCATGCACTTTTTCATGGGACGAAACAATAAACCGCGCAATGCAATACAAGGGAGGCTTCTAGGCAGTTCGTGTCCGTGCTATGCTTTTCAACGGGGCAAGTAACTGTTCTTCGTACGTCTCCGATCCCTATGCGAAAAGCACAGGGTCTCTCAGTCTCAGGAGCTCTGTCGTCAACGTAACGCCGCATGCAGAGAACGAATGTCAAAAGTAGCTAGCTACAAGAGAATCATCGGCACGTATCACCTCTGCATCATCCATACATGCGTAAACATCATAAAGGTTAGCTGGCTTGCAAATAACACATGTGCATGCACGCACAGCACACACGCTGTCTACTAGAGTATTTTAGTCAAGTCCAGGGCGGGGTGAATATAGAACGTGAACTCGTGAACAAGCACCTGAATAGTGAATACCTCATCTCAGGTACGGTGCACACGTCCTCGTGTGTGTGGAAGAAGCTAGACGAATGGAACGTACGGCAATATATATATATATATATATATATATATATATATATATATATATATATATATATATATATATATATTACACGGGTACTAGTTGCAGACTTGCAGCGCGGCGAAAGCCTGTTTGGCCTTGGTGCCCGCCGCACCTGCACGACGGCAAGTCGGCTACCCCTTTTTACTTATCACGTGGAAAACGTACGCATTACACTGGAAGCTAGCGCGCTTCGCCTCTCCTACTCCGATCCGTCAATGACTCACTGTTGGAATAATCAGATGAGGGTGGCATATATACTGGCATGTCACGAACTCACGATCAATCGAGTAGCTAGCGATTACTCCTTCCATCTCCATCCCACAATGAATGCTGTTTTAGAATTTTTAGGATAGATTAAAGAGAGTGAGATATGACGCATGTGCCTCTAGATACTAGATTAATCTTTTCTTTTTTAGTGTCTCAGTCCCAGTATGCGCAATTGCACATTAATTCAAGATGACTCGGTGGCTATATATCTAAAACAGACATATACGTTGTACTGTACTACACAGTAGTCTACGCTGCCTGCAGCCACACTCGATCAGATCATGGATGGCCAACTGTTGATTGCAACGCTAGCTGGTCTCAGGTGTTGGCCTGTCGCGCCGATCAAATTCGCTTTCACATACATTGACCTCGGCATCGTCCTTAAACTCCCAAGCAAATGCAAACGCGACGCGCAGGCTTACTGTACCATGTTACGTACGAGTACGTGTTATGTTAGTCTATCGACGCCACGATGAACAAATAAAGCAACGGGAAGTTAGCACGTGAAAAACCAGGAACACGAAGATGGACATATATATATATCGAAGCCTTGCGCGCCGGTAGCCATCAGGAGCGGTTTCCACGTATCAATCCATCGCGCGGGCGTCGTCAACTTGATATAAATCTGCAGACGATGATGTCTCCGTCGCCATCTCACGAGTCACGATTAGTCTTTCGCCCAGTGCTATTAGCTTAGTTAGCTGCTAGTGTGTGCTGATGCCGGCTAGCTTCTTCACACGTTCTGAGTACGTATATATTGTGGCATGTAAACTAACGTAACAAGGATTTTGATTGACTGACTGATTATTGGTCCGGCGACAAGGACGGCAGCGTGAGCGTGGTGTGCAGTGGGTGCTAATTATAACGTGTTGAAAAATTAATCGCCGAGGTCACGATCGACGTCTGAAAATGACCAGGGAGATGCCTTCTCTGCGCGAGAGGACTTACGGAAGAAAAATAACCGAAAAAATTGACCACTTGGATTATTCGCCGTTTTTTCTTCGTGGTTACATCAAGTCCGTTCAGATTTCCGCAAGAAGAAAAAAAAAAACTCCGTTCAGATTTTCGAACGTGTACCACGCTGGGTCAGCACGTACTGGCTAGAGAGTGCATCTCCCGGCTCCTCGCGCATCCGCGGCCCACTCTCCCTCTCGCCCAAGCCCAGCAACATCCTCTGCCAGCCCAGAACACTCGGTCCAGCAGCGGAACCAGTTCGGCCCAAGATAAAACACGGCCAGCTCCAATTTCACTGGATCAAAATTTCCACCGCACGAAGCCACCACACAGGCCCGTGCGCCAGAAGCCTGGGTACGGATTCGACAAGTGTTCGCAGCCCAGCCGCCCGTGAGACCCCAGCCGCCGACCCCACACCGCAGCCTCACTGCTGGTGGGGCCAACGTTTCGGCGAAGCAAAGCCTCCGCCAGTGGCCGCAGGCCGCCCCTGCCCTTCCCTTCCCACTCCGGCCAGCGGCCACCCTCGCTTCTCCCTCGGCAATCCCCTTATCCCCCGTCGGCTGGCTGACGGGGCGGGACCCGCCGCCTCCCCCTCCCCCGTCTTCTCCGTCCGGGCCTCGCGCTCGCGGCCGGCGCCCAATGGAGGCCGCCTCATGCTGCCGCGTAAGCGCCGCCACCGCCACCCCTCGACCCCTTCCATTCCGGAGCCTACTAGCGGCTTGACTTGTTTACGGATTCCTACTGCTTGTCTCGCTGCTCCCTCGCAGGTCTTCTCCACGCAGCGGTGCCGCTTCCCGCTACGCAGGCTGGCGGCGCCGCCATGGACGCAGCCGTTCTGCACCGAGTCGAGCGGTGGATTCGTCTCCCATTCGCTCTCCAAGAGGAGGTCCAGGGGCCCCGTCATGGCGGCGAAGAAAGCCGCGCAGGGTGAGCCTTGCTGCCCCCTCGCATGTTGCTGCTTCTGCTGCTGTGCCTTTCAACTGATATGCATGTGATCGAGATTAGCGGTGCCTGTAACTTAAGCTCTACCTGGCTGGTTTAAATTGAAACGTGTTAACTGCAACGCCTTTTTCAACTAGCACAGTTTTGTTTATTTGGAACGGTATGCATGTTCTTCATAGCTAGCATTGGCTCAATGAACTATTGATAGGAAACTACCGTTACTTGTTAGTTTAAGCATGCACATTAGGTACTGGCCTCCGTTGCAATTTGCACATGCGTCATTGCTTGGTTATCCCCATAAGCTTGATCTAATTTCTTTTGAATGGAAAGGAAGCAATTTGCTGATATTTGAGAACCTGAGCTCCGCTTTGGCAATTTCACCTGTTCCCAATGTCAGAATCATAGTAGGCCATTAGTAATTGAATCTGCTTGTTTGCTTTTGCTGCTAGGTGAAAAGCAAGAGGATGGAAAATACAAGCACACTGTGGATCTACCGAAAACAACATTTGGGTTGAGAGCGAATTCCATAGTACGGGAGCCAGAGCTCCAAAAACTATGGGAGGAAAATCAGGTTTTTAAAAGGGTATCTGAAAGGAACACTGGGGTGAGTTGATTTCTCCAAGTATACGTTAAATATTTTAATGGATCTGTTTATCTGATTAGTTGGCTGTTTTGTTTGACTCATTGAGTAGACTACATTTGTTCTCCATGACGGCCCTCCTTATGCTAATGGTGATCTCCATATGGGCCATGCGCTCAACAAGATCCTCAAAGATTTTATAAATCGCTACAAGGTATTCACTGCTGTTCATATGGCTGCTGCTGTAGGTTAGTGTTTCAGAATCACAGCTTTGATTATGCTCTCTTCTGTATGCAGCTGCTTCAGAATCGTAAAGTGTCCTTTGTTCCTGGTTGGGATTGCCACGGCCTTCCAATAGAACTAAAAGGCAAGTTTTTTTTTTTTTGACCCAAAAAGACTGTGGCCTGTGGGGGAGATCCCCACAGTAAAAAAAAGGTTTTTATTAAAGAGATACCAAGTTAGGAAAGTTCATTTATAGAAAGATATATGGAAATGATGACGCTCTCTATAATTTCATCTGGTTACGTTCGTTTATTAGACTGGAAGAGTAACAGCTAAAAACTTGTCGATTACATGAGAGTATGAGACTGATCAAGTAATGCTAATTATTTTCTGCAGTTTTGAAGTCAATGGATAAGGAAACTTTGAATGCTCTTACACCCATAAAGTTAAGACAAAAAGCTGCAAAATTTGCTAAAGCAACAGTCGATACACAAATGAAATCCTTCAAGGTAATCCTTTCATTTGTCAAATAGTTCTAGTGGCATGTTGATCTAACTCGTGAGAAGTTTTACGGTGTATTTGCAGCTTTCTAAACAGAAGCTGAATTCATGTTGTGGCTCTTATTTTGTTGATCGGATCGCTGCAAGCTTTTCAAATTTTTAGTCTGTCACACCTTGTATATGAACCAATAAATATTTTCTTTTTTGCAGAGGTATGGTGTATGGGCAGATTGGGACAACCCTTACCTAACTTTGTCACCAGAATATGAGGCTGCTCAGGTTTCTGTCTGCTGCCTGTTTTTTACAGACTATGGTGATAACAATATCGTGTATTTGACATAAATGAGAACTTGGAGGTTTGACATGCTAGAGTTGTCAAGATCTCTTTCGTCTCTGTAGCACCAGATTAGCGCATTCTTTTTCTTTCTTTAATGCTGTCTGCTTAGTCCGCGAATATTCATCAACAGTATGATGCAGTGTAACTTTTTTTGTATTCTGTTTGATTCCAATCAGAACCTCTTGCTTGACAAATGTAGTTACATTTTGTTATCCATTTCATTTTTGCAACTAGTTGGAAGTGTTTGGTCAAATGGTTATGAAAGGATATATCTATAGAGGACGAAAGCCCGTCCATTGGAGTCCATCATCACGTACAGCTTTAGCCGAAGCTGAACTTGAGGTATGCATAGATGCACCAATATATTTTCTCAAATGTAGACAACGCTTAACAGTTTTGATTCTATCAGTACAAGTATGCATTTTGAGGGTGGGTATTTCTGGTAGCTTGTTTAAACCAAGGGATAGAACATTGAAGTTCTTTTGGTCGCATAGCTCTGTTCCAATTTTATAGAAGAGAGGCATTTGATTAACAGTGGCACTCTGAATTGTGAAATCTAAAATCTTAAGGGCTTTTTTGGATAGGACAATTTGGGTTCAGATCCTAAATATGTGTAGAACAACTCCCCTCTTCCAGCCACATCCTAAATCTGCATCCTTTTTTTTTTTTTTTTTTTTTTTTTTGTGAACAGAATGAAAACTAACTGCCTAAGCATTCTTTTCTTGTTGTATATTTGATATTCTTGGAAGTACATCTGTACATGTGCTATGTTGGTAAATCTATCCATTATTTATGCTTCCTCATCTATGCCCTTTTAATCTTTTCCAGTATTCAGAAAATCACATTTCCAGAAGCATATATGCTGCGTTCAGGATTACCAGTCCATCTAAACCTGAGATGCTAGATGAATTCCTTCCAAATGTATCTTTGGTCATATGGACCACCACTCCATGGACAATTCCGGCCAATGCTGGTGAGGTGATGCCTTGTTTGCTTTATTTTAAGGGAAACACCGAGTGAGAGTTACCCTTTGGTCTCATGAGAACTACTTCAAATTATTTCAGAATTTTAAACTTGGTGGTAGGTATGATTATGATAATAGGGTACTGATTTTTCATTTTCAACCCGCACGTACTTGTAGATGGAGAAATAATAAGGCTTAACTATAAAAGGAAAAAAATTCATAGCTTTTAGCTGCTTAAGTTTTTACTCATGTGAAATTTTGTTCTAATTTAGTTCAACAAAGAATCTGCCTACAATTGTGTGTAGTAAACACACAAATGATGGATATATCAGCTGAGAGTAAAATACATGGAAACTCAATAATATGGTCTATTTCATTATCCTGCCACTGAAAGAAACATGTTCATTGTTTGCAGTTAGATTCTATCTGTTTATGCTATCTTCTCATCTGCTGAATTCCTTTGGCTAAATGTTTAGGAAATATAATAACTTGTCTAAAATTGTCTCTACCTTCCTTCACCAGCTGTTGCTGTGAACCCTGAGCTTACTTATGCAGTAGCTGAGGTACAGTCTGTACTTGTCAGTGAGTCAAAATCTGGTGATAAACAAAGAAAAGTTGGGAGTATATTGAGTTCTGAAAAAGGGAAACTGTTTGTTATTGTGGCTTCTGATCTTGTCACAACTCTGGAGTCCAAATGGGGTGTGAAGCTCGTAGTCCAGAAATCATTTCCTGGATCTGCCTTGGAACACTGCAGGTTTGTTTGTTGTGGTGCACCTCTCGCTTTAGTGGTTGCTCAGTTTTTTGCTTGAACCATCTATATGGGCTTATTTCATGCTATGCTTGGTTCTTTCAGGTATGTCCATCCTGTGAATGGCAATGAATGTTCTGTTGTTCTTGGAGGGGATTACATTACAACTGAATCTGGAACTGGCCTTGTTCATACTGCCCCTGGCCATGGCCAGGAAGACTACATAACAGGTTTGAAATATGGGCTTCCTATCATTTCTCCCGTGGATGATGAAGGAAACTTCACTGCTGAAGCTGGACAGTTCAGTGGTATGTCTGTCCTGGGAGCTGGCAATGCTGCCGTTGTGAAGTATCTGGACGAACACTATTCTCTCATTTTAGAAGAGCCTTACAGTCAGTAACTTGACAAAAGCCTTCATGTTCTTTTGTTTCTGCGTTTACTGTAGAAGTTTGGCTGAGTACTGTTCCCTTGGTTGTCAGAACACAAGTACCCCTATGACTGGAGATCTAAAGAACCAACTATATTCCGAGCAACTGAACAGTGGTTTGCATCTGTGGACGGTTTTCGTAATGCTGCCATGGATGCAATCAGACAAGTAACTTGGGTTCCTTCTCAGGTATTTCAGTTTATTTTTTAAGTTTTCAGTTTATACTTGATGTCAGATCCTATGATTATTTCCTTGGTTTATTGTTTCAATATCTTCTCCATTTATACTTATAATCTGCGTGGTTTGGTGTAGTTTCAATATTTTCCTTGATTATTTTAAGTTCTCAGAAGTGTTGCATGTTCACTTTTGTGCCTATTTCTTTTCTGTATTGTTAGAAAGAGGATTAAAGTAATCTACACCAATATGGTCTTAAATATTGCTATTGAGTGTAAGTGATTGTTTGATCCCATATAGTCTGACCAAATAATTGCAGTATCATATACATGTATCTTGTGAGGTGCAATATGTTTTGAGTTAAATTTCCTTTTTAAGCCCTCATGCAAATCTGCAATGATGAAACGCTACTGCTTGATACTTCTGTTGTTGCTATGTGTTGTTTGATAAGGAGACCATGTTTCATTGCACCATTTTGACATTCCCAGGCAGAAAACAGGATTGTTGCCATGACCTCCAGCCGTTCTGATTGGTGTATTTCAAGGCAGAGGACTTGGGGTGTTCCTATTCCAGTTTTTTACCATGTGGACTCACAAGAACCTCTTATAACTGAAGAAACTATTGAACATATCAAGGGTATATCTGTGTCTATTTCTTGCATTTCTTTGTTAGGTTTCAATTGTTGTTGAAACATCATCACAGCCAAGCAGCTGCACACCTAAATCTTGTTTATTGGTGTCGCTGGATTTGGCAATCCATGTGTAGAGTGTAGTTGATGGAGTATGTAACTCTGTATGTTCAGTAGTGTCAGTGTTTTCCTTTAGTCTGTTAACCTTTGGTTCGGTCAAGGCTGGCCTTAATTTGCTAGCTGGGTCAGTTTCTTCAACAGTTGGACGCGTCCTACAATCTAGGCACCACTAGCCGGTGGTTAAGGCCACTATGGCCTTGTAATCTAGGCACCGCGCGTTCTGGCCTTTGGTTCCTTTTCTCAGCCCTGTGTTGAGATCCCTCTTCTATGCATGCCTTGAGGGAGGTCTTTCCCTCAGGGGTAGAGTTTTTAAAAATGAATATTTCAGTCTTTTCATATGCATTATGCTGTATCCTTAGAAAGTTAAGGTGACATGTCTGATCTGCTTTTCATCCATTATAGGATGAAGGTTATGAGGTTTGTATTCTCTGCATTATTATAGAACAACACAATGCTTGGTAACGTTTATCAGACTTATAATTCAAGTGCTGGATATACTCTTGTTCTTTTGGGGAAAGAGTTATATGTCGTTTACTTCTGGTTGGATTTAGAATTTCATGAATATGCCTGCGAATAAGCATATTTTGCTTGTTGTGCAGCTATTGTGTCGAAGAAAGGAAGCGATGCATGGTGGTATATGACAACTGAGGAACTTCTTCCAGAGAAATATAGGGACAAAGCATCTGAATATCGCAAGGGAACTGATACAATGGATGTTTGGTTTGACTCTGGTAGCATTCTGTCTTTATTGTTCCTCTACTGAGAAACATAGCTCGGTGATCGATGTTTTCCAATGGATACAAATAAGTTGATCAAGGAAACATTTACTTGTCACATCCCTTTTGTTTTTCTTCATGTGGTCTGTATGAAATTTTTCGGTTCTTCTTCTTGCCATAGCCATGTTACCATCTTATGCATTGATGACTGATGCTGCATTTATACTTATTATTATTACCACATAAATTTCTCTTGAGTTCTGCAATCTTCTCGCATCAGACATTGATTTTTATATCTGAATCCTTTGTCAATTCAGGTTCTTCGTGGGCAGCTGTTTTAGCGAAAAGAGATGATCTTAATTTTCCTGCAGATATATATCTTGAAGGTTCAGATCAACATCGTGGATGGTTCCAGAGCTCATTGCTGACTAGCATTGCTACTACAGGTATTTGTCCTATTGATTAGTTTCAGGTTCCTCCTGCCTACAATCACTTTTACATGTGTGCCTCGCAAAAAAAATTAAAACGACCACACTACCAAAACCAGATAAGAACTACCCAGCAAGCAGCAGCAGGAGCTCTTTTGTTCGGCACGCTCACAAGGACCCTTCATTTAGCACATCCTGTAGGATCTTGTTTGGGTAAGGTGAAACACCGTTGAAGATACAGTCATTTCGATGCTTCCGAATTTCCCACATGACCAACTGGATTAAGTTGTTAAATCCTTGGAAAAAGTCTACATAACCCCCTGACGTTTGAACGTTAGTCTAGTTCATCCCTCCATCTACAAAACTGGATGTTTAACACCCTAAACTTTGCAATACCGGACAAATAACCCCTTGGGTGGTTTTGGTGATGTGGCACTCCACATGGGCACTTTGGCCCCATGCGTTAGTATTTTCTCTCCCCCTATCGTCTCTCTCCCTGTCCTCGGCCATCTCCCCGTCGCACTCTGTGCACTCGCCCGCAGCTGCCTCAGCTAGGCTGGCAGGGCACCGCAGAGCTAGTTTTCTTTCACCATGAGCTTGGCGAACAGCACCACTGCCCCGTGGTCTCCTCGGCTGCGACATGGGCTGCGTACTGGTCAAAAATGGCACCGGCAAACCTGTTCCAGTCAAGCGCAATAGCCGAGAGATGCGGCAAACGACCCGCTTTCCAGTTGTTGCTGAGGTCGACCTCCACGAATTGGCTGGAGGCGGCGTCAAGGCGGTTGGATCCCAGAGGTAACCGCTACTGCATCGAGTGTGCGAGTGCGGCGACCCGGAGCCTCGGGATCGCGGCGGCGCGCCGCGGGCTGGAGGAGTTGGTGCGTGCGACGCGCCCAAGAGTGTGTTGCCGCTGACGTCGAGGTCCGCGAGCGAGCACATTTTCGCGGCGAGGCCGACCGGCAGGGTGCCCGCGAGCGCGTTGCGCTGCGTCGGGACGGCTGGCCTGGAGCATGCGCTTCGCCGTGCCACCGTGCTCCCGGAGAAGGTGCGCCGGATGGACGCAGAGTGCCAGGCGTGGGTGGCCGTCGCGGCCGGCCTCCGCGCCACGCTCGACCAGCTCCTGATGTACACTCAACGGCCTCTGCTGGTGGTGGTTGCGGCTGCGAGCGTGACGCTGAGGACGCGTGGTCCTGCTGCTTCGAGGCGCCGGCGGCCGCGCGTGACAACCGGTGCTCAGGTGGCTGGGCCAAATCGGCGCCGGGGCCGTGCAGGCCGTGTGGCGGCGGCGGCGCGTGCGTGCTGCTGCTTCCGTGCTCCACGTCGAGGAACTCTGTCGGCGTCGGCTATTGGCGCGGGAGCAAGGAGAAAGGAGCTGCGGCTATGGCCTTGGCGGACATGGCTGTGGACGGGGAAAGAGAATAAGGGGAAAAGGGAAAACAATGACATGTGGACCCAAAGTGCCATGTGGAGTGCCACATCACTAAAATCGGCTTCCAAAACCACCTAAGGGGTTATTTGTCCGGTATAGTAAAGTTTAGGGTGTTAAATATCCGGTTTTGTAGGTGGAGGGGTGAAGTAGACCACCGTTCAAACGTTAGGGGGTTATGTAGATTTTTTCCTAAATCCTTTGCAGGACCCCTTTCCAATCTTTTCAGTGCCCCACAGCACCAGCTAGAAAAGAAATGTTGTGTGGCATAAGAGCTTGAATGCTAAGTCTTTGTAGGACAGAACCGTGCCCTCTCAATTTTATGTTCTAGTGTTTTTTACCATTTTTATATGCAGAAGTGTGCTAACTGCAAAAGCCTGCCACCCTTATATTATTTCCTTTTAATATGAAAGAACAAGTTTTTTTTTTATCTCCTAGACTATTTTTTCCATCTAAAGCTCCATTGTCTAAGCTATTCTTCCTTTTCTCATGAGAAAACAGGGAAGGCTCCATACTCCAGTGTTATTACACATGGATTTGTACTGGATGAAAAGGGTTTCAAAATGAGCAAATCTATTGGCAATGTAGTGGATCCAGAGAAAATTATTGTTGGTGGCAAAAACCAAAGGGTATGTTCCTGAAAAACTTATTTCCTTTTAGTTTTGTGGAATGATATGCCCATTGGTATTGTGCAGGAAGAACCTACCTACGGAGCAGATGTTCTCCGTTTATGGGTTTCTAGTGTTGATTACACCGGCGATGTGTTGGTTGGTCAACAAATCTTACGCCAGATGGCTGACATGTATAGGAAACTACGAGGCACGATGCGATTTCTGTTGTCGAATCTTCACGATTGGAAAGTATGTCCATGTGCTCTCAAACACATCTTCGTTTTATTTTCTGCTAGCGGTGTTCCAGAAAACATGAATGGAACGAGTGAACTAGATCTATCTTAAAGAACATACTGTTTGGACCAGGAAATTATTTCAGTAGATGTCCTCTTAACTGATGATATTATAACATGTCTTTTTATTAGTATTTTCTTAACTGTTGCTTTTGCTTTCCATTTGTTTCTTTTACCTCTTACATTTCAATGCACATCTTTTTGTATAATCTTAGTAATCCTTTTGTGTATGTTTTGTGATAGTTGGATAATTCAATGCCTTACAATGATCTACCGAAAATTGACAAGTATGCACTTTTCCAACTGGAAACTGTTGTGGCTTCCATGAAGGATAGTTATGAAAATTACCAATTCTATAAAGTATATCAGGTATGTCTACCTTTTGCTTGTGTGTGCAATTTCACATCTTTGACTTATTCTTTGCTCTCCTTTTCTTTTCTTTGAATTGTGCACTGTATCCGTGTTCATGTGCATTCTCATGCATACGGTCTGTGTTTGGTACAGTTTCATCTGGTTTATTGTACCCTGGCCATTTTTCTGGTAAACAGAAAGTACACTTACTGATCACGCAAATTACTTCTTTCTTAGTGAGAAGGCCCCGGTTTATTAATTATAGCTGGGATGATCAAAGTGACAATGAATATAGTTTTTGCATGAAAGCAGCAAGATGTTCAATAACTCCTTGGCCTTTTTAATATTTTATGTAGGTTTCTTAATTTTCTTGGCATGTTCTCAAATCATATCAAATGACATGATTATGCTATGCTTTGTGTTGATGGGAATTTGTGCACACTCTCTTAGTACAATTATTCTATTATATGCTCAGAATGGTCCAGTTTATATTACATTACTGACTTCTTTCCATTCATATTTCAGATGCTTCAAAGATTTGCTATTGTTGGTTTGTCCAATTTCTATTTGGATGTTGCAAAGGATCGGCTTTATGTTGGGTATACTTTTATCTTGTATCCATTTGTCGTGATTTTATTTTCTTAGATCAAAATATTTACCATTGTCGTTGGATGATACAGATTTTGATGATGTAATTTTTGTCTTCTTATCAGAGGCCGAGTTAGCTTCACAAGGAAAAGCTGTCAGACTGTCCTCACGGCACATCTACTCTACCTCGTTAGGGCCATTGCCCCAATTATGCCCCACTTAGCTGAGGATGTATGGCAGAACCTACCCTTTCAATACACCTTGCAGGATGGATCCCTTGCAAAGTTTGTTTTTGATCTACAATGGCCAGAAAAGAATGAAGAATGGCTCTCAATCCCAAGGGATGATGTTGATTTCTTGGGTGTTGTCCTTGAGGTACTCCTCTCTCTCTCTCTCCCTCTCTCTCCCCCTCTCTCTCTTGCATCACTTCGATTTCATGACCGGTCTTTTTATTAGTATATTATATGGTCATGCCCCTGGGTTTATATCTTCAGACTTGATTCATCATTATGTAAATTGTTAAATTATGTTGGTACACAGTTGAGGTCAGAGGTCAACAAAATTTTGGAGAGTGCTCGCACTGGAAAGTTGATAGGTTCTAGCCTAGATGCAAAGGTCTATCTCTATGCCGAAAGTTCAGATACAGCATCAAAGCTAAAGGAGCTATCTTCTGCATCTAATGATGCAGACGAGCTGCATCGTCTGTTTATCACATCTCAGGTAAAGACATGCTTTTCAAAAAGAACCATCATCCTCTGTCTGCACGTGAGATGCTTAACATTTCCTTCTCTGCAGGTGGAACTTCTCCCAACCCTAAACGAAGAAACTACATCCTCTGTATCTTACACAGGAAAGTTCAGTGACCCACGGACTGGAGACATATGGATTGGTGTGGCTCGTGCTGATGGTGCAAAATGTGAGAGGTGTTGGAATTACACCCGGGACGTTGGATCTCTCCACGACCATCCTACTCTCTGCGCTCGATGTTATGGCGTCATTGATTTGCAGCCGCAACCTGCTGCTGCAGCTGTTAGTTAAATATTACTCCCTGCGGTTAGATTTATTTGTCGGACAGGAATCATCCTCGCTAAATGAACTAGTTCTTTTGGTATTGACAACAAATGAAAATGTCCGGAGGAATCATACTCGACTTCATTTTGAGGATCATTGGTGGAATTCATTGGTTTGGAGAAAGTGTTCACGCCATCATACGCATTGATACTATCAAGCACTATTTACTAGAAGAAGAAAGGGGTCAATACTCACAAGACGTTGTGGGGTGGTGGCAGGTTGAATCAAAATTTGGTATGCAACAAATTGTACTTTTGATTCTAGAAACCATGCATAGGTCAGGAGAGTTTGTTGCCTGGGGATGGCTTATCTTCCCTTACAATTCTTGGTTGTAAATCAATTTTGGAAAAAACGTATCAGGGCGTCAAGCCATTTACTGCAATAACAATATTTCCGAATACAAATCAAGTCTTAAGGCATACTGATACGGCAAAACCCTCATTGTGCATTTGTGGCTGCTCGTTTGATTTACTTAGTTATGCTTATCATTTTCTTTCACGGCCATTGTTCAGGCTATCTCCTGCAGTCGTCTATTCATCGCATTTATTTTAGATTCCACGTCTACTGTAATGCTGTTACTGTTAATCACGCTGTCATTTGCACGCTAGAGAGAGCGTTATGCTAATCGTTTACATGGTCAATGGCGGAGGGGGCCCGCACCCCATATTCCCACGGTCCCACCACCGTACCGCGTCGTCTTCTTCCCCACGGGCAGCGAAGTGGAACTGAAAACGGAAGTTACCTGATTCACGCGCATCGCGCAGGTCAAGTCCAATTCGCGCGACGCGCTGTAAAAACGCACCAGAGTTGCGAACTGAGCTAAACGCTTCTGCCCTTTGGATCCGATACTTGGAGCAGGGCGCGGAGGCGAGGCCTGCAAGGTCTCCCCTGCGGCGCCGCCAGCGTGGGGCGGCGATGGCGCACGAGCGGGGCGGGGCGGCATCCGCCAACGCCATGGCTCCAACCTCCGAGGAGGACGCTCTGTGAGTCTCCTACTCTACACCCTAGGTCTTAGTAGGCATGGCAGTGGACGCTGCGGCTGTGCATTTGGTGGCGTTTGATCTGAAGCCCGCGGCAGATGGCTGCACAATTTTGGTCCCGGTCGTGGGCTGATTAGGTCTTGTGATTTTTTCTAGTCTGTGAGCGGAGCGGGATCGGACTGTTTGGTGTCTCGCTGGGGCTTTGGCGTGTTCACGCCACATGCTCCCGCGATGGGTTGCGGGATTCATTACGAGTGTGGTGAATGCAAGAGCAGAGATGACATAGGATCAGGGGAGTGGCTTGCTTGTGAGATTTGCGGTTATTACTAGGATGAGTTGTGTCTGCTTGTGCTCTGTGTGTTCCGGATGTTCGGCTAAATTCTGTCAGGTTACCTTTACGATGCGAAACAAGGCATCGGATTAATGTTCTAGCTGCTGTCATGCTACTGTTTGGCTGTTTGGTGCTTGTGGAGGACTTAAGTTTGATTACGTTTTGAAAATCTACTACTACGGAGTACAATTTTGGCAGTTTTGTTTGATTTGTTACGCATAAGCTCTGGTTTGACCAAAATTTCTATACTGATGCATTTATTTGCTGAGGACTGAGGTTGAAGTAGCATGGGCAAGCTGACCTTAGAACCATGTGCGATCCTTCTATTATCTAGGTTTATCGATTTACTACATGAAGCCCCCCTGTCCGGTCATCGGGAGCCTAGAAGCATAGTTGGTGGCACCCTGTACTGTATCTTATTGGTAAGTGGAAGTTTCTTATTTACCCATGTTATATGATGCCTAACATTAGATCATCCCAGATAATTGATTCCATTTCACGAATTATCCAAAATAACCAAACCATCATGCATTTTGTAGTATTTATATTCCATTTGTGTCATGTGGTTGTTAAAAGACACTGTCTTACTCCTTTATCCATTTGATTATAGATACATTTTTTTTATCTCTGTAGGTAGGTTTTGGTGCTGTTGCCATTTCATCTCCATGGATATTTGTCTTCGCACCAGATATGATCACTCCATTGCTATGCAGCTCCAATGTTATCGTTCTGGTTCTTACAGGTTTTCTATTAGACCAGCCCAATCATTGTCTCTATACCCGCTTGTTTTGGGTTTTCTATCAACTAGTTATTTGTTTCACATTATGTTGCTGTCTTGAAGAATCCCATGTAATTCAATGCAGGCATTTTTCAACAGTATTGGGTTCACCAGGTCAGGAAAGTGAGATTGCAGGTATTACCAATCAAAAGGATGATTGATTTTGTTTTGTTTCATCATATCTCATGTAATGAAGTCAATGCGTTAATTGTAGCAACTGATTTTTATCATATTTAGTATATGCACTTGGGTGAAAAATATATTTTGCAAATTAACTAATGTATTCTAATTTTACATGCAGGGTTATTATGATTTTAGCCAGAAACTGAAACGTATTGCCCGACTTCCGTTTGCTACTATTGCTTTTGGTGAGAATTACCATACAAATCTATGTGTTTCTCTAGTGCTAGCATTTATCATTATTTTGTTTTACTTATTGCTACAAACATCACTCACTGTGTGAACTGTCACGTCCTTTTGTTGATAAGATGATCTACTTCATTGTGTGCCATTTTTTACTTTATTGCTTTATCCCTAGAGAACATAATATGAATTATGCGCATATTGTGTGTTTCTTAGTATTATCTTCTGCCACTCATTGAAGGACCTGTTTGGAGAACAGATTTATACTAGAATAGAATATATGAAAGCTAGCATTAATTTCTGTTTTTTATTTTTGCACTAGTTACCTAGCAGGAAAAATAACTACCGGTAATGGTCTCTATTATTTTTTTCAGGGACTGCTTTGATGCTCTTAATCATGGTCTGGCACCCTCTTCTACAAATACAATCAGTTTCACTGCTGCTAAGGTGCACCTTGTCATCTTATCTAGCGTTAGTTAAATGTTTTAATTTTTCTAAATATTGCTCTATTAAGTAGAAGAAATGGGCATATTTTCCAGGTAAGTAAATAGAGAATGCCTTTTGATTCCTTAACATAATGTTTTACTACTCTGTTTTGTATTGTTTGACTCTGAAGTTTCAGTTTATTTTATGATGTTCTGTGTAAGGTTAGCTTGGGACTGAAAGGCTTGGTAGTTGTTATTGTTGCTGCTGCTGTTGCTGTTTCTGTGTAAACTTATATGCTTATGAATTGTTCACACAAGTTGAATTACATGACCTGTCATACTCATACATATGCAACACAAAACCTTGAAGTACAAAGCAACTGGAGGCGAAGTGATTATGGCTTGGGAGCTTGTTTAGGCAGATAATGGGTTCCCATTTTGCTTGTCTCCTATAATTTGTCCCTTCTGCTCTATTTTTCAATCTGTAGGTTGGACTGTTGCTTAAACTCAGCCCCAGATGAGATTCTGTATATTTTCTAGAATAGTGTAGTATTTCCGATTTAAAACCTTCTTTTGCAATAATGCAGGATTGCCATTGTTGTTGAAGTCACATGTGCTGGATGTTTTATGGGCTTATACATATGTGAGTTGAGTTCTTAATATTTAATTTTATATTCAGGAATACATGGGTACTTATTTTTTTTCAGCTGTACAGGCTGGTAATCTGGTATATTTGTGATCTGTGTTTGTTGTCCTTAAATATGCATGCTTTGAGTCCCTGATGATTTTTTGTAAGATTTTTGGCATGTGTCTGCTTGGTTCCAGGGCATATCCACAAGTACAACTCTTTGGATGGGCAGCCTGATATTTTGCGGTCATTATATTCTGCACTGCGCCCATCTAGTACTTTGGAAGACCGAAGGTACACTGGTACAATTGCATTAGGCACAGCAAATATACTGAGTTATATTTGAACATTTGATTAATGTCAAACTTACTCTTGCCTCCACACAGAAAAAGGAATGCTCTATTTGTGCAGTTTGCGGCTTATTTTCTAACAATGGAAATTTTAAAATGCTAGCCTTGAACCCAAGTAGTCATATCAATTATAATATTTCAGAAAGGTATTCAACTCATGTCTTGCAAAAAAAGAACATATGGTACAAAAAACATCACAACCATAAGCATGTATTCTTGAATAGTTCTCTTAACATAGTGACAGAGTTTGGCTAGCTGACGTATTTTTCTCTCTCTAGATATTATGACGCTCGTCTTTCTGATCAGCAGATGGCATTACTTCAGTACCAAAGGGAGAATATTCATTATCTGAGTGAGGAGGTACATGAAAGTTTGATGCAATATAGTTTATATCAGCTCCATCAAATTTCTATTCACCTTTTATACTTAATTCTTGTAAAGAATAATCTCAGAGACATACGTGTATAACCTGCGCTACATGCGTTGTTGATTTTGATTTCTTGCATTGCAAAAGAGTGCAGCCTTCACAGCAAGGGGTTAAGCCCCGGGTGCTGGAAGGTTTTCGACCCAAACTAGGGGGGAAGGTCTTGCAGATTATTTTGCTCTGTGAGTTTGTATAAGAGTGCCATCCATTAAAAAAAATCCTTTTCCAGGATATGCTTCAAAAGATGAGGCTGTTACTTTGTTTCCAGATGTTCAAAAAATAATGATGGAAATTTTCATGAATTGAAGATTTTGGAAATCTTGTTTTGCCTGCTCCATCACACTGAATCCTTTTGTGAATTAACAGTTCGTTTCTTTTCTTGCAAGGTTCTCCGCTTGCAAGAATGCTTAAGCAAATACCAGAGAACTGATGCTGGGACAACTCCTCAGGTTCTCTCTATCTGCTTTCCATTGTGGTGCTGCACACTGCATCTCATTGACTAGCAGTTTGATAGTCTCAGATCTAGACAAAAGGAACTCTCTAACTGTTTCAAATGGTGAATTACCTTTTTATTCTTCAGGTTGATCTTGCCCACCTTTTAGCATCTCGTGATCAAGAACTTCGAGCACTCACTGCTGAGGTAATTATGTTTATTGAAGTATTATTATCATGCTGTACATGCCTCAGAAAGTATTACATGGATACCATGCGTATGTAGTGGTTTGGGATGCCATACTATTATAAGCCAGGTTGCCATTGTATGTAAATTAGCAAGGGAGGTGTTCGAGAAAGTTGTCTCTGCCTACTTTGGACCATCTGTTGTGGTTACTTACAGTAGTTTTAGCCACTAAGCGATCAGCTTCTTGCAGATGCGTCTATTCACATGTTTGTGTCTACTGTGAAATTTTGAAGTTGAATTTGACTTAGATGACTATATGCTGAGTGAGAACATAAACACCAAAAATTGTTGATTGAAGTAATTTCACACTGGCTGCAGATGGATCAAGTGCATTCTGAACTTCAACTTGCCCGTGGTTTGATTGATGAAAAGGACTCAGAGATCCAGCGTATTCGTGTGAGCAACAACCAGGTATGCTGTTTAGCAATCAATTGGTCTACCATAGAGTGCTGGCAGATTTGTGTTTTCTCACATTTGCTTGCAAAGTGTTGATTATACTTGATTGCCGACATGTTGGATACAGTATGTTGAAGAGAATGATAGACTCAGAGCTATTCTCGGTGAATGGAGTGCTCGAGCAGCAAAGGTATTACTGGTGCAATGCTATCGTGCCTTGTATTATAGTATTGGTCCTTTTCATCGCTTTTATATCTTCGAGCATGTTTACCAGCTTGAACGAGCGTTGGAGGCGGAGCGGGTGTCAAACGTTGAATTGCGGAAGAATATTGCAAAGTTTAGAGGGCACTTGTATAAAGAACAAGAGGCCTGATCCCCACGTTTTAGGAACATGTACATTTTTGGCATATTTAGCTGGTTCCAGAATTTTACCTAAGTCAGCTGACTAAAGGTT
This sequence comes from Paspalum notatum, assembly GCA_022530915.1. Taxonomy (NCBI): domain Eukaryota; kingdom Viridiplantae; phylum Streptophyta; class Magnoliopsida; order Poales; family Poaceae; genus Paspalum; species Paspalum notatum. The sequence continues at coordinate 2,683,101 of CM039687.1, read as the reverse complement.
GTCATCTCGAGGAATACTGGAATTCCAGACAATCAGCACTAGTTTGGATAGAAGAAGAGCATCTCAGTCTGGATTCATTCGAACTGAACCTGATTGCAAGATGGGCACATAATTTTTCGATGATGCATTAGGGAGAAGGGGGAACACTCTTGTGAGTTGTAGAATACGTAGTTTGATGTACAGGTCTTGGTCTTCATAGGTTTGATTATGTAGAGTATGTTATTCATGTGGACTGTGGTTAAGGGCTGCTCAGTGATTATGTGGTCGTGCTTACTTCCAACGAGTCATGCGAAACGATGAATCTTCATGACCGAGTCTAAAATGGATACCAAGATGTCTAAAGAGACCACACGTCTTTGTCTGTTCATGGTGGTGGGGTGATGCGGACTGTATGTTCTGAAACAATCTTTAAGTTACCACGGACAATCCGATTCCAGATTCCAGAAGAATTTCAAGCGAAGAAGTCACCGCTTTGTGGCGTGTGGATGTGGACTGTGGGTGCGAGGAGAATAGATACTTTGCCATTGCCTTCGCTCATTTCCCACACAACAGGTGGGTCCGTGTGTGGGTGTGCAAAGCGAACGCTGTTGGGTCAGCATCTGGGGAATCTCATGGGAATATTTTGGCTAATATTCTCCACCAGCTTTTCCGTTAATGGGCTTGCAATTTGTGAGGTAGAACATCACATAATGTTAGGGCCCGTCTTTGGGCTGGTGATGGTGACCAAACTGCATACAGTGAGCTTAAAAAAAAAACTGCATACAGAAGATGTGTGAAATATGACCCGCCTCCTCTCAAAAAGAAAAAAAAAATCAAATGCCTTCTGTTAACCGATGGAGTTTTGGGAATAAAAATGGCTCCCGCAATATTTCTTGTAAGACAATAGGATTTGGATAAAAGAGTATGAGAAGGATCTACTGACAAGCTGTTGTTCGGTGGTTATGTTGAAATCAATACTTCTTCGGCTTGGACCGGTGCTGAGAGGACGGGTTTTACTCGGAGTGAGGTCATCAGGCTATCTATTCCACTATCTATATTTCAAATTTTAGCTTTAATAGTGTTATACATGTCTATATAAACGGTCTAATAACCTTCGCTTTGGAACAAGCAACAACATCTTGGCAATGGAGTTGCATATGCAACAACGTCGTGTATTGAAAATGGATCCGTATGGTAGCGGTGTGATCAAGGTCAAGGACAATCAAAAGCATTTTGTGCTACTGGACCATATAAGGTGCAGGAAACATAACTTTGTGTGGGGGCTGTCAGGTGGATGTGAGAAAGATCTGTATTTTTGTCATGGATGCACTGGACTGCTATGGTTAGTGCGTGTTTAGTAAAAAAAAAAATGTCCTCTAGAAATTGAGAGGGAAAGATCCTTATTCTCTGTGGCACTTCAAAGGAATTAAAAAGAAGAAACATCACCATCAGGCTAACAAAATACCTTATTTTTGACAGAAGACCATGCATTAGGCACTGCTTTGCGATTGAAATATTGGCATAAAATTTCTATGTATATCATGATTTTTTTTCTGAGATTCTTGGAGAAAAAAACTACTAGGCCTGGACATACGTCAAGAAATAATAAAATTGTTTGTAGAAGCACAGCACAACCTTGTCCTCAAGAAAATGGGAGTGAAAGGTCTCCACTCTCCAGTTCACCCATGGTACCTCAAAAGAATTAAAAAGAAGGAAGGAGCACCGAGTCAACAATTACCTAAAATTCGGCGAAAAATCATGATTTCTTTTGGTCCGTGCTTAGAATGAGCATCCGATTTTTTTTTTCACAAAGTATTAGGCACTTATGGACGATAGTGGCATGACAGCGTCTTGTGTCGCTCTTTTTGCAACTGAAATGCTGCCATAAAATACGTACGAAGTATGAAAAATTGGCCTGAAATCCTTATACAGGAAAAATATAATATTTTTCAGTTAAAATTACAAAAAAAACGTTATATATTATCAGAGGGAGTACCAGCTTGGACATACCTCCAACCGCACAGTACGTGTCACGAAAATGTCGCTTTTGTTTCACGCCTTCCTCTCCCGTTCCTTCCCCGGAAGGCGAAGCTCCCCTTCCGTCTCCCGCGGTCCCGCCTCCGTCTCCCACCTCCACCTCCACCTCCCTCCACCCTCCGCGCCGACGCCTCAGGTGACTGGCCAGGCGGTCACCACCACACGACGCCACCGACCAGTTGCCGCGTTCCCGGATCCTCAAGCACGCAGCCACCCGGACCCGAGAACCCGCGCGCGCGTATTAATAACGGCCACCTCCCCTCCCTCCCTCCCCCGCCCCGAAGCGCACGCGCCTAACGACTAGCACAGATTCCGTTCCACGCCCTTCCCCTCCACCGCGCCGCGCCCCCAGATCTCGCACGCCTCGTCGCCTCCTGCAAGGTACGCGGATCCCGCCACCATTTTTTCTCCTAATGCTTATGGTGTTCGATCGTCTCCGTCCATGGATCGCTGGTTCGGGGGCGAAAGCCAGCGCCGCCGCCAGCCCCTCCCCGACCTGTCCCCGACGGCCGCCGTCGCTGAAGTGGCGGCGGCCCAAGCCGACCGCCCCGCGACCCTTCCCTCTCGCGCCTCTTCTCCTCCACCCCCTTTCCTCCTTCCTCCCCTTGGTCAGCGTCGTGTGAAGCCCCGGCGGTGGCTGCGGCCAGATCCGGGGCCCTCACCTCGGGATCCACGGTCACCGGCCATCGGCCCATGGATCTCGTCGATCCACCTCCAGCCATGGCTGCTCCGGCAAGGGCTCTGGTGCTCTTGATCTGTGATCTTGTCGCCTTGTGACGCGGGCTATTGGCGGGAGATTGTGAAAATAATAATACAAAACGAACTGGTGCCACGAGATCAGGGGAGTTTGAATCAGGTTATGAACATTGTCTGATCCGACCTAGGACGCCTTCTGCATGGAGGTGCCTACAATAAGCAGATATTATTTAATCGTTCAGTTCATAAAAAAGGCGCGCTCTTTGCTGACCAAGAGTCTTCATCAATAGAATGCTGTGGAATGGGTTGTGCTTGAATTTCATTGCCGCGTCAATGTTTGAGCTGCCTGGCTTCTAATGCTGCAAACACGAGGCAATCAATACAAGCTGGCCTGGCCTTACAACCTAGTTGATATTTTCTGTCCCAATTATGTAACATTGTGTTTCTCAGCGGATGGAAGTAGTTCCTTACTTGCTTTGTCCTTTTTTATATTATGATTACTTTTTTTGCATCCGATATGTACAAATTGGACTTTTATTGTACAAAATTTTAATAACAATTGTAATCAAACTGCAGGGTAACCTTTTGAGCTATGGGCACAGTTGTGGATGCTCCAGCAGTCGTGGTTGAGGAGGTTCAATAATTTGCTCTGCTGCAAAGCACTTGGTTCATAGAATATTAAAATGTTCAGCACCTCGTGTTTACATCTTCAAAATAATTCGGATTGATTGACCTTTTAGTTTAACAGTCAGGCCTTCCTGATTTTTTAACATTGCAATTACATCAACAGCTCATACCCTTGAATCTTACATTTTATGACTAAATTTGGAACCAGTTGGTTCTGTTAGTATGCATATGCCTTATTTTCACTAAATAAATGTTCTTATCTCATAAAAAATGTTGTATTGATAAACTATGGTTCATCTCAGAAATGCGCTCTATGTGCAGGTCACTGAGAACATGTTGGGCGGCAAGAAAGTTACAGTTGTATTCGTGCTAGGTATCTGTTCTACCTTATGTTTTGTTCGGGTATTTTTATCCTCTGTACCTCATGACAGAGAACGAACTTATATGTTATAACAGCTTTGAAGTTATAAATGAGTTCATATGTTACATGAGTTACTATATTCACTTTAAAGTTTAAATATATGTTTTTGTTTTGCATCTGACCAAGAATTTACACAGGTGGTCCTGGAAGTGGAAAAGGCACACAGTGTACCAACATTGTGAACCATTTTGGGTTCGACCATCTTAGTGCTGGAGATCTTCTACGTGCTGAGATCAAATCTGGCTCTGAGAATGGGTATGTCCTCCCCCCACCCCGTAAGGAAGCAATTGGTTTATTTTCATCCCCCTCCCCTCTGACCAGACCTTTAACAAGAACGAAGGATCAGTCCTCTGGGTTACACATTTAACATTTGTTTGTTCTGTGTTCTTGTGCTCTTTGATGTTTCACAGAACCATGATTGAGAACATGATAAAGGAGGGAAAGATTGTTCCATCAGAGGTAACTATAAAACTGTTGCAGGACGCAATGATAAAAAGTGAAAATGACAAATTCCTGATCGATGGATTCCCGAGGAACGAGGAGAACCGTGCAGCATTCGAGAACGTTGTAAGGCTTTTTTTCTTCATAATCAATTTTTTTATCCAATTCCCATGATAGTTGTAAGGGATTACAATTCTCTTCTTTTAAGTACTTATAAATGAATTGCTGGACCATTAATTCTCTCACACTGTTTCAGACCAAAATTTCTCCTGCATTTGTGCTATTCTTTGACTGTCCTGAAGAAGTGATGGAAAGCCGTCTTTTGGGGCGCAATCAGGTTTCTTTCATCATTTATCGATTGTGTTTTTTTCCTTTAGCTACAAAATACTTGTTTCCAATATTTCATATTGCCTTTGCAGGGAAGAGTTGATGATAACATTGAGACTATCAAAAAAAGGTTCAAAACTTTTGTTGAATCAAGTCTGCCTGTTATTGAGTACTATGATGCAAAGGACAAGGTTAAAAAGGTATTGATGAACTTCTAACTTGCCAGGGGTACTTCTATTGCACTCAGCTGACGCAAAAATGTGATATCATATACAGTAGAAACAAAGATAGTAATAATGCGTGTCAGCATAGGTATATGAAGTTACAAAAAGGATATTTTTAGGGTTAATGACCTGTATATTCAAACATTTCAATTAATTGCTGGCTTTCTTTTGAAACTTGTTCATTTTAGCACCTATAATATCTTATCATTTGACCAGATTGATGCTGCAAAATCAATTACTGAGGTGTTTGAAGATGTCAAAGTCATTTTTGCCCCATATTCTCCAAAGGTAAATTGTTGGTTTCACTTGCTCAATCTACAAACATCAAATTATTTTCACCTTCGAAAGACTAATTTTCCCACTGTTTGCATATATGACTAAGATACCACGAAGTGTGAATGCACTTACTCATCACGTTTTATCTTGTATATCAGGCTGAATAGAGCAATACAAGGGACACCGTAAAGGTTATACATGGTGCCATAGGTACACCCGTTATATTGTGCCTGCCCTACATGATTTCATCATGTTACCATGAAATGCTCATGTAATCTTCTTTTGCAGGCACCGAACAAATATATCTGTGAGACTATGACTACAAACCCTTGAATATAGAAGGAAAATTTTAGCTCATATGAGCTACCAGCATATCAGTAGGCCATTCGATTTGTTACCTGCAATAAGTAGATCAGACCCCCAGAGTTCTTGTTAGAGTAACAATTTACCGTTGTCTGTGTACCATTTTGTTGTTGTACCAATGTGTAATTTACTGCATGGACCAGTTGTCTGGTGGCATTGCGGAGTGTGAAACTGCTGCCATTATTCTTTATACCTTCAAATATACTCTGTTCAAACACTTGTTTGATCATAGATTGACAAGCCTCTTACGGGTGCTGCTTATTTGGCTGATATGAGAGTATAATGAATTGTTCTCCATGTACAGTGTGCCTCTGAATCATAAGACCGGAGGTCCAGACTCCAGAACCATTGCTTCTTCTGTATGACTGTATAAGGTGACTGCCTGGTCGGAGTGTAGGTTTGTCCTGTACATTAAGAGTTGCAATCACGTTCAGACTCGAAAACCATTGCTTCTTCCGTATGACTATGAGTTCTTTTTCCTCGTAAAAATTGTGGGTCATACGTAAAGATGATTATTGGACTTTTGGAGCTCCAAATATCAAGAGGTGCAATCGTTCTGGCTTTGTGATCTGAGATCGTGCCGGTGCAACAGTTGTGGCGGGTTCAGGACACATTCGGTGCTGGGTGCTCTCTGCGGAAGCTGGGAACTGGAATACTAGCGTCCATGGTGGTGCCATCTTCAGCGAAATTAGTGATATTCTATCTATGCACCTTATCTTTGGGGAGATTTATGTTATCTCAAGTTCTTGTAATATGTGTGCTCATGAACTAACTAGCTCGTTTGGGTTTGAGCAGTGCTCCGGATCAGCGCTATGTTTAGGTTTCGTAACACTGTGGGACCGCGATTTGGCTGGTCCAGTGCTAGAATGAAATGTTGAGCGAGTTGTGTGAAAGAAAAACACAATAGCATATCTGAAAGAAACTGACATTTTTGCCATTTGTGAGAGACCCCACAGCCCTCGCTAGCCACTTTTGATTCGTTTTTGGCCAGGTTCAATGAACATCGCGGCTTGCTGTATGCGAAGTGAAAACGATACGGCTATTGGGCCCCTCTGCAACGAGCGCCTCCAGATATGGAGCCAGAGCAAACGGCCATATGGTCCAACGCTTGAGAAGAGAGCGTCCTCCTGTGTGAATCCTCAACAAGACTGCAACTGAACATCCTGCTGCACACAGCTGAAAATGGAATAATAATCCCTTCATTTTCAGCCAATAGCCATGATCCCAAGATCCTAAAAAGAAAGGCAACGAGACCACTATAATCCATTGCATCTTTTTTTTGCTTGGCTTTTATCTGGATCCGATCATATTTGCAGCTGGTGGGCATGTGGGCCGGCGCGGGGGAGTGCGAGATGGCCTAAGCAGGGCACTCCATGTGGGCGGCACGCAGCCAAAACCGACCGAGACCCGTCACGCTCACGACCTCGCTCTCACACCACAGGCTCCTGCTCCGGCTACTGCTACACATCATTCCGTTCGTCCGTAGCAGTTGGCCGGCTTCCACTACAACAACAACACGGCCTCGGCAACCCCTGGTCCAGCCGACGCGCGCCGGCCACACCACCCCGCCGAGGGCGTGAAAACCATCAAGTCCGGCAGGCGGCTGCGGTGTGCGGTCCGGTCAGCCGATCACGCCAACTTGTATATGTTTCCGCCGAGATGGTTGTATGCGACGACCGCATGGATCGCCTGTTGGATCCTGATCTGCGCGGGGCACACTGTTGAGATGAGAGAATAGTTAAGGCACGTACAATGCATCAATGTTTATAAAGGTACTTAAAGGAAGAAAAATGCTAAGCACCATCTAGAAAGCTAATTTCTACAATGCAAAAAAGATGTTTATATATATGTCCAACCATCTTATTAGCACTCATTAAACAACAATGCTTAACTAAACATCTCATACACCTTTTAATCACCTGGTGCTAGAAAATAAACATGTATTTATTGCTAAGCACCTCCTATAAACACTCATCGTACATGCTCTTATCGCTAAACACCTTCTATAAATACCCATCGTACATGCCCTTATAGGATGCGTGCAGAGCAACGGAATCGATGCCGATGCCATGGCGTGTCAGTTTGCCGGTGCGGTGCCCACGTCGCCCCACGAATACGATAGGCAAAGCCCGTGGCATGCGAGGAGATTGTTCTGGATCGCCGCCGGCCGAGTGGGCGCACTCATCCGCTTCCGCTTCTGGTCCACCGCCACGCAGAGTCGTCGTCCCCTTTCTGGAAAGGCGAACAGAGATCTTCTCCCCAACGTGTTTGCCATGCTCGCTAATTTTAGCTTTTTTCAGCTGGTGTCATAGGCTGACGTGACTGGTTAGTAGCCGTGTTGGGTTGGCCGGAAACGTTAAAAAAGAAAGCAGGTTTAGGTTGGGCGCCGGCCGGGCGCCGGCACCGCGTCAACGTCTCCTCTCCTTCCGTGGACGCCGGAGCGGGTCGCATCTCGAAACCCGGCCCCCCGGAATCCGTGGAATCGTCGACGGACACCGGCGCTCCACGCTCGGTCGCTCGCCGCGGCGGCCTAGCATATTCCGCTGCTCCCCGATTCGCATTCCTCCTCTCCCGGCAACACTGGGACCTATTCGCACCCAAGCCACCAAGATTTCTCTATATTCTCCAAAGCAGTTTTTGCTCGAGATTTGGGGCCTCACGAGATTTTTACTCGGACCCTGCGTATTTTGAGTTTCTCATAAAAAAACGAAAACAAAATTTGGCCATAAATAAAGGGAAGGTGCAGACCGGAACATTCAGAGCGGAGGGCTGCGCACCCCAAAAGGCAGGGCCCGCACGTGGTGTTCGCCTCCCAGGCTTCGCACGGGCGGAGGGACGCGCGGCCGTGGCCATCACCACCAGCGACACGGCGGCGGGCGGGCGGGGACGGAGGCCCGAGTTTTTAATACGGAACCGCCACCAGCCCGCTTCCTTCCAGACCTCCCTCTTCCCATTCCCTTGGATTTGCTGGATTCGCCCGCCCGCCAGCCCGCATCCGAGGTGGGAGCACCGGTACGCCACGCCACGCCACGCCACGCCACGCACCGCGCCGCGGCCCGGGGAAGGAAGCCTCGTCTCCAGCGCCTGCAGGCCGCGCGATCCGGGGGGCGGCAGGCAGGGCCAGGTGCGTCGCCCGTTCTGCTCGCTCGTTTGGTTTCAGAGATCGCGGCGGGCTCTCCTCCAGCGAATGCGGCGTCGCCCGCCGGTGATCTGCTGTGGGCGTTTTGTTTGTGGGGGGAAAGTGGGATTTGGCTGGTGCTCTGCGGCGAGGCTGCAGGCATTAGTCAGGCCGGCCGCCTCTGGTCGATTTTTGGGGCCAATCCATCGGGTGGTACTGACACTGGTGGCGAGATCGTGTGGTTTGTCGCGCTAATTTGAGAGGTTTGGATCTTGAACTTGTAGATTACTGTCATCCTGTGAGAGAAGGGCATGATCTTGGGTATTCTGTTGTGTTCTCTTGCCAGGGAGTATAATTTTTTTTTTTTGACCAATTATCCCGGCTAGTATACAAGTCGCAACTATGATTTTTGATTTGCCTACCTTCGGAGTAGTGGGCTCATATGGTTTCCTATTTTGTGTGTTATTGATGCGGGATCCTTTTAGCTTCAATTTTTGAACCTCTCATTGCTTTTCTTTTTTTATTCTTAGATATGTTCTCATTCTGTTCTTTTGCTCCAATTGACAGATTCAGCAAAGTTGCCCACCAACGCAATTCCTCTACCTTGTTCAAGGAAGCGAGTAATTTCGCCATGAAAGACTGGTCAATTTTCTCCAAGCTTGACCACAATGGAGGTTACCTGCATAAGTTCCCAATGGACTCTCCAGTATCTCACGATATTGGATTAGGATTGATATCGCAGGTTGGAAACTTGGTCGAGTGTTCGTTTGAACATCCAAGGCATATATGTGCCACGGGGAGTGGAGCAGTCCAGGAAGCGTTCAGCTGTTTCAACAAGTTTGCTGGAGCTTTCTACTTCTGGTTTTCTAGAGCGTCGAATCCTACGTTATTCCAAAGGCTGTCAGCTGCTGCAGGCTCTAGTTCAAGAGCCTGTCGATCGCACATGAAGCAAGTGACCTCTTGCTCGCAGCACTTGCCTGGATTGCAATTTGGTTCACAATTAAGAGAAGAGCATGCTATACAAGTGCTTTTAGCGAGGCTTGCGAGTGCAACTTTTGGACGCCTGTGGACTGAGGTGGAGGAACGTCATGCCTGCAATGTTCTCATGCTGGCTGCTGCTACTGTAATACCACCATTTGAAAACATGTATGGTTTTGTCACATACTATTTTATGGGACGACAGAACTTACCTTTCCTATTCGTTTTCTTAGCTATGGTTTTGCACTTTTGCTTAGTTAACAGTTTATTTTATCCATGAACAAGATCACCGAAGATTCTGGCTGAGTCTATGGCACTAGGAAAAGGTGGTAGACATATCCAGGAACCTGTCGATCAGCCTTATTCAGAGGAAAACAGTCCAGGTTGTGCCTGTGTTGCTGTGCCAAGAGTAATCTTGCCAGAAGATGCCACCGAACCAAAAACCGGGATCAAGTTCCCTACTCTCCTTGACGACAATTCCAACCTGACTAGAGAGGTCCTTCTTCCAACTTGTAGATTTATTTTCTGAACCATTTCCACCCAATCTGTTATTAGCACCAAATTGGTCTATATATGATATACGATTTGTAGCTTTCTAGGCGTACCACTCCACTTGATATATGCATCTGATGGTTAATCTGCAGGTGCTTGTTGGGATGGGTTTCAGAAGCATGCGAATAATGAGGGTAAAAAATCTGAATCTTTATGCCTTTGGATTATGTAAGTAAACTTACTTTTCATGTCCACTGTTTTTTATGAACTGCTGACGGGTATGTAATGTTTGATTGCCGTTCCTTTGGTAACTTTGATATATTTACATATTTTCAGATATACAACCAGACTCTATTTGCAAGAAGCTGGGTCCAAAGTATGCTTGTATCCCAGATGCTGAGCTGAAGGATCACCCAGATTTCTATGAAGATCTTCTGAGGTATGCAGAGCTTATTTTATTTATTTGTCTTCGGGAGCTCCGTTACTCAAATCTTCCCCAGATCCTGGCCTTTGCCTAACAGACTAGCCCTATACATAATAGATGTAACAATTGTGCAAAGTCTGGCACTCCTTGAGTAAACTGGCAGAAAATATAGGGATCGATAGAAATAAAAAAAAAAAGGTGTTATACGGAGTACTTTTATCTATTCCATGTATAGTACTGTTTAATTTGTGGCCTTTTGATTTGATGATTAATGAAATATATATATAAATATATATATAGGAAAATTCCTTTCTACATGCGCATGTAGCTACACTCGCGTACGTATCTCATGATTGAGGGCATATCTGGTGAAACGGAAGGTACGTACACGGAGTATGCAATGATACTAGACCATCCGTAGTGGTATATGCATGAGGTATGCGAGTATACCTGAAGTATATAGACATACTCCGTTACATGTATTAATATAAAGGTATTATCAAAATATATTAAAAGCAGGGGCTGTTCTGTAATTTTTTCGGGTGGTGACATTTGAGGTATCTTAAAATAAATATGTGAGCATACTCAAACTGATAAATGAGTATGCGAACATACCCTTGTTCGTTTATTGAATGTGAGTATAGGTACATGCGCATGTAGATAAAACTCTTCATATATATATATATATATATATATATATACTGCAACATTGGCCTTAATTCCCTCCCCCCCGGTCCGTGTTCTACTTGTCTTTGATGCTAATGAAATTTCAATCTTGTCAGGGAAAATATTGATATGACAGTCAGGCTAGTAGTGAGCTACAATGGCCTCAGCATTGGCACAGTTCGAGAGTAAGCATTCTTTTTTTGTTTGTTTGGTAGCAATAACATATTTTTACCCCTATATTCCGTTCAAAATATATGATCTATACAAGATGGAAGTTAATTATTTTTACCGGCATGCTTTCCAGTGCATTTGAGAAGTCACTTGGTTTCCGATTGCAGAAGGTACTTGTTGTTTATTCAGCTTTTATTTTATTCTTTGCTAACCATATTGGCTTGACAGAGATTTTTTTTGCATACTTCCCTTAACCAGATGAATCCGAATACTGATTATAATTGCTTGAAGACATTCGGTTCTTATTTTAGTGAAGATATCCGGATACCTGCTGTAAGTTTCTGTGCTACAACCGGCCTATGTAAGTTGGTACATTTATGATTGGAATGTTAAAAGTCTATATAATTGCAGGGTACAAAGATCGACTTCCGGCAAACATGTGATGGTCAGCTAATAACTGAAAGTTAGTACAGTACGACTTCTTGTTCGGTATGTTTTGATTTTTGTTTTTCACAGTATCTTGACAAAGAACATCTGCATGCAGTTGATGGCAAACAAATTGGCACTGTCCAGAGCAAAGATCTTTGCAGTAAGTGGAGTGTCAAGATACTTGGCATTGTGCATCATTTTTCTATTTTCCAAATCATCACTGGTTATTAAGTCGTGCCCTTATTATCAGGGGCATTCTTCGATATGTATATTGGCGATCCACCTGTTTCAGTGGAGACCAAACAAGATATTGCACAGAATGTGGCTGGGCTCATAAAGAGATGCTAGGAAAGCAGGATAGTTAATTTGAAGACCTTGCAATTGTTTTATTCATCTATACATGGAGAGAGGAGAGATATATACAATACAGAAAGGAAGCCAGGAGATGATAGAATGTATCTGAAGCGATGCATCTGTAACCTGTAAACTAAATGGGCAAAATATTGCAACAGACATAGAGGCTTAGCATCCTTCTTAGTAAATGCCTCCATTCTTTTCATATGGTTTGGCGTTTTGCCATTTCCTGGGCACTGTATCATGTACAAATGCAATGGTACAATAGAAGCTGTACAACAAGAGGATGCTTCCTTACCCTTACCCCCCATAAGAAATGAAGGGGCTCATGCTTGGTTTCTACAGAAGTATAGATTGATGTTTCTGTTTTTTTTTCCCTTCTCTTTACACTGATCTGCCGATCTTTATTTATTAGCAAGGATGGATATAGATGGCGTGTGCGGTGTGCCTGTATAAGTTGCCGATCCTCGTAGTGTGTTGACGACTGTTGGGTGCTTTTGTGTCAGTACGTCTGCTCTGGCCGAAAGTTGAGAACAGCAAAGCTAAAGCTGCGAGGGAATTTCAGCAGGTTAACTGCAGAAAGATCTAGTTTACCTGGGTAGCCAGCAACCAAGATTAAAATTGGAATCCTGGGTCTTTTGGAATAACCTCTCTCTAGCGCTGCGCGCCAACGAACTTCCTTTTCCTGGCTCTCGGAGGGAGATGCTTGTACAGTTTTTTTCACCTGCACGCTAATCAGAGGATGCGGGGTTGCCAAGCAGTTTAGACCTTGATATCATGCAAAGAAAGGTTCTACTGCCGCATAGGAGCACCTGCATTAACTATCAGGATTCAAGAACAACGGTCACGGTGCTCTGGAAACACCCATGCCATGCCACACCTGCCTTCAGCTTCGATCTGGTGTAACCATCGCAGCTAGATTTCTGCTATAAGGCTAAGTCCAGCAGGTGGGGTAAAAGATCGGGTATAGTACAAAACGACACTGTAGCGATACTGTTTATAGAGAGAAGGGTAGATAGAACCGTGGATGGACCATCTGCTGGCGTCGGTCTAAACGTGTGTTGTGCATTGTCAGTTCAGCAGGCACTCTCATTCCATGACAGGCCGAGACGTTCTGGGCCGAACACTTCGCCACCGCGCTGCATGCATGCCATGCCCCTGGCTGGCCGGCTCCTGAATCCAAGCGCGTCCCTCCCTTTTCCCTCTCCTCCCATCCCAGGTCGCGCTCCCTCGCTCGCTCCCCATATCCGCCGGCCGGGGTCTCGCCTCTCGCGTCGTCCGCCCGCCCCGCCATGCGCGCACTCGAGCACGGCACCATGCGCGCCCACGTCGCCCTGGCCCTCGCGGCGCTGGTGCTCGCCGGCGACGCCCTGCAGCCGGCGCTGGCCGGCGGCTTCGACTACAAGGATGCCCTCACCAAGTCCATCATATTCCTCGAGGCTCAGCGCTCCGGGAAGCTGCCGCCCAACAACCGCGTCAAGTGGCGCGGCGACTCCGCGCTCGACGACGGCCAGCTCGCCCATGTAGGCCCATCAGCTTTCAGCTAGCGCGCGCACCGTCATTGTCCTGATCGATCTCTTCTGCCTCGCTTGCTTGAGTGCTCCGATCCTTCTCAATTTGCTTAATAATAATTAATGGATTCAGATACTGCTAGGAAACTGATCGAAACATGATTGAATTGATCGCATGCTGCCCAACGGGCAGATCAAAAGCACGCGCGTGAACGTCAAGCTGAATGCAATATGCAGGTGGATCTGACGGGTGGATACTACGACGCCGGCGACAACGTCAAGTACGGGCTCCCGCTCGCGTTCACGGTGACGACGCTGGCGTGGACGGCGCTGGCGTTCAAGCCGGAGCTGGAGTCGGCCAAGGAGCTGGAGCACGTGCACGAGGCCCTCAAGTGGGGCACCGACTACCTGCTCAAATGCGCCGCCAGGAAGAACAAGCTGTGGGTGCAGGTACGTGAGACGCTCGATGTGTGTGCATGCATAGCTGTCTATCCTGGATAGATCGTTTTGCTAACGCACGTCGATGGATCATGGATGGGACGATCGATCAGGTCGGCGACCCCAACCTGGACCACCAGTGCTGGGTGCGGCCAGAGAACATGAAGTCGCCGCGGACGCTGTACGAGATCGACGAGAAGACGCCGGGCACGGAGATCGCCGCCGAGACCGCGGCCGCCTTCGCCGCCTCCTCCATGGTGTTCCGCAGAGACAAGAAGTACTCGCGCGCGCTCCTCAACAAGGCCAAGCTGGTCGGTACTTAGCAATCAGATTTCAGAATCATCGATCTAATTAATAGACTCACTCAAGCTCACGCATCTATCTGATCGAATTGCGAATAACGCATATACATACTGTAATGCAATCCAACCACAACAGCTGTTCCTGTTCGCCAAGAGCCACCAGGGCAGCTACGACGGCGAGTGCCCTTTCTACTGCTCCTACTCCGGGTACAACGTAAGTGCTAGTAGCTAGTGGAGTGGCTCTGTCGGTTGGTGGTTCGTCCTTAGCTTGTTGACACAACAAACACGTACAGTACAGTGGGTGTCTGACGTACACGATCGATGGATCTGACGATGACAATTGCATCAGGACGAGCTTCTGTGGGCGGCGACTTGGCTTTACCTGGCGACGAAGCGTCAGGTGTACGCGGACTACATCGCCCACGATGCCATCTCGTCCAGCGTCGCCGAGTTCAGCTGGGACCTCAAGTACCCCGGCGCGCAGGTCCTCCTGGCCGAGTTCAACATGACGTCCGGCGGCGGCGCGCAGAGCTTCAAGACGCAGGCCGACAACTTCGTGTGCGCCGTGCTCCCCGACACGGCGTTCCACCAGGTGTTCATCACCCCGGGCGGCGTGATCCACCTCCGCGACGGCGCCAACACCCAGTACGTGACGAGCACGTCGTTCCTGTTCCTGGTGTACGCGGACCTGCTGCAGCGCACGGGGCAGGAGGTTCTGTGCGGGAACCAGGCCGTGCCCCCCGAGCGGCTGCGCGACTTCGCCCGGCAGCAGATGGACTACCTGCTGGGCGCCAACCCGCGGCGCAGCTCCTACCTGGTGGGCTTCGGCGCCAACTCGCCCACGCAGCCGCACCACCGCGGCGCGTCCACGCCCGTGCTGCCCCCCGGCACCGACGTCAACTGCGGCCTCAGCTTCGGCGAGTGGATGGCGCCCGACCGCCCCAACCCCAACGAGCTCACCGGCGCCATCATGGGGGGGCCCGACAAGAACGACGGATTCGTGGACAAGCGCGCCAACTCGTCATACACCGAGCCCTGCACCTACATCAACTCCCTAGCCATCGGACCGCTCGCCGCGCTCGCACAACGCGGCGCCACGCTCCACGCCACGCACTGACCGACCCACGATTCCCATCCCATCCGTCCGCCGATCCGTTATATATATACACACATGCAGGCACTTCTTCGCGATAGCTGTTTCTTACTGATATATAATTATTCGAACCTACTGCTAATTCCGCCTGTACGTTGTTGATTATTAGATGTGCCAATCTCTCCATCTGTAACCTGTATACGTACGTGTTGAAGATTAACAACAACATTAATGAAGAAGAACTTAATTAAACGACTCCGCCATGACTTTGGGTTAGTTATTACTATAAATCGTGCATCTGAGACTGAACTGGAAAACGGATCCAACATATGCACGCATCCATATCCAGAGTCCAGTGTCCAAGACAAGGACGATAGCTGTACGTACATGCGCGGCCGGCCTACGTCTACGATAGCTGCGGCACACTGCAGCACACGTGATGCCTAAGCTACGCTTTCAGCGTGTGGCGGATCGGATTTTTACTGGTCGACGATGCATGGATGGAGCACGTACGCACGACAACAATAATGCCCTGGGCGCAAAGGTTGGCGCGAGTTTGTTGGGGTAGGTCTCGGTTGGCTGTTGGGGTCTGATTGGATCGAGATTTTAAGTGGTCAGATTAAATTTTGGGCACGGTCAAATCTAGTTTGACTATAAATTAAAATTTAGCTAAACAACAAACTACTCATTTATATGATTTGAACATAGCTAAATAAACCATATAGATAAAAATTATATTGTATAGTGTAATTTTAATTTAAAGTCAAACACGGTCAAAATATAGCCAAAATTTAGTCTAACCACTCCAGGCCTCAGTCCAATCAGACCCTTGCGCGGCAGGCGTACTGCGTGGTGCGTACTGCTCGACCCGGCCCGGAACCCGGCTGGCCGTCTGGAGTGTTGGTTCGGCCGGCCGTTCGGGGACTAGACGACGTGCGTACGTGCAGCTAGCGGTACGGTGGACCACCGGCCGCCTTTTCCCGCATCATGTGGTCAGCCGCGCGTACGCGTACGGTGGTTGCGCGCTACCTCCTGTCTTGCACGGTTACCACATACTGTACTCGGCAGCTTTTCTTAACTGAAAGTCTGAAACAAGCTTAATTTGCCACGGGACACAGGACAAGATTTCGTCCTATAGTACTACCGCCCACCGTAGCAGTATCTTGTGCAAGAGTCCTATACCGGTTGTCGTGGTTCCGGGAACCGGGGTGACACAAACAGTAGATTTGTTGTTCGGTGGGGATGTCAGCACGGACTCGCTCCGAATGGTGAGCCGGTAGACTCAGGGGTTTATACTGGTTCGGGGTGAATCCCTACGTCCAGTAGAGTGTGTTTCTTGTATTATGAGGTGTGTGGAGGTGTTACAGTAGGCGCAAGCGCAGCAAGAGGGAGGTCTCCCTGTTATTTGGCCTCTGTGCTCTTTGTGGTGTTCCTTGCTCTTCTGCCCTACTCGTGAGTGCTTCCCCTCCTTTTATAGTTCAAGGGGGGAGCTTACAGTTTCAGAAAAAGAAGAAGGGATACAAAAGGAGGGGAAACCCTGACGCGTGAGTCCCCTTGCTTCAAGAGTCCCGTCAGATGCTCGTGCGTCCCTGGCACGCCTTTGTCACGCGCGATGAAGTCGTCCGTCCGGGGTCCTGTAGCTGAACTGTGCCGGGGGTTCGGTGTACCTGCGAATGCTTCTATTCTCACGGAGTCAGAGAACCGTATGGGGCGGGTGTTCCGTCCCATCCGTCCTAGCCTCCTTTCTTTAGCTCTCGGCGTCAGATGGGCGTGGTGTTAGGTGGCGGATTATCCGGCTACGGAGCGTTGCTGCCGAGTTGTTTCGTCTGTCCGTAACGGTCCCCTGCCGAGGGATGAAGGTCGGTTGGTTGCCCCCCGCCTCGTAAGTCTATACGAGGCGGGGCTCTGCGGCCTTGTCTCTTGCGCTTGTTCGGTTTTGCCAGTCTTGCCACACCCCGCTAGGTATCTCGTTTTATAGGGTCAACCTACATCCGGCGTCACCCCCTAGCCCCGTCGCGGCGGGGTGTTCCAGGCGAGCGGCGTTAAGTGGTTGATGGCACATCTTGTCGCAAAGAGTACGCGTGCAGGCACGCGCCTGGCAGGCGGTGGCAGCGTGACGCCGTTCCGTCGTAGCAGGCGTGGGCGCAGGAGGGCAGCGTGCCGTCCCGTCATCCGGGCCCATGAGTAGACTTTCCACTACCCGGCCGTGGGCCGCATGCCGGTGGGTCCCAACGTCGGGCGCGGCATCGGTTGGGATTTGTGATGCCCCTGGCATCTCAGAAGCCTTAACACCCAATTAGATGTACACTAATGAAAATTTTTTTTTAATGATGCTAAGAGAGGATTTAGAAATTAGACGAAGAAAGTCACTAAGTCAAAACTAGAGGTTGCATTCTAGAGTGGATCCAAATGCCTCTTGGAGTTAGCTCAAAAACCTATATTTGGAATATCCCCTAAATCGGGACTTTCAACTTGTCCCCAGTTTTCAAACAGAAATTTCTTTCAATTTCATTATACAACTTTAGAATCTTCCTTTCTATAAAGTGAAACTAAACTTATCACCTTTTAAATGCACCTATTGTGGAAGTGTTTGGATTCCATTTGGTATTTCAAAAGTTGAAAACAAGAAAGTCACTACCCAGTTAAATCTGCTGTTTTATCAAACCTTTGGACAGGTATATGTTTATAGTTCAAAATCAGTTGAGATCTAGGCCTAACTTATATTAACAAACTTGTAGAAAATTTAATGGAGGACAACTTTGTCAATTGGATCCTAGCCATATAATGAAGTTTGATTGAAGATATAGATCATTTTGTGAACATCTAGAATCTGCTAAAAATATGAACTGAGCAATAATTCAAATTTTACTCTGACCTACAGCCACTTTCATGCAAAGCTCTAATTGAATGAAATATAGGTTGTGAAATTCTAAGCAATATTGTCAATAAGCACTTTAAGTGAATATGGCCAGAAAAAGGAGATTTGAAGTTCACAAGCAATAGGGGTCCCCTATCCAAACTGAGGGCTGCTAACTAAACCCAAATTTAAAACATGTTTACATTTCGAATTTTGGTCTGAGGCCTTTTGACAAAGTTATAGATCTTAGAGAGTAGAACATTTCATCCAATTGAAGTTTTTCCAATTTCGGCCGTTTAGTGGGTCAGAACAGGGCTTAAACAGGGGAAAGAAAACACATTTGCTATTTTTCTCCTAATAGCGATGACAGGTGGGGCCAAGGATCCGCGGCACTGTACCTCCTCCTCTCCTGCGCGCCCACGCGGCGGCAGAGCTCTGCGCCATGGTCAACCCGGCCATACGGCCGAGCCGCGCCCCTCCCTCTCTGTCTCCGCTCCCCTCTCCCTTCCAGAGGAAGGAACACCCTGCTCCTCACTCGCTCACTCCCATTCCCTCACAGCTCGCTCTCCCTCTGCCCTCTCCCTGCGCAGCGCCATGGCCACCATGGCCAGAGCTCGGCGTGAGCTCGCGTCCCCGCCGCTCCACTGCCTCCCTGCGCCCTAGACCCTCACCAACGCATCCGCCTCGGTCCCACGCACCCGCGACACCTAGCCTTGCCGCCATCCCCCTCTCCGTTCGGTAGATCGAGCCACCGCGCCGCCGAATCGACGCTCAGTGCACCATCCTCGCCGCTCCAGTTCACCGCCGCCACCGACCCCTTCCGGCGTCTCCCCGCGCCAGGGGACACCACTGCCAGCTCCGCGCCGACCCCGCGCATCCGACGCGCGGGACAACGCCGCCGCTCAGCCCCTCCCTCACCGGCCCGAGCCGCGCCGCCGTGCCACGCCGAGCCGGTGCGCCGTTCGGTTCGCCGCCTCCGCGCCGCCCGTGTGTGCCTCCCCGCACGACGAGACCTACGGGGAGGAGTTCCCCGTCGGCGGGAACACCTCCCGGTGCCTCGTCGGCTCCAAGTCCGGCCTCACAGCCGCCGGCGCCGCCCCGCCTTCTTCCCTCCCCGCGCGCGGTTCACCCCCGGCCGAAGGTAGAAGAAGGCCGCGGCATTTTTCCAGATCTAACCCCGTGTTTTTGCTTATTTACAGTTCCGTCCCGAGCGCTATTGAATGTGTCTTGCGAATCTTGCGGTCTAGCCCCTGAAGTCTACGGTTAATAGCATATAGGTCCTAGATCTAATGGTTTTTCCTTTTAAATTGGTTAATTCGGCTGAAAACTTCCAAAAATCATAATAAATCAAATAAAAATCATAAAAAGACAAACTCAGTCACTATGAACTCCTTATAAATAGATTTATGCAATGGACATGATGTGGAGATGAGCATTGACCATTTTGCCCCTGTTTTTGTGTATGCATGTTAAATACTCATAAAATGGAAAAGATGGCCTAAATGGTTTCCTAAATTTGTGAGGTCTTGGTGTTGGCTTACATGTGATGTCTTGGCACTGTTTGAAGGATTGTGGGCTGTAGCATGAGTAGTTTCACCTTGTATTCACCATTTCATGCTCATTTTGTGTATTTATGCAAATAGGAAAATGGTGTATATGTAATGTATGTTCAAAATGGCATGCCTACATTTTTCTTGTGCCACATATAGTATGGGAAGCTCACTGGTGAAATTTGAGAGTGTGCATGTATGGTTTAGTCCTTGTTTTGAAATTGATAAAAGATTACTTGCTAAACTTGATAAATGGGAAAAATGACCTTAGGGTGTATGGAAAATATCAGGGAATTTATAGTGGGTTACTAGCAAGATAAGAAGCCCTGAAAGTATTTTTATGGAAATCCTTGGCACTGTTTGTACATGCATCTAGGGTTGCAAGTAGATTTTATATGGAAAATAGATGTCCTATGAAAGAGTGGATCTGGGACTTGCTGATTTTTTTTTACATGTTCCCCATACCAAATGTAGGCCACTGATAAAATTTCAGGACCAGAAACCCTCCCAATAAAATAGGAAAATTCTAATAAGGTCTAGGGCTGTTAAATTGTTAGATTTTTAATAAATTCACTGTAACTCTTTTTGGGCTAAATTTTTGGCAGCAACTTCTTATGTATAAGATCTGCATACTGAAAATTTTTGAAGTCATTTAGAGCAGTGTAGCTATCCAAACTCAATGGCATGTTTAATTAGTAAAATGAGTATTTCTTTATATGGATAAATGGTTGAAGGATTTATTGTGTTGTATCATACAAGTGCATGTTCCTGAGATGCTCATTACTAGTTAACATTTATATGACTAGTTGTTTTGGTGCATGTTCTACGTGACGAATCCTCTATTGAGTGATGGTTTGTACGATTTCTTAGTGCCATACAATTTCATGCATTGCATTTCGTTGCACTCATGTGCACTCTCATGACATACATATAGATCACGTGAACGAAGACCAGACGCAGGAGCTGCCGGTGATCGAGGAACCCGACGATCAGGAGCCCGAAGGACAGCCGCAGGAGGAGTACCCGCAGGCCACGTCTGACCTCACCACCGAGGAGGCTAACCCTAGTGAGGAAGGTAGGCAGGCCCTACATTTTCCTAGCAAAATTATAATTTATGAATTACGCATATGCATTAGGTATTGTTTGGAACCTTATTGCATTAGAACCACTGGCCGTCCTGGCCCTAGCACCTATATTAGGTACGTAGGACGAGTTGCCTAGAATGGTTAGGCGCGAGTAGACACGAGTGAGCATTGTCACTCGTCTCGTAGGGTTTACTTTCGAATGATGAATCCTCATTACTATGAATTTATTCTTGCTATGTTATGCTTTCAATTGAGACCGGGCGGAGATATGGGATTACTATGTTGAAAAATGATGTGATAGTATGGTGGACTCCGCCCGAGTCGCATAAGGCCCGTTCGCTGTTCGCCTGCTGATCGGCATAACATTGCTAGAATGCTTATCCGGGAAATGGGACCGGTGAAACCTTACTTGTGCCATCCGAAGAACAGAAACACGTTCCTACCCACTGGTTGAGAGGAAGGTGGCCCGGGGGAGCTTGGTACTCATGACGGGGAGACCGAGATGTCGGCAGGCTCGTCATGGGGGCACAACCCGGGAGTCAGGCGGGAGTGAATCGGACTTGGGATGGGACAAGTGGAGAAGGGGGACTATATGTGGGAAAGCCGTCGTGTGAGTAAGCATATGGGCCCCTGGCATTTTCTAGTTATTCCCGGGAATATAAAAATCGATTCGAATCGCTGATGCTCACCAGGTGTGAGAATGCCAATATCGCACACGGGCAACGTAGAACTGTTTGAGGCATGATGATGTATGGAATTGATGATTTGCTACTACACATTGGATATACCTGTTTTACTTCATGCAAATTACTTACTTTGTATTACCAATGAGATTCAGGATAAGGACTAGCGGCTGTCAAAATCCCGCTATAGTATGACACTAAACCATAGTGGAAAATCATGATTAAAGGATAGCGAATGTCAAATCCCGCTATCCTATAATAACACTTTACAGTTAAAAATCAATGGCTAAGGACCTACTTGCTAGTAAGCTGAGCTTTGCGTCAGCCGTAAACCCCGTCCATTAAGTCCTACTGAGTAATTAGTACTCAGGGTTTGCCCCCACTTTTGGCTCACAGGTATTGGCGGCTTTTGGATAGCTGCTTGGGAGAAGGGTAGAACCGGTGGGCTCGGTGCTACTCGCCTCGTTCGTCTGTATGAAGACTTCTTAGGTACTTGGTTTCCGCTACGAGATGTTTTGAAAACGCTTCCGCACTATATATATTTTGGACATGTATTTGACTATATACATTCTTGGTTTGTAAACTAAATCTATCTATTCTATATTTCAACTGCCTGTGATGATGTAACCGTTGTGGCTCCATCGTGAGTCGGATGTGTGTGATGTCGGTTCATCTGGGATTTGGTGCAAATCGAGAGCCGAGGGCTTCTCGACGGACGACCGGGTTTAGTACGGTCTAAGTACACTGTAAGCTAATGGTGACAGGTGTACTTAGCCCGTATTAAATCGGCGGTTCCGCCACAGGATTCTCCGCCTCGCCCGAGCCTCGATCGGAGGATCGGGTGCCTTGTAGGAAGGTCGGCCGCCTCCGCCCCGTACGAGCGTATGGGGCAAGGGTCGGATCGGCTCACTCCCCCGGTCGCTGTGCGTTGATTAGGGCCGTGGACCTTCGATCTGGGCCTGTGCAGGCCATTCTTGGGTTTCTTTCCCCGGGGGTTTTGTATTCTCCCCCGTCAGTAGCCCCCGAGCCTTCGATCAATCCTTTAATGGTTGGTCGGAGGCTCACTCTAGGGGAAGGCGCGCAAGCGCATCCGTGAGATGGAGTCCCGAGCCTTCGACCAATCCTTCGGTGGTTGGTCGGAGGCTCACTCCAGGAAGAGGCGTGCAAGCGCATTCGTGGGATGTAGCCCCCGAGCCCCCGAGTGATTTCGTGAGGAATCGTTCGGGGGTTGTTCAGAGATTTGTGTGTGTGAAGCCGTTATGGATACCGCATAGGTTTTGCCCTTTAAACCCATCGTCTGGTTTTTAGGAGAATTTCCCGAGCATACAGTTTCGGATGGGATTCTTGGCGCGACCCCCTCCGGAAGGCCTGTCCGTTTGACCTTTTGGAGGTTGGGCCGACCATCACCAGCCAGGTTGGCATGGGTGCGGCGGTCGTCGAGCTAATAGCGGGTAGTCCGAGTGAGATCCGACGGTTCTTTCGGTTTAGAACGGTCGTGGCGAGTTATCCCGTTGAGGGACTCGACCCGCTGGGGGCATCTCATTAAAAGAACCTTTCCTTACTCGATCTTGTTCCGGCCCTTCGGTCAGGAGTCTGCCCAAAGGAGGGCCACGTGGCCACCCCATCAGCTGGGTTACCGCAAGAGAGTTTGATGTATGGTCTCGGATACGGTCGGGGCAAATGGCCTTATGCCGGCTCACTTGGCATGTAGCTCGCTCGGGAGCTTGCCTGCCGACCGTCCCTCGCTCTGTGCGCTGATTTAAGTTGGATATTGGTTTGGAGTCATGTTCATGCTTACCTGGGATCGCTCCGGCGTAGAGGACCCGTCCGCGTGTCGTTCCGTCGACGCCGGCTCCCTGCCAGCTCAGTTAATGCAAGCGGGGTAGCTAAGGGGTCGTACCTTTTGAGGGAGGCGGGCCGTCCCGTCTCTCTGCCTTCTCGCACCGTTCGAGAGAAGCCAGGGCGTGATCGTAGCCCCGTTCTCGAGGGGACGCCGGGGGTCGTGGTAGTAAATGCGTAGTGGTGGGCCCCTTGACGGCCCTCCACGTCCGCTTGTCCTTCGTTCCCTCGTTATCCTTTGCGCGGGTTTATAGGGGAAGAGGAGAGAATTAGATCGTTTACTTGTCTCTTTTTCGCTTCTGCCGTTTGCCTTCTCCTTCTTCGCGTTCCTTGTTGGTTCCTATGCGTTTCTTCGCCGCCACCGATGGCTTCCTTTCCCCGGTGCACGACCCCCAGGACGCGCCTGGCGCTCTTGGAGAAGAAAGGCTTCCTTCCCCCCCGGACGGTGTCGGGGTCGCGGCTTCCTGAGCTCGGTAGCCTACCTGATCCTCGGGGGAACGAGATCGTCGTTCTCGCGCCCTTCTATGAGCGCGGGTTTGGCCTCCCCCCGCATCCGTTCGTGCGGGGGCTTCTCTTCTTTTACGGCTTGGAGATCCAACATCTGAATCCCAACGCCATGCTTCACATGGCGTGCTTCATCACGCTGTGCGAGACCTTCCTCGGGATTGCGCCACACTTCAAGCTGTGGTGCTACCTGTTTCGCCCCCAGCTCTCACAGGGGCAAGGCGGGCAGTCCCTTGTCGGCGGCGTGACCATCCAGCTGCGCAACGGCCGCCAGCAAGATTACCTTCAGATACCCTTCCCGTCTTCCATCCATGCTTACTCGGGGGAATGGTTCTACGTTCAGAACCTAGGCGACCCTCCCCTGGCGGACGGGGTCATGCCCCCACCCAGATACGTCGGGAGGGCCCCTGCCTTTACCGGTGCCGCCCCCTTGAGGCGGGTTCAATGGGACTGGGGTTGCGAGAAGAGGAGCGTCAACCAGGTGGGGTTCCTCTTGGAGAAGATAGGGCTCCTCCATCACCATGGCTTGACCGGCGTGGTGCTGGTTTCGACCTTTATTCGGAGGGTCGTCCAACCGCTTCGGTTCCGTCGTTTTCCCATGTGGGAGTATACCGGCGCAGCCGGTCCGGACCGCATCTCTGGCGAGGAGCTTACTTCGGCAGAGATCCGGCTCCGTGTGATCGCCATCACCGAGGGGACTTTGACGGCGAACTTCTTTGGTGGTCCTCTGGCCCTCAACCATTCGATCAAAGAGGACTTGGTGAGTCTCTTTTACCGGGTTGTGTGATGTGTGCTTCTAGGCGTACTAATGCCGCGCCTCGCGTGGTTTCAGGGCATTGGTTCTATGAAGCTGTCCCCCGCCCCTCTTCCTGAGGATGCCGCCGTGAAGGCGGACCGAAAGCGAAAGAGGGAGGCGGAGGCGTTCTTGGCGGACGAGCGTGAGAAACACCATCAGCTCGTCCGCGACAGGAAGAAGAGGGAGCACGATCAGCGCGCCCGGGAGGAGGGTCGTTCGCCGACTCCTTCTACCGCATCGTCCGACGAGGAGTGGTCCTCAGATGATATGCCTGACGCCGTGCCACTCGCTGGCGAGATTGGGGAGAGTTCTGGCTCGGGTGTCCTCCCTGAGGCGATGCTGATCATGACTCCGCCGGTGGCGGGCACCGTGCCCCCGTTGAGGGGGACTCAAGGGTCGGCGTGGGAATCTCAGCGCGTTCCTGTTACGGCTTCGGTGGCTCAGGCGCGGGCGGAGCCGGTTGTGGAAGTGCCGCCTTCGCCGGAGGCGGAAGGGTCCGGCGTCCCCGTCGTGGTCTTGACGTCGACGTCCGTGGGATCGCCATGGACAGTGCCGGTGACGACGTCCGGAGGCTCGGGGACGCCCGTGTTGCCATCAGGGGCGTCGGCCGAGCCCGCTGCCGGCTCTTCTTCGGACGCTTTGGTAACGGCGACCGCCCAGGGGTCGCCTCCTGGGTCGGAGTCGTCGCTGCCAGTGGGGGCGAGCGCGGCCCCCGCTGCTTCTAATGCGCCAGGGCCGCCCTTGAGGGTCGACGCGCCGTCCGTCCCCTCGCCAGCAAGTGCGAACGTGCCGCTGGGGACGACGTCTCGAGGTTAGAGGCGTCTCTTTCCCACGCCGCGGTCTTCTCGGTGAGCGATCCTCCCGCCTTTCCGTCGTGGTCGCGGTTTTCTCAGTTCTTGTTTTACATGGTTGGATACTTCTGGTGTAGCCCTTTTATCCCACATAAGTCGCTCTCGGAGGCCGCACGGACTGCGTGCCAGGGGGCGTTTTCTGCGGCGTCGTCGTTCGCGGCGGCTCCTCCCTCGCCGGGGGCGTCGATCCTCCGACCCCAAAGCGGCTGAGCGAGACGACGCATCCTACCAGTCGTTGGACTCCCTTCAGGTTTCGAATGGGGCCCATTCTCTGAATGGCGTCAATCTTTTCCTGGTTAGCCTCGATTCCCCTTTCGGAGACCATGAAGCCCAGGAGTTTGCCCTTGGGAACCCCAAAAACACATTTTTCGGGGTTGAGTTTAATCCGGAACCTGCGGAGGTTCGCGAAGGTTTCCTCAAGGTCGGCTATGAGGCCTTCGGATTCCTTGGTCTTTACGACTATGTCGTCGACGTAGACCTCCACATTTCGTCCTACCTGATCGACGAAACACAGGAGCATGCATCGCTGGTATGTTGCTCCCGCATTTTTTAAGCCGAATGGCATGGATACGAAACAGAAGGGACCGAAAGGAGTGATGAAAGAAGTGGCGAGCTGGTCGCTTTCTTTCATCACGATTTGGTGGTAGCCGGAGTACGCGTCCAAAAAGGATAGCAACTCACAGCCTGCGGTGAGTCGACCACTTGGTCAATGCGAGGTAGAGGGAAAGGGTCCTTTGGACATGCCTTGTTCAGGCTCGTGTAGTCGACACACATCCTCCACTTCCCATTCTTCTTTTTAACCATTACAGGATTGGCAACCCACTCCGGGTGTTGCACTTCTTTTATGAACCCTGCGGCTAAAAGCTTAGTGATCTCCTCCCCTATAGCCTTACGCTTCTTCTCGTCGAATCGGCGAAGGCGTTGGACGACCGATCTTGCGGTCGGTCGGACATTTAGGGAGTGCTCGGCGACCTCCCGGGGGATTCCTGGCATGTCAGCAGGCTTCCAAGCGAAGACGTCCCGGTTGGCTCGGAGGAAGTCGACGAGCGCGCTTTCCTATTTCTGGGAAAGCGTGGCCCCGATCCTGACCTTCTTGGAAGGGTCGGCAGGGTTGAGCGGCACCTCCTTCGTATCCTCAGAGGGCTTGAAGGTGCCTTCCCCAGCTCTGGACGTCTCGGGGACGTCTGGGGGTATTTCTTTGGCTGCCTCGGGGGCACCCGTTGACATGACCTTCTTGAGGTCGGCCATCTCCTTGGACGCCACAAGGGATGCGGCAAGCTCGCAGTTGGCTCGCTCGCACTTGTAGGCTTCTTTGAAGGAAGATCCTACAGTGATGATCCTGTGGGGACCGGGCATCTTTAGCTTGAGATATGTGTAATTTGGGATGGCCATGAACTTGGCGTAGCATGGCCGACCCAAGATCGCGTGGTATGACCCCACGAAATCGACCACCTTGAACTGCAACCGTTATGTGCGGAAGTTCGAGGGGTCGCCGAATGTGACGGGCAGCGTGATCTGCCCGAGGGGGTAGGCCTGCTGGCCTAGGATGATGCCGTGGAACGGAGCGTGACTGGGCCGCAGGCTTGCCCTGGGTATACCCATCGCGTCGAGCGTCTCAACATACATGATGTTGAGGCCGCTTCCGCCGTCCATGAGTACCCTTGTGAGGCGCTTTGGGCCGATGATCGGCTCCACGACGAGCGGGTAGGTTCCGGGGTACGAGACTTTGTTCGTATGGTCGTGTCGATCGAAGGTGATCGGCTCTTCCGACCATCGGAGGTATTTGGGGACGGCGGGCTTTACGGCATTTACCTCACGGTTCGCGAGCTTGAGCTTGCGCTTGTTGCCGCAGGACTTTGGCCCCCCGAAGATCATGAGGCATCCCGTCGTCTCGGGGAACGCCTCGGCATCGTCCTTCTTCTCCGCCATCTGGGCGACCTCCTCCGTCTTTTCCTTCTTCTGCTAAGGGTTGCCGACGAAGCGCTTGAGGAGTTCGCATTCCCGGAGCTTGTGACGCACCGAGAACCCATGGTTCTGGCACGGCCCATCCATGAGCTTTTGGAAGTGCTCGTTGCTGGACTTGGCCGGAGGCTTGGGAGGTCGGTCGGCTGCGGCGACTTCATTTCTCCCGTGGTGTGGGCGCTCATCCCTCTGTTGCCTTTCGTCCCTCTGGCGCTTGCCGCGGCGCTCGCACCGATCTTTTTTGGCACCGCTTGTTCCCTCCCCGTCATCACGGGAGGCTCTTCCCTTGCGGAAGATGGCGCCGACCGTGTCTTCGCCATCGGCAAACTTGGTGGCGATGTCGAGGAGATCGGCCGTTGTCTTGGGGCGCCCGCGGCCGAGCTCGTGGACGAGCGCCTCGTTCGTAGTGCCGTATGTGAAGGCACTGACGACGTCGGCGTCGGTGATGTCCGGGAGCTCGTTTCTCTTCTGAGAGAATCTCCGGATGAAGTCCCGGAGACCTTCTCCGGACTTCTGGGTGCAGCTCTTCAGGTCTCAGGAGCTCCCGGGGCGCTTGTACGTCCCTTGGAAATTCCCTACAAAGACCTTCTTGAGGCCTTCCCAGTCGTGGATGGTATCCTCGGGCAAGTGCTCGAGCCATGCTCGAGGCGCGTCCCCGAGGTGGATGGGAAGATACTGGATGATCAGAGAATCATCCCTAATCCCTGCTAGCCGGTAGGCGAGTCGATAATCCTCGAGCCATACGGCCGGGTTTGTGGACCCGTCGTACCTGGTGAGGTTGGTGGGAGCACGCACTCGTGAGGGGAACTGCGCCTCGCGGATCGCGTTCCCGAAAGCACGTGGCCCTGGTCCAGTTGGACCGGATCCATACTCGCGTCTTGTGTCCGGGGTGCGCGAGTGTGCGATGTTGTCCCGCTCCCTCCGGCGGGCATTGAGGGTGTCGCGGGCGTCACGCTTGTCGCCCAGGCGATCCTTGACGGGTCTCGCAGACGCCCGTGCCCCATTACCCTGTGTGGTTGCCGTCCGCGTGGTGCGCGCATCCGTATCCATCGTTGGCTGATTTGGAAACTCGGCATGCTGCACCGCTGTCCTTTGCACGAGGCTGCGAAGGTTTTGGAGCGTGGCCTTGGCGGCGGGCTCGCTGGGCTCCGGGATTGCCTGGAGCATCATGGCGGTGGCGGCGATATTTTGGTCGGGGCGCGGGAAATATGGCGTCCCGTCGCTCACTTGGAGGAGCTGGTTGTAGACGTGGCGCCCGCGAGGCCCTTCGCCCTTATGCTGGCGCCGCCCCACCTCATTGTGGAGCTCCTCGAGCCTATGCTCGAGGTCGTCGATCTCATTTTCCTTTTGGCGGAGCTCGTTTTCGCGCACGAGGGTGCGCGCCTGTCGTTCACGCTGGCACTCCACCTCTTGGCTGGGGGTCTTTTGACCTCCAGCATCTCCGCCTACGGGAGGGGTTGCCACGAGGCATGACCTTCCGATCGCGGCGGGGTGTTTTTTCGTCCGAGCTGGAGACGGACCCGCTGCTGGAAACATCTTCCAGGAGATCATGGACGGACGTCGGGTAGTGGCCCGCCATGGCCACGAGGGTCGATTGACGAAGCGTTCCGCCCTCGTGGGTTGCGGTGCGCGTCTCGGGGCGGCGCTTGAGCGCAGCGGTGCGTCGCTTCAGCCTTCGCTTATCTGCCTTGGTTCCGGCAGGCGCGGGGCGCATGGGTCCTTCCGTCCTCGCTGTGAAGGGCGAGTCCGAGGCCGTGCCTTGGAGCGCCGCCATGGACGGCAGCAGTGGGTTCCCATGCAGCTGGGTTACCACGTTCGCGAGTGCATAGAGCACTTGATCGCGATCCTCACAAGTGGAGGTCGTGCGGAGGAGCGCGTTGGCGCAGTCGGCGAGCGCCTCTACGTTGAGGTCGGTGGGCGTCGGCTGCACAGCTTCTCCCATCGTCATGTCGCGCGGAGCATCCACGATATGGAGGTCATCCATGCCCCGAGTGAGGGCGTCGATGGATGGAGTGGGGTCGACGAGGCGGAGCTCGCCGGCGGCGGTAGCAACGAAGGTGAAGGTGCCGAAGGTGATGCGGCTATCTGGCGCGAGGACCTTGTTGCCGACGGAGGTGGATGATGATGCCATCGGAGCGATGATGTCGCTTGGGCGCGCTGAAGATCCCCTACCTGGCGCGCCAACTGTCGTGGTTCCGGGAACCGGGGTGACACAAGCAGTAGATTTGTTGTTCCGTGGGGATGTCAGAACGGACTCGCTCCGAATGGTGAGCCGGTAGACTTAGGGGTTTATACTGGTTCGGGGTGAATCCTACGTCCAGTGGAGTGTGTTTCTTGTATTATGAGGTGTGTGGAGGTGTTACAGTAGGCGCAAGCGCAGCGGGAGGGAGGTCTCCATGTTACTTGGCCTCTGTGCTCTTTGTGGTGTTCCTTGCTCTTCTACCCTACTCGTGAGTGCTTTCCCTCCTTTTATAGTTCAAGGGGGGAGCTTACAGTTCCAGAAAAAGAAGAAGGGATACAAAGGGGAGGGGGACCCTGACGCGTGGGTCCCCTTGCTTCAAGAGTCCCGTCAGATGCTCGTGCGTCCCTGGCACGCCTTTGTCACGCGCGATGAGGTCGTCCGTCCGGGGTCCTGTAGCTGAGCTGTGTCGGGGGTTCGGTGTACCTGCGAATGCTTCTATTCTCACGGAGTCAGAGAACCGTATGGGGCGGGTGTTCCGTCCCGTCCGTCCTAGCCTCCTTTCTTTAGCTCTCGGCGTCAGACGGGCGTGGTGTTAGGTGGCGGATTATCCGGCTACGGAGCGTTGCTGCCAAATTGTTTCGTCTGTCCGTAACGGCGCACCGTCCCCTGCTGAGGGGTGAAGGTCGGTTGGTTGCCCCCCGCCTCGTAAGTCTATACGAGGCGGGGCTCTGCTGCCTTGTCTCTTGCGCTTGTTCGGTTTTGCCAGTCTTGCCACACCCCGCTAGGTATCTCGTTTTATAGGGTCAACCTACATCCGGCGTCACCCCCCTAGCCTCGTCGCGGCGGGGTGTTCCAGGCGATCGGCGTCAAGTGGTTGATGGCACATCTTGTCGCAAAGAGTACGCGTGCAGGCACGCGCCTGGCAGGCGGTGGCAGCGTGACGCCGTTCTGTCGTAGCAGGCGTGGGCGCAGGAGGGCAGCGTGCCGTCCCGTCATCCGGGCCCATGAGTGGACTTTCCGCTACCCGGCCGTGGGCCGCATGCCGGTGGGTCCCAACGTCGGGCGCGGCATTGGTCGGGATTCTCCGCCTCGCCCGAGCCTCGATCGGAGGATCGGCCGCCTTGTAGGAAGGTCGGCCGCCTCTGCCCCGTACGAGCGTACGGGGCGAGGGTCGGATCGGCTCACTCCCCCGGTCGTTGTGCGTTGGTTAGGGCCGTGGGCCTTCGATCTGGGCCTGTGCAGGCCTTTCTTGGGCTTCTTTCCCCGGGGGTTTTGTATTCTCCCCCGTCACCAGTCTTGTGCAGTATGAATCTTTTTGTGTAGTTTATATGTGTATCACGTGTATGCCTCCGGCCTGGCTCTTTGATCAAACACGAGAAATTACAATTAAGTTCACAACTCGTATAGATGGCTATCCATTCATTTGTCATATCTGTGATGCAGGCTCTGATTTAATCCCACCAATTTTTGCAATCCAACTAGAGATCTAAACATCTCACAACTTTCATTGCCCAACAAAACGCATATCTAGCTATATCTCTCAATCCAAACACTATGGCCATGTGTCCTCCCTCCTAGCATGCGCCTCCGCTCCATGCATTAGCTAGCGGGCAAGTCATCCCGCTATTGATGCTACATCAACACATCATATTTCCTCCAATGTTTGTTCACTGCTAGGATACAATCCTCCCATGATAAACCAATCTTACATTAGTCTCTTCCCCTCCTTTTTGGTGCCATCAAATGTCCATGACCACCGATTACATACCACTACAGGCATGTTTGGTAAGGGAGGCAAGCTTTGCCTTGCCTGGGCGGCTGGGCGCACACAAGCCCTAAGAACCTTGCTAGCGCCAGAGAGCGATTTCCGCTTGCCAACCATATCGAGGAAAATCTTGCCCACATGATCCTCAAAGACACTTTGCCTAGTGAACCAAAGGTGTATGATAGATTCCTATCCTTGATAGGTTATGCAAGGTGAGTCTTCTTGGTGGAACCAAACACGACCTACGTGTTAATCACTTCGTCTCCCTAGTCCGCCAAGCCAACCTTGGCGAGATTGCAAGTTGACATGGGAATGAGTACATATCAAGAGGAGCATTGTAGAAGAAGCTACAACTATAACAACGATGAAGGTAATAGGAAACATGAACTATATAGTAAAAATGGACCACCTTAACAGTATTTTTTTGTTGTTGTTGTTTTAGGTATATCCAATCTATAAATGTACGAGTTAAAAAATAAAAATATTCACCCACCTATTTTCTACCCACCCCGTTTATTCACCCTTAGATCTAAAGGTTGGCCCCAACACATTTTTAATGCAGCGGCCCTCTTTCCAGGGTTACGGCCTCTCTTACGCACGCCTGGCAGAAACGGTGCCGTGCTAATCAGTTCGAGCCGTATTTCTTTCGTTGTTTTTTCTCACCGAATCTTTTACCCACGCATGAATCCACCATCGAATTTTTTACCCACGCATGAATCCACCATCGAACACAACACATGTATGATTCAGTCCAATTAGATCCCTCCACAGCCCAACAAAAACAAAATACAGTCCCACAGCCCAACAAAAACCAATACGGTCTCATACATACATACAAGACGTACATTGACAAAGGTAACTTAATTTAATCCCAAATCGCAAATCCAGATATGAACCAACATGGTCATAATCATAACTCGTCTCTTCGTTCTCGTTAAGGAAGCACAAGAACAAAGAGCAGAAATCACCTCCGATGTTGACTCCGGTC
The DNA here is from genome assembly GCA_022530915.1 of Paspalum notatum. Lineage (NCBI taxonomy): Eukaryota > Viridiplantae > Streptophyta > Magnoliopsida > Poales > Poaceae > Paspalum > Paspalum notatum. Next base: position 2,650,672 of record CM039687.1, on the reverse strand, counting down.
AGAGGCGCGTGGATCCACTGGCCGGGACTAGGCCGCCGCGGGCACGGAGAGGCGGAGGAGGTGCCGGGGCGAGGGCAGGTTGCTGGCGACTGGCGACTGGCGACCGGCGACCTCTTGGGGATGAGGGGATCGGGGATCCTTCGACGGTGCGGGGAGCGGATGAAGCCGTTGGAAGAGGCGGCCGTTGCCGTCGGATTGAAACGGGAAGGAGGGAGAGCGAGCAGACAGAGAGGGAGAGGGAAAGAGGAATTTTAGGGTTAGGGCTCGCGATGGTGGCTTCTTATATATATGGCCACCGTCGGGTCGAAACGGACGGTCAAGATGCCCTTCCCCTCCCCCCCCCCCAAGGATGGGCTGTGCTCGTTTTGAGCCGATAACGCTTTGTATTATTTATTTTTGTTTCCAAAATACATGGGTATTTTGTTGTTTGCGTAAGACAATATGGATGTCGGATGACACATTCATACCACCAATAAATTTTAAAAGAATTGATTTTCGACAAAAACTCTAAGTGCATGCATTAAGTTGCATTATTTAAACAAAAAAATTGTATACAACCAACTAAGCTAATTGATTATAAAATAGCTTTTGATAATATTTTCTCTGACAAAGATGATTGTGTCGCATGCATAACCTGCAAATACTTTCTCACATTAGACTTTATTTTTTACTTAAATAGATACTCCAATTAAAAAATTAATAATATTCTTGTTCACGTGCGGAACGCACGTGCATTTTGACCGGTAATAATAAAATCGATGAGTCGTCTTGCCAATAATTTGCTATAGTAGAATTTTTTTTTACGCAGTATGTTATTGTTGTTTCATTTATCTTGTTTTCCGCCGGAGACATTGGTAACTCCAATGACAAAAGAGAAAGATGCTACAAAGAAAATAATAAAGTGTGAAAAAAGGGAAAAGGGGCCGAAAAATAAAGCCTCTTTCGCTAGATAAACACCACGCGAACCCAGCGGCCCGTGCGGCCCTGCCCTCTTAAAAAAAACTGGTCCTAGTCGCTCGCCTCCCTGCTCCCTACTCACTATTCTTTCGGTGCGCGTGCGCGTGTGAAGGCGAGCGAGAGCGAGAGGAACAAGAGGGAGGCGGCGGCCGCTGCTGCTTCCGTTTGCATGTGAGGCGAGGCTGCGCGTCCCATGTCGATCGCACTGGAGAGCGGCCGCGGGCTGGGCTGCGGCGGCGCCCCTCGGTTCGCCCGCGTCGCCCGCTGCGGCTACACGGCCTCGCCGCCGGCGTCGGCGGGGCGCGGCGGCGGCTCGTCATCGGCGGGGCGCGGGCGGGACAGCGACAGCCCCGCGGCGGCGGCGCAGTGGGAGTGGGACGGCGAGGAGGTCGAGGGCGGCGACGGCGAGGTGCAGAGCTCCTACAAGGGATCCCCCTTCGACACCATGGACGCGCTCCAGGAGGCCCTGCCCTTCAGGTGAGCTCCTCCTCACATTCCGCCACGGGGAACGGATCTTGATCGGCCTTTTTCGCGCCGCTCCTTCGGGGGATTCAGGAGGGGCAATGTGGCTGCGGGCGGCCGCTCTTGGTCCCGGTGCGCGCTTTCCTCCCTGGAAATTTCGTCGATTTCTTGCGTTGGTTGGGCTAACGCGGTTCAAGAGATTGGTTCTTGATCGGTGCTAGTTGGGGAATGTGAGCTGCATACGTAGATTCTTGATTCTCTGTTCAAGTTGGAAGGTCTTGGAGTAATTCAAGCGGACTAGTTCGGTTCTTGGTCTTCTGATTGGTTAATGTGCTGGTAAATTGTAGTGGTTATGCACATTCTTGGCTAGTATGGAGTGATCAGATGGGAAAACAGTTGCGGGGTCCTAGTCGATTCTTTGCTGTGCCTTGTGTTCACTGTGGTTTGGGAGATTAGGCATTCTTACTCTATATAGAGGTCACGATGCGAACGTCACCTCACAATGTGGATTATCTGATATAGGAAATTTTTAGTCCCTGAGCTGATTGACTTCAACTGGTCTGTCTGGAGCGATAAGAAGGCGAAATTGTTGCGTTTTTAGGGTTCTAGGTGCTTCTCCGTGCTGCTTTGCATTCAGTGTGGTTGGGGAGATTAGGCTTCTTACTGTAGAGTTCGTAATCCAAAGGTCACCTCACATTCTCGCGATGTGGATTCTTTGATCTTGGAAATTTTTGGTCCTTGAACCGCTTGAATTAATTACTTCAACAGGTATCTAATGTCCTGGTTGATGCTTATGTTTAGTCTGTGAATCTCTCAGTGTTGCTTGTAAGGTAATTTATGAATCATGAATATAAGTTGGGATTGGAATAATTTTCTGGAGGCGCTGGATACTTCGTTGTCCTGTGTATGTTCTGATGCTAGTTGCTTAGTTAGAAGTGCCCGCAATAATCAAACAATACAAAACTCTGATATTGTCCGTCAAATGCTCTGTGATCCGCTTGACTGTGCAATGGTATGAGCCTGAGTAAAGTTTTGCTTAGGCTAAGGATAGTAATTAGTAAAAGTAGATTTGAATAAGAATAGATCACAGCAATTACTCTAGTATTTCTCTGATAAAGCCTAAGCATGATCGGCTTAATCTTCAGAAAGTTTTCTTTCCTTCCAACTTTTGATGGATAGGTTGTGTGGCAACTCTCTATAGAGTTTCTTATGTTACTATTGCATATGAATTTATGGTTTGAGCAGTACTATGGACTAGGTGCAAAATACCTGATAACTATTAATGTTTCCAAATGTTGCTCTAGATGGCCAACTGTTGTGGCAAGCCTATTGCTGGGTTCAGTCGTATTACCTGTTCAGTGGAAAACAGGGTTCCATCCTGCTAGTTGCTTAGTCCCAAATAATATGCTACATGGTAGGATGTGTTGTCGCAGACTCCTGGTATCACTAAAGATTTGGTCTTAAAAGCCATATGACTGTAAATGATAAAATTTTCTTCTGTTAGACACTATAGCAGCTGGTATTCATTCTGAAGGGAGTAGCACTATAGCAGCTTGTATTCATTCTGAAGGGAGTAGCACTATAGCAGCTTGTATTCATTCTGAAGGGAGTAGCACTATATCCAATTTGCAAACTACTCACAGCAAGAAAGATAGATGAATATTTATTGGAAGTCCGGTATGACTTGCTTGTTCATGGTTCTGTGACCTTACTGACTGGTAGTTACATAGGGTTATGTACCTCTGGGATCGGTACATGCATATAATCTTTGGATCTTACTGACTGGTAGTCACATAGGGCCTATGTAGCTCTGGGATTGGTACATGCATATAATGTTTGGCATGAATCATTTGCTGTTGTGTTGAACTATATGATATTGTGAACCGTGTCATGATTTGTGTTTGGACTTTGGAATCACCTGAATTCATTCATCACTTTAAGCATATTGTTGACTGTATATTTTTTGGTACCAATTTGTCATTAAAATATGTGTTGTTGATCAAAATTATAGGTTTGTTTCCTTGCTCTATGATCATAGCACTCCTTTGTATCTTATTGCTGTGTATGGGTTATTGACACTTGTGGTTACCTGGAATGCTGTATTACCGCCATGTGATGGAAGGTTGGAAGCAGAGATTTGGTGATGTGGAAATTCGAAATTGTGATCCAGATAGCATGTATTAACTCAAGCACAGGATCAAACAGACAACACGTTCTTAGTCCACATGGAGTTGTAGGATATATTATAGCTGGCACATAGTATTTGTTATCAACAACACTAAAATATGTAGTCACTTGTCTTTGTTTTGGATCGAGAACTTAATTTTGTTTGTTTGTTGATTGTGAGCTGCCTGGAGAGTGGTGCTCACCTCTGTTGAGTCCTTGCTATATCCTTATTAGGATTTATATTGGTTATATGAGAAATTTTAAATTTACTTTCAACATATTTTCAATCTTCCATTTTACTGAGCAAATTTCTTACATACGGCAGGAAAGGGGTATGCAAGTTCTACAATGGAAAGTCTGGATCTCTTGCAAAGCTTCAAGATGCTGTAATTCCTTCTCCCCCACTGAAAGACCTTCCAAAACCAGGAACACCATCCCCTAGGAAGCGCAAAGGTCTTCTTCCATTCAGTTTCAAGTGGAGCAAACCACAGAACAAAGAAGTATTCCCTGAAGACGATGCCATCGACAGCCCCACAAATTGCAGGAGGATGACCATATCGCCTGCTGCCACAAGCAGCTCAGGAAGCAACAGTGGCAGTGATGATGAACATTACCGCTCCCCCCAGAAGCCATCTTCCCGTCGCCCAACCAGAAGGCCCAGCAATGCCATGGGTGTCTTTGCTTCTCCGCCTGCACCTCGTCCACCCCAGGTGGTCTCAGCTGTCATGAGATCGCAGTCAATGCTTGATCTGCAGGATGTGACAGACTCGACTGCCATGGTCACTCCCAGGGACAAGCGCATGAAGAATTAGCAAAAGCTGAATCTTGGTTAGTCACAGGGACAAGCACATGAAGAATTAGCAAAACCTGAATCTTGGGTTAGTCCCAGGGACAAGAACATGAAGAGTTAGTGGAACCTGGCGTCAGTCCAACCACTGGTGCCCATTTTAGACTGCGGAGCCCAGTGGCCGATGCCTGCATGCTTGCTAGGCCCCATGCTTCGCAAGATTGAATGAACTCGTGTAATCGTGTTCATATAGCTTGGATTCTCCTTATACCTGATGTAATGAGAAACATACAGATGAACTAGGCAAACTCATGCCAGGGAGTAATCGGTGGGTCGCATGTATTGGTTACTGCTTGACTTGTAAATACTGGATTCAGCTCGTCTGCTAATTCAACCATGTTGTCCGTACTGACCCTCTACACCGGCCCTTTGCTTTGCTCCTTGTTCTGAATTTGCCATAATTTGATGGCTGGAGGCTGGAGTGTTCGTCTGTACGTGCTATGGAGCTGCCGATCTTGTTTTGTTGATAGTCATCACTTGGAACCAGCATGACTGGGGTAGCGGGGCGATCCATCGTGCTTCTGGTATACTATTATCCATACTGTTACATTCGTTATGAATTTATTACTGACTGCAGGTTTCATTTCATTTCAAATCCACGCCGTTCGTCCGTGGGGCTGGCCATGTGGACCCCAGCCGTGCCCTCGACCCGGGCCTGGTGTACGACGCCGGCGCCTATACATCTCCTCCCTGTGGGCGCTCGGACCAGACAAGTGCTTGAACGAGGCAGCTTAATTATACTGTGTTTTGCAAGGCAACTTTAAAAAAAAGAGAGAAAATGACACACAAGCGCTGAAGCGCACACAAGTTGTTAGGTCGATGGTCGATGGGATCACATCGCCGCCACTTGTTGGCTCGCCGGCCAGGTGATGGCAATGGGGCTTGTGACCTTGTGCTTCCCGTCGCTCCACACGACGGACCCGAACGTGTACTTCTCCGCCACGCTTCCCTGTTGCGGCGTGAAGGTGATGGCGTACTCCTGCGTCTGCTGCGTCGCACTGAACCGCAGCGTCCGAGGCTCCACTGCGACGAGCACGCCGGCCGGGCCGGCGACGCTGGCCGTGTACGTGGCCACGGGGTCGCTCCCGACGTTGCGCACGACCCGGCGCTGCGTGACCTTGCTCTTGGTGGATTTGAATACCACGGAGAAGGCGGGATAGTTGAGGTCGCCGGCAGAGCCCCGGCGTGTCGAGCAGTCAGTCACCGAGCCGTCCCTCGTCAAGACTGCGATCTGCCTGGCGGAGTAGCCGATCGCGCAGAGGAAAGAGACGTAGTCGTCGGTGCCGGCGTCGTACACGAGGCCTGGGTCTAAGGCGGCGTTGGGGTCCACATGGCCGGCCCCGCGCACGAACGGCGTGGATGCCTCGCCGGTCGACATGTCCTTGATGGTGTCCCCGGCTCTGTCCACGTTGTACGCGGTTGTCATCAGCGCGGACTTGATCGCCGCGGGGCTCCAGCCCGGGTGCGCCTGCCGGAGCAGCGCGGCCAGGCCGCTGACGTGCGGGCAGGACATGGACGTGCCGGAGATGATGTTGAACTTCACCCGCCTCGTGTCGCTGTCGAGCTCCGACGGCGAGTTCTCGCCGGTCCAGGCCGCCAGGATGTCCACTCCGGGGGCGGTGACGTCGGGCTTGAGGATCTCCGGCGCGCGGAGGTTGGGCCCGCGGCTGGAAAAGGACGCCATTCTTGGGGAAGACGGCGTCGCGCCGATGACAGTGCCGAGGAACACGATCGTCGCGACGGGGGATGCGTTCGCTCTGATGTACCGCTTGATCTTCTCGGCAGCGGCGAACTACGATGCACCGATACTGCACCGAAGTACAGTATCAGTATCTCGATACGTATCGGATACTTCGATACTCCGATACTCCTTCGATACTGTATCGGAAAAGTATCAGAAAATAAAGGCAAAAAATTAAATAAAATTAATTTCGATACTTATTCGATACATTTCGATACCTCTTCGATACTTTATGGCCCACTTCGATACACTAACCTTAATCTTCAAATCTCATTTAGTCTTGCCATGCAGCTAAATGTTACTTACTATCTCATATTATTAGTCATCTCTCATTTCTCTTTAGAACTTTATTGCAAAAACAAAATACTATGTTGTCTGAGATGTGTTATTGAACCATGTTATTTTTAATTATCTTCATTGTTATTTTTATTTATTAAATTTTTTTATATACTTGGAGTATCGGAGTATCCTTATTTCTCGTAGCCGCCGTATCGCCGTATCGAAGTATCAGTATCGGAGTATCAGTATCCAGTATCGGTGCATCGTAGGCGGCGAACGTGACGGCCGTCGCAGGAAGGAGGTGCGGGCTGGAGAGGGCCTGCTCGCCGAACGCTTTGCTGCTAACGAGGATCGCTCCGGCTCCTCCGGCGAGCTTGACCGCCTCTCCTTTGGCTGCTCGAGCGTTCACGCCGGGGTCGCAAACCACGATCTTCCCGGCGATCTTGCTGGGGTCCAGGTCGCCGGTTTGACAGACGCTTGAGCCCACGTCCCCTCCATAGACTAACGGGATCTTGCTCGCACCGAGCGGCGCGCCGGCATAGAGAGAGGTGCCGGTGAAGTTATCACCGTTGCCGAGAACGACGTTCGCTGGGAACTGGCGGTTGACGGTCGACGCGCCGACCGTGAGGAACCACGGCGCGACGTTGACGGTGGTGAGCTCGCCGGGGCCGGCGTTGCCCGCGGAGGCGGAGACGACGATGCCCTTGTGGACGGCGCTGAACGCCCCCACGGCCGTGGAGTCGCTGTAGAACTGGGGCGCGCTGCCGACGGCGCCGAGCGAGACGGAGATGACGTCGACCCCGTCCTTGATGGCCTCGTCGAACGCCATGAGGATATCGGAGGACGCGCACCCTCGCGCCCAGCACGCCTTGTAGGAGGCAATGCGGGCCCCTGGCGCCACGCCGACGGCTCGGCCCTTGGCGTAGTCGAAGAAGGCGGCGTCCGCCACGGCCGAGCCCGCGGCCGTGGACGAGGTGTGCGTGCCGTGGCCGTTGGTGTCGAGCGGCGACCTGGAGTCCGTCTCCTCAACCTCAACCGCCCCGCCGTGCGCGGCCTCGTACCCGAGCCCGAAGAACTTGGCGCCGACGAGCTTGCTGTTGCAGTACGCGGAGGCGTTGAACTCCGGCGTGGAGACGCAGCGGCCGCGGAACGTGGCGGGCGGCGGCGGCAGCGCCGGGTCCGCCGCGAAGGACGCGCGGTCCTTGGGGTACACGCCGGTGTCGATGAGGCCGATCACGACGCCCGTGGCGCCGGTCGACGCCGGGAGCAGCCCGGACGAGGTCGAGAGGCCGAGGAACGACGGCGTCAGCGTGGTGTGCGGATGCTGCGTCGCGTCGGGCACGACCGCGAGCACGGAGCCCCGCGTGGCCAGGTGCGCCGCCTGGGCCCCCGTCAGCCGCGCCGCGAAGCCCGTCGCGGCGTGCGCGTACGAGTAGAGCAGCCGCGGCGCCGGGCGCGCGGGGAGGCTGTCGCGCAGGAAGGAGGTGTACGCGGTCGAGAGCACGCGGGGGCGGGACGACCGTGGGGCGTGCGCCGGCGCGACGTGCACAATGTACGTGGACAGGGACTCCAGGGCCGGCGCCGCCGTGGCAACAGCTAGCACTAGCAGGAGGCATAGCGCTAGCACCCCAGCTAGTCTTGCCATCGTCGGGGCCGGGACACCGCGAGCGGAGTGTGTGTTGTGTTGTGGTGGACTCCGGAGACTGACGGAGTGGCCAATAAGTAGCGGTGTGAGCTCTCGCATGCAGGTGCACCGGTTTGGTGATCCAAATCCAAGACAAACTTTTTTCAGAAAATCCCGCGTCATGTGCTGTAGCTAACGCCTCATGGTTCGCCCTCTGTGTTTGGCCGGCCAACCCTTTGGTCGTGCAGTCTGTCAGTGTCTGAAAAATTCCATGCGCACTACTCTCACCAGCGCGCGCATCTACCTGCGCATCCACCCGTTGGAACACTGTGCCGCACTGTACCTCTCTCAGAAGCTGCTGAGCATTGAATGTTTGGACGCTCCTATGCATAAGCTGCTGAGCCTAGTGTGCTTGGCGGTGTAGTTTGACAAAATTCATGCGCTGTGTACTCCATGTGCCGTACAGTACGTATTTGATTAACGCCCGCTGGCATGGTTTTGCCAGCATGCATGTCCAATGATCTACTCCTATCTCAAAGTGCGACTTAAAGAAAAGCTATTCGGATGAGAGCCAAAATATGCAATTCTCTTCATGATGTAAACTTAAGCTGACTTTCCATGCATGTGGCCTGTGGGTATTAATTAATATTCATCGGACCAGAATGTCACGAACCGTCGATAGTTGGGATGTAAACTAGGGCCTAGGTCGTGCATCCGTTCTACATTTCGGTCGCATGCAATTAGCGTCGATTTCAAGCGGCGGTGAAAGAGCACACGCCGGCGGAAGGAAGCCGCGCGGCGTCGAAGCGAGGGATGGAATGCGATGGCCAATGAAGAGGAAACAACACGATGGCATAGTTTTTGCTATTGTGTCGCCCTTTTTATGTGAGAAATCGTTTTGAAAAAAAAAATATGTGGGCGTTAAGGGGGGAACGTACTCCCTCCGATCATTAGTACATGGGACGATGACATGTTTTTTTTAATCCAATTTTAAACTAAAACGTCACATATTAATGATTGGAGGAAGTATAGTTTTATTAGTTGCTCGAGCAGGCCGACCTAGTCCGGTTTCATTTTAGTAGACCCATTTTTCTTCACTCTTAATTCTCTTCATAGTCACAGCACGCAAGGGTCAAGACAAGAATCAGAAAGTATTCTAGTCGGAGCTTTAAAATCGAAGTGGACTTGGAAACCCCAAATCGGTAGCGGAGAAGGTAAACCTGAGATGGACCTTCGACCTAATTCACAAGTTGAAACTTGCACGGGCCCTAGTGTCACATTTCAAGAGGGGAGAGATCAGCAAGCTAAGAAGAAATATACCAGTAAGGATCACTCGAACTTTCTTGAGAATCCCAGGTAGTACCAAATCACACTGTAATGAAATTTATCCGGCCCCTAATCATACTAGCTGTTTTTTGGGTTTAAATTTAATGGGGCTCCTGAACTGACCGAAAGGTAAAAACACTTTGGTACATTGCACTTTGAGTTGGAGGGAGTCGTGAACCGGTTTAATGGGTTATAATGGCCCAATTTGCTTTAATGAAGGGTTTCTCTTGGCTGAAAACTAAAAAGATACGAATATTCTACCTCGTCAGCTGATTTTTTTCCACAATATCTTGATTTCCGTTGGTGATTTTTTTTATTTTTATCTTTTGCTCCAGATTTTATTTGTGGGTTGTTTCTGTCTGTTTTTATGCTGTGCTCTAGCTTGGCCCATTTCGTCTTTACCTGGTTTTCCTGCTACGTGGCATAATGATTTCATCGGTTAGAATTTTGAATCTAACAAGAGTAAATAACACTCGACTGTTGCGTAGTCATTGTCACTCCCGAAACATAATAACATTTGTATTTTTTTAATGCAAGAATGGCTTTTTTACGGAACGGAGGTAATATGTGATGGCATTCGATTTTCATTCTAAGTAAACAATGTTACAGTTAAAACTGCTTAGTACTCCCTCTGTTTTTTTATTTATCACGTTTTAGTCCGAAAATAAACTAGCGGACGACAAATATTTGAAAACAGAGGTAGTATGAATTATTGTTAAGAGTGAAGAATTCTCAATGTTTCAAAAAGAAAAGGTTTACTGCTAGGCAAGCAGACTGTTTGTGCCTATCGCGTAGACATCTGTATCTTCTATGTACCATCAGATCAACATCACGCTGAAACAAAAGGAGATCCAGCATAATGGAATAAAAATTGATATTGTATAAATACATGGGTAATTTAATTGTTGTTATTTTTTCCCTATATCTAGTTTGTTCTATTTTTATGTATATACATCAAGATCAAAACATATCTAGAAAAATGCTTAGAAAAAACACTTACGATGGTGTTTGGTTTGGAGAATGGAGCGCTGCACCATCTTCTCGCCTCTCGTTTTTTTTCATTTGATTTGTGGGATCAAATGAGTCGATTTACCTCATTCATCACAAAACAATCAGTATATGCTTGAGGGATGGAGTACCTAGCACCTAGGCGTCGCCTTTTTAATAGACAAGATAATTCTGCAACAAAATCATGAAACAGAAGAGAGCTGAAACGAGATAGTTTATTCATATCTGCAACTTAAGACTTTGTCTAAAAAGACCTGCACCTTGAGACAAACAACGGGCCTCTGCTGGCTCATGTAGTCATATCTACTTCACTGTTGGGCTGTTGGCCTTACCATGGTCCAGTCCAGGTGATGGCAATGGAGGCTCGTCACCCTTTGTGCTGAGGCCTGTGCAGCTGTTCTTCCCGTCCCGCCACTCCTGGTTGACACGATGGACTCATGGACCCGGTAATCTGCCCATTGTCGCGTCGCCGTTTATGGATGTGAACTTGAGAGATGGGAGTGAGCTGAGCAGTAAGTATCACAGGCTGGATCCCGCCGTAGTGTTTGGTTGCTGTGCTGGCTGCTGCTGGTTAGCTTCATGTGCGGGAATGGGTGCAAGAATCATTCAGATCTCATCTCCTTTTGATTACAAAACTTGCTCATGAGACACGCTCCGGTTTATAGAAAAAAAATTGCTCATGAGGGTCGACCATAGTGCCGCTTGCTGTCTTGCTAGTCGCAAGCACACAACTGACTACTGAAACCAACTCAATGAAAAGGCAGCTGCAACTGCAAAGCATGCATGGCCCCCGATGGGGGCAGCTGAATTATTCCGTAGATTAGTCCAGTTTAAATGATGACACGTCGTCGCACAATCAGGCATCCTATCCTCACCTTCATCAGATAAACAATGGCAGCACCAGCAGCATGGCCCTGTACAAGCTGCCTGGAATGAGAATGAGATAGCGCCACTCTACATGGCTGCTGCAGCAGCAGCTCCACCGTTGTACGGCCAGGTCACAGCAATGGGGCTCGTGACGTCGTGCGCGCCGTCGCTCCACGTGATGGAGCCGAACGTGTACTTGCCGTCCACGATCACCGGGTTGCCTGACGCCGCGATGGTTATCTCGTAGCCCAGGCTCTGGTGCTGGTCGTCGAACGCGAGCTTGCTCGGGCTCACCGTGACCTCCACGCCGGACGGGGAGACGATCTTGGGATGGTACACCGCGCTGGAGTTGCGGCCGACGTTGCGCACCACCCTGTGGTAGGTGACGGAATCTCCGTAGGAGGAGAAGACGGCGGCGAAGGCAGGGTAGTTGAGGTCGCCGGGGCTAGCGTATCTCCTCGAGCAGTCTGCGGCCGCGGCGTCCCTCGTGAAGATGGAGATCAAGGACGCCGGGTAGCCGAGCGAGCAGAGGAAGGCGATGTAGTCGTCGGTGCCGGCGTCGTACAGCAGGCCCGGGTCGAGGGCGCCGTTGGGGTCGACGTGGCCGGCGCCACGGACGAAGGGCGTCGACTCGGCGCCCGTGGCGAGGTCCTTGATGGTCTCCCCGGAGTTGTCCACGTTGTACGCCGTGGTCATCAGCGCCGACTTGATCGCCGCGGGGCTCCAGTCCGGGTGCGCCTGCCGGAGCAGCGCGGCCAGGCCGCTGACGTGCGGGCAGGACATGGACGTGCCGGAGATGATGTTGAACTCCACGCGCCTCGGGTCGATGTCCAGGTCGGTGGGGGCGGCGGCGCCGGTCCAGGCCGCGAGGATGTTGACGCCGGGGGCGGTGACGTCGGGCTTGAGGATCTCCGGCGCGCGGTAGTTGGGGCCTCGGCTCGAGAACGCCGCCACCTGCGGCGCGGGCGGCGACTCGCTGATGACCGTGCCGCGGAACAGGATGGTCGCCGTCGGTGACGGGTCCGTCTGGACGTAGCGCTTGATCTGGTCGCCGAACTTCTGCCCGACCATCGTCGCCGGCACGAGGTGCGCGTCGGCGATGAGCTCCTCGCCGCTCTCCGCGGTGTTGGCGAGGATCATCCCGGCTCCACCGGCGAGCTTCACTGCCGCGCCTTTCTCGACACGAGCGTTATTGCCGCGCTCGCACAGCACGATCTTGCCGGCCACCTTCTCTGAGTCGAGCTCGCCCACGATGCACAGCCGGGAACCACAGTCCCCGGCGAACACCAGCGGCAGCTGAGCGGAGTCGAGGGGCTCGCCGGCGTACAGAGATACGCCGCCAAACACGCGGCCGTCGCCGAGGACCACATCGGCGGGGAACTCGCGGTCGACGGTGGACGCGCCGACGGTCAGTATCCACGGCGCGATGTTGACGGCGGTGTACTCGCCGGGGCCGGAGTTGCCGGCGGAGCAGGAGACGACGACGCCCTTGCTCACCGCGTGGAAAGCGCCGATGGCGATGGAATCCTCGAAGAATTTAGGGGCGTACCCGTTGGCGCCGACGGAGAGCGAGATGACGTCGACGCCGTCGGCGACGGCCTCGTCCATGGCGGCGAGGATGTCGGAGTCGTAGCAGCCGGGCAACCAGCAGATCTTGTACGCGGCGATGCGCGCGCCGGGGTCCATGCCCACGGCCTGCCCTTTCGCGTAGTCGAAGAGCCCGGCGCCGTCCACGGGCGAGCCAGCCGCCGTGGAGGCGGTGTGCGTGCCGTGGCCCTCGGTGTCCAGCGGCGACTTGGACTCCTCCTTCTCATCCATGGGGTGGCCGAGCGCGGCCTCGTAGCCCTTGTAAAAGAGCTTGGCGCCGATGAGCTTGCTGTTGCAGTAGGCGGAGGCGTTGAAGGCGGCCGTGGAGACGCATCCGCCGGAGAAGGACGCGGGCGGAGGGCCGAGCCCGGCGGCAGGCGCGAACGAGGCCCGGTCGATGGGGTAGATCCCGGTGTCGAGCACGCCCACGACGACAGACGACGCGCCCCTCGCCGCGGCCGGGAGCAGCCCCGCGGCCTGGGTCAAGTGGAGGAACGCCGGCGTGTGGGTGGTGTGCAGCTGCCGCGCCTGGTCGGGGTAGACGGCCAGGACGCCATCCCCCGCCGCGGCGTGCTCCGCCTGCTCCGGCGTGAGCCGCGCGGCGATGCCCGTGGCGGCGTGCCTGTACGAATAGAGCACGCGCGGCCTCGGCGCGCGCAAGCGCCGCGGGAGGAGGCGGCGGAGGAGCGCCGCGCCGCCGCCCCCGTTGTGCGCTGCGGACAGCGCCGGGTGGTCCGGCGCGAGGTGGATTATGTACGTGGACTGCGACTGCGCGCCCTCCTCAGCTGCCGTGGCGGCTGCGGCGGCGGCGAGGGCGGCGAGAGCGAGGAGGACGGCGAGACGGATCCTCGCCATGGCGGCCGGCCGGAGCAGATTGGTCAGGGCTGCTGCCTGCTGAGTGCTGACTGTGAGGGGGTTGGTTTGGTTGGAGATAATATAATAGTGGTGGGCCCCGCGCGATGTGTGGACCTTGGATTCGCCACGTTGTCGTTTGGCTGCGGTATCTGGTTTCCCCGGGCTCTGAAATTCTTCACCCAGTTTGGAGTGGCCGCTTGTGCAGCGTCGATTGGTGGAATGGCTTCGTGCCCCCGTTTTCGGAATTTACGTGGACAAATACAGTACTACATGGAGTATACCACTTTGACTTTATTCTAAAAATGAAGCCTTTTTTTTAACTTTAGCAAAATTTTAATGTGAGCAAATTAGCATCTACTAATGCAAAACAAATCTATTATCGACACAATAATTCTATGCTGGGTCCAATTCAATGACATTATTAACTTTGGGCGCTTGGTTTGATGTTAAACTTTGACATGCTAAATTTTTAGCAATTTGACTGTGTTTGAATCTAGATCAAAATTTGATCAAAAAATAATTGTCTCATTCAGATGAGTTATTTGGGACCCAAACGACTATTAAAACAAAAACTTTACTATTTGATTAAAATTTTTACCTAGATTTAAAGGCATTACACACTTTTGCTTTTCGCAAGCAAGAGTCGTTGTACTGCGTACCTCAAACGTTTGCGTGATGCATCCAGGCTTTGCGACAGGGACAGTTCCAGCATGTTTCCCGCTTTCAGAACTGATGCGAGATTGTCTACTTCGATTCAAGGACGATATGTTACCTAGTAACAGGGCCTTAGAATTTACACCAGCGAACAGTGATACTCGTACTCCAGTGGTAGTGTGGAAGAAACAACAGAGTACTCCCAATGAATCTCCTTCGAGCTGATACAAAAAACTTAAGACAAGCCATAGGACAAAATTCTACTCATCGTTCTCCTACGACTGAATTAAATAAAACTCCCTCAGTCCCAAAGGTTCTGAATCCAGAATAAATTCTTGCACTAAGTTCTGTATCTACACACACACACACACTTTATCAATGAATATGTATAGAAATAAAGAGAGCCAAAACGCTTCTAATATAGGAGGAAAGAAATGGTTGTTTGGTCATCGCGGCTTTCTCATCCCAACTCCGGCGAAAAGAGTAATTGCTTTGCTTTTATGTACGTAATAGATTGTTCCCAAAGCTTGCTTCGTTAATTATTATTGTACTGTCCCCTTTGCTCATCCTCTTAATGGTTGGAATAGGTAACATATCCGGAGACGTAAGCTACATACTCTAGACCCAATATACTGTGTGGAAGAAAACCGTGGACATGAATTTCTAGAGAACCAAAATCGACGATATGCTCATGACGTGTGTTGCGCACAACAGTTAAATTAGCGCGCGCACGTGTTAATGCTACTACATCCATAGTTTTCTTCGGTTCTTCCTTCGTGTGTCCACCCTTTCTCCCCCGTCACCTCACAAATGGCAACCACTCCTTCGCCCATTAATATATGACGTTTAACCGGAGGAAGTATCACTGAACACAAGCCCAAGTTAGCACCCTTGCATTCATCGTCACCCTCAAAGTGTGTTAGTGGGCAATGCACCCTAATTCTTGTGCCTCCGATCCACTACTGGTTTGTGTGTCCTATCAAAAGGTCATCATGTTGCGAATGAACATCGCAAAAAATAAAACCCTTAGGTTTTGCTTGGGAACCAAGTATTTTTTTAGTATTGTAAAAAATACTGTTGTATTAGAGAAAACTATGGTATTAGAGTAAAAAGATGTTTGGCAAACCTCTGTATCCAAAACTATGGTATTGTCAATACCACAATATTTTTGGAGTATTGGAAACTTTGGTCTAGACCAAAGTTTTTGTTGAAGTGATTGGAAAGGAGTAGGTGAAGTCAAATACTGCAGAACCATACTGTGTTCCCAAACACTTATGGGTTAAACTGCTGTAAAAAATACTATGGTTGTGTCATTGCAATTGGTAGATCATGGTATTGAAATACTGTGGTTTTGAATACTTTGCTCCCAAACAGGCCCTTACCCTTTAACTCCGTCGCCAAAACCTCTAACCTAACAAGTGCGCATATCTCAATCAATGATAAGAGATGGGAAAGAGTGCCCACTTCATTTGCCACTACTAGCCATTATGCTCAAAATAAAAAAGAAGCAAACATTTGCGAAGGAAGAGATTGTGAGACATGGAAAATGACATGAATTTTAAGAGGGTGTGTGTTTGTCTTGTGCAGCTGGACAAACAAACACACAGCTAAAAGTCTTTACACAAATTAACATCACTATAAATACTTCTATCTCCGACCGGTTGAGACACTACCGGTTTAGAACCAAACTCCATCCTAGATTGTAAGGGTTCTGGCTCTGTTTTTATCTATTCACAATTATATGGGTGTTGATGAATTTTGACACATATTGAACACACATAAATAATGAATAGTAGAGACCTAAAATCCGTTACAATTTAGTAGGACATAGGGAGTAGTACCATGTATACTTGCTAGTAGAAAAAACTTTGCCGTCCAGATGCCATGGCAGGAAGATTAAATCGTGCATGGCAGAATGAAAATGCCAATAGCCTAACTAATTTAGGACGAACGTGGACGGCATCACGGCGAAATGAGGCCTCCTGTGTACTTACAGCGTAGGTAGGTGGACGACTTGGTAGGTTGGAGTCAGGACACATGAGTGGATTCAGGGATCTCTGCCGGCTGTGCAAGTTGGGATGATAGACAACGATGGATGATTCCACGTCGCCCAAGCAAGGCCCAACAAATTAAATCAAAGCGGATATGAAGGTAAGACTTGAGACTTAAGAGAGGAGAAAATGACGATGTGCGCATGGTGGGTCCAGATTGCCAGAAAGGGATGAGTATCACTGGCACGTGGGCTGGCGCCGGCAAGCGATCATGACATGCCAATAAAAATAAAAGAGCACATATTTTATGAATAGAGATCAACAATTTGATTTGCGCATGTGACTAATCAGATCAATTGGCCTATCCAATGCTATTAGCAAGTAGGCACGAATGGGTCGTCGATCCGTACTTCTCCCAACGATCCAGATATATGCAGCTGGATGAGCGATGGATCCAGGTCCAGTTCAATTTGATAAGCTGCTTCAGTCCAAATGACCACATGGGTCTTACGATTTGACCCCAAGATTAGGTTTAGTTCTAGTTCTAGGCCTGAATGTTTTTACGTGGGGTCGTATATATTTTACTGGACGTGCTAATTGGTAATGAAGTAACTTCGTTTACACTACCATCTTCAAGAAATATCACTTTCTTCTCCCAATAATATATGATGTTTTTAGTACAAATTCTAACTAAAAATGCCAAGTATTTATTTAATTTGGTTGCATTAATTTGCATGATTGGCTTAATCATCTCCAACAAATTTTAGCTGATTTTGCAAAAGTTTTATGGTGAGACCAGGGCTCTTTAGTTCAAGAGCCCAGGAAAAAAATTTAGATATTTTGTAAGGGTAACAATAAGTACTCCCTCCATCCTAAATTATAGGTCGTTTGATTTTTTTGACACCAAATTTAACCAACTCGTCTTATTCAAAATATTTGAGAAAATATAGAAATATTCAATATATAGTTAGTTAAAGTATATTATTACGTGCTGCCAGATAGACTCTCTCCCCTCATCCAAATCGACGCTCTCATCTGCCATATCCATCCTCCAAGTTCATTACATGTGGGTCCAAATATGAGAAACCAAAATGATTAAGCTGACATCAAACGCATAGCATTTTTGTGCCGTGTTTTTCTAAGAAGTGGCTTCTCTGGCGAGCTAGAAAAACCAACTTTTATAAGAAAATAGGTTGCTCTAAACAGGGCCACGGCCATCGTTTGGAGGATTTTTGGCACCTACCATTGCTTTTTGCCTGATCTTGTATTCCGGTGCATAAATTGAACATCAAAGATTACATGGGTAGGAAGTTATTGTTGTTGTTGTTTTAAACTTTTTTTCAAAATTGATTTGCTCTTAAATTGTTATAGTTTCATCTCTATTATATGAGATCCGATATCAAGCGGAGCCTAACGAATCAAGTTAGAATTCACATTTATTCAAACTCAAGTAATTTTAAGTTGAAAAGGAAAAATTGAACGTAATGGGGACTTTACTTTGGAAACGAGTCACCTCAATGGGCTTATTATAAGGGCGGCCTGGCCCTGTGCGAACAATACAGTTAGAAACAAGGAAAAGGTCCGCCACGAGTCCTTCAGCTTATATCGTAATTCAAGTTTCGTCCCTTAACCGCAAAACCAGGTACACCGGGTCCTTCAACTTATGGTACCGTCCAAGTTACATCCCTCGGGTGGTTTTGGTGCCCGCCGGCCATGATGTGGAGAGGAACCATGAGAGAAGGGAGCTATGGCTGACATGTGGGCCCCACCGCTAGATGGCACTGGCATATGGCCCCTCAGTGTCACATCACGCAAAACCACCACCATAACCAAAAGATGTAACTTGGATACGCTATAAGTTGAAGGATCCGTGGCGCATTTTTCTTATAAACAATTTTGTTGCATCGGGAGCGGAACGCCTCGAGTTGCTCTGGCCCGTTGCAACGAGAATTGCGCAGATGGACTGGATGCATGCAGGCCCAAGTGCGAGCGTCATCCACGAGCTCCTTCTCTGCGAGCCCAAATCCCGGCCGGATGCCGGCAATTTTTTTTCCATTTATATTAGTGAAAAGTAATCAAACCTGACTCAACAAACCCTGAATCATCAGCATTTTTATTATCGTTGATGGTCCCCTGTGAGCTGAGCACAATTAAACCACTGGGTATTTAAGATTAATAAAACCGTAGAGTAAGTAGCTAGCGTGTCCTCGATGTAGCCGATGGGGTTATGCATGGGTTCCTTATGTATACATGAAGCTTTGACCCTCTAGAGAGACGAGCGGCTGATACAATAAAGAAGGAGATATACGTGCTGGTAGTATGATTTGCATCAACGTGCTACTGCTACCAGTATCAGGCTATCTATTATGCTACTCTAAAAAAAATATTTTGTTCTGCTCGCTCATCAAAATTTTAATAATAAATCACAATCTCCCTATATATATCATGCATGACGACTGAGTTAAGCTATGACGCATGGTACCAATTTTTCTAACACCTATAAATCCCTAATGTCCTACGCATGCTTTCTCCTCAAGCTATGCTGCCACGACTGAAACACAACAAGACAATAATCCACAGATAACAGAATCCCCGTTTCGGTTGGCTTCTTGATCCTACCTACTCCTAGGAGTTTGGACCTTTTTTTTTTCAATGATTTTTGTCCATATCTCGTGTTGCGATTTGCGCATCATTTGCGAAGTATGATGCTTCTAATTTGATGACGCGTACGTCTGTGGGTATCGAAAACGAATATACGGTTGATTAGCTGATGAAACATTACTCTACTGCTCACTATTCATGACCCGTCACAGCAGTTCAGAATTCTGATATGTCACTGTCAGGCGGTTGGGAATGGCATGAGACTGAAGTGGCCTAATACTTGGTATCTCCATGCACTATCATCTGCATGGAATTTTACTTTTTCTTCTAGTCCACAAGCAAGGGTGCGGTCGCTGTCTGTCAACGTACACTTAACAGTACACAATTCTTCTTCCCTCTCCCTCACGGCTCAAGCATCGCAGCACTACCATTGTGCGTATAAGCAACTAAATAATTAACAGACTCCTACTTGCTTCTGTTTAACAAGGCTACGGCTTTTATATAAGTATCTTTGAACAACTCTTTACATGAATTAGATGTGTAGAAACAAACTCTTCTAAACTGTTTCATATATATTCATATCTGTAAAGGTGGTATGAGCATGTTTTCCAAGTTTCGGAAATCGACCCCAAGCCACGTGACAACACATATCTTTCTCTCTCGCTCTCTTCTTTAACTATATACTTTACCATGTCCAAAAAAAAAAAAAACCTTCGTGGCCTTCATTTAGTCCATACAATACAATACATTTGACTAGGATTATTATGTTCTCTTGCTTTGATATTGAGTTGTAGTAATAGCAGCCGTACAGTACGAGCCACATCCATGCAGGCTTGTAGACCCGCTAGCCACCTGTGTACGTAAAGTATGACAGTATGTAACACGCCGGCTTCTCTGACCTCACCATTTCCCAAGAGCTATCCATCGTCCACCTCTCCCACGCCACTCTATAAACAATGCTGCAGGCTTAACATATAAACTACTCATATGCGTACACAAATCACGGTCATATATACCATCAACGACCATTAGGCATTAGCCGCTATTAGCCCATTACATAAGTCTCTGATGGACAAGTAGATAGCCTCTTTGCCAGGGCAAGCAGCTACCCAGACAGGAGAGGAGATCCGATCCGGATCGTCGGAGCGCCATGGGGGAAGGGGAGGACCAGCAGGCAGCGGCAGTCCGAGTTCCACGGCGGCCGAGGTTGTTCAGGGTGCCGAGGAGACCGGTGGCTAGGGCGGCGGGGGGCGGCGCCGGCGCGTCGCCGCCGGTGCCGGCGGGGCTGAGGAAGAAGAAAGTGGCGGTGGCGAGGCTCGGTGGGAAAAGGAGGTTCTTTGGTGCGATCCGGCGGCTGCGGATGCGGTGGCTGGCGGTGCTGTACAGGCGTGCGCTCCGGCGGCTGCGCGCGTACTACGCCACGGCGATCAATGACCTCCTCGAGGGTGCCGCGGCCATGAGCTCACTCCGAGGGGCGGCCGGCGCCGACTGCTCCTTCGGCACCGCGTTCGCGCCGGTCATCGCGTACTGATGAGTTGTGAGTTCTCAACTTCTCATGGCCGGCTGCTCGGCTGCATGCCTTCATGAGGCTGTAGTGCTGTGTGCTGCCGGCACTCGGGCACGGTGGTGCTTCTGCTTGTACAGGGGCCTCTCTCTCTCTCTCTCTCCTCCTCCTCCTCCTCCTCCTTTATTTGTTGTATTATTGTGCTCTTCTCTAACAACTCAGCACATGTCATGAATCCTTGCCCACATGTACTGTATGGCTCCTTTCTTGGTCTAAAGAATCCATAGAAACACAACTCTGTTTCAGATTTGCTCGACGATGCAAATAATGATTTGTATATTTTCTACCTAGCATTGTTTTCCAAGAAAAAAGAGTTATCTTTCCATGCATGTTACTAACTCCCTTCCGAAAAAAGTAATCTTGAAAACCTTTAGATAGATTAGTAGTCGTGAGAAATAACCTACGTGTCGATGTAGTCGTGAGAAATGATCAACATGTCCTAATTTAACCATGCACATGCATCTTGGAAAGCAAAAAAGATACTCTTTGAGGAAGAAAAAAAAATTCTAAGAAGCAATTAAATGTGCATGCTCTTACAGTCTTACCTCTTAGTAGATCAGATACCTCACAAGTTACAATTGTATTCTTTGTGGTATAGAATGAAATTGTATTCTTTTAGGGACAAAGATGCATTGTATATATTAATTAATTCATGTAGTTGAAGAGGGTCGCTTTTTTCTTGTTGTGTCCTACAATATATACGTGAACTAATTTGACAAATTTCAAGCATCCACATTGTGTACACTGTGTACTTCTGCATGTACTCCGCTCTCTGCTCTCTATTCCCCATTTTGCCCTAAAACACGCGAGAGTGATTACTTATATGGATTACAATTACAATCTTTTTGAAATGGAGGAGTATACGATATCTTATAGTAAGATTTACTCCGCAAACCATGAGGGATGCACTATTACAGTTGTTCTAGCCTTTTATTAGCCTTTTATTTTTCTTGGAGAAAATGACGAGAGTACTTTATTTATTACTTAGGAACATATAACCCGATGTTTGTATGCGTTGCATTGCACAATTTACCTTGCAACTAGAGGGATAAGCTAATTCATCAATGACTACCTCCATTCTAAACTATAGTTTGTTTTAGTTTTTTCATAAGTTAAACTTGTTTTATGTTTGATCAAATTTACAAAAAAATATTGATATCTATAATATAAATTAGTCATTAAATTCACCATAAAGTAGGCCTTGATAGTGCATTTATTTGATATTGTAGATGTTTGTGAATCTTTATACGAAGTCGGTCAAAGTTATAAAATCTTTTAAAACAAAATTGATGAGACAATCTACAATTTGTAGTGGATGGATTACTTTGTTGCAGTTTCTTTTGATTTTTGTGATATGACTCATCGTAATCATAAGATGCTTGATTGTCTTTGGTCACTAGTTGAAAATATTTATCAATCTGAATGCCAATATGTAGATTGTGAAACACGTAGCAGAGTCTTTATCCCTCCGAGAAGCGACAACAGAGACGCTCGTTGATGGGTTGGCATCTGTCCCTTCAAAGATCCTGTGGCTCAAGTTGCCACTAGTGTCTTGTTTAACAGAGATACTCCAGTATTTCTGCTAGAATTTTGGGGTATACATATACTTTATATAGGCCACTAGAGTTTGCTGATCAAACATTCAAACCGGCAGTTACCGCTCGCCGTTCTCATCTCATTTTAATCGCACAAAGATTGGATGTACCTCCTCGTGAATTCAGCCCAAAAACAAAATCAAAGAGTGTCCTTCGGCGATGAATTGCTTACCGACGATGAATACTTGAATAGCATTCTGGCTCCATGTGAATTATGATTTGACCACGTTGCATCCCAATTCAATCCTAGTGGACCAAGGCCCAAGTGTATCTGGAGTTCTGGACAAGAGATAGTCGGTACAGAAGCTACTCCTCAAATCCCAAAAAAGTCATGGCCCATCCACTGATCCACACATGCCCAGTAAAAATTCAAGACAAGGCCTGACCTGTTCAAAAATAAGTGTAAATTTGTGGTGGGTTGTATCAACATCTTTTTTCAACATTTGTCGGGTAAGATGCAATAAAAATAATACTGTAAGTACTACCATGTGAAACGGCAGTAGGGGGTGTAGCACCACCACCACTAAGGTTGTATTCCCCTCCGCACCGGGGCAGTGGAAGATCCTAGGCCGTCGATTATTTTAGATGAACGGATGGTATTTATTGCCTCATGCGGCGTGGAACATGAAGAGAAGAGAACAGAGCCTAGCACCACCACTATCCAACGTCATCTGTGGCCCATCGGGCACGCACAAATTGGCTTGGTGGCACACAGTCAAGAGATATTTAAAAAAATTTAGTAGATCTCAATTCAAGCCACACGTGTCATTGCTATAGTGGTCAAATCTTTAAAGGCAAGCAAATTAATATTCTAAAATATCTGCACTTGCAGTGCCGAATCCAGGCTTGAATATCGTAGGTCGCTAGGTTCAAATTCATTGCTCGATCCCCGATAAACTCCCTAAATTCGCCCATGTTCACTTGCAATGTAATGTTAGTTAAAATGGTTTTTTTATACGCTGTGTGGTGTCCTTTATGTAGCATATGCGATCTATACGTGAAACCATACACCCACACTGTTGCATTGGTACGATTTTTTGTTTTTTATTCATTATTTTTCTCAAAACCGGTTGAAAGATACTACCATTTGCATTAAAAAATATGTCAAAAAGGTAACACTTTCTGTTTGAAGCTAAGACCAAGACCAATAGATCATATGAATGGTCGTATGAAAATAATATTGTACCTATACATAAACAGAACAGAATGGAGTTTGAATAGACGGTCGTATAAAAGTAATATTGTAGCTACACATAAACACAATGGAGTTTGAACAGACGATCTAAGACTATGTACAGCAGGTTGTATATATGCCTCGTGCATCCGGAGCACACCTACACCTACACCGCACTCTGCCTCGCCTCGAAGCAACCTGTAAAGTCTGCAACGTGGTTCGCGTACTCGGTCGGCCGGACCGGTCGGCCAGTATATGATGAGTGTCTTCTGTGTCTCCCCGCACCCCGCTCTCCGGTTCAAAAAAAAAAAAAAAAAAAAAACTGTCTGCTTTGCCTACCGGCACCGCAAAGCACAAGCACAAACAAACCCACCGCTTGGCTCGGGCGGCCCGGCCCGGCCCGGCCTTGAGCCCTTGATTGCCATCGGCAGCAGCCAGCCAGCAGCAACCGCTCCTCGTCGTCGTCGGAAAGAAAAGGCGAAAAAGAAACGCAGCGCCTCGTCTGGAAACCCTCCCCAGTCGCCGCCCCCGCCCCCGCAGGATTCGACGCGAAGTAGGCCGCCTCCCCCTATCCGCCTCTCTCCCTCTCCCTCCTCCTCCCGCAAATTTCGCACCGGCCGGCGCCTCCGGAATCCCGCTCCCCTCCCAAAACCCTAGCGGCCTCCGGGGCCTCCGGGCCAATCGATCGAGCGCGCCCGAGCTGCCGCGCACTGATCAAAGGTAGCGTCTCAGATCGAACACCTCTCTCTCTCTCTCTCTCTCTCTCCGCCTGATTCTGTAACTGGCCTTGTCCTTCTCCAGATAGCGTTTCCGTGTCCAGTTTTCCAAGGAATCGTAGACGATTTCTTAGTCCGCCTGTGCCTGGGCTCGGGACCTGCTGGTTGCTTGCGTGATATATATGCTCTTGTTCTCCACGGGGATGGGACGCTCCAGCTGTTCATACCACTGCAAAAATTAGGGTATTGGCGATCGGTGTCCAGCCCAATCGATGGCCTTGCTGAAATAAAAACTCGATTTTTGCCGTGTGTGCGTTGCCAGGTTTGACTTCTTACTGTGGCGCCCAGGGATCAAGATCGCGTCTCCAGTGGAAGGCACGGCGATTAAATAACGGCTGTCTGACTGCGTCATTAATACCTTGGTTCAGACCTGCAGCCGGGGCTGTGACCCACTGACCATCCTGCATGGCGACCGCAACAATGGCAACCGCTGCGGGAGCGGCCGCTCTGCTTTACTACACGCTGAACCGTCGCCTGCAGACAGAGAGGCTGGATCAGGAAGGGGAATGCAGCAGCAGCAGGGATGTGGCAGCCAGGGGTGGCCCAGGTTCTACCAGCAGGAGCCGGGTGTCGCGGAGGGATGTGCGAGCCCCTGCCACTTGGCTCGAGACTATCTCCACTCTGTCGGAGACGCTGCGGTTCACGTACTCGGAGACCCTTGGGAAGTGGCCTATCGGTGACCTGGCTTTTGGGATCAGCTTCCTCCTCAAGAGACAGGTTGGTCACTGATTCTTTATTGGTAGTTTGTTCCGTTTCATCCTACCCTGATTCTGGTAGAACGGCAATATGGAGTGGTTATAGCTTGGTCTTCTACATTTCAATCCTATATAATACATGTCATCTTTTAAGGCCTCCCTCTTCAATGGATAGCCCGCACAGGTGCACAGTGTTCCGTAGTGAAATTTGATTAGTTCTGTTATTTGATTAGCCATGATTACAGACTACAGAGCATACTTTGGCTGCCAGTACTGTTACAAAGTTTCTGATAGCTCTGATCCTGAAATTTATTCCAGGGGAACTTATCTGTAGCAAGCATATACGCTGGAAATGAAAGTGTGGAGCTCAAAGGAGCTGAAGTAATAGCTGAGTTGAAGTATCTTCTGAATTTACTGACACTTTGCTGGCATTTCTCCAAAAAGCCATTCCCATTGTTTTTGGAGGCGACTGGCTACTCTGCGGAGGATGTTCTTATGCAAGAACCTAAAGCAGGAGTGAGTGAAAACTACCTATTGTTTTTATATGGGCAACCATTCTTTTGCTGATTTTGTACTCCTGTTAGTCATGAGCAAGAACACTGTATACTTAGCATTGATTCAGGAATGTCTTTGGTTTCCTTGCAGATTTTGAAGCCAGCTTTTACCATTTTGCTTGATAGAGACAAACAGTCCATACTTCTATTAATTAGGGGAACTCATAGTATTAGAGATACATTAACAGCTGCCACTGGTGCTGTGGTTCCATTCCACCATACAATTGTACAGGAAGGTGGTGTTAGCGATTTAGTACTAGGATATGCTCATTTTGGGATGGTTGCAGCTGCTAGGTGGATTGCAAAGCTCTCAGCACCTTGTCTGACACAAGCATTGCACAAGTATCCAGACTTTAAAATAAAGGTAGTCATTGTTTTATAATTCTTTTTTTATCTCTGATGCTCGAGTGCAAGCATCACATATAACCATTTTATGACTTAAGATGCATGATGACTATGTTTACATGTATGTTCTAATCGATGGATATTCATGGAAAATCTATGTAGGTCGTTGGTCATTCGCTTGGGGGTGGTACTGCTGCTCTCTTGACATACATCCTGAGGGAGCAAAAGGAGTTTGCCTCTACTACTTGTGTGGCGTTTGCTCCAGGTTTCCATTCTATGATTCTTCTCTCTTTTAGAGCATTAGTTTACCAATGAAACCATGAAAGCAATGCCTTGAATCATCTCAATTTTATTGCGCAATTGTATTTCCCTTTTTTTTACCACCTATGCTTGCTTGTGTTGTTTTTTATACCCACAGACTCAGTTGGTATAGGAAATAGATAGTACACATCTTGGCTGTGGATACAAATGTTAGAAGCACGCTGTGGATAAGTCCCCCAATATTATGATTGGAACTGTAATAAATTTTGTATCCTAAATTTGATGTTGCTGTCGTACTAGAATTTTGGATAAACTTAAACTCCATTAAACTAAGAAACGAGATCTTAAGGGAATATATGTGTTTCTTAGGCAATGGTCTGTTTTACAGCTGCATGTATGACATGGGAACTGGCAGAGTCAGGAATGCATTTTATCACAACAGTCATCAACGGAGCTGATTTGGTTCCAACATTTTCTGCCGCTTCGGTAGATGATCTTCGTTCCGAGGTTTCTTACTTGATACTTGTGACTTTAATCCCACATGATATAGAAATATATGTTTTTTGCTTAAAATTTATTAGCACACATGCATTGTACTTCTTTTGTGAGAACATGAGACGATGTCAATATTCCTTCATAACAGGTTACAGCTTCTGCTTGGCTAAACGATCTCCGACACCAAATTGAACAAACCAGAATCCTAAGCACTTTTTATCGTTCTGCGTCAGCATTGGGATCACGACTCCCTTCTATGGCAAATGCTAAAGCAAGAGTAGCTGGTGCCGGTGCCATCTTAAGACCTGTATCTACCGGGACGCAGGTTACCTTCAAAGCTTCATATTTTACTCCATCTTCACGAAACTTGGTTTGACTGTGTTTGATACATTTGCACGGTTCATGACTTCAATGATAATATTCCTATGGCCAGGTTGTAATGAGGAGAGCTCGCAGTGTAGCACAGGCAGCATGGACAAGACCGTCACTGCAACTATCCTCATGGACTTGTATTGGCCCAAGACGGCGAAACAATGTTTCATCTGCCTCAACTGTCATATCAGAAGAAACAAGAACATCCACAAGCGATGAATCTGAATCGACTTCGCTGATGACTGAAACCACTGTAGAAACCTCAGAGGCAGTTGCATCTGAAGCTATCCGGTTCCCCACACCGGAAGAAGCTCAGAGTTCCATTGCTGTGGCAGTCGATGCCGTTGGCTTGGTAGATAAGATAGACAGCGACGAGGACATCGACAATCACCATGTAGATGAGGACAGGATGACTGATGTGGAGCTGTGGCAGCAACTAGAAAGTGAGTTGTACCAGAAGAGGGATGGAGAAGATGATGACATAGTGGAAGAAATGACTGAAAGTACAATTGCTGAGGAGGTGGGTGGCGTGGCTGAAGATGTGCTCAGCGAGACAAAGGAAGTGCATAGGTTTTACCCTCCTGGGAAAATCATGCATATATTAACTTACTGCAGAGAAGAAACAGTTCATGAAGAGGAGCCTGATGCTCATCAGGATGATGTGAATGCAGAGTCATATAGCAGCATGGGGATCTTCTTGACGCCACGATCTCTCTATGGCAAGCTGAGGCTTTCAAAAATGATGATAAATGATCATTACATGCCTATATACAGAAGAAACATCGAGCAGCTGATCACGGAACTTGAGAAGGATTCATCCCATGGGTTGTAGGCTTGACAGTACAACATCTACATAGTTCAATACGGATACTCCTGTGTAGTTGTTAACCGTTGTAAAAGCTGATCAAATAGGTTGCTAGTTCTGACAAGTGTATCTGGCATTATATGAAAAACTATCACAGTTCGCCACAGCTCTACTGCGCCCGACAGTTAAATGACACCTTTTCGCTGTGTAGACTAGCCGATAAAAAAATTAATTGTTTTGATGCAGGGGATTGGAGGGATCCAACCTCTTACTATTCAAATTTGAACAGAGAAAGATTCAATCTACTTCAATTAATTTGCAATGTTCGGAAGACCAGAAGTATGGAACTATTCGCTACAATGTAAATTTGCAATGTTTGATCACAATATATGTATTATCTGAGGGAAAACTGCAAAAAATTCCTGATGCAGAAATTCAAGTTGCACGACAAAGATTCATGATTTCATCTTCTTGGTTTCTTTTTTCTCAACCAGACCGCTAGCCTTCCTGCGAGTACAGGAGGCTGGCTCCTCGCATCAGAACTTGATGAGTTCTGTGTGTGGTCCCTTCCTCTTTGGCTCAAGAATTCTCTGAACGATGGTATTGCCGGGAGGCCCATGTTCCCAGCTGAAGCCGCAACGGCCTTTGCAGACTTATCGGAACTCTTCCTATTTTCCAACTCATAAATCTGCTGTGGTTTGTCATTAGCTTCGTAGTTGCTGGTTTCTCCTGGCCTTGGGCCGGTGATTTCAGGAGACTCTGGAGGTGACTCTGGGACGATGTCAAGGGAGCTTGACACCCCATGGTCTTTAACTTGGTCGATAATAGCTTGCAGGCGATCGTGCATCTGGCTGGATGTTGCAGATGACAGCCACCGAACTGTGGCAGCTATCTGTGAGTTGTAAAACGTCTTGCCCACTTTCTCATACTTTTTGAAGCACTCTGTTTCAAGTTGTGTAGCAGAAGCCTCTTTGTCCCACCTGAAAGCAGGCCAAGTCATGGAAGAATGTAAAAAACGAGGCTATTTTTCTTTTAAGTCATACAGTGTAAGAAAGAAACAAGAACACAATGTATTTCATGGAAGAATTTATCAGTGGGGGTAAGTTTGGTTCCTCACCATGTAGAGGGACAGAATTCAAAATGAGAATAGTGAAACCACACTTCTAAGTTCTAACAGTGCCAAACTGGAAGCAGACTTACGGTAGATTCCCAAGTCGCAGCTTTGCTTGCTCAAGGGCATCTAACAATCTTTTCCGGCATGCATCTCTTAGCATTTGAGAGATGCTTTTCTTGTCACCAAGGCCACCGCTCTGTTATATCGTCACAGTTAGAGTTCAGAGGTATACATTAGATTTGTTTCGAATTCCACCCTACAGAACGTTTTATTGACCTTCGAACAAACAGTAACCACAAAGGGCAACATCTGAATCACCTGTTGCTTGGTCTGACCTTTGCCCTGATAATAAGCATTTTCAGCGTGCTCCAGGGCTTTAAATTTTGCATCCAGGTCAGCTTTTGGTGATATATTTGAAATGGCTATATTGCTCACTACCTCATTCCCATCTGCCGTTGAAAACTGCAAATATTAGTGGACTGTTTGCAAACAACAATGAAAAGAGAGTAACGATCTACACTTCTACCATCAGAATCTGATATGTCTTCAGCTGATATGCTTGCCTCATCTTCACGATTCCAGAATTCTGTGTCCAAGTGTGCTGGATTAACTGATGAGCTGTCATACAGACGAAAGGATTTAATACATGAAAAAATGCCAATGTGAAATCTACTTTGAATCATCAAGCAGATAAAATTCTAAAAAATACAGCCAAGCCTTGGCACGTACCTTTGAAACACTGGAGAGATCTTATTAAAGCGACAGTTGGGCACACGACGGAGTTCCTCCAGACGTGACGACACTAGATTTGGATGCTTGCAAGCATCACATGAGCGTTGGCATAAAGTTGGTTGTACCTATATACCATTTTAAAGATAATATTCAATAACATAAAGCACAAAACATACTGAGAAGTAAATGCATGTTTTCATACTTTCTCCCCAAAGCTCTCAATGATCTTTTTTCGCCGGCAGCTAGAACTTTCACAGTAGTCAACAATCTACATCAAGAAAGGCAAATGTAATAGCATCACAATCAACTGCATGGTCTAGTAGACCAATATATACATATTTGGTAGTAATAACCTGACTGAAGTCGGCTAGAGCCTTCTCTGAAAGCTCATTCGAAGAGGAAGATAATTGTGGTTTCTTAGTTTTGGAGTTTCTCAAAATAAATTCCTGTCAAACCTAACATATGTTAATCTTAATGCTCAAATGGTAAAACACACTGTTTGAAAACAAGTTACCATTCTCCTCCGATCATCTAATCCGTAATATAAAACACTCCTCGAAGGTTGTTGATCACGACCGGCTCGTCCTGACTCTTGGTAGAAGGATTCCATCGACTTAGGCAAGTTGAAGTGGCATACAATACGGACATCTTGTCTATCAATACCCTGAGAGACAAGAAGTACAAAATATTGACAAACTTCTACAGAAAAAGGAACCGATTAAAATGCAACCAGGAGTATTATGTACCATTCTGTTGGAGCAGCATCCACAAACCAATTTAGTCATAACACCGTATTGAAGCAAAAACATACAAGAAATATGGAATGACATTAGTTTTAAGAATCGAGTAGAATAATGACACAAGCAAAAAACAAACTATAAACTACAGGCTGGAAGAATGTAACATGAGCAAAACAACCTATAAGCTACAGGTTGGAACATGTGTAGCTATAAGTTATTAGATGATTGTGCGTGTTTTCTGAAATTTGTGAACAAGGAATCAGCACTGGAATGACGTAAAGGAAATGAAAAGAAGCTATACCCAAACGCTACAGTTGCAACAACAACTTGAGTTCTTGATGAAAGCCAGTCATCAAGAACAGAACTTCGCACTTTGCTATTTAGGCCAGCATGGTAAGCTAGTAAGGAGAAGCACATAGAAGCATCAGAAGAATTCCCAGTGCAACAATCCTACTACAGTTTGAAGTTGTTTAGTGTTACTTATGACTTTAAATTAGCATACCAGCCGAAGAGACACCCTGCTGTGACAAATGCATGCTTAGATCATCACAAGCTGCCCGTTCAAGACAATATATAATGGAGCAAACATTTCCACTTGACTTGAGTAAATTTGATATATCAGAATAAACATCATCAAGAAGATCCTTGTAACGAACTGCAAATTTAGTTCATCATATAATATAATCCATAGGAGAACATGACAATTTTAATCAATAATGATGATCTGGAGGCTTATATAGAAATTAAATATATAACAACGGAAAAAAAACATACTAGAAGATAAAGTACCCTAATGACATATTGGCAAGCTCTTGAACCAACAGGAAAATAATATGATCAACGAAGTCAAAAAATTACCTTCATAAAATATATTAGGTCGATTAAATGAAGCTCTAAGAATTACTGGATTTTGCAGGCACAATGATGATATTACATCT
Source organism: Paspalum notatum (assembly GCA_022530915.1). Taxonomy (NCBI): domain Eukaryota; kingdom Viridiplantae; phylum Streptophyta; class Magnoliopsida; order Poales; family Poaceae; genus Paspalum; species Paspalum notatum. The sequence continues at coordinate 2,619,547 of CM039687.1, read as the reverse complement.
TTCTGGACCCTGGCACAGGAAAAGAATAACATGAGACCCATATTGATATTGAGAGGAAAAACGTAGATAGATCAAAATCGAGGTTGGCAGGTCTTATTACTTTGGGACAGCGGTTGCAGTCAAAGCTAACAAAGGGATTTCTGGGAACTGCTTCCTCAGTGACGAAAGCTTGCGATAACTAGGTCTGCATTTCATTATAACAACATTTTCTAGGTGAAACTCTGCTAATTTGAAGATTAGTTAAAAGTATGCACAACACATGTATAAATATCAGCATACCTGAAATCATGCCCCCAAGTTGAAATGCAGTGAGCCTGTAGAAAATAAACGGCAGAAATAAGCAAATGATGTCATTGAATAACAGAGTGTTAAGACATTGCTTAAGTCAGACCTCATCAATAGCAACAAGACCAAGAAGACCTCTGTTGTGGAGCTTCTTTAGCTTTACCATGAATCCTGATGTTGCAACAAGTTCGGGAGTGACATATAGCAATTTTAAAGAAGGATTGCCAGAATCAAGGTCTTCATGTATCTGAGAAAAGAGCATACATAAGACAAAAAATTGGAAATTCAAAAAAGAAGAGAACCTATACATACTAGAGACAGTCACCAAGTTTAGCAATAAAGGGCATGTTTGCATTGCCACTGGGCACCCTGCCAAGATCAGTTTGGCCAGCCAAACTCAGGCCAAGGGATCGTCTACCCCGAATTGGCCATGCATGGGCTCGAAAATGAACTAAGCATATCGGCAGCATGTACAATGCCCTGCCAAATCACAGCAGCCATCCAAACATTGCCTCATCCCATGGTCAGCAGCCGAATATTGGCTGGATTTCCGCCAGCCTCCATTCAAACAAGAGCAAAGTATAAATTCTAATTCTAAGGGAATAATCTACTGGATAACATGAAATAGTTGCATTTTGGGTTATCTAGTCCACTGTCTAAGAGATGTCAGTTGGAATGATTACTGGAGGGTCCAGAATTGGCACATCAACTGAGTATATCCCAGCAGAGCATCACTTTGCACGTGTGAGGACCTACTCTTTGTTTAGCGTGAGATGTCTGTGTTGAAGAGAGAAATTCAGCCGGAATTCCTTTATTTTTCAAGCTCGCCACCTGGTTCTCCTGTAAATTTCATATGTGGAGCACAATAGCAAATGATGTTCCATGGCATACGGGGAATAACAAAAAGGATCTCTAAGGCTAATAAATCTTACCATCAGTGCTGGTCAGCAGTTTTTTCAGTCAAATCAAGGAACCGTTAGCATGAACTTTGAAGCAATGAATGTATCGCATTATGGAGAGTTCACAGATCAATTCACCTATCAAGGGTGAAATAACAAGAACAACGCCTGTCTTCACAAGAGCTGGAATCTGATAGCACATCGACTTTCCACCTCCAGTTGGCATCAAACAAAAGCAATCTCTTCCTGCAGATAAATTGCTCAACATATTAAACGAGATCCAAAACGTTGAAATCTCAGCACACAGGTATCAGCCAAAATAAATATAAGAACAAACAATCACAGCAAGGGAGCAGACCTGATAGAACAGCTTCTATAGCTTCAAGTTGTTTTCCTCGAAATCCTGAATATCCGAAATATCGGCTCAAGACATTCTCGAGCTCCTTCGGAGCTGTTTTTCCACGCCCTGAGGCCCCCTTAATCTGAAGTACTCCTTTCATCTCGAGCTGAACACCACAAGGCGTAAGAAGGAATGCCATGATCACTTGAATGGCAACGACTGTAGCGCAATAGGAAAGGACTTACCTGAGGGGGACGTGGGTTTCAGTTGAATCTCAATCCCTTGGGAAATGAACTTCCTATAGCATCAACTGAGGTCGATCTTGCGCGCGCTGAGAAACAAATTCATCAAAAGAACAGAAAAGGGGGAAAAGAGGAGGATGAAATTCATTGGGCCGGACAATACACGATGCATCAGATTAGTACGCCAGCACCAAGGAAAGTAAACCGCTGGTACGCCAGCTTCTATAGCTTCTATAGCAGTTCAACGATCGCCCGGAACAGAAACCATCCCTAGCAGGTTAGGGTTCCTTACCAACGGAAGAAATCGATGCAGAGTCCGGATTGATGGTTCTCCAGTCCTCGGCGAATCAATGTCAGTGGAAGGGGAGGGGGTGGAGTACGGCGCCTACGAGGCGCAGCCGTGAGGCGGGAGCCGCTGGGACCGGCGGCGTGGGGACTGGGGAGGACGACGGCGGTGCCGGAGGACGACGGCGGTGCCAGCGTCCGGGAAGCTCCGGGCCGGGCCTCATTTTGGGCCTTTTTGCGCTAAATCGATGGGCTAGAATTGAGCCCGTCTAGGTCGGTCCGACCCGACATAATTAGGAATGCCTGATGAGTCTGTCAGAAAAATAAAAGTCTGATGAAGCTCACCAGTCACCGTCTACGTTCTCGTCGATCATCTGCGTAACATGCATTGCAAACTGCGTCGTCGATGCACGGCAGACAACTATCGCATCAGGTAGGTGCATCTATCGGATAATCCAAAGGACGGGCACTACGTTTTCTGTGATGTGCTGATGCCGATGGAGCACGAGCTTTATTCGCCTACCGACGGACGGGCATGGCTCACCCGTCACCCAAGAAGATCGAGTACCTGCTACGTCAAACCCAACTCGGACGGGCCGGAAGAGACGACACGACACGACACGACGGCGGAGTGCCCACCAGCCGATACCTAACCATTGCCTTCCCCCCTGCCTCCATGGCTCCTACCATACCCTAAAAAAAAATGGTGGGTGAAAGCTCTAGGAAGACGAAAGCACGGTGCAATGAGCAGCCTATCTAAACAGTTGGCACAGTGCCACGGGGTAGTGCAGACTTACGTACACCTTTTTTGCGTGTCTTGTCTCCAACCATGAGGAGATCTGTTGTGCGACGCTCGTGTTGTTAATTTGTTAGACTATATGCGTAGTAAGTTGTCTATATGGCTTTTCTATATGCTATTTTAATCATTTTCCTCTCTATGTATAGTAGCGTGTATAGACTGTCGTTTTACACGTTCTGCTGCACATAGTTTTAGACCATTTCTAGCAGAATGCTTGTTCATTTGTCTATCACTGTTTCCAACCACTTTTCACTTTGTCTACAATAGCGTTATAGTGTCGTCAATTTATCCATTTTGCTGGAGACAGTCTTATGTACCATAGATTTCCAAACTCTCTCGTTCCTCTTGGAGGAGCATATATTTTGAACCCAAGTTCATCGAATGTGATGGCTTCAAGAGATCTACGGAGAAATAAAGAATTTTTTTTGACGAGAGGAGAAATTATGAACAGATTCGCAAAAGGAAATCCTCTGATTTTTTTTTGACAGAGAAATCCTCTGAATTACCGTGTCGAAGAAAGGCCATTGCCAAAGCAGGCCAATCCTCACCATCAAACACAAAAGTATACGTATCCTTTACCGTGCGATCTCGATCCAAGGGCCCTTATGGGGGCCGGGCTCACAGTGGCAGCATAGTAAATCTGGCCATCGTCTTCCACCGTCAGATTCCCATGGCGTTGGGTTCACTCAAACGGCTCTCCCGGCCATCTTATAAACCTCCGCACCAACCCGCATGGCGGAAATTCTCGCCCTCCCTCATCTTCCCTCTACTCCTCGGCCCGCCTCCCGCGAAATCGAGCCCCTCGTGTCGCGCGCCACCGACTGAACCCAGCCGTGCCCTAGGTCGCGAGATCCCCGCCACCTCGACGGGCAGGGGACCGCCGCGCGATGGTGGAGACGGGCTGGGGGCGTCTCCACCAGCGCCGGGGCCTGGCCGCCTTCGTCGCGGCCAACAAGGCGCTTCTCGCCGCCGCGTGGGTCGTCGGCTTCGCGCTGGTGTTCCTGTGGCAGAGCGCCTCGATATCCTTCCGAACCGGCGGAGGCACTGGCGGCGGCGGCGGGTTCCTCAGGATCCTGTCGGCGCCGCTCCCGCCGCCGCGCCCCGCGCCGCGGCTTCGCCCCACGGCGTACAACCTGACGGACTTCGGCGCCGTCGGGGACGGGCGGGCGCTCAACACCGACGCGTTCGAGCGGGCCGTCGAGGCCATCGCCGCGCTTGCGGAGCGCGGGGGTGGACAGCTCAATGTGCCCCCGGGGCGGTGGCTCACGGCGCCGTTCAACCTGACCAGCCACATGACGCTGTTTCTTGCTGAGGGCGCTGAGATCCTTGGCATTCCGGTGAGGAAGCTACCGTTTCCTGAGATTATCTATGGAACTTGACTACTAACGGGATAGATATCCAAGTGCATTTTGTAAGCTCCAAAAGTTGATACCAAGCAATACTTGCATGTCATCTGATTCTGGGAACATTGAGTGGTTAACATTTATAGTAGAGCAACCTATTCCTATTGTGCTTGGCTAGTCTAGTCGACTTGATGGATGAAATATAATCCCCCCTCCCCAAATTATAAGAGGCTATTGACTTTTGAAGTTTTGGATACGGCAATTGACCATTCATCTGATTCAAAGATTTAGTGCAAATACTAAAAAAATATAGTTATACTTAAAAATAATTATGATGATAAATCGAACCCTAACAAAAATAAATAATATTTACATATTTGTTTGAATAAGACGAATGATCAAGCATTGTATGCAAAGCTCAACCACCTCTTATAATTTGGGACGGAGGGAGTACCAACCATGAGTCCATGATACATAAGAATGCTTGTCATCTGATCTATGATGTGATGTGTTCAGACTAAGATTTTTCTGATACAAAATGGCAATTCTGTAGTGCTAAAAGATTCAGAGTAGTGTGCATTCAGAGTTTTGCGGAGGCCCATGGTACTTTTGTTGCAACATTAGTGACCACATTTCATATTGCAAGTTTATTTTACTGACTTTCTGGTGTTTCTGGACAGGATGAGAAGTATTGGCCGTTGATGCCAGCATTACCATCCTATGGGTATGGGCGAGAGCGCAAAGGACCTCGCTTTGGAAGTCTCATTCATGGTCAGAATTTGAAAGATGTTGTCATTACAGGTTTGTTATTTCTCTGAATAAACTACTCCACTATTTAAGGTATCCAATATATACCTTGCATATTTCTGGATTAAGCAATATCATTGAGAAAAATGCATCATGTGCATATAAATAAGCAATGTAGTGGCTGCAACTCTTTAGCATCACGTGCCAGTACTAAAACCATCCCTGTCGAACCCCCAGTTCAGATGTAGTCGGTGTGTCCTGTATGATTATTTGGTTGTCCTGTACTTCTGTTAAAATATAATCTAACATTTACAGCGTGAACTTTAGCGTTCTTCAATGATGTTTTATTGACTAGAAAAGCCAAATTCATTCAAATGCAACTGCTGTACTTCTATGCACAAACCCCTTGCCATAGCTGTAACTGATCAAATTTGTTTGCTCTCCGATCTTTCTGCTTCAACGCCTCATTGAATGGTACTTATCCGACCTTAATGTGTTGACTTCTTCTCTCTGTTAAATAGGACATAACGGTAGCATAAATGGCCAGGGTGAAGTTTGGTGGATGAAGCATCGAAGAAGAATGCTGAATAACACAAGACCTCCTCTTGTGCAGCTGATGTGGTCCAAGGACATTGTTGTTGCGAACATAACATTGCGGGATTCACCTTTCTGGCACTTGCACCCATATGATTGCACAAATGTAACTGTTTCAAATGTCACTATCCTATCTCCTGTTTCTGGTGCTCCAAACACAGATGGCATAGACCCAGGTATTCATCCTCCACCTGTATTTGATGGCTTTTTTGTACATTTTTCAACATTCATTTTTTTTCAGCACTAGGGCACTATAACAAGCACTTGAAGCACCGGTAGATATACCGCATGTTTTCTCTTCTATAGTGCATTCTGTCTGTGTCTATGCTAACTCTAAAACTGCCTACAGGCCATGTTGATCACAAATCATATATAGTTTTTTTTTCTGATAAATCATTGTATGCAGATTCTTGTCAGGACGTACTCATTGAGGATTGCTACATATCAGTCGGTGATGATGCAATAGCAGTAAAGAGTGGGTGGGATCAATATGGAATTGCATACGGTCGCCCATCTTCTAACATTTTAATCCGAAATGTAACCGCGCGTTCTCTTGTGAGGTATGAATTGGGATACCTTGGCTACATTGCTCTGTCTGTCATATCTGTTTGTGTGCATAGTTCTTTGAAGTTAAACATGGAGTCTAGCAAATTTTATTTTGGTGCATAGATCGCTGATCATTATAGGCGAGGCTTACACTAATTACCCTCTTGGCCTTTTTGGCATGCAGTGCTGGAATTTCAATTGGCAGTGAGATGTCTGGTGGAGTTGCAAATGTTACTGTGGAGAATGTCCGCATCTGGGAATCAAGGAGAGGCGTGAGGATAAAGACTGCTACAGGAAGAGGCGGATACATCCGTAACATCTCCTACCGCAACATAACCTTCGACAACGTCCGTGCTGGGATTGTGATAAAGGTTGACTACAATGAGCATGCTGACGATGGATATGACCGGACTGCCTTCCCAGACATCACGAACATATCCTTCCAAGAAATACATGGGCAGGGTGTTCGGGTGCCTGTCCGTGCTCATGGTAGTGACGTCATCCCCATCAAGGATATCCTCTTCCAGGACATGTCGGTAGGCATCAGCTACAAGAAGAAGCACATTTTCCAGTGCTCCTATGTGGAGGGCCGTGTCATTGGGTCAGTGTTCCCAAAACCATGCGAGAACCTGGACGTCTATAACGAGCAAGGGCAGCTTGTCAAGCGGGCAGTAATCCTGAACACCACAGAGCTTGACTATGATATCTGAGGCACGTATGACATACCACACTACCACAGCGCTGATAGGTGAAGCGGTGGAATGGTGGAAACGGGCGCTCTCTGCCCTCTGAGATCATATTCTTCCGTTTTTTTCACGTATCTGCTCTAAAATTGTAAATAGAGTGGAGATTCTCCTCTTCATAGGTTTGCTGCTTACGGTGGCGATTGTATCTCACCAGTGATTTGGGCGCCATCAACATTTTGCTCTTAACAGAACCTGCCTGGACAGAAATTCATGTTGTCTGTACAGCTTTGCACATGCTACTCAAATCCTTGTGATCGGCTCCAGCTTTTTTCTGCTCTATTCTGGGCTGGGCTCAACATTCGGTGATGAATGGACCAGTTCGCTCACCTGGGCCCAACTGCGAGTAAAAATGTTACCACCTGACAGGATATGGCTCGCGCTTAGCAAGAGCGGAAGAGTGGGGTTTGGAGAACAGTTCAGATCCACGACGATACGGTCCGAAATCTGATTATAACAGCCATTCCAGCTTGCTGCTTTGATCTCGTTTAACTTAAATAACCAGGACGCACCAAGAATGATCACATCGCAGATTTTGTACCTGTCAACTTTTTCTGACAGCGAGTTGCAATTGCAACAGATCGCTTTAACTCGAAGCAACGATTGCACCACAGAGGAAGGCATGCTATGGTAGGTGACAAGCAAAAGCCATGGATTTGACAGAGATCGAGCACGATCGGCTGGTGGATTTGTCCTCGGGGTCTCCTGGCCGTTCCTCAATTCCTTCCTTCCATGGCTCCGGCTTCTACTCCTAGAATTTATCATTTCAGGAAAACAGAGCCATGTCATATGTGGAGGGAGACGTACGCGTACGCGTAATGCGTATATGTGTCTCAGGCTGACGTTTCTGTGGCTCGCTCTGATGCGGCGTGTATAGCTCGTGGGCCGTGGCAACAGCAGCCTGATAGCTAGCTCATAGCTGGGCGAGGCAGCGAATCTTGGTCCTAAAGAACAGATAAGATACTGCACGCACGCGCGCCCACATCACTAGTGTTGCTGGATATAGAAGGTAACCATATATGTCCATATCGGCCACGCTTTGGTCGCGCGCGCACGTGCTCTATTTCTTACTGCTGTGCATGTGTGTCAATCGCTGCGCGCGCTTGTCATACATGTTGAAAGCTGCATGCACTGCTCCAATACTTACCTCCTTTAATTATTTGACGGCCGCACGCACGCACACTGCATGCTAGCAGCGGATTGACCTGTTCTACAGCTCAAGTATAGAATTATACAGCTAGCTAGCTACTTCAGCTGATAGGCACTAGCAATTCAGGGGGTGTTTGGATTGCCAAGCTAAATTTTAGCTCCTGTCATATCGGATATTTAGACGCTAGTTAGGAGTATTAAATATAGAACTAATTACACAGATGAGGACTAAACTAAACGTGGAGACGAATTTATCAAATGTTAATAAATTCATCTCGACGTTTAATCCTAATTATTTTTATAATTAAATTATATTTAATGCTTCTAATTAGCACCGAAACATTCGATCCAATATGAGCTAAATTTTATAGCTGCCGGATACAAACACCTCCTCATCACTTAATTGCCGATCGGTACTTGTAATTTCACTTCCTTGAGCCTGCTCTACTTCAGCTAGAGATTATGTATGTACTTGTAATTTCACGAGGATAGCTACAGTACTAGCTATACTTTTGTTTCAAAAAAAACAAAAATAAAAACTGAGCGGGAATTCTTATAAAGAGCCTCATCAAAAGCTGCCGAAGCCTCAATGCCTCGTCATCGCCTGTATAGCTCCGTAGGCGCGCGTCCCTTTCCCGCTCGTGGTAGCTTCCTTGTCCACTAGTTCAGCAGTGTTAGTTTTATTCCTGTTAAAAAAATGTGCAGCACTGTTACCGCACTAATTGGCAGAAAAAAGTCCTGCTCTCTCAGTGCATTCATCCAGCTTCATCAAACTTCAAGATAGAGGCTCAGAACTTTAAGATGCTCTGGTCTGCTCCTTCTTCAGTAGTTTTCATCAGTCAGTCAGCACCTGCAGAGCCAGTGACTACTGCTAAATGCCTTGCTCCTTCGCTGGCTTTCTACCTAGCTTCCAAAGTGGCCATCACAAAGGACACATTTTTTATCTGTTTCCTCCTAGCTCGTTGAATTAGATCGGCCATGCATCTTGAGAAAACAAGAAGAAGAAGGTGGTTTTGCTAGGGCATCAAGAGGCACCGTTTATTTTCCACAAGCTAGAAGCAAAGACCGAGAAGGCGCTCGCGCGGTAAAAACTCACGGCGCCCTTCTGCTCGTTGACCTTCTAGTAGGAAGGAGTATTATGTTTCCTTGTCATCCATAGTATACACTGATGGAGCAGAAGAATCACATTCTTAACAAGTAACACAAGCATCATATCTGTGTCGTCGAGATCCTGTTCTCATCGGCTGCTTAATAGGCATGCCTACAACTATACAAGAGAGAGAAGCTTATTTGACTGGTCTCTTTTTATTTGACTGGTCTCTTCAGTCTTCTGCTAGTTTGCTTTGGACCACTCACACGCGGAGACGTTGACAGTGATCATGCATGATGTGTGCGCCACCTAGCAAGTGACCTCATCATCATATATAATTAGTATATTCATACAAATTTCTGCTGGCGGCATAATAGCTAGGCAACTTATTATTGGTCGTCCCTCAACTCTGTCCCGGCCGGACAATTCTAGCTACTCCGATCCTACCCTGTAGACTTTCTTTTCTGCTGGCTCATTATTATCAAGTCCGTCCTAGCTTCCGTTAATTTAGTTCGACGTCGCATCAACCACACCATGAGCGTTCATTCGGCCTACTGAAATGAAATGTCTCGTCTGCTGGCTAAGGTAGTGTTTGGTTTGGAAGCGAAATAGGATGGGACGGGACCCTCTCTGATTTTAAGTGCGGGATGGTGCTAACCTATCCCATCTTATTATTTGGTTAAAAGGGACGGGATGACTCTATTTTTCGTTTGGTTGAAGGGACGAGGACAAAATAGGAAGAGAGATTGACACGTGGGGCCCATCAATCAGCCTCTCTTTGCCCTTCTTCTTCCTCCATCGGCTTTCACTGGCGCTTCGTCGGCCTCCGCCGCCACGCCACTCGGCAACGGCAGGCCCTGTGCCCCTCCGCTGCCGTGCCACTCCCCTTCGGCAGCGGCCGCCCTGCGTCCCTCCTCCGCCGCCCCACCGCTCGGCTCCAGCAGCGGCCGCCTGCGCTCCTCCTCCGACGGCGGACGTCCCACACCGCTCCTCTCCTTCTCCTCCTCCTCTGGCGGCGGGGTAGTTCATCACGCGGCCGCGTCAGGGCGCCAGGACGGAGCAGGTCGGCGTGGAGGCGACACGGCGGTGGAGTGGGTCGACGGGGAGGAGACGAGGTAGCGGCAGCAGGGTCGACGAGGAGGCGGCGGTGAGCGAGCAACGAGCCGTCCCACCGCGTCCCACCTTTTTCTGGGGACGGGGCTGCCCCGAATCTCATGGGAATATTCCCTGAGAGGGATGGTCCCGTCCCCATTGTCCCAGAACCAAACATCCACGAAACTAGGTTCGTCCCGTCCCATCCCACTTCGTTCCACGAACCCAACACTACCTAACAGTTCTGCTGTTTGCCAATTTTTTAGTGTAATTAAAGAGATGAGGGAGGATTATCCATTACTGATCAGCAAGTGGGTTAATCACGAGCAACGACGATGATTTGCTTATTGATCAGTGGTTAAGGGGAGAAACTTTTATCATGGTTATTTCTTTTTATCAACTGCCGCGCCGCTGACTCTTGCAAGTATAACCTCCATATATTTCTTCACCGCTGGATGTACCATATATTTCTTCACTGCTGGATGTACGTCAACGCGCCGCGTACGTGGCTACGTGCTATAGTTAAGAGTAGACTCGTAATAATAACTTTATTCAACACGGTTTTTTCTTGCTTCTGCTGTCGCTTTGAAGTCTAAGCCTTGCAAGAAATAAACATACTCATCGTGTATATGTGTTCTAGAAATAAAATATAGCAGCTAGCAGTACGTTTTCTAACGACATGACTGCACCGCTGATGATATGGATAAATGGAAAGGCATAGCAATATATTATAATTATGTGTATACTGCAACAGCATGGTGCATGTATGATTTCTCAGCTGCGTGCTAAAAGGTGCTAGCTAGCTACATATTATTATAGACGGATAAACTAGATACTTAGATAGGATCGGACTATATATATATATATAGCGACCGGTACGGTGGGTGCTAATGGATTAGTTAAAAGGTGAAGGAAGGTTTGGAAACAAAAAATCATAATACAGTTACATGTTTTGGCTAAAATTGTCAATTACCCGATATTATCTGAGTTGGACTAGATAGTGAGGTAGTGAGAATCTGGTGTCCAGCTAAACACTATATATATCCCACGCTCCCTCCATTTCAAAAAGAACGTAATCCTGCATCTGAAATTTGTTCCAAAAAATACAGTCCTGGCACATTGCATTAATGTTAGTATCTTTTTAAGGGGTATGTCTATTTAATTGCTTGTGTTTTTTCCTTTTTAAAAAATATTATATTTCTTGGAGGGACAGAGGAAGTACGTTATATCTGTCCAGCTAAACTTCAGCAAAATATTATTATCCAAGTGGATACAAATAGACCCAACGTGAGTCCACCCTCCGATCCGCCTGTAATTGTTCATGTGCATGCGTGACTAGCTCGGAGGGAGCTCCACCCAAATTAATCGCACACAACTCACGTGGATGAGAGAAGTGGCAGTGTCAACCGCAAAGCCAAAGCCAAAATGCGATTTGGTTGAAAGAAAAGTGACAGCAAGAAGACGCAAAAAGAGACTGCTAGCTACCTGCATTGTATTAGCTAGCTTGTCTATATCCTTGGCCTCAGGATCTTCAATTCTAGCTTTCGTATGTATAATAACGTTAGCTTGAGTGCTTTATTTTTATATATAAGAAAGCAACAATTCGTGAACTTATTAAATTTGATGGGCACCATCTTCTTTGTGTAATTTAAGATTGAGTTGGCGTTGTTTATTAGGGGTGTACTTAGGGCGGTCGTCATGACTCATGATGGTACTGCTCCCTCCAGTTAAAGGTTTTCTTTGGCATTTTTGGATATACCAATATATGTGCAGGGACAATTCAAAAAAAAAAATGCAGTAACTTTGATATACATGATGTTCCCGTCGGAAGTACTCGCCATACAATTAGTGAAACTAGAGCATGCCAGAACGTCAACCAATATCAAGTATATTTATAATAAGCATAGAAAAAAATATATACATAGCTTTGTGTTGTTTAGAAGAAAACTCTCTAACGTCATTTCTATATGCTCAATTACAATGTTAAATGTAAATTCATCTATTGCTTTGAAAGTTTAAATATTTTTCTTTTTTATGTTCGCTTTCCATTCAGCAACGATAAGAAACTGGTGAACAAATATATGATTTATCCATTCATGTGATAACATATATAGAGGAATTTACTGATGCCTCCTTAAAAGATATTGTCCTAAATTCCAATTCCTTGGGTGACACTGAGCCCACATGTCATAGAGGGTCCAAAACCACTTTTCCTTCCCTTTTTTATATACAGTAGCTTACCATCTCCAGCAGACTGTATATCCACTTTGCCCACTGTTCCCACTCTTTTTACAGAAACACTACAGTGTCATTTTGTATTATAGGCAATTCTTGTTTTGTATTATAGACAATCCTTTTAGGTAGTCTGCTGAAGATAGGAACCCTTGCCTCGTTTTTCAAAACTTACTACAAACATATTCTACGAGTACTTAAACCAGCTATAAGAAAATGTTAATCTACCAGACTGCTATCACTGAATTATTTTCCTCCAAAGTTATGTTTAAAGGCCGCTGGTGCTCATCAATATCCAAAACAACACTTTGGCACTGACGTGTGTGATTGTATTACGGGCAGCACCGAATCCACCAGCATAGAGAAACAGGATCGTGAGTATTATGACATGACGGATAATATACTATTCTGTGTACTATACGACACATGCTTGAAAATGATGCGATTTCTGATATATGCAAGTTGCAGATGAATATGCAGGGTACCAAAAGTCCGAAACATGCATGAAAAATATCCCCGTGTCCAGATAGTGTAGTAACTGACCAGTATATATATATACTCCTTTCCTTCCATCCTAATTAAAAAAAACTTGTCTATCAACCTGTGCGATATATAGATCTATTTTTATACTTACTTTTTTTAATAACATACCTTGCTGCTTTAGATATATGTTTGATTATTGATTATGTAATGTTTGATATGATTGCAGAAAGTAGGTAATTTTGATATAAATTTGAGGGTCTATTTTCATTATATTATCGGTCATAATAGCAAAGGTAAACAATTTAGATATAAATTAGAGGGGTTATTTGGTATTATCCATCGTAATAGCAAATGTGAACAATTAGCTGGGTATAAATTTAAGGTATTATTTCAAATTTTCTTTCATAATGGCAAAATGGGTAGTTAATATGTAGTTTTGGGTGTTACTTAATATTGTTTTCATAATGTCAGAGGTGGGTAATTATATAGAAAACAGATCTAATAGTACGAAGATTCCAATCTGCCAATTGATGATAGGACGTTTTTGACCATTGTGAGAATTTCTATGATTTTTTTAGCGCATCTTGTGAGGATTAATAAGATGCTCCAAAATGAGTCTCTAATTAGTAATAGTAAAATTATGTTAGTAATAGTAAAATTATGTGTAACATATCTGTTTCGTAGAAATGTTTCTAACAACTTTATGAAAAAAGTTAAGGAATCATGTAGTAGGGTAAATTTGTAAATGAGAATAAAATCTGATAAAATAGAGGGTAAATTTGAAAATGGAAAAAATTTGCCAAAAAAAAGAAGCAATTTGCTTTTGTTGAGAGTTGAACTCAATACCTTTCATAATGGCAGAGGTGGGTAATTATTTAGAAAACAGATCTAATGGCTATTAATATTCCAATCTGACAATTGATGGTCGGATGCTTCTGATTTTTGTGGGAATTTCTAGGATTTATCTTTTTTTTCTAGCGCGCTTCGCAATTCGTGCTACTTTTTTAACCTCTAATTAGTAATAGAGTAGTAAGACAGGGCACAAACTCAGTATTTAAAATTTTTGGCTAATGATTCTATAAAAAACATAGGAGTATATATTTAGCGTATGTATAATATTATTACTCAGATGACTTTGGTATAGCGATAAATTTTTATTTGTTGACGATATATATTTTGAAAGTTCTGTTTCAAAGGTCGTGTAAACAGAACATTCAAAATAAAGTATGTCTTTATTTTTGGGATAGAGAGGATATATAATAAATTAATACATATAACTTACAGCTTAGCCTATGTGCGGCTTTAACTGACAAAGCATGCACGTGTGCAATGCAAGCCCTAATTAGTAGTAGGTCGAATGGCATAAAATTTCAGTCTAGCTTTTTTCTAGCGCCTGTGAAACAAAGTTGAGGGAATTTAATTTCTCAATAAAGACAGAATTAAGGAATTAAGGAGAACTATAAATTATCACAACCCAAAAAGAAAATGCATGTATAATATAATTTCTGTCGATATATCATATATCTACTGCATGCTCTCTTGATAGTCTTGACCACTCAGCATCATTATGACCAGAACTACGCTAAGAATGTATATTGATCGTATACACCACTCGTATGTAGTACGTACTTCTTCTAGCAAATTAAATGAGTACGTAATTAATACCGCGCGCGTGGCAATGCAGATGCAGCTAGCTACTGTAGAGATGCGCTGCCATGGCGCCATCCTTGTTGTGTAGCGTTCAGCAATGAGCATATGCATGCGGCTGATCGATGTAGATAGTGAGTGCGTGCACATACACGTGGGAAAATCCATGTCATGCTTGCTAGTGGTCTCTGATAATGAAGTACAACATGCATGCATGTAGCTCTAGCTTGCTATAGCTAGTATCTCAAGTCGAAGCTCCAGAGCGAAGCGGTTGCGCCATGGATACTGTCATCCATGTCCTCGTCCGCCACAGGCGGCGGCGGCGGCACCTGCAAGAAGTCGTATGCATTGCTGCCCCAGCCGATAGGGGAGAAGAGCGGCGGCGGGTGCGCCATGATGGGCTGCCAGTCGATGCTCCCGTCGTCGCGCACGGGCGCCACCACCTCAGCGCTGCTGCCGGCGCCGGGACCCCATGGCAGCAGCGTCGTCGAGCTCGAGCCGTCGTCGGCGTCCATGATGAGCGCGGCGGCCGCCTGCTGTGCCGTGACGGCGGCGCGGTTCGCGTGGGAGAGCGCGGCCGCCTGCACCTCCTGCGGGTCGCTGCTGCAGCCGCCGGCGCGGCAGGGCGGCGGCGAGTCCGGGAAGTTGAGGTCCGCGCCGGCGGCGCCGGGGCCGCGGAGGCAGACGAAGGCGGCGTCGAAGGCGCGCGCGGCCTTCTCGGGGGCGTCGTAGGAGCCCAGCCAGATGCGCTCGCGGCTGTTGGGCAGCCGGATCTCCGACACCCACTTACCCCACTTGCGCTTCCGCACGCCCTTGTACTTCTTGCCGCCGCCGCTCGCCTCCATCATCTCCGGCGACGACGACGACATGCCACGGCTGGCCACTGCAGTTACCAACGGGCTCCGGCGTGCTGCGCTGCCGCCTTCTACGTGCATCGCAGCAGGCATGATATGAATCTTGGTGGGCTCGGTGGCTCGGCTACTTATACAGTTTATAAGTCACCGCGCTCGGCGCGTTGACCCGAGAATCAACTCGGGAATGGAATGGCGCGTCGGACGGCGACATCTCCGACTGTCCGTGGTGGCGCCAGCCACAAGGCAGGCGGTACGGCTGGCCGAGCTGGTCCCGGGAGCGCGTCCGCTGGGCTGGGATGGGGTCATGGGGTGGGGTGGGGCCGAGTCGGATGTGGTCTCAGGAGGAGGAGGAGGAGGATCGGAGGGTCTCTCTCGCTCGTCCTATTTGGGAATTTTGTTTTTTTGCTCATAACTCTGCATGATTGGCTGTGTTGCTGTCTTTCAGTATTACGCCGCCTACTAGTATTTCTTCGATGCCTTTGGCCCTCCGTCCTTGTCTACAGTAAAGTGGTTTCTTTTTTTTTTAAATATATTATTAGGATCTCTATTCTTGTTCTTGACAAATTTCTGATCAATCTTTGACCATCTAGACTCCACAAGTTAGCTAGACTGATGACAACGTAAGGTCGATGTTGGTAGATCATGATGGAAAGCACTTCCATAGCATGCAATCTTTTTTTTTTTAATTTTTTGCACTGCTAACATGTTAGTTTTTCATAGAGAATTGCTAGTCAAAACTGCAACTGAAGGGCTATGTTTTGCCAAGGAGCTTGTAGTCAATGCTACAATAAGTGCTAAACGGTAAACTGTCGGTCACCCATTTTTTAGCCATTTTCGGTGCTCAACGCCGTTTAAACGATGTAATTGGTCAATTAAACTGAAACAGTGAGGCACTGTTTAGCGTTTAAACGTTATCTAAATGAGCTTAACAACCGTTTAGACGAACAATGCTTGTAGTCCAATGGAAAACAAGACTCAGTTCCTCGTTGGGACAATTTAAAATAGAAATCCCTCTCACTAGCAAAGCTCATTTTTTTTCAAGGGCTATGTTTTTCTTTTTCTTTTTTTTTTTTTTTGTAAAACTTAAGCATAGCTAGACCACACGTTAATGTCGTCCAAAAGAGCTTATATTGGTGACCGATCGAACAGAACATCTCCATTTTCTCGTCTGTTCCTTTAATTTTTTGCTACCACTGTACGTGCGCATTTATCGCAAAGTTTGAATGCTGAACCACATGGACCACGCCTTACTAAATCTGGACGGCGTACGCATAAGCCAAAATGTTACATGCACATTAGCGGTAATGATAAAGAAGAAGAAACTAGGCCTAGCCGCATCGGCCGCAGGCTCGCAGCCGACCGATCGAGCACGACTCACAAGTCACAACCCAATTTGCGGTGGCGACGGCGACGTCGTGGCCGGTGACGGGAGACAGGGCCATCGCCGGTGGCTCCTCAAGAGACACCGGGAGCAACGGCGCGGCCGGTGGGTATTCAGCGCTGCGTCGGCGGCGCAAACGACCACCGGAAAACTTTTTCCCGCCGGAAAGCAACAGCGACGACAAAGCACGGCAGGTCGGAGCCGCTGTTGCTGGCACTTTCCCACACTGCACTGCACTGCGCGGCGATCGGCCATTCATTTTTATTTGGCCGAGCTCGGCAGCGACGTCGAACCAGGCTGTTCACTGCTGTGTGCGCCAGCCGCCAGGAGAAGCCAGTGTTGCCCGCGCATAGCTGGAGCCCCGTGATGCGTCCGCGTGTCACCCTGTCAGCGTCTTATCCGGTCGACCAGGCTACGATGCCGATGCTGGAGCCTTTAGACGGAGAAGTGTATGAACGGCATCGGAGCGATCATACGCAGGCAAGTACAAGGAAATCTTTTCATGCGACCCAACTTCTGAATGTCTATTCCTCAGGCAGTGAAGATGCGACTAAAGAGAAAACGGAAAGCCGCGACGGCGGTCCACAGTCTACTGGATGGACAGGACAGGAGCCCTATTCCCACAAAATGGCTTGGCATTGCCCAGACCATACCCCGGGTCCCCGGCCGGCTCATCAGGAGAGGACAGCCATCAGATCTGACACCCTCAGTGCGATGTAGTTGGCGCCGTCCGCGTCCTTGAACTCACTGCCTGCGTACTTGGAGTACAGGACGGTGCTGCCGGCAGACACAGGCAGCGGGCTCCTCTTGCCTTCCTCGTCCAGGGGACCTGGGCCAACGGCTACAACCTGTCTCCGACCAGGAAATATGGTGTCCTTCATTCACATGTTTGTACTAGAACTAGAATCTAGATGCAAAGTCATAGTTAAATTCTAAAACCGCGGAAGGACCAAATGCTACTTCTTGGAACCGAGGGGCATTATTGCATTATTCATGGTACGCTCCTACAGGGAAAAGAAACCTAGCTAATAAAGAATCGAGTCACTGACCGTTCCGATTGATGGCTTCTCCTTGGTTGTTTCGGTAAGCAATAGACCACCTGGAGTTTTGTCTTCAGCTTCAACCACCTATCAGAAGAGAAACAGGAAGCAAAACAGATGATGGTCAAACAAAAGGGTGAGGCAGGTGAATGGCAGCCTGAATAGCTGTGCACAAGGGCCCCATTTGGAACACGGGAATTCTGTAAGGAAAGGTTCAATTGCACAAACAAAAATGTGGGATTTGGGGAGAAGTTTCCCATGTTCCAAAGGGGGCCTGAACTGAAATGAGCACCAACACAGCAACTGTGTAACCAGAAGCCAAGACCAAATACATAGAAGATCACTACCTTGATTAGAACACGGTCATTCAGAGGCTTCATGTATTTCACATCATCAGATTCTAAGATACCTATAATGTCATCCTCTTTTAGAACTAGATGGTTGTCATCATTCAACTCAACCTCGGTTCCAGCATACTTTGAGTATACCACTTGAGCTCCAACCTAAAGTAGTAGCAAAATGGATATGTTAGATTGTATTCTTTTCTGGTCCATGATAGGCCAAGTCTTGCTTGCATCACAAACTATGACGACAGCACACATGTACAAAGAATTGAGATGGAAATAGATATGACCTGAGGCATGTAAAATTGGGGAGGAGTTCCTCTAGCGTTAACATCACGGTGACGTCGTCACTGACGCATAGGCCAGGCCCGCATGTCAGTAACTGACGACGCCAACGTTAGAGGATCTCATTCAGTAAAATTGTGAGTTACACAGTACAAAGTGCTTTGACAGTTTCTTCTTGCAGCAGGCCTCTGGATTGGTTATATTCAAGATTGAAGGTCCAAGGCCCACTCTGTTTGTTTAAGATGGAACTCTCTTACGCATAAACTGAGATAACGTGACTGCACATGACTTTGAAGTAAAACTTTTTCTTCATATTGCATCAAATAATTGAAAAGGGTGCCATGTCATTTAGCAAACCAGCGCAAGGGTAGATCTTAGGTGGGACAAGGGATGCAAAGCAGTGAAAGAGGATATCATTTCTATGCCCATCAATGGCTAATGGAATAGGTGAATAAGTACACCTGCTCACATGGGAACATCTATCTAAACATATAAAGCTCTATTGGAAACTACAGGCATTTAAGATCTTAAATGTGTCCAATAAAACAACATACCCTAATGCTGACATCAACTTTCTTATCCCCAATGATCCTCCCTTCTCCAACAGCAACTACCTCACCACCCTGAGGTTTGGACTGAGCAGTCGTAGGGAGCAAAATTCCACCGGTTGTCTTCTCCTCGGAAGACTTAATCTTTACAAGCACTCTATCAGCCAAGGGCTTAAGCGTTGTATACTGCAATGGAATAACAAGACAGTGTTTCATTCATGCAAAGCATAAAAGAATATTTTCTGGAAAATAAATGAGATGATCAGTTCCAAGAAGACAGGATGCAAGATAGTACTAGAGCCCAACCAACACAATGCCAAGTACCACGCATGAGGACGTGGACTAGATAATGAACTAAAATGGTAACCGGATTAAATACAATTTCTTTACAGCCTTTTTGAACATGTTGATTGAATCTACATTTTCTATTCTCTTCATAACGATTCACTGCAACATCAGACCATTGAATCAGGTGCAGTTCACTATGTAAGAGTTTAGCAAACCACAGCCAGACATTAGTGCCGGTGAATTCACGACACCAGGTTTCCTAATTGTAAGAATCTAAACATACCTAATAGACTTGCATTGCATTTTCCAGATTCCAACCATTTTATCTCTATCCCATTCCATCACAATCAAATCCAAGGGAACCTATTCAGTACCTCAGCGTTCACCAACACTCTCATGATCTCATCATTTGAAATCACCTCTTCGCGCTTCTGCCTTGTCAAGCATATGAAACAACACCCAGTTGCCAATAGCCAATCCCACTACGCAATGCCCCGCGAAAACAATAGCGCCACCGCGTCACGAACCTACATTGCCTGGGCACGCACCTTGGGGGCGACGACGGTGGCGGCCCTGACGATGAGGCCACGGAACGCCCGCCGAGCGGGGCGGGCCTCGCCGACGGTCACCGTCGCGGGAAGTCGGAGCGCATCGAACGAGGCCTTGCCCTTCGAAGCGAATGCCGCTGCGCCGAAACCCGCGCCGGAAACCTGCACCGACGCCATTCCCGGTCCCCGAGAAGTGGATAAACCCTAGCGGATAGCACAACTGCACAAGGGAAGGGACAGCAAGAGAAGCTGGGCGAGAGCGGCGAAGGCGCACAAGCCGGACGAGCGCTTTATCGCCAAAGAGAAGGCACGCTTCGGGGGGTGGGCCGGCGGGGTGGCCCTCTCAATTCTGGATGGGCTTCGTTCCGGCCCATGAAACTCTGGGCTGTGCTTCCTGATAAGCCTCAGGGCCCAAGTCGCGTGATCTCAGTCGTCTGAGTTGCTTGCCGGTTAGTTTCCTCCTCGTGCCGGGGGCGCCGGCTTCCGCCGTTCCGCGGCAATCGCCACCGCGGAAGGAAGCTATGGGCGCCGCCGCCGTCGCAGGGTGGCCCGTGGCGGCGGTGCTGCTTCAGGTTGCCGGCCTCTCGCTCTTCCTCTACGGATTCTTCCCCGTGAAGCCCACGCTGCGTGGCTTCAGGTCCGCGTCTCAGTGCCTCTGCTTTTGGTTTCTCTGAGGCTGTGATACTTACGGTGTTTGCTTCGGTTACGTTGTGTCTGGTTGGGTGCAGTGGAGCGGAGAGCTACCGGATGCCGTCGTGCGGTCCCGTTAGTGCTGGGGAGCAGGAACCGACGCTCCCCCCAGATCAGCTCGGATCTCTGTACAGGGTAAGTTGTTGCTACTGAATTCGTTCCTCAACATCTAGATTCTCCTCGTACAGCTATGTGTTGCATTGTTATGCTGCGAGGACGAAGCTTTGGAATGTTGAGCTAGTCGATGACTTTGTTTGGGAGCTGGATCTATGGATTTCCCCCCCTGAAAATTGAAAATCCTAACAGACCGGATTGTGGATTATGACGTTTACCACCCTTGTTATTTTGTGTATACCAGGAACTCTCTGGGATCCCTCCTGTGTACGATCGTTTAGTGTTGATGGTATGTCCTGAATTTAAATGCATGTTCGTTTGGGTCAGCGGCATAGTCCAATATGTTTTGGTAACATTTTGCCTTACCTTTTAATTTTTTCGCCTTTTGAGTTATGGATGTCAATTTAGGTAATAGATGGGCTACCTGCTGAATTTGTACTTGGGAGAGGCAGAAAACCTCCAAGCAAAGAAATGATGGAGTCTATGCCATATACTCAGTCTTTGTTAGCCAGTTGCAAAGCAGCAGCTTACCATGCTAAGGCTGCACCTCCAACCGTCACAATGCCCAGACTAAAAGTAAGAATGTTTATATCTAGAGACACCGTTTTGTTCTAAGTGTTCCATAATACTAACCATACTCTTCTTTTAGGCTATGGTATCTGGAGCAATTGGAGGTTTTCTAGATGTAGCATTTAATTTCAATACTCAAGCCTTCTTAGAGGACAATCTTCTTGGTTAGAACCTCTCTGTGCCTCCCTATCCATCATATTAATCTTAATTTGTGTACGCTAAATTGCCTGTTGGAGGTGTTAGTCCCTTTGTGGGTATTACCTTATCGATATCTATTTTACTGGACACAAAGGCCTGTATACTATACTTATCGTATTACCCAAATGCACACATATGCAGATCAGCTTCATATGATTGGTCGTAAATTAGTGATGTTGGGAGATGAGACATGGATCAAATTGTTCCCAACACTATTCGATAGACAAGATGGAGTGAGCAGTTTTTATGTAAGTCTTCTTTGGCATACCATGTTTTCTTACAATGGTATGTCGCTGAAGGATAACGTAATGATGTACATCACCTAAAGTTATAAACTCCAGTTACTTTCAGAAGCACATAAATGCTACCTTGTGTTGTTTTATAGAAACCTGGCAAAGTTACTGACATCACTAGCCAATAGACCAAACATCGGTGTGTATTTTATAATTTTCTTGTATTTGGCTTCTTCTTACCATCTGTCATGCTTACTTTATCTACTAAATTCAAAATCTCATAGTTCTCCTGATGGTCATACATCATTCTTTTAGGAGATCGTGAGCTACTTTGGGATGTGCTTGCAGATATTTGCATATTCGACACTTAGGTTTATGTCTTGGTGCTTGTCTAGTGATAGCATTTGAGTTGTTCTGAGCAGCCTTGTATTTTTTTTTATCTATAAAATGTGGTTCAATGGTTTGTAACTATGTCAGGTGAAAGATACAGTTGAGGTTGATTTCAATGTTTCACGTCATCTAGAATTTGAGCTAGCTGCAAAAGACTGGAGTGTCTTGGTACGCTTTTGCTTTTACCTTGGTGCTTGTCACATTTCTTACTCCTTTTGGGCTGATAATGTTAATCTAATTATTTGAATTACAACCATGCAGTGTGGTGTAGGACTATTATTTGTCGTGATAACGGCTAATCCTCTTTACGTATCATTTGTTTCCTAGCACTTTTTTATAAGGTTGTTCTGCAATGTATTCTTGAAGAGTAGTAAGTAATTCCTCTTCTGTTGCTTTCCAGGTTCTTCACTATTTAGGTTTAGATCATGTTGGCCATATAGGTGGCCGCCGGAGGTAAAAATATCACATCATCTTTCATGCTTTTTTGGGTGTTTGAGTGATGATAATTTTGAGTTAAAAAATAAAATTGTAGTGCCTTGATGACCCAAAAGATGAAGGAGATGGATGATGTTATTAGACGGGTGCATACTGCGAGCCTTCAGGATAATCTGGACAGAATACTTTTGGTCTGTGATTATTTCTTGTTTCTACAAATAATCTTCTTTTCTAGTCACATACATGCTACTCCCTCCATCCAATTTTGTTAGGCGGCTTTAAAAAAGCATCCACAAATGTTAGGCGTATTTGCTACTTTACTAGTAGTACAGCCTTATTTTTCTACTGCTCACCCAATCCAATTTCTCACTTTTGGTGCATGGCTGCATGAATAGGAAGATATTAATTGCTTCCTTGGTCTTGGTGAATGATGTTTATATGCCTAACAAATTTGGATGGAGGGAGTATGTGACAACTGACAAAGAAGTGTGTTCCAGCATATGCAGGAGATTGCTTTGAAAGTCCACCGGGAAATGGTGGATTTATATTGTTATCTCATTTGTATATGCTTGACAAAGTTTATATTTTTTTTTCATTCTAATTTATAGGGATATTTATTGAATTGCCGTGTGTAAAGCTTAGCAAGCCAAAATGTTATTCTGTTATATTTTCTGGGTTGCATTATATACACTTGGCCATGTATATTACCACTCAAAAATCGCACCCCAAAAAAAAATTCTAATAGTCATTTTTCTGTGCTCTTTTGTTTCAGGTTGTGGTTAGTGATCATGGCATGACTGAAGGTGGTAATCATGGAGGATCTTCATACGAAGAAACTGATTCGATTGCCCTTTTTATAGGACACAGTGTTGAGAGCCCATATTGTTCGCCCTATGACCAGAATGAAGCACTTCAAGTAAAGTCTACACGTTATTAGTGACCTATATTTCTGTTAATTATAGAGATTATGTGTGCCTTTGCTTTTATCTTTTGGATGTCTGTTCTGCTGTTCTTAAGTTTTGCATATTTTTCGTAAAGAAATCATTGTTTCTGTATGTGCCATTATCCTTATGAATCAGTAGGCTTTATGTTGTCTGCATTCAAGTTGAAGAGATAATTACAGTAGTCTCAATGGTAGTCCCAAGAGATCAAGTCATGACTCTTTCTTTGTCAGGTGGATCTTGCCCCAACTCTTGCTCTTCTACTTGGCATACCAATTCCAAAGAACAATATAGGTGTCTTGCTTCCAGAGCTTTTCAATTCTTTGACAGGTAATTTATATTTGCCTTCCATTTTAGGTGCATTAAGGTTCATCATGAATCATAAAGAATAGTTAGCTTATGCTTGTGAACTTCAAAATATTTCACTAAGTTGTTCCTGAGGGCTGCCTAATCAGTTTCACCCTTTCCTCACATCATAATGCTGAATTTTTACAGATTATATGATAATAAATATTCCATGATTTTCTTTTGGGTATGATGAGTGCATCTTGTTTCAGAACATCAGAAACTAAGGGCTTTAGAGCTTAACTCATGGCAAATCTTAAGATTGCTGCAAGCACAAGTACCTGCTGTCTGCCTTCAAGATTGTATTAATTTGGAGGACACTAGAGGATTTGACGACCTTCCTGAATCTATTGAGAAAAAGTTGTGTCATTTGCTTTCAAAAGCCTTTTCTTCTCATCAATCCTCACACCTTCATCGAGGTTCTGATTTCAAGTGAGCTTCTACAGACAAGATTCATAAACTCTTGTGAGTATCTTTCATTCATCATTGCTTAACTTGTTTCAGGTCTGCTGAGGCTGGGTACTTTGGGACTGCTGTGGACAACTACTATGGCTTCTTAAGATATGCGAGTGAGTGGTTGTCTCACAGAGCAACCGATGTAATTTACTATCTTTGCAGATTGTACCTTAGTTTCAAGTAGATTTCTCATATGTTTGCCTTTCTTCTGAATCACTTGCTTCCTTTTATTACTTATATTTGCAGAAACCATTATATTTACTCTTCTCTGCGATCTTGTTGATGACAATGTCATGCCTTCTTCTCATGGGCACTGCGTCTTGCCTATTTAAGAAGCAGTCACCGAGTCAAGATGACAACCACTCAGAGTCAAATTTGGATCAACACTGGCAACTTGATGAGCTTTTCATTCTTACTGGGATTTTTCTCTATGTCATCAGCCTTGGTTCAAGTTCTTTCGTGGAAGAAGAGCAGTATACATGGCACTTTCTCACTTCTACTCTTTATTTAATTTTTTTGATCAAGACGGTTCAGTCAATGCTAAAAGGATCAAATTCAACACTAGTTCATAGAGCAGAAGGAAAGAGTTTTGACAGAAATAACTTAACGTATGCTACCAGCTATGAATTAGCCCCAGGCAAGCGAGATGGTTACAAGTTATGTACTGCCCTTATTGTTCTTGTTTCTGGGAGAATTATAAGAGCTTGGCATCAAGGTGGGATCAATTGGGTTCACTTTCCTGACATTTCGAAGTTACTAGCCCAAGCTGACTCTTCCATTGTAAAGTTTCTTCAGATTATCTCAGTTCTTGCAGTTGTGGTATTGTATTCAGTTTCACTCATGTCACTCAGAGCAAGACCAAAGTTTGTTATAGGGGTATGGTTGAGCCACATTTCTTGTGGACTTTTGGTCCTGCTGCATATCTGGGAAAATCAGATCGATGCTTCACTACCAATTAACCATAGCACGACATCAACAGCTCAACTATTTTATGCCATTGCTAGTGTTTCAATATCTGCCACTGTTCTTGCTTCACCTTGGATATTTCCAATATATTCTACAGATGCAGAACCAGCATCTTCTTGTCCTGTAAAACATATACATGGCATCAGCAATTCAGTTTTCTTCACTGGAATAACATACACAACATTCTGGTGCCTTCTGCAGTTGTTTCTGCAAAAGCCCATCAATGCAATTCCTCTTTTGCTCATTTTCTTGCAAACAATCTCGAGTATTGTTCATTTTTCTCTGGATAAAGCATTACATAAGCAATGGGTGCAGGTAATTTAATTGAAATGTTATTGATAATTTTTGCTTGATCAACTTTGTGTTTTCGTTTCTCAAACCCATGGCACCATGGGAATGGTTGTATTTTATTGACTAATTATTGTCTTATAAACTGTGTAGGTTGTTGCAATGCAATTCTTGGCAATGGCTGGCCATTTTGGTCTTGGGAATACAAATAGCCTTGCTAGCATTGATGTTGCTGGAGCTTTCATTGTGAGTGTAGCCAAAACTGCCTCGAGTGTTCTTTTCTCATTTTGTTTCTGATTTGACTAATGAATGTTAACAGGGCATATCAAGTTACTCTACAGTTCTCTCTGGTATACTGATGTTTATTATTACATATGGATCACCTCTGATGTTATACCTTGGGATGGTGCTCTATGTGTCGATGAAAGATAGTGATGATATGTGTACTACACAGCACTTTCAGTGGAGCTGTATTCTGGAAAAGATGGTGATGTTGCCATGTTTGCTTCCTTTGCTCATTAATTCTGTTGCCTTGACTGCATACACCATTGTTTTGCTACTCATGAGGAGTCACTTGTTTGTTTGGAGCGTATTTTCACCAAAGTAAGTATCCAGTAAATGCCTTACAAATAAACGTCTGATCACTTCTGCATTTTACACTTATACATTTGATAAATGTCTTTCATATGCTGAAAGATAAATTTTGATGTCAAAATGGCATCCTAGTCTTGTTTTTATATCATCTGCAACAGCAGATAAACAGTAGAAGTGACTAGGATGTTTCCGCTTGTAGCACCGTTTATCCATATCATCCATAATAGATTGGCTACAGGATTGAATATGCATATTCTATTCTGATTGAAATGCATGCTCAATCCTTAAACTTTTCATGGAGTGTCATCTAGGTCCATGAACTTCTAAACTGCAGATTGGAATCCTTAGACTTAGTTAAATATGCCATTTGGATCCAAATTCCAAAGTGCCTAAAACCCCCTACAATTATTGATGTGACATTCCAGTTTGAGTATTTCTCCATTAAAATTAATGATTTTTCAAAAGTTTGATGGTTTTTGGAGGTCTCTTTTCTTTTCTTCAGTTGTTGGTTTGCTTTATAGTAGCAAGGACATGGGCTGTTTGGATTTGTGCCTAAGGTGCCTCACCTCATCTCCGGCAATGACTAACTCTAGGTGCCAAAATCCAGTTCCTAACTTGAGGCAAGTTGAGACAAAAAAAAAACTACGCTATCATAAATGAGATGAGGCATGCCTTACCTTGGACAAAGAACCAAACAACTACCTAAATATGTTGTGGCACGCCGAACTTGAGGTGAGACAGTTTAGTCATACCACCTCAACAATTGTATGTTGGTCAATTTGGATATGGATAAGTCGTTTAGTGAGTTTAAGTTCAATCTGCAATTTTAAAGTTTATGGACCTAAATGACACTCCACGTCCATGCATTTCATTCTTCTATTTTATGTGCTACACCGTTTCACTGCTGGCTAACCACTCTTGGTCCTATGCCAATAGGTACCTCTATGTCTGCGCAGCAACAGTGTGCACATATGTTGGAGTATTCATCATAGCTATGACTGGAGTCTACAGTTGTGCCGTTTTTTCATTCAGGACAAGAAGCTACAGGAACAAATCCCTATAACCAGATAGTGGTTAATTGGTGTACTTTATAGAAAATTGCCAGAACTCAGAAAAGAAGAGTAGCCTAGTCACACGGTCCCTGCGGGGACGTATACACGTTCTTTTTTTTTTTTTGTATGTTTCCATTTTTACTTGGTTAATTGTTGTACTATTGGACATTTGTCAGAACTCAGAATGGAAGAGTAGCCTAGTCAATTGTATCATTGTACAACATTGTACTCTCATGTTTCCAGATCACGCAATCCCTGTATGGGCGTACTGACTTCTTTTTTATGTTTGCATTTTTTTAGTTTTGGTAGTACATTTGTTCCTGGAGACATGTACCATATGCATTAAGCATGTTCAGGTCCTATTTGGAACAAGGGAACGTTCTGCGTTTTTTCTATAAAATTTAAATTGTTTCTTATGAAATTAAATTCATATACTATTTTTTGTGAAATTTTTGTGTTGAAATCCTAATAGTTGTAACCTTCAGAGCAACATTGTTTAGAGTGAGTGGTGTGTGAAGCCATTTTCTTAAACCTTCTTGTGCGTTCTCAAAAGCCCTCCTGGATAATACGAAGTTGTGCATTAAACCCTTATGGCATGTATCATCTGTTACGAACGATACTACGATTTTCTGATGGCAATCTTTCATATTTTAACAACTGAAAGTTTAAGGTGACCTGAAATGAGGCGAAACACACAAGTGAATTTATTCAAATGAATCGAATATTTACAATCACACTGATACACCAATGTTGATCACCCATGGGCATCTGTACAATAGTGGTTGAAGGCCGGATACAAATGGTTCTTGTAAATAGAGCGGTGTGTTCAACCATTGGATTGTGTGAGATGCCGCTAACCAGCCCCACTTTGTTCATCACCAGCGACTGATGCGGTTTGACGCTTCTAGCAGATTTTTTTTTTTTTACAAGAGCTCACTATTAAAACCAATCAACGAACTTGCAGGTCCATGACTATTTACATCACAACGTAAGTGTATCACAAAGTTTGGCAACAATGTTTTCTTGTTTCCTTTTGATCTGGGGAAACAGATGGAGGCCTTGGCGTTTCTTCAGCCACACAATGTTTGCAGGTTTGCACCATCCAGCTATGGACTATTCACAGGAACTTGGATATTACACGGCAGGATGTCCAAAAGGCTGCAGTTGCTGCTTGTACAATCGCCGGATTCTGGTAGATACTGCAGAAGGGCAATAGAAAATTAGTATTAATAGCTGTTTCACAAGCACTTATATCCAATGACATCTCTCTGTGTATTCCATCCTTTCAGGTCCCCTATGATTGCCTCATCCCATATATCAACTGTGGCTAACTCGCAAAAAAAAAAAAACTTTGGCTAACCCCTTCCTATGTTTTACATTATTGTACTCCGTCTTATGATACCGCATTACTACACTAGACACTAGTGCCTCTGGACTCTTTAAGTCTCCATTGGACATGTCCAAACCATCTCAACTAGGCCTGTACATGGTCCGGTTTATGCTACTTTTGGTCAAAAACCAACCCGGCCCACGAAAGCTGAAGCTAGGCGGTTTGGAACCCGCCGGGTTCCATGGTTTCGACGGGTTAAACACGGCGAACTCCAGCTAGCTTAGTAGGTACTGGCCGATGAAGCCGACGTCGTCTTCGACACCGGTTGCTGACTTGCCGTTGTAGGATCCGCTGAAGTTGATGCCGCAGCCCCGGCGGCGACGGAGGCCATCGGCGCCGTCTTGACCATCTCCTCACTGCCGTTCTCTTCGTCGCCTGAGGCCGACCTAGCACTGCTGCTCTCGACGCTGTTGCCACCGCTGCTCCCGACGCTGTTGCCGCCAAAGACGAGTCGGCGCAGCACCAGCACGGCAGCACCTAGCGGGTCATCCGCAACCTTGACGAGGACCTTGAGCATCTGCATGAGCTGATGGCGCTTTGGTCTCTTTTATGCAGCGCCACATTGCGACCACTAGGCCCTGATGGTCCGCTGCTCCCGCCGCAGCAAGGCACCTCCATGGCCACCGCATCCTTGCCACCTACGGCACTTCGGTGCAAGCCAATGCTAATTCGTCAGGCATATTGATGATGTGTTAGTTGATGGGTTTAATGGATTGATGAAGCCGTACCCAAAGCAACCCGGACATAGTTTGCACAGCAGTTTTCTACGGGCTGGTTCAGCAGGTTTGACAGGTTTGAACCAGCCCATGTACAGGGCTAATCTCAACCACTGTTGGACAACCTTTTCTCCAATTAGAGTTACTCCCAGTCTGTTACATACATCACCGTTTCAGCCACGGTCTATCCTTATATGACAACAAATCTGACACCACTGACTATTCTTATATGACCACAAATCCAAAGCAGACGCATATATGTGACGCATTTTTAGTAGGCCAACATTTTGCACCATGCAGCATCCCACATTTAACCACTGTCCTATAGAACTTGACTTTTAGCGTCTATTGTACCCTCTTATCACAAAAAATGCTAGATGTTTGACGCCATTTCATCATTCCCATTTTTTATGGCTAACATCTTCATCAATATCCACATCTCTCTGTAGCATCGATCCTAAATATCGAAAAAGTATCCTTGGGTGCTACCTGACCTTCCAAACTCACATCTCCCT
This sequence comes from Paspalum notatum, assembly GCA_022530915.1. Classification (NCBI taxonomy): domain Eukaryota; kingdom Viridiplantae; phylum Streptophyta; class Magnoliopsida; order Poales; family Poaceae; genus Paspalum; species Paspalum notatum. Next base: position 2,589,850 of record CM039687.1, on the reverse strand, counting down.
CATGTCTAGTAAATCGAAGTCACATCTCAAATACTCAATTTTAGTCCTGCTACATCTAAAACCTTTCAACTCTATTCAAGGTAAATACTGTTAATATTATTGAGGTGTGACATCTCATATGCTCTCAGTGTAAATACTATTAAATATACCAGCATGAATAAATGAATTATTAAAATTAACTTCTACAATCAATCTGATGCTAGTAAATAAGTTGCTGGAAGAGATGGAAGAGAACCTAAAGCCAGCTGATTTCCTCCACCAATTCAGGAACTAAATGGGTCAGTGCTAGAAGTACTGTGACTGTATGAGGAATTGAATTTAAGATATTTGTAGCCTAGTTTGAATACACTGTTTTGCATAGTTACATTGAAAAGCTTGGGTTAAAGCTTCTGTAGCACCTAGCATTATAGCATATATGCACTTCCATGGTATGTGTCTAATCGGTCACGGAAAATACACTACGCGATCATATGCACAGACTGCTACAGGTAGCCTAAGAGAGATAGCTAACAGGGGTAACTTACCCAATAGCTGTCGCGCTCCATGATGCTATATTGTAAACAACTTTTGTTCCATCCCATGCCTTCTGGAGCTTGTTTTTCCTCTTTTTGGTTGAAAATGTCTTGCTTAGAGCTGACAAAACTGATGTCAGTTTATGATTTTATGTAATAACCAAACTCTGTGTCAATTAATGAAATGTGGCATTAACCTTGTTGAAGTTGATTAGGTGTCAGGTCCTGCATAACATGAATTTTTGGGCATCAATACTAGGCAGGTGATATGGAACATTTTCAATGATGATAATCTACCAGTCAATGCATGAAAAGAGGAAACAAAAATCCCTTCTCACATTAGTATGAACAGCATAACGGACAGACTAGTAGAAAGAATAGAGACTATATTGGCTAGCCATCTTCTGACAGTAAAGAATGAGACTCACAAAATGTACATAAACGCAGAGAAAGTGGACTGAGCATTGTATACCTTAGTCTGTTTCAGTGACAGCAAGTATGCTGCCATGAAGCAAGCAATCCCATCGACTATGTCCTCTTGCTTAACGAGAACATATCCATCCTCTGAATCATCACTAACATTCATACTCTTATCATCCCATAAATCCGCCGCGCTTATAATATCCCATGATATTGTTTCATCAACTATTACATGAGTAATTGTAGAAGTGTTCAGTTGTCAGGTCAATTGAAAGGAGTACAAAAAATGGGAATTCAAAAATTGGGGACAAGTTCAGTGCATGCATTCATTGTGAAAAAACAAATACAATTTAAGTTCTGAATCCAGGCGCAAAAGGCAGTTATTCACTCAGCAAACACACACCTGCACCTTGTTGATATACTGACTTCTGAAGGGTATCTAGCTTCTCGAGAAATTCAGGTGATTGAACCTTGGACTTCAGAAGATCACACAGCTGCAAAGCGAATGAAGATGTATAGACCTTAGGGCAGCTCGAGAACAGAAAGGAATAAGTGCAGTGAAATCTTAATTTAATGTGAGACATCATCAATAAGTAACATGCATGGGTACCATAAAATCGTTTAGACCACAGTTGAAATGCCAGAATACAGTTCAGCCCAAAGTGATGATCGTTTTGCTAACCATGAACAGCTGGACCCATGGGTCACAAGAAATTCATTGTGATGTTCAGCTGCTCCAAAGGGAATTGCATCATCTGCTAGTGTTTTTTTTTTAAATTTTTTGCTAACCATAGATTGAGAAGCAGTGAAACTAGATTAGAAACCACTTATCAAAATACCAATTACAAAATCCGTAGCCCCATCTGCTTCACTTTCAAATTTGACCTGAAGAACCTACCACTGTACTATCTGACAAACTTCATAACAAAGTCAACCGCTGACTCAGCAGTAGTGCCACAAAAACGGCAAGGCACTGATTGAGGTGCGGCCACTGCGACTGTAGCAATTTCGTGTAAATCTGGCACGGTTCGGGCGCGCAGCAACCTCCGATCCAGCTAAATCACATAAGCTACTCCTGTCAACATCTCACGAAACGCCTAACTGCCGCAAACTACCCACCAATCGAGCCACGAAAACACGCACCCAAATTGACGAACAAAAAATCAAGAGATGCGGCGCGAGATCTCGTCCCCCTCACCTCGTCCGTCTCGTAATCGGCGTCCGAGGGCGGCGGCGGCGGCGGCGCCCCCTCGTCCCCGCCGCCGTCCCCCTCCTCATCCACCTCCTTAGGACTTGACCCCTCCGCGCCCTCCCCCAGATCGGCCTCGCGGATCATCTCGAGCGCGCGCTGGCACTGCTCCAGCACCGTCTCCAGCGTCTTCCGCCGCAGCCTCAGCTCCTCCGGCAACCTCTGCCTCGCCGCCGCCTCGGCCGGGGGAGCCGCGGACGGGGGGGCGGGCTCCATCGAAACCCTAGGGGTGGCTTCAGGCCTCTGTCTCGCTTCGCAACGCCCAACCCGAACGGCGAAGGGAGAGGGGAGACGTGCGCGTGCTGTATCCGTGGCGGACTTGTTACTGCGTCCACGCTCGTTGTTCCGGTGGCCTGCTGTTGATGGCGATAAGCCACGCGGCCGGTAGGGTCGGTACGAAGCTACACAGAACACAGGGCACGGTGGTGGGGGCGTTGCCCGCACGCCGCTGGTAGTTGGAGGATGCGTGCTGCTGACAGGTGGGGACAAGGAGTTGGAGTCCCCACATGTCATGGACTCGTTAGGTAGGGCTGTGAGTTTGTAGGTTACGCGTCGTAGTTGAACTTGTAGTGAAATTAATTAATGGTGGCCATCATTGAAGAGGATGGCATTATGTATGAAGATTGGTGCAGACTACAAATGAGAACATCGCCATCTCATAAATGAGAGATTTCAGAACAATAATCTAAAATAATCTTTTACCAATAATACCACTAGAATAATTTATTTCTAGTCTAAAAAGTTTAGATATACGAAAGTTGGTTTCCCCGTGAATCTAGTAACTTTTTTTACAAAATTGATTGATTTGATTTTTTGCCGTTTGTGGTTAAGTTTAAATTGTTTGAAGTAGGACAAACCTAAATGTAGGTATATTCTAGGACGGAGCAAGTAGAAGATGGACCCTCTAAGTATAAAACACTGTTAAGGACATGTTTGTATGCACCCAACTATTTATTTGCCGCTGAAAAGGTTAGTTTGGATCTAACAAGTCTAGCTAATAAATCAACTAATATGTGTACAATCTATTAGTACCTAACAATTGATTAGCGGTGGCTAGTTTTTAGCTGACACTAATTGATCCAAACAAAAACATGAAACCATGTTTCGATCATAAAAAATAGTTGTTAAATATTACTTTATCCGTTCCATAATAAAAGTCATTTATATTCTAGTGTATCATCTTTGACCGTTTCATCCTATTCAAAAAGATATTATAAATATTTAAAAATACAAATGTGTTTTAAAAAGTTATGATTATAAATAAAATCAATAAAAATAAATATTGATTATATTTTAATAAGATGAACTATTAAAGGCGATACACTGAAATAAAAACGACTTCTAATTTACGACGATGGGTGTAGCTAGCATTATGCTCCGATTGATGCACTTGACTACCCACTCTATTCTACAATAAATGTTGTTTTAGTATTCAAAATTTGCTCCACAATAAGTGCACTCATGCAGACACCACAAGAAAAATCTGTTAACCAAGAACACATACGTCATGTTCCACTCTTCTTAATATAATCTAAAACAACATTTATTATGGGATGGATGGAGTAAGTGGCTGAAAATTAGCTAGTTTGGATCCAAACGGATCTAACTAACAAAATACCAAATAAATGTATAATCTATTTACCTGGTCGGATGCAAATGCTAATTGATATTTAACATCTATTTCTAGCTAATGGGTGCTAATAAATATTGCATTGCACATATATCAGCTCATTTATTAGCTAGATATATTTGGATCCAAACCAGAATCGGCTAATTTGTCGTAATTTTCAGTCGTTAGTAACTGCTCCTCCATCCCAATTTATAGATCATTTGATTTTTAACACCAAATTTGGTTTACTTATTTTATTCAAAAAATCATAATTATTATTTACTGGCAATGGTATTTGTATGTTGCAACAGGATTTGCAAATTGCAACGGAATAATAAAAAAAATTTGCACATTGCTCCTATATATTAAAATATTATCAGACCTCATTATTAGAACTCATATGATATAACTTGATTGTACCACATCGATGTTTACCTCATCATTAATAATGAAAACAATGTTTTTCTAAACCTAGAAAAAATTGAAAGATACGTATAACATTCGTGAAATATAGGAAAGTTTAGAAATCAAACCGAAAATCACTATAGCCCATTTTGTTTTTTAGGGTCTATTTGGCAGCTCTTCTCCACCTAGCCAGGCTGCCTACCGTGGCCAGCCCTAGGGAGGACCTGGCTCCAGATGGTCTAGAGGTTGTGTTTGGTTTACATATGCAGTTAGCTCGGCTACCTGTAGCCTCTGTTTGGTTGGTGCTACTGTACCATGTGGCTAGAGACAGCTCCTGTTTGGTTGACTGTCTTTGCTTCCTTGGCTTGGTTGCAGTCATGAACTGAGACTAAGTCCTATAAATGCCAACAGCTATTGTAGAAGATTTCAATGAACAACAGAGTTGCAAATACAAATCAATACCTAGTTTACGCGATAATGTTAATCAGTACCAATACTTGTTAATTGAGATCAGAAGTTGTTACAGAAAGTTAGAGCAAGTTTCTCAACACATACAAAGTACTGCATACTAGTTTTTCAACAACCTTGTCTCACATGAGGATGTACCAGAACAGCCCCAAAATTACAACACACTGCAAGCCAATTACATAATCTTTCCAGTTAACTAATGCTACCTCCCTAACTTGATTAGGCTTCAGTTCCATGTCTGTACGAGCGTAAGCATGAGACAAGAAGGTTTTACAGGCATGCACAGCTTCTTTTTCCGTTGCATAACATTTGAAAGAGCTGTTTTTTAAACCAAATACCTGCATATTGCACAATGACCACTCTTGATAGATGACAGGGTTATGGCCTTGGAACACCACATACCAGGGCATATCTGCAACCCAAACCAACGGAAAAACTATTTATTTGAATGGAAAGTCGGCCTTAGATATTGGACAGGTGCATCATTTGATGAAATGGAGCACTCTAACACAAAACAGCCGAGGAACATAACAGCAGATAACAAAGTACAGAAAGATGACACCAAGATAACAGCAGATAACATGAAAACAGTTAAGATAACAGAAGATAGTACTCCATTTCATCATCAGTCCAGTCATTCATCATGGGCTTTACCGTCATCAGTAAACTGTGAACACGAAGTACAGAAAATACAAAAAGGAGCGCTCCAGTGCCAACATCAAATAGGTCTTTTTGACAGCCGAAAATCACAAAAATTTTGAATATCAAATTCAGAAAGGAGTGCTCTAGTGCCATCATCATATGGGTCAATCATCACAGGCGTACTTGGCAAACAAAATCCAACACAAGAAGAAAACAGGCATGTTTCAACCACATTTTTCCAAGCACTAAATGACAACGAGTCCCAGCTCACATTACAATACCATCATCCCACCATCCAAGCTTCCAACCAGCTCAGGAATATCACTCCTGGCATAGTGCTAACAAGTGACATGTGTCATAATGTAGTCTTAAGCACTAACCGCTAAAGCTACTTACAAAAAACTCATTCAACATTGAACCAGGAATACCTGTCCCTTACAGTTAAGTATAGTCAGAAGGTCAGAGTGTAGGTAAGTTGATTCAATTCCACCATCACTGTGGCGGAACCGCCGATTTAATCCGGGCTAAGTACACCTGCCACTGTTAGCTCTCAGTGTACTTAGGCCGTACTAAACCCGGTCGTCCGTCGAGAAGCCTTCGGCCCTCGATTCATACCAAAGCCCCAGAGGAACCGACATCACACACATTCGACCCTCGATGGAGCCACAACAGTTACATCATCACAGGCAGTTGGATAGATGTTACATAGGAAGCTAGGTTACAAACCAGTTCGAAATAAAATACTAGTCTCATACGTAAATTAGCGTTCAAATAGAGTCTCGCAGCGGAAATCTATAACCTTCATAGTTCATGACAACCAAAAGACTTGCAGAAGTAAAATAACATCGTGCCCACTGATGTCACTTCATTTGTCAGCTCAACACGCTTCTTACTCCTGATGATAACAAGCCCCTCCGCCAACACAGGCACAGAAGAGGAACTCCATACCTGTAACTCAAAAGCGGGGGCAAACCCTGAGTACTAATGACTCAGTATGTCTTAATGGATGTGGTTTACGGCTGACGCAAAGCTTGCTCACTAGAGAATTGGTCCTTAGCCGTTGCTTTTATAACAAGTTATGATCATAGGGTAGCAGGATTTAACAGCTGCTATACTTTCACGATAACCGAGCCAAATGCAATAGAGGAATTCATAAAAACTTGCATGAATAGAAAGCATATCATAGTCAAGCATGTAGCATTCGAAAACATGGATCATAATACATCAAATTAGAGTTATTACTACGTTGCCCGTGTGCGGTATTTGGCATTCTCACACCTGGTGAGCATCAGCGATTCGAATCGATTTCTAATTTCCAGGAATAACTAAAAATGCCAGGGGCCCATATGCTTACTCACACGACGGTTTTCCCACATATAGTCTCCCTCCTCCACCTGTCCCATCCCAAGTTCGATTCACTCCCACCTGATTCCCGGGTTGTGCCCCCACGACGAGCCTGCCGACATCTCGGACTCCCCGCCATGAGTACCAAGCTCCCCCGGGCCACCTTCCTCTCAACCAGTGGGTAGGAACGTGTTTCTGTTCTCCGGATGGCACAAGTAAGGTTTCACCGGCCCCATTAACCGGGTAAGCACTTTAGCAATGGTATGCCAACCAGCAGGCGAACAGCGAACGGGCCTTATGCGACTCGGGCGGAGCCATTACACTGCAACAACGCACACCGCAAGAATATAACTTAATCTCCGCTCGGTCTCCAATTAATCCTCATCATACTACCATCTTAGCATAAACAGTGTTCTCTTTCTTTTCAAAACACCTACGTGACGAGTGACATCTCACTCGTATCTAGTCGAGCCTATCATTTCTAGGCAATTCGTCCTACGTATCTAGTGTAGGTGCTAGGGCCAGGGCGGCCAAGGGTCTAATGCAATGGGGTTCCAATCAACACCTAATGCATATGCGTAATCATAAAACAATATTAGCTGGGAGAATATGGTCCTGCCTACCTTCCTCGCTAGGGTTAGCTTCCTCGGATGCGAAGTCAGGTGCGGCCTGCGGGTACTCTTCTGGCTGCGGGTCCGGCTCCTGGTCTTCTGTCTCCTCGATCAGCGGCTGTTCCTGCGTCTGCTCCTCGATCCCGTGATCTATATGCATGCCATCATATGCAAAATGAGTGCGATGAATGCAGTGCAGGACAGAGCGCAGTAAACATATAATCCGCAGTGGAAATAGGGCAAAGTAAGTAAACATTTCTATTTAACGATCTATCTCCCGAGGGGGAGAAAAATCAAACTCTCCTATGAAATCATACAGCCCATCATCTAAACTTAACCAAGGACCAACCACGTAACCCATGTATCCATGTCATGACCATGCATTTATATGATGTGGCCTTTTTGACCACATCTACCATCTCTTCCATTTACAATTTGGTCGTTTTTCCATTTACTCGAGCCTCTGAGTTTAAATAGCTCTCTGCTCCAATTGACTTAAAATTTTTACAGCATGCACATATCATGTACAAGAAGCTACCGACAAAATTTCAGCCCAACTGGAGTAAAAAATGAAATTATTAAAAACCTAACAATTTAACAGTCCTTTTCTTTCTCGGATTTCTCATTAATTATAGAAAGGGAATCTGACCATGGAATTTGACCAGTGCTTATGATAGACTATAAAACACTTACACAAAAACTTACAAGTGAGATACTTTCCATTTGGCAGGGTATCTATTTGTCATTTCTAATTAGAGAGGAAATGGACATGCATGACAAAACAGTATATAAGGCTTGCACCTATATATTTTCTGGACTTTAGCCACCATGTACAAGCCACCATATTTCTTTTGGAATTTTCTTAGCACCCTAAGGTCATCTTTTCCATTTATCAAGTTTAGCAAGCGATATTTTGCCATTTCCAAATCACCATGCAAAACCCACATGCATGGCTTCATTTTGGACCAGTGAGCTAAACCTGCTATTACTAATCTAAGAAAAATATCAGGGGCTCATATTAGCCACTTTTTATTTAGCACTTACTTCTCATTACCATAAATACACATTTTTATCATGGAAATGGGAAAACAGTGTGTAAATGAGCAGTGCTAGGGCTACAAAAATTCATAGACTGTCTAAATAATCCAAACAGGCCACTACCCAAGTTTCACCACATTTGAAGTTCATTTACCCCACTTTTGGTATTTATTTTGCTTTAACATGCATGCAACAAAACCGAGGGTAAAAATGTCTTTTCACATGACCACATCATACCTAGCTTGTAGATCTACTCAAGAGGAGTTCATAGGTACTGAGTTTGTCCATTTTGGATTTTTCTTTGAATTTATATGATTTTTCAAAGTTCAAACCGAGAAAAAGGTAAATAGAAAAAGAAAAACCCAGATCTAAGGACCTCTACGTAATTAACCATAGTTTCCAGGGGCTAGCGCGTAAAATCTGCAAGACTCAGCCCCCGTGCGGGAGGACCGGGTTGCAAAAATGAAAAAGTCCGGGGGCTAGATCTAAAAAGATCTGGCCTCCGTCTTCTTTCTCGCGCCGGCCGCGGCCGCGCGGCGCGGCGCGCGCGCGCCGGCGAGCTCCGGCTCGCCGGAGCCGCGACGAGGGGCGCGGGGGATGCGCGCGAGGGTGGTGCTCACCCTGGGCTAGATCTCGTCGACGGCGGAGGCGGGGTTGAGGCGGGAACGGCGGTGAACGGCGGCGGCGTCGGCGTGAACCCGCGCGTCGCGGACGGCGAGCTCGGCGTCGATTTCGTCGGAGAGGGGGAGAACGACGACGAGGGTTAGCGGGGGAGGGGCGGCGTGGAGCGGCGGTTGCGGTGGTGCGGTCGGTTGGGCTCGGGGAGGCCGGGAGGCGGCGGCGCGAGCTCGGCCCCGAGCTCGGCCGGCAATGGCGGCGCGGCGAGAGAACGGCGCGAGCGAGGTGGAAACGGAACGGAAAGGGCTAGGGTTTGGGGCGCGGGACCCTCCCCTCCTTTTGACGCGCCCGGAGGCACCGCCCGTGGCTCGCCCTACTTCCTGTACGCCGGCGAGCCACGCGGCGCGCGCCGGTTCGCGCCGTGGGCGCGACGCGGATCGCGGTCCCCACCTGTCAGCGACTCAAAACTGGGAAAAAAATGTGTTTTCTAAGCCTCTGTATTTCGCGATTTTAGCTCATTTCTATGCCGAATTTGAAAAAATTCCAATTGGAAGAAATGTTCTACTCTTTGAACTCTACAAGTTTGTCAATAGGCTCAACTCCAGAATCCAAGTGTAAATATTGTTTAAATTCAAATTTAGAAATCAGCCCTAGGTAAGGACAGGGTACCTTTATTGTTTGGAAAAAGGAAAAACCCTATTTCCAAGCCTTGTCACCCAAAGTGCCTTTTGGGTAACTTGCTTAGAATTTCAGTACCTACAACTTATTCAATGGAAGTGTTGCATGAAAGTGGTTGTAGGTTTGTGCAAACTTATGGTTTTTAAACACGGCTGATTTGAGTTGGTTTTCTGACAAAGAAAGACTCTAAACCCTATGTAGCCTTCATTATCTGGCCAAATCCCAATTATGAAAGTTGTTCAAAACTTCATTATCTACAAGTTTGGTAATATGAGTTTCCGCTAGATCCCAATAGATTTGGATTTATGAACAAGAACATAGCAGAACACATGCATAAAATTCAGATTTCAAGCATTCCATCTCATCCAAACAAGTCATAGCCTAATTACATGCAATCACATGATGCTAAATGATGCTTAGTGCATGATTAAGATATGATAATGCACTCGAGATGCTGGAGCATCACAATCACCTTACCCCGCAGGATTGGTCAGAAGCTGTGCAAAAAATAGCCTAGTGGTAGAGGGACACAACCTACATGTAGTAGGTTTTGGCCAAGTGAGTCCTGAGCCAAAGGTCCCTATCATCGACAGTCATCTCCAGAAACATGAGGCCACTAGCTTTCTTCTCAGTTAGATACCCAGAGTTTCCATGAGAGCCTCTCTAGAGAAACCTGGACATGCCATAACAGCTTGATACAGCCCAGGGATAGCATCCCCAACTGCAGCAGAGAAGCCCTTGATAGCTTCTGTGAGGCCTCCCATCAGTGCTCATCAGGCGCCCTCCTTCTTTTGTCTTTCTTAGTTGCCTCAACCTTTGGCTTGGTCTCAACAAGAATAGGGTCTTCATCAACTTGGATATGTGTATCAACATCCAGGTCAATGGTCTCACTCTTTGTTATGTTGAGTGGTTCATTAGACCCCATGGCAAACCTACCAGTTGCTACCCCACCACCAAAGATGGCTTGCATGGGTTGGTAGTGCAGTATAGGAGTGTTTAGAAATTCAACATCTTCGGGTTAACCTACAGACATTGAACAACATGCAAGTCAGCAAAGACTGAGAGGGCATTGGTCTCGGTTCAGATCAACTTAGAGAGTGGTTAGATAAGAGTCCAACCTTAATGTGACCATTATAGTGTTCCTGTTCTAAAGAGATCATGAAGTTGTTCTCATCCCAAAGGGCACCACTAAGCTTTTTCAGTCTGGTAATCCTAACCCACTTAGCCCTCTATTTTCTCAGGTGGTTGTACACCTGGTTGCCCATGACAGGGACCTCAGCAAACTCGGCCAGGTCTTTTGCCACTGCATTGCAATGCAGCTCCTTAAACCCCTTGTCAGTCTTAAGGCCTTCCTGACCAAGTCAGCGAAGCGCCTCAAGATGAAGCCAGACCTAGCAGCATCCCAATGGAACCTAGGTACTACCACAGCATTGTTCCCATCTTGACCCACCTCTTCAACAACATTGTTTGCATCCCCCATAGCCTAAATTAGGTTCAGAAAATTATGAGGAACAATCAGCTAACACATGGCAGCAAACACATAGCAGAAAACACATAGCAGCAAGCAAAACACATAAAGGATCAAATAGCAAATAGGGATCATGATAAAATAGTTAAGTTTCAATGGTCTCAACCATCAAACCGTTAATTGCATTGCTACCAGGTCTTAGAGCATAGTACTTAAGGCTGCATAAATGTTCATGCAGTAATCATTACATAAGGTCTCATAATAATGGTGTAATTTCACCAACAGTTACATGTAGCTGGCCTAGCCCCTAATGTGCCTTAAGGATCTTGTGGCCCTGCCCTTGCAGCCTACATTTGATTTGCAATTGCTTCCCTCATGGCAACCCATGCCATGTTGTCTTGATTCCCTTCATCATTTGGAGGTTCATTGACCTGATTGGCTTCCCAAGCTGCTTCAGATGGAACATGTTCATCAACTCCATGCCTAAGTATCCAATTGTGCAAAATGCAGCATGCAAGGACAAGCTTCACTTGTGTAGGGTAGGGATGGAAGGGCTTGCTGTACAATATTTTGAACCTATTCTTCAAAGCACCAAATGCTCTCTCCACAGTCACTCTTAGGCCAGAGTGTCTGAGATTGAATAACTCCTCAGGATTTTGGAGCCTTCTAGTACCAAACTCTCTCAAGTGGTACCTTGTGGCCCTGAATAGTGGAAGGAAACCAGGCCTGGCAGCATAACCAGCATCTACCAGGAAGTACTTCCCTGAGATGATGGCAATGTATTAGTCAAAGATATGGTTCTAAATCTACATTATAGGATACAAGGGATATGGCCTCTAGTTACCTTGTGGGAATCTGAGTCCATCATCCCTTTCCAATATATCTGCAAGTATTAATGCATCATGGGCAGAGCCCTCCCACCCAGCAAGCACATACGTAAACCTCAGGTCAAAATCAACTGCAGCCATAACATTTTGTGTAGTGGTGTGTTTTCTTCCTAGGAAGGCAGCCCTCTCAGAGGCTGGAACTCTTGTGTAATACCCCGGAAAATTACCCAAATAAATCACCCTCTAATTTCTCGTCTAGCTTCAAAATATGTTTTCGAAAAGCCTGTTTGAGTGAAGTGTACAGTTTGAGCTCAACAGAAATCATCTCAAATTCTTCTCCAAATAATTCCTGAGAATATTTTCTCTAGTATCTCTCAAAATATTCTACCAAGTTCTCTCAAAAGTCTTCCACAAAATTCCCTTCAAATTCAAACCAGCAAATCAATTCAGAAAAGGAGAAAACCTTCTCGGGCCGCAGCCCAGCCTCCCTTCTTTTCTCGGCCTGCCCCGGCCCGTCTCGCTCCCTTCTGCTCTCTCTCTCTCCCGGCCCAAGACGAGCAGGCCCAGCCGGACATCGCCTTCCTCCTTCCCTCATCCCCTCGCCACCTGCCGCCCGCGCCGCGCACGCCACGCGCGCTAACCGCCACCGAGAAGACGACGCGACCGCCGCTCCCCGTCACCGCGCATCGCGCCTATAAAGGAGCCCCCTCTCCCTCCGCCTCCCCCTGCTCCTCGCGCCGCCCGCGCCGTTCGCACCCGCTGCGTACCGCGCCGACGTCGCCCTCCTCCTCCACCACTTCTCCTCGCCGCACCTGCGCCTCGGCCTCGTTGCGTGCAGCGGCTCCACACCGCCGAGCCGGATCGCCGCCGACGCCTTTTCCCCTCCACCTCATGGCCGGAGCCGAACCGGGAGCACCCGGCTTGACACCGCGCCGTGCCTCCACTTCACCAACGCACGACGCCACCACACTGCCGTCCACCGCGCACCGTCTTCAATTTCTCCTTCCCTCGCTCGGACAGAGCCGCCCACGGAGCTCCATGGCCGCAGCAATGGCCGCCCGTGGCCGTCCCTGCTCCGCGCGTCTCCTCTTGCTCGGAACCCCCGGAACGGACTCGCGTCGCTCTCCTCTTCGCGCCGGTGCCCCCGGATTCGCGAACGGAGGTCGGGAACCCCCGTTCCGGCGTACTCCGGCATGCTCCGGTGTTTCTCCGGCGAAGAACAACAGAGCGCCGGCCCTGCGCCTGCCTGTTCCCCCGTCCGGATGGGCTGGCCCAGTGGCCAGGCCACCTGTACGCATGGGCCAAAAGAGAAGATGGAGAGAAAAAGGAAGAAAAAGAAAAGAGCCCCGTGGGCCAAATTCATTTCCCGGCCCAAGTTCGTTTCAGCTTGGGCTAGATCAGCAAGTTCGTCAAGAAATGTCTATATTTGCTCCTCGAACTATCCAAAAAGTCCATATCTACCCCCTGCCACAAAATACCCCGTACCTTCTCCGTTCTAGCTCCGATTTATGTGATTCTTGCACCTAAATTCTCTACAAATCAGGCTCTATCCATTCATGCACTTTTCATAATATTCCCACACACTCCGCCGACCACGACACACGAAGATTCACGGTCTACGTCATTTTGGGTCGACCCGCGACGACGGAACTAGGGCACCCGTGGCAAGCCACGTGTGCACTAGTGCCGCCCTCGCCGATCGGTTCACTGAAGACCCGGTTTGGTTGAACCGAACCGGACGGTTGCCAAACCCTACCCCCTGTCCCCGTAATGCGGATGATAGGAGGGGATGGTCGACACCGTCCGAGTTCGTCGTTCTCTCCCTCACCGCGATGTAAGCCCATCGCGCTGCGGGAGTAGACCGAGCCCAACCGGAAGGAAGAGTTGGACCGTACGCGCCAGGGTTTGGCCGTGTCGTCTCTCTCTTCTTCCAAATTAATCTTTATTGCCGACATGCTGCCCTCATGCTGCCGGAAAATCCGTCTCATGAGCCCAGGCATGGATGGCACTAAAGATCAAACTCTTGATATCTAAAAGGGGGCCAAACGTGCCATTTATCCGTTTGACTTCCGCTCTATTCACATGCAAACCCTAAGGATATCTCTAGCCCCACCAAACCCATATCACGATGAGCTCAGAGTGTACCTTGATTTGGTGTGTTTTGCTTGTCTGTACATGTAGGCTTTCTCGGAGAGCCGTTCGGTTCCGTCTCTGAAATGGTTGACTCAGAGACCGGAACAGGAGTCCAATGGTGTAACGACCGTCGTATCGGCTACCCCGACGAAATGAAGGCAAGTCCACTAGAATCCTCACTTGATGCATAAATTACCCATGTTTTTATATACACATCCTATTGCCTTATAAAACAAGAAAACTTGCATGTTTTGCTGGCTAAGGAAAAACATAGTAGGATATAGCCTCCCGAGCCACTTTAGATGTAGTGCGCTTAGGTGGATCGCTCACTCAATTATATACATTAATCTTGATGAAAATGATGGGAATATGATGGTGGGTATGGGCGGTTGTTTTTCAGTAAAACATAGGGTAAGACCCTGGCAGACGACTTCGGTTGTTGAAGCCATTTACGGGGTGGAAACCTGGTCCTTGTTGTGAGGACTGGGCTGGTGTTGCTCATGCGTGAGCATTGTGGGAGTTCCACCCTGAAGGACCGAGTTGACGTTTCATCTTGCCTAATTCATCTAGCGCAACCACTCGAGGTTGTATGCGGCAACCCTCGGTTAGAACCCGCTTTGGACGAACCAGGCGTAAGCCGGTGTGCTGGGATGCATGAGAGATTGGGTGGATGGGCGCGGTTGCATGGCTGCGGTCAGGGGTCAACAGTCGCGTGGCTGCGGGTCTGAGCGACAGGTGGGCCCGTACTCTCTCATGGCTGAAGTCTGGGGAGCGCCTTGCGGGGGAAAAACCGGCGAGCGGAAAGGGGCTCACTGATCATGAGTGCCTGGACCAAACTTGTGGGTAAAGTGTGCACCTCTGGCCAGAGTATAACTAAATCTATCATGATAGTCCGCTGTCCACTGGTATGGACAAACGAGTTACGGCTTGGTTTCCGAACTAGCTTCTTATAAAAATATGGTTTTGGGATGGGATCAAAATGATGGTTTTGAGGCAGCTGCGGTTGCCGAGGAGGTGTGTGTGTGGAAAATGTGATGGCATGCGTGCCACGAGCCGCGATGGACCGGCAAGTCCAGTGGCAACCTCTTTTGGGATAAAGATGTTTTCTCAATTAAAACTGAGAACTAAGGAACCCTGCATATCAAATGTTTTACTGCAAATTTACCTTCAGCTCCAGATATATCTTGCATGTAATGATAGGTTATATCCCCCTTCCTATGGAAGAAGGTGGACTTGCGGAGTACGTATGTACTCACCCTTGCTTTGTTGTTGGTTTACAGAGCAAAGAAGATCATGGACGTGTGAGGGTTACGGCCTGCTTCCCAACTGTGTGTTGTGGGAAAGTATGGGTCGCGCTTTAAAGTTTTCCGCTGCAGTGTTTTCGGGCTGCGCCCCGTTTGGTCTGTCCCGTTAGGACGGATCTGTACTCAACTGATGAACAAATGTGATTACCATAACTCCTGGGAATGGTAATAATACACATTTTAGTCCTGCTTAAGGGCTGGGACGCTTCAGGTGGTATCAGAGCCGTAAGTTGGCCGTAGGACGTAACCCTAGGTTGGAAAAAGGTTTTTGAGTCCAAAATCGGTTGAAAAACACCTCTACTCCTTATCTTACTCCGTTTCAAAACGAGTTTATCTGCTCTTTTTCCCCTTCCTCAGTCAAGTGCCCCGCTTTGAAGACCGTGTCCAACCTGTCGGCAAGAAAAGACGTGCACACCCTATGGAAGTCAAAAGTGGCACCCTGCCCTGTGGACGACCGTGACGTGCACCGGGAAACAAGGAAGTGACCCTCCTTGTGTTTCCCGCCTCCCTTGCCTTGAAAGGCCTTGCAATGCAGCACAGTGGACAAGGGACCGTGCATGCAGAGCCCCTCTGAATCAGTGCAACACAGTGAGCGGTGCCTAACGCCGTGTCTGCTGTCTGGAAAGGACACCAGGATTCAGCCCCAGACATGCCGGCAAGGTGTTTAAAAGCCCACCAGAAGGCCAGAAGAACTCAAGAACTGCCCAATACAAGCAGCCATGGCCAAGCAACCTCCAACGCTCATAGGCATCCCCACGCCTATAAAGAAGAGAAAGGTCGGAGACCTCATCAATGGAGTTCCGATCCTAGAAGGCATACCAGTTGAGGAGAGTGAGCCAGATCACCCAGAGCTCTCCCCAGTTCCTTCACCAGAGCTAGCAGAAACCCTAGAAGCTGCACCAACCTCCCCGTTGTCAGTAGAAAGCCCAAGAGCTCCGCCACCAAGTCCTGTTTTACTCAGTGAGCTGCCTTGGGAAGAGCTGCTGAAGACGCGAGCTGCGTCTCCCCTCGTGGAATCTACCCCAGAGCCCTCCAGTTCAGCCTCGTCCTGCAAGGAAGAAGACTCAGTAGTCTGGCCCCCGTCGTTGCAAGAGGTCAACCGCAGATCCAGGGAGTCATCCCCGGATGAAGTCACCAGTGCCCTCCGGGAGTGAAGCCGTGTGGTCCGCAGTTAGTTATACCCAGTTCCCCTCTTACATGTGGGTAGTGGAAATTTTGTTCCACTTAGGTTAGCACCCTCTGTAAGAGTGAATCGTTTAGTTCGCGTGTGTTTCTTGCAGTGTTGTTGTAGTCGTCTGTGTTGTAGCTTTTGTCCTCTGTTGCGCTAGTGGTAAGCCAAGTCCGGCCTGTTTTGCTCAGATGGAATCTGCCGAGTATGTCAGCTGCTGCCGGGAAGAAAGTGGCTTTCCTGAGCTGCTAAGAGATACCATGCGATACCTCAGTATTCCAGGATACCCGGAGTACTGCGGGTTAGCATTCCCCGAAAGGGAAGAACGAGGATGGACCGTCACACTTTATATCAGAGAGAACCTCAATCTCAACGGTTGGTACTGCAGAGCCATCGGCAACGGATTCTTAGAAGCCTGCCACATTGCCGCTCGTAGGGCAATAAAAAGGTTATGCTCGACCTACCATGGGGCAGTACAAAGCAGCCCTATGAGGTTCTTTCCACCAGTGAACCAACGTGCTAGTACTTGGATTAAGAGGACAGCAATCCTGACAGAAATCAAGAAGTCCAGAGATCCTACCCTAGCCTACCTGGTCCAGTATCTGCTCGCCCTGGACGACGAGTATGAAAAACTAAGCCGCCTGCATGACAGGTTGGTAGACCGACACCAAGACACAGAAAGAGAGTTGGTCAAGTATAAGAGGGCGTGGATGCATCCAGGATCAGTAACAGACTCCCCTCCCAGTCATGGAGTAAGGGTAAGGGCCCTGTCCGGTCCTCGCCACCCACCTCAAGGAGAAATACAGAACCCCATGATGGCAGGAAGTTCAAACCCTCCTAACCAACCCATACTGAGTCATCTTGGAAGTTTTTAGGCCCTCCTGCTCAATCACATGCAGACCAGTGATAAGAACCCAGAAGACCTCAACAAACGAGAAGATAAAGCAAGCATGGGCGCCTTTTTGTCGCTCTCGCTCCCAGGAGAAGGATCCAGTGGTCAGCCACCAGTGCAAGACCGAGCCTCCAAGCAGCAGAAGCTGAAAGGAGTCCTGCGTGAGTAGTCGCGTTAGTGTGTTCGTTTTTGTGTTTGCAGTTTTGTTTGTGGAGTTTTTGCTAATAAAGAACACATCATTTGTAGACCTAACCCTTATCCCTGCTTCCCCTTCTTACCTCAAAAACCGTCTGCTAAAAAGGAAGCAAAACGCCTACAAGAAGCCTTGTTCAAACCAGTCAGTCAGCATGCAACAACAGTGTGCCCAAGAAAGCACAGTACCAGCAGCAGAAAACGAGGAGATAAAGTGTACGCAGTGAAAGGAAATAGTGCCCTGGGAAAAAGGAAAAGACCGGATGAGACACTGCATACTACAATCCCTAAGCGAATTGTGTACGCCACAGTTCCCCGCCGCTCTCGTCTTCCCACCGCCCTCACCTCCCCGCCTTATCAGCTGCCGCTCCTGTCTTTTCGCCGCACCCACTGCGCGTGCCCCGCCACCCACTTGCCTTTGCCGCCGTGCAGGCATGCATGTGCCCCGCTCACCGCTTTAGCAGCGCACCCCCACGCTGCTGCCGACCGAAACCGGCCCCTACACCATCGCATGCAGGCCGCCGCATGCATCCGCTCGTACCCTGCCTGCCGCTTTTGCAGCACACCTCCGCGCCGCTGTCAACCGCAACCCGGTCCCCACTGCCCTTGCTCCCTGCATGATCGCCGCGTGTACCAACACCACCTCCACCGCTCATGTCCCTTCGATGCACAAGCCACCGCACCGTAACCACCACTCTCCCGGGCGTCCATAAAAGCACCCCCCCGGACGTCGCTCTTCATCCACCCCGCCGAGCAAGCTCATAACACTCTCCCTCCACCAGCTAAATCAAAATAATCCTTCCCCAGATGTTCGTTGATTCTCTGATCGAACAAGTCCTCTTTGGTTTCTACGCTCTTGCTTTTCTCATTCTCATCATGTACCTCCTTTTTCTGTGGGAAGACCACCATCCTCCCTCTTTAGAACAAAGCAAGAGAGATTAGCCCAAACACCCTGCTCACCTCAATACCCGAGCATGAACCTAGCCATCATCACACTTCTTCTGATCCAGTGCATATTTCTCTACAAGATCTCAAAAGTCCTCCTCCAGCTTGCAAGAAACATAGTCAGATTCTAGGACCGCATAAGCCAGATCCTCGCGCACCATTCCCCAAATTCCTCCGAGGCATGAACCCAGAAACCAGAGCTTGCTTTCCACTTCGCTACATAGTCTTTGCGGAGATCTTCGTTCTATGCCTCCTAATCCTCCTCCGGTTAGTCACTCTCCCACGGGCAGAGAAGAAACAAGAAGAAGCTTCCTGCTAGCAAAGATGTGCTTAGATGCAGAAGCTCCAAGAAGCAAGCAAGAAAATAAGAGGAGAGGTGTTTGGGATAAAAAGAAAAGTAACATGAAGAGGGGTATCCCAGATATCCGCTTCTTCACCCTCCCCTCCTGCACCTGCCGATGCAACAACAGCAGTTGACAAAAAGATGGCAACTCCCCGCTTTCAGAAGGGACTCTAATCCGATTAGAGGGTACTCTTATCCTTTTAAGTGGGGTAGTCTCTCTTCTGCTAGCACTGATGAAGGAAGACCCAGAAATTGAGGCATGCAAATTTCTGGATGATGCACGAGTTGCCAGTGCATGCCACCGCCTGCCGCTACTGCCCAGAGCAACCTTCCAAGTGCGTGAGGTGAAAGAGATAGAAAAATCTCTTTTGCATGTGGAAGATTTGCACGGCAAAAATTCCTGAATGAAGAAAAGAGAAATGAAAAAAAAAAAAGAGGATCAAGTCCAAGCAAGAGCTTTTTGTTATAGAAGTTCCATCTTCCGCTCGTGCAAGCTTAAGTTCCAGTTGTAAGCAGAAGCTGTTTAGCTGAAGTAAAGCTATCCCTGTAAACCCTTCTAACCTAATCTCGGGGACGAGATTTCTTTTAAGTGGGGTAGGTTTGTAATACCCCGGAAAATTACCCAAATAAATCACCCTCTAATTTCTCGTCTAGCTTCAAAATATGTTTTCGAAAAGCCTGTTTGAGTGAAGTGTACAGTTTGAGCTCAACAGAAATCATCTCAAATTCTTCTCCAAATAATTCCTGAGAATATTTTCTCTCGTATCTCTCAAAATATTCTACCAAGTTCTCTCAAAAGTCTTCCACAAAATTCCCTTCAAATTCAAACCAGCAAATCAATTCAGAAAAGGAGAAAACCTTCTCGGGCCGCAGCCCAGCCTCCCTTCTTTTCTCGGCCTGCCCCGGCCCGTCTCGCTCCCTTCTGCTCTCTCTCTCTCCCGGCCCAAGACGAGCAGGCCCAGCCGGACATCGCCTTCCTCCTTCCCTCATCCCCTCGCCACCTGCCGCCCGCGCCGCGCACGCCACGCGCGCTAACCGCCACCGAGAAGACGACGCGACCGCCGCTCCCCGTCACCGCGCATCGCGCCTATAAAGGAGCCCCCTCTCCCTCCGCCTCCCCCTGCTCCTCGCGCCGCCCGCGCCGTTCGCACCCGCTGCGTACCGCGCCGACGTCGCCCTCCTCCTCCACCACTTCTCCTCGCCGCACCTGCGCCTCGGCCTCGTTGCGTGCAGCGGCTCCACACCGCCGAGCCGGATCGCCGCCGACGCCTTTTCCCCTCCACCTCATGGCCGGAGCCGAACCGGGAGCACCCGGCTCGACACCGCGCCGTGCCTCCACTTCACCAACGCACGACGCCACCACACTGCCGTCCACCGCGCACCGTCTTCAATTTCTCCTTCCCTCGCTCGGACAGAGCCGCCCACGGAGCTCCATGGCCGCAGCAATGGCCGCCCGTGGCCGTCCCTGCTCCGCGCGTCTCCTCTTGCTCGGAACCCCCGGAACGGACTCGCGTCGCTCTCCTCTTCGCGCCGGTGCCCCCGGATTCGCGAACGGAGGTCGGGAACCCCCGTTCCGGCGTACTCCGGCATGCTCCGGTGTTTCTCCGGCGAAGAACAACAGAGCGCCGGCCCTGCGCCTGCCTGTTCCCCCGTCCGGATGGGCTGGCCCAGTGGCCAGGCCACCTGTACGCATGGGCCAAAAGAGAAGATGGAGAGAAAAAGGAAGAAAAAGAAAAGAGCCCCGTGGGCCAAATTCATTTCCCGGCCCAAGTTCGTTTCAGCTTGGGCTAGATCAGCAAGTTCGTCAAGAAATGTCTATATTTGCTCCTCGAACTATCCAAAAAGTCCATATCTACCCCCTGCCACAAAATACCCCGTACCTTCTCCGTTCTAGCTCCGATTTATGTGATTCTTGCACCTAAATTCTCTACAAATCAGGCTCTATCCATTCATGCACTTTTCATAATATTCCCACACACTCCGCCGACCACGACACACGAAGATTCACGGTCTACGTCATTTTGGGTCGACCCGCGACGACGGAACTAGGGCACCCGTGGCAAGCCACGTGTGCACTAGTGCCGCCCTCGCCGATCGGTTCACTGAAGACCCGGTTTGGTTGAACCGAACCGGACGGTTGCCAAACCCTACCCCCTGTCCCCGTAATGCGGACGATAGGAGGGGATGGTCGACACCGTCCGAGTTCGTCGTTCTCTCCCTCACCGCGATGTAAGCCCATCGCGCTGCGGGAGTAGACCGAGCCCAACCGGAAGGAAGAGTTGGACCGTACGCGCCAGGGTTTGGCCGTGTCGTCTCTCTCTTCTTCCAAATTAATCTTTATTGCCGACATGCTGCCCTCATGCTGCCGGAAAATCCGTCTCATGAGCCCAGGCATGGATGGCACTAAAGATCAAACTCTTGATATCTAAAAGGGGGCCAAACGTGCCATTTATCCGTTTGACTTCCGCTCTATTCACATGCAAACCCTAAGGATATCTCTAGCCCCACCAAACCCATATCACGATGAGCTCAGAGTGTACCTTGATTTGGTGTGTTTTGCTTGTCTGTACATGTAGGCTTTCTCGGAGAGCCGTTCGGTTCCGTCTCTGAAATGGTTGACTCAGAGACCGGAACAGGAGTCCAATGGTGTAACGACCGTCGTATCGGCTACCCCGACGAAATGAAGGCAAGTCCACTAGAATCCTCACTTGATGCATAAATTACCCATGTTTTTATATACACATCCTATTGCCTTATAAAACAAGAAAACTTGCATGTTTTGCTGGCTAAGGAAAAACATAGTAGGATATAGCCTCCCGAGCCACTTTAGATGTAGTGCGCTTAGGTGGATCGCTCACTCAATTATATACATTAATCTTGATGAAAATGATGGGAATATGATGGTGGGTATGGGCGGTTGTTTTTCAGTAAAACATAGGGTAAGACCCTGGCAGACGACTTCGGTTGTTGAAGCCATTTACGGGGTGGAAACCTGGTCCTTGTTGTGAGGACTGGGCTGGTGTTGCTCATGCGTGAGCATTGTGGGAGTTCCACCCTGAAGGACCGAGTTGACGTTTCATCTTGCCTAATTCATCTAGCGCAACCACTCGAGGTTGTATGCGGCAACCCTCGGTTAGAACCCGCTTTGGACGAACCAGGCGTAAGCCGGTGTGCTGGGATGCATGAGAGATTGGGTGGATGGGCGCGGTTGCATGGCTGCGGTCAGGGGTCAACAGTCGCGTGGCTGCGGGTCTGAGCGACAGGTGGGCCCGTACTCTCTCATGGCTGAAGTCTGGGGAGCGCCTTGCGGGGGAAAAACCGGCGAGCGGAAAGGGGCTCACTGATCATGAGTGCCTGGACCAAACTTGTGGGTAAAGTGTGCACCTCTGGCCAGAGTATAACTAAATCTATCATGATAGTCCGCTGTCCACTGGTATGGACAAACGAGTTACGGCTTGGTTTCCGAACTAGCTTCTTATAAAAATATGGTTTTGGGATGGGATCAAAATGATGGTTTTGAGGCAGCTGCGGTTGCCGAGGAGGTGTGTGTGTGGAAAATGTGATGGCATGCGTGCCACGAGCCGCGATGGACCGGCAAGTCCAGTGGCAACCTCTTTTGGGATAAAGATGTTTTCTCAATTAAAACTGAGAACTAAGGAACCCTGCATATCAAATGTTTTACTGCAAATTTACCTTCAGCTCCAGATATATCTTGCATGTAATGATAGGTTATATCCCCCTTCCTATGGAAGAAGGTGGACTTGCGGAGTACGTATGTACTCACCCTTGCTTTGTTGTTGGTTTACAGAGCAAAGAAGATCATGGACGTGTGAGGGTTACGGCCTGCTTCCCAACTGTGTGTTGTGGGAAAGTATGGGTCGCGCTTTAAAGTTTTCCGCTGCAGTGTTTTCGGGCTGCGCCCCGTTTGGTCTGTCCCGTTAGGACGGATCTGTACTCAACTGATGAACAAATGTGATTACCATAACTCCTGGGAATGGTAATAATACACATTTTAGTCCTGCTTAAGGGCTGGGACGCTTCAGGTGGTATCAGAGCCGTAAGTTGGCCGTAGGACGTAACCCTAGGTTGGAAAAAGGTTTTTGAGTCCAAAATCGGTTGAAAAACACCTCTACTCCTTATCTTACTCCGTTTCAAAACGAGTTTATCTGCTCTTTTTCCCCTTCCTCAGTCAAGTGCCCCGCTTTGAAGACCGTGTCCAACCTGTCGGCAAGAAAAGACGTGCACACCCTATGGAAGTCAAAAGTGGCACCCTGCCCTGTGGACGACCGTGACGTGCACCGGGAAACAAGGAAGTGACCCTCCTTGTGTTTCCCGCCTCCCTTGCCTTGAAAGGCCTTGCAATGCAGCACAGTGGACAAGGGACCGTGCATGCAGAGCCCCTCTGAATCAGTGCAACACAGTGAGCGGTGCCTAACGCCGTGTCTGCTGTCTGGAAAGGACACCAGGATTCAGCCCCAGACATGCCGGCAAGGTGTTTAAAAGCCCACCAGAAGGCCAGAAGAACTCAAGAACTGCCCAATACAAGCAGCCATGGCCAAGCAACCTCCAACGCTCATAGGCATCCCCACGCCTATAAAGAAGAGAAAGGTCGGAGACCTCATCAATGGAGTTCCGATCCTAGAAGGCATACCAGTTGAGGAGAGTGAGCCAGATCACCCAGAGCTCTCCCCAGTTCCTTCACCAGAGCTAGCAGAAACCCTAGAAGCTGCACCAACCTCCCCGTTGTCAGTAGAAAGCCCAAGAGCTCCGCCACCAAGTCCTGTTTTACTCAGTGAGCTGCCTTGGGAAGAGCTGCTGAAGACGCGAGCTGCGTCTCCCCTCGTGGAATCTACCCCAGAGCCCTCCAGTTCAGCCTCGTCCTGCAAGGAAGAAGACTCAGTAGTCTGGCCCCCGTCGTTGCAAGAGGTCAACCGCAGATCCAGGGAGTCATCCCCGGATGAAGTCACCAGTGCCCTCCGGGAGTGAAGCCGTGTGGTCCGCAGTTAGTTATACCCAGTTCCCCTCTTACATGTGGGTAGTGGAAATTTTGTTCCACTTAGGTTAGCACCCTCTGTAAGAGTGAATCGTTTAGTTCGCGTGTGTTTCTTGCAGTGTTGTTGTAGTCGTCTGTGTTGTAGCTTTTGTCCTCTGTTGCGCTAGTGGTAAGCCAAGTCCGGCCTGTTTTGCTCAGATGGAATCTGCCGAGTATGTCAGCTGCTGCCGGGAAGAAAGTGGCTTTCCTGAGCTGCTAAGAGATACCATGCGATACCTCAGTATTCCAGGATACCCGGAGTACTGCGGGTTAGCATTCCCCGAAAGGGAAGAACGAGGATGGACCGTCACACTTTATATCAGAGAGAACCTCAATCTCAACGGTTGGTACTGCAGAGCCATCGGCAACGGATTCTTAGAAGCCTGCCACATTGCCGCTCGTAGGGCAATAAAAAGGTTATGCTCGACCTACCATGGGGCAGTACAAAGCAGCCCTATGAGGTTCTTTCCACCAGTGAACCAACGTGCTAGTACTTGGATTAAGAGGACAGCAATCCTGACAGAAATCAAGAAGTCCAGAGATCCTACCCTAGCCTACCTGGTCCAGTATCTGCTCGCCCTGGACGACGAGTATGAAAAACTAAGCCGCCTGCATGACAGGTTGGTAGACCGACACCAAGACACAGAAAGAGAGTTGGTCAAGTATAAGAGGGCGTGGATGCATCCAGGATCAGTAACAGACTCCCCTCCCAGTCATGGAGTAAGGGTAAGGGCCCTGTCCGGTCCTCGCCACCCACCTCAAGGAGAAATACAGAACCCCATGATGGCAGGAAGTTCAAACCCTCCTAACCAACCCATACTGAGTCATCTTGGAAGTTTTCAGGCCCTCCTGCTCAATCACATGCAGACCAGTGATAAGAACCCAGAAGACCTCAACAAACGAGAAGATAAAGCAAGCATGGGCGCCTTTTTGTCGCTCTCGCTCCCAGGAGAAGGATCCAGTGGTCAGCCACCAGTGCAAGACCGAGCCTCCAAGCAGCAGAAGCTGAAAGGAGTCCTGCGTGAGTAGTCGCGTTAGTGTGTTCGTTTTTGTGTTTGCAGTTTTGTTTGTGGAGTTTTTGCTAATAAAGAACACATCATTTGTAGACCTAACCCTTATCCCTGCTTCCCCTTCTTACCTCAAAAACCGTCTGCTAAAAAGGAAGCAAAACGCCTACAAGAAGCCTTGTTCAAACCAGTCAGTCAGCATGCAACAACAGTGTGCCCAAGAAAGCACAGTACCAGCAGCAGAAAACGAGGAGATAAAGTGTACGCAGTGAAAGGAAATAGTGCCCTGGGAAAAAGGAAAAGACCGGATGAGACACTGCATACTACAATCCCTAAGCGAATTGTGTACGCCACAGTTCCCCGCCGCTCTCGTCTTCCCACCGCCCTCACCTCCCCGCCTTATCAGCTGCCGCTCCTGTCTTTTCGCCGCACCCACTGCGCGTGCCCCGCCACCCACTTGCCTTTGCCGCCGTGCAGGCATGCATGTGCCCCGCTCACCGCTTTAGCAGCGCACCCCCACGCTGCTGCCGACCGAAACCGGCCCCTACACCATCGCATGCAGGCCGCCGCATGCATCCGCTCGTACCCTGCCTGCCGCTTTTGCAGCACACCTCCGCGCCGCTGTCAACCGCAACCCGGTCCCCACTGCCCTTGCTCCCTGCATGATCGCCGCGTGTACCAACACCACCTCCACCGCTCATGTCCCTTCGATGCACAAGCCACCGCACCGTAACCACCACTCTCCCGGGCGTCCATAAAAGCACCCCCCCGGACGTCGCTCTTCATCCACCCCGCCGAGCAAGCTCATAACACTCTCCCTCCACCAGCTAAATCAAAATAATCCTTCCCCAGATGTTCGTTGATTCTCTGATCGAACAAGTCCTCTTTGGTTTCTACGCTCTTGCTTTTCTCATTCTCATCATGTACCTCCTTTTTCTGTGGGAAGACCACCATCCTCCCTCTTCAGAACAAAGCAAGAGAGATTAGCCCAAACACCCTGCTCACCTCAATACCCGAGCATGAACCTAGCCATCATCACACTTCTTCTGATCCAGTGCATATTTCTCTACAAGATCTCAAAAGTCCTCCTCCAGCTTGCAAGAAACATAGTCAGATTCTAGGACCGCATAAGCCAGATCCTCGCGCACCATTCCCCAAATTCCTCCGAGGCATGAACCCAGAAACCAGAGCTTGCTTTCCACTTCGCTACATAGTCTTTGCGGAGATCTTCGTTCTATGCCTCCTAATCCTCCTCCGGTTAGTCACTCTCCCACGGGCAGAGAAGAAACAAGAAGAAGCTTCCTGCTAGCAAAGATGTGCTTAGATGCAGAAGCTCCAAGAAGCAAGCAAGAAAATAAGAGGAGAGGTGTTTGGGATAAAAAGAAAAGTAACATGAAGAGGGGTATCCCAGATATCCGCTTCTTCACCCTCCCCTCCTGCACCTGCCGATGCAACAACAGCAGTTGACAAAAAGATGGCAACTCCCCGCTTTCAGAAGGGACTCTAATCCGATTAGAGGGTACTCTTATCCTTTTAAGTGGGGTAGTCTCTCTTCTGCTAGCACTGATGAAGGAAGACCCAGAAATTGAGGCATGCAAATTTCTGGATGATGCACGAGTTGCCAGTGCATGCCACCGCCTGCCGCTACTGCCCAGAGCAACCTTCCAAGTGCGTGAGGTGAAAGAGATAGAAAAATCTCTTTTGCATGTGGAAGATTTGCACGGCAAAAATTCCTGAATGAAGAAAAGAGAAATGAAAAAAAAAAAAAGAGGATCAAGTCCAAGCAAGAGCTTTTTGTTATAGAAGTTCCATCTTCCGCTCGTGCAAGCTTAAGTTCCAGTTGTAAGCAGAAGCTGTTTAGCTGAAGTAAAGCTATCCCTGTAAACCCTTCTAACCTAATCTCGGGGACGAGATTTCTTTTAAGTGGGGTAGGTTTGTAATACCCCGGAAAATTACCCAAATAAATCACCCTCTAATTTCTCGTCTAGCTTCAAAATATGTTTTCGAAAAGCCTGTTTGAGTGAAGTGTACAGTTTGAGCTCAACAGAAATCATCTCAAATTCTTCTCCAAATAATTCCTGAGAATATTTTCTCTAGTATCTCTCAAAATATTCTACCAAGTTCTCTCAAAAGTCTTCCACAAAATTCCCTTCAAATTCAAACCAGCAAATCAATTCAGAAAAGGAGAAAACCTTCTCGGGCCGCAGCCCAGCCTCCCTTCTTTTCTCGGCCTGCCCCGGCCCGTCTCGCTCCCTTCTGCTCTCTCTCTCTCCCGGCCCAAGACGAGCAGGCCCAGCCGGACATCGCCTTCCTCCTTCCCTCATCCCCTCGCCACCTGCCGCCCGCGCCGCGCACGCCACGCGCGCTAACCGCCACCGAGAAGACGACGCGACCGCCGCTCCCCGTCACCGCGCATCGCGCCTATAAAGGAGCCCCCTCTCCCTCCGCCTCCCCCTGCTCCTCGCGCCGCCCGCGCCGTTCGCACCCGCTGCGTACCGCGCCGACGTCGCCCTCCTCCTCCACCACTTCTCCTCGCCGCACCTGCGCCTCGGCCTCGTTGCGTGCAGCGGCTCCACACCGCCGAGCCGGATCGCCGCCGACGCCTTTTCCCCTCCACCTCATGGCCGGAGCCGAACCGGGAGCACCCGGCTCGACACCGCGCCGTGCCTCCACTTCACCAACGCACGACGCCACCACACTGCCGTCCACCGCGCACCGTCTTCAATTTCTCCTTCCCTCGCTCGGACAGAGCCGCCCACGGAGCTCCATGGCCGCAGCAATGGCCGCCCGTGGCCGTCCCTGCTCCGCGCGTCTCCTCTTGCTCGGAACCCCCGGAACGGACTCGCGTCGCTCTCCTCTTCGCGCCGGTGCCCCCGGATTCGCGAACGGAGGTCGGGAACCCCCGTTCCGGCGTACTCCGGCATGCTCCGGTGTTTCTCCGGCGAAGAACAACAGAGCGCCGGCCCTGCGCCTGCCTGTTCCCCCGTCCGGATGGGCTGGCCCAGTGGCCAGGCCACCTGTACGCATGGGCCAAAAGAGAAGATGGAGAGAAAAAGGAAGAAAAAGAAAAGAGCCCCGTGGGCCAAATTCATTTCCCGGCCCAAGTTCGTTTCAGCTTGGGCTAGATCAGCAAGTTCGTCAAGAAATGTCTATATTTGCTCCTCGAACTATCCAAAAAGTCCATATCTACCCCCTGCCACAAAATACCCCGTACCTTCTCCGTTCTAGCTCCGATTTATGTGATTCTTGCACCTAAATTCTCTACAAATCAGGCTCTATCCATTCATGCACTTTTCATAATATTCCCACACACTCCGCCGACCACGACACACGAAGATTCACGGTCTACGTCATTTTGGGTCGACCCGCGACGACGGAACTAGGGCACCCGTGGCAAGCCACGTGTGCACTAGTGCCGCCCTCGCCGATCGGTTCACTGAAGACCCGGTTTGGTTGAACCGAACCGGACGGTTGCCAAACCCTACCCCCTGTCCCCGTAATGCGGACGATAGGAGGGGATGGTCGACACCGTCCGAGTTCGTCGTTCTCTCCCTCACCGCGATGTAAGCCCATCGCGCTGCGGGAGTAGACCGAGCCCAACCGGAAGGAAGAGTTGGACCGTACGCGCCAGGGTTTGGCCGTGTCGTCTCTCTCTTCTTCCAAATTAATCTTTATTGCCGACATGCTGCCCTCATGCTGCCGGAAAATCCGTCTCATGAGCCCAGGCATGGATGGCACTAAAGATCAAACTCTTGATATCTAAAAGGGGGCCAAACGTGCCATTTATCCGTTTGACTTCCGCTCTATTCACATGCAAACCCTAAGGATATCTCTAGCCCCACCAAACCCATATCACGATGAGCTCAGAGTGTACCTTGATTTGGTGTGTTTTGCTTGTCTGTACATGTAGGCTTTCTCGGAGAGCCGTTCGGTTCCGTCTCTGAAATGGTTGACTCAGAGACCGGAACAGGAGTCCAATGGTGTAACGACCGTCGTATCGGCTACCCCGACGAAATGAAGGCAAGTCCACTAGAATCCTCACTTGATGCATAAATTACCCATGTTTTTATATACACATCCTATTGCCTTATAAAACAAGAAAACTTGCATGTTTTGCTGGCTAAGGAAAAACATAGTAGGATATAGCCTCCCGAGCCACTTTAGATGTAGTGCGCTTAGGTGGATCGCTCACTCAATTATATACATTAATCTTGATGAAAATGATGGGAATATGATGGTGGGTATGGGCGGTTGTTTTTCAGTAAAACATAGGGTAAGACCCTGGCAGACGACTTCGGTTGTTGAAGCCATTTACGGGGTGGAAACCTGGTCCTTGTTGTGAGGACTGGGCTGGTGTTGCTCATGCGTGAGCATTGTGGGAGTTCCACCCTGAAGGACCGAGTTGACGTTTCATCTTGCCTAATTCATCTAGCGCAACCACTCGAGGTTGTATGCGGCAACCCTCGGTTAGAACCCGCTTTGGACGAACCAGGCGTAAGCCGGTGTGCTGGGATGCATGAGAGATTGGGTGGATGGGCGCGGTTGCATGGCTGCGGTCAGGGGTCAACAGTCGCGTGGCTGCGGGTCTGAGCGACAGGTGGGCCCGTACTCTCTCATGGCTGAAGTCTGGGGAGCGCCTTGCGGGGGAAAAACCGGCGAGCGGAAAGGGGCTCACTGATCATGAGTGCCTGGACCAAACTTGTGGGTAAAGTGTGCACCTCTGGCCAGAGTATAACTAAATCTATCATGATAGTCCGCTGTCCACTGGTATGGACAAACGAGTTACGGCTTGGTTTCCGAACTAGCTTCTTATAAAAATATGGTTTTGGGATGGGATCAAAATGATGGTTTTGAGGCAGCTGCGGTTGCCGAGGAGGTGTGTGTGTGGAAAATGTGATGGCATGCGTGCCACGAGCCGCGATGGACCGGCAAGTCCAGTGGCAACCTCTTTTGGGATAAAGATGTTTTCTCAATTAAAACTGAGAACTAAGGAACCCTGCATATCAAATGTTTTACTGCAAATTTACCTTCAGCTCCAGATATATCTTGCATGTAATGATAGGTTATATCCCCCTTCCTATGGAAGAAGGTGGACTTGCGGAGTACGTATGTACTCACCCTTGCTTTGTTGTTGGTTTACAGAGCAAAGAAGATCATGGACGTGTGAGGGTTACGGCCTGCTTCCCAACTGTGTGTTGTGGGAAAGTATGGGTCGCGCTTTAAAGTTTTCCGCTGCAGTGTTTTCGGGCTGCGCCCCGTTTGGTCTGTCCCGTTAGGACGGATCTGTACTCAACTGATGAACAAATGTGATTACCATAACTCCTGGGAATGGTAATAATACACATTTTAGTCCTGCTTAAGGGCTGGGACGCTTCATCTTGCTAACACATAAGTCCCATCAATGGCACCTACACGGTTCTACGATATAGGAAATAGATGTTTGTTTAGTTTAGGCAGGGGAGAGGAAGAATCATTAGCTACTCCAGATCTAACTCTCACCTTGAAAAAAGGGTTCCACTTGGTACTATGCAAGATCTTGGTGGGGATAGCAGAGGATGTAGGTAGGATCATCTCATTTCTTAGTTCACCGACACCGAATAGAACTTCACGGAAGAAGCGGCTAATGGTTTCAGTTGACCTTCTAAAGGTTAAGGCAATAACTCTAAAACGCTAGTTGTGAGCACAACATGCAAGAACATGGCAACTTGTTCCTCAATTGAACTGTGTATATTGTCCTTCAGCAACTGCCTAGATCGAAATAGATCACATAGCTGGAAGAAGGGTGCCCTCCTCATCCTCAGTATGTCAATGCATTTTGTGTCATCTGAGTTATAGATGAACATGAGGTTGCGTTGTCTTATCTCATCTCTCTCTGCCTTAGGAGCATAAGAAATGCGTCGGCGAGCAAGGCAACGCATCCTAAATCTGGCAATCATCCATGTCATAATACAAAGAAATCCCCACGGGGACAGGCCAGCTATTGCAACATGTATGAAAAATATAGATAAAACGGGCAAGGCTGCGTCAACCGAGGTTGCGCCTCCCATTGCTCACGTTTATAGACAATCATTGACCAAGCAAAAGTTCTTAGTATGAAACAGCTCATCAAAGACCATAGTAGCAATGCTCACTTGTGTAAACATCATAGACCATTTAACCCTAAACGAGACAAAGAAAGCAGCAACAGTCGAACAAAGCACAAGATGTAGGGGGAAAAGTAGATCCAGAGCGAAACATCGTCCAAAATCACAAATTACTAATCAAATCGTATAAGACAACAGTAGATCTACAGGCACAAGCAACAGAGTACCACATAATACTAGATCCATGCCAGAAACATGTATGCATACTACTAGCAT
This sequence comes from Paspalum notatum, assembly GCA_022530915.1. NCBI lineage: Eukaryota > Viridiplantae > Streptophyta > Magnoliopsida > Poales > Poaceae > Paspalum > Paspalum notatum. The sequence continues at coordinate 2,558,586 of CM039687.1, read as the reverse complement.
ATACCAAAATCTCAGGAATCTAACCAAAACATGTATGCATAGTAGATCTACATCCACAAGCAGAAGCATTGCCAAAAGGAACAAACCAGCATGTATTGCAATACGAGTAGCACCGAGGTAAGAGGAGGGGAAGATAAGCCATAGGTATTACCGAACCTGCACCTGGCTGCGAGCGCTGAGCCGCTAATGCAAGCGGGCGGCAGGGAAGAGCGGAGCAGAGACGAGAAGACACGGGAGGAGAGTGGAGCGTGAGAGATGAGTGAGAGAAGCGACGGCGGCAATAGGGAAACCCTAGCTCACATTGGCGCACGGGTGGCCGGCTTATGGCCAGGCAGAGCACCCACATGTGCTAGCGAGGCCGGGCCAGGAATAAACGGCCGAATCGGCCATTCCCAGCAGGCCTGGCTATCGGGCTGGGGTGTGCTCTCCGGGCCTAGCTGCAGGGACGGGCCACCTTTGCATTGCCAAACAACGGGTTGCGTACTACTGTAGCCTGGCTAGAAGGGTAGCGCAGTCTCCGGTCTGGTCTCAGGAACCCATGGCCCTCAATCATCAGTACTGTTTCTACGGTGGGAGCCAGCCATGCATGCCATAGTGCCCCACATACCTGAACGCTTGATGCCTTATGACCTTATCCACTTCGCCTCATCCCACTACGAGCATAGCAGCTCGTTCATACTTCATCCATCTTAATTTCCCTTGTAGCGTGAGATCTTTCCTTCTGTCCCTCCGTGAGCTCTCTCTTTCCTGCTGCACCTCTTCACAAACTCTCACTTTTGAACTCTATCCTGCTCTCTCTACATAGATGGGAATGAAGCTCTTGCTTCTCCTTCCAAGGAGGTTGGCGTGGCCCTACAAGGTGGATACACGTGCCATGAGGTCTGGCAACATACCATTATCGTGAGTCTGGGCCTATCGTCGGCATGAGTGCTTGCATGGACTACTCTGGACGTGCTTGCGGCCAGCAGTGTCAAGGCATATGGAGGAGTAGCACGCCTGGGACATGGAGCTCGGCGGATTAGAGCACCGATGAGTGCCCAGGCCTTACCTACTCTCTACTCAACTTGGACTTGCATTGTTTCTTTTTTCCCCATGGTCAATCGAAGGCTGTCTGCTGATCGATAGAGTTCCTGTCGGAGAAGTCTGAGTGTCTGTCTTCGTCATGGGCGCATGGGAGCCGGCTCCAATGAACCATGAGAACATCACGGCCGACTGGCCGAGGCCGAGGTAGAGCACAAGCATATCAAATGCACCATGGTCAAATTTGATGTAAAAAAATCAAACGATGACGGAGAGAATATAAAACACATCGTACTTCAATTTGTTTTTGAGAAACCATCATACTTCAAATAAAGTGGCATATAAGTATTTTGAAACAAATGTTGGCATTGAAATGCTTGGAATTCAAACCCAACCCCGGCAACAGGAAATATACCGGCCCAAAGCCCCAAAGCAAACGCCCCGAGACAACCCGCAAACCCTATCTCCTCTTCTCCCCTTCCTCACCGGCGAGATGTCCGACCGCCGCCGCGAAAAGGAGAAGCCCCGCGACCGCGACCGCGACCGCGAGAAGGACCGCGACCTAGATCGCCATCGCGACCGGGATCGGGACCGGGACCGAGACCGAGACCGAGACCGGGACCGGGACCGGGAGAGGGATCGCGACCGCCGCCGCGACCGCGAGCAGAAGCGCTCCCGGTCCCGATCCCGGTCTGCAGATCGGGACCGTTCCCACCGCCGCCATTCCCACTCCCATAGAGGCCGCTCCTCCCCCTCTCCCGACGCCGGCCGCCACAAGCGCCGCCGCGAGGCGTCGCCCGCCGCCGACCACCACCACAGAGAGGACAAGAAGGCCACCGAACCTCCCGCGCCACCCAAGGGCGGAGGGAACCCGGCGTCTGCGGCCGTGGCGTCGGGCGACGGCGATGTGGATGTGGAAGAGCTGGAGATGATGAAGATGATGGGTATCCCCGTCGGGTTCGACTCCACCAAGGGGAAGCACGTGCCGGACGCCGACGTCAGCGGCGTGCGTGTGGTCACCAAGCGACAGCCGCGTCAGTACATGAACCGCCGCGGCGGATTCAACCGGCCTCTGCCGCCCGAGCGCAACCGCTGAGGAGGAGAAAGGTTCGAGTCTCTCCCTATCCCTATGTTTATTAAATTAGCATTTAATTAGCTGCCTATTGCATCTCGATTTTGCGTCCTAGTTACATTGCTTGCAATTTTATCGTTTTGAATTGTTTGGGGGGTGGGGGTTTCTGATCAAGGAATTATCTGATTCGCGCGGCATGCTTGTGTCATTTTAGAAATACTATTTATGTATATTCTAGATGATAAGCCTGCGAATCTACCCACTAGATAGAATGTGAGATGTAATCGTTTTGCGCCCTAATTGTCATGCATGGACTATTTTTGTTGGAGCCATGGATTATTGTGTTATGGCTAACTGTTAGTGAGTCAGATTGTCTGAAAGTTTCGAGTCGCTTATGAGTTATGAAAGTCTGGATTCATTGTCTACCTATCGGTTATACTACTATGATGGGACTTCTATAGGTCCTAGAGACTACTAACCCTTGAATGATAGTATTCTTGTGCCTTCTGCTTATAAATTCATTGTCTATTTAGTCTTCACATGTTTTCTGGTTCTTGTTGCTTTTTCTCAGTAATTTGGTAATTTCAGAAAACTTGCAGCCTTTCTAGGGTTACGAGGTCTCCAGGGATTTTTAGGCTTTAGTTGTTTTATCCTAACTCCTCCATCCAACAGGTGAGCTGTTGGATCTCTTATGTTTCTACACATCTTGTTTTCGTATTGATATGGTTTTAGCAAGTTTGAATTCAATCCTGCTCCTTCCAAATACCTCCTATCCTAGTGGTTCCTTTATAGGATATGTTACGTTTCTACACCATCTTTTGTTTTCTTGTTTATTTTGTGAGATATTGTTCATTTCAGGAGTCAAATTTGGGGGAAGAGACAATAGTTTACTTCAATCAACCGTTTTCTGCAACATGGTTTTAAACTTAAAAGTTCTATTATACTATGGGACCAATTACAAAGGCATAGATAAGATAATCAACATCAATTGTTTTTCACCCAAAGCTTTAATAAGTTTTTTTTTGTACGTATGCTTGAATTGAGATATGGTCATATGAACATATAATGTTGATTATGCTGAATCCTGATTGTTTTAAATATTAATACTATAATATTCAGCAAGTCAAACCAGTTTAATGGAAGGGTTCATTGTACAACTGATGGAAGTTACATGAGTTCTCTAGGATATTTGCTGGAATCCAGATATCAGAATATTTGCATGGTTTAGTTTATTACCCAACGTTGTTATATCATGTCCCCTATGAATGTACGAATTTCATTGCACGTAGATCTGAATCTAAAATATAATGTCAGTGCATATAATTTATGCGTCTGTATATTTATTCTGTCTGCACTCTGCTGTTTTAGCTGATTAATAGTACAATTTTAAATGTAGAGTCGCTTTTTTCTTCATTTTTGGTGCTCTTCCTTAATGTTCACCCACTATAGCTAAGATCAATGTGTCTTTAAACAATTTTTCACATCTAGCATTTTCTTCGTTTGAGACGTAAGCTTTAAGAATGCGCATATAAGTTTATTCTAGGCTGGTGTTTTAGTGATGGAGTGTTCATAATTTTATTTCTAATTCAAGAATGCTGTTTTGTGATGGGATATCTAGATACGTGCACCGTGGATTCTTTTTTAAAAAAATTATTCATGGATCGTTTCATGCCGTGCCACCAATTACATTAAAATTGTATGCACTACATCCATTGGGCCTTAAAACTTAATCTCATCAACATTTCATGTCTCTGTTGAAAATTTTCTTCCAGGAATGATTTGTAAGATGTTTCATTTATAAGATATTTCTTCAACTTGCCTTTTTTATGCGATTTATTTATGGTAGCGAACTTCATTTTTGTCATTTATTTTTATATATTCCCAATGACCTTAGTAATATTGTCAGCAAGAGTTCATTGTTGCTACCTATATTTGATTTTTTTAAACAATTATGGAAAATTCTTTTGGCAGTTAACTTGTCAACGATTTCCTAAATAATATCAACTGATTTTCTTTCTTTCTAATGGTTTACAGGATCATGAGCCAATGCAAAGATGTGGTGGTGCTGGGTTGTGGGCACTCTGTTACTAGACAGTGCAGGAGATGAGCTACTGCCGAGCATGTATAACTTTGATGGCTATTTTACTTTGTAAAACGCTGTAGACTGATATCACATTCCCCATTATCCTTTCTTTTGTCATTGTTTGTTCTGTCGGCATTCCAGGGAAAACATTGGTGGCTCGTTTAAAACTATGGCTTTACAACTTAACGCGATGTTTCTGGCTTTCTGCGTTCAATTTGGTGAGCCCCAAGCAATGCTTGTGCAGTCCTTTGTTTCTCGATTTCCTATGCTGATACAGTTACATTTATGATTGTTGTCAGCACTTGTTTCAGGTAATCAGGCATGCACCACATGGACTGCCAAGTGAAATAACTTCTGCTTTTAGTTGCATGTTTTGTTATGGAGTTATTGGTAAAATTGACGTGTACGCAGCATGTGTAATTCTAAGTTTAGAAGATCTTCCTGAGCTCCAGTTGAAATCTAAGGCGTATTCTTGTATTGTATGAGATCTAGATTCTAGTACCATGACTGATTTACCAGCTCAGGTTTTGAGGGTGTGATAGATCAGTGGGTTGTGGTGCTACATCTGTTACCCTGTTGCTTTATTGTGCAAAATGGGCACAGAAGAGATGAAAGGCCTAGGCTATCCGGTATGCTCTATATTTCATCCTCTGAAGGTTTACCGGCCCAGGCGGTTTACCGGCCACCGCGTAACCTGTAGTTTTCTTTTATTGCTGTATGAGTGGGCAATGATTTCCTCCACCACTGAAATCTCCCGATCAAAAAATGATACTCTGGTTAAGCCAGTTATTCATCAGATCATCTTGTGAGAGAAAAATTTAAGTGCCAACAAACATACACATTAACATATCAGCTGACAAACATTGAAGCCCACCCATACAGCAACCGGCTACAGGGGATGGGGTATTTCGCATTAGCACACTTTGGGGCTCTATGCAGGCAAGATTTTGGCCAAAATTCAAATAATACTGAAGAGTTGGGATACTTAGGACGGGTTTGGGAACGAACTCCCCTGTGAAGAACCTTTTTGCCAAAATAAATTACTCAGAAACATACTCTACATTCAGATTATTGTAACAATGATAAGATGTCTAGAGTTACAGTTCCGCTATAATCAGACAGGATGAGCGCTACATTTTTGTTCTATAAGGAAAAATTTGATACAGGTACAAGAGGTATGTACAAGGTCGGGGGGATGTCAAGTTTAATTTGACCAGACATGCACCAGGCCTTTGCTGTTTCCAGTGTAGATTTCATTGCTATCCTCGTCATAGAAGAGAGCAGTAATATCTTCAAGAGCTTCTGGAACAGTGCTACGGATAGTAGATCTGCTGCCCCCTCTCTTTCGAGGAGCAACTGTGAGAGTAGGATCACTGGGGGAGATCTTCGCAACGCACTTGCCCGTAAAGATGTTGCTCATGTTAATTGATCCCATGGGTGAAACTGAAAAAAAAAAAAAGCAACTTATAGCCCAATTAATGAAGTAGTGTCAAGAAATCACACTTTTGGCTGAAATTTAGCTATACCTTCTGCAGCCTCACTGTCAACACAATCCTTGGACTGCTTTGAAACTTTGCAATATGAGATAATCAAGTCCTGGTCAGCAGTGATGTATATATTGTTTGTATTGCAGTTAGGATGCCACAATTCATGGTCCTCAAATGATGTAACTAGCTCCCCACGAAAATTCCAGGCTGCAACTGTCCTATTGCAAAATGTCAGGAACAGATTATTTTCGTAGAGAAAGATGAATGCTGAGGGGGTCATGAACTCAGTTTTGTTGACTTCAATCACATCTGAGTTTCTGACCTGGCCAAGAACTCAAGTTAGTTCAAAAATGAAACACTCACTGTAACTCCAGCAATGAAAGATAGAATTAACATGAAAATAATAGTGCCTTACATCAATAATCTGGAGATTTTCCTTGTCTTGCTTCACGAGTAGTTTTTCATTAAACTGCTCAATGAAATCAACCTTTCTGTTTCGGTGCAGTAACTGACTGAAGTTTTTCAGTGGCGTTCCGTCCTCAATTGACAATATCGTCAGTGGAACATGACAATTTGTCTTCTGGTATATCACAAGCATGATTCCAGGACTAATGGAAGAGAATATGGGTAAGAATATGATATGAACTACCTAAATCAAAGATGAAATTATCAGTTATCAGTGACAGCAAACCTTATTTTTATCTCCTGGATGTTCTTATCGCATATGGAATACAGAAAGTTGTAGTTCTTTAGATCAAAAACTTTGTAGGTACTGCAAAGAGTAATCATTAAACAATGCATGTGCTGCTGTCATACTGTTGAGCAAAAATGTCATTTACCTATCCTGGGCTGAAAAGGTCAATACTTTGCCATTAACATCATCAAACTCAACAAATCCAGGATATTTTAACGATTCAGTTTCAAATAAAGGAAATCCATCATTCAATTGGCCTCTTCTGATGTATCTAAAAAGCAATTGTAACCAGAGAAGACAAATTAGTCCAAAGAATTGCAACAAACTGCTGACTTAAAAATCACAAAAAAACTGATCATGTTTACAAAAAGAACAGAATTCATGTAAGAAGCAGTAACAGCATCTAAAGCTACGATCGCCCTACTGATAACTTTTTAAAAGCACACCAATTATGAAGAAAGGCATAGAAATAATATCACGCATGATTGTGCAGGCACAAAGAATATCAATGGACTAGCAATAAAAAGTCAAAATACATTGACTGCTTCAAGAAGAAATGGAGATATCTTACTCTATTGGAGTTGTTCTGCACTTTAACGAACTGAAACGATCTGATTCATAAACCGAAACAGTGATAAGGGATTCGTTGTTCTTGTTATAAAACAAGCTCCTAATAACTTCATCGGGACTTATATTCAAGTAGCATATGCGCTTGTTTGTTGCTGTCAACAAAAGAAGGTTTATCAAAAGCATAAACAGAGAGAAAACATAAACAAATTCTTGAAAGCAGGAAACTTACTCCGATTAAATGCAGCGCATAGACCTGATTGAGCAAGTGCAAATATGACATCCTTTGCTGCAACAATTTCAATAATTTTGGTTCTGTTCCACAAAAATGGCAACTGGACAAGAAAATGGACTTCGTCGTCATAGGTGTCATATTCTTCCTGCACAGACAATTTCAATCAAATGAAAACTACAGTGCAATAGCTTTTTGAGGATTCCATCCTTTTATAGAAAACACACAAGGTTTTTGTAAAGCAGCCATTATGCTGGGGCTACCAGCTTACACAATAGGCAACCAAAGAACAATCTCCACCAGAAAGGCTAGACAACTAAGCCGACAAATCAGGAAAGCACACCACCCAGCAGATTATCCAAAAAAGACAAAAATGCTGTTACTAAACAAAGTCAACTTTTGTTTGATCCTTAGCCACCATGATGCCCTCCATCCAATTCTTCACCTTTGTTACACGACATGGAAACACAACAGATAGCACACGACGAAGTCCTTTTCACTTATATGCATGCTTCTTAAAGCGGTAAGGCGGGCTGTGGCAAGGTGAGGTAAGGTGACGCTTTATCAACATGTGATGCTAAGGTGATGTAAGGTGACGCCTTATCAACATGTGAAGCAAGAAAATAGATGAAGGGAGAAAAAGAAGAAAAAAAAAAAAAACAGGAGCAAGGGGAAGGAAGATGGCTTGGCCCAGCCCACTAAAAGCCCAAGCACCCCTCTGGCCTGACCTAAAAGGTGCCCTGATCCCCTACGGCCTCCCCACTCCACCAGGCGTAACCGCCACCACTGGCCTGACCTAAAAGGTCCCATGATCCCCTCCGACCTCCCCACTCCTCCAGGCGTGACCGCTCCCGCTCCCCTCCCTATCTCGGTGGCTCGCAATCTCACTTCCCTCTCCCCTTTCTTCTTCAGATGCTCCACTGCCGCCTGCCTCTTCCCTTTCCCTTCCTCACGGATTTGCATCCTCAGATCTACCGCTGCTACTACCCCTTCAACCACTGGTGACCAGAGGAAGTTCTAAGTTCTGTTCCAGCCACCGGCGCTGCATCCAACGGGGATGGCAGCTTCTCCACTCTGATCCACCTCCTGCTCCTCCACTCTCTCCCTCCCTCTCTCATTTTGCTGTGGTTTTTTGGCAAGGTGACAGTGGACACCAGGTTTGTTTGGTGACCGGACGACTAGGTGACGCCTCAAAAACCATGCTTATATCCATGTTGCAAATGTATCATTAGTACTTAGCATTGATCTTGTGCACATGTACTTCCATTTGAAAGTTGCTGTACTATATGTTCCATATCCAAAAAGATACCAAACTAAAAAATATGTTTCTTTTCATATTGTTCTGTAGAAAACAATACTAACCTAAATTTTAAACAGAGAAAGAAGCAATTGAAAGTCAGCATACTACACTCAGTTTCTTTGATATGCCCCTCCAACTCAACAAACCACACCATTAGGGAGTGAGGGTGGGGGATCACACACTCAAACAGCAGTAACCGCATAGTATGCAAAAACAGGCATGCAACAACATCAGAGTTACTATTTGCTCACATGTTGATGTTGGTAAGCTCGTGTGCTCATATAAGTGGTATAGCAGTAGTTTAGTTAATCCAAAATTCTTTCGAATGATATACAAATCTGCATATTATCAACAATGAACTAGTTTCTAATGTGTTTTCTGGAAAAAAAACACCTATACATGAGGATGAAAGCCTTAATCTTCGCTCACACATCGCATGGATTATTGTACACAAAGTTAGGAGCCTTTGAATGTTCAATAGCTGAGAAAAGGTGAAAACAGATGAAGAGCAATATGGATTCTAAATTCCAAGTCATGCCCATTTCCAGCACATGTTGCCACACAGCACATGCATCAAGTTATTCAGTCTTCCAATTTTTATTAATACCCATGCTTCCAGCCATTCAGACTTTTGTCATGACAAGCGCGTTACGCAGAATCTACGTGAAGTAACCCACACGGTGCGCAGCTACAAGCTAAGCTTGTCACCAACATGCACTCCGAACCGGATCATTATGCAACACCAGGAACAGAACATCAGGAATCTATATTCCTCCTACCACGGTTGGGATTCCTAGATCTGGCAGCACCCACACCTTGCAGAAGTAAATTCATTTCAGCAAACCATCACTTATTCAGTTTTATAGCCAGCATAGTAACACCTCCCACAAGCATCACCAATTCACAATAAGGACAAGTCGAACTAAACATTCCCTGAATTCGTGAAGTGACGATCTCGGACCAGCCAGCGATAGGAGTTTACAGGTGGCCAACTATACACAGGAACCTAACTCTGTAGTAGATAGCGGCTACGAGGGGGTGTGCGCGGAGCACAGACCTGGAGCTGGAAGTTGCGGAACTTCTCGGGGCATGAGAATGCCGCGGAGGAGGGCGCGGCGGGGCGCGGCGGGCGGCGGTGGCCGCCGCCGATCTCGCGGCGCGCGACCTTGTGGACGGAGTCGGAAGGGTCGCGGCGCGGTGGCTTGGCGCACGTGGAGCGCAGGCCGGCGGAGAGCCACGCCCGGCGGCGCGCGGCGGTGATGCGGAGGCGCACGCGCAGGCCGGGCTTGTGGTGGTGCTCCATGGCCTGCGTACCTGGCCCCCGCGGCGAGGGGACAGGGGGAGGGAGCCGATAGTGGCGGGTAGGCAGGGGGCAGGAGGCGGGAGGCGGGAGAATTCGGAGTCGCTCGCTCCTACTAGGGTTTTGGGGACGCGAGCGCCATGGGAGGTGGGGAGCAAAAGAGCGTGGCGAGGAGGCAGTGACTGGTGAGGACGATGGTCCGAATGTCCGATGGGCGTCACCAACGGCGAGAACAGATAGCTGGGCGGGCCTGCAGTGTGATACTAGTACAGAACGACATGGTTCGTTTGGACTTGTTCTGGATACCGAAACGAGTCCACGACTGTTTGGAAGCAAGGGAGAGTCAACCAAAACGTTGACGGCCATATTTCGATTTTTAGTTAAACAGTTTGTTCGGCTGCCAGTATCAGCAGCTATTTGCTGCAACTATTGCTGCAGCTTTGTCTCTTCGGCGCTACTGTAGGCAGCCAATACACAGTGCCAAAAACGAACAAGCTGAAATACGAAGAAGTACGTATCATTGTACTAAGAGAAGCGTGAAAAGTTAGGCTTTCTTTCTTCTCCAAAAATCCAATTCTTGGAACTCTGGCCGATGTTTTTAAAAAAAATGGAATTCGGCTATTTTCCACAACAACATGTGCTGATTGACTTTGGCCGGAGTGGAAAAAGCTCAAGGGGCTGATTGGATTGAGGCCTTGAGTGGCTTTAACCGTGTTTGACTTTAAATTTAAATTACACTATACAACATAATTTTCATCTATATGGTTTATTTAGCTTTGTCCAAACCATATAAATAAATAGTTTGTTGTTTGGCTAAATTTTAATTTATGGTCAAACTATATGTAACCATGACCAAAGTTTGACCTGGCCACTCAAAGCCTCAATCCAATCAGCCCTCGCAACTTTTTCAACAGCTGTGCCCTGTGGATTCGCGAGAACCACCTAAATTCGGCCGAAGCAGCAGAGACCTGGGCAGTAGGCCACTAGGGCAGCAGCCAGCAGCCCAGCAGTACATGGTCGGGCAAAGACCCAAGGCCGCGGAATCCTGTCCTGGCCTCCTGGGTCGGCGGGCCGCACAGAACAGAACACCGGCCGAGCGGCGTCCGACGAGAGGCCAGCCCCGGCAACGTATCCCCAACGGGAATACCAGAATACATTACATACTGTTCATCCACTGTTCTAATTATTTTTCTCTCTATCTACAGTAATCTTACAGTGTCAAACAGTACTATACACAACCAATTTACTTCATCCATTAGAGTTGGTCTTAGCCGAGCAGGTCATGTGAAATTTTTCCGTAGAAGAAGAATGGTCGTCGTCGATCCACTTAACTGCGCTGACAGCCCGTGCCCTGGTTCCAGTGGACCGTCGTACCACCAGGTTCCCGTGACACCAGTAATAAGATTATCTATATTAGCATCATCAAAGCGATGGGCAGCCGTGGCTGCACTGCACGGTCCCGTACACAGCCCGGGAATAAACTCTTCTCACGGAGGCGTTCACACACACACATAAATTAATGCCTGTGTTGTGCGTAGCCCTGCAGCTGCACTGCATCGGGTGCCACTGACACGATCGCGCGCCCTGGCGTGGGGTATATAAATGAGCAACATCAGAATTCAGATCAGAAATGCCAGAAGGCAACGGCAGCCAGGCGCATGCATCGTCTTCATGCGTTGTTCTTGGCCC